>CM028130.1:945437500-946687500 GCA_016271365.2 Neoceratodus forsteri
CCTGATTTTGACAGGCACATTTTTGCACCCTCCTGTGCAGCACAAGGCTGGTTTGTGGCTGCATAAGTATCTTACATCCTGGGCTGAATACGGGGATGTGCTGCATATACATAGGCATGCCCTCCTGTACTTCTGCCGCATACATTACCAGTGCTTCCTGGCACATCGGGGGTTTGCATACAGCAACCTACACCTTTGAATATCACGCTGGGGCGCATCAGTGGGTTGCGCATGGTGCACCACTGTTCCGCCATGCGCAACCCCTTTGAATATCCCACCCGCAGGTTTATCAACATCCCAGATAGACAGCTAGTCTTAGGAGCAGGGTACACAGGCATAAGCACAGGGCTGTTAAGATACACATTAGGGGAATCTACTCCCTCCATACCCTTCAAGGGTCCATGTATATAACTTTTACTGCATGTCAATCAGTGCTCTTGTTGCCCAGCTTTGTGTTTATACGGAACAGATGATTGAAATGAACCATATGTAAATGCAATTTATTTGTTATATAAAACTGATTATGGCTAAAGGCCTTCCATCTAATCCACATAGTAGTTTTTAGCACTGACAAGCAATTTATGCCATAGGCTTAGCCCATATAACCTCTTCAAATATTCGTTTCATTTGAAAGTGAGCCCTTCGTTCTTTTTCTTACATTATTAACCGTAATAAAACATCTTGCAAGTGTTTTAATTGTTATCTCATCCTCAGTTAACACGAGGATACATGGTAGTTCTTCTCTATCCATATTATCTCCCAGTACAAGGTACGGTGTTATAACGGATTTTGGTGCTTTAATAAACCAGGTGCAATCCCAAATAATATGTATGAGGTTTCTTGTTCCCCAACTTTGCAAAAGCATCTATGGCTAGTCAGTTCATGTTTGCAGTGCCTAACAACCAAGACTTTTTTTTTGTGTGAACTTTCGTTATGCTCCGCAGCCCTGGAACTCTCTTGAGCTGCACCCACTCACTGACTGCTCTACCGCTCACCCGATCCCTCATCCCCTCAGAGGGTAGCTGCCCTCCACCATCCTCTAACCGGGAGACCCCCCCAGCTCCGAGCCCCCTGAGGTAGGGCTGCCATGACTCTGGCACTCTATCTATAATCCAGTTCTTGGCTGAGGAGGTGGAGGGACAGAGGGGAGTGGAGACGAGGTCTGTATCTGAGCATTTGGCAGTACGGCACTGGAGGGAGCCATCACCTATCCAGGCATGGGGATTTTTCTTGTTTATTTCCACCAAGGAGCATGGACGTGCAATGACATCTGCACGGCAGAGCCATAGACATCCACCGCGATCCTCACCTTACTTCACTCCATGCAAGCTGTGCCCCCGGTCACCACCAGGGGTCCCCAGCGCAGTGGAGATGCCCTGGATCCCTCCCCATGGAGAGGAGAGCAGTTGTCAGACACTCAGTCCTCTTCCTCCCCTGCCGACCCCTGGCGCCCGAGCTCAATCCCGAACTAGGGTCGCCGGCGTGGTGTGAGGTGTGGCATCCAGTGCCTCAACCCTCAGCACTACCGGGCCAGCTTAGCAGCCAAGACATTACTCCTGAATGTTTCAAACTTATACATAATAAATATTTTCCTGAACTTTGGGTCAGTTAGAGTGTCTAGATAGAACCTGTAGCCAAAGTCTGAATTGTTTGCTGCAAACCATCTAGAATATTGAGAAACTAATGCTTGTTAGATCTTCATTATCCTAATTGTTTTATATTTTCCTCTTTATATATGCCTTGTATTTTAGGCTGAGGGTGATATTGTTCTTGTAGTATCTATTCAAACAAGGTAACCTATATTTCTCTGTATTGTTCAAAAAAAGTTCTGTACCAGCTATATTCTTTACAGCCCATAGTAGACCAGTGCTTCTTCTCTTCTAAACAGAGATGGGGCAACCTGTCTTTTCCCATCCTGGTTAATTTGAGCCAATAATTATGTTTATGGAAATTCATAACAGCATTAATGTTATCCATTCCTAGTTCTGATCTAATATAAGGGGATGGGCACGAATGACGTATGAGACACCCTCTCAATAATTTAAACATGGAGACCGTAAACGTATTTCTTCTTTTGATGTTCCATACTTCTGCCCCATATGTCAATTGGGCTATATTTTAGCTTTGAGGACATTAATGAGTGGTTTCAATGTAAGCTCCCCATATGCGATACTAACATTTTTTAAACCTCCTGTTGTTTTTCTGACTTTTACTACTGTATTATTTACATGTTTTATCCATTGTCCACTTGCCACAAATGTTACACTGAAGACTTTCAGTACAAGAAGGGCATCAACAAGGTGAACAAAGAGAGCCTCTTCAGTTTCAGTGGCAGTAAAACTACGAGGGGGGTATTGCCTTAAACTGGAGGGGGGAAGGTTCAGGAGAGAATTCACGAGTCATTTCTTTCTGAAGAGGGTGGTTACAAGGCATGAATGAGCTCCCAGAGAAGGTGATCTTGCTGGAGACGTGGAAGGCTTCAAAAGAGGGTGCTATAGGTAAAGGGGAAGGTCAGGGTCAGTGTAGTTGATAGGCCAAAGGAATGGGTAGCAGTTGGTGGGGCTGAGCCCTTAGTAGTCATGGACAACTCTGCAGCACGAGCAGACTTGATAGTCCACCATGCCTTCTTCTGCTGGCAAGTTTTGTATCTTTCTATGTAACCTGAATCCTTCTGTTTTTCTATAACGCTTTTAAACATGTTGCTATTTTTCTGGGGGGAGGGGTTGCTGCCTAGCTACAGCATCACGTTGAATTCTTTAAACAGATTGACTAAAACATATACAGCTCTGCGACACAACACCATTTTTTTATGTTGTCTTACACCTGCGCAAGAAACATGTTGCTGTAATTTTGGAAAAGCAGGTTTTGGAGGTGTGGTCATGCTGTGGCCAGTGGTGCCACTGCTTTTTCAGGCTGGGCTCCATGGCAGGAATTAGACTGCACGCTGTCTATGACAGCAGTGCAAAAGCATGCCACCACCTTCAAACATTTTAGCCGCTGCAATGAGGGAGCTCCACCTTATTGCAGGGTGTGCCTTGTGCTGTGTAACATTACAATAAACATGGCAGGCAGCAGCTTGCCGCCCTCCCTCACAGTCCTTAAGTAGCCATCTTTGGGGGTGCCCAATCCTCCTGTCAGCATATGTCCTCCCTTTCCTGCTGTGGTGTGCCAAGGGGCCCAATCCCCTCGGCATCATGCCTCCAAATGCAGACATCCTTGCTGACAGGGGTGACCAATCCCCATGTCGGCATGTTAACCCCCGCCATTTTCCTGGCGCGCCCTCTCGATTAAAGCTATGCCCACACTGGAGTCCACCCCAGTGTGGGTAACTTGACCCCCTAATTAATGTGCCACACTGGGAGTCCATCCCAGTGTGGTCAGAACCTGTAAAAAACAGAAAACAGTCCATGGTTATTTTTTTTACCTGAAACAAAGGAAACGGTCCTCGCTGGCTGTTGGCAGCCCCAACCCACACCCACCTCCGACAGCCCACCTCTCCAAACCCCCTCACTCCATACTTACCTCCAGAGCCCGGCGCGATGATCTTCGGTGGACCAGGAACACATCTGCACACTTCAAAGCCAACCACAAACTGAAGAAATGCAGTATAATGGCATAATTTTTTTTTTTCAACTTTGGTGCATATCTCGGGCATTTTTGGGAATTGTGGCACCAGATTCTCAACATGGGGTTACTGGGACCCCTTCTCATGAATTCAGGCACTGTCATGGCGTTATTCGGTCCCGAAAGGTGATTTCGCAGTCACTGCATGAAATCACCTTTCGGGACTGATTAACAAAATGACAGTGCCACTGTTCATGAGGTGGGCTCGAAAAAAGCCTATGTTGCAAATTTGGTGAACAAATTCGAAATAATGACCGTGTTATGAGTGTGCATTGCGCAGTTCTCACACACGCTTGTAACTTTGAGAATTTTTAATATTTTTGCTCCAGATTTTCAACATTACCACTTTTTCACACCGCCTTATGAACAGTGCAGCTGTCATTTCCCACATCATGCCCAACATGTGTTTTCGTAAATTCAGCACACAGTGGCGCAGTTGCTGTAGGAAAACAATGTTTGGGACACAGTAAGAAAATCACAGTAACACTGTTCATGAGCAGAGGTTCCAAAATGCGTATGTTCAAAATTTGGTGAAAAAATTCCAAAAAATGACTGTTATGAGCATGTGTTGTGCAGTTTCCACGCACGCTTGTAACTTCGAGATTTTTTAATAATTTTTTCTCCAGATTTTCAACATTGCCATTTTTTCACATCTTCTTATGAACTGTACAGCTTAATTTTCCACATCCAGCCCGAAATGTGTTTTAACACATCCGGCGCACAGTGACGCAGTCGCTGTAGGAAAACAATGTTCAGGACACAGTAAAAAAAATCACAGTAACACTGTTCATGAGCAGAGGTCCCAAAATGCCTCTGTTAAACAGCGGGTCAAGAAATTCCACAAAATTACTATGTTACAAGTGTGCGTTGAGCAGTGTCCACGCACCATTGTAAGTTTGAAAGTGTTTAATATTTTACTCCAGATGTTCAACATTGCCATTTTTGCACACCTTCTTATGAATAGTACAGCTGTCATTTTTCATATCCTGACCAAAATGTGGTTATGCACATCTGGCGCACAGTGGCATGGTTGCTGCGGGAAAACAACGCACAGGATAAATTAAGAAAATCATACTGCCACTGTTCATGAACAAAGATCCCAAAATGCCTATGTTAAAAATTTGGTGAAAGAATTCCAAAAAACAGATTGTTACGAGTGTGTGTTGCCTAGTTTTCATGCACGCTTATAACGTTAACCATTTTTAATATTTTCACTCCAGATTGTCAACATTACCATCTCTTCACACTTCCTTATGAATGGTGCAGCTGACATTTTTATGCGGTGTAGAATGGTACAGTCACTGTGGGAAATCAACGTTAGGGACACATTAACAAAATCACAGGGACACTGTTCATACGTAGAGGTCCTACATGCTTTCATGAGGTTGGGTCACAAAAAGGCCATGTTGAAAATTTGGAGTGCAAATACCAACAAACATCCAGGGCATTAGGGTTTCTAACCATAACATCCCACCCTATACAGGCATCAGGGTGTGCCTTTGGATTGTTGGCTGTAATGCTCACGCCATTGCACCCCCACCCTGCAGCCACTGACAGGCATCCAGGTGTGCCTTGGACTCTTCGGCTCCAAAGTTCACCCCATTCTCCCATGCTGCACCCATCGCAACATACTTCTTTATGAAATGGGGTGAGCGTAAGGCCTGAAGACCCCAAGGCACAATGCAACACTTGTCAGAGTCTGCAGGGTAGGGTGAAGTGAAATGGCATTAGCATTATGGCCAATGACCCAAAGGCACACCACAATGCATGTCACTCTCTGCAGGTTGGGCTGGGGTTCACGTCGGTTCTATACTTCACTGCCATTCCTATTATGCGCCTTTCTAACTCTTGCACTACCAATGCCAATTGCAGCAAAACAACATTCAGCATTGACAAATGCTTGTCGCCACTTGTCAACAATCAGAAGCACAAGTCAGCACTGCATATGCAACAGAAAGTGGTGGTTAAGAGCATTCACTCTAATAAGAGGAAAGTGACCAGCTGTGTGACACAGGGCTCACTACTCTGACTGTTCCTCTTTAATGTATTCATAAGAGACATTGTAGAAGAACTGGAAGGGAAGGTATGCCTTTTTGCTAATGGCACCACAATCTGTAATAGTGTGGGCACTCAGGAGGGGGTGGAGAGAATGCATAGGGACTTTGACAAACTCTAGGAATGGTCAAGAGCATGGCAGTTGGGGTGCAATGACAGAAAGTGTAAAACCATACACCTAGGGCATAGGAATCCCGGAGATGGATATAGGATTAGAAGGGACATATTGACAGTCACTAAGCCGGAAAGGGGCCTTGGAATTATCATATCTGTTGACCTCAAAATGGCAGAGCAGTTTGACAAAGCAGTAGGTAGGGCCAATGGGATGCTAGGATGCATAGGGAGAGGTATCTCCAGCAAGAGCAGATAGGTGGTGTCACAGCATTGCTCACTGGTGAGACCCCACCAGGAGTATTGTGTCCAGTTCTGGAGGCCACACCTCTGCAAGGACATAGACAAAGTAGAGGCAGTCTTGTGGAGGGAAGCTAAAATGGTGCAGGGGTTGCATCAAAAGCTCTGTGAGGAGAGGTTGCAGGATTTCAACATATAGACCCTTGAAGAGAGGAGAGAGAGAGAGAGAGAGAGAGCTAGAGAAGGTTCATGATAGAGACCTATATAAGTACCTCATGGGAGTGAACAGGATGGAGGAAGAAAGTCTCTTTCAAATGAAGAAGAGCACCAGAACCACAGAGCATGTGATGATGTAGGGGGTGGTTAAGAAATGTGAGGAAGTACTTCTTCACTGGAAGAGTGGTTGATGCCTGGAGCAGACTGCCAGTGGAAGTGATGGAGGCAAAAACAGTAGGAAGCTTCAATAATGAGTGGGATAGACATAGGGGAATATTAGTTCAATGTTTGGGGAATAACAATGGGGTATATAGTGCTTGTGTAACTTATAGTACTTTTTGTGGCTTAACTCTATTCCCACCCTTGAGTTGTAGGCATGAAGGTAGTAATTTGTAGGGAATAGAAGGCCCAGGAACAAGGGTGAGAAGAGCGCCGGAGAAGGAGGAGGAGGGAATGATGGTGACGAAAAACACTTCCCTAAGCAAGGGAGTGTGGTTAGTCGAAGGCTTAAGTAAAAGTTGTGGGAGGAGCTATTCTCCACATTGAACCATGGGCAAAACCCTCCCATTCAATGTTTGGGGAATAGCAATGAGGTATATAGTGCTTGTGTAACTTGTAGTACTTTTTGTGGCTTAATTCTATTCCCACCAATGAGTAGCAGGTATGTAGGCAGTAATTTGTGGGGAATAGAAGACCCAAAAAGATACCTCCTCCAACTCACATAGAGTGTGACCCCCTGGCACTCAGGAGAGGAAGAACCCCCAGGTGGAGGAAACCTCTGAGGACCCATGGCCAGTGGTCTGCCCATCCTCCGGGCATACTAAAAGGAGAAGGACCAGGTTCTAGTAACCATGACTAATTTTGGTAGGGTGATCTTCTTGGAGAGATGACGGTCCATTCCTGATCCTTTGACTAAGCCGATTGAATGATGATGCTGAGGCTGATGATTCAATCTTTTCTGTAGGAGCAGTAGAATCCTAAGTGTGAAGCAGATCCGGTTGAAGAAGAGTGAATGAAGACCAAATTACTAAGATGATGAAGGATGCTTGTCCATAGGGAGTTGCATGAATGTAATGAGCAGAGATAGCATGAATTAATTGATAATTACTAGACAGTGGAGGGTGGACATACTATGATACAAGAAGTTATGGGTGACTGATCAAATTTGAGTAAGGATTGACTTTCAAAGTAAGGTCTGAAGGCAAGAGATTCAGTAGTGAGCTAGGAGTCACTAAGGCAGCTTCCTTGAAGTAGAAAATAAGTAGAAGAGAGTATCTGAGTGCCTTGGAGATGATAGTCCATTCTCGATCCATGGGCAATGCAGTTTGACTGATGATCCTGAGGATGAAGAGTGAGTCTTTCTGAAGGAACAGCAGAATCTTAAATGTGGAGTAGATCCAGTTGAGGAAGGGAAAGTAGAATCTGAATTACCAAGTGGATAACAGACGTGTGTCCAAAGGAACTGCAAAAACATAATGAGCTGGGAGAGAATAATTTGATAGATATGCTTCCAGATGGCTAACTGAGAGAATTGGACTGATTTGTGCATTCATAGGTGAGTGATACGACTTGTGTTAGGTTGATTGTCAAGGTGCAGTCTGGGGGCAAAGAATATAACAGTTGAACAATGAGTAGCTAAGTAGGTGGCCATACAGTAGAAATGAGTAGAGGAGAGTCTGTGTGTGCCCAATAGGAGGACTGCTTTAAGTGATTAGTAGACAAATAGAGGGAGATGTGCTGATGCAGTCCTGTTGGCATTCGAATGTGCATAGAGACTATATACTTGTATGTGTTCTGCTAGTGCACTGGCTGAAGTAAATACAGGTATTGCTGTGGTGTGATATTATTGAGATACGCTGTGGTGGCTCATGGTTGGTTAAATTTCAGGTAATCCAATGCCTAAATCCTTGAGAGAAGCTCAGGGGCGGATACATTGAAGAGTCTGTAGGCTTAGTGGTTGCAGATTTCCGGATGGCAATATGGAAAGCCAGTTCTTGGTGGTAGACTTTACTGAAGAGATTAATGTAGATAATTTGTGAAGGAGAGGTTGAAGGGTCCGTAGGAAGGGCGATTATCTCGACTGAAGGTGCTAGATGAAAAGGTACAGATGATTATATGAGGAATGGTGCCGTCTAAGAGCCAAAACGATGATTAGGATGGTGTGGCATCCATACGCAGTTAGACGGTAGAGATCCAGTGATGAATAATCTGAAAGCAGCTGGGAAGTCTTGGAACAAGCAGAGTCTGTTGTGTAAGCAAAAGTGTAATAATCTAGTCAGCAAATTTGATGATGGTAGAAGCTACGGACTGAAAGTAGGTAATGTCCAAGGTGCATTGATGCATCTTGTGATTCCTAGGATCTGAGGGAGCATTGATGGAGAGTAAGTCGGAGCATAACAAAATAAGTAACATCTGTACCATGCAAGGGGATAGCCTGTGAGTCATAGTAGATGGGGAAGTCCATGAAGAATGAATGGGCAAGATTCGTAAGGAGTATCCAATGTAGAGAGACATGAATGTTTCCAAGTCCAGCCAAATAGGAGTCCGGAATGATTGAGGGGAGCTGATTAGGTGGTGTGGAAAATGTTGAATTAACGTGAAAGTTTCTGAGGCAGGTGCCAAGGACTGCAAGCTAGACGTAGATTCCTCAAATGCATGAGCAATGATCCATCGAGTAGCGGATGGGAGCTGTAAGGGTAGCCAGAGTAGGACTATGCAATGAATAAATGAGGATAGAAGATGCCTGAGTAGGAATACTGGACAGAGATATGGTAGGATGCCCAAAACAGCCACAGCACAGAGAATGAAGCCTCAAGCCACCAAGGTAGAGACAGAAAGCAGCTATCAGGAGATGGCAGGAAAGTCCGGAGGAAATTCCAAGGGGCTGAAGGACCGAACAAGGATGGAGTCGAGGTGAATGAAGCAGGATGGCATATTGTGCAGGAAAGAACAGGAGTGGATCGGTCCTTCAGCAAAATGGCAGCAGAAGACAGGAAGGCTATAGCAGTCACTAGGCGATAATCCATGGAGGGTCAAGGAATTAATCAAAGTACAAAGAGCAACAAGGTAGAGGTACAGTGGACCCACTTCAGGTGAAGGCTTCAACCAACTAGCGAAGGGACTGGAGGTCTTGGAGCAATGAGGGAGAGTGATTCCACATCCGAAGGAGGAATAAAACTCGGACGTCAACTGGACGAGTGACCTGCAGCAATTAGGTCCCAGAGGCAGTCAAACTGAAGTGGGATGATGGGCATGATGTTCCAGATAATGTGAGAAGGTGAAAGCACAATTGGGACAAGCTCAAGTCCAGGAGGGAGCAGCAAATAACATTCCGACGGAGCAAGGAAAACAGTTGATTGTAGACACCAGCTTCTAGGCCTGAGAAATGACGAGAGAGAACTAGGCTTCAATACAACTCTATGGGGATAGGAGGATGGAGACAAACGAGATACGGAAGTCCTTAACAGATGGCAGTGGCAACCGGGCAAGAGACAGAGGATATAATGACCCAGTGGATCCAGAGAGGGGCTACCACTCCCAGATGTTGATGGGAGGACATGCAGTCAATGTCAGCAAGTGGAGCCGATGGAGGAAAGCACTAGCAGTGGGATAGTCCCGGTCCTGAATGGAAGCAGTGACCTGTATCAGGCAGAGGATGCAGAAGCGAAAATAGTGATGCAAGCTTAGGCACTCGACCAGGCAAGGTAGTGTGATGAGGCTGGAAGGAAGGCTACCGGTGATGAAGGACAGAGGCTACAAGAAGGAGGAGGTGGTCCAGAAGGGATGCAACTTCTGATGACAGACAGAGGATGGATAAAGGAAGCGGTGCAATATAGACTCTAATATCAATCCGTGAGGGACAAGGCACTATGATCTTGACTGGATACAGCGAGGAGAGATATGATGATGAGGATACACCTGTGAAGCAGTTCCATACCCAAAAGAATTGGCAACCAGCATCTGGAATAGGAGGTATACAGTAATAACAGTCATATACGGACTCAGGCTCCCGTCTAAGACAAGTAGCAGAGGATAACGGGAAATGAGGCTGCAGTTCAGGTATGATGGAAGAGGCATGTCTGATGAGTCATGGTCCTGAAGAGAAGCAGCATCCGGATGTGAGGCTGAGAACGGGTAATTTGAAGCAGTAAACTGGAGACTCAGGTACCTGGTTGGAAGGCAGAGGCAGGAGAATGATAGCTTGAGGCAGCCAGGCATAGACATAACAAGGAGGTCTCATGGGGTGTAGAAGTTCCGTTCCTGGAAGGAGTTGGCAACAGGAAAGGAGTAGAGAAGATATGGTAAAAGTCAATAGATTGAAGACATGCCTCCCATCCCTGGTAGTCGGGGCGAGCTAACCTTCACTCGATGCTGCCAAACAGAGTTAGGGATGGAGGATGTTAGGCAGGTAAGTAGGAGATACTGGATGTAGCGGAATCCCATCCCCGGTAGACGGGGGAAGCCTACCTTCACTCAGCACCTCAGAAGGTGCGAGTTGGGGATGGAGTCCGGAATACTGCTGGTATGGGCTGGCTAAAGCACAACACTGCTGAGAGGAGAGAAGGGATGCAGAACATGCAAACAGGTATGGAACAATGAATCAGAGATGTGACATTTAAAATATAGGAATAGTAAACAACACTTGGTAGGAATGATTTGCACTGAGTGTGATAGGCATGACAGCATAAAATAGAACTAGCAGGTGGGGTAAGCATTCTGGAGCGCAGAACATAGGGAGGTCTGAAATATAGAGAAGAAGCTCTGAACCTGAATGTAGTGGGGATATGAAATGCGGAGTGTGGGTGAGGAGAATGCAGCTGGGGTGAAGTCCCCCTCCAAAGGCCACGAAAAATTGGAGAAGGTGGCTAAAATAGGAACAGTGACCTCGTTAGTGAAAAGCTAGAGCCTTGAGTGCTGCTGTCCAGTTGACCCGGAGGGGGGGGTAAAGCTCATTACTTCAGAGTGATGTGCAGCAGGAGTTGTAGATGCTGGTCAATGTATCCTGCCAATGGCCTGACATGTAGCTAAAGCTGGAGTGAGCTATCAAACGTCTGGTAGTAGAACGCATGTAGACATAGTGCATGTCTGAAGGAAATAAAGAGGCCAGAATACACCCCCCCCCCTTACTCTGCATGATAGGAAGCAGAATGCAATAGTCAAAGGAAAACTCCACAAGTGTGTGTCAGCCAGGAACCAGTACTGGGCGAGGTGAGGGAGATGATACTGAAGTTGAGGATCCAGATAAATGTGGGGAGCCAAGACAAAAACAAAACTGAGAGGTACTTACTGGTGAGGTTGTATCGAGAGCAGGTATGGAGCCCAATCATTCATGTAGGGGTGAGGCACAGAGGGAGCAGAGCTACAAGGCCCGGGTAACCGGAGGTCCAGAGTGGTAGAGGGAGCTACGGGAGTAGCGGGGAATGGAAGGTAAATGGCAACAGGGTACAAAATGACAAACAGTAAATGCACTGTAGCGTGAAGGAACAGCACACGGAGCATGAATGAGTTGAGCAGTGGTATGGTGAGCTACGTAGGTGTACCAGGGAAGAAATGGACTGTACTGCTGGGATGCTCAAACATGGGAGCATAGGGGAAATAGGAAAGGGAAGTGTGCACCAAAAGTGGATGGGAAGAAGTGAAGGAGAGCAGGGACGCATGTAAGCGGCATCAGGGAGTTGAAGAATGCCCAAAGAGAAATGGGGAAAACCCTAGGACAGCAAGGGGGAGCATAGAAGGAGACGGTTGAGGTGCCAAGGGGACAGGTAACACATGGGACAGATGGGAGGCAAGGGACATGGGAAGGGGAGAAAAGCCAGAAACAAACCAGCAGAATGCAAGAAGAAGCACAGCCACACGAGCCACGCAGGGAGCTCAGGAAATACACTTCCCTAAGCAAAGGGGTGTGGTTAGTCAAAGGCTTAAGTAGAGGTTGTGGGAGGAACTATTCTCCACATTGAACTACGGGCAAAGCCCTCCCATCAATAGGCAGGGTGGAAAGGAGGGAGGGTGCCAGGAGACCAATTAGGGTCTGTGGAGACAGAGTAGGCAGGGACCATCTGGGCAAACTGGGTGGGGCAAGCAGTCATTTTCTGCCAACAAATTCTATGTATCTATGTATTATGGGAGTATTTCAGTACAACAATATGCTGAATCATACAAAATGTGCTTTTAGAATCTGCTTTTAGAATTGTCGTGCTACTGGCATTTCTACTAAACCTAAAATGCAACATACTCTTATTTGGCACATGCTCTTTGATATGCAATATACTCATTTGAGATGTGTCTTATATTTCGCTTATGCAGTGATCGGAATTCTAAGTGCTTTTAAATGCACCATATAGTGCCTGCCCTTGCAGCATGGTGTATACTTTTCTGAGGGGGCAGAAGTTACCAACTTCCATGGGTACAATTTCAAAGTTACCCTAGTTCCAAACTTTGGAACCCAATATTTCAAGAGAGACCAGTTTATAAAAGTCAATACAAAATATTTTGGGTAAAATACCACCTCTTTTAGAATAAAAAATCAACAGTTTTTCACTCCCATGCCTAAACAATTGGATGTCACCTAATTTTTGTTTCTGCATTTCCCATTTGGGAGTCAGATACAATCTTCTTATTTATTCATTTTTATTTTAATGTTCAATGGGAGCATTCATGTACAGTAATACATATAGTCTGCAACACCATAAAAAAGTATTGGGCTTACTTGTAGCTGGAAGAAGTCTAGAGGTACAGCTGACTAAATCTGCTGTGCATTGACACTGCATTGCCGCCATTTTATGGAACCTTGTGATGTCATGGAAGAACAAGCGGTACCTTACTATATGTAGTTATGCACAGCTTGTTCTTTCATGATATCTCAAGGCTCCATAACATGGTAGAAATGTAATATCAGTATAGGGCCACCGTAGCAATATCTCTGCACTGCTGCCAGCTACAGGTAAGTCTAATACCTCATTTAAAAGATAAATTCATGGACTTTCAGACTATGTGGACTGCTTTACATATGTGTTGACGTTTAAATACTTCCAAAACGGAGCTCACTAGAGCCTGGCATCCTTGTAAGTGGAGATGTCACTTATGTTATTAACATTATTGTAAAAATAGGTGTATATATATATATACACTTTATTTCTGGTATTGTTATTGAGCAAACACGGCACTTGTTACCTGAAATATTTTTTAACTTAAGGATATCATATTTTTATAATAAGAGTTGAGGAAGTTATTTAACGGAATCAATTGTACCGTATGATGTGTTGGTCCAACTGTTCTGTACTACACCTAATTGTAATGTAATGATATTTCATAAAAAGTTTAATTATAGAATCAAATGTGGAAATACAAGCTCACATACACACACACACACACACACACACACACACACACGTTAAACACACTCACTCCCCCAAAAGTACTGTGTATGACAGAACGTGGAGGATGGCTGCTAACCAGCCCCCACAGTGCAGAGCTGGCTTTTGATCCCCAATTGGCGCTTTTAACAAAAACGCTCAACTGGAAGGGAAAGCTAGCACTCCAGGATCCAGAGGCCTTGATTGACATGCGAACAAAGCACATTACAAGTGGCATGCACTTAATCCGGGATTTCGCTGGTTTAAATGCTTTTAGTTAAAAGAAATACTAGCTGTTACATCTCCACAGACTCCGAACAGCCCCACTACATTATTTAATAACTGGCTCTTTGGCAGGCAGCGAGCTTTGATTCGTTGCAGTGTGTGTTTTCTTTGATACGTGTGATTACCAGCAGGGTAAATGGTGTTAAATGTGTCTGCTAAACAGGAGTTTCCAAAGATTTGTGATGGATGTTATTGCTCCTGAAAGAGGAGAGCGAGACTGGGAGTGCAGGAGCCAGAAGCTCTAGTCTGTACTCATCCACACAGGCTGCCACAGTTGTCTCTTCACATCTCACCTTCCACTCACTCTCACTCTCTCTTTCTCACCCTCTCTCAGCTTTACTTCTCACCCACCTCTCTTCTCTCTCCCTCTCCCTCTCTCTCGTTCTCTAAATTCAGTTCAAATAACTTTATTGGCATGACAAGATATGCAAGTGTTGCCAAAGTTTATACATCAGACTGTTCAAAAGACATAAACATGCTTTAGAAAATGGGCTGAAGAGTTGCTGCTCTCTGATTAGATGACAGCCATGCCAAGCCGGTACATTAAATACACATAGAGCCCCACAAAGAACAAACACCAGCATGCCCTGCCTCAGTACCATAATATCACTGTGCCCACCTAACATTCAAAACTTAAAAGGCACCATTTTTCAGTAAAACAAGTGAGCGAGGCCCCCCACCACCACCACCACCACCAGAACTAAACTCCACTGTGACTGCAACTCCTGACTGAATCTGGTGTGCCTTTTCGCATAGAAACCACTTTTTTAAATGTTTTTGTTTTACCCCCCCCAACCATAAAAACATAATGTGAGTGATACGCTGAGGCTTGCATGCCTACTTTTCAGCCGCCACACAGACATGTGCAGTACAGTTCAGTGTGCAGCAGCAGCCATCCCACATACCATGCCAGTAGTCTTCCGGCCTACTCTGCTCCTGCTCTCAATATCAGTCATAACAGGAAAATTCAAAAAAAGGATGCTAACAGTTAGCGCTTCACAGCGTTCATTTCTCAACATTGGGTGAGCAGGCAAAGGGGCCGGTGAGAGGACATGAAGCCAAACAGGGCATTACACAAAACTTAAAAGGGGAAAAAAGTCTTAAAAACAGCAATGCCGTCTACTGGCAAGTCTACCAGTAGAGAGACTACTTTACTAAGAAGCATTTGTCAATGCCAAGTGTTCGCTACTGGTGTTGCTGTTGTATTGGTCTTGCTTGTACACATTTTTTATATATATAGAGCAGATGAGATGCAATGTCTCATTTTCAGTGGTGTCCTGCTTTAACACATTGTAAGATTGTAATTATCGAGGATTGGGCAGCTGAGAGGCAATATCTACTTTTAAGTGGGCTCCCACATTTTGACCACCAAATGTTCAACAGCTTTTTTTATGACCTGACATTATGATCAAGACAGGTGACATTTTTAAAATCCTGTCCAAAAGGTGATTTTGCCGTGCGACTGCGGAAACAAGTTTTGGAGGGGATTTGAAAAATGACACCTGCCATGATCAGGAGGTGGGGTAACACAAGGGATATGTTGAAAATTAGGAGCCAAAATCTGCAAAAAAGAAAGTTGTGAGTAAACATTGGAACAATTTGTTTCCTCGTAACTTAGTTGGTTCTTTACATTTTTACCCCAAATTTTCAATATCATCTTTTTTTGACCATTCCTTCTGAGCATGACAAATGACATTTATAATACAATAGCTGAAATGTCATTTTGCACCACAGGTGTTAAAACACATTTTGGGTAGGGTTTGAGAAATGACAGCTGTCACATTCATGAGGTGGTGTGAAAAAATGGCCATGTTGAAAAGTTGGGGTCAAAATATTGAAAATTACCACAGGTATGAGCATGCATTAAAAAATTGCAACGTAGACTCATAACTTTGTTGTTTTCTTGAATTTTCTTTTTCTATATACATTTTAAATTTTTCTCCCTGTTTTTTTGCTCATCCCCATTCTCGGCCAGGCGTGTGCATGTGGAGGCATGCACATGCTACAGTACGAGACACCCTCCCACAAATTGTCGCCCCCTCCTGCCTACACTAGCCTCTGGACCTCCACCCAGTTGCAGTGGACCTACGGGGGGGCAATGACCACCCCAAGAGAGGAGAGCTGCCCTTCAGCTGCTCAGTCCTGCTCTCACCCTCCCCCCCATGCCAGCTCCCCAATGACCTGAGTCTGTTCCTGAACCCGGGTTGCCAGCGTGACATGAGGTAAGGCGTCTAGCGCCTCAGTGCTCTGTGCCTCTGAGCCGACGTTTACTCACATTTTCAATCCACATTTTCAACATAGCCTTCTTATGACCGCACATAGCCTTCTTAATTGCCCACCTCATGAACAAGGGTGGTGAAAATGTTCAAATCATGCCCAAAACCTGGTTTCGCACCACAAGTGTGAAAACACATTTTGGCCAGGATCAGAAACACGACAGCCTTCACATTCATGAGGTGCTGTGAAGAAATAGCTATGTTGAATATTTGGGGTCAAAACATTGAAAATGACCAAAGTTACAAGCCTGCATTTGTAAATTTCAACATAAGCTCATAACTTTGTTGTTTTTTTAATATTTTACCCAACATTTTCAACATAGCCTTCTTATGACCCTGCCTCATGAACAAAGGCAGAGAAAATTTTCACCTCCAGCCTGAAAGGTGATTTCATGCAGCGACCACAAAATCACGTTTTAGGACAGATTTGCCCAATTTCACTGCCATTGTTCGTGAGGTGGGGCCCCAAAAAGGCATGTTGAAAATCTGGGGCAAAAATATAAAAAAATGACCAAGTTATGCCAGTAAGTTCAAAATGCCATTAAAATACATTGAATTGCATTGTTGAGTTCCTCACTTCACAGTTCAGTGATAAAGAGTGAAGACATGTCTGCGATCCAGAGAGGATTATGACGTTTGACCCTCACTAGGTAAGTAAGGGCTTGGGGTGTATGAGGTGGTGGGTACTGAGTGGGAGAGTCAGGTGGGGGACAGTAACGGCAGCTGGCAGCAACAGACATCAACGGATGGTTTTCTTTTTTACAGGGTCATGTTAAAAACAAACTATGAGTGACAGACTTCTTTGTTTTAGGTGGCGATATTGGGGGATTAAGCACCCCAGTGTCAGTGTTATGTTAGGCAGCACCAGGGGTGGGCTCCCTGGTGCTGCAGAATTAAAACGAGCAGGGTGGAGGGGGGAGTAGCAGCCAGCACAGGGGACTGGGCACCCCATGCCAGAATGTTAACATGCGTGGGATGGACCTGGGCGGACAGTTACAGCGGTGGCAGCAACAGACATCAATGGACAGTTTTCTTTTTTACAGGGTGTATTTTAAAAAAGAATACTCATAAACTACAGGGATGGTTTTCTTTATTTCAGATGTAGACACTGGGGACTGGGCACACCCAGTGTCAGTGTTATACTTGGCAGCACCGGAGGTGGTCTTCCCGGTGTC
This sequence comes from Neoceratodus forsteri, assembly GCA_016271365.2. Lineage (NCBI taxonomy): Eukaryota > Metazoa > Chordata > Ceratodontiformes > Ceratodontidae > Neoceratodus > Neoceratodus forsteri. The sequence goes on from CM028130.1 coordinate 945,454,835, forward strand.
ACAGAATCATAACAGGCAGGGTGGGGTGGGTAGCAGCCGGCACAGAGGATTGGGTACCCCCATGCCAGAATATTAACATGGGTTGGGCTTGGGAGGAGGACGTTATGGTGGTGACAGCAACAGACATCGATGGACAGTTTTCCTTTTTGCAGGGTGTATTGAAAAATAATAAATTATGAGCGGCGGTTTTCTTTATGTCAGGTGTTGACACTTGGGGATTGGGCACTCCCAGTGTCAGTGTTATGTTTAGCAGCTTGGGTGGGTCCCTGTATTGCAGAATTAACACGGGCAGTGGGGGGGTAGCAGCTGGCATGGGGATTGGGCACCCCCATGCCAGAATATTAACATGTGTTGGGCTTGGGGACAGTTACAGTGGCAGCAGCAACAGACATCGATGGTCAGTTTTTGGTTTCAGCAGGTTGATCATGGCAGATTAACTGTGCTTCCTGGGCAGCGTTATGTAGATCAAAGGAAAGAGCCGCCCTTTGATTTGGTCATCTCTTTCCTTTGAACTACACAAAGTTTCTGCCCAGCAAGCCAGAACACAGTCATGATCAGCCTGGCTGATGACTGGTGTGACACTGGCGAGCCACTTGCAGACCACTCTGCATTGGACTGACAGTGTCACACCTCTCAAAACCCACTGTTGTAGCAAAATGTGCATTGCATATGCAAACACAGCAAACACAAGAATTTATTCTGTTTTTCATTTTTACTTACTTTAAAGTTTGAAAGTGTTTTATTTTTTTATTGCTTACATTTTTTACCTAGAATTTGAAAACAAGCCCATTTTCTAAGCACAATAATACCCTCCGCGGTGGGCAGTATGGGCAGTACCAGGCCTTCCAGGGACTATAAGGCCCTCCACCAGGCTGGCGGCAAGGGCACGGGCATACTGCACACGAGTGGTGGAGGAACACTTCCGGACATGCAGGTGAGTACACAGGTTGGTACGTGTGCAGGTGTGAGCACTACAGTGTAGGGACAGCATGACGGTGGAATGGGGGGCACCGTACGCCACACAGGGGTGCACACTCAGGCGCATGCACACAGTGGGGGAAATACACACTCACTCACAGGCACCATGCATGCATCACCCCAGAACCACACAGACCATGCCCAAACTGTCACAAGTCAGTGCGCACTGCAGCCATCACACGGTCTCTGCAGGCACCGTAACGTACTTATCATTCCCATGACACATGGCTCGACAGCGATACACACAAACACACTGGACAACCAGCACGGGGGGGGGTTCCAGGGCAACCGTGTGGCTGGTGACTGCCACACACAGCAGCACTGGCATCACCCGCAGTGCATCTGGAATGCACAGGTGTGCCACCTGCCACCACAGGCCCCTGGCAATGGGCATCACAGGGCTGCCCCATGACCACAATGGACATGCGGGCAGCCTCTGTCACGGTCGATGGTGATAGGGGTGCCACCACCAGCCACAGGGGGTGTCCCCAGGGACCCCGCAGGGGTGCTGCACTGAGACCGTGAATGGGTGCTCAGTGGGGTGGCCATCCAACGCCCACCAGCCGAGCCATGGCGGGTGGGTGTGGATGCCAGTGGCAACAGGATCAGCAGCAGGGGGCTCACCTGGCCCCACCATCGGGGTGTCCGGGATGTGCTCCTGGGCATCCGGCTGGACACACGGTGTCCACGGCGTGCCGTGGATGCAGCCACTGCCTCCACAGCAGCCGCAATCCGCTCCATGACTGCAGCCATGTCCACCTGCATAATGCGTGTCTCAGCCAGCATCTGAGCACGCCACACTACCGTGGACTCATGCTCCTGGACCATGACAGCCCTGTGGCTCCGGAAATCTGCCAGAAGTGCCTCCTGACTTTCCACAGTTGACCGCAACAGGTCAAGGTAGGCACCCATGCCGTCAGCAGGTAATGCGGCACGGTGGCAACGCCGATGTACTGGGGATGGATCGGCCATACCAGGGTCATCCACGGGCAATGGACGCACCCTGTCAGGCTGTGATGTGTGCATGTCTTGGCTGGGCACTGCCGCTGACTGTCCATGTGTGTCATACCCTAGGCCCACTGTAGTGGGTGTGTGCACACCGGCGCCCTGCCTGGATGTCACCAACACCGCCAGCACTGCACTGGGCAGCGGTGCAGGGGGCATGGCACACACCACCCTGGGCAGCTGTGCCACCACTGCACCGGTGTCCAGCATGGTGGGAACGCCGTTGGCACCCAGGGTCCCATGCACAGGCATCCCCATGCCGTGTGCACCACCATCGACCATGGCAGTGGTGCTGCTGACGGTGGAACATGTGTCAGTCCAACTGCTCTCACCCTGCATGCCACTGGGGAGCACAATAAGTGTGTCCACTATGTCCACCACCTCATCTGGGTCAGCATCAGACAACCCAGTCAGGCCCCTCAACCATGCGATGTACCCGCAATCAGTACCGCCAGCACTGATGGAGGGGTCCGCAGGGCCCTCTACCACAGGGACCGTGACCGGTGGTGCACGGAGCATGGACATTGCAGGTGTGGACAAGCCCATGTCAGTGTCATCAGCTCCATGGGGTGGGCCCGCATCATCACCCATGAGGGCTGCACGGTCAGCCATGGCCACACACTGGAGTCATGATGGAGCTGTGGAATAGGGAAAGCAAAACATGTTTAATGCACAGGATGCACATGACACAGTGTCAACGTCATACACAGCATGGTCAGCAACACACTGCGGGACGCACGCCTGTCCATGGCAGGGCCCGGCCAGGATGCACATCTACTCACCATGCTGTGACAGGCTGCTCCCTGTCTGAAATCCACCTCCTGGGATGTCATGCATGGCCATCCCCGAAACACTGGTAGCCAGGAGGGCCTCGTTGGGGCTGAGCTGTGCCACTGGGCTGGGTCCTCCCCCTTTCTGCCACAGGGATGCCTGGATACTGGCCACCCTCTCCTTGGCCCTCCATTGTCCGTCATTACAATGCTTATGGCACTCCTGCACTGTGCAGTTGAATGGTGCCACTGCGTTAACCTGCCAGGCCACCTCCTTCCAGTCCTCCACACGTGCTGTCTGGCTGCCTCCCCTGCCTGTGAGTACATCCAGGTGTAGGTGGCATGCCTCGATGAGTGCCCTGTCCTCGTCCTTTGTGAAGTTTGGTCGCTGCCTGGTGGCAGCACCTGCCTCCTCAGACATGTCGACTACTGTGGGGAGAAGCATCCTGGTCTCAGACTCGCCTGTGTGTACACATGGACCCACACCCATCTCCCGCTGTCTGCAGCCTCACATGGTCTGTGTTGCTGGTGGCCTGTGTCATGGGCCTCGTGTGGGCAGCTGAGCACAGGTGGACATGCACCATGGTATGTGGTCCATGTGGGACACTGCATGTGCCGCTCACAGCACCCAGGCCACGGTGGGGGGTACAGTGTAGCCACCCCAGGGGGTGTGACACTGTCCCATCTGCCGTGGGCATGTCCCAGTATCCCTGTAGCATGTGTGCTACCACTATGGTACCACATCCAACCTGGGTGCCACCCCTGCGATGGCTGCGGGGTAGAGGGTGACTGCCATGTGGTGGCAGGCACTGTTCAGGCAGCAGCAGTGTGCGGGCTGGCCATGGTGACAGTGTGCCTGCACAGGTGTCGCTCTGTGCACTGTAACTACCTGTGGCATGGTGCTGCATCCACCTCACAGTGCAAGCCACACCCAGCCATACGTCCCATCCCTGTGTCCCTGTGTACATTGGGTGGGCCTCTGTACACGTTGCATTCCCTCCTTGTCCCACATTGCACTGCCTCGGCACACTGCCATCCGCACCAGAGATCAGCAACAGTGTTCCATACGTGCTGTGTTGTGTGGGTCCCGGTGACCCAGTCATCTGCTGTGGTCATGGCAGGGACCAGTCCATTGTCGCCCCGTGGATACAGCCCTGCTGTGCTATAACAGGGTTTGCCGTGGGTGCCACCTAATGGATGTCTGGTCCCACATGTGGTGTACAGGGGTCCCACCTGTTGTGCACGCTGTGATACAGGCACACCAGTGTGTGCTGTAGCCCTGTAAACATAGCTGTATACTCACCCTGTAGGCACTGACTACTCTCAGTGTCCTGGACTCAGCCTGCTGAATTGGGAGCATTTATGGCTCAGGGCATGCAAATAAGGCCTGAGCACCTGTTAATGAGATGCTAATTGGCTGAGTTACCCATGCATGGTTGATGAGGCTGTTTGGGGCGCATTCTCTCTGAACAGCATAATTGCTCCCAGCTCATCTCATTTTGCACAGAGCATCTGTGTGATGCACCAATGACTGTACAGTGCATTTCCAGAGCATGCGTGGCCTGGTTGGTGCATCTGCATGACTTGGGGGCATTCTACATGGCGCATCCATTGTGCATGCGCGGTGTCCATGTGTTGCGGTGCATCTTCCATGATGCGCCATTCTGCCGCTGTCCAGTTGTGCCATTGCGGGCCTGATGATCGTGGTGCCGTGTGCCATATCACGCAGCATGTCCCACAATGTGCTGTCCATGCTGCACTGATCCGGCCCTGCCCATGGATCATGCACTGTGTGTGGTGTACGTTCATGGTGCATGCCGTGCACAACATGGCGCCCGCACGCGTAAAATGCATGGGCAACCGTGTCCTGGCCGTGCAGCACCATTGCGTGATGGTTTGCACATGCGTGGGCTCGTCGCCAGTGGCCATTCGCACTTCACGTTCAGTGCGCGCTGTGCTGCGCATGCCTCACTGTTTCATGTGGTGCAAAACGTTCGCTAAACGGTGCTTTTCCTGTTTGCACCTTGCCACTGTCTGATCACAGTTTAAGATGCCTAGGGCTGGGAAAATGGTGCCTAGGGCCATGAACTGGTCACAGATGGAGCTGCTACATCTTGTAGCACAGGTCATGGCTCTGGAGGGGCGCCTGTTTGGACAGGAGGACCTCCATGTGCCCAGGGCCCAGGTGTGGGCCTCCATTGCATCGTGGATTGTTCACCGTACTGGGATGCCACGCACAGGGGAGCAGTGCAGGCATCACTATGGTGACCTCCAGAGGCAGGACCCAGAGTGGCTTGCGCAGATGTGGCATCGTGCACGCAGGGGTGCACTGCCACATCCAGGTAGGTGTTGTTCAGCTGTCTCTATGTGTGTCACATGCTGGGTGTGTATATCACTGCCCTCATGGTGCTCCCATGCTGCATTGCCCTGGTGCCGGGGGGGCAGGGCATGGTTGTGAGTGCCTGCTAACACCAGGTGCTTCACGGCCTGGCATCACTGTCTGCTGCATGGCCATGTGCCGGCAGAGGGGGCTATGGCACGGCATCCTGCACAGTGGCAGTGTTCGCTCATGGTGCTGTTTGTTGTGTTTTGCAGGGCCAGGTGGCAGACCATGGACGCAGCTGAGGAACGTCATCGGAGGTACATGGGTGCCAGACCTGGTGCCCTGCCAGGGGTGGGTGAGTACCGCTTTCCATGATTGCTGTCTTTCTGGTTCTGTGCGGTCGGTGGTGGGTGGAGGTGTGTTCCACATTCTGGCCCTCAGTGTGTGTTCTTTCTGCAGTTTGCTGTAGGTGTTCTGGCTCAACGTGCTGTTGCGGGTGGTGGTGGTGCTGCTGGACTGGAGGATCCATGTGGCCATCCAGGCAGACCTGTGTCCACTCTCATGGACTGTTCAGCGCCTGTCAGCTGCCCTGCGGTGCATCATGCTACACCTTCTGGTCTGTGCCAGGGTGCTGCTTAGCAGGGCATGGTGCCACTAGTGTCCCGCTGCCACTTTCTGGGGGACATCCTGTGTAAATAGTCATCCTACCCTGTCCCGTTTCTTTCCCTTTCCTGACCTCTTTCCTGTCCCTGCTCCTCCTCTTACCCGTTTGTTGATGCTGTTGTTGTTCCTTTTTTGACTTTTGGTTTGTACAGTTTATATGCCCATTACCTTTTATGAACATGTTTTACTCTACACTTGTGTCCGTGGGTCTGTTTGTTCCAGCTCTGTGGTTGCTCCTCTTGCCCTGCTATTTTGCTCCAGTTGTTCTACCTGGCTCCCCTGTGTGGCTGCAGGGCATCCTGCTTGCCCTGGTGCATCGCTGGTTGTGCTGGCACATCTGCGGTTGCATCGCCGTGTCCTGTGGTGATTCACAATGGTGTTGCGCTCAGTGCTTGGCACGGCGCATGCCTCCGTGAATAGCTATACGTGGGCTTGGCGCATCTGACTTGCACCGGAGCATCTGCATTGCACCAGGTGCATCTTCTTTGTGAATCCTGCCCCTAGGCTATATTTCTAAGCTGGTGGCAGGATGCTACATAGTTTGCAACTATTTCTGCTATATCGTTTCTTTCCCCCAGCAGTATACAGAGTTTAGTTTTATTATTCTTCAACAGGAAGTTCACTCTCCTTTATGATAGGTCTAGAAAACATTGTTCTTGTATACAGTTCTGTTTTGCACAGTTGAGAATGAAATGCATTACTGTTTCTGTTTTATCTGTCTCTATCTCTTGTCTCTTCACTTCTCACACTCCCTTCTCTTTTTGTCTCTGTCTCTGTCTCTCTCTCTCTTTGTCTCTCTCTCCACACCCTCCCCCTAGGTTTGTCTCTCTCTCTCTCTCTCTCTCTCTCTCTCTCATCTCTTCACTTCTCACTCTCCTTTCCCTCTCTTTCTCTGTTTCTCTCTGTGACCCAGGTGAGGAGGGATTTGTGATCTGCACATGTCAGCATGCACGTCAGAATGTATGGCTGAATAGCCCAGCTGCACGCAGGGGGAACTCGGCCCACTCCTCTCTGTGTCTCAGTTTTTGAAATGGCAACCTGGGAAAATGCAGCATTTATCTTTAGTTTCTGCCAGTAGGTTGTAGTATATTGGACCATGTCACGACCGTGAAAAAGAAGGGGATAACAACACAGTAAAAACGCACATGGGAGCTATCTGGTTTAATCCTTTAATGGCCGAGGTGTATATCTTCTTTTAGACATCTGCTGCTAATGGTTGTCCCTCGCCTCCTTTTTCTACTGCATCTTGGAACCTCCTTTTTATGTTTGCTTGCGCGCATGCGCAAGAAACATCTTGGGACAATACGACCTGCTGGAGGTGTGTGCCTGTCCTTGCCAATGCAGTTCTCAGTCTGCGGGGCGTGTCCCGTATGCGCCAATGGAGCAGCCAGCTGTCTATGACAGCAGATTCAGAGCAGTGGTCTTGAGATGAAAGAAAAGGTCCGCTGCAATCAGCAGTTTAAATGTCTCTCCACTTTACATAATGTGCTACGTCTTCCTTTTCTCCGCATGCCCACCACGACACCGACACCCAGCGGAGTACACACCACTCGTTCTGTGGCTGTGCCATGGTGATCTGTGGTTGAGAGAGAAGACAGTGGGAGGCACACAGATTCCCCCACACACACACACACACAGTCCTGTGAAAGCCGACGTGGGGGTAGATTGTAGCTGTATTATTTTATAGCGAGAACAAGTAACGGGAGCGGGAGAATGAGAGACAGAGAGAGAGAGAGAGAGCAGCTGTCTGCTCAGAGTCATCCAGTGTCCCACTGTCCCCTGAATTTGTCACTCTCCGACAGAGAGATACACCTCTAAGCCTCCGGACATTGGAACACTGCACTGCACAATTTTTTTTAAATCCCTCATCTTCGCAGGCTGGCTCTTGTTTTTTTACAGCTAATTTTAGTTGGAAAAGCAAACTCAATGGCACTTTTTCTAAGTTAGGAAGGAGCGATGGGAGCGAGGGATAGAGAGAAAGAGACACTGCACTTTCACTTGTAAGTTGCAGTGCCTCTCTCGCTCTCTCTCTCTCTCTCTCTCTCTCTCTCTCTCTCTCTCTCTCTCTCTCTCTCTCTCTCTCTCTCCTCACTACAGCGGGCATACAGCAGCTTCTCTAATTAATTTAGAATTTTTAGCCTCCTGATTTTCTTTCTTAGAGAGATCTGAATAAAAAGCAAAATGAGCAGTCAGTCTCATTGAGCACCTGCATGCTAGATTGTTGTACAACAGCCGTCCCTCTCTAACATCATCATCAGTTTCTTTTCTGTATTTTTTTATTATTTTACAGCTGCAGTGTGAGTGGAGAGATTCGGAAGCCTGTAGAATGTATTTGCCTTTACTCTCTGCAGTCCAGTTTCAGTATGATGAAACAGGAGTGAGGCAAGCGCATACGGTAAACACCTCCTCCAGTACTGAGCCCCCTCGACCAGATGCCTAGAAGTGACAATGTGAGAAAGTGCCTTCGAGAGAGCACAGCACATTGTCCGGTACCACATCAACCTATACAGAAGCACATAGAGACACAAAGACAGTTCCGCCAGTGTTTACGTTTCAATGGGGTTTTTGTTTGCTGTAAGACAGGTATACTGTTATGGGCACCACAGAGCATGAGAGAGAGGCCAGGGCACATGGAGGAAGAGAGAGAGAGAAACCAGGAGCATGCACATGACAGAGAGAGAGAAAGAGAGAGACCGGGCACAGGAAGGGAGAGAGAAAAAACAGTGCAGCCACAAGTGGGACATTGTTAACTTGGAATGGGTGGTGACAGGGTAACAAGGCAGGCGAGCGAGAGAGGGCAAGATCAGGAGCGGCTATACTGCACACAACCAGAGAGAGAGAGACAGTGGATTCCCGTCCCACCGTACCCTCGTTGCTTCAGCGTGTTTCTTGCCCCCCACCGACAGTGTGAGCAGCCACAGATATTGAGGAGAGACAGAGACAGAGAGAGATAGCATAGACTTGAGAGACAGAGTGAGATGCAGGGGCAGTGAAACGCGCTCCTGGTAGACACACAGCAGGCACTGAAAGGGAGCTCTCATCGAGCTCCATCCTGCAGTAGAGATAGGACTATTTCTCTTGGCAACAATACAGGACACTTTCTTTTTTTTTTTGTACTTGGGTGTTCTCCTTTTAATCTCATGCAGCACATTTTGTTTTAGGATGGTGGATGTAGAAGCTAGGACTTATGAAAAAAAAAGGAACAGAATGCTTATTGACCAATTTACAAAGTGCCTTACAAAATGTGCAATTAGTTAAATGTTCATGTCCTGTGATTTTAAGGGATTTGTTCACATGTTTTACTCTAATATGTACTGCAAGCTAAATCGGAATACTTTAAATCAAGTTTATTTAAAAACACACTGCGGGCTAAATCAGAATACTTCAAATCAAGTACGTTGCAAAACATACTGTAGGTTAATTCCTGTTCATTTTTATGTTGCTTGCACGCATGTGCAAGAAACATAGTGCCATCATCCGAGTTTTCGGAGGTGTGTCAGCCCCTCTTCCAATGCAGTCAGTGTGTTTGCAGGCACGGCCCCAGTTCCCCAATGAGTGCTGCAACTGTCTATGACAGCTCCAAAATGTAGTGGCATACAGTTGAAAGGGAGAGCTCCACTTCAGTGAGCATAGCTCTCCCCGCACACATCGCGAAAGCACGCATGCTGCATGCTGATCGCTCCCCACGCATACACTGTATGGCCGATGGGGTGCCCAATCCTCGTCGGCTCCATGTCCCCCAACAGCTGTCCAGGTGCCATGCTGAGCCCACCCCAGCGTGGCAACAGCTGTTATAGCAGCCGGGGTTTCCAATCCCTCGTCAGCTCAAGGCTGCACCCCAAAAAGCTTTCCCGGTGCCACTCTGGAGCCCACCCCAGCGTGGCAAATCTTGTTGGCGGCGGGGTGCCCAATCCCCATCATCTCACGTCCCCCAAACAGCTTTTTCCTGCTGCCACACTGGGAGCCCACCCAGCGTGGCAAACGTCCGATCTTCTTAAAAAAACAACCTGTGAATAAAAACGGTCCTCGTAGTCTCTCTGCCCCTCCCACAACCCACACCCACCCACTGCGCACCCTGCCTCCCCACACCCCATACTCATTCTCCAGAGCTCCGCACGATCGATCATCGTGGACGGGAACACGTCTGCACTCTTCAAAGCCGACCACGAACTGAGGAAATGCGGTAAGCTGTATAATGGGATAGATAGGGGTTTTTCAACTTTGTTGCATATCTCAGGCATTTTTGGGAATTTTGGCCCCAAATTTTCAACATGGGGTTTTTGGGACCCCTCCTCATGAATTATTGCACTGTCATAGTGTTACTCGGGCCCGAAGGGTGATTTCGCAGTCACTGTGTGAAATCACCTTTCTATACTGATTAATGAAACAACACTGCCAGTGTTCATAAGGTGGGCTCTCAAAAAGCCTATGTTGAAAATTTGGTGAAAAAATTCCTAAACATGACTGTTTTATGAGCGTGCATTGCACAGTTCCTACGCACGCTTGTAAGTCTGCGAATTTTCAATATTTTCACTCCAGATTTTCAACATTGCCATTTTACCACACCTCCTTATGAGCAGTGCAGCTGTCATTCTTCACGTCTTGCTCCAAACATGTTTCCGCCCATGTAGCACTCAATGGCGCAGTTGGTATGCGAACTCAATGTATGGGTCACATTAAAAAAATCACAGTGACACTGTTCATGAGCAGAGGTCTTAAAATGGCTATGTTGAAAATTTGGTGAAAGAATTCCTAAAAATGACTGTTTTACGAGCGTGCGTTGCGCAGTTCCTAGGGACGCTCATAAGTTTGCGAATTTTCAATATTTGCACTCCAATGACTTCCAAATACCTAAACAGCACATAGAAGCAAGCAACATTCGGCATTGACAAATGCTTGTTATTATGTAAAATACAAACATTCTACTAGCTATACTCTAATAGGGCTGAGCACTCAACCCTTAAGGTAACATTCAGTCCTGGTCGGGAAATGTAAAATGGCGCTGACTGTCAAAAACCAGAGGTGCTGGACGCCGACTGCAGCCTGTACTTAGTCTACTTTGGCCGTGACTGCTGGGCTGTTGTTTGGGGAGGGGGAGCACCAAATCTACACCCTTGCGACCCTCCTGAGCTGGGCGGGGAACACTGGCAGGTATCAGAGGAATGGCTGCAGAGGAACAGAAATTAAAAGCAGGTAAGGGAGGCAGGCTGGCTATGATACAAACCTGTGGGAGGAGCTGGGTTAGTCAGGCAGGGAGCGAGGTAGTATTCAGGGCTGTAGCATGCTCAGGTTACAAGGCTGGCTAATCTTGTGAGAGAACTCAAGATGACAATAATTCACCTTCCTGATAGAAATACACCCTGCTGACTATAAACTGCACAGAATACAAGGCTAAGGGAGAACAACACTGCAGTCTAAATCATTTTTAAAACACACTACAGGCTAACTTAGAATACTTTAAATCAAGTTTGTTTTAAAACACACTGCAGGCAAAATCAAAACACCACTGGCTAATTCCTGTTCATTTTGAGGAAGGTAAAATACAGACGTTCTGCTAGCTATGCTATAATAGGGCTGAGCACTCAGTCCTTAAGGTAACTGCCCAGGTGAGCTGAACAGCCCATAAGTGGAGCAATGAAGCCCTGGAGCAGAAATGATCAGTCCTGGTCAGCCTATGTAAAATGGCGCTGAATGGCAAAAAACGAGTGGTCCTGAACATCAACTGCTGTACCTGGTCTGCTTTGGCCATGACTGCTGGGCTGCTGTTTTGGGGAGGGTGACACCAAACCTACACCCTTTCGACCATCCTGAGCTGGGCAGGGAATGCTGGCAGGTATCTAAGAGGAATAGCCGGTCTGCTTTGGCCATTACTGCTGGGATGCTGTTTCAGGAAGGGTGGCACCAAACCTGTGCCCTCACGATGCTCCTGAGCTGGGCAGGAGAATGCTAGCAGGTATCTGAGGAGAGCAGCTGGTCTGCTTTGGCTAACGTCACTTACAGTGTACTTATCTGAGAAGGTTTTCCCCAGTTAGCTGCTGTCAGATAAACAGCAGTGTATTACCCGAGATGTATCTTATTATGTTTTATTTTTCAATGTGTTCATGTTTCAATTTGTTTGTTAAATTATGTACTTTGTGCCCTGTTTGCATTACTGTCACATTTGCAAAACACTTTTCAAAAAAGATCTTTTCCTAGTGAAAGATACTAATCTCCCTAAATCAATTTTCAACTGCATTAAGAAAAATAAATTTAAACCCTGTCAGTTTGTCTAACATCCTTGAGGTATATAAAATGATTTAGAAGTTTCTTATATATATGTAATATATGGATTGTTAAAATAATAGCATTGAAAACGATGCAAAAAAAATCTTGTAATACACACCACCTTCTCAATAATACCACACTTCACTCCCAATAATACCATTGTTTTGTTTTAATGATAGTATTATCACTTCAAAACAAATGTGCAAATGCTGCCTGATGCCTTGTGCTGACCGTGAGCCGGCTTTTCCAAGAGTCAGCACGAAGGATTTCAAAGCCGGCTCTGCGGTAACCAAACAGCACCTTACTTTTCTTTTTTTTTTAAAGAAAAACAAGTAACAGTTAAACGTTCTGTTGAAGTGTAACCACATTTTCCCTCTTACTGTTAAAAGGAACTGTTTCCTGCACTTTCCTGTCTAGCTCACCAGAAAAAAAATGCACAACTTCCTGATTCCTCGTTGAACATGTCAGCCTGCACAAAGCTTTCGCCAAGTAAGACCTCGCCAGGTTTTCTCATCCATACATTACAAAAAATTAAAAATACGTTACAGTGAACTACTCGGCTGAAATTCCATCTTGATGATCTGGGGACATAGAAACCTCTCAAGCTTCGCTCTTGAATTATCTATGTCCCTAGAACCTCTCGATGGAATGACAGCCTTGTAATTCACTGTAACCCATCTGTTATTCTATTTATATATTCTGATTTTTCTGGTACTTCTTGTTGTGTGAATTCTCTGTTTTTATAAGACTGCACTGCAGGATACTGTATTGAAAGATGATGATCTGAGATAAATGACAGGCTATTCTATTTATGCTTGCCATATTGAGTAAAATGTTTAATTAAAGAAAAATTAATCTCTTGTAATAGGGCTGTAATTTCACAACAGTTGTGCTTTATGGTGACAGGCTAGTGGTAAAGGATTGGGGGTGGGTAAGAGAAGTAGTATGAAAATAGGATCAGAAGTAATGTAAAATGCTTGTCTTCTCTTATCTCTGCCCTTCTTATAGTGACTAACAGTGCTGATCTGTGAATACCGTTATTTGTTAACCAGTAAATTCGCATTGAAATCAAGAATCTGTTTAACATAGTTTTTTTTATGTTTGCTTGCACAAGAAATATTTTGTGGCATCTTGTGGGAGTGGCAGGTTTCAGAGGTGTGGCAGTGTTGTGGCCAATGCCATAGAAACAACAGAACAATTTGGTGAGCAAATTAAGGGTAGGTTAGTATGTAGCCCAAATAATTCACATATGCACAAAAGATATTTGATTGCACCATAACCTGTTTTATGCAGTGTCAGTGGCTCAGTAGGTAGCACATTCGCCTCTGAGGCCGGGAGATCAGAGGGCTGTGGGTTCAGTTCCCACATCTGGCACTTGGGTTAATATCCCAGTACTGACACTGTAGTGCAGCATGAGAGGGGTGCTGCACTTCTGAGGTGCCGTCTTTCGGATGAGACGTTAAACCGAGGTCCCATCTGCCCGGATTGGTGGTAGTTCAGGTGGATGTTAAAGATCCCATGGCACTTATCGAAAAGAGTAGAGAATTTCCCGGTGTCTAGCCAAATTTCCCTCATTCACTAAAATACCACCAACAGCTTAATCTGGTTCAAGGTCAGTTGGCATTCATCTGTATCCCCCTCCCCCGGGTCGTGCCTGAAAATAGGCAGGATTTGTCTAGTGCACTTACCCAGTCAACAAAAGCTAAATAAAAATAAATAAATAAAACATTTCATAAATATTCACAAGGTTGTATATAAGTGCTTTTGTCAAAAAAGTGCTTTCTACATCTAAAGTGCTTGATACATACAAATACATACAAATAGTACGGGCTAAACATACGTTTTGTATAACAACAGTTTCATATGCATATAGACAAAACAACCTACCTAGTCTAAAGCATCAGCCACCACTAACCCCTGCGCTTCACCACACAGGCTTCCTAAGGGGGTGTGGAATCAAAACCCCAGTGATCTTATATACCCAAAGTGCACATGCATTTTAAATATCAATTATACAATTAACATTCAAAATTTAATGTTACAAAGTGCCCATTACAAAAAATATTTTATATGTACTTGATCTTATTTAACTTGTCTTGTTTACATCGTAACTATGACCAAATCACATTTTGACATTATATTTGATATGCCTTACATTTGTCTTTTCAGGAAGAAAAAAAAACATCATTCTTAACTTAACAAAACTCCTTACTTCTCAATACTATAAACTCCAACATACAACTCCCAAAATGAATGCATTTATCAATAACATTTTATACCTACAATCAATCACTACTATGAACTTGTTTGTATTTCAAGTAGTTAGATGTTATCTTCCAACCATTATATTCTGTTATTGTTACACACTTTAGAATACAATAATTTTCAAAATTAGTATATAAACTGCAAGTTCTTTTAAACTGGTGCATTGCATTCCCTCTGGATTTTTTATGAAGTCTTTTCATTTCCAATGATGATTTGACATTTCTTGGACTGATTAGAGTTTTGAAGTCAGGAGGTTGTAGCAGTCAACAGACATCAACAAATTGTAAACTAGAAACAAAAACATATTCACATTAAGTTTCACTGTAATATCATCCTTCAATTTTAATTTTCTAAATCTGTTCCTAAACATTAAACAGTGGATGGGGAGAAGAGGGGAAAGGGAAGGCGATGGGGAACAGAGGCAGAGACAAAATATATATATATATTTCATTTCAAATAAGGTTTCAAATCCAACACATTGTTCAGACCTGATGGTTTTAAACTTTTAAGCTTCCAGATCCAAAAACGTTCTCTCTGCTACAGAAAGGTGTTAAATGATACTCCAGTTTCAACCTTGTTTTTCCTTTTTACACACTCCAGACCTATAAATTGTAAACCATCAGGACTACTGTTATGAATTGACTCAAAATATACTGCTACTGGACTCCTAGGATTTTTATTAATGATATTCCTAATGTATTCTTGAACCCTCTTTTTCACTGGGCTTGTGGCCAATGCCACCACTGCTTTTTTGGGCTCATCTGTTTGGCACCAATGAATGAGCACGCTGTCTATGACATCAGTTTTGAAGCGTGTCACCAACTTGAAAGAAATTCACTGCCACAATCAGGGAGCACCCCGTCATTGCAGGGCATAGCTTCCAAGTGTTTTACTCTCATTTACATAACCCACATCGTGAGCCATGCAGGATGTGTGTGTGTGAAACAGGAGGGAGGGGGCTTGAGACATTCCCGTGGTGCGCTGCGCTGTCTCACCCAGTGGCATATGAGGACCGCGCATGGCAGAAAAGAGGAGTTGGTTTACACCAAGTGCCCTGCTGCCCACTTCTGGCTTGGGGTTACTAGTTAGATTTGTGGCCCATTCAACTGTCAAGTGTTCTTTTTTTTGTCAACGGAAATGATGAGAGTTTAGCATTGTTCTGTGCTTGTTTCCTTCCTCAAGCTTATTGCGAGGTATGGCTTGAGGCAACATGGGCGAGCAAGAAACTGATGATTTCTGTTGCAGATAACAACGCCTTTTTTAACAATTGTCAATGAATGTAAAATAATGCTGTGCGGTGACAAGTGTCCCTTGGTGCTCACAGTGTGTTGAGGGCATGTGTGCTGTTTTGCATTAGCCATTTAATGCCAGCCTTTTAATCAACACGATAGTGACAGCTCGGTCTGCTGCACATCTGTCATGCTCAAGGGGTACAAGAAGAGAGCAAGTTGATAGCAAACTTTAAAAAAAAAAGAGTGAAATTGGGAAGTTACAGGATCCCGTTGCTAAAGTTTGCATGCCTTAATTAACTTGCGATGCTTATCTTGCTTCTCCCCAACAACTTGCCGTGATGAAAGCCTGTCTTGTGGATCTTTGCAAAGGCACGTTGCACATTTACTGGATGTCATATTTAAAAGCTGAGTGGTAACAAAGTAAACCAGCTGAATGGCTAGATCCTCTTTCTTTTATCTGGATGCAGCAATGAAAAAGATTTAAGTGAAAGCCATGTATCATGTGAACTCACTTTCAAATATGTAAACATTGAGAATTCTTTGTGCAATTTTAAGTGTGCAAGAAGGCATGGATCATTGTGTTCTCATGCTGCAGCTGTGGGTGTATGTAATATAGGGTTTTATGTGATAAAGGTGAGTCTGAAAGACTGCCTATCACATAAAGCAAACAAATATGAGCCCATGGTCAAAAGGGCGTGGATATTGTACCGACCGTCACCGACAGGCAATTAAGCTACAATACTACCAAAAGCACACAAAGACAAAAGACCCCCGCACCCCCCAAACTTAAATAACCAACTCCAAGGATGGTGCAGACCACAGGGCAAGTTATTGGATTTAAAAAAAATAAAATGATTCTGCCCGTAGCTGGACACGGGTCTGCTCGCATCGTAAGAAGTGATGTACACCACTACGCAATGCAAGCAGCTCAGCAGAAATTGGCCACAAAGGATCCTATATCTTGTAGCAGTGAGTACAGCTCCTTGCAATGCTCGCTATACAGGATATAGCGATGTATTGCACCACTCGCTGTCTTGTAGAACACTATTACTGAGTTGCTCAAAAGTGCAGCGCTCAATAATCAGCGCTCTACATGGGTGCTACCGTAATACAGTGCTGCTTTAAGACCCCTGCATTAGTTTATGATGTTAAACGGCTATAGGTTACACACCAGGACGCACCTGGAATCGAGCAGTACTCTGCTCAGTGTGCCCTCCTGGTATAACTTTTAAATAGATAAATAGAAACACAAACTTCAGGTTCATTATTACTCTCACTGCAAATAAAAAGAAATGCGAAAGTTGCAGTGAAGAACTCTGCAGTATTTTCCATTACTATCTGTAGCCAAGGGTGATTGATAAAAGCAACCATTTTGAGAAAGTGAAACCTGACTGGCAGTCTCGCAGGCAGATGGTTACTGCATAGAAAGTGAAGTACATAGCCTGGGAAAGGACTGCAGGTGGGAGCTCAAACTCCTGCAGAGAAGGGAGGTGTCTTCTCAACAGTCCAAAAATGCATTTAAACAGCATGCCTGGTGTTTGCCAAAGCACAATAAAACTGAGTTGAAGGTAAACGATTTAGACAAAAAATACCTAAAATGTTGGCATTGTTTGAGAATAGTTTCCAAGAACTAGCTCTTTAGTAGTAGGCTTTTTAACTTACCAAGTTGTTGTTTTCATTGCATTTACATGAAATTAGGAAGAGAACAAAAACTACCATTTTAATTCCATATGTATGTGGAGACATTCATTTCCAAGAAGGCTTAGATTTAGAAATACCTTGGGAAAAATCTGAATGTGGCTGTGTAGTAAACTGCAGAAGCAACCCTAGACTTTAAAACCGTGAGAATGGAAAGACTGCTAAATAGGAAATCCATGCGGTCTAGTGCCATAGACCTAGAAGGATCTGCAACAAAAGCAATCACAATGAAAAAGGGCAGACTGAATGGGCCAAGCAGACCTTATCTGCTGTCAATTTCTATGTAGTGGTTGAAGCATTGAACTGAACTAGGATATTTCAAGTTTGAATCCTACCACATCCACTAGCTTACTGTGTGACCCTGAGTAAATCACTTACCCTCCTGCACTTCATGCCACCCAGTTGTCAGACTGGGAAGCTGGACCACAGTAATAATAGAAAAAAAAAAACTTTCAGCGTTAGTGTGACTGTGTTGATAAATAAATTGCAACACAAGTAGCAACAGGTATTAGTACAATGTGCATTTTCAAATGTACAAATCCGACCAAAAAACATATAACTGGAAATGTGAGAAACTGCTTATGGGAAGTTGTACCAAGTAAAACAAAGTATTAATGGAGAAAAATAGGCACTGGACTCACCAGTAAGCAATGTTGCATAAAGCTTTATTTAATAGAAAATATACATATATAGATATAGAAGCATCTAATGTGTCAGCAGATGGGGTCTGTGCGGACCATCTAGTCTGCCCATGTATGCTACCCCCTTCCCCGATCAGGCTGCTGTGTTAAGTTTTCCACATTGTCTGTCCTATTCTAGCTTGAATTCTGTGAGTCTTTGACCCCATCACCTGTGGGGGGAGGTGGGGAGGCCATTCCATTTGCCAAATTGCAAGCATTGGTGCACATTGCCTTCCAACCCTGGTTTCCTACCTTGTTCATGAGTTTACCCTTCGCCAGGTATCGAGGTGTGCCTTGGGGTCTTCGGCCCTAATGTTCACTCCATTCTCCTATACTGCACCCATCTCTCCCTATTTCCTTATGGAATGGGGTGAGCGTAAGGGCCAAAGACCCCAAGGCACACTGTGACACCTGTCTGTGTCTGCAGGGTTGGGTGGGGTGAGGTGGAATGGCATGAGCTTTATGCCCGATTAACCAAAGCCACCCCCCAATGCCTGTCAGTTTCTGCAAGGTGGGGGTGGTAGTTGGCGTTACTTTAATACTTCACTGCCATTCCTATTATGCAACTCTCTAAATTCCTGCTGTACCAATGCCAATACCAGCAAGCAAACATTCGGCATTGACAAATGCTTGTTTTTTTTTTATTTTTATTATACCCCATTTTTGGGGTATGTTGAGTTTGTTAAACAAGATACGTGGGTTTGTGAGTTCCTCACAGCCTGAAAACATTTTGTCTTCAGACCTCTCTGTCCCCCACAAATGGCTTTTCTCATCGATGAGGAACCAGTGACCCACTCCAGCAGCTTACTCATCAGCAGGGAACATGCCCCGGTTCATAGAAACATAGAAGTTGATGGCAGATAAGGACCGCAAGGCCCATCCAGTCTGCACATTTCTTTTTCTACCTTATGAATGTGCCATCGGCCTTTGCTCTGTCAATGGCCTATCTATTCATACTCATCTGTATTGCTCCCTTATGCCTATCCCATGTCTCTTTGAAGCCCTGCACTGTATTCATATCCACCACTTCCTGAGGTAGGCCATTCCATGCATCCACCACCCTTTCTGTGAAAAAGAACTTCCTCACATTATCCCGTAATCGTCTTCCCTCTAATCTCATGCTGTGTCCTCTCGTCCTGCTTTTTTTCTTATATTGAAACATGTTAGACTCTTTCACCTTGTTAGTGCCCTTAAGGTGTTTAAATGTTTTGATCATATCACCTTTCCTCCCTCCCTTGCTCTAGGGTGTACATATTGAGCTCCATTAATCTGTCCTCATATGTTTTCTGATGCAGTCCCTGCACCATTTTGGTTGCCCTTCTCTGGACTGCCTCAATTTGGTTAATGTCCTTGTGAAGGTGTGGCCTCCAATACTGCACATAGTATTCCAGATGGGGCCTAACCAGTGTCTTGTAAAGAGGGATTATTACCTCCCTCTTCCGACTTGTGATACCCCTACTAATACACCCCAACATCCCCCTAGCCTTACCTACTGCTTTAGTGGTCTACTTGGATGATTTCAGGTCATCGGTAATAATGATGCCCAAGTCACTTTCTTCCCTTGTGACTGCCAGCAACTCCCCTTCCAGCCCATAGGTGGCTTCAGGGTATCTCTTCCCTGTGTGCATGATCTTGCAGTTCTTTGCATTAAAACGCAGTTGCCACTCTTTCAACCATTTTGCTAGTTTATCCAGATCTCTTCTCATTCTGCCCACCCCATCTGGATCATCTACTCTGTTGCAGATCTTGGTGTCATCTGCAAACAGACAAACCTTACCCTCCAGTCCATCTGCAATGTCACTGATGAAGAAATTGAAGAGGAGTGGCCCCAGGACTGATCCCTGAGGTACCCCACTTGTGACTTGCTTCTCTTCTGACTGCATACCATTTACCACCACTCTCTGTTTTCTACCCGTCAGCAAGTTTGCCACCCAGTTGACCAACTTCTGACCCACCTCGAGCCTACCCAGCTTATTAATCAATCTTCTATGTGGAACAGTATCGAAAGCTTTGCTGAAGTCAAGGTAAATGACATCAACTGCTCCCCCTTGGTCCACCACTCTGGTTACCCAGTCAAAGAAATCTATGAAAGTAGTTTGACAGGACCTTCCTTTTGTAAACCCATGCTGTCTTGGATCATGTGCTCCTATGGATTCCAGGTGTTACACTATCCTTTCCTTGAGGGCTGCCTCCATAATCTTGCCCACTACTGAGGTAAGACTGACTGGTCTGTAGTTCCCTGCCTCCTCCCCACTACCACTCTTGTGGAGCGGGATCATATGAGCCCTTCTCCAGTCTTCTGGGACCTCTCCTGTGCTCAGAGACTCACTAAACAGTTCTGATAATGGCTCTGCTAGTTCCACCCTTAGCTTCTTTAGTACCCTGGGATGTATGCCATCAGGTCCCATTGCCTTGTCCACACTGAGCTTATCAAGCTCTTGTAGGACCCTTTATTTTGTGAAGGGACTAGTCATACCTCCCTCCCCCCTGTGTCCATGGTGCTGAGATGTGGGCCCTGCCCTACCTTTTCTTCAGTAATACTGATCAGAAGTATCTATTTAGGATATATGCTTTTACATGGTCCTCCTCCTCACACGCCCCCTTATCCCCTTTGATCTTAGCAATACCCCCTCTTAACTTTCTCCTTTCACTAATGTATCTATAGAAAGTCTTGTCACCTTCTTTTACTGTTTGTGCTAGTGTTTCCTCAGTTTGGGCCTTTGCCTGCCTTACTGCCTTCCCTGCTTCCCTTAGGGAAGTTTGGTATGCCTCCCTATCTTCATTCTGCTGCATTCCCTTATATTTCCTGAAGGCCAGCCTTTTGGCTCTGACCTTTTCTGCTACTGTTTTTGAGAACCAAAGTGGCTTCCTTCTTCTTTTGCACTTCCTCTTCTTTCTAACACAATGGGATGTTGCTTCAAGTATTGCATCCTTAATGCTTGCCCATTTTGCTTGTACCCCCTCACCTGTATTTCTTTTTGCCAGGGCTAGCTTAACTCTGTTGGCCATCTTATCAAAGTCAGATCCTCTGAAGTCCCATATTTTTGCCTTGGAATGGGATGATTTCGTTCTTGTGGCCAAATTGAACCATACCATATGATGGTCACCAGCCCCCAGGTTCAGTCTAACAGTGACAGGAACCCAGCAGGACCATCAAGTTCAACTGCAGGTAACCCCTCCGCTTGTACAAAGGAACAAGTGGAGTGGGGTTTCTTGTTTGGTTCCTCTCAGAAGAATGTGAATGCTGAATTTTTGAACTCTAGCTTACCCTACAGTGAGTCTTCACTCTTTGGTAAACCCTCTTCCCTAGACCTTTATCTGACAATTCGGCCACTTTTGTTCTGAATAAAAGGAAGGTTATCACTTTGCCTTCCTTGGCTACTAATAAAAAATCTAAAAACACACCAGCTGAAGGCAGCAAAGCAGCCAGCAAAAGAAACAGAAGTCTAAAGAAGGGGAGTTTAATACAGGAAGTGACAAAGGAAATAAATCTTCCCCTGTACTTATTAACTCTCCAGTGTGTATATATGGTCTGCTAACAAAGAAAATGAAAGATAAAGGTAGTGCAGCAGACAAAATGGCTGCACCAGTAAAAGGCAAAGGAAATAAGAGTTTAGGGAAAAGCAAGAAGGTGGAAGAGGTGGAACAAGTAGTGGGGAAGGAGGGAGAGGGAGATGAAGGGAAAGAAAAGGAGAAGGAAAAGGAGTGGGGAAATACAGGTGAAGAAGACGCAACAGCTGCAAGAGAAGAAATAAAAGATAATTCTGAGGAGTCATACAAGGCCATTTTGAAGGAGATGAGGCAGGGTTTTGAAAGTTTGAATTTTGCTGTGACCTCTCTGACACAAAAAGTGGTGGATGTAGTTGAGAAATTTGAACCTTTAGCTCTCAGAACCACAGAATGTGAGTCTCGCATAAGTGTTATCGAAGATGCCATACCTAAAATAGCCAATAATTTGGAAAAAAGTACAAAGGAACTGGAATCTTTAAGGATGAGGCTAGATGATTTAGAATCTAGATCAAGAAGAGCTAATTTAAAGATTGGCAATTTGCCTGAGGGAGTGGAAGGTAGTGATCCAATCCAGTACTGCGAAGAAGCATTATCTAAAGTGATGGGTCTTCTATATCCAGAAAACAAAATTGAGGTGGATAGAGCACACAATTGGATTGGCCCCAAGTATAGATTGGGAAGGCCACGTTTTATGTGTGTTAAACCTTTAAGGTTCCAAAATAAAGAGAATATAATGGCTAAAGCAAGGGCTGAAAAAGAAATATTTTACAATGGTATGGCTCTGCAAGTTTTTCCTGATATGCCTCCTAACATTTTGACCAGAAGAAAGAGCTTTGATATGGTTAGAGATAAGCTGAGGAGAGAAGGCATCTCATTTACCCTGTTATATCCAGCCAAATTAAGAGTAAATCTAGATGAAAAGATTTTATTCTTCCACTCCCCTTTTGAAGTAGAGGAATTGTTGAGAAAGAAAACTAGGAAACAGCCAGAAGAACCTGATTCAGGTGGATCTGATAAATATCCGGCTTAGCTGGATGTAAACCCACTTTAGTAGGCCTATGGGTTGGTGGGGTGGGGTCCTTTAGATTGGACTTGCTTTTTTCTCTTTCTTTTTTCTTTTTTTTGCTTGTTTGTCTTCTGGAGAAGATGAGTAGTCTAGAGGAATAACAATTTATTTTTTATCATAGAATAATTTTTATTGTTTTTTCCAGTTCTATTAACATACAATACTTTGCACGTTATATTCCAAACAGGAAAACTAATGCAACATTAAGGCACTACAATACTATTTGCATATACAGGTATACATCGCGAAAGAAAGGACAGCTTAGGTCCAAAGCTATACAGAATGGCTGATACCTTAACCTTTTCCTAACCATATATCTGCCTGATATAAACAACTCAGCGTAATAGTTCACCTTATCTCACACATAGCTTATACTCCCACATAGGTCATATAAACACATTGCCCTCAGTGACCAGCTTTCCAGCTAAACTTAAAGGCTGGTCACATAACTAGAGCCAGGAATAGTGAAGGGAGGAGAAAGAAGATAAAATGAGTTGAGCTTTAGTATAGCAGCAGCCAATAGCTCATATGAGTATGTACAAAGAAATCAGGTCCTAGTGCTCGTACTTCAGGTTGCATGAATGGGAGCTGTCATTCTTTGCAGTAGTCAAGATGGGTGGATTCCCAAGACGAGGGAGGGGAAACTTGGCACAATGCAGAGTTAAGATAGGCCTCCCATTTGGAAAAGTACGTTGACCTCTGCCCTCTAGTGGCATAAGTAAGCCTTTCAAAAATGGCCAGTCTAGCTATGGCTGAATGCCATAGGGAGATAGGCGGGGTAGAGGTTGTTGCCAGTGTCTCAGAAGAAGTTGTTTGGCCTCCAGCAAAACTACCAGGACCCAATTTTGTTGCTGTGGTCTTAGGTGCTCTAACGGCACTCGATCACCCAACAACAGCATGGGATGTGTGAAAGGTCTATGGGCTGTCCCAGCACCCCAGAACAGTGCATTGCTACCGTGAACCAGAAAGGAACTAAGGCTTGACACTGCCACAGAAGATGCAGAGTGTCAGCAGGGCTGTGCTCACATCTCCAGCATCGTGCATGTGGAAGGGTCCCCCATTTGAATAATCAATCAATCAATCAATCAATCAAATCTTTATTTATCCAGGCGGACACCGTTGAGCAAGCTCATTTACAAGGTGGACCTGCATTTGTAAAATGACAGTTATACACACATAACTTAAAGATGAGTTAAACAATGTAAGGAAGACAAAAGAATAAACTTACAAACAAGAGGTGGGTGCAATAAATACAATTCCAAGTATTCACATAGGATTACATGACATTAATTACAGCCTTTAATGACATAGGATTTAGAGTTGCACGTTTGTCCATGACTTTACAGGATGGTACAAGTTAATAACATTACAGGCCCCGGAGGTCAGTTCAGTGCATGGGTGGTGACCAGGGCTTGAGGCCCATGTTGTTCACTTATTTGGGTGGCAGGGGAGGAAGAGGAAAAAAATGCCAATGGTTCTAGTGGTCAGCATGGCAGCTGAATGCTGAATAGGTTTATGTATGGCGGAGGGGTTCGGTTTATAGCTGCATATGGTGAGGCTAGGCGTGAGCTATCAACAGGACTACTATGTACTATGGAAACATTTGCAGATTTAGCAAATGTTCTGTCATACAGGTTCCTAAACACGGAGATACTGATAGGAGAGCTAAGTTTCAGTGAACCTTGTATCCTTTTCAGAGTGTAGGCAAGTCATGGCTTATAGCTGCCCTACCAAAGTGGTTATTGATTCTGGGGATTTTTAGTGAAGTTGGTGAGAGGCTTCTTATGGCATAGGTGCTTGGCGGACACAATGGGAGGCAATCAACAATGTAGTTAGGGAGTTTGTTGGTAAGTGCATGAAGTATCCACAGAGCTGCATTTCTATGCCGCCTGTATTGTAGAGAAGGCCACCCTACTGCAGTGTATAACAAGCAGTGATGTGTGGAGGATGGGAGGACAGTTATGAATCTTAATGCTCTATGATACAGTACATCCAGTTTTGCAAAGTATGAAACAGAGCATTGTCCATATATAATGTCAGCGTAATCGATTAAAGAAAGGAAGGTAGAATGAACTAGCTGTCTTTTTGCGGCTACTGTCAGGAGATGTCTAATTCTATAAACTAGGCCAAGCCTCTGCCTTAGTTTTTTCATCAGATCTTCAATGTGCTCCATGAAGGAGAGTTTGTTATCCAGCCATAGACCCAGGTATTTGAATTTAGTTACAAACTCAAGTTTTTCACCTAGTAGGGTGGTTATGGGAGGAATTGTACCAGCTAGTGTGGATTTGGCCCCAAAGCTGGATGGAGAGAACAACATGGCCTTAGTTTTTTGCATTTAGCAATAGTTTTTGTTGATAAGCTGGTTTGTAGCGTATTGAATTCGGCTTGAGTTCTGACATGCGGCTCCAGGAGAGTCACGACTTAGGTAGAGCACTGTATCATCAGCAAACAGGTGGATACTGGCTTTCTTGATTCCTGAGTCCAGATTATTAATGTAGATATTGAACAGTAGGGGGCCCAATATGGAACCCTGAGGAACTCCTCTTTTTAGTGGTTTGAGTGGAGAAAGTTCTCCTTCAGCTTTGATTTGTTGCTGCCTACCAGACAGGTAGTCCTGGAACCATTTCAGTGAGATAGAGTCCAGACCTATGGTGTTTAGCATGGAAAGAAGTAGGCAGTGTCGACGGTGTCGAACGTCTTGCTGAGGTCTAGAAACACTGCACAAACAAATTTTTTTTCTCGAGTTCCCGTTGCCAGTCATTAGTAACGTTGGCCAGTGCCGTAGTAGTACTGTGCTTAGCTCTAAATCCAGACTGCATGGGGTTAAAAATGCAGAGTTGTCTAGGAATGATCTCAACTGTGTATCCACAACTTTTCCAGCATTTTCGAAAGTATAGGTAGTAGGGAGATTGGTCTATAGTTGTTCAGGTCACTTGGGTCCCCTGCTTTGAAAGCGGAATAACATGAGCAGTTTTCCATTCTGTGGGAGAGAGCCTTGGGTTGAGGATAGGTTGAATAAGTGCGAAATGGGTGCGCGAGTATGTGATAAGCTATTTTCAGAAAGTATGGGTCGAATAAATCAGCTCCTGCGCTTTTCCTAGTGTCCAACCGTAGCAGCAGGTCTTCAACTTCTTTTATGTTGATTGTGGAAAAGGAGAAAGTCATACTAATGTTAATTGGTTCATGTGGCTGGGCTTTGGAAAGTGGATGAAGACTGCTTACTGGTGCATTATCAAAAGCCATGCCTGCTGTAGCACAATGGTTATTGAAAGCTTGGAGAATTTCAGATCTGTCAGTGACAGTGACATTGTCAATCATAATTTTAGATGGCAGCATACTACTTGGTGAGTGTCCAGATAGTTCTTTTATAGTGGACCAGAATTTGGTAGGGTTGGTGGATGCAGAGCACAATTCCTTTTGGTAATAAATGGCCTTAGTTTCCCTGATCATTTTTGTACAGGCATTCCTAGCTGACCTAAAGAGACACCAATCAGCATCAGCATGTGATTTTCGGGCATTTTTCCATAGCTGGTCTCTTTTGAGTAAGGCTTTTTTCAGTTCTGGTGTAAACCAACGGCAGGTCCTTGTTTTTATCCGAGTTTTGATCAAGGGAGCATGGGTATTAAGGGCACTGGCTATGATTTCGTGCAGAATATCATAAGCCTCACTCACTGATTTGGCTAGGTAGAAGTTCTGCCAGAGCAGAGAGTTTTTTAGATCATTAAAATAAGCCGTGGGGTCGAAGTTCCATTTGGATCTTTTGATAGAGAATTTGAAGTGGATAGTGGCTTGGTGATGGTTCTGATGCCAGCTGTTATACAGTGGTAGCTAACATCAGCTGGCAGGATACGGCGTGTGAAAAGTATTGAGTTTGTTAACAAGAAGCACATCAAAGAGTGCTCCTCATAGGATTTTTTGTTAATGGGTTGGTTCAGTTATAAGTTGGGTGAACCCATGTGAGTCACAGAATCGCTTTAGGGGTAGGGATCCATTGGTTAGCCAGTCATAGTTTAGGTCACCTAGTAGGACTGTCTCCATGGGTGTTGCATCCATTTGTGATGACAGGTGAGTCAAGAGCTGTGGTCCTGCTGCAGGAGGTCTGTAGCAGCCAATTATGCGGAAGGCCACTGAGTGAGATGCTTCAACTCTGAGAGACAGGCATTCAAATCCTCCAGCCATGGATGTAGTGTCTAATATAGATACTGTGAATTTATTTTTAACATAAATTGCTACCCCCCCTCTAGTCTTCCTGTCTGCTCTGAAAAGTAGGTAATTTGGGATATTAACCTCGCTGTCCGGCGTGGATGCCCGAAGCCATGATTCCGAGATCACAAAAATATCAGGAGAGGAGTGAATGATCCAAGCCTGGACAGAATCCAACTTTTTTAGAAGGCTGCAGATATTAGCATGCAAGAAGCTGATTCCTTTCAAAGTAGTAATTTCGGACGGTGATGAAAGCAACTTTGTGGGGCCAGGATTAAATTCGATGTCTCCTGCACACAGTAGTAGAAGAAGGAGAATTCTTCTCAGATAGACAAGGAGATTTTTAAGAGCACGGGTCTTTCTGCATTTGCTACAGGCTAAAACGCATGGGTCCAGTGGTCGGATGGACCTCTTGCTATGCCCTATGGATACGTAGCTTAGGATCCAGGCAGGGTAGTAGTAACCTGTACATTGTTTAGGTACCAGAGGTTTGGGGATAGTCGTAGCATAGTAAATTGCTGTACCACTGTTGGTAATAACAACGTACTTCGAGTTAATCAGTGGCAGACAGGGGCAGCATGATAAGTACATAAATTTATTGTGTGTGAGGACCAGTGGGCAGAACATGTCTCTGTAATTAGGTCGGGTCTGTCAGGAAGTTCATTTATATTATGTAGCAGAATGATATTAGCTAGTAGGCAAAGCCAAATAATGCTGCCATATTTGTTTTTCACAAAGGGGTAAACCGCCACAAGAGCTGCCAACCAGAATCTCTTACGCTATCAAAATTTTGTGCAAAAGGTGCTACTGCAGAAGGCTCTTGACGTTTAGTATTTGATGAAGGCAGCTAGGTATAATCTTTAGCAATAACCATTAATACCGTTTAGTTAATAGGATTTTACTGGGCGGTGGGGAAAGATGCAGAGTATTTTTTTTTTGCTAAAGCAGGAAAGAAGGAGAAACTCCTATTCCATATGGGCCAGGCCAATAGAGGGCTGTAGGCGGAGCTAGTGGACTATAAAATAACACTCAGGGAGGGATGGGCGGGTGGGCGAAAAATTGTGGCTTACGTACCTTTCAGGCAGGAGAGTCCGGTCGCGGAGGTCTCAGGCGTCGGCTGTGGCGCCGACCGCCCGGTGGCGCTAGTCCCACGACCCGGCTTGCAGGAGTCCCTAGGGGAGACAGAAGGGGGGACTATTAGTACTAGTCCCAGTCGGCTGAGGGCGGGCAGACCAGTGTGATGCAGAGCTAGAAATTTGCAGGACAATAGGAGCGATTTCCTGGGCGCCCCTATGTCTAGCTGGCTTCTGCTCTTTGCAAAACAAAGAAGGGCTGTAATGACTTTAAACACACCCTCCCTTAACACTTCTGGCAAATGATTACACTCATTTAGGCATATTTTCAGTTAAACAAACATTTTACAAAATCCAAAATATCCCCTGAAAGCAAGAGAGCAGCCCTTTTCGGCAAGTTTTCAGCTTAGAATCAAGGGTGTAGGGGCAAGCCAATCGGAATCCGCCTAGAAAAGGCACTCGCGTTCCGATTGGATGCGGCTTCGCCGTACCTTTCAGGCAGGGAGAGTCCGGTGCGGGAGGTCTCAGGTGTTCTGTAGAAGCGCCCGACCGCCTGGGTGGCCGCCCCACGGCCGGCTTGCAGGAGTCCCTTTCAGGCAGGGAGAGTCCGAAAGTGAGGTCCCAGGCATCGGCTAGAAGCGCCGATCACCAGGCCGGGCCGTCCCACGGGCCGGCTTGCAGGAGTCCCTTTCAGGCAGGGGAGAGTCCGTGCGGAGGTCTCAGGCGTCGGCTGTAGAAGCGCCGACCGCCCGGTGGCCGCTCGTCCTACGGCCGGCTTGCAGGAGTCCCTAAGACAGCCGATGTTCTATACCATCTAAGAAGTATCTTAAGTTGAATCAACTGACTCTTAGGGTCTTTATAGGTAGAGTGTGCCATGTGAAGACAGCGGAAGCAAACCTCTGGGCCAATATGACTCCCCATATCCATGCTCCACGCTGTTCTACATGTCACCGTATGATCCGATTGTGCCTCATGCCACGTATTGTAGAATCTGCCTGCTAAACCTTGAAAGGAGGGTTTTTGATGTAGTGAGGATAACCAGAGCCATCTTGAGTCCCCTTTAGTGGTCCAGTCTGTGGCCTGCACTGCGTTACGGAGTTGCAGAAACTTCCAGAAGTCCTGCGACTTTAACGAGTAGAGTGCTTGGAGTTGTTCAAATGACATAAGAGTGTTGGCATTTGGTAGGTAGAGATCTTGGACGATACAAATCCCCTTTCCCTCCCATGAAGACCAAGTCAGTGGTTTGTTGTCCACCATTATAAGCTGGTTATGCCAGAGGTCTAGGTACCTAAAGGGTATCATGGCCTCTTGATTTGTTGTCTTGGCCACCTTCATAAGGCGAAACCAGGCTCTCCTAGTCACGGCCATAACTGGAGTGAGCTTGTCTGGGGATATAGCGATACTAGTTAAAAGTAGACAGAGGGAAGTGGGTTGAAAAATTTGCCTTTCCAGTTGTATCCATGGAGGTAGAGTAAGGGAAGTTGGGACAAACCATTTGACTACTTGGGCAGCTAAAAAAGAGCAGTAGTAGCCCCGAAGCCAGGGAAGCCCTAAGCCCTCCCCCCCCCGCGACCAGTGTGCTCATAGTTAATGTACACCCCACCTCGGCTTTCTCGCTTCCCACAGAAAGGATGAAATTAGCATATCTAATGAGCGAAATACCTTGTCCGACAAAATTATGGAAAGGTTATTCAGCAGATACGCTACTCTGGGCAGCAGGAGCATGCGAAGAGCCATAACTTTCCCTGGAAGGGAAAGATTCAGTCGTCACCAATGTGCTGTTTCAGTTGTCAGCTGGGTGAGTAATGGGGTAAAATTCCTAGATTCTATCTGCCGCCAAACAAAGGGAATGTGAATATCCAACTATAGTAGATTGTTAGGAGCCCATGATAATCCTAACCCCTGCAGACAGTACTTAGTGCAGGCTGCGTTCAAAGGGGTGACACTGGTTTTCTTTTGGTTGACTTGTAACCCTGATATTCTAGCGAATGTTTGTAGAGTTTCTACCACCAAGTGTAAGGACTCCTGTGGGTGGGAAAGAGTAAGAAGTTAGTCGTCCACATACGCTTTGTGAGATAAGAATGGTCCCCTACCGGAATACCTTGAATCGTCTTGTTGGCCTGGAGTACTCAGATACAGGGGCATAGCTAGAATGGTGCAGGGGGTTCAGTCGCACCCGGGCCCAGAGTGTTTAGGGGGCCCTTGAATTTGTTTGCTCACTTGGGCTACTGCTGCCGATTTTTTTTTTCTTCCTTTTTCCTCTGAAGCCACTAGCCAGCCTTGTCGTCTACATCAGCTGGGGGTGAGAGCACCGCGTGGTTGCTATGCAACATAAATGTGACAAATATGTGTACCACATGACTCTCTAGCGCGGAGAGAGTGGAGTCATGTGGTACAAGAAGGAGATGGAAACAAGTGCGCATGTCATCAAATCGCGCGCCTTCTCAGCAGCAGTTCTCGAGTAGTGTGTAGGATGGTGCGGACTGTGAGAGTGAGAGTCGGATGGGAGACAAAAAAAAGTCTCATCATGCAGTTTAATTAATCAAACACTTACTGTGTGTGAGTGACTACTAGGAGAGTTAGCGAAGGAGAGGAGGAGATGGGAGTTGTTGGGATCTTGAGGAGGAGTCGAATCAGAGTGAGAAAATAAAGTAACAGCAGTGCAGCCCACCCAGCCCTGGCCTACAGAGAATGCATAAGAGACAGCGGAGTCGAGAGACAAGCACCAACATGACATGGTCAGTAGGTCACGATGGTGACAGATGGTCACAGGCCTGAGGCCGCAGCAGGGCAGCGACTAGGTAGGGTTAAGGGTTTAGGATTAATTTATGGCTACTGCTGGGCTAATGAATGAAAAAAAAAATATTCCATCAATCCTCTTGGGCTCCGCTCCCTCCCGGCTGGTGCGATCTATTAAAAAAGTGCCTCTGCTCTGCCTCAGTCAGCTGAGGGGGGGGCAACTTAATGGATACTGCTGGGCTGGGCTGGCCTGGGCTAATGAATGAAAAAAATAGAAATTCAATTAGTCCTCGGGTTCCACTGCCCTACCTTTGGTGAATCCGGCTTGGGAAGGGTGTACTATGGATGGTAGGATGTTCATCATACAATTAGCAAGTATTTTGGCCACTATCTTGGTATCTACAGAAATTAATGAAATAGGGCGATAGTTTGCGCAGTTTAGTGGGTCATCTGACTTCTTCGGAATGAGAGTGATTAAGACCTCTCGCATTGTTGGTGGGAGGGTACCAGTCAAGTGTGCTTCTTGAAGGGCAGCAAGTAGTGGGGCTCTAATTTCAGGGCTTATTATCTGGTATAGTTTGGTGGTCATGCCATCCGGTCCTGGAGATTTGCCCTTTGCTAGCTGAAATAGTGCCCCATTGATTTCTACCTCTGTGAGAGGGGCATCCAATGTGCCCTTCATAACTTCTGAAAGCTAGGGAATGTGAGCTATTGAGCAAAAGTCCTTTAAAGGGGCTCTCATTTGATCCTTCTCTAGGGGCATCTGTGATTGGTACAACTGCTGATAAAATTGTGTCATGCATTCATTAATTTGCTTAGGGTCTGTAACTATCTCCGCCTTGGCATTCTTGAGGGCGTGAATGCAGGAGGCAGCTTGTTGTTTCCTCAGCTGGTATGCCAGCAGTTTCCCACTCTTATCCCCACCCTCCCAATACGTATGTTTATTCCTGGTCATATACCACTCAACTTGTTGATGGAGTATCGTGTTTATACAATATTTTAGCCCAACAATCTCCCGAAGTTTAGTTGCATCAGGGCACCCCGCAGTGGTTGCCTTGACCTGTAATTCCAGGGCTGAAATTTCCACTTGGAGCCCATTAAGCTCCACTTTTCTGTCCCTGTTCCTCTGAGCCACAAAAGCTATGATGTGCTCCCTAAGCACAGCTTTAAAAGCCTCCCAAACCGTGGCTGCAGAAATATCTCCCGGCTTATTATGTGCAAAGTAGTGTCGGGAGGTGTCCTGAACCATGCTACGAAAGGAGGGATCTTTGATCAATAAGGGGTTGCAGCGCCACCTAGTGCCAGTGTCCCGTTGCACTACAGGTAAGACGGTACAGGAAACAGGGGCGTGGTCTGATACTAGGGTGTCATTGATCTTGGATGTTACAATGTCCGGGCTGCGTATGAATTTGCAAGCCAGAAGTTAATACAGCTGTGTGTTGTTGCAATGCCGAGAAGAAAGAGTAGTCCCTTCCTGTAGGGTGGTCTCTCTGCCAGACATTGACAATACCCCATTCCCTCATCATTTCCTGTAGTATGCCCACTGCCTTAGGGTGGGTTTGCGGGGTGGGCTTGGACTTATCTAGGAATATGTCAGGGGCTAGATTAAAATCTCCCCCTAACATGATTGGGATATTAGGGTAGCCTTTGGTAAGGGATTCCAAGGTGTGATTGAAATCTAAAAATATCTCGGGAGAGTATGAGTTCAGGCCATAGATATTAGCTAACACCGCGTGTCCCCCCGGGTAAGAGATCCTAGCCCCTATCCATCGGCCTTGGGCATCCATGATGGTTTTATCTACCGTCCATGGACATGACTTTTTGACCAGAATGGCAGCTCCCTTGGACGTATTCTTAGTCGAGCTAGCAATTACTGTCCCTACCCATGACTTTTTGAGCCACCCAACAGTCTTTTCAGTGAGATGCATCTCTTGGATCAGTGCAATGTCCACCTGCAAAGAATGCAAGTGTTTAAGGACAACAGCTCGTTTAGTTGGGTGATTCAGCCCCTTTACATTCCAGGATATGAGCTTGATCCCCATTCTGGAATATGGCTCTGCTATACTGAGGGTTGTAAAGAAAAGTTACTTACCCCAGGAGCCCTGAGAGTGTAGGATAAGGTAAGTAATCAGGATACCTGAGGTATGGTAAGATAGGTTATTCAACAGAAAAGAGACCAGGAAGATTTGCAAGAGAAAATACAGCACAAATGACCTAGTGATGAGGGAGGTAAGAAAAACACAGATATAGGTGAATGTAATACACTCTAAACCAACAAATGTTATGCAGTTTTTAAGGGTACCCACTAATCTGTAGGCTAAACAGTGATATACATGATTTCCTATTAACTGCAAATATCAGGTACGGTATATAGAAAAAGAACAAGCAATAAGCTAGTGAGGTTTGGAGTACACACAATGGTGCTGTTCCCTTGCCAAACACAGAGGTAAGCACTTTGCTGTGCTAGCCAAACATTCAAGCAAGGGAGAGAGGAGTCGAGCAGTTCAACTTCTTTAGCTCGACCCCAGCCTTACTCTAGTCAGTTCTGAATCATACATACCACCCCAAAAAAAGATGGGCATCCAAGTCTGGGGGCAAGGGTTGTGACCGTCCACCTTCAGCATCCGATCTGTGCGAGGCCTTGACATGCCTGCTGCCCTGAATCCCCCTCTACTAACAACGTGGGTTGATACGTCTTGAGAGGGGTCCCCTAGATCAAAGCCAGTGGCAATGGGGGGATACCCCTGGACAGAGGGTATTTCCTCACTTCATCAATGGCAAAACTAGGAAATCCAGGTACAACTCAAGTACATAAATGTAGAGCCTCTCAGGTGAAGTGATTATACAGTAAGTTAAGCAATGAGGAAGAAGGGAAAAGAGAATAGCTCCCAAAACACCCATATCCTGTTCTCGTTTCTACAGGAACATATCTCAACCCCCATTTATGTTACACCCAGAAAAACATTGGGGGGGGGGGAGCTAGCTCCCAGCAACATGTAAGGATATTAACAAAAAGGGTCACTTGTGATGTTCAATCCGGAGGAGAAACTGTTTTTCAAGAGAGATTCTGTGGTTGTGTTCTACAGATCCTTTGTCAGAGCCTCCGCAAAAGACATTGTCCCTGGTTTGATGGGAAGTGTAGCAGTGTCTCTAAGTTCTTGTGTTTCTGGCAGAGAGTCAGCCCAGGATCCCATTTCTACTGCTTCCATTAAAGTCTCGTCAGGTATATCATCTGGGTCAGGCTGCGATGTATAGAGAGATTCATCCTTTGTTAACTTGGCAGGAGGTGCCATTTCTTGTCCCCCAGTGAAATATAAATCACTGCTGGACCGATGCATTATCCTAGTTGCAGAACCGGTATCCTGTGGTGGCTTTATGGAGGAGGAGGAGGAGGAGGAGACACCAGGTACTCTTGGATGAGCCTCTACCTTTCCAAAGCTCTCTGTTTCAGCTTGTAGAGTTCGAGAAAGACTGGGGGATCCATTTACTGAGGGAGTCGTCTGACCTTTATTGTGATCCCTCTGAATGCTGCTGCTAGTAGATTGGTTCCTTCTGTCCTTGTCAGGGCACCAAAGTTTCCTGGGAGATGGAGTTTTCAGGGACAGTCGTGGCCAGAGCTTGGAGATCCAGATTTCCACCTCTCGGGGAGATTCTGCCACTGTTTCCTTCCCCTCCTTGGATACTGATAGGTAAGCGAGCTGAAGAAACCCATATTTGAAGCCGTGCTGGACCAAGAACTTTTTCATAGGAGTGAAGGCCTTCCTCCGAGCTGCCACGTCAGCTGAGAAATCCCGGTCAAAAGAGATTCTTACCCCCCGCCATGTTACCTCTCCCAAATCCCTGGCAGCTCTCAATACTCACTCTTTCATAGAGTATTTAAGGAAGTAGGCAATTATAGGCTGTGGCATTGAGTTCATCGGTCGGGGGCCTCCAGTAACCCAATGTGCCCTTTCAACATCTAGTGAACCATGCCACTTATCCCCCAGCATCTTAGGGATTTCATCATTTAGAAAGTGTACAGTGTTAGCTCCTTCTAATCCCTCAGGAATACCCAATATTCTTATGTTGTTCCGCCTGCTGCGGTTTTCTTGATCCTCAGCCCTCTGCCACAAGGTAGCTAACTTGTTCTCATGGTCCTGAAGATGCTGCAGGATTTTGGCCTGACTTAATTCTAAGCTCTCAGTCTTCTGCTCCACCACGTTCACTTTATCGTTTAAAACATGTACCTCAGCAACTGTACCAGCAAGGGTAGTAAATAAAGAGTCGACCCTTGAGAGCAGTGTTTCCAACAAGGTCGTTATATGTTGCAAGGAGGTATGGACATCAGGTGGGTGCACAGAGGGTTCTGAGGCCATGGTGGGCAAGCCTCATGAAGGTTGTGGTAGTGAAGTCATCAGGGAGAGTTGCGCAGGTAAGGCTCGGCTCAGCTTGCGCCTTGGCCCTGTCGAGAAACAGTGCCTTGTGGTTTGTGAAGAGGGGAGGTATTGAATGGGCACCGACCTGTACTTTGGCATTAGCACTGGCTCCCCCGAGCGTAGAGGGTTCATGGCCTACTTGAAGCCCGATCGAGTCATGTGTAGGACCGGCATTACTAGACAATTGGCCATATCCCGGTCACAGAAAATTACCTCGTTGAGCAGACCCTTGTGGCTTTGGAAGCGTGCTGGGGCTTTTTTTGGGAGAATTGTCCCTGGATGCTGATTTTATTTCACTAATTGGCTTAGCTGGGGTTTGAGCTGTGATTTCAGCTGGCCATCTCCTTTGGCTTCCAAGCCACACCCCTGAGGGTTAACAATTTATTATGGATTCAGAAATATATAGTTGCCAGAGGGTATTATTAATGGGAGAAGGTAGGTAGGGCTGAGTAATTTCCCCTAGTTTTTTTTCCATGTCTTTGCATACAGTTAGGATTCAGCATCCTTGGGGGGGGGGAGATGTCCACATATGTTAGGACATCTGGGTTTGTCTTTTTTGTCTTGTTTTCTTTTTTTGTTTTTCTTTTCTTGGTATCTGCTTTTTTTCCCTTTTTTTTATTATTTGGGTTATTGTTATTTTTTCCTTTTTTCTCTAATATATAGGTTTACGGTTTTCTCTGCCCAGCAGATCCTAGGTCTGTTGGGTTGAAAGTATTCAGAGGGAGGGAAATTATGAGAGGAAGAAAGGTTACAGGGGTATCTATTTTGATAGAAAACATGGAGTAATTAGTTTTTATATTGGATTGAACAAATGGATAACTTATTTATGTAAAAGGTTAAATAGTAAATTAGTGGAGGATTGAAAGGGAAGGGGTATTGAGTTAGTAATCTATTAGTAGAAAATAAAAAAAAAAATGAAAAACTTTTCTTTTTTGGTATGAGCTTTGCTACAGAAATCAAAAGAATGTGTGGGTGCTATAACGGGATGGCCATGGAACATAAAAAGAAAGTTGTGAACTCTATTTTGGAGAAAGATGAGAGCATGAAGCTCTGGTGGGGCGCCTGTTTTCCCGCATCTTGTGAAACACAGGAGTTAAATCTGGAAAGTGGTTTGGTCCTGGTACATTGGTTAGTCGATTACATACTATGGAGAAAATACAAATTATGTCCTGGAATCTTAATGGGTGTAAAGATAGGATTGAAATGAGAAAGGTTGTTCAGCTGGCAAGGAGAAGGGGAATAGATGTTCTCTTTTTACAAGAGACACACTTTGCTCCTCGAGATGTCTCATACTTTGGTAATTTGTTTAGGGCAGACATTTTTTTTACTGCTTTTTCTGATAATGCGAGAGGTGCTGCCATATTTTTTAGAAAAGGCTTGGGTGATGATTTGATTAATTCTTTCATCAACAGGGCGGGGAGATTTGTTATTGTTGAAATTCAGTGGCAGGGTAAGTTCTTCACCTTGACATCATTATATGTGCCAAATCAAGATGAACCTGAATTTTTTGCTGACTTCTTTATAGAAGTATTTCAGTTTAATTCAAACATTATAATTGGGGGAGACTTTAATCTCTCTTATGGGATGTTAGATAGGGAGCCCCCCCCCCATGAGAGACAGAAAGAAGAAAAAGCTTGGGGCTTTGAAGCTGGCTATGGCGGATTTGAATTTATGTGATCCTTTCAGATGCCTTTACCCAGCTTTAAAGAAATGTTTCTTCTATTCAAAGACATTTAAATCATTTTCAAGAATTGATCTTTTCTTATATACTCAGGTTTGTTTGATTCTGGGACAAAGGTGTCTTATGAATCAATAAAAATTTGGGATCATGCCCCAATAGTATTGGAACTTAATCCTTTAATACAAACGGAGCTTGCACTGAAAACATGGAAATTTGATAATTCATTATGGGCAGATAAAGATTTTAAAGGGCGGGCACAAGATGAAATACAAGCCTTGATACAGCTTAATATGTGTCCGGGGGTAAACTTGCAAATAGTATGGGATACTTTGAAAGCATATCTAAGCGGCTGGTCAGCATCCCAAATTGGGATTAGGAAGAAAAAGTTTGAGTCCGAATTACTTAGATTGGAAGCACAGTTGGCTGCTGCCCAGTCAGAACATGAAGCTAAGGGGTTTGAACAAACAGAAACAGATTTATTTTTAGCTAGGTTTAACTTGGAGAAACTGCTTCAGGGAAGCCAGAAAGGGAGTTACGTAAAGTAAGGGCTAAATATATTTTTTATGGTGATACTCCAGGGGAAACTCTTGGCCTATCAGCTTAAATCAGAGCGTAATCAGAACAAGATTGGCAGTATTAAAAATAAGGTAGGTCAGTTAATGTCATCTGAGGCAGAGATAAACTCTGTTTTCTGGTTATTCTACAAAGATTTGTATACACCCGAAATCTGGGTAGAAACATCTAGGATTAAAGAATGCATGTTAGATACCAACTTGCCAAAGCTATCTGAACAAGGGCTTAGAGAGTTGAATACTGATATTTCTATAGATGAAATCATAGAAGCCATAAAGAGTCTTCCTAATGGTAAGTCTCCAGGGCCAGACAGTCTTCCATTTGAAGTGTATAAAAATTTAGCAGATACACTGGCCCCTTGGCTTTGCTTAATGTTTAACTCCCTTTTGGAAGACGATAAACTGCCTCAATCTTTCAATGAAGCCGAAATGGTGTTATTGCTTAAAAAGGATGAACCCCCTGATAAATGTGGTTCTTATAGATCAATATCACTTTTGAATAGTGATTATAAGATGTTTGCTAAAATTTTGGCTGGGCGACAGGCTAAAATAGTACCAGGCCTGGTACATCAGGACCGGGCAGGTTTTATTGAGGGAAAAAGACCGCAGCATAACACTAGAAAAGCATTTAATATTATCCAGGTTTACTCAAGGACGGACACTGCACTCTTGTTCTTAGATGCTGAAAAAGCATTTGACAGAGTGCAGTGGCCATTCCTGTTGGAAGCCTTACAGGGGCCTGGTATTGAGGGCAGGTTTTAAAATTGGAGCAGTTTAATATATGCTGGACCTCTGGGCCAGGTTAGAATAAATTTGAGCATATCAAAACTTATTTATATGGAGAGAGGTACTAGGCAAGGTTGCCCCCTCTCTCCCCTTCTTTTTGCACTGTTTTTGGAACCGCTAGCTGTTAGATTGAGATTAAAAGCCCAGGAATTGGGAGTTAGCGAAGGGGAAGGTAGTGCAATAGCAATGTTGTATGCAGATGACATTCTGGTTGCATTGAATAACCCTGATTGCTCTTTTCCAATTCTAGAGGAGTTATTAGCTGAATGTAGCTCTGTTTCTGGTTACGAAGTTAATTGGGATAAATCAGAGATGTTGTATTTGGGAGACTCAGTAAATTTGTTGAATCAAACTTTAATAGCTATAAATAAGGATAAAATCAGATATCTGGGGATGATGTTGGCCAGGGAAACAAATAGAGTAATCCAACTTAATTACAGTCCTTTACTAGCCAGGATTAAGCTGGATTTGGACAAGTGGCAGCACCTCCCACTGGTATTGCTGGGAAGAGTCAGTGTATTAAAAATGAATATTATGACCAGACTTTTATGTTTATTTGAATCTATCCCTTATAGGTTGGAAAAACATTTTTTTAAAGAGCTAGATAAAATAATACTTAGGTTTCTATGGAAGGAAGGCCACACTGGAGTGGCTCTTGGTAGATTGTATCAGAAAAGGGAGAGAGGAGGGTTAGTATGTTCTAATTTGGGGGTGTATTACTTGGCTGCACAGCTAGAAATAGTGTATTATTGTTTTTTTATCCCTAAAGACAAATCAATGGCAGGGATGAGTTTTGAGGAAAATTTTATTAAAGGTCTCAAATTATCAAATCTTCTTGCTTTAACATCTCCCAGATAAGGACTTATAGCCCAGGATTCATTACAATCTACCAGTGGTATCATTTTGGAATGGGCAAATGGTTTAAAATTTGGCATTTTTCAGGAAAAAGTACAGCCCTGACTCCAATCTATAATAATAATTTTTTTCCACCTAGTATAAAAGATCATGTGTTTAAAGAGCGGTATTTTCATGAACAGGTCTGTTCGGTTATTGAGTTTTATAAGGGATCCTCCTTTATGTCTTTTGAACAATTTCAAAGGAAGTATGAAATTCCATCTAGTAATAGATGGCAGTTTCTGCAAGTTAGGAATTATGTCTTTAAGAGTAATCATAACTCATTCTCCCTTCCGGTTTCACCACTGGAGCAACTCTTCCAGGGTCTGCAGACTTTTTTTTTTTGCAAATATAATCTTTATTGAAAATGTTATCGTTTTTAAAGTCACATTTTACATCATTGTAATTAATTATTTAGACAGGGTTACAGTTCATATAAGCTTGCTATGATATACATCATTTATGTGACACAGTTTTACCTGGAGACACAACCTTCTTTCCAGGTTAGGCTCATCCTGTTTTCTTCTCTGTCTCTTTTGGTCTCTCTCCAGGAGCTTTACTCCACATACCCTTCCCTCTCTCCTATCTCAGATTCCATTCCCTGTGGTGTTTTCCCCTTAGTACACTTCCCTCACCCCCTGAATGTGGGTCATGTGCCCTGCCATGATACAACACTAACATCTTGAGTGTTAGTAACCAGTCCTGGTATGGTGGGTCTAAGTCAGCTAGTAGGTAGTCAGAGCTGCTAGGGAATAAAGTGTGGATCTTTGGTCATGATGTGCATTATCCATCTTCTCCACTTTATGGAGCAAAGATATGCTTTATCATTTAAGTAGTATGTAATTCTCTCTGATCTATATATGTGATTGACTATCTCTCTCCAGTCCAAAAGTGAAGGTATCACTGTAGTGAGCCAGCGTTTGGTAATGGCCTTCTTCGCTGCGAGCAGGAAGATTCCCAGCAGATACTGACAGAGGGGGTCTCGTAACTCATGTGGAAGGACATGTAAAATAAAGAACTCCCCGGTCAAGGGGAGCCTTAGCCCAAAGAGCTCCTCAAATTCTTCCCGTAACCCCTTCAACAATGGCTGTAACCTTGAACATGACGACAGGACATGGGAATGGTGGGCATTAATTTCTCCACATTGGCACCAGCATGCTGTGGAACCAGAGTTACGGTAGTGTGCAGTTATTGCTGGGGTATGGAAGAATCTTACCAGCAACTGCCAAGAGAACAGTCTCCACATATGGGTGCAGGTAATTCTCGATGTTGAGTGGCATATTATGCCCCACTGCTGTGGTGTTATTTGGGTACCCAGTTCATCACTCCATTTCTCCCTTATTGCCCCTGTATTTCCACCTAATGTTTCCATCAGAGACTTATACAGAGCTGAAATGGGATGTGGTAACATCTTGGATTGCAGTGTTTGTTGGAGCAGATGAACCATATGATGGTGTTCCCCTGTGGTTCGGACAATCAGGGCAAGGGAGCCTCATAATAGTGTCGTAATTGTAGGTATCGGAAAAAATCCAATTGATGTAGATGAAACTCCCACCGAATCTCCC
The DNA here is from genome assembly GCA_016271365.2 of Neoceratodus forsteri. Taxonomy (NCBI): domain Eukaryota; kingdom Metazoa; phylum Chordata; order Ceratodontiformes; family Ceratodontidae; genus Neoceratodus; species Neoceratodus forsteri. Next base: position 945,495,217 of record CM028130.1, read on the forward strand.
CAAACTCCTTAAAATGGGGTCCCACCAGGAGCTGTGGGAGTATTGTAAGGTGGGTGTGTCTCCAGATATGGAATGTATGGTTATTTAAGGCTGGGAGAAAATTTTCTAGTAGTTCTATCGGACATATCAACACCAGAAAAGGGGTGAGCTTTAGGGATCTACGCGAAGAATACCAGGCCCGGATTTGGTGTATAATCCAGGGGTTCTGAGTTAGTTGTCCTAGTGGGGGAGGATTTTTATAAATAATAAGCCTTTGGTAGTCATGCTGAGGTAGTACACTCTCCTCAATCTCTCTCCAATGGGCCAGGGACACTCCAACCAGGCGCTGGATTATGAAGGACAGATGAGAAGCCCAATAGTACAGTTTAAGATTTGGGAGTGCAAAACCTCCTTGCGTTCTGGGAAGAAAGAGAGTTTTCAATTTAATTCTGGGGCGTCTTCCTGCCCAGACAAATCCAGTAATGGCCTTGTTCCAGACACGAAATAGTTTATTCGGTAGATTAGGTGGGACATTATGGAAAAGGTAGAGGGTCCTTGTGAGAATCACCATCCTCACCACATCGACTCTCTGAATCAAATTCAGTGGAAGGACGTTCCATCTTCCAAGATCCTGCTTCATCTGTGCGGTAAAGAGTAGGTAATTGTTACTCAAGGCATCTTCTGCTCTATGGGAGAGGTGAATGCCTAAATATTTCATCCTGGAGAGCCCCCATCGAAATGGATAATTCTCCTTAAGTGTCTCAGGGGGTATGTAATGAAAAGTAAGGGCATCAGTCTTGCTAGTGTTAAGCCGATAGCCTGAGTGCACTCCAAATTCCACCAGGATTCGGAAGACCATAGGGATGGATTGTAGGGGGTCAGTGAGGAATAATAGAACATCATCCGCATAGAGGGCTATGCGGTGTTCTGTTTCATCCATACGCACACCCGAAATCCCAGGTGCTAGTCTGATTGCCTGGGCCAAGAGCTCTATAAAGATGGCGAATAAACCAGGGGACAAGGGGCAGCCCTGACGTGTTCCCCTGAAAAGGGGAAAGTATTCAGAAGGGTGACCTGAAATTTTAACACATGGCTGAGGGGAAGAATATAATGCCTGGAGTATAGCCACAAAGGGAGCCGGGAACCCCATTGTGGCCATAGTGGAGAAAAGGAAGGGCCATGACACCCAATCAAAGGCCTTCTCTGCATCCAGGCTGAAAAGGAATGATGGGTCTTTGTGGGATTGCATCTCATGTACTAGGTGTAGGGCTCTGCGGGAGTTGTCTGAAGTTGATCTAGAGCTTACAAAACCTGTTTGATCCAGGTTTATCAGTGTCAATAGGATCACATCCACCCTCCAGGCTAAAATGGACATAAAATATTTATAGTCCATGTTGAGCACTGAAATTGGCCTATATGAGCCACATTGTAAAGGGTCCTTATCTGGTTTGGGGATAAGTGAAATTGCTGCATATGACCAGCTGGGCAGCGGGGCATCCCCTAGAAGAACTTCGTTAATGGCACATAGCATTAGCTGATTAATTGACTGCGTTGTGCCCTTATAAAACTCCACCCCATATCCATCGGGACCCGGAGCCTTCTGTGTTTTGGACCTGGAGATGGCCAGCATCAGTTCCTCTGGGCTGACTGGCACCATTAGGCTATTTTGCTGGTCAAGATTGAGCTTGGGCAGTTCTAAGGCTGACAGGAAGGTGTTCGTGAGTGTTGGGTCTGACAGGTGGTCCGTGGTATAGAGAGCCCTGAAATATTGGCAAAAGGCTTGGGATATATTTTTGAGTTTGGCGTGGTGTGCTCCTGTGTTTGGGTCCTTTATTGCAGTGATAGTGGACATTTTGCATTGTTGGCACAAGCGATACACCAGTAGGCGGGAGATCCACAGGCCAATCTCTCCATATCTCTGCCACAGATATGCCAGTTCCACCTCCATCTGTTGGATGCCTAGGGCATCCAAGTCCTTTTTAGTCTGCTTGACCTGTGCAAGCACTGAGTGATCTTCTTGCTGGTGTGCTAGCTGCAGGAACTGTAATATCTGCTCTAGCTGTGTTTGTCTTTTTTTTTTCGCTCCTTAGCCAGTGTAGCTGTGTATTTTATCAAGTGACCCCTCAGTACTGCTTTCAGGGTGTCCCATTGAATGGTGGATGGAATTTTCTGGGAGGAGTTGTCTTGGATAATTTCCGTAATTTTCTCTTTGAGAAAATCTTTGAATTGTTCACTCTTCATGTGAGCTGGATTGAATCTCCACCTGGTGCTGCACCTCTCTATACTCAGTTTCCATGTGGTTATTAATGGTGCATGGTCTGAATGTGCTATAGTGCCCATTGTAGCACTAACCAATGAGCCAAGGTTTTCCCTCTGTGTGTAGCAGCGATCTATTTTTGTATAGGTCCCATGGACCGCAGAGTGAGTTGAGCACCCCTCATCCCAGGGGTGTAGGGATTGCTATACGCTCCAGCCACCCAACCTCCCCAGTGAATTGTTTGAAAAATTTATGTGGGGCCGACTGCCTGCCATCTGAGGTCCTGGTAGCATCCAGGGAAGGGCTTGGGGCAATGTTGAAGTCCCATGCAAAGATCAGGGTCCCTCTGGCCATCTCAATTACTTTATCAAGCAAGAATCAAATAGTAGGTGTGTTTGAGGCTGGCGGGAGGTAGATATTAGCTAAGGTCACTTCTTGCTCTTGCAGGATCCCTTGAACTATTACTAACCGACCCTCCAGGCCTGCCCATTCCTTTACCATCAGGGAAGGAGTGTGGCCTGAGATTAATATGACGACCCCTCTTTTCCTGCCTCCCGCCATTGCTGAGGAGAAGACCTGTGTAATAGCCCCTACCCTGGAGCTTCCTGTGCTCCACAGGAGTCAAGTGGGTTTCCTGCATGTAAACAACTTCAGCTGTGGATTTCTTCACTAGTGAAATAATTCTAGACCTCTTTATCGGGCTACTCAGACCATTCACATTCAACAAGTATACTTTCAGGTGTTTGCCTGCCATTTATAATACAAGTATATATCAGGAAAGTTAAACCATCTGTCGCATAACATCTGCATTGTAACCTCTGTCAAATTTGTTGGACTGTTTACTATCTTCCTAAGGTAAGGCTCCTCTTGGGGGGAGTTAGAACTATTCTAACTAACCAGAAGCCCATAACTAGAGACCTTTGGGCAAAAGAAAATAACTTTTTTAACAGTAACCATAACTAAGTCCCGGGGCCTGCAGACTAATAGATATCTGATCTCCAGATTGTACAGTGCTCTGATTGAGGAGATATCGCCTTTATCCTTATCTCTACCCCTTAAGAGAGCTTGGGAAAAGGAATTAAAAATGGACCTCTCAGAGGAAGCTTGGTCTCAGATAATTAATCTTCAGAATCTTGGGGTTAGAAATAATAGGTTATTGCAAATTTTTTTTAACATAGTACATAGGACCTATTACACTCCAGCTAGGCTCCATAAGATAAATGCTATGATTCCTGATTCTTGTCAGAGATGTGGGAGTAGAGGATTTCTCCACCACATGCTGGTAAGCTGTCCCCAGATAAAGGACTATTGGGCCTCCATTCAATCCACTTTATCAAGGGCACTGGGCCATGATTTTCCTTATGACCCAGGGATTATGACTTTTGGTTTTCCACTTGTGTTTCAAGATCATTTGGGATACCAAAAGACTTTATGTAATACGGATATATTAGTGGCATTTAAAATAATTTTGCAGAATTGGAAAAATAATATTTCCCCGTTCTATGTAGAGTGGACCCAAAGGATATTAGACCATGGCAATATTGATAAGTCTATTCATTTTTTAAATAACGAATTTCATAAATTTGCTTTAATTTGGCATCCATTTTTTTTGATTTTGGCTGATTCGGCTCAAAGATGATTTAGCAATGATGTAGAGAAATGTTCTATTATGAGCTTACTCAATTATGGATGCACCCACGCTCTGAGCTATTTCATAAAAAAAAAAAAAAAGATAACCCACTCTTGTAACAAAATGTGCACTGCACATACATACACAACGAACACAAGAATTTATTCTGTTTTTTATTTTTACTTATTTGAAAGTTTGAAAGTGTTTTTTTTTTACTAGCATTTTAACTTGAATTTGAAAACAAGCCCATTTTCTAAGCATTAATCATACCTTCGGTGGGCAGTATAAGCAGTACTGGCCTCTCCAGGGACTATAAGGCCCTCCACCTCTTTACGTCCCTGTGCAATCTGATATTGCCCAGTACCACCCACCCTGTCAGGTACTATTGCTTGTACAATGCACTTTTAAACATCTAGGCTGTATTTCTAAGCTGGTGGCAGGATGCTACATAGTTTGCAACTATTTCTGCTACATCGTTTCTTTCCCCAGCAGTATACAGAGTTGAATTTTATTATTCTTCAGCTGGAAGTCCGCACTCCTTTATGATAACCCTAGAAAACACTGTTCTTGTATACAGTTCTGTTTTGCACAGTGGAGAATGAAATGCATTTTGTTTTATCTGTCTCTCATCTCTTGCCTCTTCACTCTCTCACCCCCTCTCTTTGTCCCTGTTCCCTGTCTCTCTTCCCCCCACACACCCTCCCCTAGGTTTGGCTCTGTCTCATCTCTTCACTTCTCACTCTCCTTTCCCTCTCTTTCTCTGTTTCTCTCTGTGTCTCTGCCTGTCTGCCTATCTGTCTGCCTGCCTGTCTCTCTTGCTCTCTATCTTTGCACGTGCAACTTAACCTTGAGCCTGAGGAATACCACCCCACCCTCCATGCTGAAGAGGTGAAATGGTGTCCTAGACCAGTTCATCTTTCTTTCTTTCAGTTTGCTTGACAAAAAATATATGCAGTATTCTTCAGCTTGGTCTTATGCTTAAGGGTAAAGTGCTGTGAAGCTCGAGACCAATGTTTGAATTCCACCGCCACATACTTGCTGCGTGATCCTGAGCAAGTCACTTAGCCCCTCTCTGTGCTGCCATCATTCCCTAATCATTCTTTTATAGCACTCCCAAAGTTTGGACTGATCTTCCCTTAGTCATCAGACAAAACAAATCACAGGTCACTTTTGAACTGCGGTCGAAAGATTACTTATGTGCAAATCTGAGGCCCTATTCATTGATGTCCAGTAGTACATGTCAAAACAAGCATATGCCAAGCTGTGCAACTGTGCACCATGTACCAGACCCAAAAAAAACACACACGGCTGGGATACACTAACCCTGCCTGGCCCGATGCACTGGCTTGTAGCTCGATGCATGGTGAAGGGCCAACTGAGGGGGGCAGACTTTGGCTGCACACTGGGCTTCCAATCAGACGCCCATGCTGGTCCTGCAGTGGAGTCCCTGGTTTGAGCAAAGGATCATGGGATACAGTAATCTGCATAAAAACTGCTTTATAGCCTAGAGGTTAGAGTAACTAGTTTGTTACATCCAGCAGACCTGGGTTTGATTCCCACAGCCTCAGCATGGATACTGTGTAACTCTGAACAAGTCACATAACCTTCCCAGTGCTCCTGGGTTGCCCCTGAAAACAGGCACTTGTGCCTAGTGGGCCTTACCCGGTTACCAAAGAATAAAACAAAATTAAAAACATTTTTTTGTTTAAATCCTCTAAGCAGTGATGTGTTTTTAGTTAAAAAAATCGCAAATCTGAAAGTGGACAAAGCTATAGGGCCAGACAGGGTATACCCATAGGTACTGAGAGAGCTTGAGGTCTGTGGCTTGGGTTGCTGTCAGCAATCACAGCTGCAGGTTTGTTGGTCCAGGAATCTGTGTGGGGACAGGGGTTTGGGCTGCTAGCTAACCTTTTGCCATTTGCTGTTGGAAAACTATTTGGGCCAATTATGAGATGCTAGCTATGGGCTAGATTGTGGACTGCTGGAGAGGCAGCCCCATTGTGATTTAGTCTGTGGGCGGGGGGGGACTGTTCACGGCAGTCCCCACACACAGTTGGGGGTGGCCGTGCACTCTGGCCTGGTACTGCGGGTGACAGATGAGGAAGATCATCTCTGTGGCCTGAAGAAGCAGAAAGGAGCAGTACAGAGTGGGGCTCGGTGGATTGGCCTGAAGCATTGGAGCTGGTGAAGCAGGAAGGGATAATTGGATCTGGTCCTGGACTTGGTCCCCCTGGTTGGGGGAGATCGGTGGGTGATATTACCGCTTAAGCTACGAGGTGGAACAGTAACTATTACTGAGCATAAACAGTAACTGGTTCAAGTTTTGCCAGTGAAAGTGACAAAGAAAATAACATCATATGTACAGTTAATTTGCTGTTACTAGCCCCAGGCTGTGAGAGTGTTCTGGGGTTGAGTGTGATATGAGGTGACTAATACCAGAGGAGGTGAGAGCTCCCTGGGAATATAAGATTTTGAACTATTCTCCAGACTATCTAGCTCCTTTAAAGAAGAAGTGGGTTGGTGGACTGATAAATTGCACATTGGACTCTTTTTCATATTAATAAATGGACTGATTGCTTTGTTTCTGGTTGGGAGATTGGGTGGGTTTGGAGGGGTGAGGGATTGTTATTTTAAAATTGGTAGTGTATGGTTGTATGTCTGAGAGTTGAATGTGTGAATGTGTTTTAGCATATGAGAATCTGACTGTTACGTTGTGTTAGAGAGTTAGAGGGTGGGTGTGAGTGTATTTAGTGGTGTGGCTGTGTTTATATGGTAGAGCTGCATGTAGTAGGGTGGTTTATTTTTTAAACTGTTACAGAGTCATTGATAGTATGTGGGTTTATTTGTAGCGTGAGTCATTTATACTATTGTATAAAGCTATTGGGACAGTGTGATTTTGATTGGGCTGGTTGAAAGAGTATGTGTTTGGGAAAAGGGCCCTTAAGGCACAGCTCCTCGGCAGCCTCCCTTCGTGACCTATGTCCTTTCGAGCTCCCTCCACTACTTGTAGAAACATATAGGAAATGCAGGGCATGGGGGATCGCTCTGAGGGGGGAGGTCCAGTCTGCTCGAGTCACTGCCAAGGAGTCTTGGATTCAAGTGGTGAGGCCAAGGAGATGCCCTGGAGTGAAATGGGTACTGGAAAGGGGTCCGCCCTGTCTGGTGCCCATATCCAAGGGCTCCACCATGGGAGGTGGGCAGGTAGCTGCTCCAGCAATCCCCCCTCATCCTACTCTGGCTGTATTATGTAATGCCAGGTCAACGAGGAACAAGACTACAATAATGGTAGATTTGATGTCCTCGGTAGACCAGGCTTGCATCATGGAGACCAGGCTGGATGAAAATGCCACTCCCATTTTGGAGGAAGCTGTGCCAGCTGGGTACTCTGTGATACACACCCAGAGACAGGATCACAGAGGAGGGGGAGTGGCCATATGTTTAAAATTGGACTTGGGCCTCATGGTGCTGCCTATTGGTTGGACTAGATCTTTTAAGTGTGTTGCTGTGAGAGGGGGCCCTGGTGCGGGCTTTAGGATTCTCCTGCTCTATCATCCCCCAGGAGGGAAAGGAGAGTTCCTGAGCGAACTTGGGGATCTTGTTGCTGGCTTGGCCTTGAAGTCCCCCAGATGGGTGGTTCTGAGGGACTTCAATGCCTGGGTCGACGACGAGCTCTCACCATTTGGGAGGGACCTCCTTAGGAGCATGGAGGCCTTGGGCCCAACTCAAAATGTCACCTCTGGGACACACTCTCACGGCCACACTCTAGACCTGGTTTTCACCACAGGTCTTGAGGCTGTAGACCTCAGGGAGCAATCAGTGATTTGGTCTGATCATAGCACCTTGGGGTTCACGTTTAGGGCTGCCCCCCTTGTTGGTCCATCCTCTGTGGAGATGTCCCAGTACCACCCATTACGGGGGGGTGTCTCCAATGAGACTACAGGCAGCGCTGGACCTACTGAGTGTGGAGATTGCTTGTGAGATTGGAATGGAGGAGGCTGTGGTAGCCTATAATTTGGCTGTCACTGTGGCCTTCGATTCAATTGCATCCATTCATGTCCGACCCTTTTCTACTCACCGGAGAACCTCCACATAAAGATTCACATATATTTTTATACCTGCAGATATGCAAAGGGGAAGAAAAGACAGAAATAGCAAGGGAAGGCAGAGAGATAGCGAGAGGCAGAGAACTGTGAAACTGTCGAAGTGATCAGTTCCTAAGTCTCTCAAGAAAATTTGGTTGCATAACCAGACAGACAAGAGACATAAAGGAGAGGACAGAACATATCCTTGCATTTAAACTCTTTCCGCATAACAAATGGGGCAGGGCCTTATTCAACCCTGTCACAGGCCCAAGCTGAGGCATGTCAGAGCACTCCTCTTGTATGGGCTGATTTTGATCCGGTCAGAGTGGAGGAGGTGTCAGAAATTGTCTCGAGGCCAACACAGTGTGATCTGGACCCAGGTCCAACATGACTTTTAGTTGGATGTTTGGACCTGATTGGTTCTGTGTTGCCTGATATAGTCCAGAGTTCCTTGAAGAATGTTTTTTTTTCAATGGCCTTGAGAGAGGCCTTGGTCAGACCCCTATTGAAAAAACCCTCATTTGACCGAAAGTGTCTCAGCAACTACAGACCAGTTTCTAACCTCCCATTTTTAAGGAAGGTTATTGAAAAAGTGGTGACCATTCAGCTCAAGGAAAGTCTCGCCTACTCCTCTACTTATGAGCCTTTCCAGTCTGGTTTCAGTGCTAGACACAGTACGGAGACTGCTCTGGTAAGGGTGCTTAATGATCTTCTGATGGTGAGGGACAGGAGAGAATGTACTATTCTGGTTCTCCTGGACCTCTCAGTGGCATTTTACACCGTGGACTACAAGGTGCAACTTGATCGACTGCGGTACTGGTGCGGCCTGTCCGGAAATGTCATCAGATGGTTCAGGTCATACCTCACGGGCAGAGTTCAGAGGGTGACAATGGGTTTAGCCTCATCTAGTCTGAAGCCTCTGTCCTGTGGAGTTCCACAGGAATCATAATTGTTGCCCTTATTGTTCACAGTGTACATGCTGCCATTAGGGGACATTATCAGGTGGTATGGACTGGGTTTTCATTGTTATGCTAATGATACCCAGCTATACCTGTCTTATACACCTGGTAACCAGATGTTGGCCTCTGTATTTAAAGACTGTCTAGGCAAGATCTAGGCTTGGATGACTCAGAACTGGCTACGACTCAACCCTGACAAGACTGAGGTACTGGTGGTGGATCCTGGCCACCATTGTGGTGGTGGTGGGATGCCCCCTGGGTTTAGTTCTGGGGGGGTCCCGCTAAACCCATCCTCGCAGATGAAGGATCTGGGTGTGATCCTTGATGATGGGCTAACACTTGATACCCAGGTGTTGGCCGTCGTCCGAAGTGGATTCTGACATCTGAGGAATATCGCCTGGATCCAGGCCCTGGTACCATCTGAGGACCTGGCCACCCTAGTGCATTCTTTCTTTACATCGAGGCTGGACTACTGCAATGCCTTATACCTTGGGCTATCTGGAGGCAACCTCCACCGGCTGCAGCTGGTGCAGAACACTGCAGCACTACTTTTAAAAGGCATGTGAAGAAATGAGCATATAACACCTGTCCTCTGCAAGCTGCACTGGCTGCCAGTCAGGTGGAGGATTATCTTCAAGGTCGGTCTTCTGACCTATAAAGTCCAACAAGAAATGGGACCAGTTTACCTGCAAGATCTCCTTGTGCCTCATTGGCCATTCTGAGCTCTTCGTTCCACCAGGGGTGGCCTCCTTGGAGTTCCCAGGGTTAGGTTGTGGCACTCTGGGGACTGAGCATTCTCGGTGGCCACTTCTACCATGTGGAACTCACTGCCTAGATATCTTAGGGAGGCACCCTCAGTGGAAGCCTTTAAAAAGGGTTTGAAAACTTTTTTATGTAACTAGGCCTTCGATTAAGGGTTTTTAATATCAGAATTCTGTGAGCTAGATAGATCAGTGATTATGATGTTTTATTGTTTGATTATTTATTCCATGTATGTTTTAATTGTTTATGTTATGTACAGTGCTCTGAGTCCTTGGGAAAGGGGTGCTTTGTAAATAAAGTATCTATCTATCTATCTATCTATCTATCTATCTATCTATCTATCTATCATCTGCACCTCTGATAGTCCTTTTCAACAACTCACTGGACACAGGAGTGGTTCTGGAGGACTAGAGGAGAGCAGATGCAGTTCCACTTCACAAAAGCAGTAGCAGAGAGGAGGCTGGCAACTATAGGCCAGTCAGCCTGATATCAGTGATGAGGAACCTAATGGAGTCACTTCTAAAGGAAAGGATTGTGGAGTGTCTTGAATCCTGTGGGTCACAAGACCCAATGCAACATATATTTCCGAGGGGGGGTTCATGTCCGACAAATCTGATTTCTTTGACTGGGTATCCAGGGAAATAGAACAGGGTGGGGCAGTGGAAGTGGCCTACTTAGATTTCAGTAAGTCTTTCAACAGTGTTCCACTTAGGAGACTTATAAGGAAACTGGGCAGCTTAGGAGTGGGTCCAAAAGTAGTAAACTGGGTAACGAATTGGTTAAGGGATACATGACAGAAGGTGGTGGTAAATGGAGTTTACTCCAAGTGAGGCAGGGTGACAAGCCTGGTGCTACAGGGATCAGTACTGGACCAGTCCTCTTTAATGTCTTTATAAATGGCAATGCAGATGAGCTGGAAGGGAAGATCTGCCTCTTTGCAGATGACACCAAAATCTGCAACAGGGTGGACACTGTAGAGGGGTTGGAAAGAATGTGTAGAGACCTGAGAAAACATGGTCTAGGGCATGTCAGCTGGGTTTTAATAAGAAAAAGTGCAAAATCATGCACTTAGGGCACAGAAACCCAGAAGCAGAGTACAATATGCAAGAAGAGGTATTGATGGTCAAGAAACAGGAAAGGGATATGGAAATACGTATACCAAAACCTTGACCACATAATATCTCGTATACCGTACACATGTCAAAAAGTTTTGAAAAACTGTGTATAAATAGATTATAGTGGTACAGTAGTGCCACTATAGCTAGGGTTGAGCAGAGGTTTCTATGTTAAACCTCAATCTTTGCACTTTAATATATTTGCAACCATTCAACAGATATACACTAAATTTTGCATGCATGGTCTCGTGGGGTGGGGGGTGGGGTGATCTCCTGACAAGCCAAGTTTTGTTCCGGTTGGATTTCTGCATTCTGAGATGTGGATAGTGAAAAAAGTTGAAAAATCACTGTTTTTAGCTGTTTGTCATTGCCTAGCACCCAGACAGTTTGAAAATCTGGTCTGAAATTTTCAGGGTAGAAAGGCCTTGGCCCACAGAGGTGCCCTTCACTGGTTTGGTGAGAAAAATATTAATCTGTTCCAAAGTTATTACATTTTGAAATGTTGGTTCTAAGCATGCTCAGTACAGTCTTTTGGATAGCTGCTTAGAATGAGAAAAGAATTTAATCCATATAAAAAAGCATCTTTTGTTCATATGGGAGTAATCCATAATCCTTTTCCATGAGGAAAAACTCTTTCTTTGTATTGCTGCCATCTTGTTTCTGTTTAAAAAAAATGTCAAAATCCACAAAAATGACATGCTGCACACACCCCAACACATGTATCTTGCTCATCAGGACCTTGCTAGGTGGATTCTGCACTTAGTTTCTGGAAAAATGGCCCAGAAATGTATTTTTGAAACATTGAAAAATCTTTTTTCATGAGCCAATTTTCTTTTTTCATGTGGGCATATGAAAAAAGAATTGGTCCAAATGAAAAAGGATGATTTCATATGAAACAAATAATTTAGACTTGTTTTTTTCCAATTCTTTTTTCATATGAGGGCATTCTTTTTTCATATGAGTGAAAAAAGCATATGAAAAAGGATGCCTTCATATGAAAAAAGAATAGGAAAAAACTAAGTCCAAATTCTTTTTTCATATGAAGACATCCTTTTTTCTATGCTTTTTTCATTCATACCAAAAAAGAATGCCCTCATATGAAAAAAGAATTCTAGCTTTTTCCTGTTCATTTTTCATATGAAGGCATCCTTTTTCTTTTTTTTTAAATTCATCGTTATTGAGTAGCATGGATACATATATCTTTACTCAGTACTATAACTAATATTTTCATAGCACAGTAGATTCCAAAAAAGAGACTTCCTTATCTCAAACACAAACTTTAAACATAATATGAATAGCACCACAACCCAGCAATTTCTGTAACAAAAAAAAGGAAAACATAGGTTAAAACTGAACTGGCTACTAAGAGTCATCATGCAGCAGCCAAAGCATTCATCTTTGGACAAAAACATGGGTTTGAAGATTAATTTTATAAGTTAATTCTTTTATAAACTGAACGTCATGGATTATAGCTAACCATGATTGATATGTCAGTAGGTCTGTTTGGAGCCATTGTCAGGTAATGGCTATGTGTGTGGCAGCCAATAATACCACGCCAACGGGGGGCCAGTATAGCATTCTCAAAAAAGAGTGGGGTTTCAAGGCCAAACAGAGCTGACATTAGAGTCATAATCTGCTTCCAAATGTCTGCCAGTGTCAGACAGGTCCAAAAGATGTATGTGTGATGGGCCCAATTCTCCCCACATTTTCTTCAGCATGCTGAGGAAAAATGAGCACACCATTTTCCCTGTATGGCAGGTGTACAGAAAAAATGAGTCCTTAATTTCCAGGCAAATTCCTGCCACAAAGGGAATCACATTCAAGGTCAAGTTTATTGTAGGATGGTTTTTAGTCCTGAATGGAAAATCTTAGCCCAATCAGATTCAGCAAGCACTTTATTGCTTTCTTGCTGCCACCTTTGATTTATATGGGAAGCATAATCATTGTGTAGGAATTTAAGAGCTGTATATAAAGTCAAAATTAACCCTGTTCTAAGAATGCATTTCAGAATTACGTTCATAACAACTAGTAGTGGTTTCGCTATCTGAGTATTTGAGGCTGCTGCTTGCTGCTCTGGATATAAGGATGCAGTTGGAGATATCTAAAATGATCTGAATTAGAAGTTGAAATGATTGTTGAAGTGTACAGAAATCTAAAGGTGTGTCTCCCCTTCATCGCTTGATTTGGTAACCAAACATCCTGCCTAGACCATCTCATAAATGTCAAGCCATGTTGCATGGACTGAAGACGAGGATCCAATGCAAACCACCAAAAAGGCCACAGAAAAGGTCCAATACTAAACTTTTCCCAGAGACAATAAGAAAAAATTACTCACCTTAGTGATGTTGTTTCTTCTAATGGAGTCTTGCTATATTATGACTATTGCAGTTTGTCCCAGCCTTAGAACTGCTCCGGAGGTGAAAGAGTTAACTTCCATGCAGAGCATGGAGCTTAGAGCGTGAGCTCGGTTCAGAAGCTCTGTTAGGTTGGTTTCAAACCGAAACCATCAGATCTTTACGAGCAAAAACTCACTAAGGTTCTGTGTGGAAGCTGTAACCTACACTAGCCAACTGGCCACTAATATATTAACACATTTTCTTGGTCCCAACACAAAGACTCAAGTCAGTGGACCAGAAAAACAAGATAAAATAACTAAATAAACACAACACCCAAACATGAAAGAGGGCATCAATAAATGCCAACAGAGGACTACCCACCCCATACCCAAAGTAGGAGTTCTGAGATGGGCAGGCTGGGGGGGAGGTCATAATATAACAAGACTCCATTAGAAGAAACAACATTACTAAGGTGAGTAATTTTTTCTTCAAACAACATGATGTCTTGCTATATTATGACTATTGCAGACTACACAGCAGTACCTCCATGGAGGAGGGACAGAACCTACTTAGGAATAGGCTCTAAGCATGGCTGTGCAAACTGAGCATCCCTCCTGGCCTGAATATCCAGGGAGTAATGCTTGGTGAAAGTGTACTGTCTTCCAAGTAGCTGCCCATATATTCCAAGATAGGGATGTCTCTAGCAGCAGCTAGAGATGCAGCTGTACCTCTGGTAGAGTGAGCCCTCAGGCCTGAGGGGAACCTTACCCAGCTTTTGATAGCAAAATTGATACAAGAAACGATCCACCTGGCAATGGATCTCTTAGTGGCAGGTCTCCTTTCCCAACCTCACCATAAGTGAGAAACAGTTGGAGGAGTCAAACCCAGACCCTTGGTACGCTCTATGTAGTAACTTAGGGCCCTCTAACATCTAAGTTGTGCAGCCTCCTCTCACCAGAGGAGGAATGGTCAGTGAAGAACACTGGAAGTGAAATAGATTGGTTAAGGTGGAAATCTGAAACCACCTTAGGCAAAAACTTCCTGTTAGTCCTGAGGACTACTTTATCCCTGTGAAAGGAAATAAAGTCAGTCTCTACTGATAAAGCCTGTAACTCACTTATACGCCTGGCAGAAGTGATGGCTACCAGAAATACAGTTTTCCAAGTCAAATACTTAAGCTCTGCCGAAGACAGAGGCTCAAAGGGGGGGTTGCATTAGCTGAGCAATGCATACATTATGATCCCAAGCCGGGGCAGGATCCCTGAATGGAGGATTGGTGTGAAGCAATCCTTTAAAAAACTTGGAAAATACAGGATGAGCAGAAAGAGAAGAGGGCTTCCCTGCTGAAATGAAGGCAGAGACAGCAGCCAAGTGCACTTCCAGGGTAGCTGGTCTCAGTCCCAAAGAATTAAGATGGACCACGTAGTCCAATACAGTGGGTAGATCAGCAGATTCCGGGGAAACATGCTTCCCAGAACACCATATGGAAAACCTTTTCCACTTGGAGTTATAGGTAGCCCCGGTGGAAGGCTTCCTAGCAGCCTTCAGGATTTCGAGAACACTTTGAGAAAGTTGTAAATCAGCAAACTCTAACTGCTCAAGAGCCAAGCCTTGAGGTTGAGGGATTTGAGATACGGATACCAAACTCTCCCCTGAGCACAGGTTAACAGATTGTGGTTCCTGGGGAGACACAGGGGAAGATGAACTGCTAAGGACAGAAGGGGTGGGTACCAGGACTGCCTGGCCCAGTCTGGAGCAATCAGGATCATTTTGCAGGGCTGAGACCTGATTTTGACTAGTACTTTGAACAGGAGAGGGAAGGGGGGAAAGGCATAAAGAAACTTCCCTTCCCAATCGAGGAGAAAGGCATCCAGGGGAACTGAGCCCAACACTGGGGACCTGCAACAAAACAGTGGAAGTTGATGATTGTCTGGGGCTGCAAAAGATCTATCTGAGGAGTGCCCCATCTGGCAAACACTATCCCCAATACTAGGGATCCAGTGACCATTCGTGATGGCCCTGGGAAATCCTGCTGAGAGCATCTGCCAGGACATTGTCCTTGCCTGGGAGGTGAACTGCTATGAGGGAAGTGTTCAGGAATAAGCCAGAGACCACAACTTCATTGCCTCGGTGCACAAGGCTCAAGACCGAGTGCCCCTTGTTTGTTGATGTACCACATTGTAGTGGTGTTGTCTGTTCTGACCTGTACCACCTTGTTCTGAACAGATGCAGAGAAAACTCAGTGCTAGAAAAACAGCTCTGAGTTCCAACAGATTGATGGGAGCAGAGATTCCTGAGGACCATAACCCTGGGTGGAAAGGTCGCCCATGTGAGCTCCCCATCCCAGGAGGGATGCATCTGTAGTAAGGGTCAAGGAATGGGACAGAGGGATGAAAGGCACCCCCTGTCTCAGGTTGCTCTGATCCTGCCATCACTGAAGGGCCTGGATCAGAGTTCGAGTCACTGGGATTAACTTGGATAGAGGATCTCTTCTTTGAGACCAGAAAGCTCTCAAATGGAACTGAATGTCCCTCATCTGAAATCTTGCTCCTTGCACCACAGCTGTGGAGGCAGCCATGTGCCCTAGGAGCTGCAGGAAATGCCTTGCTGGTCGAGAGACCTGCAGAGTGAAGGAGGCGGCCAAGGCCACTAAGGTCCTTACCCTTTCCAAGGGAAGGAAGGCTCTGGCCTGCTTTGTGTCCAGTTCTGCGCCTATAAAGGTGAGTACCTGGACAGGTTCCAAAACTGACTTTGGAAGATTGAGAAGAAATCCCAGAGAGGTAAGCAGCTGCTGGGTAACTAGCAGGTGTGATTTGACCTGGTCTGGAGACTGACCCACAATGAGCTGAGTCATCCAGGTAGGGAAAAATGGCAATCTTTGCCTTCTTAGATGAGCGACTGCTACTGCCAGACATTTTGTGAACACCCTTGGGGCAGAAGTGAGGCCAAGGGCATTGCTCTGAACTGATAATGGCCTGAGGGCAGTTCGAATCTGAGGTACTTTGATGGGAGCTTCTGATAAGAACATGGAAGTAGGCATCCTTGAGGTCCAGGGAGGCTAGCCAGTCCCTGGCCTTAGGGAGGTAAAATCATTCCCAGTGTCACCATTTTGAACTTTGGCTTTAAAAGGTGCTTGTTTAGATATCTTAGATACAGGATAGGCCGCCACTCTCCTGTCTTTTTTGGGGTAAGGAAGTACCTGGAGTACAGACCCTTGTCCTGGTGAAGGGGAGAAACCTTTCTACAGCTCTGAGAGCCAAGAGGTTGAGACTTCTGTTTCCAAAGCAAGAGTCTCTAAAGGGTTTGTAGGTGGAAAAGATCTGGCTCTCATCTTTGGAAATTTCTTGAAGCTGAGAATCAGACCCTGGCTCACTACTTCCAGGACCCACCTGTCTGAAGTTAGAAGACTGCCAGTCCTGACGAAGTGAGCCAACCTGCCCCTACAGGTAATGGAGAGCCGACCCTGGGCATCCCATCAGGGTGCCTGTTTGGCAGGGGCTTTAGGCTGAGGGGTGGGAGCAGGCCTGCTCAACCCCGTCTGCCTCTCCTCTGAAGAACCCCTCTGTACATAGGCTGAAGAGGAGGAGGAGGCCTGGAGTCTGGTAAAAGGCCTGTGAAAGGCCTACCCCTACCCTGGGGGCTGCCTCTGAGGTGGCTTTGCCGTTCCTTGGCTTATGCACTCCTGTAAGTGGTTCTATATTCATCCATTTTCTTCATATAATTCTCTGTCTGCTCCCCAAACAGAGAATTTCCTACTACAGGAAAAATCCATAGCCTTAGACTGGGTATCCCAGACAAAGTAGTACACCTGAGCCAGGCCAATCTCCTGAAAAGCCACAGATGTAGCCAATGACTCTAGAGGATAGCATCGCTAGAATCCACTGCAGCATGGAATTGCACCCTAGATGCCTCAATACCATCAAGAGCCACCTGTTCCAGCTCCTTTGCAAGCTGGCCAGGGACCTGTTTCGCTAAGGCCATGACAGTATCCCATCTAGATTTCTGGTATCTCGCAACATAAGCCATATAATTTGCTTGTCTGAGTCCCAAGGATGCTGCCATGTATTGTTTTTTGGCCATGGCATCAATCTTCCTGGAATCCTTGCCAGGAGGATGTAAAGCCAGTGGAATATTAGCTTTATCACAGGCTGCAGCCTGAACTACCCCAACATGACTGCATTGCTGTGAAAGAAAATCTGTATCAGGACCTGACAAAGTGTACCTCCTGTCCATCTTTTTATCCACAGGAGGCATAGAATTAGGAGCTTTTAAAATTGTATTTGTTTGTTTTCTAAAAGATTTATGTAAAGGGATGGACAACCTCCTGGACTCTGGGATATCCATCATCTCCACATAGTCAGGCTCCTCTTGCTCATCCAAAGCCTCCTCTAAGGGAAGCTGGAGGGTCTCAGCAACTTTTTTATAAAACAAAAAATGAGAAGGGGACTCAGAAAGCCTAGGGGGAGACTCACCTGAAGGTCTGTCTGGGGAGATGTCCAGTTCAATGGGCACATCCAGACTCTCAAAGTCACAGTCACACTGATCATAATCCTCATCCCCCTCTTCTGGTTCATAGAACTCTTCTATATCATAATCCTGAACCATTGGAACCGACCGAACCAACCTTTTGCCAGACAGTGGCGGTTCGGAGGGAACCGGGGACAGGGACTGTACAATCTGTATTGCCCTGGCTATCTCTGTAGCAGTTGGAGAAGGAATTTTGGACTCCAAACCTGCTGATTTTTTAGTTTTCTTTGCTGGAACTGGCTCCTCAGAGCCAGCTTTTCGTTTGCCCGAGGAAGTCTTGCCCTGGTCGGAGGGCACTCCCTTCGGTTCGGTTGGCACCGAACCGGCTGTCATCCGGTCAGCGGACTTTTTGGCCTCTCGTTCCCTGAGCCTGCCCACTCTCTTGTCCAGGGTGGCTGTAGGGAAATTTTTACAAATCTGGCAGTCTGAATTGAGGTGGTCAAACCCCAGACAATAGACACATGTAGTGTTTGGGTCAGCCTTGGCAAAGGCTTCCCCACAGACACTACAGTGTTGAAACCCAGTGGGCCCGGTTTTTCTTTTGGGTTTCTCAGACATGATGCCAGCCTAACCAACAAACTTGCCCTTTTAATGGCAGTGCCAGGCAAGACACCCTTATCGGTTCCAAACCGTGTCACGGGTCGTGGAAAAAACCATAATGAAATCCGTTTTTTTTAGAACTGATAAGAAGCCTTAAAAGGCTTTAAACTTAAATTTTTATACAATTCGATCGGTTCAACCGAACCGATAACACTTTACAAGTTCCACACAGAAAAAAAACTGTCTATTACTTACGATTACCATAGACAGAGCTTGAACCGATCGGTTTTGCAGTTAAAATAATTAAATCGCGGTTAATTAAACCGAGAAATAGTGCTTTAAACCGAAGAAATGAACCGAGCAACAGGAGGAATCTCCAGAGTGACTGTTCAGTGAGGCGGAGTAAAGAATCTGACGGTTTCGGTTTGAAACCAACCTAACAGAGCTTCTGAACCGAGCTCGCGCTCTAAGCTCCATGCTCTGCATGGAAGTTAACTCTTTCACCTCCGGAGCAGTTCTAAGGCTGGGACAAACTGCAATAGTCATAATATAGCAAGACTTCATGTTGTTTGAAACCCCCTTCAGGGTATTGCACACAGAAAATAAAGAAAGATCTGTTTTAGTTTTCCGAAAGGATAAGTCCATGGCCTGGGCAGCTAACGGAGGCCCTCCCTCTCTCCACATCTCCATCAGTTTCCAATTAGTGGAGTTATCATGGACCTGCCACACGAGTGCATTTTTAAGGTGAATGGCAAAGTATAGTAGTCCTCAAGATCAGGTAGAGCTCTGCCCCCTAATGCCTTAGGTGCTTGTAAGAGTTTATATTTAATTCTGGGGCATTGGAGGCCCAAATATACTTAGAAATGATATGTTGCCATTGTTGGAAATGTTTGCAAATAAGAATGGGGATGCATTGAAACAAATATAGATATTGTGGGAGAATATTCATAATTATCGAATAAATGTGAGAATACATTGGGACATTAAGAAGAGAGCAACGATTCATATCCACCTGCACTTTTTTGGTTAAAGGGACAAAATTTGGCTCAAATAAATTAGTTATGCTTTTAGGTTTTTGAATTCCAAGATATTTGAGCTGTGTCACTTTCCATTTCACCGGTATCAACTGCATGATTCGGGGGAAGGGGTGCAGTGAAATTTAAGGTCTTCCATTTTGGATTTATTAAGTAAATATCCTGCATGTTGCCCAAGTGTTTCAAGGGTCTTCCAAACTTCTGGAATAGATTCTTCAGGGAGGACCAAATATAACAGGATGTCATCCTTGTATAGTACAGTGTTGTGGAGGAATCCACCCACCTCTATGCCTTCTATGTTGGGGTTGTCCTTAATAGCTTTCACTAATGGCTCTATATACAGAGTAAAAGGAGGGGCAAAAGGGGGCACCCCTGCTGTGTCCCCAAAGGCATCCTTTTTCGTATAGATTTTTCCGTTCATCCGAAAAAGAATGCCCTCATACAAAAAAAGATTTTGGACTTAGTTTTTTTCCCACATTTGAAATTCAACAAGCCATAACTCCCTTAATATTTGAATTTAAGGGACTATTTATATATCAAAACAAAGGTATTAATGAGTACTAAAATAATAATACATAACCCCTTAAAAAATGTAGGCCCCACATAAAAAACATACAAAATACATAGGATAACATTGAAACTTTAATAAGCCATAACTCCCTCAATATTTGGACTTAAGGGACAATCTATATATCAAAACAAAGGTTCTAATGGGTATTGCACAAACACATATTCCTCCCTAAACATGTACAGGCATATAACAAAAATAAACAAGCATTTGTCAATGCCGAATGTTGTCTTGCTGACATTGGCATTGGTAGTGCAGGAGTTAGAGAGAAGTATAATAGGAATGGCAGCAAAGTATGGAAGTGATGCCAACCCCACACCACCCTGCAGAGACTGACAGGCATTGAGGTGTACCTTTGGGTCATCGGCCATAATGCTCATCCCATTTCACCTCACCCTACCCTGCAGACTCTGACAAGTATCACATTGTGCCTTGGGGTCCTTGGGCCTTATGTTCACCCTATTCCATAAGGAAATACGTTGAGATGGGTGCACAGTAGGAGAATGGGGTGAACTTTGGAGTGGAAGAGTTCAAAGCACACCTTGATACCTGTCAGTGGCTGCAGGATGGGAGGGTGGAATGGTGTGAGCATTACAGCTGACAATCAAAAGTCACACCCCTGATGCCGGTCAGTCTCTACAGGGTGGAGCGTTATGGTTAGAAACCCTAACGCCCTGGGTGTTTGTTGGTATTTGCACTCCAAATTTTCAACATGGGCTTTTTGTGACCCCACCTCATGAAAGCATTTGGGGCCTCTGCTCATGAACAGTGGCACTGTGATTTTGTTAATCTGTCCCGAATGTTGATGTCCTACGGTGGCCACGCCATTTTGTGCCAGATGTGCGAAACAACATTTTGGGCAGGATGTTAAAAATGACAGCTGTACTGTTCATTAGGAGGTGTGAAGAAATGGCAATGTTGTAAATCTGGAGTGAAAATATTAAAATTTCTCAAAATTACGAGCATGCGTAGAAACTGCGCAATGTACGCTCGTAACACAGTCATTGTGTGGAATTTTCTCACCACATTTTCAACATAGGCATTTTTGGACCTCCACTTATGAACAGTGTCACTGTAATGTTCTTAATATGTCCCAAACATTGATTTCCCACAGCGACCACACCATTGTGCGCCACATGTGCGAAAACACATTTCGGGCAGGATGTGAAAAATGACAGTTGCACTGTTCATAAGGAGGTGTGAAAAAATGGCAATGCTGAAAATCTGGAGTGAAAATATTAAAAATTCTCGAAGTTACGAGCGTGCATAGAAACCGCGCAATGCACTCTCGTAACACAGTCATTTTGAATTTGTTTCACAAATTTGCAGCATAGGCTTTGAAACCCATCTCATGAATACTGACACTGTCGTTTCATTAATCAGTCCCAAAGGTGATTGCATGCAGTGACCCTCGAAATCACCTTTCGGGACCAAATAACGAAAAGACAGTGACTGAGTTCATGAGGTGGGGTTCCCAAGAACCCCACGTTGAGAATTAGGAGCCAAAAGTCACAAAAATGGCCAAGATATCCACCAAAGTTGAAAACCCCTCATTTATGCCATTATACAGCTCACTGACATTTCTTCAGTTCGCAGTTGGCTTTGAAGAGTGCAGATGAGTTCCCACTCCACTGAAGGTCATTGCGCCAGGCTATGGAGATAAGTATGGGGTGAGGGGGGTGTGGGGAGTTGGGGTGCACAGAGGGTGGGTGCAGGTTGGCGGAGGGCACCCGATGGCGAGGGACCATTTTCTTTGTTTCAGGTTACTAAAAAAAAAAAAAAATCACCGTGGACCATTTTCTTTTTTAACAGGTGTTGGGCACACTGGTGTGGGCTCCCAGTGTGTCTCATTTGTTTGGGGTCATAGCTACACTGGGTGGGCCCTGTGGCACACTGGGGCAGGGGCAGGAAAATGCCGATGCAATGGGGGGGTTAAACATGCCAACAGGGGGATTGGGGACCCCCATCAGCAAGCTTGTCTGTGTTTGGGGGGATGATGTTGAGGGGGACTGGGCACCCCCTCGGCAGACAAAAACACTAAAGGGGGCATATATGTCGACAGGGGGATTAGGCACCCCCGAAGTCAGCTTCCTGGGGACTGTGACAGGCAGATGGCGACAGCCACTGCCCGCCATGTTTATCGAAATGTTACACCAGGCAAGGCACACCCTGCAATGATGGGTCACTCCCTCATTGCAATGGTGAAAATGTTTCAAATTGGTGGCACGCTTTTGCACTGCTCTCATAGACAGTGTGCTATTTCATTCATGCCACAGAGACCAGCCCAAAAAAGCAGTGGCACCATTGGCCACAACACGACAGCACCTCCAAAACTGGGTACTACAAAAATAAAAGATACCTCCCAAACATTTAGGGGCAATATAAAAGATAAACAATAAAAAAATATAAATTCCCATAGGATAACATTGGAACTTAAACAAGACATACGTTCCTCAATACTGTATTTGGACTTAAGGGACACTCTATATATCAAAACAAAGTTCTTAATGTGTAGTACAAGAATAACACATACCCCCACCCTCTCCCCAAACATTTAGGGACAATATAAAAAAAATAAATGAAAATTCCCATAGGTTAACATTGGAACTTCAACAAGCCATAACTCCTTCAATATCTGGACTTAAGGGACAATGCATATATTAAAACATAGGTCTTAATGGGTACTACAAGAATAATACATATTCCCATATTCCCCTCTTAAACGTTTGGGGAAATGTAAAAAACAATCAATAAAAAATACAAATTCCCATAGGATAACAATGGAACTTCAACAAGTCATAACTCCCTCAATATTTGGAATTAAGGGACAATCTATATATCAAAATAATGGTCTTAGTGAGTACTGCAAGAATAATTCATATTCCCCCTAAACATTTAGGGGCAGTATAAAAAAGTATGAAAAATAAAAAGTACAAATTCCCATAGGAAACATTGGAACTTTAACAAGCCATACAACAAAGGAAAGAAATATCTATTTTGGCAGAAATGGAAGCCCAGAGGGCACGGCACTCCCACAGGCAAATGAGGATATGATTATACTATCACAAAAAGTAAGGAAATTATTTGCAAAAAACTTTGTTGTCATGAATTAGAGTTAAACTGAGAGAAAAGTAAAGACGTGGTGGTAGGGTGCAACTCATGCCCCACCCCACCCTGCAGGCAACAGGAAAAACCATTATGGTTTTGTCCTCTCCTGTGTCTCTGTAAATCAGGTATGGCATGTGCCTGGGGTTGTCCTTCGCGCTCACCCATTCTCATATACTGTACACATTTCAGCTTATTTACTGATGGAGCAGGGTGAGCATTAGGGTGCTTTTGGGTTAGTCAACCTAACACTCACCCCATTCCATCAGTAAATAAGCTGAGATGTGTACAGTATATGAGAATGGGGTGAGCGTTAGGATTGACAACCCCAAGGCACAACGCCACTCCTGATTTATGAAGACACAGGAGAGGTCAAACCCTAATGGTTTTTCCTGTTGCTGCCTGCATGGTGGTGGTGGAGTGTTAGGGTTGGTAACCCTAACACCACATTTCCATACTTTTATTGATTTAACCCTAACTAGTGCATTAACAACATTTTTTGCAATGGATATACTATATGTGGGCGCTTGTGAACAACAGTACAGTTATGATCCTAGCAAAAACCCTTTCTTCCACATGTTGGGACTCTGGCATTTTTATATTGACAATGTGGTGGCAGTGTGGCACAGGGCCAGCATAGAATTGGAGGAATTTGTTCAATTGTTACAGCAAACAAATCCTTATTTAAAATTCACATTCACTGCTAGTCAATAATCAGTGATTTTTTTAGAACAGAAATGTATTAAACTATTACCATGGATATATTTAGGAAAGAGATGGACACTTGTACCATGGCCTCCAGCTGTCATCTGCACCACACTGTCCAAAACAAATCCAAGGGACAAGTTTTGTGCATCAGACACAACTGTGGTGCAAAGGAGCATTACACTAAAGATGTAACTGATTTAGAAAGGAGATTCGAGGAGGGTGGTACAGGTGTGAGTCTATGCACAAAGCTAGGGAATTCTTTAATGAAGAAGACCACTACGACTTGCTGTTGAATAGTAATGAAAAAGAAGGAAATGAATGCAGATTTAATTTTGTTACAACTTATTCTTCCCCTGCTCATTACCTAGAAAATATAATTCAATGTCCTACGCAGCCAGTATAGTGTTATGCTTGTGCAACTGTGTTACTTAGGTTTTGGCCATTTGTACTCTATTCCAGAGGAATTACCACCCTGTAGGGGTACCAAAAGCAAGGAACACTTGAAAAGGGTTCCACCCCTAGAGGTGCCATGGGACGATTCCCTTGGCTAAAGGTACCTTAGGAAAGAAGAAGAAGAATCAGCATTTATATAGTGCTTTTCATACACAGTATCCCAAAGCGCTTTACAATCAATGCTAGACTGGTAGTGAAGTGACTGAATGTGTGGTGGCAGCCATATCGCACATCATCACCCACACACAGCCTGGATAATTGTATGAACCAGTTTTATGGGAAGGGGAATGTTGGCCAGGACACCGGGAATGTTCCCTGCTCTTTACAAAGAATACCCTGGGTTCTTTTACTTCCACCTGGACACCCACCAGGATGGGCAGAAGGGACTTCGGTTTAACATCTCATCCGAAGGACGGCACACCCCAGCAGTACAGCACCTCCTAATACTGCACTCGGATGCCAGCGATTTTTAGGTGCAAGTCCATCCCGGTGTGGTACGAGAACCCACGACCTTCTGGTCTAGAGGCAGATGTGCTACCAACTGAGCCATGCTGACAGGAGAGAGTGCTGCTGCTGGAGGAGGAGGGGAGGATGGTGGGGCAAAGAAAAAATGCTTCAGAAGGAGGCTGAGAGGAACTTCTTATATAGGTCAGGAAGTGGAAGTGGCTGGCTGCTTGTCCATTGAAACACAGGCCTATCCTTCCAATTCAATGGCCTAAACAAGCCAGTGTAGTGTTATGCTTGTGCAACTGTGTTACTTAGGTTTTGGCCATTCACACTCTATTCCAGAGGAATTACCACCCTGTAGGGGTACCAAAGGCAAGGAACCCTCAAAGAGGGTTCCACCCTTAGGAGTGCCATGGGATGATTACCTTGGCTAAAGGTACCTTAGGAAGATCCCCAAAAAAGAAATGTAGTAGTAGCACCAAAGACAAGAGCAATCAGGCCATGAGGCACAGAAGTAGAATGACAACAATGCAGCTTAATAAATACCAAGTACACAGATTAACAAGATAGATAGGTGCTTTGGATACATTGATAATTGAAAGGGGGTTCCTAAGGAGAGAGGGAACGGCAAGTAGGGACACCATCCACCTCCATCCAACAGCGGAAACTATCTAAGGAAACTAGGGGATACTAACTGAAACTAACTAGATATTATGACCTTCGGCATGGAGGAAAGAAAAAAAAAACCTTTGAGGAGAGAATCTCTGGGGATCCAAGGCCTAGGTTGCCTTCCTTCCAAGCGTGGGATAATTTAGTTAGTGACGGCTCTGCTACTGCAATTTGGAAAGCCCAAATAATAAAGAGGTGGAAAATATTCCCATTTGTAGGGAAACTCACTCTACCTTCTAACAGGAATGCCATGGAGGGCTGCGAGACGGTTGCTCTGCAACCAGCTCTCCAAGGCGGGAGGAGGAGAGTAACAACCACCAAGGCACTCACCTAGCCTACCGATCTAAAAACAAACCAGGTGAACCAGAGGTGGTCATAGAGAGAATGCAGTGAAGGTGCCTTGCTAGTGGACCACTTGAGCCAAAAGAAACCGCTGTAACCACCTTCACAGCTTAGTCTAAAATTCACAACTTGAGGTGCCATTGGTACGGCTGACGACTGAAGTTCCACCCGGAGTGAAGACATTCCCAGCTATGGGCCAGGTGAGAAAGACCCCACCCCAAGCTTCGCATGCTCAAGATGCGGACTAGAGGTGCAGAGTGAGACCGACAGGGGGGGGGACTCTGCACCAGAAGAACTCTAGGACGATGTTGGCATGCCTGATATATTTGCATCGGTATTTCTGAGATATATTCATTATTTTGTTCATTTCGTTTTGTTCATTTATCCATTTATTTAGCATACTGAAGTTGTTTATTTAGTTTACTGAAGTTATCCAGTTTGCTGAAGCTATTGCAAACATGGGATAAGCAAAGGCAAGCCAACCAAGTCTCTAGAGGGAGCCAATAGGGAGGCAGTATAGCGCAGTGGTTTAAGGCTCTGAACTGCAAATCTGGTGACATCCAGCAGATCAGACCTGGGTTTGAATCCCACAGCTTCCACTTGCATACTGTGTGACCTTGAGCAAGTCACTTAACTTCCCTGTGCTCTCAGGTTGCTCCTGTAAAAAAGCTTTCAGCTTAGTGTGCTACTTCTGGTTAAAAAAAAAATAAATAAAAAATTAGAAGGTGACTTGATATTCAGAGGATTTTATTGACAGCGGTAAGATCTGAACATGAGGCAACATGCCACATGGGGCCATGGCTCCTCAACAAGACCCCCAGTCCCCGCCATTGGAAAAACAAGGAATCCATGGTAAAGCGCCGTAACCCACATGCAGCATTTAAAACTAGTTTACAGCACTGGCAGTAGCCAAAGCTGACCTCCAGAGTATAATAAAGCAGAATGTAAGTAAACAAGCAACGTCTATTAATAAGCAGCATGTGCAGCAATTAAGTTTATCTTGGAAGGGGTAATAATCTGAATGAACAGAGAAACTATAGAGAGAAGCAATATGCTGAAACAACAGCAATGGCTTTCTTGGTATTAGTGTAGGAAGCACAATTTAGTTCCACGGGCAATGCATGGAAAGCAGCAGCAATACTTGCAGCGATGCATTCATGTATTAGTTCAGGATTTAATTCCATAGACTTGATTACAGAGAAGGCCCGAATCAGGTGACAACAATTAAGTGGAATAACATGAGTAATGGTAGCAAGTAACATGAGCTCCTGAACAGCAATACACAAGGGATAGATATTCAGACTGTGCTCAGCTGTGGCGCAAGAGGTGGCGCAGTGCAACTGAGATGTGCGGGGGCCAGGACAGGGTGATATTCAAAGGAGATGTGCCTAGGTGCATCTCCATTGAGGGTGCTGTGTTGCACACTACGATACAGCAGCCTCGCCTGTAGGTGGCCTGGTCTTGAGCCTTGTTTTTCTGGCTCAACTTTGAGCCCCCATATGCAGCACAATTTGGGGTTGTGCCAGCATATGCACCGCACATCCCCGGGCTGAATATCAGGATGTGACGCATATGCATGGGCACACCCTCTGCATTTGTGCTGCATACATTTTGACTTTCTGCCCTGGTACACCAGGACTTGCACTGCGTGAGTCCCCCTTTTCAAGTATCACACTGGGGCTGCGCTGGCACAACCCCTTTGAACATCCTGCCCAAGGAGTTTGGACAAAAGCCCCCCCCCCCCAAAAGAGACGGCAAAACAAGACACAGAAATACAGAGGAACAGGGAACAAGCACACAATGAAGCACACAGCTAGAGGCAATATAAGAACCAAGCAGAGCAGACAACAGAAGTCCAGCAGAAAACAAGCAGAATCCAAAGGGGGGGGGGGGAGACCCAGTAGGCCCCAGCCAGCAACAAAGGACAGACCGACAAAGCCTCTGGATGCAAAGAGAAAGTGCTTCAGAAGGAGGCTGGGAGGAACTGCTTATATAGGTCAGGAAGTGGGAGTGGCTGGCTGCTTAACCATTAAAACACAGGCCTAGCCTTCCAATAAAAAAACACTGGCAGGTCTTAGAAAGCAATAGAGGTCTCACAGAGATATCACAATGCCCTCCCCCTCCCCCCAGGATATCATATTGTAAAGCTCCCACGCTGAAGGATGCATTAGTCCAGACACAGAAAAGGCTCCATCCATCTAGTTAACTAAAAATCTAGCAGGTTGTTACCCATGCAGAAGATGTATTTATTGTAAACATGTTACACAGGGCAACTCTTTTTGAAATCTGCATAAGGGGAGAAAATTAGAAACTGCTGCACTGATGGGCCAGCTATCAATAAAACTCTTCATCCTGCAACACAACTGCAGTTCCAGTTTTGCTGTCTGAAAGTGGGTAGCCAAGCTTCTTCTGTGAGTACATGAACATAAATACCAGTGACACAATATAACTACAGATATCATTACAAATACCAGAGACACAGCCACAAATACCAAAAACACAAATACAAATACAGATACAAATACCAGAGACACAGATACAAATACCAGAGACACAAATACATATACAGATACAGATACCAGAGACATGAATACAGATACAGATATGGATATGAGAGACACAGATATAGATACAGATACAAATACAGCTAAAGGTATAGATACAAATAAGCTAAAAGTACAGATACAATACCAGAGCCAAAAATACAAACACCAGAAACATAAATATAAATACAGATGCAAATGCCAGAGAAACAAATAAAGATATAGGTACAAAACCAGAGACACAAATGCAATATCAGAAACACAAACACTGATAAAAATACAAACATCAGAGACACAAATACAGATACAAGTACAGTTAAAATACCAGAGAACCAAATACAGATACAAATACCAGAGAAACAAATACATATATAAATACCAGAGAACCAAATACAGATACAAATACCAGAGAACCAAATACAGATGCAAAAAACAGATGCAAATTTAGATACAGATATCAAGACACAAAGGAAAATACAGATTTAAGTACTGGATACACAAATATATACTGCACACACATCACAGAGACACAAATACAAATAAAATTACCTGAGACATATGAGCATACATATGAACATACGAAATGCCAGCAGAAACAGGCCATGCAGTCTATCGAGTCTGCTCGATTTTGCAGCTAGCCCCTTATCTTGCAGCTGCCCTACCCTCCCTCCCTTCCGCACAGTTATTCCCTCCTCACTCTGTCCCAACCCCTCTTGAAGCAGCCCACCATCCTACAGGAAACCACCTCCTCAGATAGAGTGTTCTACTTGTCTACCACCCTCTCTGTGAAATAATGTCACCTGATTTTCATCCTGAATTTCCCCCCCTTCAACCTCAGTTGACGCCCTCTAGTATCACTCCCACTTCTGATCCGGAATATCTCCCCTGTATTCATCTTGTTTATCCCCCTCAGATACTTAAAAGTCTCAATCATGTCTCCCCTATCCCTCCTCTCCTCCAGGGAATACATGTTAAGCCTGCTCAGTCTTTCTTCATAGGAATTCCCCTTCAAATCCTGGATCATCTTAGTCGCTCTGTGCTGCACCCCCTCCAACAGTCTGATGTCCTTCTTCAGGAATGGGTGCCAATACTGCATGCAGTATTCCTGGTGTGGCCTGACCAGTACCCTGTACAAGGGAACGATCACCTCACTAATTCCAGAGGAGATCCCCCTCGCTATACAGTCCAGCATCTTGTTGGCTTTCACTGCTGCCTTCCTGCACTGCACCGAGTTGTTCATATTCCCCATTATAATCACCCCCAGGTCCTTTTCCTCCTCAGTGCTCCCCATCTGCACCTCTCCCAGCTGATAGCTCCTCCTCTGGTTCTTAGTTCTGAAGTGCAGTACCTTGCACTTCTTGGCATTGAACCCAACTGCCATGAGACAGAGATACATATGCAAATATCAAAAGCACATATACAGACACAAATACCAAATACACAAATACAGCTACAGATACAAACATAAATACAATACAGATAAAATCCAGACATAAATACAAGGGACACTAACACAAATATAAATACAGAGACATAAATACCAGCAACATAGATACAGATACAAGTAGACACAAATACAACTATAGATACAGATACAGCTACAAGTACAATACCATAAAACACAAATACAGAAACAGTATCAGAAACACAAATACAGATAAATGTACAGATACAGATACAAATACAAATTTCACAATTTAACCTTATGCACAACCTTGGTGTTCATCAGACAAAACCGGGAACTTGACCCAAAACAGGTAGTTATTTTATGCAGATGGTACAGTAAATAACGGATCATTCAGTGAAATATTGGGAACATCATATACAGTAGGAACACAGGTGATGTGGACATACTCTGCAGTGGTGATTCTAACTAAGCAGTAAGTTATCCAAATATCTAAATGAAAAGTAGAAGAAACATGGTACAGTGAAGTTTGTTTTAATAGTGGATAAAATATCTTATGGAATGACTGGTTTAATATTAGAAACATCTGGCTGCCAGATGGCCTGGGGGGTGGGGTTGTCAGCAATACATACTACCATACAGGTGAAGTGGGTTTCTGCTTTTTCCCAGGATTCCTGAAATTCTAGCAGCCAGGAAGGAGGTGCTGACTGTTGCAGCACTCTCTTTCCTGGGGTGGGGAGTGGGAGGCCTTGGCCACTTTGCAGTGATCCCTATGAATGGACTAGAGTTGTTACATATCAGTACTCTTCCACAGGGGCATCAGACATCAGGCCAGGCTGGCTAAGGGAGAGGGAGTGCACGAGGGAGCAAACGTGTCAGTCGCACATGTGCTGAGTGTACAAGGAAACATGCGTGTCAGTGAGCAGACATGCACACACCAGCATTAGGGAGTCAGGTGAGAGTGGAACAAAAAAATGGATCATGCTCTCAGCCTCAATGCCACAGCTCCACATCGCGGACCCCACCCAGGCCACATCAAGCATGAACTCTGCCTGCCTGCATAAGGACCCAGGTAGGGTGTCCTGTTGTAAGGGGGTAAGCAATGAGGTGCCAAGGTGTGGGATGAGGTTGGAGTGTAAAGAGTGTTAGGACACAGTGGGCCCAAGAGTATGTCCAGGAGGTGGAAAAATTTCATGGGATCATTATATGAATACTGTCAATAAGGTCATAACTTTTTAACTGTGCTTCTAAATATACAATAATTAACTGAATTGCAAACTAACTGAACGTCTTCATAAAATCAGATAGAAAAAGAGTACACAGTAGATCTGTTTAGAAATGTTTAATAATGAAGAAATGATGTTATGGAACCCTATCTGACTGTGTAACTATTTTTATCTCTAGGACATTGTAAAGACTAAACAGTCAACCAGTATAAAGGATTTGACTGCCGTAGGGCTACCATTGGCGATGCTGGCAATCGGGGAGCTCTGGTCATCAGAGGATCAGTTGGAGGAGGAGGAGGAGCAAGTGCCCCAGAGGGTGCTCTCCTCTTCCTGGCAGAGAGGGTTGCTGCATTCAGTCCAGCACTGCCACCTGGGTGACCGCAGGTGGTAGCGCAATTTTAGGCAAAAAGGGAGGGAGGACGTCAGCTGAGCTCAGAGCTGATGTGCCATCATGCGCACCCCCGGACTACACTACTAGCATGCCGAAGTCTGAGAGGGCTAGTAAAAAAATGAAAAATGGTCACACAATCCACAATGACAGATCCCAGTGTATCTGGACCTTCCACCACTGCCAGTGAAGTCTCCTGACAATGCAGAAGACTTGGCATAAATTCCCCCAACACCATTCCCACCTGGGGGAGTATGGTGTGCACAGGTAGGCATGCTGGGGGTCAGTGTGTCATGGGCACTCCTGAGGGAGATGGTGCTACAGACAGGAAGGGGATATAAAGAAAAAGTTAAAAAAGAGAATTTGAACTTGAGCTTGACCTTAATAAGGGCATCTACATGAAAACAGGTAAGGCAAGGTATTTATTTTTATAAAGCACCCCCTCCAAATGACTCAGAGCACTTCACAAAACATAATACAAAAGAAATACATAATTGGACCACAGTATAAATAGTATCAATAAACTACATTTCTAAAATGCAGCAGACTTGTCAATTCAAACTATTTAGATTAAAAGCAAACTTAGATTGATGGGGTTTAGGCCCATTTTTGAAACTGCACTGAGGCTGAGTTCCTCAATAGATATAGCAGGGAGTTCCATAATCATGGGGCTGCCACCACAAAGGCTCTCTTCCCAGAAAGCTTCGGACAAGCGCATGGGACAACCAAAAACATACTCACATTGAAGTACAGCAGTAAATCAGGAGCATACCAGGCTAAGATGTCTGTAAGATAGTCGGGCCTCAATCCACGTAGGGCCTTGCAAGTTAACAACAAGATCTTGAAGGTGGCATACCACCTAACAGGAAGCCAGTGCAGCTGCCACAGCACAGGTGTCATATAATCCAAGTACGATGATCTGGAGATCAACCTGGCCGTGGCATTGTGCGGCACTTCTTTTCCTAACAGTTCATCTATGGCTGAGGCTTATTCAGGAACAGTAATCATATTATAAGATGGGTAGAAAAAAAAATCCTGAAAGCTGTTTGGTCTAGAGGCAGTTCCAGCCTTTTGGTTATCTCAGTACATCACTGTCTGAAACTAATATAAAGAAAATCTACATAAAAAGTGTTTTTTTTTATTACTTTGCAGGATCCATTTCCTAATCAAAATAAGGCACTCCAGGACCGGGTCGGGAATGCTGGTTATCTTTACTTCTAAGAAGGTTGAAGGCACTTGGTTGCACCTCATGCCTCTCAATGCACCCAAGGTGTGACATTATCGCAGCTTATAGTAAGGAGGGAATTATCGTAGAAAGAATATTCAATTATTTATTTTGTTTAATATAAGATTTATTTTTTAGAGCCTAGTTGAAGATTTTTATATTTAAAAAAGCTTTACCTGCAGTTGGTAGGGGCAGTGGGCAACACATGCCACACCCCTCCGCATGGTATAAAATTGCACATATGAACATTCAGATTTTTTTTATTTGCTTCCTGCTGCAGGGAGGCCTGTTTGCTCTGTCCCCCCTTACCTGTGCTGCTGCACATCTGGCTGCCTCCTTGCATCCCTTCTCCCTTCATTGCCCGCAACCTCATGCTGCATAGGTCTGCTCTCTTTTGGGGTTTTTGGCTCTCCCGCTCAAAAAGGCTTCCAGTGCCCTTTTGTTTTCTGCTACAAAACCTTCAATGGACATGGCAAGTTTGTGGCTCACTTCTCTCAGGTCTCTGGTGGCTCATGTCAGTTTTTCAGCTCACGGGTCTTAGTGCCTTTCCTCAAGTGACTGCTTCTGGTCTCAGACCTGCCGCTGGGTCCTAGTGCACTGTGGCTTCCAGCTGGTTACCCATTTGCAGTCCATGCATCCTTCCTTGAGCCTCAGCAGCTGCCTGCTCCTTCATTCTATGAGTACTCCTCAGTTCCATGTCTCTATATTTCGAGTTGCAATTTGTTTTAGCCTACTAGACTAGTAACTTCTCTGAGATGGCACCTTACTCCTTGCCTGTACCTTAGCATTCCTGCTCAATCAGTCACAGTCTCATGCTCAGCCAGCATGCCATGCTTTCAGCCAGTCATTCAGACTTACATCATCTCAGTCCTTCCTAATACTTCCTACTGCCATCAGGCTTCGTCACTGACCTATTTTCTCTTACACTAGACATATGCCAACCATTACCATATGCAGGCTTCCGTGGCCCCCAATCTAGCTTTGTTCCCTTGAAAACGGCATCTTTAGGATGGGTCCCTTAGAAACATAGAAACATAGAATTTGACGGCAGATAAGGACCGCTTGGCCCACCTAGTCTGCCCATTTTCCTACCTAATGCATAGGCTGCAGATCCTAGTTAACCAACAGCCTGCTTCTCCTACCCCCTACTAGAATTGCCTTATGTCTGTCCCGTGCATTCTTGAATTCCTCCACTGTTTTTGAGTCCACTGCCTCCTCAGGAAGGCTGTTCCATGTATCCACAACCCTCTCTGTGAAAAAATACTTCCTCACATTACCTTTGAGCCATCCTCCCTCTATCTTCAAATTGTGCCCCCTTGTTCTTGCACATCTCTTTTTCTGAAAGAGATGTACAAGAAAGATGTAATCTCAGGCCGGCTTCTTCTCTTTCTGCTGCTTGGGTGAGAATGTCCTAAGCTCTTGATGAACTTTAGCCATGGAGATTGACTCAGCAGCACCACCTGATGTAGTATTTAAGACATCAGCTGCCGAAGGGTGGGGCCTCTCAATCCGCAGGGGCTCCTTTAGCTGTACAGACTATGTCGGCACACTTTCAAAAGCTATTCTCCCCACGGCCCTAAGGTAAACATGGTCTCCTCCAATTTCTCTTCCTCTGCCCCACAAGGTTTAAAATCCATTCATTTACTAAAATACTCTTCCTGTTCCTTAAGGGCTCAACTCCTTGCCTTGCCTCTAAAGACCTTAGTTTCCTGTCTAGGCCTCCCCTTCTTTGGAGGCCAGGTGGGTCTCCTTCATGTTGATCCTCCTTTAGCTGCAGAAATCATCTTGTGGCACCATCACAGCATTCCCATTAGAGGGATACAGCGGGACCCTTTCCTCAAAAATATTTTCCTTGAATCGGGTTTCTACATTGCAGTAGCGGAACTGTGACTAATTCTAACCCTAGCCTGGAAGGAAGGTAACCAAGGCCTTGGATCCCCAGAGGTTTCCTCTTTTTAAGAAGCTTTTTCTCCCCCTCCTCCATACCAAATAGCCTAAAGAGTTAATGAGTTTCTGCAGGAGTTGGAGCTGGTTGATGGTTCTCCAGGTCCAGGTGTGTTTGGCTACATCTCTCCTCAGGAAGACTGTGATTGTCTGTGCTTTTGAGCCTTCTTCCCTAACATGGCTTTGGTCGCTGTGACACCTCGAGGGGTTGCAACCCTTTCATCAGGGTTCCCGGGTCCTTAAGACATCCCAACAGAGTGGTAGTCCCCATAGCTGACACAGAGAGAGTGTAAGCCAAAATGTACAGTTACACAAGCACCATGTACTATTCATCTTCAACCAATCCTAAACCTACTCATAAGAGCATGAAGATCCTATGGAATGAGCAAAGGTGGCAGACAGCCATGTTTGTGATGACAATCCAAAATTAGTGTAATGGCTCATGAATTCTACATGCAAGTTCCTCAAATTCCAAATCACACTGACCAGCTTTTTCCAACCTGTGCAGTTGCGAGGAACTAAAATATGGGTCTCAGAACGTGCTTGCCCAATCAGGAAGCAGGAAATGACCAACCTATTTTATAATGCTTAAATAACATCCTGCTGTTCCTAATTTCCTTTGTGACCTACTTTTGACATCACAGTCATTTCCACAAGAATGAGTCATGATGTCATAAGCAGGGAATTATGATTTCACACCCCAATAATCTTCAGCTATAACTGAGCTGTAAGGGACAAAGATCTGGTTTTCATATTCCCAGCCTTATTATTAAAGAAAAAGATGGCGTGAAGCTGAGATTCATTTCGGAATGTTGTGTAACTCAGATCTTTTTTTTTCACAATCACATTTTATTTTCAATTAAAGTCATAAGTAACAACATAAACAGTAAATGATAATATAGGTACAAAGTACAGTAACCATATTATGCATTTGCCATACAACATTTCTAACTAATCCTTCTACTAAAAAACACAGACTGTAGTAAGGAAAATAAACAGTACAGTTTTGCCTTCTTTAACCTAGGAATTAAAAGAGTGTGATACCTCGTTGTCCACTTCTCATTTTCACAACTTGTAGTGAGAGAGAGAAATAATGTGACCTACTGGGAATTGAACCCAGGCCTCAGGCAGTGTTGAGTAAATTACTTTTTCTATTACTTTGGGAAACTTGTTCCAGGATGCTCTGTGTAGTCACTAGCAAGGATGGAGAAGTACTTGAACAAGTAATACACTTTACAGTTACAGTTACTTCTTTCATTTTATACAAAAACAATACAGAAGCAATAAATAACTGTAACAGATTATATTTATTTGAAAGTAATAAGCTAGTTACTGGTTACTTTCAAATAATTGTAATCAGTTACAGTTACATATTACTTTTGTATAAGAAGAAAGAAGTAACTGTAACTGTAAGGTGTATTACATTTTCTAGTACTTCTCCATCCTTGCTAGTAACTGCACAGAGCTTCCTGGAACATGTTTCCAAAAGTAATAGAAAAAGTAACTTACCCAACACTGGCCTCAGGATACTGTCCCAAAACTCTAACCAGTGAACTACAGGCTCACATGGTTGGACCTGGGGTTCCCAGACACACCCCTATCTCTGATATTGCATATCCTACACAAGGAATTATCAAGATAACAGTTGCTTTTGGTGCAATATTAGCCACTGTTAAACAATTTCAGATGCATATTGTAGTGAGAAAGAAATAATGTGATCTACTGGGAATTGAACCCAGGCCCTCAGAATACTGTCTCAATCGTCTAATCACAGAGTTACAGGCTCACATGGTTGGAACTGTGGTTCCTGGACACACTTCCTTTCTTTGGCATTGCATATTCTGCTTTGTATTTATAAGTACCGTTCTGTAGGGTTATGGGACAGAATGATTTAAAAGGGAGACCAAATCCTATCAAAGTTTTCTATTTTATCAATTACTGAGTAACTGACCCTCTTGTTACTGGCGACAAAACTCATTTGATTATACCAGTCTTGTAAAGTTGTTTTTCCAGTTCTTAAAAGAGCTAGTGTACTGCCTAAAACTAATATTAGTTTTTAAATGCAGTCAACCATTACCATTTATATCTGATGTAGTTTTTTTTTTCTTTTCCCTTTGGTTAATGAGAAGATTATTTGCCTGATATTAGCAGGTGTGATGTGTGGACAGCACTCTGCCTAGCAGCTGGCATACCTATCTCTATTGCCCCCAACCCCCATTACATGATCAGAATTGTGACCTCACTGAATGTGACATCACTGCTGCTTAAGAGCAACCACTCAGTGGCTGCCAGGTCAGTGACCTGTGATGTCACTGTCAGTGAGATCACAATGCTGATGATGTAGTGGGGAGTGATAGAGATAGATATGGCAGCTGCCGGGCTAAGAGCTGTTCCACACATCCAGCACAATATTCATCACATAGAAGACTTTCTAATGAGCAAAAGGAGAAAGAAAAATACTTCAGAAATAAAAAGTTACAGCTGACTACTTATTAAAATGTTCATTATTTCCCCATGTGCCTGTTTGGGCTCCACTAGCTGTTTAAGATAATTCTTTTAACACTTAGAACTGCTGAGGCTACCCACAATTTTTCAGATGATGTCAAGTTAGTTGAATCAGGAAAGATACCTACAATAACAAGCATTTGTCAATGCCAAATGTTTGCCACTGGTATTGCTGTTGTAATGGGTCTTTTTTTTTTTTTTACTTTATATTTTCACTCCTATCTCTCCCCCAACTGGTCCACCCTCTCAGAGCCTCAAGCACTCACACTCCCGCTGCTAGGGCTGAGGAGTCTGCTCCTGGAGTACATCACTCCACTCAACTCTAGAGACCCGGTTGACCCCTCCAGGTGGGACGAAGGAGGATTCCCCCTCTTAACTCCTCCAATCCTCAGGAGAGTATGTGTGTACAGAGGAGTCTGCCCTCAGTTCCTTTTTTCATGGAAGTGCGGAGCAGTGGCTTATCACCCAGACCAGCTATGGGGTGTCTTTTCCTTTGTTCTGTGCCCACCCCCGCTGATGTTGGTGATTGAGGAGGGCCAATGAGGCAGGGACGTGCTGAGATGCGTCTCTGCTCAGGGCCCTCAGCTGACGTCAGCCCCTCCCTTTTATTCTCTGCTTCCCCGACCACACTGCCAGTACCCAGGTTCACCCAGGAGATGGCAGTAATGTGGTGGGGCTAGCTCACTACCCTCCCCAGAGAAGGAGAGCCACCGTCGGGTGCTCGATCCCTCTCCTCCCCCAGCCAACTCCTGGTGACCCGAGTCTATCCCCAAACCCAGGTCACTGGCATGGTATGAGGTGTGGCTTCAAGTACTGGGTTTTTCTTGTACACATTCTTACTATATACAGTATTTTACCCAGGATAGAGCAGATGAGATGCATCATCTCATTTTCCAGGATGTCCTGTTTTTACACATTGTTAGATTATAATTACCCAGGATAGGCCAGTTGAGAGGCAATATCTGACTTTCAGTGGGCTCGCATAATTTGACCCAAAATTTCCAACAGTTTTTTACGTTCACTTGCGCGCATGTGCAAGGAACGTTTTGGGAGAGTAGCACACTTTGGAGGTGTGCCTCTCCCTTGTAATCCACTGCTCAGTTGAGCAGGCGTGGCAGTCCTGCACCAATGGGTGCGGGAGCTGTGTATGACAGCGGTGGTCTTCGCTTCAAAGAAACCACCGCTGTCCTTCCTAGGCTGCAGCGTCATGCCGCCCCGGCGTCACGCGCCCCCCACGTCACGCACCACCCCTGCGTCATGCTGCCCCCAAAGCTTTGGTGCCACGCTGGGAGCCCACTCCAGCGTGGTAAACATCCCGTGTTGTTTGCCGGCGAGTGCACAATCCCGTCGGCTCCACGGCCCCAGACATCTTCTGCCACGCTGGGAGGCCCACCCCAGCGTGGCAAACGTCCCGCATTGTCAGCCGATGGGGTGCACAATCCCCATCGGCTCCACGGCCCAGACATCTTCTGCCATGCGAGGAGCCCACCCCAGCGTGGCAAGCGTCCTGCATCGTCAATTGTAAAAAGAAACTGTAAATTAAAACCGTCCCGCAGTCTCCTGCCCCTCCCACAACCGCACCCACCCACTCGCACCCTGCCTCCCCACCCCCTCACCCCATACTTACCTCCGGGCTTGGCTGACGAGCAGTCTTGATGGACCGGGAACACGTCTGCACTCTTCAAAGCCGACCGCAAACTGAGGAAATGCCGGTAGCTGTATAATGGGCTAGATAGGGGTTTTCAACTTTATTGCATATTTCAGGCATTTTTGGAATTTTGCAAATTTTCAACATGGGTTTTGGGACCCTTCTCATGAGTGATGTCACTGTCATGGGCGTTATTTCAGGCCCAAAGGGTGATTTCGCAGTCAGTGCACAGTCACTGCGTGAAATCACCCTTCGGGCCTGAATAATGCCATGACAGTGACATCATTCATGAGAAGGGGTCCCAAAAACCCCATGTTGAAAATTTGGTGCAAAATCCCAAAAAATTACTGTTTTACGGCGTCGTTGTAGTTCCTACACAGGCTCATAAGTTCACGAATTTTCAATATTTTCTCTCCAGATTTTCAACATTGCCATTTTACCACACTCCTTATGAGCAGTACAGCTGTCATTTTCACATCCTGCCCAAAACATATTTCCAGCCCATGTGGCGCCACACTGGCGCAATCGGTGTCTTGAAATCAATGTATGGGATGCATTAAAGAAAATCACAGTGACACTGTTCATTAGCAGAGGTCTTAAAATGGCTATGTTGAAAATTTGGTGAAAAAATTCCTAAAAATGACTGTTTTACGAGCGTGTGTTGAGCAGTTCCTACGCGCGCTCATACGTTTGTGAATTTTCAATAGTTCCACTCCATATTTTCAACATTGCCATTTTACCACACCTTCTTATGAGTAGTACAGCTGTCATTTTTCACATCTCACCCAAAACGTGTTTCCGCCCATGTAGTGCACAATGGCACAGTTGGTGTGCGAAATCAATGTATGGGACACATTAAGAAAATCACAGTGACACTGTTCATGAGCAGAGGTCTTAAAATGGCTATGTTGAAAATTTGGTGAAAAAATTCTTAAAAAATGACTGTTTTATGAGCGTGCATTGCACAGTTCCTACGCACGTTCGTACGTTTGCGAATTTTCAATATTTGCACTCCAGATTTTCAACATTGCCATTTTACCACACCTCCTCATGAGCAGTACAGCTGTCATTTTTCATATCCTGCCCAAAACATGTTTCCGCCCATGTAGCACACAATGGCGCAGTCGGTGTGCGAACTCAATGTATAGGACACATTAAGAAAATCACAGTGACACTGTTCATGAGCAGAGGTCTTAAAATGGCTGTGTTGACAATTTGGTGACAAAATTCCTAAAAATTACTGTTTTACGAGTGTTCATTGCGCAGCTCCTATGCACGCTCGTAAGTTTGCGAATTTTCAATATTTTCACTCCAAATTTTCAACATTGCCATTTTACCACACCTCCTTATGAGCAGTGCAGCTGTCATTTTTCACATCTTGCCCAAAACGTGTTTCCACCCATGTAGCGCACAATGGCACAGTCGCTGTGCGAACTCAGTGTATGGGACACATTAAGAAAATCACAGTGTCACTGTTCATGAACAGAGATCTTGAAATGGCTAAGTTGAAAATTTGGTGAAATAATTCCTACAAATAACTGTTTCTGGCGGCGTGTGTGCAGTTCCTCACATGCAGCTCATCAAGTTTCTGAATTTCCAATATTTTCACTCCAGTTTCCAACATTGCCATTTTACCACACCTCCTTATGAGCAGTACAGCTGTCATTTTCACATCCTGCCCAAAACATGTTTCCGCCCATGTAGTGCACAATGGCGCGAGTCGGTGTCTTGAAATCAATGTATGGGACACATTAAGAAAATCACAGTGACACTGTTCATTAGCAGAGGTTTTAAAATAGCAATGTTGAAAATTTGGTGAAAAAATTCCTAAAATGACTGTTTCTGAAGCGTCGTTGCACAGTTCCCATGCGTTAAGTAGGTTTGCGAATTTTCAATTTTCCACTCCAGATTTTCAACATCTAGCATTTTACCACACCTCTTCATGAGCAGTACAGCTGACATTTTTCACATCCTGTCCAAAATGTGTTTCTGCCCATGTAGTGCACAATGGCACAGTCAGTGTGTGAACTCAATGTATGGGACACATTAAGAAAATCACAGTGACAATGTTCATGAGCAGAGGTCTTAAAATGGCTGTGTTGAAAATTTGGTGACAAAATTCCTAAAAATGACTGTTTTATGAGTGTTCATTGCGCAGCTCCTATGCACGCTCGTACGTTTGCGAATTTTCAATATTTTCACTCCAGATTTTCAACATTGCCATTTTACTGCACCTCCTCATGAGCAGTACAGCTGTCATTTTTCACATCCTGCCCAAAACATGTTTCCGCCCATGTAGCGCACAATGGCACAGTCGGTGTGCGAACTCAATGTATGGGACACAGTAAGAAAATCACAGTGACACCGTTCATGAGCAGAGATCTTAAAATGGCTGTGTCAACAATTTGGTGAAAAAATTCCTAAAAATGACTGTTTTACGAGTGTTCATTGCGCAGCTCCTATGCACGCTCGTAAGTTTGTGAATTTTCAATATTTTCACTCCACATTTTCAACATTGCCATTTTACCACACTTCCTTATGAGCAGTACAGCTGTCATTTTTCATATCCTGCCCAAAACATGTTTCCCATGTAGTGCACAATGGCGCAGTCGGTGTGTGAAATCAATGTATGGGACACAGTAAGAAAATCACAGTGACACTGTTCATTAGCAGAGGTTTTAAAATGCCAATGTTGAAAATTTGGTGAAAAAATTCCTAACAATGACTGTTTTACGAGTGTGCATTGCACAGTTCCCACTCACGCTCGTAGGTTTGCGAATTTTCAATATTTCCACTCCAGATTTTCAACATTGCCATTTTACCACACTTCCTTATGAGCAGTACAGCTGTCATTTTTCATATCCTGCCCAAAACATGTTTCCGCCTATGTAGCGCACAATGGGGGTAACAAAAAGGTCATGCTGAAAATTTATTGTGCAAATACCAGCAATCGCACAGGGCATTAGGGTAAAGCACCATACCTGCCAAACACCACTGCAAATACCTGCAAGCGAACGTTCGGCATTGACAAATGCTTGTTTATAACTTGGTGTTATGATCAAGACAGGTGGAAATTTTAAAATCCCACCTGAAAGGTGATTTTGCTGTCACTGTGGAAACAAGTTTTGGAGGGGATTTGAAAAATGACACATAGCATGTTCAGAAGTTGCAGTAACACATAGGATATATTGAACATTAGGGGGCCAAAATCTGCAAAAACAAAGTTATGAATAAATGTTGGAACAATGCAACGTTTCCCCATAACTTAGTTGTTTTTTCACATTTTCACCCCAAATGTTCAACGTCATCTTTTTATGACCACGTCTTCTGAGCATGATAGGTTTGATTTATAAAACAATGGCTGAAATGTCATTTTGCACCACAAGTGTGAAAATACATTTTGGGTAGGATTTGAGAAGTGGCAGCTGTTACATTCATGAGGTGGTGTGAAAAAATTACTACGTTAAACTCAGGGGTCAAAATACTGAACATTACCACAGTTATGAGGGTGTGTGTTGAATAATTTCAATATACACTCATACATTTGTTGTTTTTTAATATTTTTAACCGAAATTTTCAAAACAGCCTTCTTATGACCCCACATAGCCATCTTATTTATGCCCCACCTCATGAACAAGGGTGGAGAAAAGTTTCAAACTGTGCCTAAAAAGTGATTTCATGCCGCAAGTGCAAAAACACATTTTGGCCAATGTTTGAAAAATGACAGCTGTCACATTCATGAGGTGGTGTGAAAAAATCGCTATCTTGAAAATTTGGGGTCAAAATATTGAAAATGACCAAAGTTACGAGTGCTTGTTCATAAATTTCAATGTCTGCTCATAACTTTATTGTTTTTTTAATATTTTTACATCACATTTTCAACATAGCCTTCTTACAACCCCACCTCATGAACGATGGCAGAAAACATTTTCAAATCCTGCCCGAAAGGAGATTTCGCACTGCAACTGTGAAATTACATTTGGGACAGATTTACATAATTTCACTGTCATTGTTCATGAGGTGGTTGGGTTCCAAAAAAGCCATGTTGAAAATTTTGGGAAAAAACATTCAAAAATTACCAAATAATGGCAACAAGTTCAAAACCCATTGAAATACATTGAACCACATACCTGACTTCCATAGTTCACAGTCTGGCATTGAAAAGTGAAGATGTGTCTCCGGTCTAGAGAGGATTATAGCATTGGACCCCCGGAAGGTAAGCAAGGGCTTGGGATGGTGAGGGGTGGTGCTGAGTGTGAGGTTTGTGTGGGAAAAACAGTGGCAGTGGCAACAGACATTAATGAAGGGTTTTCTTTTTTGCAGGGTGTGTTAAAAAAACTATAATGGACAGTTTTTTTTTTTTTTATTTAGGTACCAACACTGGGGATTGGGCACCCCACTGTTGGTGTTATGTTTAGCAGAATTGGGCATAGGCTCTCCGGTGCTGCACAATGCAAACAGGCAGGATGGAGAGTAGCAGTCATCACCAAGTATTGGACACCCCAGTGTTGGGAGATTAACATGGATGTGGTGGTAGGAATTGAGGGAGGGTTTTCTTAATGTTTGGCGGCACCAGTGTGGGCTCCCAGGTGTTGCGTAATAAAAATTGGCAGAGTTGAGAGGTTGTAGCCAGCACTGGGGAGTGGGCACCCCAGCGTTGGAAATGTAAACAGGACAGCTTTGTTATGTTTTGTGGAACTGGGGGTGGGCTTTCCGATGTCACGCAGTGAAATCGAGTTGGGTGCAAGTAGTGGCCTGCACTGGGGATTGGGCACCCCAGTGTTAGAAAACTAAGAAGCAAGGGGTGGGAGGGATTAAGGAAGTTTGCTTGATTTCACTTTATGTTGGGGGAGGGACCACAGCAATTTGATCATGGCAGATCAGCTGTGCTTGCTGGGTGCATTATGTGGATCAAAGGAAATAGCTGGCCTCTGACTGGGCCAGCTCTCTCCTTTGAACTAAATGAAGTTTCCACCCAGCAAGCCAGAACAGTGTCATGATCAGCCTGGCTGATGACTGGTGTGACATTGACAAGCCCCTTCCAGGGTGCTCTGCATTGGACCACAGTAACACTCCTCTCAAAACCCAGTATCATAATAATATGTTCATTGCTTGTGTGCATGGTGAACATAAAAATCAGAGGGAAGGGGGACTCAGATTGATTTGTGCCAACTGCAGTGTCTGCTTCACTGCTGACCAGAGCCCGTTTAAACTTCAGGGAGAGCTAGACTGGTGACAGGTCAGGTTAGCAAGACCTTGAAATAACAGATTGGGAATTGTGGTAGAAGGGACCAGTCAGGCCCCATGCTGACCAGAGGAGCAGCCCTGACATCATTAGCCAATCACCTGCCTCCCAGACACAATGACAGCTGTCAGGTACAAGGTCCTTGCCACCTCAGGGCAAAAGCTCCCTGAGGCACCATCCTTTCTATCACTAAGCTCCTGTCACTGGACTAGTTAAGTCAAAACCACTACTAGAAAGTAGGTTCTGGGTCTGGCAGTCCGGTTAACAAGCCCCTGCCCCCTAATGGTAGGAGGGGATTGTTACATAAAAGAGTTGTGCAACCAAGAGGCTGGCAATACAGGAGGAGTGGGGAGGGAGCCATGGAAAGTTGGGAGGAGACACAGGGTAAACTAAGTAAAGGATAGTACATGACAGGGTGTGTGATTTAAGGAATAATGGATGTCTTGCTGGTTGTCAAGCACAACTAAGCACAGCCAAGTGCTCCAACCCCCTAAGTAGGGCATTAAGCTCTTATGATCACACACTCTTGAGTATGTTATCCCACTTATAAAATGGACTTTTGTTAAAAAATATGTAGTTCAGGTGTGGTGTGTGGTTGTCAGATTAAAATCAATGGTCATGTGACATGTTTCATCCAATGAGGTTACAGGATTTAAGGGGCCATTTTATAGTGCTGTAATTACAGTGATATGACAGCGGAACATTCCACTAGATGTCTGTGCCCTTCTTGTATTTTGGTATTTCATTTTCAGGGCTTGGACACAAATGCAAGACACCATAGTTTGAATGAGAGCTACATTATTACACGCTGATGATCGCTGGGAGGCCAAGCATACAATGGAGGTGTGTCACCAGATTCCCAGGGAGAAAGAGCACAGGCTGCCTGACATTCACACACACACACACACACACACACACACACACACACACACACACACACCTCACTGGCTGATCACCAAGGAGAGACTTCAGCCGTTCCAACACCTTGCCCCCATCTTTCGGGCTGGAGGAAAGGTGAAGCCATAGTGACTCTGCTTGTCGGGATGGAGGAAGGAATAAAGGTGGAAAAGTCACAGGATAAATAAAACAATCATAGACTCTCAGAGCCATAAAATCTGAGTGGTTTGATTTGGCATTTTCTTAAATTGTTCACTTTTGAGCTTATAAAAACTAGATTTATCTGTCTCAACTCTGCCATCCGCTACATTGGTAGCACCTTCTCAAGAGTCAACAGGGTAACTTAGTCTGGCAGGAATAGTTATTTACAGGCTAAAAGATACACAAGAAAGAAAAACAGTAAAGTTAAGTACA
This sequence comes from Neoceratodus forsteri, assembly GCA_016271365.2. Lineage (NCBI taxonomy): Eukaryota > Metazoa > Chordata > Ceratodontiformes > Ceratodontidae > Neoceratodus > Neoceratodus forsteri. Next base: position 945,540,170 of record CM028130.1, read on the forward strand.
TCAAAGCAGTACAGTGATCAATGCCAGCTAATAAAGCTGGGTCACAGTACACAAGGCCATAGGTGCATGCTCCACGGGCGCTGAGTTGCTCAAACACCCACAAAATTGATTAAAGCACCCTCAATGTTTTGAGGGTGGCCTGCAAAAAAGGATTAATAGGGAACCTGGCCGTAGGAAAAATACTGTCTATGGCACTGAGCACATGCAAAGGTTCACAAAAGTTGACACACCAAAACAAGTCACTGGCTAATCCTTGACCAGGACAGAACCATGTTAGATTCCTCTGAAAGAAAGAGAACAGCACACAATGAGGAAAAAGAACATCAGCATGGGACTGGGGGGAAAGGAGGAATAACAGGAAGGAAACTGGAGTGAGAAGAGAGAAAAAAGATTAAAAGGGAACAGGTACTGGAGCAGGAACTAGTAAAGAACTAATGGAATAGTTTATAAAATTTAAAGATAGCCGCTGGCCAGGAACTGCTGGCACAAGTGAAAGATCAAGACCGTAAGAGGAAGAAATACAAAGCATCCCCCTCACCCTACTCTGGAATGTATACAGACAGCTGCACAACTCCTTCAAGCAGACAGACAAGTCACTAAAGTGTAAATATTATCTAAATCAACAAATCAACAAACTTGGTAACCCGCAAAATTTTTGGGCCCCCATTGGTTCTCTCCTAACCCCGGAAAATAGCAGGCAGATAACGCAGCTCTTACCCCCCTCTTGTCTCATCTTGGACCCAACTGAGATTGCAAATGCTTTCAACTTAAAATTCACAGACTTATCCCACTGTCTCAGCAAGTTCCCTGCCCAGTCCTCCCCACACGAAACCGCCAACCAAACAACTCACCCTCCTCCTTAACCAGTACCCTGCCCCCTCCTGTCCACATTAGGACCATATCAGGCATACAGACACTGCCAAGCTACTAAAATCCCTACCAGCCAAAGGAAGCCCTGGCAGCAATGGTCTGCACCCTGCGTTTCTAAAACTCATCTCTCCTGCAATCATAAAACCACTCACTTTCATCTTCAATTTCGCCCTTACCACTGCTGCTATACCCGACTCCTGGAAACTCGCTAACATCATACTGATCTTCAAAGCCAGCGATCCCCTCTCCCCCAACAACTATAAACACATCTCCCTCCTCCCCCACCTGAGCAAGCTGCCTGAAAAATCCATACACTCCCAGCTAACAGAGCACCTGGAAAAGTACAGCCTCCTATGCCCCCTTCTACATGGCTTCCATAAACAACATAGTACCTCCTCTGCCCTGGCCCTCTCTTCCTATTATGTACTAAGAAGTATAGACAAGGGCAAACCCACAGGTGCAGTCTTCATTGATCTGTCAAAAGCGTTTGACTTCGTTGACCACCACCTCCTCCACTCAATCCTGCTTCACTTTGGTTGCTCCCCAGGACCTACTGCCTGGTTCCACAGCTATCTATCAAACTGGACTCAGTCAGTTATCATCAGCAAGGCTTCCTCTGCTCCCCTTCCTGTACTCACTGGAGTTCCCTAAGGCTCCATACTTGGACCACTGCTCTTTTCCATGTTTATTATTACACTCCCCAATGATAGCCTCAACTGTAAAACTCTTCTCTACGCTGATGATTTGGTCATCTATCATAGCAACAAATCAATTGATTCAATCTCATTCACCCTCACATAAAACTACACATCTGCCCATCATTGGTTCCTTTCAAACAAGCTCCTAGTCAATGAAAAAAAGACTAAATCCATGCTGTTTGGTTCCAAACCCTTTCTATCCAAAGCCACCAAAGCCAACTCCTCCTTCCTAGTTCTCACCCCTGCTGGTCCTCCCCTTGAAATTGTCACATCTTTCAAATATCTAAGTATTACCCTTGACCCCTCCCTTTCTTTCTCAGAACATATCAACAATATGGTACGCCGGATCCACCAGAAGCTAGGTACCACGTACCACCACAAACATTACCTATCCGCCAAAGCACGCCTGGCCATTGCATGTGGCAACCTACTTCCCCTTCTTGACTACTGCTTCCCAGTTTATTGCACCTATTCACCACCCTGCACAAGTGGCTAAACTCGACATATAACTCTATCTGATGATTCATCCTTCAAGCTCCTTACCGCTCTCACCACTGATTATTCTTCCAGTCATTTGGGTGGCTCACCACACAAGGTTGCTTTCACTATGTGATGGGCTGTCTGGTGGGAAACTCCCTCAGGAACCAACATATGTCCCCTTACTCACCTCTCTTAACAGGTAGAGCGGTCCATAGTAATCTCAGGGCATACTCAGTCCCCCCGCTTGAAGTACCCCATGCCTCCACCAGCATGGGAACCTGAGCTTTCTCAATCACAGCACCCTCACTCGAAATCCCACGACATTTCAGGGGCCATCTTAGGGACCTATACAGCAGTCCCAACTTACCTGGTCTCCCATTCAGTCCTTTGATACAGTTCTCTATTCAGGACTGCAGCAAGACTGTTTTCAAAAAATCTGATAAATAATTTTGTGGCCTGCTGACTTAAGGGGACAATACCTCATACAATTTTCTCTTGATTCCTCCACATTTTTACAAGGAGGTTGCTGTCCCACACTTGGGTGGGGCATTATCCCATATGGGCAGTGGTCACTACAGGAGGGACACTAGCCTTGCGTGGCATGGCAGCAATGAGCAACATTTGTGTGTTCTGGACCCACTACAGGAGGGGGCCCTGATTCACATGCAACATTTGTTTGATGTCTGGTTCCTGTCTGTCTGTTTAAGTCCTTACAGCTACAGATAACTGACATTAGAATAGGCAAGGCAAGGCAAATTTATTTAAAAGATGCCCAATCCCAGAGGCTCTGGGCGCCGTACAAATTTTAAAAACATTTAACATAATTATACATTCAAAAATAAAATAATAATGTGCAAACTATAAGATAAATCATACTCTAAACTTTGAATGCTTGTGAGAATAGTAGTGTCTTCAGGCGAACCTTAAAGACATCTATAGTGGGAGCATCCCTGACCAGAGCTGGTAATGAGTTCCAAAGAACGGGAGCTGCACACTAAAAGCTCTATCACCGGCTGACTTAAGCCTCATTCTAGGAACAGTCAGGAGGCTACCACTGGAGGATCGAAGAGGGCGGATAGAGGAAGTAGGTGTCAGGAGGACTGACAGATAACCAGGGCCCTGTCCGTGTAGGCCCTTAAAGGTGAGAAGACCCACCTTAAAGAGGATTCTCCACCTGACTGGCAGCCAGTGCAATTCACACAGTACCGGTGTGATATCACAACATTTAGGCTGCCCAGTCAATAACCGGGCAGCTGCATTTTGCACCAGCTGCAGTCTGCGGAGAAGTCCCCCAGTGACCCCGAGATAGAGTGCATTACAGTAGTCCAGTCTAGATGTGACTAAGGCATGTATCAAGGTAGGGAAGTCCAGAGGTGGAACAAGGGGCTTAATCCTTGCAATGTTTCTGAGATGGAAAAAACAGGTTCGAATCACGGAAGCTATTTGAGCCTCCATAGTCAGATTCCTGTCCAGAATCACTCCAAGATTATGCACCCAAGAGGAGGCCTTCAATGACACAGCTCCAAGAACAAGTCCAGTTGCTGAGTCAGAGGCCATCCTATCACAAACTCTGTTCGACTCCACCACCAATACCTCCTTCTTGTTAGGGTTCAGTCGCAACCAGCTGGAAGCCATCCAGTCATTTATCTCAGTCAGACAGATGTTTAGTACATCCACTACGTTGGCTGTTCCTGGGGCAAAGGACAGATATAGCTGAGTATCATCGGCATAACAATGAAAACTCAGGCCATACTTCCTAATGATCCCTCCCAGGGGCAGCATGTACACTGCGAACAACATTGGGGCCAATACCGAGCCCTGAGGGACTCTACAGGGAAGAAGACAGGGTGCAGATGAGGAATTACCCATCATAACCCGTCACCTCCTGTTGGTAAGAAAGGACTCAAACCAGTTAATGACAGTCCCGGTGAGGCCACACAGCTCCCTGAGGTGGATAAGCAACAGACAATGGTCCACAGTGTCAAATGCTGAAGAGAGATGGAGGAGAACAAGAACAGTCCTGTCTCCTCGATCTCTAGCCCTGAGGAGATCATTCTGAACCTGAACAAGCGCAGTTTCTGTGCTATGTCTGGCCCGGAAAGCTGACTGGAAGGGCTCATACATCTCGTGAGTCACAAGGTGCTCTTCCAATTGAAGCACTACCACCTTCTCCACCACTTTCCCTAAAAATGGGAGATTGGAGATAGGATGGTAATTTGCCATGATCTCCGGGTCCAAAGAAGATTTATTTAAAAGGGGTCTCACCAGAGCCTCCTTCAAGTCATCTGGAAAGACTCCCTCAGATAAGGAGCACCGTACAATCATAGCAAACACCGGGTCAACAGAGTTAACGCATCTCATTAAGAAATGCGTTGGCACTGGGTCCAGTTCACAAAAGGTATGCTTCAAATTGACTGCCACCTCAATAACCTCACTCACTTCCACTGGTCTAAACTCCCCCCAACTCGGCGGATTGCGCTCAGCACACATCTGGTGACCACTGTCAGCTATAATATTGCTGGCTGAGGAAGCCTCCTGCCGGATCAAGAACACCCTGTCCGAGAAAAAACGAGCAAACTCCTCACAATCTTCATTTGAAAAAACCCTCCCAAGCTGCAAGCAGACTGGATGAAGAAGTCTGTCTACAGTCCGGAAGAGTGAAGCTGGTTGGTTCCTCCCAGCAGCAATCTCCCTGGGCAGGAACACTGTCTTCTTACGGTTGATTGCCTCCTGATATGCACAATAGTGCATACGCAGGACCAGTTTGTCCGCCTCTAGGCGGGACCTTCTCCAGCGGTGCTCTAGTCTCCGACCCATCTTCTTCATCTCCCTGAGGTCCCCATCAAACCATGGGGACCTCAGATATGAAGTTCTGGGTCGTACACGGACAGGTGCAAGGGAGTTGATGGTGTCAGAGAGCACCTTATTATAGGTGTCGACCCCGGCACCAACACCTCCAATGCATGCAGCACCAACACTTGATAATTTAACTGCCACCAGAAAACCCTCAGGGGTAAGACCCCGCAAAGGGCGACAGCTAATCATCTCAGCAGGGGAAGGGCTTTTGGCGGGAGCCCCAAGCGTGAACTTCACCGTGCAATGATCGGACCAAGAAACCCGATCAATCCCGAGATCAGTGATCTCAAGCCCCAGTGAAAACACCAGGTCCAATATGTAGCCGTCCTGATGGGTGGGTGCAGCAACGACCTGCGTCAATCCTAAAGATGACATAACCTGCAGGAAATCACTGCTGCATCTTTGATCTCTATCAGCCACCCAAACATTGAAGTCCCCCAGAAAAACACATCTGGGGATCCCAATGTTTCACCCGCGATGAACTCGGCAAACTCCTGCAGGAAACTCCCCATCGGGCCAGGAGGACGATAGATGAGAAAAATCCTGCAGCCCATGCCGAGACCACCGCGGATAGCCACTCACTCATTGGAACCTGGAGTTTCCACTGGGTGCACGGCGAAGGTCAGGCTGGATCTAAAACAAATGGCTACACCCCTGCGATTCACTCTGGGGCAGTGCACTACGGTGTATCCGGGAGGGACAGCAGCCTCAAAAATGGAGCCTGCATCGTCACCCACCCAGGTCTCCGTAATGCATGCTAGATTGACCAATGAAATCAATGCAGCAATAATTGCCGTCTTGTTTCTGATCGATCTGGCATTGCACAGCACTGCCGTCAGAGGATTAGAGGGTGGAGCAGCCGTCTGGCCTCTCCTAGATGCCTGTCGTAACCCAGGGTGCCTCCTGGACCTAACAATCTCTATCCTACCATCACCCATACCCAGATCATCCCACTGCCTGTATTCAGCATGACCCCTCTCAATCCCTACTTCCTGACAGCATCTAACCGAAGTATCAGACACAGGGAGAGGGACGGAGGGACATAAATCATACAGCAGTGAATGGGTATAGGTAATCCTAGCCCCCATAGATCCTCCCACATAATCTCTAAGCATTCCAAACAATAAGCACAAACTGCTAATTAAATACAAACTAAATAACAATAAAATAACTACTTAACCTACTTAATCCAACAAAACCTAATATATTAAAGCATAAATTCCAACATATTTCTTATCACAGATAAATAAATACAAATTAAAACTACTTAACAATTTAAAAACAAGGCGCAGGCCAACCCGTTTTCCCTTCTACAGTGGGAGCAGAAATTTCAGTGCCGAGTGGCACTCGGCTCGCGCTTGCCAGCGGCGCTTCACTTTTATGTCAGCACTGTCCCCACCCCTTCAGCAGCAATCCCAGCTCCTCCTCTCTCACACCTCCAACCAGATGAGAAGCAGTAAGCAGCACACAGTCTCTCACACTGTGCAAGTTACCATCAGAGGGCAGACGGGCAGTTCGCCCACGAGCAGGGGGTAGTAACAGCCGAGATGATCCAAATGCAGGGAAAGAGCAGGCAGCAGGTAAAACAGCGGCAGTCCAAACATTCAGCCGCATACGAGCAGCATTTCAGCAGCTAGCTTAAGTCCCACCAAGCAGAACTGTGCCTAGAGAAATATACTTCCAAAGACACACAGAGTCACATAAGCAGAGGAATGAATCATGTACAATGAATCAAGAATAGACGCTTCAAACTAACATAATAGTACCGCATGCAGTTAGTAATATGCTGTCTAGCTATCTCCCAGGCTACTTGTGTTACTGTAGTAGAATTAAGTAATTTTGTTTTGCAGTACCTGTTCAGAAGTTTGAATTGAGTGAGACTGTTGGGAACAGTGAGACTGTGACCAACCTATCTTGATGCACAAAGCGAACTGGAGATATTCAGATGAGGGCAGAGGGATGTCGTCTCCCACCTTTGATTTGATTGGATCGTGCATCAACCTATAGGGTGGATGAGGAATACCCACTGGTGTTGACTGCAGAGTACTATATAGGGTACAATATAGAATGCCTCAGAAAGCCCTCCCTCATCTTTCCTGAAGGTTTCTGGATGCCAAGAGGAGACGCACCACTCACTCTCTCTCATTCTAAAGCTTGTCAGTCTAGTATTTTATTGAATTAAGCAAAAGTCTCATAAAACATTGTTCCAAATAAACTGCTTCATTTTTTTTTTAATTACCTGTTTAATGTTTGCACTTTGGGTTAGTTTTTAGCATGTTGGATGAGAATATGGGAGGCTCTGAGTATTAACTAAATGTGGGCATTTCTTTGTTGTTTTTTTCAAATACAGGAACCACGTTTGTTTAGGACTGTGGGGAGCAGTGACGCGCAAGGAAACATAAAAAGGAAGAAGTAGGCTGTTGGTATAGGATCTGCAGCTTATCCAACAGGTAGGGAAATGGGCAGACCGGGTGGGCCAAGTGGTCCTTATCTGCTGTCAAAGTCTATGTTTCTATGTTTCTATGACTGAGGCAAGACCGGGAAGTTGGAGGAGCGGGGCCAGTAAAGATCTCTGGACAGAGGGCTGAATTGCCATGTTGTATGCATCCATTTTGTCTGTCGTTTTAGTGTGGAAGAGAGAGCAGGAGTAGGAGAAACCGTCCTCAGCCTACTGTTGCTGGTGACTGTTCACAAATGAAATGCAGTCAGCGCTGCTCAGTCTGCCAAACACTATTCCTGCGCTGAGCTGCTTTATACAAAGAAAGTAATGAGGTTCTCTCTCTCTCTCTCTCTCTTTCTCTCTCGCTCTCATTGGCACACTTCATTTCTTTCAACTACAGGCAGTTAGTTACCAGCTGTGAAATTCTGACTACTGCCACACTCTGCTTGGGTGGTAATTGGTCTGTCAGGGACGAGCCCACTGTAGATTTCTTTGCATTGGGCTAGTCCCTGACACACCTCTGAAATGTCGTTCTCAAAAGCAACCGAAAGATGTTTGTTGCGCACGCGCAAGGAAACAAAAAAAGGCATCCCTCATCATTTGCAAGACTTTGAAGCAGGAATTCCTGTTCATTACTGATGCTTGGTTAACAATAATATTTACAAACAGTAATGCGTTAATTTCTACAGTGTTTGAGCTTTGTATCTCCAATATGTCATGTCCTGCTTGTCCCCCTTTTCCTGTATTTTGAGGGCCAGTGTCACCCATATGGGGAATGAGAGACTGACAGGCATGTACAGGCACCACCCAGCCAGCTGTTTTGTAAATGCAGCAATTAATTGTTATCATTGTATCTCTCTGCCTGTCTATCACTGTCAGATAAGTGGGATTCAATATTGCTAGCACTGTTGTATTGCTAGCCCTGAAGAATCTTGGGTTAGCACGAACAATAGATACCAGAAGAAAGTATTTCTATAAAGTAGCAGCATTTGTTCATCACTATATAGTGATTTCAGAAATAATGTTTTTCTGGCAAAAAAGTCAAGATACACATTTCATTCCTGATCTTAGATACAGGATTTTGACGTTTCAGTACACTCCTGCTTCCATGCCACGCTCGCCATGAAAACATTAGATATCACAGTAGAGCACTGTGCTGTTATCCGTCAGAAACATGTGGCATCACCCTCCTTGTACATCCACAGTATGACTCTCACATGTATATTCAACAGGTAACCTCAGAGGAAGAGATTTTTTTAAATGTGCAAGTGACAGCCATCTTTAATGGCATGAGTCATTATTACAAACGTAGCTATAAACAGGGATTCAGTTAATTCCATTTTTGGAGTATTTGACTTCCAAAAACAAGGTGAACACTTCCAAAATAAAAGGAGAGGAAGTCATTGATTTAAAGATGTAATACCCAGAATTAGTTGACCTCCAAAACTGCAGGCATAGAAGTCAGAAATTATGGATTCTTCTGAAATAACTTGTATTTTACCACAAACATATATTATATTAACATCCATAAACTGGTCCTTCTTAGAATATTGGCTTCCAAAATTGGGATTCTGGAAGTATTTTGACTTCAAAAAAACTGGAGTGACTTACAGACTTTGATTCACGGAAGTTTAAAACTTCCACTAAAAATAAATTAATTGAACCTCTGGCTATAAAAGCTGTTTTAAAAATGTCTGAGAAAGTTAAAAGTACACTGAGGATGAGTATAAAGGTACTAAAAATACATTTTTGCTAACAAACAACAACTATATGCTGAATTGTTTTGCTGACTAACAAATACTACTGCTCTAAACAGTGGTGGGAGCTGCAGCTCAAGCACAGTCTGGCTTTGGCCCTCTAATTCCTCCTCCACTTCCTGTACCACTGATTATAGCAGCGGCTTTGTCTTCTCCAGCAGATAAAGGGTTAATCCCCTTATCCTCATCACTGCAGCAGAGCTGCTTGGGGGGAGGGGGAGTTGGGAAGTGACAGATGGCATATGGAGCATGTGTAAGGGGCAGCCAGAGAAGACTGTACAAAAGGAAATGGTATTACTATTTATAAGAAGATACATGCATTGCATTAACAAAATGTATCCATTAAAATCTCCAGGCCATCTCAAACACTGGCAGCCTGAGCCTGACTTTCCTTGCATTGCAGAGCTGAATTTTTATTCTTGTCTGTGCAGTGATGTGAGACTCCGAGTACGCCACATGAATTTTTTACTGTGTTTGCATAGATCTGTGCTTGAAGTTGTCAAAGGTGTGTGCAGGGGGTGGTCAGCCCTGGTCATGCCCCCTTCCCATTCAGTATCTTATGTCCAGTGTTCCCTATACACTTACATGGGGGGGGTAGGGTACAGACCACCACATTAACTACAGTGTTATTGACTGCAATTAAAAGCTGAGAGTGTCTCACTTTTGGGTCACAGGCAGGAGTGAAGTCAGCACCATGGTTAAGTGAATTTTGGGATTATGCAGTTTTTCACAGCCGTAAAATCTCTGTTACAGGGCATACACTAGTGGCATGGTTGAAAATGGGACTTTGAGCACCAGTTGACAATACCATATACAAGCGCAGTGTGGCCCTCTGTGCTTAAAAAACAAAATCAAAGAGCAGAAAGGAAACTGCTCCACAAGCCTCAGCAGTAACTAAAAATATCTAGTGGAGTAAAGGACCCACTCACCAGTTAATATTTTAAATATTCATTGCAATATATACAATATATTATCAAATTATTACAGGCTGTCAAGTGGATTATCTGTTCATCGACCAGTCAAGGCATCAACTGACCACTTCTTCAGGAGCATTTACACACCCATCAAATCTAAAACGCAGCATGTATGTGGATGTCTGGGCCATGAATAAAAAGATATGAAAAGAACATACATTCAAGAAATTTAGTTAATTTGGAGCTCCATAAGTTTAAGATATAAAAGAGAGAGGCTGGGTCTGGCCCCATGGCACAGACGGCTGAGGTGCTATGCACCTTACCTCCCACCACACCAATGACCCAGGTTCGGTAATGAGCTTGGGTCACTGGGGGTCAGCCGGGGAGAGAGAGGACTGAGCGTCCAGATGACAGCTCTCCTCTCCCAGGGGAGGGAGCCTTGCCAACTCCACCCTTGGCTGCCCCTGGATGGAGGCCCAGAGGTTGTGCCAGCAGTTCAAGTGGCATGAAGGGAGGGACCGTAGTCATAGTATGTGTACACCTTATGCCACAGCTGGGACAGCGGGGATAAAACTAGAAAAAATGGTGGTTGTAGGCCATATGAATCCTAACCTGCCTGCATGCCCCCGCCCTGTCCCATCACCAGTTCACCAACCCAGAAATCTGGATGTGGGTCTCCGGGTGGGGGGAGGATGGCCCTCCCCATCCCAGCCTTGCCATGGGGGGCATTCCATGGGGATATGGGGCTTGGTGGACCAGGGAGGTAGATGTCAGGCTGGGGGGAACAGGGACAAGGCTGAGCAGCTTTCTGTGATGTACTGTGGGAAAAAATGTATATGAGAACAAAAAGAGATGGACTGAGATAAAAAAATGTCTTTTACAATACAGAACTGAGAGGTAAACCTCTATTTCGGGTGCATAAATGTTCCTACTTTAATTTCGCTTTGAGCCCTGGCCTATGCTTCCTGGTAAAACAAATAAAATATGAAATGATTTTGCACAAGTTCAAATTTATGCATATGTTAATGCTGCCCTGCTGTAAGAGTGGTCTCACACACATTCTTAGGGTATGAGAACTGCGAGTCGAAGGTGAGCCTAAGAATGTAAGTGAGATCACGCTTATGACTCTTAAGTGTGGTCTCGGTGGTATTAATATATTATTGATCAAGCTCAATTAATAATATATTAATTCTTTTAAAAGCTTACCCAAATGTGCCTGTTTCCAGGGCAGCTGCATGCGAGCACTCTTCACAGAATAAGAGTGTCACACACACACACACACACACACACACTCACACACAGTGGAAAGGTGTGCTCTCATTGGTCAGAAGTATCCCCTCGATCTATAATTTCCAGACAAGGCAGACTGGACTGACATCTGGACAACAGAAGTGTCAATGTGGAGTCAATCCTGGGTCACCCAATTACCACCTCTGCTAGCAACACTCGGCAAGCTGCAGAGGTGAGTTTGTTGGCAGCGTGAAAGTGATGCAGAGCTCGGCGGGTTGATGCCCTTGCTCTGTGTGGAGCCTTATTTTGGCGTGAGCTGGGCAGATTGTTTATCTTTTTTTTAAAAGAATGGAAAATCAAAAGGGGTTTAAAGCAAAGGGGCTTTATTGAAAGTTAAAACTGAAAAATAAACTTTTTTGAAATGAGGGGCTGGTTACAGTAGTGGAGCCCTAAATTGCATGAAAATGCCCATTTACACTGCTTTTTAAAATAATTGTCCCGGGGGACCATTCCACCCAACCCCCTTAACACTGAGCCCATGTCCTTTAGGTTATTACCCACCCACTTGTTTATGTACTCTGGGCACATGTTTGGTGCTTGTTAAATAAGTGTCAACGTAAACCTTTATCCATTTGCTCTGTGGTGGCCATTTTACTTTCAGGGTAAGCAATGGAATTTTTTTTGTTTTTTTTTTATTTAGTTGTTTAATCAGGTATAGCACACTAAGCTGGAAGCTTTTTTACAGGAGCGACCTGGGAGCACAAGGAGGTTAAGTGACTTGCTCAGGGCCACACAGTATGCAAGTGGAAGCTGTGGGATTCAAACCTAGGTCTGGTCTGCTGGATGTCATCAGATTTGTAGCTCAGAGCCTTAGACCACTGCGCTATACTGCCAATGTTTGGACCTCTAAAATTACCACTGAAGTTGGAGAATTAATTAAGTCGCTTATGATGCCACAGAGACAACTTTTACAAAAATACAGCAGGTGCGGACAGTTTAGCTTACCTATTAAAGACGTATAGCTGGATGTTCACAGGGCTGGACACAGCATTTGCGTCTGTATTTCAGATGCATGTTGCACCAGCACAGATGTGCCCAGATGTCTGTGTCCTATTCACAGACATCTGAATGCTTTTGTGACATTTCCTGCAGTTTACAGCAATTTGTGCCACAGCTGTGGGACTCTCATCCGTTCTTCCAATATAAGTGCGGAAATCCATCCAGGAAGTTAGACCTCCTTTTTGGGGTGTAACTTCCCAGGGGGATTTCAGCACCTGCATCCAAAAAACAGATACGGGTGTTTGAAGATGCCATCCATGGTCAACATCCAGTCATACTTATGACAGTTTCATGGAAACAGGCTCTCGGTACTGGGTCTTCATTTGCTCCTGCTGTGTTTCTGCAAGTAATGTTGTAATCCTCTGCTTGCAACATTTGCCAGTATTTAAACTTAGGTGACCAGGATAGGCATTCTGAGCCAAGTCTCATTTCCAAGCATGAGCTTGGGGGTGAGGGGAGCAAGGGAAAATGGCAGAGGAGCAATCAGGCATAATTATACACTGCAAAAATACAAAGTGATCCAAAATACAAAATAAAATATGTGCCATACATCGCAACTGGTTGCTGTAGTACCAATTATGATGTCACTGGTAAAGGGTTATTGTTCCCTGATGATGGGGGGGCAGGTTCCAGCAATCTGGAGGGTAGGTAATGTGGTGTTGCTTTACAAGAGCAGGGATAGGCTATTCCGTGGACACAGCGGTAGAACTACAGTTTGTGATGCTGGCGACTGGGGTGTGTGCCCTGAGCCTGGATCATCGGAGGGTCAGCCAGGGTTGAGGAGAATTGAGCATTTGAGGGATGGAGAGGTGCAGCACCTGGCATTAGCCTGGCCCATAGCAGTGGCTGGGGGGCACAGTGCCAGGATCGCAACTTGGGGGGGGTGGAGGTGCCAACTGCTGTTTGACGTCTTACGCACAGGTGCATGCATAGTGATGCCACTGACAGCATTGCACACTATATCACCACAAGGGAGAAAATCATGAAAATCCCCCTTGTTGGCAAGATGATTCCTTGAACCCTCACAGGCCCTGTACTAGTGACCTTGGCACAGCTCCACCAGATCCATGAAGGGTGAGTTGAGCCAGGCTCACCGCCACCCCATCAAAGGGAAATGGGAAATATTTTAACCAGGAAAGGCACATTAAGCTGGAGCTTGTTCCCAAGTGTGACCTGGGAGCACAAGGAAGTTAAGTGACTTGCTCAGGGTCACACAGTATGCAAGTGGGGGCTGATGGAATTCAAACCTAGGTCTCCAGGGTTGCAGCTCGAGGCCCTTAACTACTATGCTATACTGCCTCCTGAACAAGGGGATAAGCCATGGGGGGAATGGAGCTAATGAATCTGAGAGAAGTCAAAAAATGGTGTTGGGGGGACGAGGGAGATAAAAAACCAGTCTGGGAGGAGAGAAAGTCATAGCAAAAAAAAAAGCACCTGCCGGCCCAGTGGCGCAAAGGGCTGAGGAGCTGGACGCCACACCTTGAACCACACTGGTGACCCAAGTTCGGGAATGGACTCGGGGTGCCGGGGGCTGGCAGGGGAAGGAGAGGATCGAGCATCCAGATGACTGCTCTCCTCTCATGGAGTGGGATGGGTGGGACGCCTCGCTTCAGTCGTGGCCCCTGATGGAGACCAGGGACACTGCAAGCAGTGGCGCAGGAGGGACAAAAACACCAGAACATGAGAAAAAACGCTCTGGATTGGCTGGATGACGGCACCCGGTTCGAGTCACATCCGAAGACTTCCTGCGGGGTCAGCCCCCACCTCAGCAGCACCCGAGGCCAAAAAGAAAAATAGTATGCTGGACTGCCCACACTGGTGCCTTCCCCCTTGGAGTACAGGGACCCACTCGGCGAAGGGTAATACCAAGCTACCTTGAGATAGGCTGCGATATGAGGTGGGAAGGATGCCCAGGGAGGTTCAAGGGGGTACAGGGAACCTAGGATGCCTGAAGGAGTGGCAAGATCCGGAGCCACAAGGAGAGAAAATAGAATCTCAAAAAAAAAAAAAGAAAAGCTGGGACAGAGAACAATAGAGAAATTCCAGACAGGACAGTCTAACCTGAATAGTAGGCAAGCTGCTGGAAACCATCATTAAGGAACAGATACTGGAATTCTTGGAGGAAGATGGATTGCAGGACAGGAGATAGTATGGGGTTCATAGCTGGTATTTCTTGTCAAACTAACCTGACTGACTTCACTGACAGAGTCGCTAAACCAGCGGAGAGGGGCAAGCAGTGGAAGTGCTGTACCTCAACTTTAGCAAGACCTTCAGTTCTGTTCCACACTGAAGGCTAATAAAAAACTGGGTAACCTAGGGGTAGGAAAGAAACGGACCATGCGTATAGGAAACTGGTTGGGAGGGGCCGGATGCAGAGGGTGGTTATCAATGGTGCACACTCAGAGTCCAAGGGAGTCACAAGCAGGGTACCACAGGAATTCAAATACATTTTTATTTATAAAAGGCACCTTTCCAAGACTGTTCAAGGCACCTGTACATAAATTTAAAAATACAAACAAATCACATAATATTATTAAAACACATGTCAACTATCTAATCCATAAATACATTAAAAACCTTCATAACTTATAACAGTGTTTCTCAATCATAAGAGCAGTCTGGAAAGGTCAGGTTGAATAAATGAGTTTTTAATGCAGTTTTAAAACTCTCAAAATTAAAAACTGGTTCTGGAACCAGTGCTCTTCAATACTGACACCTCAGCAATACAGTAACCCCCCCCCCTCCTACTGCACTACAGTATCAATAATGACTATTACTTCACATACCTGGAGTGTGGAGCTAGAACCTGTGACCTTCCAGTCTTCCAGCCACAGAGGAGAGCATGCTGCCTAATTAACCACTGACACTGATTACCCACAAATATTACATTTTTTTACAAATACAAATATCACTCTAAAATACAGAACTTGTATGTGTGCTAGAACTCATAAAATAGCATTAGACCTGAGCGGAGGCTAAGTAACACACATGTGATTACTTCTGCTTGTTACAGGAATGCAAATTTTATTGATAACTCTACATATTTTATTGAAATCTCTTAAACCCTTGATATTGCACCACCATTAAAAACAGAAATGAGTCTGAAATATAAAAATACATATAATCCTTTTCATATATCTTCTTCTCAGTTTCCCCACTCCCCTCCCCCTCCTGAGGGCACATCCCCAGCCCCATAAGCTACCTTCTCATGAACTTATGACTTAACCACGACTTTACCCAGGACTATCATGTAGTGGGTGGGGAGCTATGTCAGTAGTGTGTGGGCCTGTGAGGGGTCTTAGTGCTGTGTGCTGCAGACTGAAGGCTTTTATCCACTGGTTTTCTCCCAAAGATTCCACTGAACAGCGAATAGCATGCATTCACATTGACCTGCATCCATGCCAGCATCTCGTGGAGTCCCTCCTTTTCCAGTGAACTGACTGAGATCTCCTTCTAGCACCCACTGGGGGTGATCTTGTGATAAGGAACATATCCTTCCCATCTTGAAGGGGGAGAGCTGTTCCTGGGATGCTTAGACATCATTCCCTGGCCAGCCACCAGTGATCTGAGGATGTTCTCAAATGTGGGTCACTAGCATAGCAAGCTGTACTGCTGCCACCGTGCTTCTGGGCTGACTGAAAAATTATATTTTTTATGAAATAGGAACAGGTAAATAACTACAAATAGAAACACTGAAGACATAAATTCAAACACCAAATACACAAATAAAAATACAACTACAGATGCAAATACAGACACCAGAGACACAAATACAGATACAATTACTGTACCTGAGACTCAAATACTGATACAGATACCAATAACAGAGACACAAATATACCTACAGCTACAGACACAAGTACAATACCAGAACCAGACTTACAAATATCAGAGACACAAATCTAAATATAATTACAGACAGAAATACCAGAGACACAGATATCAGAGATACAAGTGTAAATACAGATACAAATACCAGATACACAAATATAAATACAGATAGAAATACCAGAGACAGAAATATAAATACACATAAGAATAGCAGAGACACAAATATAAATACAGACAGAAATACTTTAGGCATAAATATAAATACAGAAACAAACAGCAGAGACAAAAATATAAATATAAACATAACTATAGATAGAAATACAGAGACACAAATATAAATACAGATAGGAATGGCAGAAACATAACTATAAACACAAATACCAGACACAAATATAAATGGGAGCAACTCCAGTAAAATAGACTGTGAACTGCACACTTGAGCAGGCTTGATGGACCATTATGGCCTGTTTCTGCTGACGTTTTTCATATGTTCGTATATAAATATAAATACAGATAGAAATACCAGAAACACAAAGATAAGTACAGATACAAATACCAGAGACACAACTATAAATATAAGTACAGATACAAATACCAGAGACACAAATACTGATCCAGATACAAATAACAGAGACACAGGTATAGATACAAACAGAGCTACATGTACAGGTACAATATCAGAGACAGACACACAAATGCCAGAGATGCAAATATAAATGCAGATAACATTTAGTTGTTTTTGGTGCAGTATTAGCCACTGCTTAACAGGTAAAGCACAAATTGTAGTGAGAATGAAATAATGTGACCTACTGTGAACTGAACCCAGATCCCTGAAATACAGTGCTGGGGCTCTAACCACTGTGCTACATGCTCACATTGTTAAACCTGAAGGAAGTGTGACTGGGAACCTCAGGTCCAACCATGTGAGCCTGTAGCCCAGTGGTTAGAGCTCTAGTATGGTATTCTGGGGGCCTGGGTTCAATTACTAGTAGGTCACATTATTTCTTTCTCACTATAATTTGAGATAAATACAGATAAGACACAAATACCAGAGAAACAAATACAAACATCAGAAACACAGATGCAAACACAAATATAGTTAGATAAATACCAGAACCACCAATACAGATATGCATACAAATATCAGAGACACAAATATAAATATTGTATAGATGCAAATAGAGATAAAAAAGACACACATACAAATACAAGAAACACAAATACAGATTATAATACAGATATAAATGCCAGAGACACAAATACAAGTACAAATACCAAAGATACAAATACCAGAGACACAAATTCCAGGAACACAAATACAGATACAAATACCAGAGAAACAAATACAGGCATAAATACAAATACAGACACAAATACCCGGAACACAAATACAGATACAAATACCAGAGACACAAATACAGACACAAATACCAGGAACACAAATACAGATACAAATGCCAGAGACACAAATAAAGACATAAACACAAATACCAGGAACACAAATACCAGAAACACAAATACAGATACAAATACCAGAGACACAAACATAAATACAGACACAAATACCAGGAACATAAATACAGATACAAATACCAGTGATACAACTACAAATATACACATCAGTGACATAAATAGAGATACAAATACCAGAGACACACATACAGATACAGATACAAATACCAGAGTACCAGAGAACCAGAGACACAAATACAGATACAAATAACAGAAGCACAAATAAAAATACCAGATAAACAAATAAAGATAAAATACAAATACCAAAGACACAAATACAGATACAAGTAGATACACATACCAGAGACACAAATACAGATACAAATACAATTGACACAAATGCATATACAAGTAAATACAAGCACCAGAGATACAAATTCAGATATAAATATACTGAAAACAAGGACAGCCGCACTGGGGAAAAATGCTTGTTGCTGCTATATAAAATGTAATTTATAGCTAACCACAAGTGTTGTGGCAGTGGTAGGCAAATGGACTAGATGACTGTCTTACGTTTCACACATACAGCTGACGTGCTTCATCAAAGACTATCTGAAGAAGTACGTCAGCCATACATGCGAAACGTAAGACACACATGTAGTCCATTTGCCTTCCACTGCCATGATGCCCGTGGATAGCTGTAAGTTACATTTTTTGTACTAATGGCACTTCAATGAATATGTTCAAGCCTTGACTTCTTTAGTTTGTGTGCTCAATCTTTGTTGCCACATTCACAAATACAGATAAAAATGTAAACACCAGAGACACAAATACTGATGCAAATATAGATAAAAAGAACAGAGACACAAACACAAGTAAAATACCAGAGACACAAATACAGATGCAAATACTAACATACTAACATACTAAAATGCCAGCAGAATAGGCCTAATGGTCTTTCGTGTCTGCTCATTTGGTCAGCCCCCACCCTGGGTGCTGACCTTGCTGTCCCCCTCGCCTTCTCTGGCTTCTCCCTTCCCAGTTCCGGATATTCTTGCTGCATTGGATTTTGCTTCCTGAACCCTTCCCCTATACCTGTCCCACCCCCTCTTGAACCCCTCCACTGTCTCTGCCTCCACCAGCCCCCTAGGTAGTGCATTCCACGGCTCTACCACCCTCTCAGTGAAGTAGCACCTCCTCCTTTCTCCCCTGAATCTTCCCCCCTCCAGCTTCCACCCATGCCCTCTAGTGGCCCCTTCCTCCTTCCTTGAAGCACCCTCACTGTTCCTCCCTATATACCCTCTTCATGTACCTGAAGACCTCTATCATGTCCCCCGGTCCCTTCTCTCTTCCAAAGTGTACATATTTAGCTCTTCGAGCCTCCTCATAGGTCCTGTCCCCAAGTTCCAAATCATTTTGGTTGCCCTCCTCTGGACCCTCTCAGGAGGTTAATGTCCCTCTTTAAATGAGGGCCTCCAAAACTGCCGCGCAGTACTCCAGGTGCGGCCTCACCAAGCAGTTTTACAGGGGAGTATCACTCCTCCTTCTGGAGGTGATCCCCTAGCGATGCATCCCAGCATCCTGTTGGCCTTGGCTGCTGCCCTCCTACAAGTCTCAGAGTTGTTCATCTTGACATCCACCACCACCCCAGGTCCCTCTCAGCCATTGAGACTTGTAGTATTCCCCAGGGTGTACACTTGGCCTGGGTTTCTGCGCCCCAGATGGAGTACCTTGCATTTCCCTGCATTAAACCTCAGCTTCCACTTTCTAGACCATCTTTCCAGAGCCTCCAGGTCCCCTGCAGGCCACCCTCCCTCCTCCCCATCCACCACTGCCCCCAGTTTTGAGTCATCTGCAAAGAGACTCATCTCACTCCTGATTCCTGTCCTTATGTCAGATACGTGGCGTTGAACAGAAGGGGCCCAGGACTGATCCCTGTGGGACCCCACTAATGACCCTCCTTGGGGAAGAGATTATCCCACCAACCACCCTCTGGGTCCGGTCCTGAAGCCAATTGCCCATCCATCGGATCATCTGGTTTCCACCCCATTTCTCCTAGTTTATCCAACAGGCCCCGTGAGGAACAGAGTCAAATGCCTTGCTGAAGTCCAGAAAGAGGACATCCACTGGTCTACCCAGGTCCAAGGCACTTGTCACCCAGTCATAGAACTCCACCAGGTTTGTCTGACACGATTTCCCCGGGATGAATCCATGCTGTCTATCGTCCAGGCACCCTGACTTATCCAGGGCCCCCCTAGCCACTCCTTGACAATGCCCTCCATCACCTTGCCCACCACTGATGTCAGGCTGACAGGCCTGTAGTTCCCTGCCACCTCCCTTGATCCCTCCTTGTGGATAGGCACTACATGCGCCACCTTCCAGTCTTGGGGCACCCACCCTGTCCTCAGAGAGATGGTGAAAAGCTCTGCCAGGGATTTTGCCAGGACATCTGCAAGTTCCTTCAGCACTCTAGGATGTAATTTATCCGGCCCCGGTGCTTTCTCCGTCTTAAGGGAGCTGAGGGCTTCCCTCACTCTCTCTGCTGTGATTTCCACTTCCAGTACCTCTTCTCCCTGCTTAGCCCTCCCCCCACCTGCCAGTGATGCCCCCCCCCTTCCCAGACCTGCCGATTTGTAAATATTTATTTATTTTATTTATTTCAATTCTAGGATTACAATTACCTTTGAGCCTAGGGCTCTTTTACAAAGGTTCCACGTCAAGACATAGGTATCACATGACAATAGACAAAATTGTTACACAAATAGGGGTAAAGGATATCAAATTAATTTTGAACAGACAGGGAGAGGGTAAAGTGGAGAGGAGGAGGAGGAGGACAATAGGGGGAAGGGTGGTAGAAAGAAATGAGAGGTGCAAGGCTGGAGGTAAGAGAATGAGAAGAGAGGAGAGGTGGGGGGTAGGTAAGGATAAGGAAGGGGGTGGGGTGAAGCAGCCAGGAAGGTGGCATTGTCAGGTTCTGTGGAGCGTATGGGGCAGAGGCCAAACTAGGGCAAATGCGTTATGTAAGGAGCTAGATATAGGAAGAGCGGTAGTGGAGCAGAGTTGCATAGACATTATCCATGACAGTCACAGATGCTGGAAGTGACCAGTGTGTTTCAGAGCCTGGATTTGAAGGCCCCAAGCCCAGTGGTATTGATAGTATCATTGTCAAGACCGTTAAACCAAGTGCGTGCCCTGTAAGCGAATGAACTCTGGCCAATGGCTGTGCGGCAGCGAGAGATACAGAAAAGTTGTGGCTTTGATCCCCTGGTAATTCTGGAGCTGATTTTCGTTTGAAGGAGTGAATAGACCCCGGGAGGGGCAGTTCCCAACTGTATTTTCTTAGCAATCACGCAGGTTTAGTACTGAATTCTATTATCACGTTGAAGCCAGTTAGCTTGTGAGTAGAGGTCACAAGGTGTGTGTGAGCCGTTCGGCCCCAGTGATGAGTCGACAGTCCTTGTTTAGGGTGGTAGTAATCCTTCTGAGTGCAGTGGTAGTTGCAGTGCCATAGATGACAAGACCATAGTCAATCTGGGAGATGATGGAGCTTTGAACTGCTAAAGAGGGCCTCTTCAGTGAGGTGCCCGAAGCGCGGTAGAAGTAATGCAGTCTAGTATTCACAGTTTTAGCGACATTGGTTATATGGGTTCAAAGGACAGGTGTGGGTCTAAGGTGATTCCTAGGTATCTGAAGGAGTCAACCTGCTCCAGGGAGTCCCTGAAGCAGGTGTTTAAGGATAGTTGGTGGTGTTTGTGCTTGTTTTGGTGGCTGGTGAAAATCATGGTCTTTGTTTTTTTCTGGTTAGGGATTAACTTATATTCTTTGAACCAGCTTTCAACAGAGGTGAAGCCGTGTTGAAGGATTTGTTGCAGGTGGCCTGGGTCATGATGAGAGGCAAGAATCACCACGTCATCTGCATAAAGTATGACTTGCTGAGAGGTGGAGTCGGGGAGGGAGTTGAGAAACAGGCTGAACAGCAATGGGCCCAGGATGGAGCCTTGGGGGACACTGGAGTGAACCTGTTTAGTGTCAGAGACCACGCCTGATATTTTTACACATTGAGACCTGTTGTCTAGATAGCTATTGAACTATTTCTCTGTTTCCGCAGAAAGGCCAATGTTCAGTAGCTGATGAAGCAGGAGGCAGTGGTGGACAGTGTCAAAAGCCTTTGACAGGTCAATGAATGTACCTCGGTTAGGCGACCCTGATCAAGGGAGTTGTGTATGGCTCCCGTAAACTCAAGAAGTGCCGTGGTAGTGCTGTGTCCTTTTCTAAATCCGTGTTGCTGTTGGCAATGGATGTTGTACTTGTCCAGATGATCAGTGAGCTGGTCTGCTACTATCCGTTCCAGGGCCTTAGAGAGGGGTGGCAGGATAGAGATAGGTCGGTAGTTCACATGGGAGGTCCGGTCTCCACCTTTATGGATAGGTGTGACAGTTGCTGACTTCCATTTGTCAGGGAATTGGCTGAGAGAGAGGAAGAGATTGAAGATCCTGGTGAGAGGCCCCAGACCCTCGTCTAGAGTGAGGGACAGAAGTTTGAGGTCCAGTGTGTTAGCACTTGCTCTAGTATTTTTGATAGCTTTGGAAATGTATTTTCTGATGGTATTTTTGCTTACTGCTGTGAAGTAGAAAGGCAGACAATTTTTTGGTGATGACTGATGGGTGGGTAGAGGGTGGTCGCTGTCATTGAAAAAGTCGGGGGGAGTATGCTGCTGAGGTCGGTGAAGGCATTATTAAAGGTGTTGGCTATGACTTTTAGGTCCAGGATAGTATTCCCGTTTATTGTGATTGCAGTAGAGGGTGATTTGGACTCCTTCCCGGTAACATCTTTTATGTTATTCCAGAATGCTCTTGCATTTCTCCAGGTGTCAGCGAGTTCAGTCTTGTAGTATTCAGATTTCTGTTGGCGTATGAATTTGGTGCAATCATTTCTAGCTCTTTTGAAATTTTGGATGTCCGCCTGTTTTCCTGTTTTCTTGTTTCTCTGGCTAGTTTCCAGAAGTGGTCCCTGTGTTTCAGGTTCTTTAAGAGGGAATATGGATACAAATACCAGCGACACAAATGCAAATACCAGACACAGATACAAATTCCTGACACATAAATACAGATAAAAATGCCAGAGATACAAATACAAAAACAGATTCCTGAGGCATAGAAACAAATACAGATGCAAACATCAAAGGCACAGATATAAAAACAAATACAGGTACAAATACCAGTCACATACATACAGATAGAAATGCCAGAGACACAAACATAAATTCAGATACAAATACCAGACACACAAATACAAATACCAGAGACAGAAACACTGCTACAAATACAAAAGCAAATGCAAATGCAGATACTGTACAAATACCAGAGACAAAAATACAAATACAAGAGACACAAAAATAGATACAAATAAAAGAGACACACACAAGTAACAATACAGATACAATCACCAGAGACACAAAAACAAATGTATATACAAATACCGGAGACACACCTCTGAATACAAACATAAATGCCAGAGAAACAATGTAAAGACACATATTAGAGACATGGGGCCCCATATTCAGATGAGATGCATGGCGCACCACCCTGCCCCCCCCCACCCTTACCTATGCTAGTGATTGGTAGAGTTTAATCTACACCGCCATGGCCAGCCACTGACTGAAATGAATGAGCATGTACGGTAGACAGTATGTGCCCATAGGCTGACCAATCAGCCAATAAGCACGTACTGTCTACCATACATGCTTATTCAGTTCAGTTGGGCGGCTAGCTATTGCGGTGTGAGGTGAGCTGTGCCAGTCACTGGCATGGGTCAGTGTTGGAGGGAGCAGGGTGGTGGGCTACTATCTGCTGGGGTGTGACACTGCTACACTACTGGTGTCTTCAGGTTTCCATGGGGACAGTGATTGAGGAACTGGGGGGGGGTTGGACTACTGAACCGCCAATGTTATGGCATTTCTATATCGCAACATGGCTCGGGGTAGGGAAGGGACACTGTACCACCACAGGGTTGTTGTTGATCGATGGTGACTGGGATCAGGGCTGGGGAGATGGGACACTACACTATGGAAAAGGGATCGGGGAGTTTATTTTATTATAAGAGTGATCGGGGCTGGGGAGGGAGGACACTACACTATGGAAAAGGGATCGGTTATTGTAAGAGTGATCAGGACTGGGGAGTGGGGGACAGTACACTATGGAAAAGGGACTGGGGAGTCTATTTTATTTTACAAGTGATCGGGGCAGGGTAGGGACACTGTACCACTTATGGGGATGTCTGTGATCAATGGGGACAGGGATCGGTGTAGGGGTGGAATGCTGCATCACCAGTGGGGTTTAATTGTATTGATGGGGACAGAGATTGGGGGTAGGGTGATCCACTGGACAACCAGGGATAGATGTTTTATTTGCCTAAGGGATCGGTGTTGGGGGGTGTGGCTGCCCTGGTGCATTTCTCCAGGCGCAGCCATGCAAATAAGCCTATAATGGGCATGCAAATGGCCCTATTGCACACTACATGGCCAATGGGCTCATTTGCATGTTTGGGCTGAATATCACCCATGGGGGCTGCGGCGCATACAGGTATGTGCCATGCAGTCCCCTATGGGGGGGTCTTCAGCCCGGCACCCTTGATGAGCCACACCATGCATGGTGCCCGTTTGCTTTGCTCCGTACATCCTGGGTCCAATATTCAAACAGATTGCATGATCTGTTTGGCTCGTGCAATCTGTTTGAATGTGGCACCAGAGCAGGACTGCCCATTTTATTTGTGCAGTGCATCATTTTGAGCACATATCCAAATGGCTCTGAATATGTCCCCCATGAATACCAGAGACACAAATATAGATACAAATACCAGTGACAGCAATATAAATACACATATTAGAGACATGAATACCAGAGACACAAATATACATACAAATACCAGAGTCACGAATATAAATGCAAATACTAAAGACACAAATTCAGGCAGACAGTATTGTTATACAGAATGTTCAAATTTCAACAGAACAGAATTCCTTGGAATTACAAAAATTCCCCAGAATTCCATTGGTAGTGGAATTATAAAATTTTAAGAGCAAAATGGTTCTCATGGATTAATGATCTGCAGTTTACAAGAATGGCATAATATTTTTATAGCAATCTATGGAAAATTATTCTTCAGTTTACACAGAAATGTTTTTGGAATTCTGTGGAATTTAAAAAGAAGTTAAAAGCTTTCTGATGGTAGAATTCTACATTCTTCACAGCTATTAAAAATCAGCCTCTGTGCACAGCCCTAGTGAAAAATGAAAATGGAGATAAACAGCACACATCAGAACTCGAGCCTCAACAAGTAGGTATCTGATCTCTTGTAACACAAGGAGTTTTTAAGTGAAGAGAGATGCTGGACTTGAAAGCAAACAGACTAGAAACATAGAACTTGTTGGCAGACAAGGACTGCTTCACTCACCTTGTCTGACCCTCTTTGGCCTGCCTATTCTGCCATAGCAGACCCTACCTGGTCTCTGGACACCCCCACCCCCGATATCAGTTTTCCTTTATACCTATCCCATGCATGCTTGTAGCCCCCATTGTTTTCACCCCCACCATCCCCACTGGAAGATTATTCCAGGTATCAACCACCCTTTCAGTGAAGAAATACCTCCTCATATAACTCCTAACCCCCCACCTCCAGCTGGAAGCCATTGGATGGAACCAGGAGTCTTCAAGGAGCTCCCCTCCACCTGCAATTGAATGAGGTACTGTACAAACAGTGATCTGGGGAACCTGGCCCCCACCATAATGGGTATGCTGTGGATGGAATTATCGGGAGTTGTGAGAAACCTGATAAGATTACATTATCGGTGCTCCGTTGGGCTTCTTTGGAGGGGGGAGATGTTTGAGAAGGATGGAAGGGGCCTCACTCGTGGAGTCACAGATAATGACAAAAGGCAAAAGGGTTAAAGAACAACAACTTTCTCAGCAAGTGAAAAATCAAACAAAATTAATTTCCCTGTGATAGGGAAGCATTTTTTATAGCAGAGTCCTGCTTCTACCCACTTGTAAAGCTAAGTCGACTGACAGACAGGATGATCAAGGTCATGCAGTGAGCATGTGCCTTCAGCTACACCTGGGACGGGGTTCTTTTTGACTGTTAATTCACCAAGGATGACCCAGTGGAGCTGCAGCATCTTGTCTTCAGTGGTGTCCTGCTTCATGGGAACTGCTAGAAGAATAAGGACCATGGGCCCATCTTGTGAGCCTTCTGCCTACTATGCAGTCACAACACTGGAATATTACCCCTCCTAGGTGCTGTAGTCTTGAATGTTTTTTTTCACTCAGGAACTAGTCCAGGTCTGCATTAAAAGAAGCAATTCTCTATTTCTCTACCTGTACAGCCTCCTTTGGGACTTTTTCCCTGGTGTTCATGAAGTTAACCAACAGCTGTGTCAAAATTAAGACTTGGGATCTTTTACCTCCCTGTCCTTTCTTCTGTTAGTCCATGCTGGCTCTCTACTGTATTCTGCCTTCTTTCACCCTTACATAAAAAGCCCAGCGGTGGCTCTTTAATCAATGAGTTTGTGATGCTAATGAAACTTATGTAGGGCTGGGAGCCAGGGTCAAAACCTGACCCAAAATTCATAGGGCACACCTGTGAATGGGAAGTTTATTTGTGGAACATACACTGATTTCCTGGCCACAGTTCAATGGGATGGAGGGAGAACACGCTGATAGAAAACTGCCCTCTGTTAACAGAAAATGATCCCTTCCTTCTGGGGAGAAGTGTGTCCTAAAGCTGAGACAGTATCAGCACTTACCCACCAGCTGGCTTTAAAAAGCTTAGCCCTCCAGACTTAATAAAGTGGATTGGAAACACATCTCAGTCATGTGAGGCTGGAAAGCTGCAGCTGGCCTCCGAGGAAGTCCGTCTCAGCTCCTACTCACACACAGGCATTACGTCACATGCACACATACAAAAATCCAGCAATTCAAATTGCATTGCGTGCTCAAACCTACAGACAAACACACACATTTATATTTGCATACATTTTCACATACACACAGACAGACACACACAGGCTCACACACAGATACAAACACACACACAATATAAACACACTCACTCATAGGCAGCCATGTAAGCATTAATCACCGGCAGAGGAAGGCTCTAGCGGGGATTAATGCCGCTGAGGCGTTGTTACGAGGCGAAGCCGGGGTTCAACAGCGGGCATAATCCGGTAGAGCCCTCCTCTGTGCTTCTTGTAACACGGACAAGTCGCGATGTATAGTAGGGCAAGCAGAGTACAGAGTCATTAAGAAAAAGGCGCGGGTCTGCGACTCTGTCCCTGTCTCTGCCTCTGTGTCCTGGTAACTGTGCCCGTCAAACGCCCGTGCCACTCCGCCTGCCTGAAGCCTCATACCCCGTTTGCAGGGATACCCACCACCCGCCCACAGCTGACTTGGCGCTCTCTGGTTGCCGTGGCCACTACAGAAGCAACGGCATTATGAGACATAATGCCGTGTTGAGCTCGAACGCGCAAGAGCAACACGGCATTATGAGAAATAATGCCGGTAGACTAAATGTGAACGCTTCCCATGACAGCAACACGGCATATCGGGTCATAATACCGTGTTGCTCCTGCACCACGCGACGGACAGCACTTATGTCATGGGCTCTTTATAGACCTTCCAATAATGCCGTGTTACAAATACTATATAAACACACATACCCACACACATGCATTATGCCATATGCACAAATACAAAAATATAGCAATACAAACTTTGCTGAATGCTGAGACTCACAAACACACACACAGATATATGCACACATACAAAAATACAGCACAGTACAAATCACATAGAAACATAGAATTTGACAGCAGATAAGGACCGCGTGGCCCACCTAGTCTGCCCATTTTCCTACCTAACAGATAAGCTGCAGATCCTAGTTAACCAACAGCTTACTTCCTCTTACCCACCACTAGGACTGCCTTATGCCTGTCCCATGCATTCTTGAAGTCCCCCACTGTTCTTGACTCCACGACCTCCTCAGGGAGGCTGTTCCATGCATCCACAACCCTCTCAGTGAAAAAATACTTCCTCACATTACCCTGAGCCGTCCCCCCTCTATCTTCAAATTGTGCCCCCTTGTTCTTGCACATCTCTTTTTCTGGAAGATGCTACCCTCTTGGACTTTGTTGATTCCCTTGAGATACTTGAAAGTTTCTATCATGTCCCCTCTCTCCCTTCTTTTCTCAAGAGTATTCATATTAAGCTCCTTTAGTCTTTCTTCGTATGTCTTCTGGTGCAGACCCTGCACCATTTTGGTTGCCCTCCTCTGGACAGCCTCCACTCTGTCTATGTCTTTGCGGAGATGGGGTCTCCAGAACTGCACACAGTACTCCAGATGGGGTCTCACCAACTGTCTGTACAGAGGGATAACAACTTCCTGTTTTCTACTATTGATGCCTCTTCCTATGCATCCCAGTATCCCCCCAGCCTTCCTTACTGCCTTCTTTCATTGCTTGCCCACCTTTAGGTCATCTGATACAATACATTGCATGCTGAAACTCACAGACACACAAATATATGCATACATACAAAAATACAACAGTACAAATCACATTACATGCTGAAACTCACAAACACACACAGATATATGCATACATACAAAAATACAGCAGTACAAATCACATTGCATGCTGAAACTCACAGACACACAAATATATGCATACAAAAAAATACAGCAGTACAAATCACACTACAAGCTCAGATTCACAGACACACACACACACACACACACACATACATATATATGGGCTATACGATGATTTATCTACACTTGTGCTGTTTGACCTTGGGTAACCTCACCAGTGGCGTAAACCTGATGCGAGAATGTCTGATCAAACAACAAGTCGTAGATAAATCATTTATCTGACATCACCATTGTATATTTCATTTATGCAATAGGGATGCTTTCTATCAGTGCAGGAACATTTGGTTTTGACTGTTTATTTTATTTTAAATGATAATTTCTGGGAGTTTTGGTTAACTTTCCTAGAGTATGTCTGCCTAGCATAGTGGTTGCTATTAAATGAAACACCACTCATTTTGTAGAAAACTTCTTGCTGAACAAATGTCATGCTCACAGTACTATGCTACCTTTTTCATTTTAAAGTTATTTCCATTTGTCAAAAAAGGGAAAAGAAAATGGAATTTTATGCTGTTTTTTGCTAATTATAAAATAAAAACTAAAAGGTATCTATAAATGAAACACCACTCATTTTGTAGATATTTTTGTGCTCAACATTTTTCGTGCTCAGAGTACCATGCTATCATTTTTTGTTTTAAAGTTATTCACGTTTGTCAAACATGTGAAAAAAAAATAAAATTTCTTCTGCTTTCTTGCTAATTGTAAAAAATCTATAAGGTATCTATACATGAAACACCACTCACTTTGTAGATAATTTTGTGCTGAACAATTTTCATGCTCACAGTACCATGCTATCTTTTTTCGTTTTAAAGTTATTCCCTTTTTAATATGGTTAGTACTGCTTCTGAGGCCGAACAGTCTAAATGAATTCTAAAGAGATTTATGACATAGTAACTGTGTGTATAAATGGTCACTGTATGTATAAATTTATTTATACATACAGTAATTCAGATAAACACATTTATCACACTGAATATATGTCCACCCCTATTGCATAAATATACATATGCACACATACAAAAGTACTGCAGTACATTTGGGAGGATATAGAGGTCCTGACACCCTGATACTATTTTTAGACATAATTGCAGGCAGACAGAGGTGTGGAAATTATTAAACATAGTGATTTTTACAGCTAAAAAGACAATAACTAAGTTATGGTTAACACAAACTGTCCAGACCATAACCACATGGACATACCTGGTTTGTAAGGTCTATGATATGGAAAAAAAATTACAGCTAATCTGAATAACAAGTACCCAGCTTTTGAACTCCAATGGAGAAAATGGGTAGTACATATAATGAACCACAACCCAGACTCCATTCCATGAAACAGTCCCTATACTGATCTCAATGATAGCTGTTGAAAAACGACGGCACTAAAACTAAGTACAGCTCATGGTGAAAATTACAATATGGAAACTTGATTAGAGATAGACAAAGAGGGGGGAGGCATAGGGCATCGCACACAAAGTCAACAAAGTTTTAAACAAGAAGTGCTGCTATTTCCTGGGTATAAGTCCATTGTAGATGCAGTCTCTGTACTTGCTTGCAGCTCTGTTCGCTGTTGTTGTGGATGTCTGTATTTTTTGTGTGTACCCGTAATGGAAACAATAAAAAAATATTCGGGAAAAAAAAGTACAACAATACAAGTCACATTGCATGCTCAAACTCACACACACACACACACCTCTCATGTGCCATGAATTTCGCATAGCACTATAACTTTTACACTCAAATTTTACCTTGCTCCGCAAAGGTTTCCTGATGTTCCTCATAATCTTAGAGCTATTTCTGGAAAAACAAACTATTAAAACATTGAACTAACATGATAAAAACATTCTTTAACACTAAACATATGAGGACCAATATTCATTAACATATTATTCTTTCAAATAAGAAATTACTTCACATTCTGCCCATTTGTTCTGAATTTTGAAGGCCAGTGATATGTTTTTTAATGCTGAGAGGTGGAGAGGTATGCACAAGACACAGACAGGCACACACAGACTCACACACAGAGATACAAGGGCACACACAATATAAACACACACACACACCGCTCACTCATAGACACACATGCACTACATAAACACATACATATCCACACACATGTACATTATGCCGCATGCACACATAGGCCCAGATATTCAAAAGAGCTGAGCCATGCGCAATAGGGTTGAGCCTGTACAAGTCCGAAATTGCGCCATTCTGCGATATTCAGCAGGAGGCAGTTGTGCCCCCAAATCATGCTGAGCAACAGCACAATG
Source organism: Neoceratodus forsteri (assembly GCA_016271365.2). Taxonomy (NCBI): domain Eukaryota; kingdom Metazoa; phylum Chordata; order Ceratodontiformes; family Ceratodontidae; genus Neoceratodus; species Neoceratodus forsteri. The sequence goes on from CM028130.1 coordinate 945,570,725, forward strand.
CTAATGAAGGCATGCTCAACCGAAGGGGGAGGAACCATGCATAAACTGCACAGCCCGATATTCAGCGGGCGTGCAGAGTCTAGAGCACAACCCTACGCGCAGGCACAACTTCTCAAAAAAAAAAGGATCAAGTCGAGGGCCACCCCACAGGTGAGCTGCCGTATTGCGAGGCGCAACACAGCAGCTGTCACCTGGGTGCCCTCCACTGTTCCCGGTGCCCCCGTAGCCCAATCGCGAGCAGCAGAGTATTCCCCCGCAGCAGCCCGATCAGCGGGCATGCAGGAATTCAACCCCCGCGGCAGCCTGATCACGGCATAAAGGACTTAACCCCCAACTAGCCCGGTCGCGGCATAGCGTGAATGTAAACTCCCTCGACTAGGCCCGATCCATGGACATAACGTAATTCAACCCCCCGACTGAGCCTGATCACGGGCATAATGTAATTAAACCCCCAACTAGCCCAATCGAGGGCATAATGTAGTTCAACCCCAGACCAAAATCCCTGGTGGTCCAGTGGACCCGCGAAGCCCAATCATGGGCGCATGGTCAACCCACCCCCAAAGTCCAATATCCCTGGTGATCTAGTATTCACCCCACCCACCCATAGCCCACCACCCTGCTCCCCCCATCAGCGGCGAACAGCACGCCACCCACCTGCCACCCGCCACCCACCGGCCCTGACAGCTCGGTAGGGCTGCGCCCATTGGTTAGAGCAGAGCCAATGGGCGTATGCAGCCCTTACAGTACAAGAATTCATTCACATATCTGGACTGCCTTGTATGGTATGGGCTGCATGCCCATGGCTCTCTGCTATGAATAACAACTTCAGCTACTCAATCAGCGGGCGGCAGGCGGCAGGCGGTGGAGGCTGCCAGCCCGCCGACTGGCGAGATGGTGAGGCTCCGTGGTGGGTGAAGTGCAGATCACCAGGATATTGATTGGGGTGGGTTGACTATGCCTGCGATCAGGCATCGCGGTCCACTGGACCACCAGGATATTGGTCTCTTAGAGGATTGAACTATGTTATGCCCCATGATTGGCTAGTCGGGGATTTAGAATACGTTATGCCCAGATTGGGCTGGGGGATAAATTCACGTATGCCAGCGATCAGGCTGGTGGGGGTTAATTTACGTTATGCCCAGCGATCGGCTAGTGGAGGTTTACATTGCATTGTGCCCACGATCGGGCGGAGTGGGGTTTATACGTGCGTTATGCCGCGATTGGGCTGGTCGGGGGTTTGAACCATGTTATGCCCGCGATCGGGCTGCAGGGGCATCGGTCCCGATGGCGCTGCCTGGCAGAGTGCCAGGCGCGAGTCGCTGGGGATCGGCGCACTGCATGCTAATAGCATGCAAATGAGGCTGTATTAGATGCAAATGGCCCCCGTGCGCCTTGCATAAATTATGGCTCCATTTGCATGTCACATTTGAATATCGCAGTTTGTGCATGGTGCAATGGAACTTGCGCCACCGCATCTGAATGCTCCACTCTGACCACTTGCGGTGGCACAAGTTTCCACTGACGCCATGCACAGTGGCTGTGGCGGAGGGATAGTCGAAGGAGTTGCTCAATAGTGCAACTCCATTGAATATCACCCTGGCCACACCCCTGCGCAACTTTTTTGAGCAGCACAAAGGCTTGCGCCACAGAATGGTGCAGTTTGAATATCTGGCCCATAAAATACAACACAAGTCCACTGCATGCTCAAACTCACAGACACACAGATATACGCGCACACACACACACACACACACAAAAACACAGACACCACACTATATAAACATACTCACAGACAAGCATACACTATCCAAACAGATACATATCCACACACACACATGCATTATGTCACACGCACACATACAAAAATATAGTAAATAAAATCACGGTTCATACTGAGACTCACAGACACACAGAATATGCACACATACAAAAATACAGCAATACAAATCACATTACATGCTCAAACTCACACACACATACACATATATAGATGTATGAACACGCACTCACAGATGCAGAGACACATGAGCTCACACACAGATACAAACACACAAACAATGTAAACTCACTCACTCAGACACACATACTATATAAATACACACATACCCACCCACACACATGCATAATGCCATGAGCACACATACAAAAACACAGCACTACTAATCACAATACATACTCAAACTCACAAACACACAGATATATGCATATACTACCAGAAAAACACACATGCATTCAGAGACACACAGACTCACACACAGATGCACACTATGTAAACACACACACACACTCATGCACAGATACATAGATACATAGACAGTGTCGGTAGATAAGGGCCTATGGCCTACCCAGTCTGCCCATTTGAGCTTGTAAGTTCAGTTTATGTTTTCCTAGAAGTCTGTTGCCCCTTACCCCTGACCTCCAGAATTCCTTTATGTCTATCCCATGCATTCTTAAATCCCGTGATTGTTTCAGCCCCCACCCCTTCCTCTGGCAGGGTGTTCCACTTGTCCACCACCTGTTCTGTGAAGAAATTCTTCCTCACGTTTCCTCTGAATTGTCCTCCCTCCAACTTCATCCCATGCCCCCTAGTCCTGGAACATCTTTTTCATTTAAAAATAGTGTATTCCTGCACCCTGTTCCTCCCTGTAAGATACTTGTATGTCTCTATCATGTCCCCTCTCTCCCTCCCTCCTCTCCTCCAGGGAGTACATATTCAATTCCTTCAACCTGTCCTCATAGGACTTGTGATACAATCCATGTACCATCTTTGTTGCCCTCCTCTGCACCTTCTCTAACCTGTCTATGTCCTTACGTAAGTAAGGTCTCCAGAACTGTACACTGTACTCCAGGTGGGACCTCACTAGTGTCTTGTATAGTGGAATTATGACCTCCCTTTTCCTGCTGGTGATGCCCCTGCCTATGCATCCCAGCATCCTATTTGCTTTACCTGCTGCCTTGTCACACTGTTTCCCTACCTTGAGGTCATCAGAGGTGATAACTGATAACCCCAAGATCCCTTTCCTTCTTGGTGCATGCTATATCCTCACATCCCAACTGATATATTGTGCCAGGGTTTTTGTGCCCCATATGCATTATCTTGCACTTCTTTGCATTGAATTTCAACTGCCAAACCCCTGACCATTCTTCAAGTTTCTGCAGGTCCCTTCTCATTCTATCTACACCCTCTGGTGTGTCTACTCTGTTACAGAGCTTTGTGTCATCAGTGAACAGTGAAATTCTGCCTTCTAGGTCCTGCACAATGTCACTGATGAAGATGTTGAATAGGACCGGTCCCGCACTGATCCCTGTGGTGCCCCACTGGTCACCTCTTCCCTCTGTGGAGTGACAGCCATTTACCACCACCCTCTGTGTCCTACCACCCAGCCAGTTACCTACCCACCACATCACTGTCCTGCTCACACCCATATTCCCCAGTTTGTGTAATAGTCTTCTATGTGGCACAGTGTCAAAGGCCTTGCCGAAGTCCAGATAGGCCATGTCCACTGCCCTCCCATGATCCACCTCCCTAGTCACCCAGTCAAAAAACTCAACGAGGTTGGTCTGACATATCCTCCCCCTGGTGAAACCATGCTGCCTTGGGTCCTATAGTCCATTGACAACCAGATGTTCCACCAATCTCTCCTTCAGTGGTGCTTCCATTATCTTCCCCACTACCGAGGTGAGGCTGACTGGTCTGTAGTTCCCCGCTTCCTCTTTGTTCCCACTTTTGTATAAGGGGACTACATCTGCTGTCCTCCAGTCTTTGGGTACCTTCCTGTTTCCAGTGATCGGCTAAACAGGATAGCCAGAGGTTCAGTCACCACCTCTCTTAGTTTTTAAGGACCCTGGGGTGCACCCCATCTGGCCCCATTGCTTTATCAACTCTTATTACTTCCAGTTCCTTCAGGACCCTTTCTCGTGTAAAGGGACTTGTGTCCATTTCTGCACCATTCTCACCCCTTGTACTCCCTTCAGACCCATTACCCTCCTCTTCCTCAGTAAAGACTGAGCAGAAATACCTGTTCAATATGTCAGCTTTACTATTGTCATCCTCCACGCTGCCCCCATATTCCCCCTTCAGTCTCACTATCCCTCCCTTTGCCTTTCTTTTTTCACTTATGTACCAGTAAAAGGTTTTGTCCCCTCTACCCACTGATTTTGCAATGTGCTCTTCTGTCTGAGCTTTGGCTTCCCTTACTGACCTCCCTGCCTCCCTTTGCTTCTCCTGGTACTTCTCCCTATCCCCTTCTGCCTGTGTCTTTTTGTATTGCCTGAATGCAATCTTTTTGGCTTTCACTTTCTTTGCTACCTCTTTGGAAAACCATAATGGTCTCCTCTTTCTTTTTCTCTTGCTAACCTGCTTAATGCATAATTCTATTGCTCTTGCAATCCCCATTTTAAATGCTGCCCACTGTTCCTCAACCCCTGATTCCTGCCCTATTCCCCTCAATGCCTCTTTTAAGTATCTCCTTATTTTCCCAAAGTCTGTCCCCCTAAAATCCAGGATACGTGTTTTTGTGTGGTTTGGTTCTGCTCCCTCTGTGATTTCAAACCACAATGACTGGTGGTCACTGTTCCCCAGGTGCTCCCCCACTGTTACCCCCATCACACTGTCCCTGTTTGTGAGCACAAGGTCCAGTATTGCCTTCTGCCAAGTTGGTTCCCTGGCCAGTTGCTTGAGGAAGGAACCCTGAAGGGAGTCCAGGATAAATCTGCTCCTAGTTGATGCTGCTGTTGGGATGCTCCAGTCCATGTCTGGAATATTGAGGTCTCCAGCCAGTACTACCTCACTTTTGTCTGCCATCCTTTGGATGGCTAGCATCAGCTCCCTATCTGTTTCTTCCTCCTCGGCTGGTGGTCTATAGACCACACCTGTGTGGATGGCTGGCCCCATTTTCCTTTCCAGCTTAACCCACAGTATCTCTCCCACATTTTGTTCCTCCTGGATCTCTGTGGCCCTTATGGAATTTTTCACATACAGTGCCACACCTCCTCCCTTCCTACCTGCCCTGTCTCTTATGAATATGTTGTAGCCAGGTCTGGCCATCTCCCAGTCATGGTTATCATTACACCAGGTTTCTGTGATGGCCACAATGTCCAGGTCTGACTGCACCATGACAGCCTCCAGATCCTTCATCTTGTTGCTAAGGCTCCTGGCATTGGCACACATGGCTTTCCATGATTTGCCCTCCCTAGACTGTGTTTAGCTGTTCTACTCCAGCCCCTTCCCTGGTTGTCCTTTATCCCTGGTTCTCCTTGCTGTCTGCCCTTCCACTGATTTTTGCCCCTTTTCTGCCTATCCACCTCTTGGGCGCTAATCTCCATCTTTTGCACACTGCTTTGTAGAGATATCCACTCCTCCAGTTCACTGGTTCCACTGCTAGCTATGGGGGGTGAGCAAGTAGGTACCCTCCTTGCTGGCCTGCCACCCCCCTTGGCTAATTTAAATGCTTGTCAAAGTAGCATTTAAACTTATCATTGAGTGCTTGGATTCCCCTCCAGTATGGATGCAGGCCGTCAGGCTTGAACAAACCATCCCTCCAAGTGGGTCCCCAGTCACCAATGAATCCAAACCCTTCCTCGCAGCACCAGTTCTTCAACCATGAGTTAAAGTTCCTGGTGCATGCACCCCCATGCTCTCCCATGCCTCTCGCAGGTAGTACTTCTGAGAAGGTGACAGAAGTAGCTACTTGCTTGAGACCCCTCCCCAATTTCTTAAACTCTTCCTGAATTTCCTTTGGCTCCCCATTTGCCAGGTCATTAGTACCTAGGTGGATAATGACATTCAGCTCACCCTCCCGTTTTGCCTTCCCAGTGATCCTCAGGATCTTCCTTCCATCCCACCATGCCATGGCACCTGGTTGACACCTCACCTCCCTGTCCTCCCCCCTCCTGTGTTCCTAGCTGGATCCCTCTTATGATGGAGTCCCCCACCAGGATTCGCTTCCTCCTCCTCCTCCTCTGTGGTCCACTGCTCTCCCCACTGAGGTCACCTCCTTGGCTAACCTCCACATCCTTTCCTTCCACTTCTCTGGGTACCTCTATTTGGTTGTCCCCATTTGCCAGTGTGGCATATGAGTTCTTGAGTGGAATAGGATCTGGGATGTGCCTCTGCCTGACTGCCCTAACCCTCCTTGAGCCCACTGTTATACAAGTGCTCCTCATTCTCGGCATCCTTTGAGGCAGCGGCATTGGACTGGGTGGTCTCTGGATAGGGGTGATGGTACTTCTGACCCAGTTTACTTCCGCTCTGAGTCCAGCTACCTCATCCTGCAGTCCAGAGAGATGTATGCAGATAGGGCAGCACCTCAGTCTCCAGAAGGTCTGCCTGAATATGGCTGCCCCGCAGCCACTGCACTGCACCACTCCCCACATTATGCTACACTTATACTGCTATTCCAGTACTTGTCTGTTACTGAAGCTCTCCTAGTTCCCTTTTTATTAATTTAGTGTCCTAAAAATCCTGCCACTGATCCTCAGATACTTTTCTTTAAAAAATAAATAAATAAATAAATAAATAAATGAGTCAAAACATTTGTCATGCTGAGGGTGGGCTTCTTCCCCCTTATGCCCTTCCTACTCCACACCCCCTACTATCCCCGGTGTTTAGCTCCACTGTAGAGAAACATACAAACACACCCATGCACACGCACTGGCCCCAATACTGAGAAGTCGGGGCAAGCAAAGCCATCTGTGCTGCATTTGTGCATCCCCGACCATGGTGATAATCAAACAGCTGCACTCACCAATGGAGAGTAAGTAAATCTGCAGTGCCCTGAAATGGACCAGGGCTGCATATGGACCACAGGGGATAGCGCTGCCCAAAATATGATATGGCCAGGGCTCCTGTGGGCCATATTCAGCCTGAGCATGCTAATGATCCCACTGGGCATGCAAGGTGCTAAGGGGCCATCTGCATTCCATTATGGGCTCCTTTGCATGCCTTGCTGCAGCCCCTCGGTGCCCATTCCTGCTGAACAGTGAAAGCCCTGGTGATCCAGCACTTCCCTCCACCCACTGGATCACCAGCTAGATATATGTTAAATGTACCTTGTGATCCACCGTTTCCCCCAACCCCTGATCACCCCTTCACATTGCATCCAATACTCCCTGGTGATTCAGCACTTCCCTCCACCCCCTGGATCACCAGCTAGATATATGTTAAATGTACCTGGTGATCCACCGATTCCCCCAACCCCTGATCACCCCTTCACATTGCATCCAATACTCCCTGGTGGTCCAGCACTTCCCTCCACCCCCTGGATCACCAGATAGATATATGTTAAATGTACCTGGTGATCCACCGATTCTCCACCCCTGATCACCCCTTCACATTGCATCCAATACCCCTGGTGGTCCAGAACTTCCTCCACCCCTGGATCACCAGATAGATATATGTTAAATGTACCTGGTGATCCACCAATTCCCCACCCCTGATCACCCCTTCACATTGCATCCAATACTCCCTGGTGGTCCAGAACTTCCCTCCACCCCCTGGATCACCAGATAGATATATGTTAAATGTACCTGGTGCCACCGATTCCCACCCCTGATCACCCCTTCACATTGCATCCAATACTCCCTGGTGGTCCAGAACTTCCTCCACCCCTGGATCACCAGATAGATATATGTTAAATGTACCTGGTGATCCACCAGTCCCCACCCTGATCACCCTTCACATTGCATCCAATACTCCCTGGTGGTCCAAACTTCCCTCCACCCCCTGGATCACCAGATAGATATATGTTAAATGTACCTAGTGATCCACCGATTCTCCCACCCCCTGATCACCTCTTCACATTGCATCCAATACTCCCTGGTGGTCCAGAACTTCCCTCCACCCCCTGGATCACCAGATAGATATATGTTAAATGTACCTGGTGATCCACCCGATTCCCCCACCCCCTGATCACCCCTTCACATTGCATCCAATACTCCCTGGTGGTCCAGAACTTCCCTCCACCCCCAGGATCACCAGATAGATATATGTTAAATGTACCTGGTGGTCCAGCAGTTCCCCCCCCCTGGTTGTCTGTTCACATTGTATCCAAAACTCCCTGGTGGTCCAGTGGTTCCCCCACCCCCCCGATCTCCCATTCACATTGTGACTAATACTCCCTGGTAGTTCAATGGTCCCCCCAAATTTCCGTTCCGTTGTATCCAATATTCCCTGTTGGTGCAGCCGCTTCCCCCCACCCCACTGACAGTACAGGTACCTAACTGAGAACAACTGTCCCACACCCCCTTCACCTTGAGGGATAGGCCTGTGAAATGGTGGACAGCACAGCTCTCCTCATCTGGCCGATGTGTGACAGTCATGGAGCGTGATCACGTACATACGATCCGGGAGGTAGGGGGAGCCACTGAACCACCAGGGAGTATTGTTTACAATGAGAATGGGCAACCGCTGGACCACCAGGGAGTATTAGATACAATAAGAATGGGTGATAAGGGGGTGGTGGGAACTGCTGGACCATCAGGGAGTATTGACTGCAGTGTAAATGGGTGATTGTAGGGGGGACCATTGGACTACCTGGTACATGTAACATTTATTTTCTGGGTGATTGGGGGGCAGCTTGGCACTGGTGCAGGTGGCTGTAGTACAGCTGCCCTGCCTTCGGAGTGGTGGGATCATGGGCTTAACACCTGATAAGAGGTAGTTTTCAGTTACTGTAAACAGGGCTACTCAGGGGGCTGTTTATCTCTGTTGCAAACCTTTGAAAATGCCATTGCACCAGTATGCGTGAGAGGACCCCTTCATTTGCATAGATGCAGTGGTATTTTAGCATCTGGGTGCTGCTGAGTTTGAGTGGCTCTCCAAGGCCTCTGAATATGGCCATGCCCAGAGCACTGGCACAAACCTGGGCTAACCACATTTGTACCGCACTAACCTTTGAATATTGGGGCCATTATGTCATGCACACACATACAAAAATACAGCAGTACTAATCACATTTGATTTTCAGAGTCACACACAGTCTCACAGACGCACACTTACTTAGCTGCACACTTGCATATACACACACACGCACGCACACACAGTATATAACCCCTACCCTGAGCACATAACAAAATCTCCCCATAATCCCTGATATTGTATTGGTACCCCGGTACACCAATCAAGTGAAATAAAACATTTTCCTTAAGCCCTGGTAGTCTAGCGGTACCTCCTCCCGCCGGTGCCCCAATCAGAATAAAACAAATCCAATCATCCCTGGTAAACTAGTGGTACCCCTCAGCCTCCCCCTCCACAGAACCATATCCTCTCCCCTCTCTCCCCAGGTCAGCGGTGGGCAGTAAAACCCGCCCGCACACCTCCGGCTGCCGCTGCCCGCAGAATGACAGGTACAGTAGCACCTGCAAGGCCATTGGTCGACACTGTTGACCAGTGGGTTTACAGTGTGTACTGTCATAGTCATTCACAACTTTATGAATGAAGGCTGAAAGGGGTGGAGCAGCAAGATCTCCGCAACGCTACTCCGCTCCTCGCAGGACCTCTGACTTAAAGTCCGCTTGCAAACTTTTAGTCAAATTACACCGCATTTTTTAGGTATTTTAAAGAATGATGAATGAAACTTATGTTCAAATTGTATTTGGACTGTTATACTAAGGCTGAAACGCTGCTTTGTTTATACACATTTTAGTCTTAAGCATGCCGCAAGTGAGTTATCGAAAGGTTTCTCAAGTATTTACCTTAAAGTTGATTTTTCTTTGTTCTTTGTTCAGGTTACGAACTATCTGAACGAAGCTTTTGCTGCTAAACCCTGGCTCCGTATACCTGATAAAAGTTTCTCAGACAGTCGGGAGTTGTTTTTGAAAATAGGCCGCAACCTTCCTCGACCTTGTGGTACGTGCACCTTATGTGTGCTAATTTTAGTCGGCGTGCTGTCAAGAAATAGATATGGCACCTTTGAAACGTTTTGGTAACTGTCGTGCTCTGCTATATTTTATAATGCTGCCAGCTATGCTGAAGAAAGCCGCATATAAACAAAAGTTGCTGTGCCCGAGAAAGGATATCCAGGAGAGGAGAAGGACATGCCCAAGGCAATTATAGCACCTTTCGGTGTTGACAGGCTTATTTTTGCCTAAAAAAGGTATGCTAAAATTGCCTCGGGGGCCTGTTTGATAAGAGTATGGGTATTGTAATCCTTAAGTTATTGTGCTCAGTGGAGTGTGTTTTCTGTTTTAATCCACAGATAGTGGCCTGGCCATTTTCATAGCCCGAGAGGAAGCCATATGGAGACAAAGCCCCAGGTCTGGGTGAAGATGGATAAAAACTATAAGAAAGCCTGTAAGCCTGTAAGAGTCCTGTGGATGATGATGGTCTCTTTTGGTTAAAAGACGCTGTTTCAGTGACAGTGGGAGACTGACTCTGGGATATCTCCCCCAAAAGGTACTGTTTTATTTCTGCTTTTTTCGGTGACACCCATCTAGCGATTTTGAGGACTGACAAATGAGTTGAAGAAACTTTCTGGAAATGCTATGCATTATTATGTGCCACATTTTATTCACAATGAAATTTTGCCTAGTAGTTGAATATTAAGACCAACTGGACTCCTATCTTGTGAGCTAAATACCTCGGAATATATTGTCTGAGGATGGTTTAAAACATTATTTACTGAACAAATGCACCAGTATTAAGTAATGAGATGCATCAGATCCTGTCTGTCCTTGTGCACCGTGACTAATGGAACTCTCTGAAGATGTCTAGAATATGTGTCTCTGAACAAGACTGGAGTCTCGAACGTGTGTGGCCTAATATATGGGGCAGGATTAATTTTTTTAACTGCTGAGTATTAAAGCATCTCACTCATTTAATATCAACGAGTCACCGAATTCGGTTTCACAGGGATGGAGCCAACTGATTTATCTCTTTAAATACTTGGAGCAGGATATTCAGAAGGGTTGCGCATGCAACCCACTGATGTGCCCTGGCGCAATATTCAAAGGGAGATTGAGCCTGGCACAAATTCCAATGCGCTGGAGCGCATCAGTAATGTATGCGGCACAAGTAGGGGGGGTGTGCCCATGCATACTCCGCATATCCCGATATTCAGCCCAGGATGTGCTGAGCCCATGCATGCACAAACCCTACTTGCGCTGCACACAGGTGAGCCAAAAAAAAAAGGAGCAACAGCTGGCCATCCACAGGTGAGCTGCGATATTGCAGGGTGCAACACGGCAGCTGCCACCTGTGGGTGGCCACCCGAGCTCCGGCGGCACCTTCGTGGTGTCGCCTTCCCATGTCCAATCGCGGGCATATGTTTTATATCATAGTCCCATATCCTGGGTGGTCCAGTGGAATGCTCGCAGCCTGATCACGGGCATATGTTGAAATATAATAGTCATATATCCCTGGTGGTCCAGTGGACCTCTTGCAGCCCGATCGCGGGCATCAGTAATAAATTACGACACACCAATCCAACCTTGGTGGTCCACGGTACCTTCCCACCCACCCACTGAGCCGCCCCGCTCCCACGGTCAGTATGTAGCAACTCCCCACGCACTTGCAGCAGCTGGCTGCCGACTGACTCTGTATGGTAGGGATGTACACCCATTGGTCCACAACATGAGCCAATGGCCATGCAGCCGTACTGTACTACACAGTCAGAAATGAATGGATCCATTCACATATCAGCCTGTCTAATGCAGTATGGGCTGCTGTGGCTCATGCTGTGGACCAATGACTGCAACCTACCATACCAAGTTAATCGACAGGTAAATGAATTGACAGCGGAGTGGGGAGCTGCCGTCTTGCCACCCAGCGAGGCGAAGCGTGAGGTCATTGAGGCGAGTGAGGGGGACTGCTGGACCACCGGGATGGAATGGTTAGTCATAATTCGTTACTGATGCCCTGTCGAGGCTAAGTAATTCACTGGACTACCAAGGGACATGAAGGGTGTATTATAATGTACTTCTGCCCTTGATCGGGCTGCAAGCGATCCACTGTGGACCAGAGAATATAGGACTATTATATGAACATGCCCACTATCGGCAGCTGCGAGTGGTCCACTGGACCACCAGGGATATGGGAGGGTGTATTTTAGCGTACTTCTGCCTGCGATTGGGCTGTGAGGTGGTCCACTGGACCACCAGGGATACAACACATTTACATTTATTTATGTGCCGCAATTGGGCGTTGGGCATGTTGCTGCTTGTGCAGGGCATCGGTCCCAATGGCTGTAACCTGTCAGGGCATGGGTACAAATCGCCGAGGATGGCACACCTGCATACAAATGGGGCCATAATGACAAACAAATGGCCCCCATTTGTGCGCCTTACAGCATTATGGCCCCATTTGCATGTGCACTTTTGAATATCGCGGAGAGTATAGTTGCACCTACTCATAGCAACTTGCACTAGCGCATCCCCCTGCTCCACTCTGCCCACTTGCGCTGGTGCAGTGCCACTGTGCCATGCGCACTGCGGGTGGCCAAGGAGCAATATTCAATGATGCTGTGCCATGGCGCAGCTAGGTTGAATATCACCCTGTCCACGCCGCTGCGCATCCAAGTTGCGCTGCACCCAGGCTTGCGCCACAGCCTGGCGCAGTCTGAATATCCTGCCCTTGGGGCACAAATCCCATTGTATTCGTCGTGGCTTGGTCACATTGGAACCTTGAGCTCAACAGCTGTTGACAGTATTATTTTTGTCATGCACACTGTGTTGAATCTGAATTATCTGTTCATGCTAATTCATCGCATGAATCATTGAAAATAAAACAGAGCTATGGTTCATACTGATTTACAGACTTCAGAATGAATGAAGCCTTGAACAATGGTATAAAAATGAATGGACTCTTGATTGTACTGGAGCCACAACTATATTCAGTTGGTCTTAATTTCATTAATGCTTCAAATCAAAGGTGTGGAATCGATGTTATTTAACTTGAGAGGTGCCTGTTTGGTATTTTATTATCTTTGCATAGCTTTAGCCAGATTTTTAGGGTTACAGAACAACTGTAATGAGAGTATCCCTGATTGTTGTCATTGTTTTAAATGACTTCTGGACACAGATTAGCAAGGATTATAGCTGCTCATCTATACTTACCTAAGTCAAGGGGAAAACTTTGGAACTAGCTTCCAGAGTTATGCTTAGCCCCTCAATAGAAGGGGAAGCTTCAACAAATGCTTCTTTTTTGATATCCTATTTTTAAATGCAATAACTGCTTGGAGAACTGATTACTTTTTAGACTATTTCATTATGAAATTCAATATTTATATTCACTGAATTCTATGACTGCTGGATTATTGTAATAGTGTTGTTTTGTGTTTTGTAATGGCTTTTAGCCAAACGAATAAACTTTGAACTAATATGAATTGCACACACATACACACTCACTGTATAAACACACTTACACACTATATAAACACATGCTATATATAATCATGCATGCCCACAACACACACACACACACACACACACACACACACACACACACACACACAGACCCTCCATCACTCTCATTCCACAGCCAAATATTTGCTCCTGACTCCACTTATGCTCACAGAGATGGGCCAGAGGTCTTTCAGTTTCAGGGCTGCCTCCCACTGGAATGCTATACCTGCTCCCCTCAGGCAGTCCTCCTCCACTAAAGCATTCACTCATTAAAGAAAAGGGAAAGAGGAAATTGTTTAACCAGGAAAGGTACACTAAGCCGAAGCTTGTTTCCAGGTGCGACCTGGGAGCACAAGGAAGTTAAGTGACTTGCTCAGGGTCACACAGTGTGCAAGTGGGGGCTGTGAGATTTAAACCCAGGTCTCCAGGTTTGCAGCTCAATGCCCTTAACCACAGCGCTATACTGTGCCTACTATATTCAAACACACATACAAACACACACACACATATGCTAAATAAACATACACACTACATATTAACACATAAGAGTTCCTCAGAGAGTGCTGTAACCACTTTATTCACACTCTGACTGATACCTCTGTGGTTATCCAGCAGTTAATCATATCTGGGTACACCCCCCTCCAGGTGAGATCCCTGATATAATTTATTAAGCAATGATTCATGAGCAGGGGTTACATCAACAGTCTGCTAACCACCCCTAGGGGTGCAATGTGGCAGAGAGGTACAGCTGAGTGCCTTATGCCCCTAGGGTGTGCCTAATTGACTTAATGCAACTCCTTTATGCAACCCCTGGGAGTGCCTTATTGCTGTTATGAAAATTGAGTTAGGCTAAAAATGATTTACCTTTAAATACTGAGTCATTTGAGTTGTTTTGTCATGAGACTTTGCAGTTATATTAACAACAGATTAATGCAAGGTTCTTGGAATGTTAAGATCCAAACAAGAGGCTGTATAATATGGTCCTTTGTATAATGCAGATTATCTTGGACTCTCCAGCCAAAATTATTTGTTATCAGGGCCATTACTACGGGATAGGTGGAATACATTTTTCACATATAGTAGTAAGAAAATACTCTGAAACAAATGGTGTGGCGCTCTCATCATCCATGCTACCGGCTCTGGTTGAAAATCATGAAATCGACTCCACTTAAAATCGTACACCCTTAGTACAGCAACCCACTTTCTAGGAACAAAACCTACTTCCCAAAACCAAACACCATAGAACTCTATGTCAGAAATGTGTAACACAGCTTACCCAAGACGCCTGCTACTGTATATAGTGCAGGCAGTTCAGACACCCCTGCGAGGTGTTAACGACTCTCTTACCTGATGTCACACAGCTGTTACTAGGCCTTTCCAACCACTGATGAGGTGTTAATTGTAGCATCAGCTGAGTTCTAGGGCACTCTATTACCAGGAAGCCAAACAGGGAGTGCAGTCAAAATTTTCCCTTAATAAAGCAAATCAATAGTGTGAATTCTCCATCAGCTCAAGTGGCAGCATGTTCTGCCCGCACTCAACCATCTTCTTCCACCATGAATGAGTCAGGAGCAGCATATACTGTAGAGCATTATGGGATGGTCCCACAGCTTTATTTACAACCAGTGTCTGCAATACTTACAACTCATTCCAGTTGACATGGCATGCATATATGACATTTAATACTTTAATCATTGATTGTTTCATCATTATTTACATCAACCCTATACCCTTGGTCTAATATATACATATGCACACACACATTTCCTGGGGGCCAGTCTCTACTGTCCCTTGAGTGGAAAAGTATAGCTGAGGGCAGAGAGGATGGCCTGCCAGAAACAACACTGGCTCTGATGAGGACCAGAGCCCCTTGCAAATGACAGGACCCCAGTGAAAACCAGACATTCTTAACTGTGCCTTGATGAAGAACAGGGAGTGTCATAACCAGAGTCTGACCCCATATTGGCCCTCAACCTTTCATCTTCACTGACCAGATGTTCCTGAGCTGGCTGCTGACCAGGCTTTCTAGATCAGCTGCTGAGCCCATGTTAATAGCTGACCTCTGTTCACAGCTGGTTCCACATCTTCTTCAACCCCCAGGGCTGCTAGCCAACCTCCAGCTGCAGAGATGGAAAATTTGCTTTCTCCCCCAAGCACCCTTCCAGCACCTCCTTGAGTCCCAGGAGAATAAGTCCAACCTGACCTCAAAGAGGTGCAGACTGTCTTACTGGTATAGCCCTGAGCACTCCAAGGTAAAGCCGGGGTGTTGCAGTGCTTGGCCCCCCTGCCACTTCAAAGGCCACTCTCACCCTGGGGTTAAACCACTTCTATGCCCTATACACAGCCTTCTTGCTCTGGGTATGGTGCAACACTCTCCGTAGGACCACCTTAGACCACATCAAAAGGTTATTTTCATTTCATTTTTGTGCAGTCACATTTTTCTTGTGGCACCTAGGAACTGGACACTCTGATTGTCCCACCATTTCCCCCTATTATCTCCCTTCCTTCACTTGCTGTTAATATTCTTTCTTTCTCCCCTTGCTTCTCTGTGATTAAAAAAAAATGTGAATATTGTGATCATAAATGTATGTAACTTGTAACTCGCCTTAGTATGTAATATGTTGTCTTGTGCTTCTAAATTAATTTGTGAGCAAGTATCTCTGTTTATCCTGCCTACCCTTCCCTATGTCAACCTATTGTACTCTGTACTCATCTGCATGTAATTAACCTCGGGTCACCCCTGAAAAAGGGACTTCTTAGTCTCAGTGAGTCCACCCGGTAAACAAAATTCAAATAAATAAATGTGAAACTGGGATCCCTTGGTTTGCAAATGTATATAATTATATTGTTCACATGACTGATTGCAGAAAGCTATTTGGGTTTATTAGAAAATATAACAATCTGGAACACAGGGGGTTGGCCTTGAGATGTATTTTGATCTCCACAAGCTTGTTTACAGAACTATCAACAGGAGACGATCTCTGGGACGGAATGTTCTATTTTGTTGCACCTGTTAAGACCAGATGTGCTCTTCAGGCTGGCCTTAGGACGGAAAATGACAAAGTTTTGATGCATTTTCTGAAAAACAGGAGATGTAACTTTTAACAACAGGATGCAGAGTTTGAACTGCCAGGCTAAAATCATCTTATATAATCAGAGCAATGCTTTTCCAAGAGATACTAAAATGGAGGACTTTTTTGTTTGTACTGCCTTTATGAAGAGTGATCTGTATCATTTTATTTAAGATTAGGATGGCTACTACTGTATGTGAGATGCTGGATTCCACCACCACATCCCCATCCTGAGTGCACCATAGAAAAGCAGCAGGAAGGTCACCTGAAGAGGGTGTTTCATGAACTGATGTACAGGTGCTGTAATGGAGCAGATATTGGTAGACAGGATCAGGGTCTTGCCCCCAGGCCCAGACATGCATGATCATTTTAACCACCATGGTCTGATGTGGGTAAGGGACATTCTTCAGTTTTCTCATAAATGCAATTGCACATAGGTGTGCCACGCCCAGGGCAAAAGGCTCACCCTCACCTTCGAGCTGGACATAAAACCTCACCGTGGTGTCTCCTGGTATCAGCCACCTTACCTGCAGGCCACACCTATCCATAAACCTGCAGACCTCATCATTGAAACCTCCATGGTTTTTCATGGTTTTATCAAATTACCCCCTTCTACAAGGAGAAATAGCTCTCACCACCCAATTTTCCATAAGTGGTATGGTATTGGGGTTCTTTCTGTTCTGCAAAAGGAGACAGTTCAGTGACCCTAGACAACTGCAAATGAGAAAGAGCATCAGCAATGTTCTTTTGTACCCTTCAATATGCCTCGCCCAGAAGAGGTTAAGCTGGAAGCTCAGGAGGATCAACACCCAAAGTGGGTGGGTTACCTCTGCCTGTTGATAACCCCCACCACTGCCCTGCTATCAGAACAAAACCTGACATGCCTGTTGCAGAGGTCTGCATGCTCACACCCATGTGGCCACCACAATTAGGAACAGCTCAAGAAAGGTGATATCCTTGCATAAGCCCAAGACCACTCATTTGGGGGGACCAGTTCTCTGCTACTCATTTCCCATCCAGGAAAGCCTCACAGCCATGCAAAATAAGAGCTGCAATGCAGTGGTGTGTTCTGACGCCTCCAGCCACATAGTGACTCCATTAAATCTGGACAGGAAGTATTCTCAAATTGCTAAGTCCTTCTACACCTCTTTGCCTAGCTGCACCCAGTGGGACTTCTGCAATGGCCCTAACCAATGCTCTGGTAAAGGCCTTCTGTTGGATGATGACCCTGCATGCAAAGTTATGTAAGCCCAGTAATTGCTGGACTTCCTTCAGCTGCAGCCTGGTGGGCCCATTTGTATGGGCAAGGAAGGCTACAAGTTTTCTGACCTTGCCTCTGGGAAGTGGAACTGCATTGCTAAGGAGTGCAGCTCAATCTCTGGGAACATCAAGATAGTGCCCAGCCCCTCCATTTTCCCCAAGGGTGAGGGGATGCCAATTTTCTTGCAAACTTCTGTTAAATTCCGTAACATTTCGAGCCGGCCTGGTGGCGCTGAGGGTTGAGATGCTGGACGCCACTCCTCACGCCACGTGGTCGACCTGGGTTCAGGAAAGAGCCAGGGCCACTGGGGGTCGGCAGGGGCGGGACAGAGATTGAGCATCCGCCGACCTCTATCTCTTCCCGGGGGTGGGTATGGGAAGCACTCGCTCATGGATCGACCTCTGGTGGTGGCTGGAGGATCGCCAGTGTAGCCGTGCGGCGTAATGCCTGGGGGCGGAGCCACAACACTACATTGCCTTGCTGGCCGGGTCCGCGGGGTGGGGAGTGACAAACAAGTGGAAAAATCCTTCCACAGATCGGTGAGATGATGGTGGCCCCGGGGGACTTCGCCCACATCCCAACTGCTGGCCCAGCGTGCCCCGGATCTTCCTCCAAGGTGACCCGATGACACCAAGGTAGGCACTTCACACTTCAGAGGTTACCACCGTGGGAGGGTGGAATCAGCCACGGAGATGGTACCGGGGATTTAGCCTGCCTGGGGTCATTCAGGGGAGGAGATAGAGGGGAGATGTGAGGGTTCAGGCTGGGAGCAGGGTGGACTCCGTGTGGGCACTCCTGAAGGATACCCGGGGTATGGATGAAGAAATTTAGTTAAAAAAAAAAAATTCCATAACATCTTGCTGCACTTTTGGGAAGAGGGGGTCCCCAGATGAATAGTAAATCAGTCAGGTAGTGCACTACTTACCCCGATGCTGCCCACTAGCAGAACACCCATGTCCAGAATTTGGTTAGTGTCTCAAAGGTCACACAGGCAATGGAGCAACCCAAAGATATCACGTTATCAATATAGTACTCCCCTTCAAATTTAAAACCCAGTAGATCCCAGTCATCTGGATGAACAGGGAGACGGTGCAATGCTGATTCAATGTCGCTGTTACACAGCCATGTCCCTCTTCCCCCCCAATCCCAAGATAGCTTGGTGTAGGGTATCATAGGTCACTGTGTACTTTTCTTTGGGGATGAAATCATTGACTGAATGCCCCACTGGTTATGATAAATGGTAAATTAGCCAAATGCCCCTGGTTTTTTTTTGGGCACCAGTACTACCAGTTTTCCAGGGAGTAGAGGGAAGGGGTCTGTGACCCTGACTGCCTGCACTTTCTTAGCAATTGTTTGGCACACCTGTAACCAGCCTCTCTTGTCACTCAGCTCATTGCCAGTTACTAGAAGGCTCTCGAAGGGTTAAGTTTGACCCTGAGAGTTTCCTACTAGAGGAACCCCTTGCTTGCTTGGAGCCAGGATGTACAGGATGATCTGACTCAGCTAGAAGCACGAAACTCTGTCATGAACATTCATAGCCCTATCCTCCTCCCTTCACAGTGTAAGCCCCCCAAACGGGCTTACCTTATGAAGCCTTTCACTCCGTGGTTCCCCTCTATGATTTTCAGGGTCAGACAGTGGCTCCAGTGGGATTTGGACCTGTTCTGGTAAATGGGTGGCTTCTGCGGCTCCGTGCCACTCCTTCATGGTGCCTGGCCTTTTGGGACAGGGGGTCAGGTACCGTATGGCTGTCCCATGCCTCCGGTCATGTTTGGGGTGATGTTCAGCCCTGAAGGGCTGCTGTGGCAACAGAATCACAGGTTGTAAGGTTCAGGAGATGCCCTGGGTTTAAACAGGGCTGAGGGATATGCCTGACATGTTCGGTTCCTGTACCCAGGGTTCCGACTGGCCCGAGTGGGCAGGTAGCTATTGGACCAGCCACCTCCCCTAATCCTCTTTGGGCAGTGCTCTGCAATGCCAGACTGATTAGGAACAAGACTGCTATTTTTGTGAACTTGATTTTCTGTGTTGATCTGGCTTGCATTATGGAGACTTGGCTGGGTGACGATGCTGGCCCAGTTTTAGTGGCCGCCGTCCCCACCAAGTACTCCGTGGTGCACTGCCCGAGGAAGGGTAGCAGGGGTGGGTGTGTGGCCATCGGTTTTAGAGCAAGCCTGGGCTTCACAGTGCATTCAGTTGGTAACACCAGGTCTTTTGAGTGAGTCGCTGTTCGTGGGGGTCCGGGTGCAAGCTGCAGGATTCTCCTCATTTATCGCCTGTCTGGGCCAGAGGGAGAATTCCTGCAGGAGGTAGCGGATTTTCGTTGTTGACCAGGTGTTGGAGTTCCCCAGGTGTTTAATTCTATGAGACTTCAACACCTGGGTCAATGACAAATCTTCGCATTTTGGTTATGACCTTCTCCAGCTAATGTCTTCACTGGGCCTGACACAAGTAGTTGCCTCTGTGACCCACCAGCACGGTCACACACTTGATCTGGTGTTCCAGCTGGTTCCTGGGGTTGATAACCTCAGGATTGATTCTGTCTTTTGGTTCGATCACTGCACTGTGGAGTTCATGTTTGGGGGCCCCCCCTATAGTCTTGTCCCTCTGGTGATGGTTAGCATTGCCTTTTAAGGGGGTTAGACCCAGAAGGACTTCTGACGGTAGCCAGCCTATCTAGGGTTGAGGCAGCTTGTGTGATTGGCACTGGAGAGGCAGTGACCACCTATAATAAGGTGGCATCTGAAGCTCTGGATGCCATAGCACCAGTTCGTATATGACCCAGATCTTCTCACCTGAGATCCCCATGGTTTGACAGGGATCTCAAAGTGATGAAGCTCACAGGTCGGAAGTTGGAGCATTGCTGGCGGAAGTCCCGGCTAGATGCTGACAAACTGGTCCTGCGCACTCACTATCGAGAGTACCAGGAGGCAATCTCCCATAAGAAGGCAGAGTTTCTGTTTAGCGAGATTGCAGTAGGGAGGAACAGACCTGCTCAGCTTTTTTGGATTGTGGACAGGCTTCTTCATCCAGACTGTCTTCAGCTGAAAAAAAGCCTTTTCATCAACCTTGTTTGAGAAGTTTGCTCTGTTCTTCTCTGACAGGGTGTCGGCGATCCGGTAAGGGATTCTGTCAGGTAAGCTTTTGCCTCACGGTTGCCAGTCTGCTGGGAGCAGAGGAACTCTGCCTGCCTGGGAAGACTTTAAGCCAGTTTAGGTGTCCGAGGTGACATGGGAGATCTTAGAGCTGAAGCGTACATCTTGTGAACTGGACCCAGCCTCGACGCGTTTCTTGATGGGATGCGCCGAGCTGTTGGCCCGGTGTTCGCTGGGATAGCCAGGTGTTTGATGGTGGAGGGGGTGTTCCCAGCTCCTCTGAAAGAGGCACTGGTGAGACCCCTCCTAAAGAAACCTTCCCTCGACCCAGACATCCTAGCAAATTGCTGCCCTATCGCCAACCTGCCTTTTTTGAGTAAGGTTGTTGAGAAACTGGTAGCACAGCAGCTCGAGGATCGGCTCATGTCCTTCGACATCTATGAGCCATTTCAGTTGTGTTTTCAGGCCAGACATAACACAGAAACCACACTAGTCAGGGTGCATAATGACTTACTCAGAGCTAGAGATAGAGGAGACTGGTCAGTTCTTGTGCTCCTCAATCTCTCACTCTCTTCAGCTTCCGACACCGTGGACCACACTGTGCTTCTCGATTGGCTCTGTGAATTCTGTGGACTCGCCGGTGTTGTCATCAAATGGATTGAGTCCTATCTGACAGACAGGGTGCAGCAGGTAGTGATGGGAAATTTGTCCTCCTCTCCAATGTCTCTGTCATGTGGAGTTCCGCAGGGCTTGATCTTGTCGCCGATGCTGTTTGGGTGTATATGCTGCCCCTGGGTGAGATCATTCGACAGTACAGTGTGGAGTTTCACGGCTATGCAGATGACACCCAGCTGTATTTGTCATTTGCCCCAGGACATCTGGTGCGGTTGATGTGCTTAACACCTGTCTGGCTAAAATCAATGACTGGATGGCTTCCAGCTGGCTGCGACTCAACCCGAACAAGACAGAGGTGCTTGTGGTTGAGCCAGGTCAAGGGCATGATGGGTTGCTGCCTGGAGCGGACACTGGTCTTTTTTTAGGATCTGCTGAATTGCTGGCTTCCCTGAAGGTGCAAATTCTAGGTGTAATCCTGGACAGCAGACTGACCTTTGAAGATCAGGTGTCATTTGTTGTGAAGAGTGTTTTTTACCACTTATGGAACATCACCAGGATCAAGCCCCTTATTCCGCCTGAAGATCTGATCTGCCAACCCTAGTACATGTCTTTGTGACTTCCAGACTGGGCTACTGTAATGCTCTTTGCTTCGGGGTCATGGGAGGGACCCTCCACAGGCTGCAGCTGGTGCAGAATGTGGTGGCCCAGTTACTGGCAGGACTATCTCAGTCGTGCCATGTGACTCCAGTTCTGCATGTCCTGCACTGGCTGCCGGTCAGGTGGAGGGTCCTTTTCAAGGTGGGCTTGCTCACCTATAATGCCCTATATGGGCTGGGTCCTTGATACCTGTCTGAGCTCCTGTTGCCTATGACCTCAGCCCACTCCCTCCACTCTGTTTCATGGGACCTCCTGAATGTTCCCAGGGTTCAGCTCAAGATCTCTGGTGATCGAGCATTTAGTGTATCTGGGCCGACCGTGTGGAACACGCTTCCAGCTGCAGTCTAGGAGGCCCCTTCGATTGGTGTCTTTAAGCAGAGGCTTTCAGTCCATCTCTTCTGCCAAGCTTTTGGGGACTAAGCCATCTCCTCCCCCACTCCCACCTTTTCTTCAGCTATTTTATGTTATATTTGTGCTTTTAAGAATGTTGTTTTAAAGATTTTTTACTGTTCTTGCGTAAGTGCTATTTCTGAATTTTGTATTCTGTTTTTATTGTGTATGGTGCCCAGAGCCTCCGGGATTGGGCACCTTAAAAATAAAATTGCCTTGCCTTGTAAATAGTAATGGCCCTCCATGCTCTGAGTGTGTGCAGCCACTGGGAGAGCAGAGAGAGGAGGAAAGAAAGAAAACTCCTCAGAACGGCTGCTCTGTGGGTCCTGGGTCCGGTTATTAGTGCAGGCTGGACTTGGGACCACATCGGGACTTAAAATTAATTAAAATAAATTTGTAAATAGTTTCACCAGTCCACACTACTAGGCATGTGCAGCCGGTGTTTAGGAAATTTAAAGGAGCAGTAGCTCCATTCAGGGGTCAGTAGTTTGGTACCAGCTGAATCAGCTGATGCCATTCAGGGCAACATATTGTAAATAGTTATTTGGGACTGCATGTCCCAGGAGGCTTTAAGAGGACAGTTTGTTTGGTGTCCTGGAGTCGGGTCCCTGATTGGACTCCCAGGATTTTGGCGCCTTTAAGGGAAGTCAATATAAGGGAGTATGTTGGTACCTTTGGGAGAGAGTCACCCAGGGAGAGAGAAGAAAGAAGGCTGAAGTGGGGCTGATTGCCTGCTCAGCCATGCAGCCGGTTGTTTGGTTTGGTGGGCCATGCTAGTGGGTCAGGCAAAGGACGTGGCAGCTGCCATTCATTCTGGGAGCCCTGAGTATGGGGCTTACTGCACTTTCAGGTCCCTTAGAAGGGATAAAGGAGAAGGGTGCTGTCTGCCAGGGAGCACTGAGGAAATGACAAAGACATGAGGTGAAGGGGTATAATAGAGAGCCAGGGGTCTGGGACTTCCCTAGTCCTGGTCAGCCCTCTTTCTTGGACTTGCTATTTCTGGGTTCTGTGCCTTAAAGAAGCCACCTCTAGAGGTATGGACTTTGTGGAAATGGGGTGAGGAGCAGACGTAAGTGGGTGTTTTTTTGCAGCTGGCCACCCCCCATGGAGGTCCCACTCCTCACTTGGAGTTAGCCGAGAAACTAGGAGGGAAGAACAGTCAGTCTTGCTGTCTGCTGTTTGCAAGGGCCTGTTCAGCCACAAGTGGTTTTGCTTCTTGCATTTGGACTCTAGCTACATAGGCTATGGGTAGCCACCTGAACTGACTTGCTCATGACTGTGACCTCCATGGTCCAGAGCACCACTAGCTATAACATCACCAGCACAGTCTAAAGCAACTGAACTGTTTTATTTGCTCCATGGAGTGACCGTTCCTGTTTTTTTCTACTGTTCATTAAATGAGATCCCCTGTTTTCTGCAGTTTGGAGATTGCCTCCTATTTTTTAAAAGAACTATTTGCTGCTAAAAGAAGTTTGCCTCCACAGCCAGCCACTGTCGTGGGAGTTGACAAGAGGCCTGTCTGGTGAAGACTGTCTATAAAGGCCATCCAGTGAAGTGGGTAAGGCCAGGCAGGTGAAGATTTGCGTCATCTCCGAGCACCATCCCTTCATCGTTGGCTGGTCTGGGAGCACCCTTCAATGGAGTCCATCCATCACCAATACCAACCTTGCAACTCAGGTACTGTTTTTTGTTATTATTTCTAAACTAGTACTAATCACATTTCATGTTCAGACTCACACACACACACACACACACACACACACAGTCTCACAGACACACACTTACTTTGCTGCACACTTTCATATACACACACACACACATACACACACACACACTATATAACTCCCCCCATACCCTGAACACATAACAAAATCTCCCCATAATCCCTGATATTCTATTGGTACCCCCTTCCCTGCCCGGTACACCAATCATGTGAAATAAAACATTTTCCCTTAAGCCCTGGTAGTCTAGCGGTACTCTCATCCGCCCGGTACCCCAATCAGAATAAAAAAAAATCAATAATCTCTGGTAATCTAGTGGTACCCCACCCCACCCCCACACAGAACCATATCCTCTCCCCTCTCCCCCCCCCCAGGTCTTCGGTGGGCAGTAAAACCCACCCTCACACCTCCAGCTGCCCGCAGAATGACAGGTACAGTAGCACCTGCAAGACCATTGGTCGACACTGTTGACCAATGGGCTTACAGTGTGCACTGTCATAGTCATTCACACCTTTATGAATGAAGGCTGAAAGGGATGGAGCTGCAAGATGTCCGTAACACTACTCCGCTCCTCGCAGGACCTCGGACTTAAAGTCCGATTGCAAACTTTTAGTTAAATTACGCTGCATTTCTTTAAGTATTTTAAAGAATGATGAATGAAACTTATGTTCAAATTGTATTTGGACTGTTATACTAAGGCTGAAATGCTGCTTTGTTTATGCACATTTTAGTCTTAAGCATGCCGCAAGTGAGTTATCGAAAGGTTTCTCAAGTATTTACCTCAAAGTTGATTTTTCTTTGTTCTTTGTTCAGGTTACAAACTATCTGAACGAAGCTTTTGCGGCTAAACCCTGGCTCCGTATACCTGATAAAAGTTTCTCAGACAGTCGGGAGTTGTTTTTGAAATAGGCGCAACCTTCCTCGACTTTGTGGTATGTGCACCTTATGTGTGCTAATTTTAGTCGGCGTGCTGTCAAGAAATAGATATGGCACCTTTTGAAGCGTTTTGGTAACTGTCGTGCTCTGTTATATTTTATAATGCTGCCAGCTATGCTGAAGAAGCCGCATATAAACAAAAGTTGCTATTGCCCGAAAAGGATATCCAGGAGAGGAGAAGGAAATGCCCAAGGTGATTATAGCACCTTTCGGTGTTGACAGGCTTATTTTTGCCTAAAAAAGGTATGCTAAAATTGCCTCGGGGGCCTGTTTGATAAGAGTATGGGTATTGTAATCCTTAAGTTATTGTGCTCAGTGGAGTGTGTTTTCTGTTTTAATCCACAGATAGTGGCCTGGCCATTTTCATAGCTGGAGAGGGAGCCATGTGGAGACAAAGCCCCAGGTCTGGGTGAAGATGGATAAAAACTATAAGAAAGCCTGTAAGCCTGTAAGAGTCCTGTGGATGATGATGGTCTCTTTTAGTTAAAAGACGCTGTTTCAGTGATAGTGGGAGACTGACTCTGGGATATCTCCCCCAAAAGGTACTGTTTTATTTCTGATTTTTTCGGTGACACCCATCTAGCGATTCTGGGGACTGACAAATGAGTTGAAGAAACTTTCTGGAAATGCTATGCATTATTATGTGCCACATTTTATTCACAATGGAATTCTGCTTAGTAGTTGTATATTGAGACCAACTGGACTCCTGTCTAATGAGCTAAACACCTCAGAATGTATTGTCTGAGGGTGGTTTAAAACGTTATTTACTGAACAAATGCACCGATGTTAAGTAATAAGATGCATCATATCCTGTCTGTCCTTGTGCACTGTGACTAATGGAACTCTCTGAAGATGTCTAGAATATGTGTCTCTGAAGAAGACTGGAGTCTGGAACGTGTGTGGCCTAATATATGGGGCAGGATTAATTTTTTTAACTGCTGAGTATTAAAGCGTCTCACTCATTCAATATCAACGAGTCACCGAATTTGGCCTCCCAGGAATGGAGCCAACTGATTTATCTCTTTAAAAACCTCGGGCGGGATATTCAGAAGGGTTGTGCATGGCACAACACAATTCTTGCGCCCTCGCAATACCAGTAGCGATATTCAAAGGGGATTGAGCCTGGCACAAATCCCGATGCGCAGAGCGCATCAGTAATGTATGTGGCGCAAGTAGGGGTGTGCCCATGCATACCTGCACATCCCGATATTCAGCCCGGGATGTGCTGGAGCCCATGCATGCGCAGCCCCTACTTGCACTGCACACAGGTGAGACAAAAAAAAAGGAGCAACAGCTGGCCACCCACAGGTGAGCTGCCGTAGTGCAGGGCGCAACACGGCAGCTGCCACCTGTAGGTGGCCACCCAAGCTCCGGCGGCACCTTCATGGTGGCGCCTCCCATGCTCGATAGTGGGCATATGTTTTATATCATAGCCCTATATCCCTGCTGGTCCAGTGGACTGCTTGCTGCCCGATCGCGGGCATATGTTGAAATATAATAGTCCTATATCCCTGGTGGTCCAGAGAAACGCTCGTAGCCCGATCACAGGCATCAGTAATAAATTATGACACACCAATCCAACCCTGGTGGTCCAGCGTTACCCCCCTCCCATCCCCCCAATGAGCCCCATAACCCAGCTCTCCCCTGGTCAGCAGTGGGTGGCAGCTCCCCACCTGCTTGCCGCCCACTGACTGACTCTGTACAGTAGGGCTGTATGCCCATTGGTCCTGGCGTGAGCCAATGGGAGTGCAGCCTATACATACACAGTCAGAAGACGAGAATGGATTCACATATCTGGTCTGTGTAGAATGCGTATTTGTTGCACGCCTATTGGCTTCATGCTGTGGACCAATGGGGCGATAGCCCTACGGAGTCAGTCGGCGGGTAACAGGCAGCAAGTGGGTGGAAAGCTGCCCCTCTGCTGACTGGGGGGCGGGCGATGGGGCTCAGTGGGCGGGTGGGGAGGGTGGTACCGCTGGACCACCAGGTATCGAATGGTTAGTCATAATTCATTATTGACACTTGCAATCGGGCTGTGAGCGGTCCACTGGACCACCAGGGATATAGGACTATTATATTTCAACATATGCCCACGATCGGACTGCGAGCGGTCCATTGGACCACCAGGGATATGGGAGAGTGTATTATAATGTACTTCTGCCCGCGATCAGGCTGCGAGCGGTCCACTGGACCACCAGGGATATGGGAGGGTGTATTATAATGTACTTCTGCCCGCGATCGGGCTGCAAGCGGTCCACTGGACCACCAGGGATAAGGGACGTTTACATTTTATTCATATGCCCATGATCGGGCATCGGAGCATGTTGCCATTTGTGAAGGGGGCATCGGTCCCCGACGGCTGCAGCCTGACAGGGCACCAGGTGCAGGTCACCAGGGATCGGCGCACCTGCATGCAAATGGGGCCATAATGGCATGCAAATGGCCCCAATTGCACCTTGCATACATTATGGCCCCATTTGCATGTGCACTTTTGAATAGCGCAGTAGTTGCGCCTATCACAATGGCACTTGCGCTAGTGCAGCCCCCTGCTCCACTCTGGCCACTTGCGCTGCGCCATGTGCACTGCAGGTGGCCAAGGAGTGATATTCAACAATGCTGTGCCATGGCGCAGCTCCATTGAATATCACCCTGTCCACGCCCCAGCGCATCCAAGTTGCGCTGTGCCCAGGCTTGCGCCACAGCCTGGTGCAGTCTGAATATCCCGCCCTTAGGGCCCAAATCCCATTGTATTCATTGTGGTTTGGTCACATTGGATCCTTGAGCTCAACAGCTGTTGACAGTATTATTTTTGTCATGCACACTGTGTTGAATCTGAATTATCTGTTCATGCTAATTCATCATATGAATCATTGAAAATAAAACAGAGCTATGGTTCATACTGATTTACAGACTTCAGAATGAATGAAGCCTTGAACAATGGTATAAAAATGAATGGACTCTTGATTGTACTGGAGCTACAACTATATTCAGTTGATCTTAATTTCATTAATGCTTCAAATCAAAGGTGTGGAATCAATGTTATTTAACTTGAGAGGTGCCTGTTTGGTATTTTATTATCTTTGCATAGCTTTAGCCAGATTTTTAGGGTTACAGAACAACTATAATGAGAGTATCCCTGATTGTTGTCATTGTTTTAAATGACTTCTGGACACAGATTAGCAAGGGTTATAGCTGCTTATCTATACTTACCTAAGTCAAGGGAAAATACTTTGGAACTAGCTTCCAGAGTTATGCTTAGCCCCTCAATAGAAGGGAAAGCTTTAACAAATGCTTCTTTCTTTCAGTGGCGGCTCTACACCAGGGCCTGCCAGGGCACGTGCCCTGGTAAAAAAATGCTGTGCTCCAGTTGGTGCCCCATATGCTGCAGAACTTCCTCCATAGTAACAATATACCAGTGCCCTGGCTGTTATCTGTTGTGCCCCAGCTGTGCCATGGTAACCATTTATGGCTAGAGCCGCTACTGCTTTCTTTGATATCTTATTTTTAAATGCAAAAACTGCTTGGAGAAATGATTACTTTTTAGACTATTTCATTATGAAATTCAATATGTATATTCACTGAATTCTATGACAGCTGGATTATTGTAATAGTGTTGTTTTGTGTTTCGTAATGGCTTTTAGCCAAACGAATAAACTTTGAACTAATATGAATTGCACACACATACACACTCACTGTATAAACACACTTACACACTATATAAACACATGCTATATATAATCATGCATGCCCACAAACAAACAAACTCACACACACACACACACACACACCTTCCATCACTCTCGTTCCACAGCCAAACATTTGCTCCTGACTCCACTTATGCTCACAGAGATGGGCCAGAGGTCTTTCAGTTTCAGTGCTGCCCCCCACTTGAATGCTATACCTGCTCCCTCAGGCAGTCCTCCTCCACTAAAGCATTCACTTATAAAAGAAAAGGGAAAGAGGAAATTGTTTAACCAGGAAAGGCACACTAAGCCAAAGCTTGTTTCCAGGTGCGACCTGGGAGCACAAGGAAGTTAAGTGACTTGCTCAGGGTCACACAGTATGCAAGTGGGGGCTGTGGGATTCAAGCCCAGGTCTCCAGGTTTGCAGCTCAGTGCCCTTAACCACAGCGCTATACTGTGCCTACTATATTCAAACATATACAGAAACACACACACACATACACACACTAAATAAACATACACACTATGTATTAACATGTAAGAGTTCCTCAGAGAGTGTTGTAACCATTTTATTCACACTCTGACAGATACCTTTGTGGTTATCCAGCAGTTAATCATATCTGGGTTCACCCCCTCCAAGTCAGATCCCCAATATAATTTATTAAGCAATGATTCATGAGCAGGGGTTACATCAACAGTCTGCTAACCACCCCTTGGGGGTGTAATGTGGCAGAGAGGCACAGCTGAGTGCCGTATGCCCCTAGGGTGTGCATAATGGACTTAATGCAACTCCTTTATGTAACCCCTGGGAGTGCCTTATTGCTGTTATAAAAATTGAGTTAGGTAAAAAAATTATTTACCTTTAAATACTGAGTCATTTGATTTGTTTTGTCATGAGACTCTGTAGTTATATTAATGTAAGGCTCTTGGAATGTTAAGATCCAATCAAGAGGCTGTATAATATGGTCCTTTGTATAATGCAGATTATCTTGGACTCTCCAGCCAAAATTATCTGTTATCAGGGCCATTACTACAGGATAGGTGGGATACATTTTTCACATATAGTAGTAAGAATATACTCTGAAGCAAATGGTGTGGCGCTCCCATCATCCATGCTACCGGCTCTGGTTGAAAATCATGAAATCGACTCCACTTAAAATCGTACACCCTTAGTACAGCAACTCACTTTCTAGGAACAAAACCTACTTCCCAAAACCAAACACCATAGAACTCTATGTCAGAAATGTGTAACACAGCTTACCAAAGCCGCCTGCTACTGTATATAGTGCAGGCAGTTCAGACACCCCTGCGAGGTGTTAACGACTCTCTTACCTGATGTCACACATGTTACTAGGCCTTTCCAACCACTGATGAGGTGTTAATTGTAGCATCAGCTGAGTTCTAGGGCACTCTATTACCAGGAAGCCAAACAGGGAGTGCAGTCAAAATTTTCCCTTAATAAAGCAAATCAATAGTGTGAATTCTCCATCAGCTCAAGTGGCAGCATGTTTTGCCCTCACTCAACCATCTCCTTCCACCATGAATGAGTCAGGAGCAGCATATACTGTAGAGCATTATGGGATGGTCCCACAGCTTTATTTACAACCAGTGTCTGTAATACTTACAACTCATTCCGGTTGACATGGCATGCATATATGACATTTAATACTTTAATCATTAAATGTTTCATCATTATATACATCAACCCTATACCCTCGGTCTAATATATGCATATGTACACATACATTTCCTGGGGGCCAGTCTCTACTGTCCCTTGAGTGGAAAAGAATAGCTGAGGGCAGAGAGGATGGCCTGCTGGAAACAACACTGGCTCAGATGAGGACCAGCGCCCCTTGCAAATGACAAGACCCCTGTGAAAACCAAACATTCTTAACTGTGCCTTGATGAAGAACAGGCAGTGTCATAACTAGAGTCTGACCCCATATTGGCCCTCAACCTTTCATCTTCACTGACCAGATGTTCCTGAGCTGGCTGCTGACCGGGCTTTCTAGATCAGCTGCTGAGCCCATGTTAATAGCTGACCTCTGTTCACAGCCTGTTCCACATCTTCTTCAACCCCCAGGGCTGCTAGCCAACCTCCAGCTGTTGAGATGGAAGATTTGCTTTCTCCCCCAAGCACCCCTCCAGCACCTCCTTGAGCCCCAGGAGAATAAGTCCAACCTGACCTCAAAGAGGTGCAGACTGTCTTACTGGTATAGCCCTGAGCACTCCAAGTTAAGGCTGGGGTGTTGCAGTGCTTGGCCCCCTGCCATTTCAAAGGCCACTCTCACCCTGTGGTTAAACCACTTCTATGCCCTATCCATGGCCTTCTAGCTCTGGGTATGGGTCACACTCTCCTCAGGACCACCTTAGACCACATCAAAAGGTTATTTTCATTTCATTTTTGTGCAATCACATTTTTCTTGTGGCACCTAGGAACTGGCCACTCTGATTGTCCCACCATTTCCCCCTATTAACTCCCTTCCTTCACTTGCTGTTAATATTCTTTCTTTCTCCATTTGCTTCTCTGTGATTAAAAAAAAATATGTGAATCTTGTGATCATAAATGTATGTAACTTACAACTAGCCTTAGTACGAAATATGTTGTCTTGTGCCTCTAAATGAATTTGTGAGCAAGTATCTCTGTTTATCCTGCCTATCATTCCCTATGTAAACCTATTGTACAATGTGCTCATCTGTATGTAATTAACCTCAGGTCACCCCTGAAAAAGGGACTTCTTAGTCTCAGTGGGTCCACCCGGTGAACAAAATTTGAATAAATAAGTGTGAAACTGAGATCCCTTGGTTTGCAAATGTATATAATTATTGTTCATATGACTGATTGCAGAAAGCTATTTGGGTTTATTAGAAAAGATAACAATCTGGAACACAGGGGGTTGGCCTTGAGATGTATTTTGATCTCCACAAGCTTGTTTACAGAACTGTCAACAGGAGACAATCTCTGGGACAGAACGTTCTATTTTGTTGCACCTGTTAAGACTAGATGTGCTCTTCAGGCTATCCTTAGGAAGGAAAATGACAAAGTTTTGATACATTTTGTGAAAAGCAGGAGATGTAACTTTTAACAACAGGATGCAGATTTTGAACTGCCAGGCTAAAATCATCTTGTATAATTAGAGCACTGCTTTTCCAAGAGATACTAAAATGGAGGACTTTTTTGTTTGCACTGCCTTTATGAAGAGCTATCGGTATCATTTTATTTAAGATTAGGATGGCTACTACTGTATGTGAGATGCTAGATTCCACCACCACATCCCCATCCTGAGTGCACCATAGAAAAGCAGCAGGAAGGTCACTCTGAAGAGGGTTTTTTCATGAACTGATGTACAGGTGCTGTAGTGGAGTAGATATTGGTAGACAGGATCAGGGGTCTTGCCCCCCAGGCCCAGACATGCATGATCATTTTAACCACCATGGTCTGATGTAGGTAAGGGACATTCTTCAGTTTTCTCATAAATGCAATTGCACATAGGTGTGCCATGCCCAGGGCAAAAGGCTCACCCTCACCTTCGAGCTGGACATAAAACCTCACCGTGGTGTCTCCTGGTATCAGCCACCTTACCTGCAGGCCACACCTATCCATAAACCTTCAGACTTCATCATTGAAACCTCCATGGTTTTTCATGGTTTTATCAAATGACCCCCTTCTATAAGGACAAATAGCTCTCACCACCCAATTTTCCATAAGTGGTATGGTATTTGGGTTCTTTCTGTTCTGCAAGAGGAGACAGTTCAGTGACCTTAGACAACTGCAAATGAAAAAGAGCATCAGCAATGTTCTTCTGTACCCTTCAATATGCCTCGCCCAGAAGAGGTTAAGCTGGAAGCTCAGCAGGATCAACACCCAAAGTGAGTGGGTTACCTCTGCCTGTTGATAACACCCACCACTGCCCTGCTGTCAGAACAAAACCTTACATGCCTGTTGCAGAGGTCTACATGCTCACACCCATGTGGCCACCACAATTAGGAACAGCTCAAGAAAGGTGATATCCTTGCATAAGCCCAAGGCCACTCATTTGGGGGGGGGGCAGTTCTCTGCTGCTCATTTCCCATCCAGGAAAGCCTCACAGCCATGACACAATAAGAGCTGCAATGCAGTGGTGTGCTCCGACTCCTCCAGCCACATAGTGACCCCATTAAATCTGGACAGAAAGCATTCTCAAATTGCTAAGTCCTTCTACACCTCTTCGATTAGCTGCACCCAGTGGGACTTCTGCAATGGCCCTAACCAATGCTCTGGTAAAGGCCCTCTGTTGGATGATGACCCTGCATGCAAAGTTATGTAAGCCCAGTAATTGCTGGACTTCCTTCAGCTGCAGCCTGGTGGGCCCATTTGTCCAGGCAAGGAAGGCTACAAGTTTTCTGACCTGTCTCTGGGAAGTGGAACTGCATTACTAAGGAGTGCAGCTCAATCTCCGGGAACATCAAGGTAGTGCCCAGCCCCTCCATTTTCCCCCAGGGTGAGGGGATGCCAATTTTCTTGAGAACTTCTGTTAAATTCCATAACATCTCAGGCCGGGCTGGTGGCACTGAGGGTTGAGGTGCTGGACGCCACACCTCACACCACGCTGGCGACCTGGGTTCGGGAACGAGCCAGAGCCACTGGGGGTCGGCAGGGGAGGGACAGAGATTGAGCATCCACCGACTGCTCTCTCTTCCCGGGGATGGGTATGGGAAGTGCTCGCTCATGGAGTGACCTCTGGCGGTGGCTGGAGGATCGCCAGTGTAGCAGCGTGGCGTAATGCCTGGGGCAGAGCCACAGCACTACGTTGCCTTGCTGGCTGGGCTCCGTGGTGAGGGCGAAACAAGTGGAAAAATCCTTCCACAGATCGGTGAGATGATGGTGGCCCGGGGACTTCGCTCACATCCCAACTGCTGGCCCAACGTGCCCTGGATCTTCTTCCAAGGCGACCCGATGACACCAAGGTAGGCACTTCACACTTAAGAGGTTACCACCGTGGGAGGGTGGAATCAGCCCAGAAAATGGTACCGGGGGTTGAGCCTGCCTGGAATCATTCGGGGGAGGAGATTGAGGGGAGATGCAAGGGTTCAGGCTGGGAGTAGGGCGGACTCTGTGTGGGCACTCCTGAAGGATGCCCGGGGTGTGGATTTAGAAATAAAGTTAAAAAATAAATAAATAAATTCCGTAACATCTTGCTGCACTCTTAGGGAAGGGGGTGTCCCCAGATGAATAGTAAATCAGTCAGGTAGTGCACTACCTACCCCGATGCTCCCCACTAGCAGAACACCCATGTCCAGAATGTGCTTAGTGTCTCAAAGGTCACACAGGCCATGGAGCAACCCAAATATATCACGTTATCATAATAGTACTCCCCTTCAAATTTAAAACCCAGTAGATCCCAGTCATCTGGATGAACAGGGAAAAGATGCAATGCTGATTCAAAGTCGCTCTTACCCAGCCATGTCCCTCTTCCCCTTCCCTAATCCCAAGATAGCTTGGTGTAGGGTATCATAGGTCACTGTGTACTTTCCTTTGGGGATAAAATCATTGACTGAATGCCCAACTGGATATGATAAATGGTAAATTAGCCAAATACCCCTGGTTCTTTTTTGGGCACCAGTACTACCAGTTTTCCAGGGAGTACAGGGAAGGGGTCTGTGACCCTGCGTGCCTGCACTTTCTTAGCAATTGTTTGGCACACCTGTAACCAGCCTCTCTTGTCACTCAGCTCATGGCCAGTTACTAGAGGGCTCTCGAAGGGTTAAGTCTGACTCTGACAGTTTCCCTCTAGTGGAACCCCTTCCTTGCTTGGAGCCAGGATGACAGGATGCCTGTGTATAGGATATTCTGACTCAGCTAGAAGCATGAAACTCTGTCATGAACATTCATAGCCCTATCCTCCTCCCTTCACAGTGTAAGCCCCCCAAACGGGCTTACCTTATGAAGCCTTTCACTCCGTGGTTCCCCTCTATGATTTTCAGGGTCAGACAGTGGCTCCAGTGGGATTTGGACCTGTTCTGGTAAATGGGTGGCTTCTGCGCCTGCCACTCCTTCATGGTGCCTGGCCTTTTGGGACAGGGGGTCAGGTACCGTATGGCTGTCCCATGCCTCCGGTCATGTTTGGGGTGATGTTCAGCCCTGAAGGGCTGCTGTGGCAACAGGATCACAGGTTGCAAGGTCCAGGAGATGCCCTGGGTTTAAACAGGGCTGAGAGACATGCCTGACATGTTCGGTTTCTGTACCCAGGGTTCCCACTGTACCGAGTGGGCAGGTAGCTATAGGACCAGCCACCTCCCCTAATCCTCTTCAGACAGTGCTCTGCAATGCCAGACTGATTAGGAACAATACTGCTATTTTGTGAACTTGATTTCCTGTGTTAATCTGGCTTGCATTATGGAGACTTGGCTGGGTGACAATGCTGGCCCAGTTTTAGTGGCCGCTGTCCCCACCGGGTACTCCGTGGTGCACTGCCCAAGGAAGGATAGCAGGGGCGGGGGTGCGGTCATCGTTTTTAGAGCAAGCCTGGGCTTCACAGTGCATTCAGTTGGTAACACCAGGTCTTTTGAGTGAGTCGCCATTCATGGGGGTCCTGGTGCAGGCTGCAGGATTCTCCTCATTTATCGCCTGCCTGGGCCGGGGGGAGAATTTCTGCAGGAGGTAGCGGATTTTGTTGTCGACCAGGTGTTGGAGTCCCCCAGGTGTTTAATCCTTGGGGACTTCAACGCCTGGGTCAATGATGAATCATCACATTTTGGTTATGACCTTCTCCAGCTAATGTCTTCTCTGGGCCTGACACAAGTGGTTGCCTCTGTGACCCACCAACACGGTCACACACTTGATCTGGTGTTCCAGCTGAGTCTTGGGGTTGATAACCTCAGGACTGATTCTGTCTTTTGGTCTGATCACTGCACTGTGGAGTTCATGTTTGGGGGCCCCCCTGATAGTCTTGTCCCTCTGGTGATGGTTAGCATCGCCTTTTAAGGGGGTTAGACCCAGAAGGACTTCTGGCTGTAGCTGACCTCTCTAGGGTTGAGGCGGCTTGTGTGATTGGCACTGGAGAGACAGTGGGCACCTATAATAAGGTGGGGTCTGAAGCTCTGGATGCCATAGCACCAGTTCATATATGACCCAGATCTTCTCACCTGAGATCCCCATGGTTTGACAGGGATCTCAAGGTGACGAAGATCACAGGTCGGAAGTTGGAGCATTGTTGGTGGAAGTCCGGGCTAGATGCTGACAAACTGATCCTGCGCACCCGCTATCGTGAGTGCCAGGAGGCAATCTCCCATAAGAAGGCAGAGTTCCTGTTCAGAGAGATTGCAGTAGGGAGGAACAGACCTGCTCAGCTTTTTTGGACTGTGGACAGGCTTCTTCATCCAGCCTGTCTTCAGCTGAAAAAAGCCTTTTCATCAACCTTGTGAGAGAAGTTTGCTCTGTTCTTCTCTGACAGGGTGTCGGCTATCCGGTAAGGGATTCTGTCAGGTAGACTTTTGCCACGCAGTTGCCAGTCTGCTGGGAGCAGAGGAACTCTGCCTGCCTGGGAAGACTTTAAGCCAGTTTAGGTGTCTGAGGTGATGTGGGTGATCTTAGAGCTGAAGCGTACATCTTGTGAACTGGACCCAGCCCTGACACGTTTCTTGACGGGTTGCGCCGAGGCTGTTGGCCCAGTGTTCGCTGGGATAGCCAGGTGTTCAGTGGTGGAGGGGGTGTTCCCAGCTCCTCTGAAAGAGGCGCTGGAGAGACCCCTCCTAAAGAAACCTTCCCTTTTCCCAGACATCCTAGCAAATTGCCATCCTATCTCCAACCTGCATTTTTTGAGTAAGGTTGTTAAGAAACTGGTAGCACAGCAGCTCGAGGATCGGCTCATGTCCTTTGACATCTATGAGCCATTTCAGTTGTGTTTTCGGGCCAGACATAACACAGAAACCACACTAGTCAGGGTGCATAATGACTTACTCAGAGCTAGAGATAGAGGAGACAGGTCAGTTCTTGTGCTCCTCGATCTCTCTCTTCAGCTTTCGACACCATGGACCACATTGTGCTTCTCGATTGGCTCTGTGAATTCTGTGGACTCGCCAGTGTTGTCATCAAATGGTTTGAGTCCTATCTGACAGACAGGGTGCAGCGGGTAGTGATGGGGAATTTGTCCTCCTCTCCAATGCCTCTGTCATGTGGAGTTCCGCAGGGCTTGATCTTGTCACCGATGCTGTTTGGGTGTATATGCTGCCCCTGGGTGAGATCATTCGACAGTACAGTGTGGAGTTTCACTGCTATGCAGATGACACCCAGCTGTATTTGTCATTTGCCCCCAGGACATCTGGTGCGGTCGATGTGCTTAACACCTGTCTTGCTAAAATCAATGACTGGATGGCTTCCAGCCGGCTGCGACTCAACCTGAACAAGACAGAGGTGCTTGTGGTTGAGCCAGGTCAAGGGTGTGATGGGTTGCTACCTGGAGCAGACACTGGTCTTTTTTTAGGATCTACTGCATTGGCGGCTTCCCTGAAGGTGCAAAATCTAGGTGTAATCCTGGACAGCAGACTGACCTTTGAAGATCAGGTGTCATCTGTTGTGAAGAGTGTTTTTTACCACTTATGGAACATCGCCAGGATCAAGCCCCTTTTTCCACCTGAAGATCTGATCTGCCAACCCTAGTACATGTCTTTGTGACTTCCAGACTGGACTACTGTAACGCTCTTTACTTCGGGGTCATGGGAGGGACCCTCCACAGGCTGAAGCTGGTGCAGAATGCGGCGGCCCAGTTACTGGCAGGACTATCTCGGTCGTGCCATGTGACTCCGGTTCTGCATGTCCTGCATTGGCTGCCGGTCAGGTGGAGGGTCCTTTTCAAGGTGGGCTTGCTCGCCTATAAGGGCCTATATGGGCTGGGTCCTGGCTACCTGTCTGAGCTCCTGTTGCCTGCGACCTCAGCCCACTCCCTCCACTCTGTTTCAAGGGGCCTCCTGGATGTTCCCAGGGTTCAGCTCAAGATCTCTGGTGATCTAGCATTTAGTGTCTCTAGGCCGACCCTGTGGAACACGCTTCCAGCTGCAGTCTAGGAGGCCCCTTCGATTGGTGACTTTAAGCAGAGGCTTTAGGCCCATCTCTTCTGCCAGTCTTTTAGGGACTAAGCCATCTCCTCCCCCCCTCCACATTTTTTCTTCAGCTATTGTAGATGTTATAGTTGTGCTTTTAAGAATGTTGTTTTAAAGATTTTTTACTCTTCTTGCGTAAGTGCTATTTCTGAATTTTGTATTCTGTTTTTATTGTGTATGGTGCCCAGAGCCTCCGGGATTGGGCATCTTAGAAATAAAATTGCCTTGCCTTGTAAATAGTAATGGCCCTCCATGCTCTGAGTGTGTGCAGCCACCGGGAGAGCAGAGAGAGGAGGAAAGAAAGAAAACTCCTAAGAATGGCTGCTCTGTGGGTCCTGGGTCTGGTTATTAGGGCAGGCTGGACTCGGGACCATTAGGGCAGGTTGGACTCGGGACCACATCGGGACTTAAAATTAATTAAATTAAATTTGTAAATAGTTTCACCAGTCCACACTACTGGGCATGTGCAGCTGGCATTTAGGAAATTTAAAGGAGCAGTAGCTCCATTCAGGGGTCAGTAGTTTGGTACCAGCTGGCGCCATTCGGGGCAACATATTGTAAATAGTTATTTGGGACTGCATGTCCCAGGGGGCTTTAGGAGGACAGTTTGTTTGGTGTCTTGGAGTCGGGTCCCTGATTGGACTCCCAGGATTTTGGCGCCTTTAGGGGAAGTTAATATAAGGGAGTATGTTGGTACCTTTGGGAGAGAGTCACCCAGGGAGAGAGAGAAGAGAGAAGGCTGAAGTGGGGCTGATTGCCTGCTCAGCAGTGCAGCCGGTTGTTTTGTTTTGTGGGCCATGCAAGTGGGTCGGGCAAAGGACGTGGCAGCTGCTATTCATTCTGGGAGCCCTGGGTATGGGGCTTACTGCACTTTCAGTCCCTTAGAAGGGATAAAGGAGAAGGGTGCTGTCTGCCAGGGAGCACTGAGGAAATGACAAAGTCATGAGGTGAGGGGGTATAATACAGATCCAGGGGTCTGGGACTTCCCTGGTCCTGGTCAGCCTTCTTTCTTGGACTTGCTATTTCTGGGTTCTGTGCCTTAAAGAAGCCACCTCTAGAGGTATGGACTTTTGTGGAAATGGGGCGAGGAGCAGACATAAATGGGTGTTTTTTTGCAGCTGGCCACCCCCCATGGAGGTCCCATTCCTCACTTGGAGTTAGCCGAGAAACTAGGAGGGAAGGACAGTCAGTCTTGCTGTCTGCTGTTTGCAAGGGCCTGTTCAGCCACAAGTGGTTTTGCTTCTTGCATTTGGACTCTAGCTACATAGGCTATGGGTAGCCACCTGAACTGACTTGCTCATGACTGTGACCTCCATGGTCCAGAGCACCACTAGCTATAACATCACCAGCACAGTCTAAAACAACTGAACTGTTTTATTTGCTCCATGGAGTGACCGTTCCTGTTTTTTTCTACTGTTCATTAAATGAGATCCCCTGTTTTCTGCAGTTTGGAGATTGCCTCCTATTTTTTAAAAGAACTATTTGCTGCTAAAAGAAGTTTGCCTCCACAGCCAGCCACTGTCGTGGGAGTTGACAAGAGGCCTGCCTGGTGAAGACTGTCTACAAAGGCCATCCAGTGAAGTGGGTAAGGCCAGGCAGGTGAAGATTTGCGTCATCTCCGAGCACCATCCCTTCATCGTCGGCTGGCCTGGGAGCACCCTTCAATGGAGTCCATCCATCACCAGTACCAACCCTGCGACTCAGGTACTATTTTCTTGTTATTATTTCTAAACTGTGTTACTTGGGTTGTACAGTGCCCCCCTCCCAACAATTTACCATCTGGATACCCCTAGACCGGGAAGGGGATTTACAATGTGGGGGCACATCCAGGATCTAAATTTTCGGGTGCCCCGGCCATGGTGGAATAAAAAAACTGTGGTGCTGGGCAAGCTGTGGAAGTTCCCCTAATTGCTGGACTAGTTTATTGCACAAACAAGATGGCATGTGAGACTGGGACAATCTTCACGCCTTTTCGGTGAGAACTGCAACTGCCTTGTTTCCATCAGCGGCCGAGATGGAGTAAAGATGGACTTAGTGGGAGCACAGACTGTGTCTTGGGCATTGCCTATTGTAACTCCTTTATATTTTTGCCCGATGGCCTTTTCTAAGAAATGTTCAAGGTATGGGGAGGTTTGCCCATTGAAAATTCAGCACCCACAAATGTGAACTGTAAATACAGTTTTCTTCAGAGACTACACTGTGGTGATGCCCTGTTTGACCTAGGGCCCAGGTCTCGTGGGTGGTTTATCCCTAGTTACTCAGAGCCTCAGGGGCATTTGGACAGAAAAGCAGCCCCTGCAGAGACTTTCTGAAGTGTTTGTGGACAATGGGCTTATTTGGGGGTAAAATGATTTGGGGGGAAAATAGAAAAGGGAAAAAAATGCAGAGTAACTATTTAACCGCTGTTGATTTATTATGTGTTTACTTGCCTTCCTAATGCACTTTCAATGTCTTGATATAAGTTGTACACTAAGAAAAAAAAGGTATTTTACTAAGACCTGGGGGGTATTGCATTTCAGAAAGGTTTCAGGAAATGTTTCTGTAAAAATGGTGTTCATCTGCTCTAATGCTTTTCCACTTTTAGTAGTTTTTAGAATGTATCAAAATGCTCAGTTTACAGTAATGATGCTTTAAGATGGTGTGGTAACTATTGCTAAAAGTTATGCTTTAGCTATCACTGTGTTTCTATTACATTTTTTTTTCAGGCAGTCCAACGCAGGCAGCTGGCAGCAATTTGGGTAAGTGGTTAAGTGGTGTACAGTATGGGCAAGTGGTAAAGTTGTTGTAAAGCATGAGACTAGGACCTGGGATGCCGCTGCGTGAACTAAAAGCAATTTG
Organism: Neoceratodus forsteri; assembly: GCA_016271365.2. NCBI lineage: Eukaryota > Metazoa > Chordata > Ceratodontiformes > Ceratodontidae > Neoceratodus > Neoceratodus forsteri. Next base: position 945,611,408 of record CM028130.1, read on the forward strand.
TCTGTAGGTTCAGCGGCTGGGTCATCAGGGGTGTAGGACCTGGAATTCCATCAGCCCAGCTGAGCATCTGGTGGCCTCCATTGGCTTGGTCGGCAGGTGGCCAGGTAGGGGTTAGTTAAGGAACTGGGAACGCGATTGGTCAGGCCGAGTTTTTCCTGGGCTTTGTAGATCTGGCTGGTGGGTGACCCAGTTGAATAGTGATTCCCGGGTGGTTTAGAGAGCCAGATTAGCATATGATAACATAGTAATAGCTTAGGCATGGAGTAAGGTAGTGTAAATAGTATAGGATGAGCCTTGGCTCACCGAGGATGGCAAGCATATAAGTGAGAGGAACGTGTAAGCCCCCCAAACGGGCTTACCTTATGGAGCCTTTCACTCTGTGGCTCACCTCCATGATTTGTGGGGTCAGTCAGTGGTTCCTGTGGGACTTGGACCCAATCTGGTCTGTGGGTGGGTTCTACGGCTCCATGCCACTCCTTTATGGTGCCTGGCCTTCTGGGACAGGGGGAGTCAGGTGCCACATGGTTGTTCCATGCCTCCAGGCATGTTTGGGGTGGTGTTTGGTCCTGAAAGGTTGCAGTGGCAATGGGACCGCAGGTTGTAAATAGTAATGGTGGTCCACGCTGTGAACATACGTGGCTGCCAGGAGAACAGGGAGAAGAAGAACAAAAGAAAACTTCTCAGAGTGGCTGCTCCATGGGTCCCGGGTCCAGTTATTATCCATTCAGGAGTCAATAGTTCGGTGCCAGCTGGTGCCATTCGGGGCAATATATTGTAAATAGTTATTTGGGACTATATGTCCCAGGGGGCTTTAGGAGGACAGTTTGCTTGGCGCCTTGGAGTCAGCTCCCTGATTGGCCCCCAGTGATTTGGGCGCCTTTAGGGGACGCCAATATAAAGAAGTAAGTTGGCGCCTTTGAGAGAGCTCAGCTTGAAGGAGAGCACAGTTTGCAATGGGCACAGTTGTAAGTAAGCCTTGCATTAAAGATGTGCTGGTGGAGAATCATGAAAGGCATAGAATATTTTTGAATATTTTTAATATTTTTGAAAAAGTCTGAAGTTTCAGAACAATGATTGGCTTAGTCTTTTCATGAGGATGGCTTGGCAACACTGTATTAGTATTTGTGAGAGTGGAGTTTTTATATGCAATAAATATATCTATGTTATCTAAAACAATTTCTTTGTATTCTAGTAAATAATGTATGGGGCTTGAAACATGGAGTCATTTATGGATTAATGAGCAATGTCTTGTATTTTTATATATCGGGTAGGTTCGAAAGCTAGAGCACTTTGTTCTTTTCTGTAACATCCATGTTGGTCCAATAAAAGGTATCAAATCATTTGTTTCTGGATCTATATTTTTATAGTTACACACCTTCACCTTACCAACACCTTCCCAAAGACCCCAAGCCCCCCTCAGAATATATAATGGGGTCACAAGGCCTTGCATCATTCTGCTCTATCTTCATCAATCCTGCAGTGTAGCCTGCAAGCTTAGCATTATTCTCTGTGTTATATTAATAACATTAAGAGGGATAACGACTCAATTGAACCATAAGGTTCATTTTCAGCTAGGTCCCTTTGTATCAAGGTCACTGTTACAGCACAAGACAGTTAATGTTTCAAAGGTTAGATTTACATAAAATTTTGTGAAATGATAAAATTAATTATTAAATTAATGACATTAAGGCCATTACACAGTATATGAATTATATCTCAGTTCAGGTGACTCTGCAGATACAACAAGGCAGGGGTGCACATGCCTGCTCAACAAACCATCTCTTTAAACTATTTATCTAATTATAGTGTTAACCTCTTGTAGCATTATCGGTACAGAGTTCTGTAAGACAGTGCCTTTGTAGCAAATAGATAACCTGATGTTCAAAATATTACAGCAAAGTCGAAAACTCAAATTCCCCCAATGCTTTTTGACTTTCTTAAAGAAAAAAAATAGAGTATCTTGTGGGAAAACAGCAACTAAGAACATTTACTTACAAGATGTATAATTACTTTACATTGTAATCTTGTGATTAAAATGGCAGCAAAGGAATGCCAGCCCAGTGGCATGGAGTGCTGAGGTGCTGGGCACCTTAACTCCTGCCACTCTGTCAACCCGGGCTCGGAAACTGACTCAAGTTGCTCAGAGGCCGGTGGAAAGAGGAAGGATCGACCATCCCAGGACAGCTTTCTATCCTCGGGGGGGGGGTTAAAGTGGCATGCTGCTTGTCTGCCACCCAGCACATGCTCACCACCACGTAGGGAAGGGAACCCACTTTCAGGATGCCTGGGCCATCTCCGCGAAAGCAGAACTCACACATTGCACCCATTGCACATCCATGGGCCCAGTGAGAAAACTGGAGGAAAACCACCTCAGGTGGCTGGATGAACAACTCACCCTCCACAGGCCCCACACCGGTGGCTGGGCATAACTACAAGTCCTATGGCAGAGGACAACAGTAAAGGTAAGTCCCAGAGGAACCGGATGATTGAGCTGGTGGGGGGGGGTCAGTCAGAAAAGGGCTGCTGGGGAGAACCAAAAGATAAACAGAAGGAAAAAAATGGCAGCAAAGGAATACAACCAGAGGTACGGTATGGACTTATAGCAATTACTTGTGGGAGAGACACTATAAAGTATAGCTGATTTCTTATGTCTGTTTCCATTGATAGTAGAGCCGAATATGAATGCAGGATGCAGTGATTCATAAACTCTAAGTTTCCTTCCCTAAAGCCAATTTTTGGTGCTGCAGTTTGTGCATGAAATGTGACCTGTCCAGCTCTGCTAGACTATCTTACTGGCCTTGCTGTGCCCCAGGTCTCAAGTTCAATCAATACACATCAACGTGATCCTAAATTTTAAACACCTTCTAAATCTACTTATAGTTGCAGTTGTTATCCATTTGCTGTTGATGTACTGTTAGTTAGGTTTAGCTGTTGTTCACTTACAGCAATTTATTTTTACTTAATGTGCCTGGGGAAATGTACTGGGTCTCATTACACCAAGTTGCCAAATAATGAATTGTGACAGGTTACGACTTCCAGGGCCATACCTGCAATTTTTGAAGAAAACAGTCCCCTCCGGTCCTTGCTGTCGGCTCTGGACCCAGCTCCCTTTGTTTTCTGACTCCCAAAGCTCTGGCTGGACAACTGCTCTTTCTTCCGACCAGCACCCTCTTGGGCCGACCAGCTCATGATGGCTGTTTGCCACTGTGACAGGGTGGAATAGGACCCTGTCCCAGTTGTTATGTAGAATTTGAATGCAGGGATCTGTTCTGTTCTTTCCTTTCCTGTCTCTTGTCTGTCTGGTTGCACAACCACATTTTCCTGTGGGACCTAGGATTTGGTCACCCCTACAGTCTCACAATTCTCTGCCTCTCACTGTCCCTCAGTCTCCCTTACTGTCTGTTTTTTTCCTCCCTTACATGTCTGCTGATATAAAAAATATATGCAAATCATTATGTGGAAATGTAACTGATATTGGGATCCCTTTGGTTAGAAACTATATAGTGTTATTGTTGAAATGTATATATTTGTGGTTTGAGATGATTGCAAAAAGCTATTGGAAACTCAAGAGGTTACATTAGTGCAATTTTTAAGCCTTTTGCAAGAGCTGTGGAAAATGGGCCTCAGCTCTGGGACACCGTATTCTTGCAGCATCTGCCTGAAACATACAAGAACACTATGGAAGAAACAGGATGCTTGTTAAGAATGAGGGATGGAAGGACCTATAAGAGAGCTGAGCTGCAATTGCAGGACAGATGGATACACAGAGATTGAAGGAAAAGTCTGATGAATCTGCTGTTTATTCTTCCTTCGTAAACAGTTATTCTGAACAAGTTTTTTTTATGTTACTGCTAGTATAAATAAATATTTCTTGCAAATTTTACAACTGCTCCTGGTTTTTCCTATGCTTCCTGACCTGTGCCTTAATGACAGATGGTGTCAGCCTCAGTGGGATTTATGCCATGCATACTCTAAGCCAGGAGTTTTGGTGTGTGGGTACTGGACCTAGTATCAGGGAAGCACTGAGAAAGGTATGGATTCTGCAGCAGCAAGTCCAGGAGTGGTTACCAAGAGAATGGCAGTCAAACTAGTAGAGACAGAAGTCTAAGCTGAGATTGTACATCCAGCACAAGTTATGGAAAAAGAACAGGCAGTGATAGAACCTGAAAGCCTGATGGACTTTTTCAAATGGTGGGCTATACAATAAAAAGAGATGGAGAAGCAGAGGAGAGAAGAGATGCAGTGACAGGAGCATCAGATGAGAGAAGAGATGCAGTGACAGGAGCAGCGATGACTGGATGCCTTGCAAGCTATCAAAGGCAGAGGATCTGGCACAGATCCAGATGAGCAAGAAAACATAAGCAACTTAAAAGTCATTAAACTTACAAAGTTGTGTCCCTCGTATGATATCAAAGCATACCTGACAACTTTTGAAAGAGTTGCCACAGCCTGCCAATGGCCAAAGCAGCAATGGACAATCAGACACTATTTCCTGGAGACAGTGGTGTTTGCTGTCTCCGGGAGCTACTCTTGCTCACATCATTGTATAGTTTTTCTGATATTTTTCACTTTCCTCATTACAAGGCATGGAGGCCTGAACTTCTCTGGAATCAGGAAGAGGAGTTGTAATCCCTTGTGATACCTGGGGACTACAACCCATTATTAGGGATTTTGTTTTTGCTGTGCTTATGTGGGTTTTATTTACTTTTGTGTACAAGCCACGAATAAGTGGTGTTTTAATATTTTATACCAGTTTGTCACTGTTATATTTATAAAAGTAGCCTATGACCCTGGAAACCATATCTGAGTCACTCAGCACTATTTAAAATTTGTCCCACGGTGAGTGGGGCACGCACGTCATTAAGCACGAAGATGCATGCAAAGACACGCGCATCTTAGTGCATGTTTTGCATGTTTTTGAGTGGGTAGTGGGGCCTGGACATTTTACCTGTAATAACCATTACGTAGCAATGTGAAGGCTGGTATGCCTCAGCTTGTAAATGTTTCTGTATTGAGTAACACTCGTGATATATAAATGTGTACACCTGGAATATTCCTACATCTAATTGTATCTCTTAACTATTTCATAACACTGAGAGATACTAAGGTTAATCAAGTCAGCAAGTCACATTTATACCCTATTCCTTGACAATGGCTGAAGTGTTACAAATGTCAGATTGGAATTTTGCCCATAAATGTACTTTGTGTGATATATATAAAATATTCACAAATTAACACAACAAGCCATTTAGATGTCAAAACTGACTGTGTACAAATTGAATCACTTGAAATCAGATTTTTTAGTTCAAGAATGATTGACTTGGAAAATAGTCAAAAGGCTATGGCAGCCAGACTTCAGGTTGATTTCAATTTCCCTGTTCAGGTTATGGAACATGCAGCAACTTCTAATGAAGTTGATCAATTAGATAAAGGTCAACCAGAAAACTTGGATAAAATAGCCCCTCCTATTCACATGTTTCCTTCTATAAATACTCCTGGTTCCGAAGTCAATAAAAAGAGGGCAAGAAAAATAGAAACACCAGAAAATTCGGATGAAGAATGGTACATGGTCCAAAATGCTAAAGCAGCAAAAAAGGGCAGAAAGACCAATATGTTTGCCATCCCATTAGTTTATCACTTTGACCCATTATCACAAACTACTGAAACTGAACCCTCCAACTCAGTATCTAGTGATCACAATCCACCACAGTTTACAGACAACTTGATCCATACTGCAAGTAAGTCCCCTGACTTATGTCACCAAGTATTAGAGCGGGATAATATTATAGGCTCCAGTACTACACAGATGTTAGGACAAGTTACACTGAAAATTAACCTTGTAGATATTCCTACAGTTAACACTCAGGTTACATGTACCCAAAGGAGGTTTCCAGTACTGACACCTCCAAATCATCTTCAGTGTATGTACTTGGGGACTCAATCATAAAACATCTCGATAGAACAGTGTGTAGTCCCGACAAGACTCATTGTACCTTATCCAGCTTCAGTGGTGCAAGTGTGGAGGATATTACACTAATGATCAATAATATTATTGATAAAAAGGATATGTCACCTCTAGTAAAATAGTGCACACTGGAGCTAATAATGTATTCCACAATTCCATCACTGAAATTAAACAGGATTTGGTAGCTCTTACAAGCAAACTAACAGACCTAGGTTGCATATTTGCCCTGTCAGAAATTCTTCCAGTACCGAAGGCATCAGAATATAGTAATAGTAAAATCAAGTGTATCAATCAGTGGTTGCGTAAATTGTGTTGTAAGCTAGGAATAAAGTATATCACACATTGGGAGGAGTTTATTAACCATCCAGAATTGTATTGTGGAGATGGTCTGCATTTGAGTAGAAGAGGGTGTACTATTCTCGGAAAACAAATCACCTCATTTATAAATAACACTCTAGACTGAACACTTTGGGGAAGAAGCAGGCAGTTTCTGCATCTCTTAACAGTTCTCAACAAACTCATAAGTATCTGATAGAACCAAAATTAAATTATCATGAGATGAATACTCTATTGATAAATGCAAGAAGTCTGACCAACAAAACTGAGGAGCTTACATTTATTCTAAAAGGTCAAGACATAGCTATATGTGGAATTACAGAAACTTGGTTCAAGGATGAAGACTGGAGTATGGATATCCCAGGCTATACAAGATACTCTAAAAACAGAAAACATAAAAATGGAGGCAGTATAGCCTTATAGATATCCAAAAAATATAAATCCCACATGTTGGATCCCACACCAGCTTTGTATACTGAAACAGAAATTTTATGGGCTTAAATAAATTTGCATGATAAGCACTTAACAATTGGTCTAGCTTATTGAGCACCCAATCTGGAGAGCAATGAACATGAGAAATTTTTGACTCTTTTGGAAAACATGGAAGTATCATCTAATTACATCTTGATGGGCGACTTTAATTTCCAAAATATTAACTGGACCACATTAAATGCCTTTGGGCCAGTGGACAATAAATTCCTTGATTTTACAATTAATCAGAACCTAGAACAGACAGTCCTGTAAAACACTAGAGGAAATAACTAATTAGATCTAGTTTTAACAAACATTAAAGAGGATATTACCACTCCACTTGTTTTAGAATCGTTAGGTAACAATGAATATAACATGGTCAAATATAGTATTATTACATCATTTCAACACGTTAGAGGGGTTACTTTATTAAAAGATTTTAAGAAAACCAACTATGGAAAAATGAAGCATTTCCTTGCTGGCTGGGATTGGAAAAAAGAACTGAGCAATAAGAACTTGACTACAGTGTGGCACATCATTTTGGATAAATTGCTATTTTGCATAAATAAATGGGTACCTACTAGAATGAAATATAAAAACATATGTAGGGTGCCTACATGGTGGAATAAAAAAGTTAAAATGGCCATCAAAAGAAAAAAGAAATGCCACATTAAATATGAAAGGCAATCAACAGATACAAATTGGAATTTATATAAAAAAATATGAATCAAGTGAAAAATATCATAAGGAAAACTAAACAAAACATAGAATTGCAATTGGCCACAAAGTCTAGGGACAATAAAAAAAAGTTTCTACAACTATGTGGGTTCATTGTGTGGCAATAAAGCTAGAATTGGCCTGTTAGAAATTGATGCAGAAGTAATCTGTGATGAAACAGAAATGGCAACTCAATTCAATAAACAGTTTATTAGCATGTTTAATCCTAAGGAAACATTACCTATTCTACCAGTTTGCAACAGCTTACACTGGGTATCTTTCACTGAAATTGAGATGAAGGAAACATTTCATCACCTAAAAGGTAATGGCTCACCAGGTCCTGATGGGATACACCCCAAACTAATCAAGGAGTTATCTCATGAATTAATGGGTTCCTTCACCATTCTTTTTAATACCTCCTTGAAAGAAGGAAAAACCATTTCCAATTGGAATGATGCTACAGTGACCCCATCTACAAAACTGACAATGAGAAAGATGTTAATAATTATAGGCCCATAAGCTTAACATCTGTTATTTGTGAAATGTTTGAAAGAGTAATACAGAAACGAATAGAATCACATATTTTTCAGACTAACTTAACAGATGTTAATCAGCATGGTTTCCAATCTGGCAGATGTTGCTTAACAAATCTGATTTATTTTTTTGAATCTGTGAGTGCGGTCCTTGATGACGGTTTGCCTGTGGATATCATATATCTCGACTACTTAAAAGCATCTGACACAGTTTCACATAAAGTTTTAATTAAGCAACTTATTAAATTCAAATTCCAAAATAATATCATATATTGGATTGCCTCGTGGCTCGCCCACTGGAGACAGAGAATGGCTTTAAGAGGACACTTTTCAGGATGGGGACCAGTCTCAAGTGGTATACCCTAGGGCTCGGTTCTGGGACCGATACTATTTAACATCTTGATCTCATCCATGCAAACTACTGGTGACACTTGGTCAGTCAAGTATGCAGATGACTGTAAACTAGGCTGCATAGTGAATAACACACACACTCTGCTGCAGACTTGCAAAATAATCTAAATCATCTTGTACATTGGGCACAGAACAACAAAATGAGCTTTATTATAAAAATATGTAAGGTTATACATTTAGGGCACAGTAATACTAAAAATATTTGTAAAATAAACAATACACCTCTACACAAAACAAATAATGAAAAAGACCTAGGAGTAGTAATGAACAATAAATTGACCTTTGATATGCATAATAAAATAGTTGTTAAAAAATGCCAGGGAATTATCAACTGCATTCTAAAAACTATTAAAAGTAGATACCTAAAGGTTATAATACCTCTCTATTCAACCTTAGTACGTCCACATCTTGATTATTGTTCTTCACTGTGTGTACCAACAACAATTAGAAGTAAAACATTAATGGAGGGGGTACAAAAAAGGATCACTAAACTAATTAAGACCGTGCAAAATTTAAGCTATGGCCAAAGACTTGAACATCTAGGACTTTACTTGCTACAATATAGACAAAATAGGGGAGATTTTTGCTTTACCTATAAAGCCGTAAATGATAACTATTTAATGGAAACTCTAGGATTGGTAAGATATTCTAGCACCTTTGCTACAAGATCCCATAATTTAAAACTAAAAGGGAACATTAATAGGACCAACAGACATAGTAAATGGTATAGCCAGAGAATGATTCCAGTCTGGAATGCATTACTATTTGATGTAGTTAATAGTGAAAGCATGTTAATCTTTAAAAACAAGCTTGATTGTTTTATGGGGCAAAATAAGATAAAATACAACAAATAAATGTGCATTTCTTCCACCTATATATAGGTGGTGAGATTCTTATGGGCCTATGGTCCCCTTAACTTGTAACATCCTATGATCCTACCTGAGAGGGGAAAGCCCAACTTGCCTACAGCAATACGGACACTGCACAGTCAGAAAACTATGTTCTAGTGAATAGAAAAATCCTGAAAAGGTATGACATCTCAGGAGAGACCTACAGGCAGAGATTTTGATCTCTGAAGCACAACTCAGTCAACAATCCTCGAGAAGCCTTCACCCAGCTCAGAGAACTTCTGATAAAATGGCTCCAGCCATGGGGCAAAACAGTTCCGAAGATCATCGACACGTTTGTCGTGGAGCAATTCATTAGCATCCTACCTACAGATGTGCAGCTTTGGGTAAAGGAACATTGACAAGAAAGTGAGGAAAAGGCTGTTTCTTTGACCAAAGACTACCAAATGGGCAGACAAATGCCACAGCAGCGAGGTAACAGCTAAGCACCAGTAAGACACTATTTTTCCCATTTAAACTCCAAGTATGATCAGAACTCTGGTGGGTGTAACAAATCTGTACCCAAAGACACTGTTTGCTATAACTGTAATAAGCCAGGTCACATTGCTAGAAATTGCCATCAGAAGAGTGACACTGGAGCAGATTTGTCCTTAGCAAATTGGGGCAAGTACTTAACAGATGTGAAGGTGGGGGGATAAGACTGTAAAGGGACTTATTCATTCGGGAAGCAGACAGACCCTAGCGCATGTTGAATTGCTGGAAAAACACTGTGCAAAAGGACCAGGTACTGGTGTCATCTGCATCCACAGGGACACTTGATACTATCCCACCACTCAAGTGACTGTGACCATTAAGGGTGTGTCGCACCAAATGAAAGTGGGAGAAGCACCTAAGTTACCTGTGTTGACACTTGGACAGCTGGTTCTGATTACTCTATGACTTTTGTAATATAAAAATGTGTTATTGAGTGTCTCTCATGAGACATGCTAAGACAGCCTGTGGGATGACCAACCCCCCCCAGCTTTCAACCTCAAGCTGGTAACCTAAAAGCCAGGAGATAATTACAGGCTAGAAGAGACACAATTTAAGGATCTACTGTTTATCTAGCTTAATTGTAGCTGCCAGCTACTAGGCTGGAAATCATAAACTTTTTTGACGTTTAGAGGAAGAATACAGGTTATGTTACTTAGGTGCTACGTCATAAATGCTCTTTGATGTCTGTGAAAGAGCAGGATGCTGCTCATGGATGAAAGAAAGAACTTGGAAAATTACAGACTTGATTGGGAAGTCATGTGGGGACTTGAGTTTTTGCTGAGGTCACCTTTATTAATTTACCTCCTGCTTGATAAGACATCCTGATTGTATAATTCTTAATAAACAGAGGACGACTTGGGTGACATCATGGAGAAGGCAGGCTCAAGACAGTTGTTTTAATTATACTGTGACTGTCCTTTAGAGACACACACATGTTTGGACTCTGAAGCTACAACATCTTTCAGCACTGTAAGATTAGAAGAATACATTAGATAAGTCTAAGTGTATGGTTGGTAGGAAATTGCACTTTTAAACCTTATTCTTTTAAAGTGAGTGTACGTTTTGTGATATATTGTTCTGTATTTATATTTTACATATTTTCTATTTTAAGTAAACCCTCTTATTTTAAGAGACTACTTGGTGTGCCTTTGAAATTCTTTTCTTTGACAAGTGAAGCATATATGGTAAAAGCTAACACTGTGTATAAGCTTACTGGTTTACCAAACTGGGAAAAGGTAAGAGTTTATTCTGAGGTCTTTCATAGAGTTTCTAAGGGTTCATTTTGTACACCTGGTTAGGTGCCCATAGACAAAAGATATCTGGCCTCCCCCCCCAAAGAGCAGCATTGGGTATGCTAGCAAGAGGTTTACAGTTTGAATCCCTCCAGAGTTTGAGACCAAATGTTGATTTGAACCCACAAAACAGACAGGAGGGTTACCTTGTTCTGTTCCTGTTCACAAGACTGCACTCGGAGGTTGGCACTGTGGGAGCAGAGGGCCTAACCTGCTGAGTGGGGTTGTGACAGATTGGTTGGCAGCGGTGTGCATAAGTTTGGTATTACAAGCTTTTATTGTTCAAGTGTCGGCTTGATACTGTCTGCTCACTTGCAAAAAAAGAAAAAAGCAGTGATTTATTTTTAAAAGGAAACAGAACTATATCACTTGGCTTACAGTCGAGTTCCTACCCATTTTATTTTTTTTCTAAAGTGCAAGTCAGAGTAGCCGTAGTTAGGGAAGAAGATGGCTTCCAACTACAGCAGGCACACTGTAGACTACTTAAAGCAGTAGTGCAGGGACAGAGGAGTCCCGTTCAAGGTGAAAGACACCAAACAGAACCTCGTGGATGCCCTGATGGTAGCAGATACCCAGAGCATCGAGTCACAGACAGTGACTGTAAGAGACCGAACCTTAAATATGGAAGGGCTAGCTGCCAGTGCGGTGTACAGATCTGATGAGGAGGGCAGCTGGGCCACTGTCAGTGAAGGGCCACAGCAGCAGGGGAAGGTCACCAGTATCCTGGATCTAAAAGTACTCAGGCTGCAAATTGAGTTGCGCAGAATGGAGCTGTAGTTCCAGAGGGAGGCAGAGCGAGAATGCTGAGAGGCAGAGCGAGAACAGTAAGCTGTAGAGGAGAAGAGTGAGCAAGAAGGCCGAGAGGCAGAGTGAGAACAGCGAGCTGCAGAGGAGAAGAGGGAGCAAGAACGGTGAGAGGCAGAGCGAGAACAGCGAGACGCTGACCATGAGGAGCGTGAGCGCCAGAGGCAACACCAACTGGAGAAGCTATGACTCCAACCACCAGCACCAGAGCAGGTAAGTGGCTTGGGTTTAACTGGAACTACAGGACTGGGTTACAAATTGAATTCCAAATTGATAGCCGAATGTAAAGAGGGGGAGGATATGGATGCCTTTTTAAATTCTTTTGAAAAAGTTTGTATTCAGGCTAAAATTCATAGAGAGTCCGGGAGTTTCAAGCTGTCCCCGCTACTTACCGGGAAAGCTTGGGATGCATTGGGTCAAATGGACAATGAGGACAGTAATGAGTACAGCAAACTTAAAGCTGCACTGTTAAAAAAAATTTAATTAACTGCTGAATCATACAGAGCTAAATTCCGTAAGCTCAGGAGAAGCCCTGACATGAGCTACGAGGAGCTAGCCATGTAACAACATCAGTTTTTAAAACGTTGGTGGGAAGGAATTGAAGCAAACTCTGTTGATAAAATTGAAAATGTGATTTTGTTAGAACAGTTTTTCTGGGCATGCCCAGCTGAGCTAAAAACCTGGCTGGAGGACCAAGATCCCAAAACAGTACAAGAGGCTTCTGAACTCTCAGACCGTTATGCCATGAGCAGACATGCTCTGAGAGTGAATGGGGTGGGCGTAGCAGTGCAGAAATGGAAAAGCGCGCCTTCAGGGCAGCTAAAACCCTCACTGCCTCCACCAAAACCAGTTAGCCCCAGGTTTCAGAGAAAAGACTTCTCTGAGAAAAGAAGTGAATGTTGGTTATGTATAGAAACTGGGCATATTGCCAGACAGTGTCTCACAAGGGCAAGCAATATGCAACCTGGTGCTAAGAAAGAAGTGGGTTGTTTATGTGTCCCTGGAAGCGTGCCTGTGAACATGAGGGAACACGTGCACCCAGTCATGGTGAATGGTGTACAGACGCAAGGGTTAAGGGACACAGGGCATTCTTGACATTGGTAAAAGGGGGTCTGGTACAGCCTGGTCAGCTTATACCCAATAAATACATCATGGTACAAGGGTTCACTGGTGAAGAGAAAACATTGCCACTGGCCAGTGTTCTCCTGGACTAGGGTGAAACAGGTGGGACTGTGCAACAGGTGGCTGTAGCCAAAATCTTAGCAGTGGATGTGATCCTGGGCAACAATCTCAAACACGGGATGGTGTGTGCAGTTATCCATAGCCAAGCGGTAAGGGAACACTGTAGTTCCCTGGACCCCACAGAAGCCATGGTGGAAACCCCTGGGAGGCTGGTTCCCCAGCCTGTGTCTCCAGATGGGGAGACTAATGAAAAGGGGATAGAAATGTCCCCAGTAGCAGTTAACCACACAGCTACAGAGGGTTGCTCCAAGGAGGGAAGGGTGACCCAGTGTCAGAGGGTTGGGGTTGACAGTGATCCTGACTGCCCTGATGCCAGTGCTAGGGACCCTAGTTTAGCGACTGAAGGGGACCTGTCCCATGCCTTGGGAATGTGTGAGGAGTTTGCAGCTGCTCAGAGAAGTGACCCTAGTCTAGAGAAGCTGAGGGCTTGGGCAGACTCTGATGGGGCACAGAGAGGTGATGGTAGACATAAGGTTTATTGGGAAAATGGACTGATGTATACTCAGGCTGTGCAGATAGAGGGAGGGGTGCTAGGCAGGCAGCTTGTCGTTCCCCAAGGGTATCGTGTGCAGTTGCTCAAGATTGCATATGATTTTCCCTTGTCTGGTCATCCGGGAATCGCACACACTATGCAATTGTTGGCCCAGAATTTCTATTGGCCCAACTTCACCCAGTAGGTGAAGGAGTAATGCAGGTCTTGTCACCAGTGCCAAGAAATAGGGAAGGTGGGCAAGAAAACCCAAGCCACCCTGATTCCCTTACCCATAGTGGAGGAGCCATTCCAGAGGGTGGGAATGGATATTTTGGGGCCTTTAAATACCCCAGCTCCTCAGGGAAGAGATTCATCCTGACTGTGGTGGATTATGACACCCGGTACCCAGAGGCAGTTGCCCTATCCTCACTGAGGACAGACAAAGTGGCAGATGCCTTTCTTGGGATTTTCTCCCATGTTGGGTTTCTACAGGAGGTTATTACTGATCGAGGGGATTCCTTCATGTCGGACCTGATGAAATATTTATGGGAGAAGTGTGGGGTGGTGCAGAGATGCACGACACTGTATCACCCACAAGCCAATGGGTTTGTGGAATGATTCAATGGTACCCTGAAGTCAATGCTCCAAGCGTTTGCTAAACAGCATGGGAGGGACTGGGAGAAATACCTTCCTCACCTGTTGTTTGTATACAGGGAGGTGCCCCAGGAGTCGACAGTATTTTCCCCCTTTGAACTCTTATATGGACACTGGGTATGTGGGCCCCTAGACTTGATCCAGGAGGACTGGGAAGGCAAGTACGCCACCCAGGGAACTCCCATAGTGGATTACGTCCTTAGGTTTAGGGAAAAGCTGAAGGAGCTTATGGGGAGAGCCCAGAGCAACCTGACAGCTGCCCAAGAGAAACAAAAAGTGTGGTACGATCGCAGAGCCAGAGCTCACTTGTACACAGTGGGTCAGGAAGTCATGGTCCTTATTTCGATCTGGAAAGACAAGCTGCAGGCTGAGTGAGCAGGACTGCACAAAGTAGTTAGGAAGGTAAATGACGTGAACAATATTATAGAGTTTCCTGACTGAAGACAGACAGAAAGGATGTACCATGTCAACATGATGAAGCCATATGCAAATAGGGCTGACATGGTGTTTGCAGTGTGTAGTCCTGGGGAGTGGACTGATGAAGGAGACCACCTTCTGGACTTGCTGGAAGAAAGTAAGTGGGAGTCCTCTGTGGAGGCAGTTAAATTGTCTCCCCAGCTGACCCCGGACAAGATCCAGGAAGTAAGGGAGGTTTTAACAGACTTTGCCCCATTGTTTAGCACCAAGCCTGGGCTAACCCCCTTAGTGACTCACGCTGTGGAGACAGGGACACAGACGCCCATACAGCAGACAGCATATAGGGTGTCAGAGGCTGTCCAAAAGGACATTAGGAGGGAAGTGGAGGAGATGCTGGATTTAGGGGTAATCCAGAGATCTCACAGCCCCTGGGCCTCGCCCGTAGTCCTTCTGCCCAAGCCAGATGGCTCTACTCATTTCTGTGTGGACTATCATGGACTGAATGCAGTCACGAAGTTAGACGCCCACCCGATGCCCCAGACGGACGAACTCCTGGACAAGTTGGGAGGGGCGACCTACCTTACGACTATTGACCTGACCAAGGGGTATTGGCAGGTAGAGTTGATGGACAGAGCTAGGGAGAGGTCAGCCTTCATCATTCTGATAGGCTTATTTGAATTTAAAGTAATGCCTTTCCGAATATAGAATGCCCCGGCCACTTTCCAAAGGTTGATGAACCAGGTGTTAAATGGTGATGAGGAGTAGGCCATGGTGTACCTGGATGACATTGCCATCTTTAGTGCCAGCTGGGAGGAACACCTATCCCACCTTAGAGAAGTGCTGGGCAGGATACAGAGGGCCGGGCTCACTGTCAAAGCCAGGAAGTGCCAGGTGGCCATGGGAGAAGTGGCATACCTCAGGCATGTGGTAGGCCGGGGACAGCTCAGTCCTAACAAAATAAAAATAGAGGTGATCCAGGCATGGCCCAGACCACAAATGCAGAAGCAGGTCAGGAGTTTTCTTGGGACAGCAGGGTACTATCGAATATTTGTACCCAATTACACTGCCATGGCTGCTCCCCTATCTGGCCTGGTAAAGAAAAGGATGCCAAAGAAAATTACCTGGGGACCAGCCTGTGAAGAAGCCTTTACCAGATTGAAGGAGGCACTGTGCAGTGCTCCAGTTTTGACAAGTCCTGACTATAGCAGACCCTTTATAGTTCAGACTGATGCCTCAGACGTGGGTATTGGGGCAGTACTGAGTCAGACATCCAGCAAAGGGAAAGATCACCCTGTGGCGTATCTGAGTAAAAAGTTACTTCCCAGGGAGCAGGCATACTCCACTGTGGAAAAGGAATGTCTTGTCATAATGTGGGCCCTAAAGAAGTTGGAGCCATACTTGTATGGACAGCATTTTGTGGTACAAACTGACCACAACCCCCTGGTTTGGCTAATGCAAATGGGGAAGAATAGTGGTAGATTGTTAAGATGGAGTCTTGCTTTGCAAGGGTATGATATGACAATCTTACATAGGGCTGGAGTGAAAAATAAGAACTCAGATGGGTTGTCTCACATCTATGAGGAGTGAACTGATTTGGGAAGCTTATCCCATGCTGGGGATAGAGCCCCCAAATTCAGTCTGAGTAGGGAGGATTGTGACGATTGGGCAACTGGTTCTGATTGCTCTATGATTTTTGTAATATAAAATTGTGTTATTGAGTGTCTCTCCTGAGACATGCTAAGACAGCCTGTGGGATGACCAAACCCCACCCCCCCAGGTTTGATCTACAAGCTGGTAACCTAAAAGCCAGGAGATAATTACAGGCTAGAAGAGACACAATCTAAAGGTCTCTTGTTTATCTAGCTTAATTGTAGCTGCCAGCTGCTAGGCTGGAAATCA
The DNA here is from genome assembly GCA_016271365.2 of Neoceratodus forsteri. Taxonomy (NCBI): domain Eukaryota; kingdom Metazoa; phylum Chordata; order Ceratodontiformes; family Ceratodontidae; genus Neoceratodus; species Neoceratodus forsteri. Next base: position 945,628,003 of record CM028130.1, read on the forward strand.
TAAATTGTCATGATGTTTAGAGGGAGAATACAGGTTATGTTACTTAAGTGCTACGTCATAAATGCTCTTTGATGTCTGTGAAAGAGCAGGATGCTGCTCATGGATGGAAGAAAGAACTTGGAAAATTACAGACTTGATTGGAAAGTCATGTGGGGACTTGAGTTTTTGCTGAGGTCGCCTTTATTAATTTACCTCCTGCTTGATAAGACATCCTGATTGTATAATTTTTAATAAACAGAGGAGGAGCTGGGTGACATCATGGAGAAGGCAGGCTCAAGACAGTTGTTTTAATTGTGCTATGACTGTCCTTTAGAGACACACACATGTTTGCACTCTGAAGCTACAACATCTTTCAACACTGTAAGATTAGAAGAATACATTAGATAAGTCTAAGTGTATGGTTGGTAGGAAATTGCACTTTTAAACCTTATTCTTTTAAAGTGAGTGTACGTTTTGTGATATATTGTTTTATATTTACATTTTACATATTTTTTTATCTATTTTAAGTAAACCCTCTTATTTTAAGAGACTACTTGGTGTGCCTTTGAAATTCTTTTCTTTGACAATTGAAGCATATATGGTAAAAGCTGACACTGTGCATAAGCTTACTGGTTTACCAAACTGGGAAAAGGTAAGAGTTTATTCTGAGGTCTTTCATAGAGTTTCTAAGGGTTCATTTTGTACACCTGGTTAGGTGCCTCTAGGCAAAAGATATCTGGCCCCCTGAAGAGCAGAATTATCTGAGACTGTACATTGGGTATGCTAGCAAGAGGGTCACAGTTTGAATCCCTCCAGAGTTTGAGACCAAAGGTTGATTCGAACCCACAAAACAGACAGGAAGGTTACCCTGTTATGTTCCTGTTCACAAGACTGCGCTCAGAGGTTGGCACTTGGAGTAGAGGGCCTGACCTGCTGAGTGGGGTTGTGACAACCTGTACTTGTGATTACTGGAATGACTGCTCAGGATTTACTGAGCTGATTTCGGAGGAACTGAACCCTGCAGTTTCAGCAGCAGTGGTAACAAGAGCTCAGGCAAAGAAAATCTCAGATGGTGGGGACACTTTTCCTTTCAGTGATTTTGATTCGGACTTGCTTGAGCACAGTTCCAAGATCCAGAAATCCAAAAAAGAAAGACGATGCCTGAAGAAACTTTGGTAACAAATGACTGATGGACATAAGGGGTTAACATAAGAAAATGCTGAAACTAAACCGATTACTGATTGTGATTTTCTTTCAGAACAAGCTAATGATGTTTCTCTCCAAGGTTATTTTAAGCAGCTGGGGGTGAAACAAAAACAGGGTGGACCAATGTTTAAAAAATGTAATGGGCTGCTGTACAGAGTGTGGGTTAAACCTCAGACACAGGAACAGACAGAACTGGTTATACCACAAAAGTATAGAACAGAGTTGTTACAGATAGCACATGATAGTCCTATGGCTGGTCACTCAGGGAGGGATTGTACTCTTGCCAGATTGCTGTATAGATTTTACTGGCCTGGAATTCATAAAGATGTTGCTACCTATTGTAATTCCTGTGCTGAGTGTCAGAAAGTAGCCCCAGTCACTAGAAAATACAAGGTGCCCCTGATGTCCCTACTCTTGGTAGATGGGCCATTTGAGAGAGTTGCAATGGATGTGATTGGTCCTTTAGACAAAAGAAAAAAGGGTAACAGATTTATCCTGGTAGTATGTGACTATGCTACTCGATACCCAGAAGCAGTTCCAATGCATACTGTTACAGCTTCCAAAGTGGCAGCAGAGCTTGCAAATATTTTCAGCAGAGTGGGCCTACCTAAAGAAATTATTACAGCTCAGGATAGTAATTTTGGTGCTGCATTACTTAAGGAGCAGTACAGACCTCTAGGTATCACTGCCATAAGAACCTCCCCCTGTCACCCTCAGTCAGACAGTCTTGTTGAGCGTTTTAACCAAACCCTAAAACACATGTTAAAAAGGTTTGTAAAAGGGGGAGAGAAAGATTGGGACCAATACTTGCCTTATATTGAGTTCTTATACTGGGTCTAGAATGGTAGAAGACCTTGGTCCATGTAAAACTGTTCCCCACATTAGTGGGCACATTTCAACCTTTTATCCCTTATCATTTGGTCTATTCTTTTTTTGAATTATTCTATTGATTTACTGGCCACTAATTCTATTGGTAACATGTTCAATATTCTCCCAGTTCTGTTCAGGAATGAATAGCACACCCTGTTGTTTTTTACTGTGTCCAACTTAATTTGCATTCCATGTCCTCTTAGCCCCTTAGGTTTAATCTGAAGTCACAAACCTATCTCATTTACTAGTACTTTGTCATTAATAATTCTGTACAAAGAAAGTAAGTCTCCTCTTAGTCTTCTCTGCTCCAAGGAGAGCAGACAAGTTCTCTTTAGCCTTTCAGCATACCCATAATTGCCTAATTTTCCCATCATTTTAGTATACCTTCTCTGCACCCGCCTCTACTCTCTTAGTTTCTCTTTTTTTGTAGGGGATCCACAGCTGTTACCCAGAATCTAAGTAAGGTCTTACATATGACCTATATATAGGCAATAAAAAGCCAATTGATTTATTCACAAAACTGCGTTTTATATTTTTAACCATGTAATTAGCTTTTTGTATGATATGAGTCCTTTGTTTTTCAAAACTCAGATGATTATCAATAATTACCCCACAGTCTCTTTCCTCCTCTACCTCCTGTAATTCCTCTCCATTCAACATATATTTGTTTTTCCTATTAGATTTTCCTAAATACATCAGCCCTGATTTTTTTATGCTAAAACTCATCCTCTTTTGTTTTGCCCAATTCTCAATTCTTTCCAAATCCATTCTCATTGAATCCCGTTGTTCCGGTGAATTAACAGGCCCCTCTAATTTTCTGAATTCTTACCAATTTTTTGCTTACAGAGAAGTGCCACAAGCATCAATAGGGTTTTCGCCATTTGAAATGCTGTATGGTAGGCAGCCAAGACGGCCACTGGATGTGATAAAAAAAACATGGGAAGATAACACCACTCAGAAACAATCTATAGTGTCTTATATGTGTGCCCTAAGAAAGAAGCTGGCAAAATATGTTGAAATTGCCCATAGTAATCAGGAAGATGCCCAAAACCAGCAGCAGGTACTGTATATAATGACCATGGGGTAAAATAAAACGTTTTTGAGCCAGGTGAAAAGGTTTTGCTACTGTTACACACAACAGAAAACAAACTGGTAATGACGCGGCAAGGGTCTTATAGAGTGTTTAGATGTACTGGCACCATTAACTACAAGATTGAGACCCCTGACAGGAAAAATCCTACTAAGATATATCATGCTACCCTCTTCAAGAAATGAGTTGAAAAAATGCCAAAAGCTGCTTTGCTAGTTTTACCAGAAACTGATAGAGAAGATACTGGTGTAGCTTATGATAGACTGGAACAAACTGTAACTGCTGATGTTGTAAAGGTGAATGTTTCCTTGACCTCATAACAAACTACAGAAATTCGTAATGTGTTAAAGACATTTGACAGTACTTTTACCACAGTACCAGGCCGAGCAAAAGGGGTCAAGCACATAACAGTGCCAAGGATTGCTCGCCCTATTAGGTAAAAAACATACAGGTTACCAGAGTGGTTAAGAGGTGACGTGATTAAGGAAATACAAAAAATGAAAGAACTGGGTATCATAGAGGAGTCGAGGAGTGCTTGGTCATCTCCAATGGTAATTGTAAACAAAAAAGGAAGGGAGTGTTAGATTCTGCCTTGATTTTTGGAAACTTGATCAAGTGACAGAATTTGACAGTTATCCTATTCCAAGAATAGATGATTTGGTGGACAGACTGGGAAGTGCAAAGTATATCAGTACCCTCAAGCTCACCAAGGGTTACTGGCAAATACCTTTAGCTAAAGAATCCAGAGATAAAACTGCATTTGCCACTCCTGTTGGATTCTGTCAGTTCACCATCATGCCATTTGGTTTACATGGTGCGCCAGCTACATTCCAGTGGTATATGGATGTAATTTTCTCACCTCACACTGGTTATTGTGCTGTGTACCTGGATGATGTTGTGGTGTACAGTTCAGACTGGAAAAGCCACCTGGAACACCTAAGAACAGTTGTCCAAGCTATCAAAAATGCAGGTCTGACTATTAATCCTACTAAATGTGCATTGTGCCAAGAGGAAACCAGATATTTGGGCTATGTGTTGGGAAATGGAGAAGTTAAGCCAGAAGTTTCTAAAATAGAAGCTGTAACTAACAGCTCTGTTCCTAAAACAAAGAAACATGTCAGGTCATTTTTAGGGCTGGCTGGTTATTATTGGAGACTTGTTCCCAACTTTGCTGAGTTAGCTACTCCCCTCACTGAACTCATGAAAAAAACGGTAACCAAATAATGTGAAATGGTCCCCAGAGTGTGCTGAAGCTTTTCAAGCCATTAAGGCTGCATTATGTTCAGCCCCTGTTTTAAGAAGCCCAGACTTTGAGAAACCATTTTTGCTATGAAACAGATGCCTCAGAGGTAGGTCTGGGTGCAGTCCAGAGCCAAAATATAGATTGGACAGAACATCCTATTCTATACATAAGTAGGAAGTTGCATGACAAAGAGAAAATGTACTCCACCATTAAAAATGAATGTTTAGCAGCAAGGTAGGCCATGGAGTCCCTTAAGTTTTATTTGCAGGGAACTGACTTTGTACTTATAACAGGTCACAATCCTCTCTGTTGGCTTAACCAAATGAAAGATAAAAATTCCAGAATCACAAGGTGGTACCTGGCACTACAGCCATTTAAATTCAAGGTGATACATAAATCTGGTAAAGAGAATAGCAATGTTGATTTTCTGTCAAGATATGGATCAGGAATTGAGGATTCTGAAGGTTGAAAAACAAATGAAAGAGTTTAAACTTTACTGTTTGTGGCACTGTTACGGAAATAGGATACTGCACATGTGCTTAATTTCTGAAAGTTAGAAGCTAACATTATTAGAGAATTAATAGAAAGTTTTGGAAACCTGTTTGATAAAACAGGTTCCCTCTTAAGGAAGAGGGTGTATGTGACAGGGTGTACTAGGACCATGTCCCAGTTGTTATGGAAAGAGCTTGAATGCAGGGATCTATTCTGTTCTTAACTTTCCTGTCTCTTGTCTGTCTGGTTGCATAACCAAATTTTCCTGTGGGATCTAGGATTTGATCACCCCGACAGTCTCGCAATTCTCTGCCTCTCACTGTCCCTCAGTCTCCATTGCTGTCTGTCTTTTCCTCCCTTTCATATCTGCTGATATAAAAAAAATATGCCAATCATTATGTGGAAACGTAACTGGTATTGGGATCCCTTTGGTTAGAAACTATATAGCATTACTGTAAAATGTATATAATTGTGGTTTGAGATGATTGCAAAAAGCTATTGGAAACTCAAGAGGTTACATTAGTGCAATTTGTAAGCCTTTTGCAAGAGCTGTAGAAAAAGAGCCTCAGCTCTGGGACACTGTGTTCTTGCAGCATCTGCCTGAAACATACAAGAACACCTTTGGAAGAAACAGGATGCTTGTTAAGAATGGGGGTTGGAAGGACTTGTAAGAGCTGAGCTGCAACTGCAGGGCAGATTGACACATAAATTGAAGGAAAACTGATGAATCTGCTGTTTATTCTTCCTTTGTAAATAGTTATTCTGAACAAGTTTATTTTTTTATGTTACTGCTTGTATAAATACAATTTTTTTGTGAATTTTACAACTGGTCCTGGTTTTTCCTATGCTTCCTGAACTGTGCCTCGATGACAGCCACCACACTCTTAACCTCGCTGCCACGGAACTAGAACAACATTTTTTCCTTCTAGTTCTGTGGCCACTGCAAGCTGCCCTCGAGGATCAGATCCAAACCACCTGTTCCCACCTTCAGGAGAGTCTGACTCCTGCCTCAGTACTCATGTTCAACTTGCAATGACTAGCAGACCAATCCATTTCCATCATACCTTCCGGTTGTGTCCTGCAGCCATGTTGTCATGGAGAATCTGATTGGGGAAACTAAGAGTCAGGGTTCTGGAAACAACCTGTGTATGCTAATCAGAGGAAAGGGTGGTCCCATTGTGACAGTCTGAAAAAGTCAAACACAAGATGTTCACCAAGCCATGGATGAGGGAATCCTTGTGGGTTCCATATTTATTGACCTCATGAAAAATTTGATACAGTCAACCATAACATTCTCTTACAACAACTGGCAGATCTGGGCTTGTCAGCAGATTCGGTGGGCTGGTTTAGTAACTATCTTACCGCCAGGAACCAATGTGCAAAGACTGGAGCAGTGACATTTACCACCAGAGAGGTTTCTCTTGGAGTCCCTCAAGGATCCATCCTTGGCCTTCTACTGTTTAGCCTCTTCATAAACAGACTTCCCGAATCCTGCCCTAGTAGAGTCATCCTCTATGCAGATGATGCAGTAATCCTGAGCCGTAGCCCAACCTTAAGAGAACTTACACATGAAATGTATAGAAACATAGAAACATAGACTTTGATGGCAGATAAGCACTGCTTGGCCCACCTAATCTGCTCATTTTCCTACCTATTGAATAAGCTGCAGATCCTAGTTAACTAAAAGCCTACTTCTTCCTATCCCTCACTAGAATTGCCTTATGCCTGTCCTATGCATTCTTGAATTCCCCCATTGGTTTTGACCCCACAACCTCCACAGGAAGGCCATTCTGTGCATCCACCACCCTCTCTGTGAAAAAATACTTCTTCACATTGCCCCTGAACCATCACCCCTCTATCTTCAGATTGTCTCCCCCTGTTCTTGCACATCTCTTTTTCTGAAAGATGCTACCCTCTTGGACTTTGTTGATTCCCTTGAGGTACTTGAAAGTTTCTATCATGTTCCCCATCTCCCTCCTTTCCTAAAGGGTATACATATTAAGTTCCTTTAGTCTTTCTTCGTATGGCTTCTGGTGCAGACCCTGCACTAATTTTAATTGCCCTTCCCTGGACTGCCTCCATCCTGTCTATGTCCTTGCAGAGATGGGGTCTCCAGAACTGCATGCTGTACTCCAGGCGGGATCTCACCAACTGTCTGTACAGAGGGATAACAACTTCCCGTTTTCTACTGGTGATTTAAAAAAAAAAAACTGTCTGTACAGAGGGATAACAACTTCCTGTTTTCTACTGGTGATGTCTCTCCCCACACAACCCAGTATCCCCCAACCATCCTTACTGCCTTCTCACATTGCTTGCTTACTTTTAGGTCATCTGATATGACTACTCCCAAGTTCCTTTCCATTTTTGTTGTTGTTAATACCCCCCATTGTGTACTCTTCCCCTGAGTTTTTGTTTCCCAGGGGCATTTCTTTGAACTTCTTTGCATTGAATCTAAACTGCCATACTTTTGACCATTCCTCCAACCTTGCCAAGTCCCTTTGCATCCTTTCCACCCTCCTTGTGTATCAATCCTGTTGCAGATCTTTGTGTCATCTGCAAAGAGGCATACTTTTCCTTCCAGTCCCTCTGCAATGTCACTTATAAAGATATTAAAAAGGACCAGACCCAGTACTGAACCCTGCGGTACCCCACTAGTAACCCCCTTTTCTTCACTGTGGACTCCGTTTACTATTACCTTCTGTGTCCTGTTGTCCAGCCAATGTTTTACCCAGGCTACCACCCTGGGACCCACTCTCAGGCTGGCTAATTTGTTTGTTAATCTTTTGTGTGGGACTGTGTCAAATGCCTTGCTAAAGTCTAGGCAGACCATGTCCACAGCCCCTCCCTGGTCTACTACTTTCCTTACCCAGTCAAAGAAATCAATTAGATTTGTCTGACATGACCTTCCCTCTGTGAATCCATGCTGCCTTGGGTCCTGTACCCTTCTAGCCTCTAGGTACTCAACAATTCTTTCTTTCAGAAGTGATTCCATCATTTTCCCTACCGCTAAGGTCATACTAACTGGTCTGTAGTTTCCTGCCTCTGCTTTGCTCCCACTTTTGTGATGGGGAATCACATCTGCCCTTCTCCAGTCCTTGGGTATCATACCATCCTCCCATGATTTGTTAAAATGGGTAGTCAGTGGTGTCACTAGTTCTCCCCTTAGTTCTTTTAGAATTCTGGGGTGAATCCGATCAGGCCCCATTGCTTTGTCCACCTTCAGTTTTAGGAGTTCTTTCAGAACCCTTTCTTCTGTGAAAGGACTGGTATCGACCCCCCCCCCGTCCAGAGTGCTTCTATTGATTGGATTAAGCACTGCCCTCCTCCTCTTTGTGAATACTGAGCAGAAGTATTCATTTAGTATCCTTGCTTTTCACTGTCCTCTCTGCCCACCCACCCGCCCCCTTTATTAAGCCTCACTATCCCTCCCTTGGCCTTTCTTCACTCCCTAATGTAACTATAAAATGTTTTATCCCCCCTTCTTAACTGAGCTGACTATCTTTTCCTCGGTTTGGGCCTTTGCTATTCTGACTGCCTTCCCTGCATCCTTCTGCTTTAACTGGTACAGTTCTTTGTCCTGCTCCTTCTGTATTTTCTTATACTTCCTGAATGCTATCTTTTTCTCCCTAACCTTCCCCGCCACCTCTTTTGAGAACCATAGTGTTTTTCTCTTTCATTTTGATTTATTTGGCTTCACACAAAGGCTTGTTGCCTCCGTGATGGCAGTTTTGATGTTTCCCCATTGTTCTTCCACCCCTCCTTCTTGCCTGTTTGCTAGTGCTTTTCTGAGGCACTCTCCCATATTGAAAAAGTCAGCCCTCTTAAAGTCCAATACCCTCACTTTTATATGGTGTGACTCTCCAGCTGTGTTTATCGTGAACCACACTGTTTGGTGGTCACTTGTCCCCAGATGGCTACCCACTTCTAGATCAGAGATCCTCTCTCTGTCCCCATTTGAGAGTACCAGATCTAAGAATGCTCCCTCCTGAGTGGGTTACAGCACTAGCTGCTTGAGGCATGCCCCCTTTAGGGCATTGACAAAGACCCTGCTCTTGGATATGGCTGCAGCAAAGGTGCTCCAGTTAACATCTTTAACCTGCTGGAAGATTGGCTTACCTCCTACAAACTTCTCCTAAACTACAAAAAAAACAAGGTTATGCTAATAACAGGTTAAGGCTCTGAGCTGCAGAACTGGAGACCTGGGTTTGAATCCCATAGCCGCCTAGGTGCATACTGTGTGATCCTGAGCAAGTCACTTAACTTCCTTGTGCTCCCAGGTCACATCTGGAAACAAGCTTCGGCTTAGTATACTACTTCTGGTTAAACAATGTTCCCTAATAACCAGCCCTCACCTTAGAAAAAAATATACCTCACTGACCATCACAAATAACAAGAATGCCCCTCTTGAGCAGGTAAAGGTGTTCAAATACCTGGGCATTTTTATCGATGAATCCCTCTGCTTCTACCAACACATCAATCACGTGGTAAAAAACATCAATGCCAAGCTTGGAATCCTGTACAGGCACAGGAGAAACCTCATGCCCTCTGCCCTGTGACTAATGGTCTCGAGTTCTATACTATCCATGATTGATTATGGTCTTGTGATCTACAGCACAGCTAACGACACTGCACTGAAAAGGATCATCACTGCATTAAATAAGGTCTGTAGGCTTGTCCTTGGAGCTGACAACCTAATGCATACATGTCTGCTTTATAACCAAACAAACTGGCTCAGCCTCAGGAACAGGATAAAATGTCAGACCTGCATCCCAGGAAAAAAAAGCAATGCTAAGTCTCGTACCACCCTGCATTCAACAAATGGTCCAGACAACTAGCTTCCAGCACAATACCAGGGGGCTTCACATTGCTCACTTAAGGTACCCTTCAGAAGAACATCTCTTGTAAGGCTCCATAATGGATGAATGGTCCCCTGTTCTCCTAACTGTCGCTGAAAGCCTGAAGATCTTCAAAACACTACTCTTTCAGAACCTTATCAACTTATTCATCTGCAACTGCTTCACGTTACTGACTTTCATTTGGTGGATCCATTTCCCGCACTTACGAGCAGCACTAACTTCCTACCTCTGACACCCCTTTGCTAATTAATTACCTTCACCCACCACACCTGCCATGGAGGGCTCTTTTCCCTCCCCCCCATCCTTACTAGTGCATGAAGACCCATCTTATTCTAGCCATTTGCCCACAAAATATGCCAGAGATGGCAGTGTCGGGAATACTGCAGACCATTACAGTGAACTGCTGATTTTGTCACTGTAATGGCCTTCGCTGTATTCCTGTCGCTGTGCTGACATGATACCTCAAAGCCCCACATGTATGTGGCTAAATTCAAATATCTAGGAGTTTGGCTCGATCATAAACTTTCCTTCGCTGACCATCTGGAAGAACTACAGAAGAAACTAAGGCAAAGATTAGGACTATTCTACAGAATTAACCACATGCTCACAAAGGAGGCCAAGATTCAACTGGTTCAAGCTACCTTCCTATCTTTAATAGATTACATGGACCTGCTGTACAGCCACTGCACTGCCTCTGCACTGGCTAAATTGGACACCCTCTACCACAGAGCTATCAGGTTCATTACTGGCCTTCCACTTTCCACACACCACTGCTCCCTGTACTCATCGTTAGGCTGGACTTCCCTTCACTATAGAAGGAATAGAAATGCCGCCCTAAGGGCCTTCAGTGCGGTGACCAACAAGCTGCCCTCATATGTCTCAGATTGTATTCCCCGGAGTGTGTTAGGCACCTATGCTCTAAGGAGCTATTCCCTAATTGCCCTCCAAGTTCCAAGGGTCAAAACTAATTTCGGCAAAGTTGCTCTAAGCTTCTCTTTACCCACATTGTGGAATGTTTACAAAGGAACTTGAAGCTGAGCTGCCCTGTTACCCTGACTATCTTTAAGCTGCTCTACAATCACTACATGAAAGCACCTTGCAAATGTTTTCCTCACTGCTAGCCCACTAATTCCGCAACTCCCCCTTTCCATCCTGACGCTTGCCATGTTTCTACCCCTGGTTCCCACTCTTTCCCTATTAAATCTTCCTGCTGCACCCACCTTTCCCTGTCCACTCCAGCCTGGCTAAAGTCCCACCCCATCCACAGTAGTGTCCCAATTATCTACCACTCCTCCATCATATCATAATAAACAAGTACGCGACAGCCATTGTCACTTTCTGTGGTTTTAGCTCAATTTTTCCCACAGTCGTCGGTAATATATCCCTCCTCTTCTTTACCTCTCTAACCTGCCACCCCATACATGGCCTCTTTCCACTATATGTGTAGTTGCCAGCTGCCTCACTCAAAAGATCTCTGCTTATAACCCCTGTATGCCTATGGTTGATTGTACATCTGCTGACTTCTTCAATTGTAAAATAATGCTGTCTTTTTTTTTATTTATTTCAACCTTGTACTGTACTGTATACACTGTATATACTTTTTCTTCCTTGTATATTATTGCTTTTTGTATACCTGCTTCTGTACTGTACTTTGATGTATTCATGACCAGGTCCACTTTGCAAATGAGTCTTGCTCAATGGTGCCCGCCTGGGTAAATAAAGATTTTGATTGATTGATTGACATGTTCAGCAGCATCACCCTTCCTCTTTTTTTTGTCTGGTTCCCACAGTGGATCCAAATCATCATCCCACTGCTGTGGATATCCTCCTCCTGAACTCTGCCTCCTCATTTTCACTTGCTCCAGGCTCTGTCTCCCTCTCATCATATTTAGTCTGAGACATATTTCTTAATTTAAGTAGTTTCTGACTGTGCAACCATCTGATCTCCTTCCTCAGACTCTGACTCCTGGTCAGGCTCCACACTCTCATTTGGTAATGGGAAATTATCATCAAGATCAGGCTCAGCGCTGGCCCGCTGGTGCAGTGGTAGCTCTACCACCTGAAGCGCTGATAACCTATGTTCAGAGGCGAACATAGGAAGTCAGTGGGTCAGCTGGGGGGAGGTAAGATGAGCATTGCATGGACAGCTCCCCTCTGGGGAGGGTTGTGGTTCCCCAACAAGTCAGCCACACCCTGCAGAGGTTTGGTGTGCAACTGCCGTAGCAGCTCTTCAGTGGGGAAGCACTGGCTGATGTCAGTAGGCCAGGGGTGGGAGCACACCTGACCTGCACTGATGTCACTACACATCCGCACCTCTGGGACTCTAACAAGAAAAATCCCCTGGGCTGGAATATAATGACACCCCTGGACCTCCACCCGAATGATGCCCCAGGCACTTGCCTTGGTTTGGGCCTCTGGTACATCTTGGTCTCTTCCTGTCCCGCACTCGGGGTAAGTCCCACTGCAGGAGGCAAGCTACAGGCCTGTGGAGTCCAGGGCAGCCTGGTGGGATGCCGGGTGCGAGATCCAGGTGCTGAGAGGGGGTAAATCTCCCTCCTGTACCAAGCACACAAAAAGAAGTGAAAACAAAGATCGGGCTCCATGCCACTACCACCAGGAATCACAGGGACACCAACCTCCTCCTTCTCGACCACTGTGGCTGAGGCAGGCATTTGCTACCTCTTGGACTGCTCCTCTTGTCACCACCTCCCCCAGCCTTCACAATCATAGATGATACAGGTGTAGCAGAGAAAACTTTGGCAACACTAATGCCACTACTGCCAACTATTCCTTTACTACTGTTACCGGCTCCGGTGTCCATAGATAATGCTACTAGAGGCATAGTATTCTAGCTGCAACACCCTTTTGTCCCATAGAACTTACACACTTCTTTGCACCTCCCCAACACCTCTCTCATTAGCCCAGCATCTCTCACCAGTCATTTTATATATTATATATTCCAAAGGAAAAAAAATGTAAAGAAACCCTGCAGTACAACTCAATAGCGGCAGCAACAGACAACACTTCCCCCAAGGGATTAGCACTGTGATCTGAAGAGAACAGTTTACTGAACTGATAGTAGCTACAGTAAAACTACCAAATAAAAGTTATTTATTTATTTTTCACATGACGGAGATAAACAGGACACACAACAAGGGTAATTAACAAGTTATTGTTAAGTGACAGAACACTGTCACTTTAAGAACTAAATTAAATAACGACAACTAATATTGAAAGAGACAAACACAATACTTCATTAAACACACCATACTGTACTACAGAAATAAAATGAGAAATCACAGACCACAGACCAAAAATAATTTATAAGGGAGAGTGGGAAAAACAAATATATCTGCTGCGCACAGACAAGTGCTCACAGTACAAAATGCTCACAGTCACTGATCTTTCTGGGCTGACTGGGTAGCTGAAACACCTCCCTGGTCCCTTACAGCAGTGCTTCACAAGACAAAACAAAACCACTACTTTAAACTAAAAAACAATCAGCAAAATCAGAAACAAACAACACTGATCTAGCTGCATAAGGCCCTCTAGATCTTTTTGTGGGTGATTTTGTTTCAGATTACTGATTTTTGGTTGATTTTAAGGTTTTGTTTGCTCAGACAATCAGGGACAGATTTCTCTCCAATTCTCTCTTCAGAATACTGCACTCAACATGGTTTACGCAAGGTGTACAGCTCATTTCAGTACCGTGTGAACTCCAGTCCCATAGTACATAGCGAACTTCACTTGTGGGCCCCACTTTGCTGGTGAAGTTATCAAATTCACAGTTTGCGAACTTATTCCTCTATTGCAAATGGCACTTCGCAAAATGAATTAACTTTGGGAACTGTGGAAAATTCCAGAATTAATTCACAAAGCACTGTTTCCCAACTTCATACGCCACTATTAAAGCACAACACAGTCTTAAACTACAAAAATCTTGTACCCCTAAGCAAGTTCAAAACACTAGTCTCCAACAAAATTGGTGACTCCTGTGCATGCCACTGAGCACATGCCTTCTCCTCTCCCACTCAATCCCACCATTCCTTATTTCTCCCTCCCTCCTCCTCCTCTCTCATGCTCACTTCCTACTCCATCACCCCTCCCCTCCTCCTCCTCCTCTTCCCTAGTTCACCTTCTGTCCACTCTCACACCCTCCCTATCCCTCCAGCCCTCCTCCTCCTTCTCCCCACTTCTCTGCCCTCCCTCTGCCTCCTGCCCCACCACCCACCCTCCGCTCTGCTCCTGCCCCACCTACCCCCTTGACTCACCCCCATCCCCTAACCTCACCTCAGCCTTCTTTTCCTCTAAATCTCTGCTGGTCCCATGGTTTATTTCCCTGTGTACAGTTTGTTCCAAATGTTCAACCTAATGTTTTCACCATGTCTTAACCTCATTATTCTGTACACCCGTGGCCTGTACTTTTGTATATGTATTTTGTATATATCCTTGTAAACCTTTTACTCTGTACATGTGAATGTATTGTTTGCTTGTTTTATCGTATACATTGTATAGTTGCTAATTATGTTTTGTGCCTTTGACTGTTTGCTCAGGACCTCCTTGTAAATGAGCCTGTTCAATGGAGTATTTTCTGCCAACAAACTTTGACTTGACTATTTCTAACCCAGTTGCCCCTTCTAAGTTGTTCTGTTCTGTGGTGTTTATTTCCTGTCCGATATGTAAAACTACACCTCCACTTCTCATTTTCCTGCCGCTTCTAAACAGTATATATCTTGGCAAAGACATTTTACAACTGTGATTTGATGTACCCCAAGTTTCCATGACTGCTATAATGTCTAGCTGCTCTTTGACTGCTAACGCATGCAAATCTGAAATTTTTATTACAAGACTTCTGGCATTCATGCTCATAACATTCCAATACATTTTTATTTATCTGCTTGTTTACTTCTTCTTTGTGTTCATTTTAGCTTTTGCTGGGGGAGGGGCAGATTGGCCCCATAGAGTAGTGGTCTTGTTGTAAATCCCAACGGGACTGCTCCCCCCCCCCCACCCCCACACTTCTAGTTGAAATTTGGATATGATGTACAAATCTCCTACCCAGCACCCTCGTACGCTCCTCATTAGAATGCAGACCAACATTTTTAAATAACCTTCATCCATTCCAGGTTATACCCCAAACCCTCGAGGAACTCAAAACACTAATTCTTACACCACCTTTAAGCTACACATTGCACAGATGCAGATGCAGCTGTTCTCTTTCTTTTAGGTGTGGTTGAGGTTGTACTTCTGAGAATGTTACCTTATCTATTCTTTGACTACCTCTCAGAGAGCTTGAAAACTCACCTGTACCTCTTCCCTACTTCTATTACTCAGGTCATTTGTGCCCACACGTATTGACTGCCATTCTATACCTGGTCTGTATGGCACTGGGCATGTAAATTTAAACTGGAGCTATTAATGCTACATCTATAGGCTTCTATGCATGCTCCACGGGTTGCTCCTGCCTATACGCTACACATAGTGACAGTCATGAAGGTTTTTGTGCGCCAGGAGGGGATGCTCTCTGTCCAAAATACTAACAGGAGGGATGGCAGGATCAACCAGATAAAATCTAAGTAACTCATCAGGCTGTAAGTAAAGAATGTAAACACTTTGTGAAAATGCTAATAGGGCCATGCCTGACACTGAGACATGGCCCGATTATAGGTGGACTGTTCCCTTTATTGAACATAGGTATTGATATCCCAAATCCCTCACTGGCTATAATGATTTTTAGTGACTTCACAGGTCTGAACCTGAGTAAAGCTATATGGTGACTAAATGTCAAATATTAGCAAAAGGGAATTTGGAGACCACTGGTAATTTCAATTTTAAGAAATGGATCGATACATTTTTGGAAACTATGTTTTTAGAACATTTGAAAGACCATTTGGATAGCAACTAAAATGCCAACTGGAATGAAATTACACATTCAGTATTGTTACTGGATAACTAATGCACTTCAAAGAGAGAAATACATAGCTGGACACCTAATGCACTTCAAAGAGAGAAATACATAGCTGGACCTTTTAACGTTTGTCCCTACCCCATACCACCCCCCTCAAAAAAACAAATAGGTTGATAACAGTTATTAACAGGGAATTTCAAATGTTTTTCTGTTTTATTTATTTTCTTGTGATTTGAATATTGTATGTGCAATATACTATATAAAGGTATAGATAGATGATAGATAGATAGATAGATAGATAGATAGATAGATAGATAGATGTGTGTGTGTGTATTTCTTTTAATCATAGAATAATTTGTATTTTTTATATATTTGCTTGCAACCAAAAGAAAAATACAAAAATAAATACATAAGTAAAAGTAAAAGGTAAAAGGGGAAGAAAACAATAAACCTTTCAGACATTTTTCCCACATCTTGCAGCTACTTCCCTATATGTTGGAAATCAGCATATTAATTTAATCTAACAGAGCCAATTCTCGCCATAATATTTAAAGAGTAACGTATTGAAATAACATACCCCAATTCATAGGATAATTATTTACATGGTATACATATACTTATACTTTAGTTAGTTATGAACATTAGTTAGCTGAACAAAAGTTAGGCATAAATACTAACAATCGAAATTTAAGCTTTAACTTTAACCTAAACCCACTGATAATACACTTAAAGACCAACCAAAAACTCAGTTTTTAACTCATAGATCCAACAAGGTATTTTCCACTTCTGTAACTTCAGCCACTAGCTGTGAGTCTGATCCTAAATCCGATTCACAATCTGAGTCATTTTCTAAGTCTTGTGACTGTGCCTTGTTTCTAGATCTCAAAAAGGTCACTGCTTGATCAGGATCAAAGAATACATAAGTATTTCCCAAGTATGTAATCTTTACTTTTGCAGGAGCCTGAATGATAAAGGTTGCACCCATCTCTAAAATTTCTGACCTCAAATTGAGAAAGCAATGCCTCCTCTGTTGCGCTTCGTATGTGAAATCAGGGAAGATGGAGTATCTTACACCTCTATACTCGAGAACTTTCCTTATACAGGCAAGTTTTAATATAGAGTCCCAGTCTGTATCAAATGCAAATTGCACCAAATTGCTTCTGGACCAAGATTGGAGGCTTTGTATCATTAGGATTTCTTTTTGATTCAGTCCTGTATGCTTTTGTTATAATAGGAGGGTTATCCTCAGGTAGCTGAAATGTTTGAAATAAAAGTTCTTTAATCAGTTCCCTCATCTCAGGAAACTCTCCATCCCAAGTATTAGGAATACCTAAGAATACCTAAGAATTTAAGATTCCTGTAGTGATTTGCATTCTCTAAAGCCTCTATTTTTCTATTAATGGCAGACTGTGCTAGTATAGCAGCTGAAGTTCAAGTTTCCATGGGCTGACATTCCATTTCCTGCTTCTCTAGCCATTTATGTATCTGGATATTATCATCTTTAAGCTTTGTCATTTCTCCCTCGACATTGGATGTTTTAGTATTTAAAGTCTGTAGTGCAGTCTCTATATTTCCACATTTTAAATCAATTCTAGCCATCCATGCTTCCATGTTATCAAGGGCTTTTAACATTTGCTGCTCATGAACTGATCCGACACCTTCTAGTCCATCTGACCTACCCGCTTTTTCTTGCTTGCCCGAAGAATTCTTACTCTGCAGTGGATTTTCTGGTAAGCTTTCAAACAGCATTTGGGAAGGGAAACGTGCTTCAGATTGCGCTACTGATCACCTCGACTCTTGCGCTCTGTCGAAGTATTCAGTGTGTTCGAACTTCTCAGACTGCTTGGCATATCCAGGACACTTACGAGTGTCTGTGTATGTATCAATTGAAGGTAAGGGCATTCCCTTCGATACTTTAGATGCTTTAGATACTTTTTTGTCTGGCGTCCTTGACTCTTGTCTTGCTGCGATAGCCAGCGGTGGAGTATGCTTAGGCTTAACCACAACCCCTGCCTGCTCTGCCTCCTTGACCGAGCTCAGCATTCCAACTTTCATGAATTTTTCCAGCGGCCCGTACCTGATGAAAGACACCTCACCCAAGAATGTAGAAGAAATCCTTTCTTTGCACTTTTTCCCATCTTGATCCATCTCAAGTTTAAGTAACAGAAAGTAGTGTTAATACAGTGTAAATACAATACTGAGGTGTCTTTCACTGGCCGACCGAACCTGCTACTACTATCTATACCAACACGGATGCAGCTCACATAACCGCCACTGCTATCTTGCCCCTTCTTAACCTAGCAACAACACTGTGTATTTTTTTTTATTTATTATTTATGCTCCTTCTCTCTCCCACATCCACCCCCTTCCTCGGGGTCCTGAGTGGGCCAGTCAGCTATGCTGGTAGGACCATGAGGACACCGACACCTATAAGTGCACCGCTCCCTAGTAGTACCTGATCTTCGGATAACCCCTCGAGTGGAGTGGAAAGGGCCTGCCCTTGGCTTCTTTCAACACTTCAGAGGGAGCGGGCAATTGCAGATGTGCCCCCCGGCCCCTCCAGTCATTGATGTGAGGCCCATCTCCTGGTGTGGATGTGGGGGTATTTTCCTTGTTTCTCCCACCCTCTGCAGACCTCAGCTCTCAGGGAGGACCAATGTGCTGGAGGCGCATAGAGATGCATCTCCTGCTCCAGTTCTCAGCCAATGCCTGCCCCTCCCATGAGTTCCACCTCCTCTGCTGCAGCAGTACCACCCGTGGTCATCCAGGTGGTGGCAGTATTGCAGTGAGGAGAGCTGCCCACCCTTCCCAGAGAAGGACAGCGGCCCATCGGGTGCTCAATCCTTCTCCCCCTGGCCGGCACTCTGATGACCCTGGCTCACTGCTGAACCTGGGTCGATGGCATCGCAAGCGGTAGCTCTACCACTGCACCAGCAGGCCGGCCTATATATATATGTAACCCCCCACCAGCTCCCCCTTGTTTAACTAGCAGGGCTTCTCCTCTCACCACAACATTTAGTGGGCTAAAGAGAGAGATGGGGAGTTATATTGTAAAATCTATCTACACATGCACTCTATATAGCTACAATGGCCACCATATACAAGGTGGACTAGTCTGTTATACAACACAGACAACCAAGTGTGGCAACTACCTGGCACACACCTGGTAGGGACCAACTGCCATGGCCAACAACCCGGGTCCCTGGGAGAAAACATTTGCTTAGGACTACTCTAGGTTTGCATTTCTGGACAGGGGCACCCAAGTAACTCCAGACACAAGGAAGCAATAACATTACTGTCCAAACCAGGTTGGGATTCTAGAGTGTGGCTTTTATTCATGTAACAGAGTAGGAATAATCACAAAGCAAAGATGGACCCCCATAGGGCTGCCCATACTGGTAATGCAGACTTCTGAGGTACAGACATTCCTGAATTCCCATTTAGCATAGGATGAAGAAAACACACAGTGGTGAACATATTGGTTCCTGTTGGAAATCAGCACATTCGGCCAGGTACTGATACTACTCCCATATTTCACAGGAGTAGAGGTGGTACACACGACCACCAAGGAGCACATACAGGCTCAGAACTTTCAAAACACACTATACTGGGGTAAACTGAAAGAAAACAACCCACATACAGGGGGTAAACACTCTTCTCAGGCACTGGCCAATTGCACAGAAGAAAAAGTAAAAGGTGCCCTTCAGAACCCATAGAGATAAACTGGTTACTCCAGATGGGGGGGGGTCTCCCACCTTTTGCTTCCAGGCTTATACTCGGCCATTCATCCGGTTAACACCACACAACTGTAGAAAACTGTAGCTGTTGTCTTAAATGTTAAAGGAGGCAGTATAGCGCAGTGGTCTAAGGCTCTGAGCTGCAAATCTGGTGACATCCAGCAGACCAGACCTGGGATTGAATCCCACAGCTTCACTTGCATACTGTGTGACCCTGAGCAAGTCACTTAACCTCCTTGTGCTCCCAGGTCGCTCCTGTAAAAAAGCTTTCAGCTTAGTGTGCTATACCTGGTTAAACAACTAAATAAAAAAAAAATGTTTATCACACTTATACTACACACACCCTGGGGCATCAGAATTAAAAGTTCTATACTTGGACAGTCACATACAGGACTCCAACGTAGGCAGAAAGCTTTTAAACAAAACTCTGGGTGACAGGGTCCATTTGTCAGAGAAAATCACCTACAGGCATTGCAGGTACTCCTGGGTTTTACTCAAACAACAAACAAGGTACTCACAGAGCAGTTGTCACAAGGCAGCTTCAAGAGTCCAAAAAGGACCAGGGGATTGCCCCTGTGTCCTGAAATTCACCCCATCCTTCCTGGGATGGGGCACTGGTAAAACCATAGGACAAGGTCTCCACCACTTCCAGAACTGGTACAGTTGTCAACCACTAGGGTGAGAACTTAAAAAACACAAACTGGTAGCTCTCTGGCAGAGCTGAAGGAGGAGCAGCCTAACATTGCAGCCTCCTCCACTGAACTCCAACTACAGACACACGAACATTCTAAAGCTAGCTCCCTAGCAGCTGGCCAGTGTGGCTCATGCTGTGACAGTGCTATATGACATCATTCCTCCAGAGCTCAGCAGAGACTGAGAACAGAGAGAGAGACAGAGTGAAACCCATTTAACTGGCATTTCACTAGCTGCCTTCCCTGCCTACCACTGATTCTAACTGTGACTCTAGTAACCCCTGGGAATGAGGGGGTTACATACATATAGGCAACTCCATGAAAAAGGGTTACCAAAGTGTGACATGAGTGTCAGTTTTTAAAACCCAAAGTAGATGAATTTTGTTATGTGTTTTATGATGCTGCTCCCCACCACTTATTAAGTGAATATATTGGGAGATAACTTCCTGAGCGGTACATGAGAAAATGGGCTGTGAAAGTTGCACACGTAACAAGGGACACCAAAGAATTGTGACGTGCATGTGTTTTTGTAACTCATATTAGGAAACATTTGTTATTAGGTTTAACTTGTGTACTCTACCAGTGAATATGGGGTGTGGTATTTGGTAACTCTCTTATATGGGCATGAAGTTAATGCAGTTTTAAGGTTGCATGCGTAACATGGACACCAAAGACCTTTTTGAGGGGGAAAAGATTTTATTAAAGCTACCATTCATTACATAATACTAACACTATCCATTAAACAGTACAAGCCATCCAACATCAAGCAATATAAATGTAAAATATTTACAAGATCTATTTAAAATCATCCTTCCCTGCCCTGCAGTGCATTTAAGTCAATTGTGTATGGCTGGAAAACAAACTATTCTTGTCCTGCAAGCAAATGAAAATGATTTCAAAGCATTTTAGCTAAGTGTATTTCATTTAATATGTAAAAGATTGTTAAATGTTCTGGTCAGCAGACATCTCTTTCAACTCTTGTGACAAACTCCAATACACTCCTAATCCCATTTCTGCCTCAGTCTGGAATACTTTCCACACATTTCTCCCATACTTCAGTGCTAATTTTAAAGTTTCTATCTCCCTGAAGCTTTAGTAGCCTATAAAATATTCGGGTACGTTTTATATTGTCATAGCCATAAAGCCGTTGCCATGTAAATGTTGAATCCCCACGCTTGGTGCAGGAATTTGAAGGTGTACAGGTGCTTATGTACTGCTGTGACCCCACCAATGTAGAATGCATTTGACTAATAAACAGCATACAGTTTGTTGACTTCAATTGGGCCTGAGGGCGTGATTCTTGTTTTTGCTGGCTGCACACTGTGTGTGGTGGTGTCAGGTAGCAGAACACATGGGTCCTCGGGAAGATCAGTTTGGGTGCTTGTTGTGGGGGCTATGTCATTGAAGGCAATGTCATTCTGATTAGTGCAAATGGCCACTGATATAGGGATGCTGAAAGTAGTATCAGCTGAGTGACCACTGGTTTCAGAAGATTCTGGTGTTGGCTCGTAACTGTTCAGTGTGCAGCAGGCAAACAGGAGTCTTTTGTGAAGTGGGCACAGAAGCCGTTGTTAAATGCTTGACTGTCCACTGTCCTACATACTGTGCCTTCCTTCTGTTGTCACATGGTAACTCTCATTGACATTGTCTACAGAAGCATGTTAAGTCTCTGACTGCAACCAGTCCTGCTTTCACTGACATTACACTTTGTATTTGGTTGGACCCTGGTTTGATGTTACCAAGCATGTTTTGTTTAATGTCATTGCTGCCAAAACAGAAGAAAGTGCAAATGGAATGGCTGCACCCATCACTGGCTAGCTCTTTGGTTAGATAGTTCTTGCAGTATGTATACAGGACTTCTGCATTAGCAATGGCAACACACAGTTAAGGAGGAGACTACACTACATTTTGTTAAGAACTGTTACAAGAGACACATGCAGGAAAGTGGCAATGCTTTTCTACTTGAACAACACACAGTTAAGGAGGAAGAGAGAACACAACATTTTGTTAAGACCCGCTACAAGACACGCATGCAAGAAAGTGGCAATGGATTCCTACTTGGCCAACACACAGATAAGGAGAAGACTGCCTGTTTCTTAAAAACCATTACAAGATGTACAAGTGAGGATGTGGTAAGGGCTTTCCACTTGAAGACACAATGGTAGAGAGCTGTTGGAGCCAAAACAGGTGGACAGGAAAACACAAATTTGAACTAGTAGTCCATAGTAACTTTCTATTCTCTGAAGTATATTTCTTCTCTCCTCAGAAAGTCGTGATGTGATAATACTGTGCTGGACGTGTTTAACAGCTGTTAGACTGGCAGTTGACAACTCTACTGCCCCACAATACATCATCCGCACTATGATCTCAGTGACTTCACAGGCGATTGCCCTGGCAGTCATTTGCTTGCTGTTCCTAAGCAGCAATTGATGTCACAGTCAGCGAGGTCATATTGCTGATGTACTGCAGGGCAGTAGATCATCAAGTACCATGCTAACCACTGTTCCACACATTTTGCAGCTCAAGTACTTCCCCCAGCCCCACACCTTGGGCAATGTGGGGCAAATGTGTGTGGTTACAGGCACATTTTGGCATCTTGTCACACCAGAAGAAATTTCATGCTATTTCACATATAAATCATAAAACTTTTACAGTAAACCCATGCCCTCCCTGCTAAGGAATATTGTGCCAATTCAAGAATGAATGGCACCAAACCACTCACAAGCCCCACCTTGTTTGTATGCAAGCCTTGGCATGAATACCACAGGAAAATCATAACCGGTCACAGAAGAAGGGTGGTGTTGTGAAACAGCATGAAACGGCACTCCCTGTGAGCAGAAAGATCACAAAATACCATGGCAACCAACACATTACCAAAATATTGCATGAGGTAGGGGTGTTCTGGGGATTCTTGGCCTGCTGCCAGCACATGGTGCCGAAAGTAACCAAGACCACAAAAAGTAGGCAAAATGCAACCCTGAAAAATAAAACATAGATAATTGCTGAATCAAGCCTCAAATAAACATAAGGCTGAAAGATATCATCCCACCAGCACAATTTACTTGGAGGGTACTTATGTTAATAAAATACAGTTTATGGGTGGTTAACATAATGGGGACCCCATGCACATGGTGCCTAAAGTAACCAAGACCACAAAAGTATGGCCAAAAATACAAACTCTGAAAAAAATTAAACGCATATAATTGCTGAGTCAAGCCCCAAATAAGCAGAAAGCTGAAATATACCACCCCACCAGCACAATTTACTTGAAGGGTTCTTTATGTTAATATAATACAGTTTACAGGTGGCTAACATAAAGGGGACCCCAAGCATATGGTGCTGAAAGTAACCAAGACCACAAAAAGCATTCCAAAATGCAAACTCTGAAAAAAATAAAACACAGATAATTGCTGAATCAAGCCCCAAATAAACAGAAAGCTGAAATACACCATCCCAATAGCACAGTTTACATGAAGGGTTCTTTATTTTAATAAAATACACTGTATGGGTGGCTAACATAATGGGGATCCCAAGCACATGGTGCTGAAAGTAACAAAGACCAAAGATACTGACAAAAAGCAACACATTTGCCTAAAACACATTCAGTAATAACACAGAATGCATCCGTAGGTTACATTTCTCATGCAATACAATTACTGTATCATTTTTGTTAGAAAACCATTTCCAAAAGGGACTACAACTGCACGATTGGTACAAGAACAAGGAGGCCCAAACTTCAGCCAAATCACACAGCCTTAGAAATAATGTGAAATAAATTATTTACCAAGAACAAAATCACTTCTGTGAACACAATTATTTTTTGTTAAGGCTGCATTTGGAAAACAGACAAACACATGCACACTCACACACACATCTGGGTGCTTGGCCTTTGGGGCCCATTAAAACTGCACCACCAAATCCCCCTCAAAAAAAACCTTAACTTGCCCAAAAGAAATGTGCCACTGATTAAAACTGCTGTATCATGCTAGACTGCATTTGTATAATATAACTACCCATTGGAAGTTTGTAAAAAAGAAACGAGCCAGAGTCACATAATGTTGGGGGTTTCCATTACTTAAACTGTGCCCCTCTCCAATAACACAATACCTCCAAGCCTCATTTCACAAGAAAATATATATATATATATATATATTAAAATGTTCACATTTGTACTGCACAGTAAGTGCACAGAAACATTTTGTTCCACCAACCTTACAGCCTGATACACACAGCAATATTGAGAATGAGCCCCATTTGGTGGTGAACACACAGAGACTACAATTCATTTGTAGTCCCCAAACACTGCATCAGGGCTCTAATGCTCATTAAAATCATCAACGACCTTAATGGCCGCTTAGTTCGACCAGCTCCGCACTTCCCCGAGTGAATCCTCCAAAAATCGCAGATTTGTATCGAAAACTCAACTCTCTAAACAGTGTAGGACACTGAGAATGGCAAGGAGAGGTGATAAACCCAGAGCGATCCCGGATGAAGACAGAGATGCAGGCGGACTGTCGGAAGGAGACTTGGGCAGCGAGGGCTCCAGGGCCTTGGTCTCCTCTTGTGGGAGTAGGTCCTGATCAAAGCAACCTCCCCTGAGCACGATTCAATGGCAGATGTCCCTGGTACTGAATGAATTAAGGGACTTCAGGAAAGAGATGCGGTCCACAGTTTCAGCAATCTGCACTGATCTGACAAAACTCGAAAAGCAGCAGGAAGATGTTGAGTTACAGACCACGGAGGTGGATCGCAGCGTGGAGGATACTGAGCGTGCTATACTGCAGCTCCATCAAGACGTCCAAAGCCTGCAGGCATGAGCAGAAGACACAGAAAGCCGAAATAGGTGTAACAATATACGCATCTCCGGTGTCACAGAGGGTGCTGAAGGGAATGATATGCTCCGCTTTGCTAGACAGCTCCTCACAGATGTGATTCACCTTCCTGAGCCGCTTCCCCTGCATATTGAGAGGGCACATCGTACGCTAGGCCCAAAGCCGGGTCCTGGAGCCTGCCCCCGAACAATTCTAGTCCGCTTCCTTAAGTTTCAGGAGAAGGAGACAATACTCCACTCTGCGTGAAAACAAGGGACTGTAATGTATCTCTCCAACAGGCTTTTCTTTGAAAATGATTACACCCCAGAAATCATGCAACGCTGCAAGCAATACATTCCAGTACTAAGGGCCTTGAAGGTAGCGGGCCTATGCTTCAGAACCTCCTATCCAGCAAAGCTGACGATCCACTTCAAGCAGGGTGCCCAGACCTTTGAATCGGCAGAAGAGGCCATCTTAGAGCTCAGGAATCATAAGATTGAAGTAAACCTGGTGCAAAATTAAAAGAAAGCCACGACTGCATCAAAGCTAGCACAACAAATATGGAGCAAGGAGCAACGGAAGAGGCGCAGACGATAAGGGAAGGAGACCATCTTACAGATTGCAAGTACCTTGCAGAATGGAACACAAATGAAATTAGCTGACAAATCCACCCCAAAGGCAGCTGGCTCTGGAAGCCCTTGCTGAGGACTGCATCAAGTGAAGACAGCAACCCATTTAGAGGATCCCTCATGAACTTTTGTAGATGGATTTCTCTCCAAGCTGGACAGTAAAAAGCAGGATGGGGTCTAGATTTCATGATCTGCCCCTGGGAACTGCCCCTCTGACAGCCAACCATCACTGGGGAAAGAAAAACTCTACCAGACTGCATTCAGATGAGTCCCAGTCTTTATTTACTAATGAACGTTTTTCTTTTCCTCTACTTTAGCTAACCAATGTCAGATTAATTAATATGGAGCATAATAATTGTTATCTTAAAACCCCAAAGAGTTAACCTGACTAATGCTCCTCTCCAACCTCTCCTGTGGTGTACCCCACCACCCAAGGATAGGGAAACTGTCTCTTTCTGAGATTCCTGAGCCATGGGAGTACCAACAGATGGCGCTCTATCCCCTTGGCCAGGGACACTGATATCTATTCTTTAAGACTGGGACGCTTTAATAACACTAACTAAACAATAAATTATATGGGTGTGAAAGGGAGAGCATCAATGATCTCAGGTTGCACAGGGCTGAGTATTACTGACAATCTGGGGATGTCCAAAAGTTCCCCCACTTAGGGAGTGGTTCCCGAGTGGGGAGAGGACACTCTCAACAAGGTTATTGCATCTAATCACCTCACTATATCACATCAAAGAATAAGGAGTATGTGTGTGAGTGAGGAAGGCATCCCAAACCCCTACTCTTTACCCCACCTCCCTTTTCCCTATTGACACAATAGTGTCTAGATAAACCGGCTTATTCCCGAGATATTTAAGGAGGCTTAGAACCTCCTTAGGTCATGAGCAATGACCAACTCGATGGAAGTGCCTATGTTTCATGTTTGGACCAGGCTAGTCCTAGTAGTCCTGTTAGCCCTAGGACCTGCTTGTAGCCAACATTGGTTAGGGGTTTTCCCCTCTTTTAGTTAAAATGTTTATTACTTAAGAGTGTTTTACACAAGTTGCTGGGAAGGTTGGTTATCCCAGCCTATGGTTACTAGCTATAGGCCCCGAAAGGCCTGGAAAACGGTTGAAAGTTATTTTTTTTCCCAAGGTCACTAGTTAGGGGTCCCAGGTTATTTAGAATAATTTTAGGCTCCCTCCAAGAGGAACCTAAGTTAGTTAACAGTCACAAGGTTCAAATTTATATGACAGAGGTTACAACTCAGAGGTTATGCGACAGAAGGTTTAAATTATCGGATATATATTTGCATTTTAAATGGCAGGCAAACACCTGAAAGTATACTCGTTGAATGTGAACGGTTTGAGTAGCCCAATAAAGAGGTCTAGAATTATTTCTCTAGTGAAGAAGTCCACAGCTGAAATTGTTTGCATGCAGGAAACCCACGACACCTACGGAGCACAGGAAACTTCAGGGAAGGGGCTACACACAGGTCTTCTCATCAGCAATGATGGGTGGTAGGAAAAGAGGGGTCGTCATATTAATCTCGGGCCACACTTCCTTCCGGATGATAAAGGAATGGGGAGACCCTGAGGGTCATTTAGTAATAGTTCAAGGGATTCTGCAAGAGCAAGAGGTGACCTTAGCTAATATCTATCTTCCACCAGCCTCAAACACACCAACTATTCAACTCTTGCTTGATAAAGTAATTGAGCTGACCAGAGGGACCCTGATATTCACGAGGGATTTCAACATTGCCCCAAGCCCATCCCTGGACACCACCAGGATCTCGGACAACAGGCAGTTGGCCCCACACAAATTTTTCAAACAATTCATCGGAGAGGTTAGTAGGCTGGATGTGTGGCGATCTCTACACCCCAGGGACAGGGGGTACTCCCATTACTCAGCGGTTCATGGGACCTATACAAGAATAGATCATTGTTACACTTTGACTCATTGGTCAGTGCTACAATGGGCACTATAGCACATTCAGACCATGCACCACTAATAACCACATGGAAACTGGGTATATAGAGAGGCGTAACACCAGGTGGAGATTCAACCCCACTCACATGAAGAGTGATCAATTTAAAGATTTTCTCAAAGAGAAGATCACGGAAATTATCCAAGACAATGCCACCCAGGAAACTCCTTCCATCATCCAATGGGATACCCTGAAGGCAGTCCTGAGGGGCCACCTGATAAAACACACAGCTACACTGGCTAAAGAGCGAAAAGAAAGACAAACACAACTAGAGCAGACACTACAATTCCTACAGTTAGCCCACCAGCAAGGAGATCACTCAGTGTTGGCACAGATCAAACAGACTAAAAAGGACTTGGATACCCTATGTACCCAACAGATGGAGGTGGCACTGGCATATCTGCGACAGAGATATGGTGAGATAGGTCCTCGAGCCTCTCACCTTCTGGCATACCGTTTGTGTCAACAACGCAAAATGTCCACCATCACCACAATAAAGGACCCAAACACAGGAGCACACCACACCAAACTCAAAAATATAACCCAAGCCTTTTGTCAATATTACAGGGCTCTTTATACCACAGACCACATGTCGGACCCAACACTCACCAACACCTTCCTGTCAGCCCTAGAACTACCCAAATTGAATCTTGACCAGCATAACAGCCTGATGATGCCGATCAGCTCTGAGGAACAGATGCTGGCCATTTCTAGGTCCAAAACACAGAAGGCTCTGGGCCCAGATGGATACGGGGCGGAGTTCTATAAGGGCACAGCACAGTCAATTGGTCAGCTAATGCTATGCGCCTTTAATGAAGTTCTCCTAGGAGATGCCCCACCGCCTAGCTGGTTATACGCAACAATCTCACTTATCCCTAAACCAGACAAGGACCCTTTACAATGCGGCTCATATAGGCCAGTCTCGGTGCTTAACATGGACTATAAATATTTCATGTCCATCTTGGCCCAAAGGGTGGATGCGATTCTCCTGACACTGATAAACCTAGATCAAACAGGCTTTGTAAGCTCTAGATCCACCTCAGACAACACCTGTAGAGCCTTACACCTAGTACATGAGATGCAATCCCATGAACATTCATCAGTCCTTCTCAGCCTTGATGCTGAGAAGGCATTCGACTGGGTGTCCTGGACCTTCCTTTTCTACACTCTTACTACAATGGGGTTCCCAGCCCCCTTTGTGGCTATACTCATGGCAGTATACTCCTCCCCTTACGCATGTGTGAAAGTTTCAGGTCATCACTCTGATTACTTCCCCCTATTCAGGGGAACACGGCAAGGTTGCCCCCTGTCCCCTGGTTTATTTGCCATCTTTATTGAGCCCCTAGCCCAGGCAATCAGATTAACACCTGGGATTTTGGGTGTGCGAATAGATGAAACAGAACACCGCATAGCCCTCTATGCGGATGATGTACTATTATTCCTTACTGGCCCCTCACAATCCATACCAACGGTCTTCTGAATCCTGGAGGAATTTGGTGTGCACTCAGGCTACCGGCTTAACACCAGTAAGACTGGCATCCTCACTTTTCATTATATACCACCTGAGACACTCAAGGAGAGATATCCATTTCAATGGGGGCTCTCCAGGATGAAATACTTGGGCATTTATCTCTCCCATAGAGCAGAAGATGCCCTGAGTAATAATTTTCTACCCTTCACAGCACAGATGAAGCAGTATTTCAGAAGATGGAACGTCCTCCCACTGAATATGATTCAGAGAGTTGACGTAGTAAGGATGGTGATCCTCCCAAGGGCCCTCTACCTTTTTCAGAATGTCCCACTTAATCTACCGAATAAATTATTCCGTGAATGGAACAAGGCTATTACTGGGTTTGTCTGGGCAGGAAGACGTCCCAGAATTAAACTGAAAACTCTTTTTCTTCCCAAAACACAAGGAGGACTTGCACTCCCAAATCTTAAACAGTACTACTGGGCTTCCCATCTGTCCTTTATAACCCAATGACTGGTCGGAGTGTTCCCTGCTCACTGGAGAGAGATTGAGGAGAGTATGCTCTCACAGCATGGCCACCAAAGGCTTATTATTTATAAAAATCCTCCTTCACTAGGGCAACTAACTCAGAACCCCTAGATTATACATCAAATCCGGGCCTGGCATTCATCACGTAGATCTCTTTAGCTCACCCCTTTTCTGGTGCTGATATGTCCAATAGAAGTTCTAGAAAATTTTCTCCCGGCCTTACACGACCATACATTTCATACATGGAGGCACACTCACCTCACAAAACTCCCTCAGTCCCTGGAGGGACCCCTTTTTAAGGAATTTGGGGTGCTTCAGTGGGAGTTCCATCTACGCCAATCAGATTTTTTTCTGATACCTGCAACTATGACACTACTACGAGGCCTTCCCTGTAATTGTTCGTACCCCTGGGGATCACCCTCATATGATCCAAATGCTCCAACAAACACTACAATCCAAGATCTTATCACATTCTATTTCAACCCTATATCAATCCCTGATGGAAACGATAGGTGGAAATACAGGTGTAATAAGGGAGAAATGGAATGAAGAGCTGGGTTCCCAAATAACATCACAGCAGTGGGGCATAATATGCCAATTATCAGTGAGAATCACCTACTCCCATATGTGGAGACTGTTCTCTTGGCAATTGCTGGTAAGATTTTTCTGGACCCCAGCAATAATCGCACATTACAATAACTCGGGCTCGGCACCATGCTGGCGCCAATGTGAAGAGAGTAATGCCCACCATTCCCATGTGTTGTGGTCATATCCGAGGCTACAGCCATTTCTCCAGGGGCTACGGGAAGACTTTGAGGAGCTATTTGGGCTTAGGCTCTCCTTGACTGGGGAGTTCTTTATCCTACATGTCCTCCCACATGACCTACGAAACCCACACTATCAGTACTTATTGGGAATCTTCCTGCTGCTTGCAGCGAAAAAGGCCATTACCAAACGCTGGCTCACTGCGGTGATTCCTTCAATCTCAGATTGGAGAGAGATAGTCAATCACATATATAGATCAGAGAACATCATATACAAATTGAATGATAAAGCAGATCTTTGCTCCACCAAGTGGAGAAGATGGATAATGTACTGTATATCATGACCAAGGACCCATACTTTGTTCCCTAGCACCTCTGACCGCCTATTAATTGATTAGACTCACCACACCAAAGTTGGTTACTAACACCCAAGAAATAAGGGTTACATCTTGACAGAAAACACGACCCATTCTCATTGGGTGCTGGAAGTACACTAAAGGGCAAACACCAGAGGGAATAAAATTAGAGTGGGGAATGAGAGAAAGGTATGAAGAGAAAAGTCCCAGGGAAGAGAAGTAAACAGAACGATCCTATCCAGGATGGAAGATTGTGTATCCAGGTGAAACTGTGTCACATAAATGATGAATAATATTGTAAAGCTATATGAATTGTAACCCTGTCCAAGCAATTAATTACATTAATGTAAATGTGACTGTAGAAAAAGGTAAAATCTTCAATAAAGACTATATTTGCAAAAAAAATCATCAAATCGCTATACTATTTGCTAGACAAAGCCCCCAAAAATATGTACAGATGTACACTGTACTCTAAGCGACATCTCATTTGTACAAGCCATTCTGCAGCTGTATTCTTAGACCTGAAAGTAACAATGGTCTACCTGGGCTCCATGTGGCTGCTCACATAACTGATCTGCTGCTGGCTGGACACCAGGATTGTTCTGCGAGCTGGCAAGAGCACGATTGTGACTGTAATGCAAATGTGTGTGCTTTTAAGCACTCTGAGGGCCTTCCCCACTCTTGGTGCACGTAAGTGCACTAACGTGATTATTGGGAGTGGGGGAGGGGCACCGGGTTGGGAGTGAACAAACATCCGGGACTTCTGGACACTAGAACACCATGGGGACAAAGGTCAGACACAGCGCTCCTGCAGTACAGTATTCTCCAGTGAAACTTAGTGCTGTGTCTTTTGCTGAAGCTCCCTGATCAAAACACAGTGCAATTTCTGGAGGATTTATTAACATAAGTACATTTTGTGGGCAAAGGATGAACATAACCACTGGAGACACAAGAGGTTACTTCAGCTATCGCATTTACTCTGCTGTGTAAGCGCTATACAGGCACATTTAACATTAACTAAATGGTCTGAAAACAAAGTCTGGGCACAGGACAATAAGCCAAAGCAGTTTATTGTGGTAAAGAGCATTTTTTTAATTAAAATAATGAATACTGTTTACAGTGTGTGAGACAATGTCACTAATTGATTTCAGTCTGCACATCCAGTCAACCTGTAAAGCAACAAATGCCAAACTTGAAATCGCCTATAAGACTTGTCACCTGCTAACACCATCCGCCAAATTGGCAATTGCCAAGGGTATTCTGCTTCCAGCGCTGACATATGGTGTCTCCACTTTTGCTAATGCCCATAAGACTGCTCTCCATAAATGGGATGTCGCGTATAACAACATATGTCAGTATGCCTCCTCTTCCCATCGCCTCAAGCACCACTGCACACTGTATAGCGACCTAGGCTGGCTCTCCCCAACTGCCTACCGACTATACTCCCTAGGGACCCTCACAGACTCTGTAATCCATAACCAAACCCCTTCCTCCCTTGCAGCTATACTTGTACCACAGACACCTGCCCAATGGAGTACGCCTGCAAACAAATTTTCTACTTACTGCACTCCAGGTGTCTTACTCAAAAGGCTCTGGAGCATTTCACTGCACCACCCAGCCACTTGAACTCCCACCTCCTGCCCTGAGGCAGGCTAACTCCCACCCAATCTTCAAAAAGAACTATATCGCCACCTATCCTGCACTTCTGCACATGCTTTGATCCCACTTAATGCTCACAGCTAACCACCCTATTTTCTAAGACACTGGTGCACTTCTAAACAAGCTTTGCTATAAATGTCTTTATAGCTGCTATTTAGCCCAGTTTCAGTTATTTGCATGTACTAATGTCACTTTTGTCATCTCTGCATAGCTATATGTATTATCTCGAGTACTGTCTGACTTGATCTGTATTCTAACCTACCTGTACTATATACTATGTACCTGTACTATATACTATGTATTGTATAATCTCATCTCATTTTATGTATGTATTCTCCTGGGTCGTGCCTGAAAATAGTCAACTTTGACTAGCGCACCTAACCCAGTTAACAAAAACTAAATAAATAAATTAGACACAAAAAATTGCATCTTTTATCACAAATCATGTTTCTTTCTTGAGGAAATTAACAACTGGCAGCATTCATATTACAGTATGTAATTTATCTCTCCACATAACATATTGTTCTACAGCATAGTCATTCACTGGGCACAGGTTTTACATAGTTTATAGATGGCATGTACATTTTGGGACACCATTGGTAACCCCTTTTCATGGAGTCACACACATATATATATATATATATATATATATATCATTGCAAAAACTTTGTTAATGCACTAATTGGGTTAAAGCAACAAAAGCAGGGAAATGTGGTGTTAGGGTTTCCAACCCTAACACCCCACCCCCACCCTGCAGGCAGCAACACCTGGGGGGGGGCACCTTAGGGTTGTTAGCCCTAATGCTCACCCCTTTCCACGTGTAAGTAAGCTGAGATGGGTATAGTATATAAGGAATGGAGTGAGTATTAGGGTTGACAACCCCAAGGCACACCCCATGCCTGTTGCTGCCTGCAGGGTGGGATGGTGGGTTAGGGTTGGAAACCCTAACCCCACATTTCCCTGCTTTTGTCACTTTAACCCTAACTAGTGCATTAATGAAGTTTTTTGCAATGAATTTCCTTACTTTTTGAGATAGTATAATACTGTCCTTATCTGTCCTGAACTCCAGTCCCTCCATAATCGTATCCCTATTTGTATGTGGGAGCACAGGGTCTGCTGGGCCCTGTGCACCCATCCAACCATAATGTTTGAGATAGTGTAATCGTATCCTTATTTGCCTGGGACAGCGCAGAGCCCTCTGGGCCCTGCGCTCCCATCCCTTCATAGCTGTGTATATGTTGCATAATTTTGATATTTGTACATACTTTGACCCCAAATTTTCAACATACCCATCTTATGACCCCACATTATGCACAGTGGGTGGTGAAAATTTTCATATCCCAACCGAAAGGCGATCTCTCCAACTGACCACAAAATCGTCTTCTGGGCTGGATTTGTGTAATTCCACCAACATTGTTCATGAAGTAGGGTCTCGAAAAGGCCATATTGAAAATTTGGCATAAAATATGCAAAAATGGCAAAGTTATGCATCAGAGTTGAGAACCCCATTGAAATACATTAGTCTGAAATCATTTTTCGTGAGAATGGATCCTTTTTCATTAGAACGAAAAAGGATCCCTTCTCATGAAAAAGAATCAGGAAAAAAACTAAGTTCAAAATCTTTTTTCATGAGTATGGATCCTTTTTGTGAGAAAGGAAAAAGCTCATGAAAAGGATTCTTCTCATTTAAAAAGAATCAGAAAACTAAGTCAGAAATTCTTTTTTGTGAGAAGGGATCCTTTTTCATGGGAATAGATCCTTTTTCATTCTCACGAAAAGAAATCACAAAAAAGCTAGATAAAAACTAAATTTGAAATCCTATTTCATGAGACATGATCCTGTTTTGAGAGAACGAAAAAGGATTCAAGAAAAAAGCATTAACGAGTCATGAAAAAGGATTTTAATGTGTGTTTTTTTTAAGAATTCCAGTGTCATTTTTCCACCAGATAACCACAGAATCCAACTAACACAGTCCTGATGAGCAAGATACATGTATTGATGTGTAGGTAGAATATCATTTTTGCAGCTTTTCAAGTTTTTTTTTTGAAAAAACAGAAAACAAGAAGGCTGCTCATGAAAAAGAAATTGTCCCTAAAGAAAAATAATCTTTTTTTGTTTGACAAAATTATTTTTTCATTTCAGGAAGATATCCTGAAGAGTTAAATTCCCATTGAAAATAATGAGAACTTTAAAATTTAATAACTTTAGAATGGATTAATATTTTTTCACCAAACAGTGAAAGGCACATATGCTACCCAAGCCCTTTCTACCCTGAAATTTTCAGACCAAAATTCCAAACTGTCTGGGTGCAAGGCAATGAGAAGAAAACAGTGAAAAATTGTGATTTATAATGTTTTTGCACTATTCATATCTCGGAATCCACACATCCGACCAGAACAAAACTTGACAAGTCAAGAGAGCTACCCAGTAAGACTGCACATGCAAACGTTTGTGCATATTCACTGAAGAGTTGTGAAGTTAATAAAGTGAAAAATTTGAGGTTTAACCTAGAAAGCCCTGCTCAACCCTAACTATAACGGCACTACTGCACCACTGTAATATATATGTATATATATATATATGTAGACTGACATGTCTATCACTAACAAATCAGGAGAAATATATGAACATACCACAAAGCCAACAGAATAAGGCCATTAGGTCTATCGAATCTGCTCATACTGCTGGGTCCTCAGTGTCAGCTAATGACCCTGAACCCCTCCAGTCCACCCTTCCCCTCTATCCACCCCTTCTTGACCCTTACTTTCCCCTTAACACTACCCCAGCCTCTCTTGAAGCTGCCTACCATTTCAACAAACAACCTCCTCAAGAAGCCCATTCCAACCTGCCACCACCCTCTCTGTGAAGAAGTGCCTCCTAGCCTCTCTTCTGAACCCTCCAACTTGAGACTGTGTCCCCTCATGTTTTGATGCCCACTGAGCTTGAAGAGACTCTCCATGCTCATGCTATTCTTTTCAAATACTTCAAGGTCCCAGTCATGTCCCCACAATTGTTTTCCTCTCCTCCATGGAGTATATGCTCAGGGCCTCCAACCTCTCCTCATACATCCTACCCTGCTAAATATGTTAGTGAAAAAATTCGATCAAAGATATATATATAAGCCCCCACTTGCATACTGTGTGACCCTGAGCAAGTCACTTAACTTCCTTGTGCTCCCAGGTTGCACCTGTAAAGAAGTTCAGTTTAGCATGTCTCTCCTGATAAAACAAAAAAGGTATATATATATATATATATATATAGGTGTGTGGACAGTATTCGAGACACTTGGGTGTGCACTTAAAATAAGGTCTGTATTTTACTTATAATTTATTAAAAATACAGAATTTGTGCTCTGTACTGTTGCTAATATGGTCAAGAGATAGTGTGCATAAAAAAAGGGTGTATGTATTTTTATTTTATTGTTGCAACATTTTAATAATGAAAATAGCCTTAAAAAAGGCAGCCATTTTGTGATGTGGCTGTTCTACATATCTTGGTGACCATTAAATTTACTGTATTTAAAGCACAATGCTAAAGTTTTCTTTTTTAGTTGACAGAATGGATGTGTAACTGTCCCCCAGTGATTATTGATTTTATGCAGATGTAATTACATTTACATGACACCACATGTAATTTATTACTTTCGAGCATTACTGTGGTGTCTTATATAGCTGCATAATTTCTTTTGTGTATTCTGCCTTTATGCTTTGAGGGTTTTTTTCAGTGTCAGTTCACATTGCTTAATGTGTTTCCCCTGCACAAATCTGTAATCTTAATGCAGTGGTACATAGAGCCTGCTAGGAGCAGCAGCATCAAAAGCAGTGGCTCTTGCTGCCGTGTCCATGTTACCCACGTGGATGATGATGATGATGCTGGTATTGGTACAATTAGTCAGGACCCGAAGGTGACATCAGACATTCGGTTTTGGGACTCTGGCTCTAAGCAAAACTGTTCTCTTCCCGCTGCTTCTCCCATTTACCCATCTTAAAAACAGGTAGAATGAAAAGTCGTCCATTTTAAATCTGGTGTGCTGCACAGGAGTTTGGACGGATCTCAAAGGTCTCCAGTCTCTAGAAAACATGATCTTCAACATTCTGCTACAAAACAGCAAGTTAAAATTCTGGGAGGCATATTAAATAGTGACTGGCTACAGTATAGCAGTTATTCTGTCTCATTTTGGGGACAGAAAAAGTAAAGTATTCACCTGAAGACTTCATGGTCCTGCAGTTTGTAAAGGGCCCCTCTTCAAAACAGAGGATGATTGGGTTAGTGGGCTGTGCAGCACAATGAGTATATTTTAAAGTTTTGTTTGGGAAGTATATCAGCAGAACTTTCCTCTGGTTCTAGCACTGCGTAAATGGGGCATATTAAATAGTATAGTTTAAAGTTGTGTATGGGAAGTATATCAGCAAAACTTTCTTCTGGTGCAGTTAGTGTTTAAATGGGGCATATTAAATAGTACATTTTAAAGTTTTGTTTGGGAAGTATATCAGCTGAACGTTCCTCTGGTGCTGGCACTGTTTAGATAGGGCATATTAAATACTATCTGGCTATAGTGCAGCAGTTGTGTTCTATCATATTTGGGAGCAGAAAAGTTACATTTGTGTGTTCTGTCATGGCCCAGCTGTTTGTGAAGGGCCCCTCTTCAAAATGGGGCTGTGCATATATGTGACCAGTCTAATCAAATAGAGTTTTGTTTGAGATTTATAGTTTTTCGTTTACAATCCATCCAGCGGGTTTTCATTGTATAATTTTATTTTTTCAGAATATTGCTAATGTTGGTGAACTTTCCCCTGGTGATGACTTTAATCATGTTTAAATGGGGAAAAAACAACACCTGTGGGGTTCCTACTGGTAAATTCCAAGAAAGTGTATTTGTTGAATGAATGCTGCACCTGTTGACGTGATGATGGCTCTATTTTAGAAGTGTGTATGTGAATATAAAAGTTGCACTCTTAAAATGTTTTAAATAAAAATAAATGCAATTTGTGAGAGATGCTTGTCATTTTTGGAAAGAAGGGGTGATGCTGGCTCCGGTTAAGGTGTGTGTGTGTGTGTGCGTGTGTGTGTTATTTTAAAATGAAAAAGTTACCTTTCTTGAAATAAAATTATAAAGGAGCATCATTGTATTGGCATACTAAACTAGGGGATTAGGTGTGAGTGGTGGCATAATATATTGGAACTGTTTTGAAATAAAAAAAAAATGACAGCATTGGGGCCTACCTCAAAAATGCTTCTTATGGCATTGGTCAGCTCATTTGAAGTTATGGGGGGGGGGTTACCACGTGTAGGTATGAGACTGCTTCTAAACTAGACATCAAGTAGTGGCATAATATGTTAGAACTGTTTAAAAATAAAAGAATACAGTGCTTGGGCCTACCTCAAAATGGCTGCTCACGGCATGGGGGGGGTACCATGTGTAATAACTGGGTCATTGCCTAGGAGTACTAGTGCCTGTAGGGCAACATCATTGTTTTGGATTCATCTGGCAAAAACATTTTCCTGATTTATTTATAATAAGACTGTTTCCAAATTAGATGTCAAGTGATAGCACAATATGTTGGAACTGTTTAAAAATAAAAAAAACAGCACTTGGGCTTACCTCAGAAAGGCTGCTTGTGGCATTGCTTAGTACATTCAGGAGTATGGAAGGGATATCATGTGCAGTACTGGAATCTGGTCATTGTCTGGGTGTACTAGGGCCCATTGGGCAACATCAGTGGTTTGGATTCATCCGGCAAAAACATTTAGCAGATTTATTTATAAGGAGACTGCCTATAAATTAAATGTCAAGAGTCGGCATAATATCTTGGAACTGTTTGAAAATAAAAAATACATCACCTGGGCCTGACTCAAGCAGTTTGATGTGATTCCATGTGCAGTACAAGAACCCTGCAGCAGCAGTGTCCCTGTGATGCACAGGTGGTGAGCACAGGGTAGGCCTGTGTGATATTTTGGCATCATTTTCCCCATAATGGCTGGTACTGGGTTGCCAGGGGATGCCATGTAGTGCCTGCATCTACAGTTATCAACACCAAACAGCTTGCCTGGGTGCTTTCTGGTTGGTAACTGTGGTTGGGCCTGCCCTCAGTTTGACTCTGTGGAGGTACAGTGATGTCAAAATGACCCCTGATGTGGCTCGGGCCCACCGTGTAACATCCAGCTGTCTCTTGCCTTGCCTTTGCTTGTTCATGGGGAACTTTGGTGTATTGTTTTGACTTGTAGAGCAGTTTGGATGTGGCATTCCACGTGCAGAACTAGAACCCTACTGCAGCGGCATCCCTGTGATGCACATGGTGGTGAGCTTAGGGTGGGCCTGTGTGATATTTTAGTATCATTTTCCCCTCAAAGGCCATCACAGGGTTGCCAGGGAGCATCATGTGACACCCTCATCTATAGTTATCAGTACTAAACAGCTTGCCTGGGTGCTTTCTGGTTGTTAACTGTGGTTGGGACCCTCCTCACTGTGGCTCTGTGGAGCTGCAGTGATGTCAAAATTACCCCTGATGTTGCATGGTACTTATTAATGTGTATTGGCTGTTTGGTTAATAATAAGCCACTAATAAAAGTTGTACCATGTATTTCACATGTTGCATTGCTACTGTGGTGTCCACGTTACCACAGTAGTAGTATGTGACAGAGATGGTCACATAATAAATCAAGTGCAACCAAGTGATTTGTTCATGTTTATCTATCTGCTTAATGTCCAGCTTAAGTGTGAAAGGCATGTAGACTGGGAATAAACAGTATAAGCATGAAGTAATGAAACTTTTGTAACCTCCTGTTTGTAATTTTAGTGCTGTCTACATTGGAGGATAGATAGCAACACATAGGTATGGAAGAACATCAAATCATTAAATGTTGTAAACTAATACACTTAAATAGAAGACAGACACTGCATTTGAAAATTGTATTTATTACTAGAAATGGGACATAATGCATAATGGACACCGAGTTACCCAAGAAAGTAGTTTACATGTCATAAATAACTGTGCCATTTTTCCAAACTTAGAAATACAGAACTATCTTTATTTTTTGTATTATGCAACTACCACATATACACATTAAAATTAAGGTTGAGTCATGTCTAATTATAAAACTTTTTTTGAGTGTATGAATGTCACACTTTGTCTCTCGAATACTGTCCACACAGCTCTCTCTCTCTCTCTCTCTATATATATATATATACATCTTTATTTGCACAATATGTACAGCAGCACCAACCAGGATGCAATGTAGTAATGCTGCAGTATACTGCGGAAAACAGTGTCATTCAATGGCAATTAAACCCTTTTTTCATACAGTATCTTGTGACATGTCACTTACTGCTAGTAGACACAGGGTTCTCTGGATTTTTGGGGTTCTAATTTGGTTCTGGTTCTACAGTGTGGGGTTCTGGTTTGGTTCAGTTCTGCTTAAAAATTACATGTTTGGGTTTTGGTTCAGTTTGGTTCTAGGTTTTTGGTTTATTTTCTAGTTCTGGTTCAGTTCTGGTTCTGGATCAAAGTAAGTGTTACTAAATTCACTTTACAATGCCAAATAATACATATATATATATATATATATATATATATATGTAACCCCCCTGAAAATGGGGGTTCCCAAAAGACTTCAGGAGCTTGCTTGAATGCTCCAAGCCTGAATGGTGTTTGGCGTTTAAGCCATTTATCAATGAGTGTTTTAGAACCTCTGGTACTGTCTCTTTAAGAGCTGTCTGCTTGCAGACATAATTAGTTTGTATGGGGACTGTGTGTTTCTTTGATTGAGTACCACTCAAGCTGCTGCCAATTCACTCCATTTTGCAGTCACTAGGAGTGCAAAGGAACCTATCTGAAAGATGTAACTGTTTGCCAGAAATTATTTAGAGTAATAATGAAATTACAGTTTGTCTAACCTGCTTTCTTTGCAGTCAGAACTGTGTTTGCCTGCTTCCCATTCTAGTTTTGAACTGCTGAACTGGACCAATCAGTGTGGGGTAAGCTAGCTCTAAAATGGTGCCTTGGACGAATCAGAACTTGGACTCATAATCTGAGCCAGCCACAAGAGGATTGTATGGGCAGTGACTCTGGGAGATGTAGTTTAGACTTCAGTGCCTTTTGGACCAACAGCAGCAGTCTATTGTGAGTGACAGCCAATCCAGTCAAGAACTGGGAGGAACTCAAAGGAAGTGCCCAGTTTTGTCGGTTGGAGTTTCAGTTGAGCTTTGGCAGTGAAGAAGGAAGGAGCCCTGTGCTTTTTCAGTGTGCAGTTTTAGTCAAAAACGTGTGTAAGGCCCAGAGTTCCGGTCTGCAGCTTGTGTAACAGCTTGTTAGGACTGAATCCATCCTGTGAAAAGAATCAAAGGATCTCTGAAGAGTAGAAACCAGGGCTCACCCTGTAGAAGACTGGAGGAATTGCTGAAAATTGCACTCGGTCTGTCAGGAACTGAATCTGCTGTGTGTTCTCCCGGTATTGTGCAGTAATTGCGATCGGGATACAGATGCAGCCTGCCTGGTATAGTGCTTTCTTTTATATGGATGTGTGAAGAGGTTTGTGTACCTCAAGTGAGCCCTGCTGACATTGAAGGACCCTATCTTATTTGGAGGTCGTGAGTACTAATTCAGGGTCGCTCCTGTTGAATTGCTGCACATTAAATCCAAATGGAATTACTGTACTGCTGACTGTTTAATTCTCCTTTTCTCTGTGTGAAAGGGCCCCACCAGCTGCCACGGTTTGGACTAGCCACTAGGGCTTGGGTACTCTAGGACAGTAACTGATAGGGATAGCCTGTGCACAGAGCCATAGGTAGATTATTAGAGTGATAAGCTAATTAACCTGATTTCCCTGTCCTTGTTATATCCCCCTAAATAAATCAGAGCTGCTTGTTTCAGCAAAGTTATACTGCCTGAGGTATTTGTCTATGTTAAAGTACTGTACTGTGATTGTTGCACTGTATCTCATTTCACAGGAGGTCCCAGTGCCGGAACCAGACCTTAGTAAGTGTATACTGTGAAGGTAATTCTGATATATTGTGTGGGCCACTAGTGGGAAGAAAGGGGGGTTGCAGTGTCCCAGAGGGCTGTGACCAAGTTAGTTTAACTATTGCAAACCCTGACCTCTGGGTGGAGGCACCCGCCATTGGATCCAGGCCCCTCAACCTGTTAGTGGCAAATCAGGCAGGGGTAGTAGCCCCTGGGATAGCGCCATCTAGGGGTTACATATATATATAGATAGATAAAATAAATCATGGAAACAAGACTACTGATTTCACATTGTTAACTTTATTCAAATCCATGGGCTGGCAGTATAGCCTAGAGATTAGAGTAACAAGCTGTGAATGAGCTTGGTACATCCAGCAGACCAGACCTTGGTTTGATTCTCACAACCTCCACTTGCATACTGTGTGATTCTGAGCAAGTGACTTAACCGCCTAGTGCTCCCAGGTCACCCCTGAAAACAGGCACTTGTGCCTACTGGGTTTACCTGGTTACCAAAGACTAAAATAAAAATAAATAAATCAACATTACTTTGAGTAAAAGAAACTAAAAAACAGGCAAGTACAAGTTCAATTGTAATTTAACAAATACAGAACAAGCAAGTGTGTTAACTGATAGGTGAGATCTTCGGTCATCTAGAACTTGCTTGCAGAATGAGAACACTCTCTCACTGCTACTGCTGCCAGCTGGCAAGCATAGGTACTTCTGAGCAAGCTTTGCTAGTTTTGGGAACAGGTGTCTTCCTGTCTTATTCCAGAATTCAAGGCAGTTGTCAGTACAACTGTCATGTTCTAAATATGTTTTTAGTTCACTGGATGACAATGATCTGGTTGCTGTTGAGGAAGGACCACCTAGACTGGATAGCACGTCCTTGACATCAGCTTTTGGCCTTTTTGCTGGTTGCGTATCATCATTGGATTTTGCTTTGATATTGACAGTCATTATCACCGAGGGAAAGGGGAGGTGAGGGTGTCCTACTCTGTGGACCCCCCCCCCGCACCGTCAGGAAGGTCGCCACTTCGCCGAGTGGAGGTGCTGTGGGCTACGGAGAGCTCCGGCGGGCCTCCTCGGTGAGAAGTCTACGGTTGAAGAAGCGCGTGGCCCCTGCCCAAGTGCAGGAGAGAAGGGTCACAGACAATCTGTTCTTTCCTGTCGCACCGCAGTGTTTTAGAAGGGCTGCATGATCTGGACTTCCATTTCTCTTTTTTCCTGCTGCTGATTTACTGGGAATCCCACAGATTCTCCTACCTGTCCTTTGTTCGTCCTTGCCGCCGAAACTTGCGGCTTCTCATTGGTCCCTGCCAGCGGTGACGCTCTCCCTTGGCTCCCTAAATAGGAGCTCTGCTGAATTCACCTGAAGCTGTATCACCGAGGGAAAGGGGAGGTGAGGGTGTCCTACTCAGTGGGACCCCTCCCCAGCGCTGTCAGGAAGGTCGCCACTTCGCCGAGTGGAGGTGCCGTGGGCTATGGAGAGCTCCGGCGGGCCTCCTCGGCGAGAAGTCTACGGTTGAAGAAGCGTGGCCCCTGCCCAAGTGCAGGAGAGAAGGGTCACAGACAATCTGTTCTTTAATGGCCCACCCACCCTCCCTGTGGTGAGGGGAATCTTTTATGCGTGCTTCTGGCCTCGCCTACTGTCACTCTACCCTATCAACTGTAAGGGGTGGTACTTCCCTGTTTAAAGAAGGGTGATACTCCTGCCCAAATCTCCTCCCTGTGAATCTGGACTGGGCATGGCATGTGCCTCATGGGCATTCTTCTCCCCTTAACTGGGACTGTGTGCATGTTGAGTATACTACTACCCTCTGAGCAACTATTGTTGTAGTGCCTGAACAATTGGACTAGAAATAGACTATTTCTTGTGCACTACTTGTGCTCTGGATGGTTCTTTTTTTTTTTTTCTTTTTTTTCGTTTTTCCCTATTATTTCAGCTTGACATTTGTTTCTGCTTATCTGTGTAAGGGCCCTCCATGTGCTGATCCCCCTGTGGATACCCATACCTGATTTCATATGTTTATGCTGCTACCCCTTAGGTGAATTGTCCTGCAATTTGTGTGCTACTATAATTCTGTGCTACTGAGTTGTCCCACCTCTTTTTGTGCCTCCGAGATTGCTGTTGCTACTCTAAATGAATGGTCATGCTATTACCAATAACTGTTGTGTATGCTGCATAGTTCTTTCTAGGGGATGACCTGCACTTTCTGTACTACTGAATCTTTGAACTTCAGAGCTGTCCTACATTTTCAATACTAGCGAAATTGTGGTAGCCCATATTCTGTTGATGTCCATTGCCCACTGCTACTAGAGAGGAGTGCTGGCATAGGGTCATATCAGCAACCTTGGTTGCCCTGACTGTACTGACTGTAGTGCCTGGGGCTGCCTGCCAGTGACCAAGGTTATTCCATCCCCCGGCCCACTGGTGGAGTGGACTACCTGTCTGCCGTGCCTTGACTGGCCCTCTTGAACTCGGCTGGACGCAGTAGAGGTC
The DNA here is from genome assembly GCA_016271365.2 of Neoceratodus forsteri. Taxonomy (NCBI): domain Eukaryota; kingdom Metazoa; phylum Chordata; order Ceratodontiformes; family Ceratodontidae; genus Neoceratodus; species Neoceratodus forsteri. The sequence continues at coordinate 945,671,729 of CM028130.1, forward strand.
AACCGGTCTCCCTCTAGCCTGCTTGAAGCCTCGCCGCCTGGTATCGCGGCAGGGTGTGTGGATCTCCTCCCCTCTGGGTCATCCCTGGCCGAGTGTTCCTGACATGTCCTCCCATGCAGGCCTCCTTGTGCCTCCAACTATGACAGTGGGGTTGTTCCCCGTCCCTTTCACTATGGAGGGGAGGGAAGCTCCCTGTGTAGTGCTCAGAGATTGGCTGTCGGTTGTCCATATGGCCACCTCACTTGTAGTGTTGGCACTAGGGCTGGTCCTCCTACAAAGTGCTACCTCTCCCCCACTATCCCTGGAAGTGACTTGGAAGTTGTCCTCCCCCTCGGACGACACTGACTTCTCCTTTTCTAACCTGCTTTCCTTCATTGTAACGCACTCAGTACTACCCTCAGTCTTGACATTAGATGGCGGTGTATAATGGCCAGGGTCAAGAAAAATCAGACCAGTAAATGGTCCGGTGGGCACCTGCTTTTCAGGCGGTATCTCCTGCTCTTCCTCCTTGCTTTACTCAGGGCAGGGATATAGAGCTTAACCCTGGACCTGCTATAATGACCAATAACTCTCCCGCCACCTGGAGTATGTGGTAAGGGGCTAAAATAGCTCATCTGAATATCAGGGCTTGCTACCCAATCGTGATGAGCTGAGAGCGTGGGTTGACCTATACAAACCTGATGTTCTAGGGATAACTGAGACCTGGCTTAAATCCTGTATCCCTGACTCCGCCTGTTCCTTAACAGGTTATGAGTTTATCCGCCTTGACAGGCCAGGGGGTAGGAGGGGGGGTGGCATCCTTATCTACTATAGAGTCCATCTGAAAATCTCCCTTGTGACTCATGGTCCCACTGATCCCCGTGAGCTTCTGCATGGGCTCCTGCTGCTAGGGGAAACAAAGAAGCTGCATCTGGCATGTGCCTATATCCCTCCCAGGGGAGGCCTAGAAGGACTAACTTATCTCCTGGATATGGTCAGGTCCAGTATAGGAGACAGCGAACTTATTATCATGGGTGATACCAACCTAAATTGGGAGAGTGGCAATATTAAGAAATGTGAACCTCTTCTTGCCACCTATCCCTTACCCAACTTATTAATGACCTGACCAGACAGTCCGCTAGTGGTTCCTCGAGTACCTTGCTGGATTGGATCCTAACCAACCACCCGGAGAGAATATCTACTTCAGGCACTCTATCGGACTCTATCTCTGATCACTCCCCAGTGTTCTGTGTCTGGAAAATTCCCTCCTCAAAAATCCCTCACAAAATTATTCGCGTCAGAAACTGTTCCAGGTTTGACTCAGAGAGGTTCATGGATGAATTAAGGTCTACTGACTGGGCCAGGGTATTGGAAGCCACTGACACCTCAGTGGCAACCTCCTGCTTTATTGATACCTTTGGTGATATCCAGGACAGGCATGCACCCATGATCACTCGGAGGGTGAGGGGAGCGGCCACCTACTGGCTGAATGGAAATCTGCTAGCCAAGATGCATGAAAGAGACCGATGCTGGGCTCGTGCCAGGGGATCCAGTGATCCCTCAAAACTCCAGAGATATCAGCACCTCAGGAACCAGTGTAAGAAGGCTATTAGGGTAGCAAAAAGTGACTTCTGCAAGTCTGCACTACTCAGCTCTGCCAGTGACCCCAGGAGGATCTGGAGGAACATTAAATCCTTAGTTAGTGGATCCTCCAGCACGGGTGTCATGGATATGGTCATAAATGGTGTCTCTTGCAATAATCCCCAAACCATAGCTGACTCCCTTAACCGTCACTTCTCTGACCTCTTGGCCCTCACCTCCCGACTTATGATGGACGGGGGGAGCTCGCTCACGATCCCATCCCTCTCGAGTCAGGCGGATCAACATCATCGGAGAGTATTTAATCTCAGGGCAGTATCAGTCCTCCAAGTCCAGAAACTTCTTGCTGCCCTCGCCCAGCACTCCAGCACAGGTCTCGATTTCCTGGAACCGCGGCTTCTCAAGCTAGGAGCGCCCTTCATTGCCTCTCCGGTTGCCCACATCTTTAATCTATCCCTTAGCTCAGGGACAATTCCTGACATATGGAAGGAAGCAAGGATAGTACCAGTTCTGAAGCAGGGCAATCCCAAGCTTCCTGACAACTATCGCCCTATTGCAATCCTCCCATCCCTTGGCAAACTTCTTGAAAAGGTGGTGGCCGAGCAACTCTCGGAGTATCTGCACTCCCATGATCTGCTATCCAGGGCACAGCACGGCTTTCGAAAGGGACACAGTACCACTACTGCTCTGATCACTGTAACTTCCAGCATAAGATCTGCCATGGACCAAGGTAAACTGTCCGGTGCTATATTTATAGACTTATCAAAAGCTTTTGACCTTGTTAACCATGACCTTCTAGGAGAGCAACTAAGGGCCTTTGGTCTCTCCTCCCATGCCTTGAACTGGTTCATGGGTTATCTGAAGGGTAGACAGCAGCGTACCTGCTTCAACAAGGTCCTCTCGGAGCCCAGGGCGGTGACTTTGGGAGTCCCCCAGGGATCAGTGCTGGGCCCTCTCCTTTTTCTCGCTCTTTATCAATCAACTGCCACTGATGACCTCTCACTGCCAAGCCACTCTATATGCAGATGATCTGGTACTAGTGGCCCATTCCCCCAATGTCGCTGCACTAAACCAGAGCCTGACTGATGATTTCAGAAGAGTCCTGGCCTGGGTTACTCACCATAGGCTGGTGTTGAACACTAATAAAACGCAGGCCATGCTTTTTGGCTCCACGGCCAAGATAAAAGCCTCATCATCCTTGCTACGCATAACCTGTGATGGGGGACCCTCGATGCCAACGGTGAACTCAATCAAATATCTTGGGGTTACTCTTGACCCCCAACTTGACATGGGGAGTCATATCCTCAACATCTGTAGAAGCACACATTGCAAGCTGGGTATGGCCTATAGGGCCAAATACAACCTGACCCCGGGGGCGAGACTTGCACTTGCTAGAGGAGTGCTTCTTCCCTTCCTCAGCTATGGATTCCATCTGTTTGCCCGGTTCCCCCAAATTCACCTTGCCCGGTGGAGCACGGCTTATAACAATATATGTCGGTTTGCACTTGCCGTCCCTAAACTCACCCATCGCTGTGATCTCTATGATAAACTCTGCTGGTTGCCTCCAGCTGAATACCTGAATTTCGGTGTTGGAAGCTTCTCCAAGAAGGTGCTCGCCTGGCTCCTCAGGGACTGGTGAATCTCCTCCCAAAAATGGACATCATGCCCTACAAGCTTAGGTCACAGTCTGCTGGACTGCTCAAAATTCCTTCCACCCGGACTGTCATGGGGGGCCGAGACTTTGCTGCCTATGTGCCCAGACTCTGGAACTCCCTTCCTGATCATGTCCGCATGGCCCCCTCCCATGGGATCTTTCGCTCCACCCTGTGGTCGCACTTAAAATTATCATCAGTGTGTGACTGTTTCAAGCCTCCGTAGTGAAATGTTTTTTGATGAACCCCAGTTGTCACTAATGTCAATCTATGCAATTTCTGTTATATGGTGTAACTGCTGCTTGTGTATATGTTTTACTACAATTGTTAGTACCTCCTGTAATAAGATGTTCCTCCTAAGTTGCCTTGTATGTATCTTGTAAGTTCTGTACTCTCCCAGGTCGTTCCTGAAAATAGGCATATTACTTGTGTAGTGTACCTACCCGGTTAACAAAAGCTAAATAAATTACTGACTTCAAGGAAGAAATCATTTCACAATCTGTAGGCAATATTTCACACAGCTGGAGAAGTGTAGAACAGCATGGATAGACTACTGCCTCCTTGTGGGTTCTCCTCATTTCACATGGTCTGGATTCAGGTTCAGTTCGGGTTCATCTGTTGTTTATTTTTAGGGTTCTAGTTCAGTACAAACTGGGCAAAAATTGAATAGTTCTGGTTCAGTTCAGGTTCAGTTCTCAGAAGAACCCTGGCTCTAACTACAAGTTATCGCATTGCATCATGGGTCCAATGTATCACTGCAAATGTAAATGAATGTTTGAAGACTCAACCAAAATTCTTTAAAAAAAAGTAAGCACTTTAGCTGCTGCAGAAGTCAGGGAGAGTGGCACACTGCTGTAAGGTCTGCAGACTCTTGAATCTGTCTCTTGTGGTGAAAGGCATGAGTTCTATTGTTATGTTGAAGACTGTAGCACTCATTCACACCTGACATTCAACAGAGGTAATTGCTCAGGATGGCACTAAAACATTCTCAGTATCCCATTCCCAAGTCTGCCTATGAATGGGTGTGGAAGAGGTAATGCTGTCTTGAAACCTTGTTAAAAGAGTTCTACACAGTAGCAAACATACTGTTGTCTCCTGGACAGGTTTTTATTTGACCTAGATTTAGGATCAGCTAGTCTTTACTTCACATTAAAATGATCACTGTAGGACGTCCCTGAGCAGAGGGTGTTTATGTACAGGGCTGCACTCTGGTTGAATGCCCTTCCAGTCTGTATTTCATCTGAAGTGAAACCTGGCCCTTTCAAAGCAACTCTCAGGGAGCACCTCCTTTCTTCCAGTCAATGTGACTGCTTCTAGCCCCCCCAACCCTTCAGTTCTGTCCCGGTTTTAGCAAGGTATTTTCTGACTGCATCAGCCCCACCCATCTCGCCCTGCATCCCACACCTACCCACACCCCCTCCCTCTGCCCTTAAATTTGGCATATTGCTGAATACTATAGTTTTAAAAGTTAAAAGGTCTTGCATGGCCTGATTTTGCCTAAATTTGTTTAATCTGTACCTACTGTCTCACTATGTGTATCAATAAGTTATTGTTTGTCGATACACTGTATTATTTGGATCCTCCTTATTGTATGTATGCACCCTTAATTGTCTTGCACTTCTCTGACATGGAGCCCTTGTAAAGGAGTCTCTGACTCAAAGGTTTGTAATGCCGATGCTTTCAATAAACAAAAATAAATAAATAAATCACTGATCATCAATGATGTACCGCTCATGGGGGCAATCTGCTGGATATAGATTGGAACCTCCTGGCTGCAGCTTTGACTAGAAGCAGGGACATCCTGGACTCCCTACAGGGGGCATTCCTCAGACAACTAGTGAGTGAACCCACTCATGATGGAGCAATACTGTACTTGGTACTCACTAACAGGGACAGTGCTGCAGATGTCAAGGTGGGAGGCCACCTAGGGAACAGCAATCACCGTACAGTGTGAATCAATATAAGGACATCTGCAGAATTGAACCACACAAGGACAAGGGTCCTGGACTTCAGGAGGGTAGATTTTAAAAACATGGGTGTAGCTCCGTGGCACTGAGGAATGAGGCATCACTTTGGCAAGCTGGTGATCCAGGTTCGCGCCCCGAGCCCTGATGTCAGAAGCAGAGGCTGGCAGGAAGGCAGTCTCAAGCATCCTTTGGATGCTTCCCTCCTTGGGGGGGGGAATGGGTCACTGTGAGTTGCTCTCATAGCAGATCCTGGTGGTGCCTTAGCAGAGGTGTTTTTGGTGTGTGTGGGACCACACACCAAATGCCTCCACCCCCAGCATCCCATCGCAGCCACAAGCATACAGGGAGGCGGGAAGGTCAAAAACCGGAAATCGCCTGACTTAGTCAGGTCGGAAGATGGCAGCCATGTCCTCCCACACCATAGTTCCCACAGCACACCATTCCCATCCCCCAGCACTTGTCAACCTGGAGGTCCTCAAAGTCCGCTACTCCCCTCCCTTGTGTTCCCAAGGAGAGGGGGACTCCCTGGCAGGATAAGACAGAACCCTCCGGGACCCAGGTAAGCTTGGGGATTCAGGTGGTGGGAGTCAGCAGCAGGGGGGTTGTGAACTGGTGGGCAGCAGGGACACTGAGCCACCTGAAGGAGTGATGGGGGCAAGGCAGGAAGAAAACAAGATAAAGCAAAAAAAAAAAAAAAAATAGGTAAATGCCTTAGGGATGACCTAGCAGGAAAGAATGACTTGGGGGGGTGGAGAAACAGGTCATAGTGAAGGCAACAAACCTCCATATCAAGCAAGTGAGCAAAAGCAAGAGGAAAAAGAGACCGCTATGGTTCTTGAAAGAGGTGTCAGAAAAGGTAAAGTCTAAAAGGATAGCATTCAGATGGTATAAGGAGATACAGAGGGAGGGTAGAGAGGTGTATCGGGGGAAACAGAGGGAAGCAGGGAGAGCAGTAAGGAGTGCAAAGGCACAAACTGAGGAGAGAATGGCCCAGGTAGTGACAAAGGAGGACAAGACTGGGTTGGCCAAGCCATCCTTATCTGCCGTCAGAGTCTATGTTTCTATGTTAAGGTATTTTTTAGGTATGTATGCATGATATAGGAGTGGCTCCAGAGGACTGGAGGAGGGCACATGTAGTCTCTCTTCACAAAAGTGGACACAGGGAGGAGGCTGGTAACTAAAGACCAGTCAGCCTCTCCTCGGTAGTGAGGAAAATTATGGAAGTGCTGCTTAAAGATAGGATTGTGGAACACTTGGAATCCAGCGGAGCACAGGACCCGAGGCAGCATGGATTCACAAAAGGAAGGTCACGTCAAACAAATCTGATAGATTTCCTTGACTAGGTGACAAAGGAGGTGGATCAGGGAAGAGTGGTGTGTGTGTGTGTTGCCTACCTTGAGTTCATCAAGGCCTTTGACATTGTTCCACATAAAAGACTGGTAAACAAGCTGGGGAGCAAGGGAGTGGGCCACAAGGTGGTAAACCGGGTTAGAAACTGGTTAGTGGCCAGAAAACAGACGGTGGTGGTAATTGGGGTACAATCCAAGAAAAGGGGGTGACCAGTGGGGTACCACAGTCATGGGCCCAGTCCTTTTCAATGTCTTCATCAGTGACATTGCAGAAGGGCTGGAGGGAAAGGTTTGCCTATTTGCAGATGACACCAAGATCTGCAACAGAGTAGACACTCCAGTTGGGATGGAGAAAATGAGGAGGGATCTAGGAAAGCTGGAGAAATGGTCCAAAGTGTGGCAACTAAGATTCAATGCGAAGAAGTGCAAAGTCATGCACAAGGGGTGCAGGAACCCTGGGGAAAGCTACTGGATGGAGGGGGAGGTACTAATGGTCACCAAGGAAGAAAGGGATTTGGGAATAATCATCTCAGATGACCTAAAGGTGGCCAAACAATGTGCCGAGGTTGTGGGGAAAACCAGTGGTATGTTGGGGTGTATAGGAAGGAATATCACTAGCAGAAGAAAGGAGGTGGTAATGCCACTGTACAAAACAGTGTTAAGGCCTCATCTAGAGTACTGTGTACAGTTCTGGAGGCCGCATCTTCATAAGGACATAGACAGGGTGGAGGTGGTTCAGAGAAAAGCAACTAAAATGGTATAGGGCTTGCACCAGAATACATATGAGGAGAGATTAAAGGACCTTAGTATGCATATGCTGGAAGAGAGGAAAAATCAGGGAAATATGATAGAAATCTACAAGTATCTTAAGGGCATAAACAAGGTGCAAGTGGGAGACATCTTTCAGTATAGGAGATGTACAAGAACGAGGGGGTCACTATATGAATTTGGAGGGGGACAGGATAAAGGGGGATATGAGAAAGTTTTTCTTCACGGAAAGGGTGGAGGATGCATGGAATAGCCTACCCCAAGATGTAGTGGCAGCAAACACAGTGGGGGGATTCAAGAATGCATGGGATAGGCACAAGGGAACCCTAGTGGTGGGTAAGAGAGGCTAAAGCCATGGACCAAATAGGGTCAGCTGCCACGATACAGGTAGGGAAAATGAGAAAACTGGATGGGCCTAGCGGTCCTTACCTGCCATCAAATTCTATGTTTCTATGTAAGTAAAAGGAGGCATACAAGGGGTAGGATCGTAAGGTTCAAAAGGGAAGCGTGGACTAAGCAGAGGGGGGCCAGGAAAAGGCAGATGTCCTGCACAAATAATTTTATTCAGTCTTCACAGAGGAAGGAGAAGGGGAGGGGCCACAAAAATGTAATAGGAGCATTGTAGGGAGGGAGGTGGCCACTAATCCATTTTTGAAGGAGAGTGTCCTGAAGGAACTCACTAATCTGAAAGTGGACAAAGCATTGGGGCCAGACAGGGTGCATCCAGAGGTACTGAGGGAGCTCAGGAAGGTACTTGCTGCACCTCTGGCAGTCTTGTTTAACAGCTCTTTGAAAACAGAAGTGGTCCTGGAGGACTGGAGGAGAGCAGATATAGTCCCACTTCACAAAAGTGGCAGCAGCGAAGAGGCTGGCAATTATAGGCCAGTCAGCCTGACATCGGTGGAGGTAAAGTTAATAGAAACATTGCTGAAGGAGAGGATTGCAGAATATTTTGAATCCAGTGGGTTACAAGACCCAAGGCAGCATGGATTCATGGGGGGAGGAGGTTACGTCAGATGAATCTGATAGATTTCCTTGACCGGGTGACCAAGGAATTAGATCAGGATGGAATGGTGGACATGGCCTACCTTGACTTCAATGAGGCGTTCAACACTGTTCCACATAGGAGGCTAGTAAGCAAGCTGGGTAGCTTAGGAGTGGGTCCAAAGGTGGTAAACTGGATGAGAAATCGGTTAGGGGATAGGCTGCAGAGGGTGGTGGTAAATGGAGTTGACACTGAGGAAGGGAGGGTGACCAGTGGGATTCCTTAGGGATCAGTGCAGGGGCCAGTCCTCTTTAATGTCTTTATAAGTGACAGTGCAGAGGAGCTAGAAGGGAAGCTCTGCCTATTTGCTGATGACACCAAAACCTGCAATAGGGTAGACACTCCAGGTGGGGTGGAAAGAATGAGCAGAGACCTGAGAAAACTTGTGGAGTGGTCAAGGGTTTGGCAGCTGGGTTTCAATGCAAAAAAGTGCAAAATAATGCACCTGGGACACTGAAACCTAGGGACAGAGTACAAAATGGAAGGAGTGGTACTGATGACCACTAAGCAGGAAGAGACCTGGGGGCGATCATATCGGGTGACCTAAAGGGGGCCGGCAGTGCAACAAGGCAGTTGGGAGGGCTAGTGAAATGCTGGGATGCCTAGGGAGGGGTGTCACCAGCAGAAAGAGGGAGGTGAGATTGCCTCTGTATAGATCACTAGTAAGACCCACCTAGGGCACTATGTCCAGTTCTGGAGACCAGGGACTCGATTCTCAAAATGGATTGAATGCTGCAAGCCCCGGGTGTACCAAACACACGGCGCAAGGGGTTTGCGACATTCCCTGGCCAGCAATTGGGATTCTCGATCCCGTGCGCCACATGCCCCAAGTTAGATCAACTTTTGCTGGTCTAACATCGGGGACCTCTTTACAGGGTTTGCACCAAATATTTGGTGCAATCCACTGTAAAAAGGATACAGTGTCACAAATGCACATGACCTATGAGAGTCAGACATATGGTGTGGCACTGTGTTCGAGGCAGCGCCCTGCATCAACCTTTGAAAATTGAGCCCCAGATCTCCTGAAAGACACAGAGTGGAAGCAGTGCAGAGGAGGACAACGCAAATGGTGCAAGGTCTGCATCAGAAGCCCTATGAGACACTAAAGGACCTAAATATGTACATCCTGGAAGAGAGGAGGGGGGATATGATAGAGACTTTTTAATACCTCACAGGGGTAAATAAGGTACAGGAGGGAAGTATTTTTCAGAAAAAAATGTGCTCAAGGACAAGGGGGCATAATACGTAGCTGGAGGGGGGTAGATTAAGGAGAGATATGAGGAAGTACTTCTTCAGAGAAAGAGTGGTGGATTTCTGTAACAGTCTTCCAGCACAGGTGGTGCAGGTAAAAGCAGTGGTGGGGTTCACAAATGCATGGGATAGGCATAAGGGAATCTTAGGGAAGGGAAGCATGGGTGGGTGAATGAGCCAGAGATCAAGTAGGATCCCCGGTGACACTATAGGCAGGGGAAAAATGGGCCGAATGTGTGGGCCAAGCAGTCCTTATCTGCCAGCAAATTCTATGTTGCTATATTTCTGTCACCTTACCAGGGCTAACACATGCATCCCTAGAAGGAATTAACACAGATATTAAAACATTCTTAAGCAGTCACTAACCAACAGCAATGTAGTTTCCTAAATTACAACAGATGAAAGTCGAGCACTCACCACCTCACTTAAGAACCACTCCAGACAAAGGCTTAAATACCTTCAGTGACTACATTTATTGAAACAATAAAAGCAAAATGCTGGCAACATCAGCCTGACGTGTTTCAGAACTCGGGGTCCCTTTATCAAAGGCTGAAGTTTTTTTGTTACCAGGCTGTTAATTTAGTCCTTAGACTCTGACGTCATTATGACACAATTTAAAATCTAACAATTTCATTGGTTAATACTGGAGCACATTCATTAGACCCTTGGGTACACTTAGTTCCAATCCATAAACCTATTATAGCACAAATAATGTAATACATGTGTTCAGAATTTCTTTTTTTTTGTAAATATATTCTTTATTAAGCATTTTTCCAGTTACAACAGCGTATAAACAGTCACATGTCATCATTAAAGGGTCGGTTTAAATGTACAGAAGTACAAGACATAGTTCAGATGAAGAGTTCATAGACAAATAAAGACAAAAACAGGCTAGCAGTACAATTTTGCAGAAAGTAATGCATTATACATGAGTGTTCAGGTTTCTAATTCTGAATCTTCCCAATCCTGGGTCCCCTTACAACCATTTACTCTCCCTAGGAGGCGTCCCCCCCTCCCAGACTAGACATGCAGTTTGATTCTTTAGGGAACAAAGGTTGGGTCCTTGGACATAACATATAAAATCTATCTATTCCACCTCAGTGAGCAGAGTTCTGGTCTATCATTCAGAAAGAAGGAGATTTTTTCATTTTTGTATATGCAATTCACCATGTCCCTCCAGACTGGGACTGTAGGGTAGGAGTTAGGGCCGTGAGCAAGTGTTGTGTTATGGTCTTCTTGGCCACCAGAAGGACTACTCCCAGAAGGTGATGGGTGTGGGGGTCTTTGAACTCCAGGGGAAATATATGCAAAATGAAAAATTCCCTGGAGAGAGAGACAGGTTGGCCAAGCAGGGCCCCCCAACTCATGCTCCAAGGAAGTCAAAAAAGGTTTTAACCTGGGGCACAGCCAAAATACATGTGAGTGATGCACTGCAGAGTCATCACACTGGCACCAGCAGTGTGCGGAGCCAGTGGTGAGTTAGTGAGAAGTAATGGCCGGTGTGCGGAAATACCTAATTAGGAGTTACCAGGAGAAGAGATGCCAGCTGTGGGAAAATGTGAGCTTAGATATGGCAAGACAACTGATTTCCCATTGTTTGGGCGTGATGTCCGCTCCTAGCTCCTCATTACATATGTCAAGGATCCTCCCCGTGGAGTTCCCTTCCGAGCTTGATAGGGCCTTGTATATCACAGAAATTGCATGTGGCAGCCCAGTAGAGAATAGGAGACCCTGGAGGAGTGTAATCATAGGGGGGTATCCATCATGATGCTGAGCCTGAGTGGGAAGGGAATGAAAATAGTGCCTCAGTTGGAGATACCTAAAGAAATCCACTTGGTGGAGGTCATGGGAGCAGAACACCTCCTGAAATGTTTTAAAGATGGGACCATTCAGGAATTGAAAGAGAAAGAAGAGACCCAAGTGACTCCAGCTATGACAGGTATGGTCCAACCTGGCTGGGAGGAAGTTCTCCAGCAGAGAGATCAGGCAGAGTAACATCAGGAATGGGGAAAGAGAGCCACCTGTGGATCACATTCCAGGTGTTGACCAGGTGCTGAATCCAGGGACTGAGGGGGGCTTGGCTCTTATGGGGAGTAGTCTGGTGTAGGGTGGTTCTAATCAGCTCGGCATAGGGGAATAGCCCCTCTTCTATTTCCCTCCAGATTGCAGGGGAGGCCCTCAAATATCTAGCGGCAATGAAAGAAAGGTGGGAGGCCCAATTATAAAGTCACAGGTTGGGGAGGGCAAGGCCGCCCTGTTTTTTAGGGAGACAGAGTGGTGAACTTCACTCTTGGGTGCCTACTGGACCAGATGAATTCAAGCAGAGTCTTGTTCCAAGCGCGGAATAATTTGGTAGGTATGTGCAGTGGGACATTTTGAAAGAGGTAGAGGGCCCTAGGCAATACCACCATCCGGACAACCTCTATTCTCTGATATAAATTCAGGGGAAGGAAGGACACTCCACCTGGCCAGGTCCTGCTGTAGCTGGGTGTAAAAGGAGTCATAATTGCTTTTCATTGCATTCTGTGCATTATGGGATAGATAGATGACCAGGTGCTTCAATCTAGCAAGGTCCCACTGAAACGGGTAATCCTGCCGGAGGGTCGGGGGGGGGGCATAGTGAAACACTAGGGCTTCAGTTTTGGAGGTGTTGAGTTTGTATCCTGAACATGTGCCAAAGGCTTTGAGGATGTGAAACACTGTGGGGATAGACTGGGATGGGTCTGAGAGGAAGAGTAGGACATCATCCGCATACAGTGCGATACAATGTTCCATCCCCACCCCCCAGCTGAATACCAGAAATGTGAGGAGACAGTCTTATTGCCTGGGCCAAAGGTTCAATAAAGATGGCAAAGAATCCAGGGGAGAGGGGGTAGCCCTGTCTAGTTCCTCTAAAGAGTGGGAAGTAACTAGAGTGATGACCCGAGACCTTGACACAGGCCTGCGGGGAGGCATAAATTGCCTTAATTATGGCGACAAAGGGGGAGGGAAAATTCATCCTATCCATGGTGAAGAAAAGAAAAGGTCAGGAGACCCGGTCAAAAGCCTTCTCAGAGTCTCGACTGAGAAGGGCAGAGGGGGCTTTTTGATTCTGCATTTCATGGACCAGGTGGAGCGCCCTTCAGGTATTGTCTGTTGTGGATCTGGAACTCACAAAGCCCATCTGGTCGAGATTAATCAGAGAGGGGAGGACTGAGTCAAGACGACGGGCCAGGATGGACATAAGATATTTATAGTCCATGTTAAGGACTGAAATCGATCTATATGAGCTGCATGATAAGGGGTCCTTTCCCTGTTTAGGGATAAGAGAGACTACGGCATATGACCAGCTTGGGGGTGGACTGGAATTCCTCTGCAGGACATTATTGTATACCCGCAAAAGGAGTGGGCTGACTGTTGGGGCGGCAAATTTGAAAAACTCTGCTCCATAGCCATCTGGGCACAGGGCTTCATGGTTTTGGATCTGGAGAAGGCCAGGGTGATAGGGGTCATCAGAGTCTGCTGCTGGTCATGACTCAGACCTGGGAGATGAAGAGTAGATAAGAAGGTGTTAATATTGGCAGGGGCAACTGTCTGCTCAGGAGTATATAGGGTCTTGTAATAGTCACTGAATTCCTGCATAATTTTTCTAAGTTTTGCATGAAGGATACCGGTGGCAGGGTCCTTTATGGCAGCTATGGTCGAGAGTTTACGTTGCCTACGTAAACGATAGGCTAACAGGCGGGAGGCTCGTGGCCCATTTTCTCCATATCTCTGCCTCAAAAAAGATTGCAAGAAATGTAAAGTCTGCTCTAGATATGTGCGCCTCTCCTTTCAGATCCTCGTAAGGGTGTCTGTATGCTGAATTAAGTGTCCCCTGAGGACTACCTTAAGGGTATCCCATGTAATGGAGGGGGAGATTTCTGGGTCGGTGTTGTCCTCCAAGATCTCCTTGAGTTTGTCACTCAGAAACTCCCTAAAGGATTGGGTTAAAACGTCAAAAGGTATTATGGCTCTCCATTCCCAGGTCCCATTAAGTGAGTAAAGGCGCATGGTCAGAGTGAGCAATATCTCCTGTTGAAGCATCCACCACTGCTCCCAGGCTCTCATTCTGAGAATAGCAGTGGTTGATGCGGGAACAAGTACCATGTACTGCCGAGTAATGAGTATATCCTCCTCCCCTTGGATAAAGGGATCACCATACGTCCAGCCAACCCACCTCTTGTACGAAGCGCTTAAAAAATTTGTGAGGGGCAGGTTGCCTACTCCTGGAGGGGTTAGTGGAATCCAGATTAGAGCTTGGGGCTATATTAAAATCTACTGCCAGGATCAACATCCCTTTGGTTAATTCCACTATCTTGTTAAGGAGGTGTCGGATAGTCCGGGTGCTAGAGAGATATATATTAGCCAGGGTCACCTCCCGGGCCTGTAGCATCCCTGTACAATGATCAGATGGCCCTCTGGGTCAGCCCACTCTGATATAGACTGAAAGGGAGTGTGGCTGGGGATCAATATGGCGACGCCTCTCCTCCTCCCCCTCTCGAACGTAGAAGAGAAAACCTGGGTGAAACCCCTGTAAACCAGTTTCTTATGTTCATCAGCTGACAAGTGAGTCTCCTGAATATACTGTATACAATCTCAGTTCAGCATTTTTAACAACAAGATTATCCTAAAACGTTTTATAGGGCTGTTCAGTCCATTAACATTCAAAGAATAAAGTTTTACGTGCTTACTAGCCATGTTTAAGCCTATTAAAAGACAGGAGATACTTATTTGATTTAGATATCATAACATCCTGACCCGAATTTCCAGGCTTAGAGTGGTGACTGCTTGTGGGGAAGTGAGAGAACAAACCCTCAAACATGAACCCTTGAGAGTAAATATCTGACATAGGGATTGTGAACAGTGGGGAAAGAACATCTGAGCAAACATTTGTCAGTAAGAGTAAGAAAAAAATAATAACAATGCAGGCATTTGCCAACTGGGCAGAGGCTGTCGAACTGTGGGTGGCTTCCATGGATGCTAGACGCTGAGGACACCCGGCGTCCTGGTTGTGCCAAGTTGGCCTGTCCCTACCAGAGGGTACTAGACGTAAACGTCCAGTAGAAAAAAGGGGGGTGGGGTGTAGTCATGCCTTGGCTCCTCCAAGGCGATGGGTTTTAAACTGGTTAAAGTATTTCAAACTCTTTTTCAAGGGTTGCAAAGGTGGCCACTACAGTGACTGGCAGGGTTTCTTTATCAGATGCTGAGCTTCCGTGGGCTCAAGGACCCCAGGGGGCCCCTGGGGGGGGAGACCAGCCTCCTGACCCACCTCGTGTGTACCATCTGCGGAGTCTAGAAGGGCTCTGGGACAGGGGTGATGTATTTTCAGGAAAAAACGATGGGGGCAGTGGCCAAATTCTGGACCCCGGGGCCTCCGCCTAGGAACCCACATAACTAATTTGTGCACCTTCCCAGGGGCAGCGGACTGGGACCCCCTCAAAGCATGTCACTGACCCTTAAGGCTGCTCAGCCATGGCCCGGTGTCTGAGAGACAGGAGGAGTGGGATCAGTGGCCGTTAGGGACTTCCTAGGCCCGAAGACTTCAGTACATGGAAGGTGCCACTGGCCTATCTCAGGCCCAAACATCAAGGCAACCGGGGCCCTAGCTGAGAGCCAGTTCTGCCCTCCCCAAAGAAGCAATGCCTATACCACCACCCAGACTTCCCACAAACCCTACAGAAATCCCAGCATCACATTGGCTGCCTTCCACCCTGCCCATGCCCACGCTGTCCAGGGGTTGAGGGGGGACAAATGGAGCCTCAGACTGGCCCACATGGTGTGTGCGGAAGGTGGAGAATCCATGGGAAAGGCGGGGAACCAGGCTGCCGCGAGTACAAGGCAACTCTGAGGGGGATAAGCAAGAACTCGCTCACCTGTAGGGAGGAAAAAGAGAGTAGATTAGGAAGTGTCCATTCATTTGTCAGGCTGATGTGCTTCTAGGCTTGACTGCGAGCTCGTAGTCTGCTTCTTTAGGCCTGCCAGTATATGCTGGATTGCTGAAGCAGCATCTCTGCGGCATTCCTCCCTGGATGGTACCTGGTTCCAGACCTGACGAGCCAGCTTGGATGCCAGAGATGGGTTAGTCTGCTTTGAGGCCAACGACACTCCCATGCCACGGTTGCTGAGTTCTTGGGCAGCCTCTTCGGCTGTCTCAAAAGTTCTGGTGCCATCTGGGAAATGAGCTGTCAGTTTGGAGGGATATGGGGTCTGGAATTTTATTTTGGCCTCACGAAGCTTCCGGAGGATAGGGGCATAACCCCTGCGACTAGCTGCAGTCATGGGGGGATAGTCGTTGTCTACATAGATGCAGTGTTCCTGGAAAGTAAGGTCCCCCTTGCTGCCAGGATTTATGCAGAATAAGCTCTTTCTCCTGGAAGACCAAAAAACGGAGAACCATGTACTGTGGTCAGTTGGATGGGCCTGGCTGTGGGCCCAGGGCGCAGTGGGTGTGGTCAATCTCCATGGTACAGCTTTGGGGGAGTTCCAGCTTTGATTTAAAGAAGTTCTGGAGGAATGGAATAGGGTTGTTACCCTCACATCCCTCAGGGAATCCAGAAACCCTGAGGTTGTTCCTGCGGTTCCAGGCCTCCGCATCTTCCGCCCTCTCTTGCAGCTTCCAATCTGCATGGTGCAGTTGTACTATTGCCCACTCTGTGCAGTCCTGCAGTCTGTGCAGTGTGCAGTTGCTCTGTGTATTATATTATTTGTGCTATAATGGGTTTATGGATTGGAATTAAGTGTATCCAAGGGTCTAATGAATGTGCTCCAGTATTAACCAATGAAATTGTTAGATTTTAAATTGTGTCATAATGACGTCAGAGTCTAAGGACTATATTAATAGCTTGGTAACAAAAAAAGTCAGCCTTTGATAAGGGGACCCAGAGTTCCAAAATGCATCAGGCTGATATTACCTGTGTTTTGCTTTTATTTTTTTAATAAATGTAGTCACTGAAGGTATTTAAGCCTTTGTCTGGAGTGGTTCTCAAGTGAGGTGGTGAGTGCTTGACTTTCGTCTGGAAGCACCACCATCCCAGTGCGACCCTTTTGCAGTAATCTAGTTACCAACATTACAATACTAGTAACAACACAACTTCTTAACAGGCACAGTACAGTAGCATCACTAATGACATGACCAGTCAGGAAGCATGCTGACTCAGCGTCAAGCACACTTGGAGAATTGGACCACAACAAAAAAGGCACTAAAAAGTTTGAAATTGTCGATTTTTGTTAGAGCACCTGGAACACCCACATATAGAATAATGGATAGGGAACTGTGCACCACAAGGCTGTGTTCTCATCAAGGGTTTTGATGACATCACAGACCTCAAGAGCGAAGCTCGAGAGGTCCCTATGATGTCATCAAACACCCGAGATGGAAACACGGCCTTGATGTGCACAGTTCCCTATCTGTTATTTTGTATAGTATATGGTTCCCCACAAACTGTGCCACATTAATTTCACAAGGATTTGTTAGTTTCTGTACCTTGTCCAGACACTGCCATTTTCTCCCGGTCCTCGCTGCAGTTCTGCTCCCGCTGCCAGCCCCGAAGGTACCATTGCTCACTGTCATCCAGCTTAGCTTTGTACGGAGGGACCACTGATTTATTTAAACAAAAAAAAATTGCTGACAAACTGATAGTTTGGAAACAGGGTGCCAACTATGGCAGTCCGTGTCCAAACTGTCTGAAAAGCTCGTGCTCAACCGCTCGCTTACCAGCACCGCCGTGCTGTACAGTATTTTTTGAAAAGCCAGTGTTTCAGCCAATCGGGAAACAGTTGAAGGTTAAGAAGTTGTTGTACTATCATTGTGACGTCAGAACGATAGTACATCAACTTTTTTGACCTTTGAACTGTCCTACAACAGGATTTGGAAAACCATTGTTTTCCATCCACAGTAAACCCTAACCATATACTATAGTTTTATAGCAATGTTTATTGAGCGGTGCTGCTTCTTTTAGTTTTGAAAATCATTGCACATGATCTTTAATAGTTCAGAAATGCAGACAGCCTGCCAGTGCAGTGGTTGGATTTCCGTCTGCGATGCTGATGCCCTGGGTTCGGAGGCGGACTTGGAGCATCGGAGGGCTGGCCATGGGGAGGAGGTTTGAGTGTCCTAGGGACTGCTCTCCTCCTCCGGGGGGGGTAGAGCAACGGGCGCGTGAATGACTCCTGGTAGTGGGCAGGGGGAATATAGCTGCCAGAGGCGAGCTGTCATGGAGGTGTGCCGGATGTCACACATTGCACCTAAGTCATTGCATGCCACACCTCCCAGAGAGCCCCTTCTAAAATAAAAAAAAAATATCTCTGCCAGCTCCATTCATGATGCCCCACCTCTCTAATTCCACACCACACTCCATGGTGCTTGGCCATCGACCGAGCGATGCATTTCCATCAGTGCTGTCTGGTCCCACGACCATACCATGGGTTTTAAGCCAGGGGGATCCTGCTGGTGGTATTCCCACCAGAACCCTTGACTAGTTGTCCGTGGGGGTCATGCCGTTCGATGACCCCACCCAGAGGGTGTAAGCCTGGTGACCATTCCAAGGTAAGTCCTGGGGTGGGCGGGGTTGGGGTGGTGAAGGCTGAGCTCTCAGAGGTCTGGCACCATGTCAAAAAAAATTAATAAAATAGTTCAGAAAAGCTCTCAGGACTGAGTTAACAGGACAAGTTAGCAGAGAGAGCAGTACCTGTTCTAAGGAATGTGGCAAGCAAGTGTCATACAGGAAATGGGAGGAATTTTGGCTATAAAAGAGCAGGCAGTTTAGTTCTAGAGGAGGAGATTAGATTAGTATAGGAGACTAAAGAAACTAGAGCAGTAGTGCTTCAGCATTGGCTCAGGGGCCCTGGCCTCTAGGTGGCTGGGGCCGGGATGAGGGGCCTGGGTAAACCTGCTAGGCCTGGAGCAGTGGCAGGGCACCCTGCCTGGCATGTGGCACAGGTAAACCTATGGATCCTGGTCCCCAGAAGGCCCACCAGTGAGAAAGAAGTAAAGAACAGTTTGCAGGTCAGCAGGGGAGAGAGATGGAGTAGTGGGAGCATCCCTTCAAGGAATTTGCCCAGGGTTCATTAGAGCCCACTCCAGGTTCCGAGGTGGTAGAAGAAGCACAGATTCAGGCTACATGTGCAGTCATGAAGGAGTCCAGGAGAAATCCTTCAACATTTCTGTCCACTAAGTTCTCTCCAACTTGACAGAAGGTCACATATATGTATGGAGTGTAGACTTCGATAGTATGTATCTGTGGCCCATGAGGTCTCAAGAAAGTGTGCCCCACACTGCACTGGAACCGAGGATAGGTTACAAGAAGCCTAAGAGGGAGTAGTTAGCAGGTTAAATTTGGGCATCCCAAGGGAGGGAGAATAATATTAGACTACATAGCCCAGACAGTAATCCAGAGTGTGAAAGTGCTGAAGAAATGTATAACAGCTGTGGGTTTAAGGGAATGTGAAATATCTATGCCTTAATTGCTACTAGCCATTGTCCTCCAGGATTTGAGGCAATTATTAGGCGTAATCAGGGAGCCTGGGGGGTGATCTTCCCAAAGTCAGGATTGTCACATAGCCCTTTGTGCTGAAGCCACTGGGCAGGAGTGGGTGACAATTGGGAGGAACTAATCATTGTAAGTGGTGCTGGGGGCTGGCCAAAGTCCCTTTGGTACTGGTTACAGGTATAGCCATGTTAAGTGTTTGGGCCCGCAGCCCAGGAAGTGATGGTGCTCTTGCGGACATGTTATAGCACCAGTGGGGTGAGAGTCCCAGTTCCTGCAGTAAGGTGGCAGCTTCTGCAGAGAGGTTTTAAGTCCCTGTGTACAAGAATAAACCCTGTAAAAGAAAGAGGTGTTAGTAGAATTCCCTCTACAGAGCTATAAAGGGAGGTGACCTAAAATGGAACTACTGTTTATATAGAGCTCCGGACAAGCTGTGGGCTGGATGTTACATCAGGAAAAATAGTTGTATGCAATCTCTTAGTAAAAGTCTAAAGTGAAGAGAGAGAGAGAGAGAGATAAATGTATACTATGATCAAGAAATGCAACTCTGTAAATAACTCTCTGTCAGCAAGCTGATCCTCGGCAGTGTGTCTCCCAACAAGCAGTAATGGTTTTGTAACCAGCCTCTCTCTTCAAATCAGCATGAGGCCGGTTACCAGAGGGCTCTCAAAGGGTTAGGTATGACCCACAGTGCTGTACTCTACAGGGACCCCTTTCTTGCTGGGTGGCAGGATGTCTGAATATTTGTGCTACAGTATTCTGACTCAGCCAGAAGCTGGAAACGCTGTCATGGATATTCATAGTACTGTTCTCCACTGCTTGTCTGTAAGAAGGGGAGGGAAGCAACAAGGTGTGACTTCAAGAATGTGTCCATGTAGAGTGAACAGCAAGAGGGAGTCCTGCTTCCGGCTGTGTCTCTAGCAAGATCTGTGGGCCCAGAGATGGTGGCAGGGTCCCTGTGTCCAGGTGGCACTGGTCCCTGTCCAGGTCTCCAGAGTGCCACCTGCAGGCACCAGGAGGATGTGTATCCCAGGAGAGCCTTGAAGACTCCAGCAGGAACAAAGACCAGATGGCACTTCAGGGAGAGTGAAGGGCTGCCCCTCAAGAGTGGCCACCAGGATCCTTGCCAAGCCACTCCCACCAGAAGCAATCCGACAGTGCTCAAGAATTATATGGAGCAACCATTCATATAGGAACATGTAAGTAAGCTTTGTAGGGAAACTGTCCAGTTAGGCCTAGGCAAATGTAGTGAAGTATTTCCCCTGGCAGGTAGCCAAATGAAAGGTCATCAGGTGGAGTTGGCGTGGCAAGTGTTGGAGTCGGTAAGTCCCCATGTGAGAGGTCAGGCATGGGAGCCTGTGTCTTTGGGCCACTAGGGTCATCAGCACACTGTCGAAGAGAGGCAGACCCAGCTGGACCAACTATCACATTTAGTAGTGTTAAGCTGGTTCACTGGCACAGTGATAGTTCTACCACTTGTGACATCGATGACCTGGGTTCGGGAAGGAGCCTGAATCTTCAGAGGGCCGGCCAGGGGAGGTGAGACAAGCATCCCAGAGGATGCTCTTCACCTTGGGGAGGGAGACAGTTTGGACTCCACTGCATTACCACAAGCTGGGTGACCACAGGTGGTGGTGCACTAAGAGCAGAGGAACTGAGTGGGAGGAAGTTGATGCGCTTCTATGCACAAGGTGTGCATTGTGTGCACGTGCATCAGGGGTTCAGCATCCATGGGACCAGGAACCAGAAAAATAGGAAAATTTCCGACTGCTGTAGGAGGACATCTGCCCCTCACTGCAGGCCTCTTACCACCAACCGCAGCTGTTCCTCTCTGCACTGCACCAACCAAGCCTCCATCAGGGGCTAGGGTCCACCCTCAATGGCTCCACCCTGTGGGCAAGCCAGGGTGCATGGAAGAGAGGTAAGTCCTGGAGAAGGGGGCGATGGGGCTGGGTGAGTGGGTCAGGAATGGTGGGACCTGTCGAACAGAGGTGGATAAAGCACAATAAATAAAAAAAAATAACATTTAGTAGTGCTGTTGTAATTCTGAATGGCTAGTCAGCCCAGTGGCGCTGAGGGCTGAGGTGCTGGATGCCACATCTCGCGCCACGCCAGCGACCCAGATTTGGGAATGGACTTGGGTCATTTGAGGGTTGGCTGGAGAGGTAAAGATTGAGTGTCCGGAGGACTGCTCTCCTTCCTCGGGGTGGGAGGTTTGTGCTGCGTGTGTCAGCACAATGAGAGGGGTTCAACCCATGCCCAGGGTGCTTGACTGCCTCCGCGGAGGTGGAGACAGCTGCTGCACCCATTGCATGGGTGATGGCATGGGAGAGAAAAACAGAGAAAAAAAATGCCAGAACCTGGCAGGACCCATGATGGCCCTGATGGGCCAGAGGACGTATCCCTCCGGGGGGGGCGGAGGGTCGTAGCCCCTGCCAGGTCCACAGCAGTGGCATAAATAATGTTGTGATAAAAAATTTATTCTGAATGGCTGTCCACTTCAAGGCATGGGTTTGCTCCAGGGGCAGTGCTTTTCCTGCCTGGAAGCATGCCACGATCAAATGTTCTTGGTAGTTTCAGGACTCCACGGATGCCACCAGGATGTCAGGAATGTGTACAAAGTGTAAAAATATTTGAATTAGATCCAGTGATAAATGGATATACTTACACCTCTAAATGCAGGGTAAACCTGGAGACAAATAATGTGGGAAGTATTTCTAGAGAGAACATGCCTTTCAGAAGTATTTCTAGGGAGACCATGACTTGTAATGAGACAAAGGGTACAGTGGACACTGCTATTGCTGTACATTGGAAGGATGGCATGGAGGAGTGAATGAAAGGGAAATGCTCTTGGACTGTTAATATCTACAGACGTAAAGTAAATGCACCAGCTAGATTTCAGCTCCATGTTTGCTCTCAGTTTGTGTGTGGCCTCTCATTTATATGTGCCCCAGTGTTTGGTTCATGGTGCCCCTACTCCAGCATCCCAGGCCAGAGGTGGTAGCAGTGGTTATGATGTAAGGCAGGTACTGCTTTGATGATGAGACTACCACAATATGCCCCTAGAGTCAGAGGAGTGCACAAGCTGTAGGCTGAATGTGACATCAGGAAAAATAGCTGTATGCAACCTTTCAGTAAAAGTCTAAAGTGAAGAGAAAGAAAGAAGGAGAGAGGGAGACAGGGAGAGAGAGAGAGAGAAATGTATACGCTTAAAGTAAAGCTGAGTGGACAATGAAACTTAGAAACATAGAATATGATGGCAGATAAGGACCGCTTAGCCCACCTAGTCTGCCCATTTCCCTACCTTATGGATAAGCTGCAGATCCTAGTTAACCAACAGCCTACTTACTCCTACCCCCCACTAGAATTGCCTTATGTCTGTCCCATGCATTCTTGAATTCCCCCACTGTTTTTGACTCCACAACCTCCTCAGGAAGGCTGTTCCATGAATCCACAACCCTCTCTGTGAAAAAATACTTCTTCACATTACCTCTGAGCCGCCTCCTATATCTTCAAATTGTGCCCACTTGTTCTTGCACATCTCTTTTTCTGAAAGATGCTACCCTCTTGGACTTTGTTGATTCCCTTGAGGTACTTAAAAGTTTCTATCATGTTCCCCCTCTCCCTCCTTTCCTCGAGGGTATACATATTAAGCTCCTTTAGTTTCTCTTCGTATATCTTTTGGTGCAGACCCTGCACCATTTTGGTTGTCCTCCTGTGGACAGCCTCCACCCTGTCTATGTCTTTGTGGAGATGAGGTCTCCAGAACTGCACGTAGTACTCCAGATGGGGTCTCACCAACTGTCTGTACAGAGGGATAACAACTTCCTGTTTTCTACTGGTGATGCCTCTCCCTATACATCCCAGTCCCCCCACCCTCCTTACTGTCTTCTCACACTGCTTGACCACCTCTAGGTCATCTGATATAACTACCCCAGGTCCCTTTTCATTTTTGTTGTTGTCAGTATCTTCACCCCTATTGTGTACTCTTCCCCTGGGTTTTTGTTTCCCAGGTGCATTACTTTGCACTGAATCTAAGCTGCCATACATTTGACCATTCCTCCAACCTTGCCAAGTCTCTTCTCATCCTTTCCACCCCACCTTGTGTATCAACTCTGTTGCAGATCTTTGTGTCATCTGCAAAGAGACATACTTTCCCTTCCAGTCCTTCTGCAATGTCACTTATAAAGACATTAAAAAGGACCGGCCCCAGTACTGAACCCTGTGGCACCCCACTAGTAACCCTCTTTTCTTCACTGTGGACTCCATTTACTATTACCCATTGTGTCCTGTTGTCCATCTAGTGTTTTACCCAGGCTACCACCCTGGGACCTACTCCCAGGCTGGCTAATTTGTTTATTAATCTTTTGTGTGGGACTGTGTCAAATGCCTTGCCAAAGTCTAGGTAGGCCATGTCCACATCCCCTCTCTGGTCTAATATTTTGGTCACCCAGTCAAAGAAATTGATTAGATTTGTCTGACATGACCTTCCCGCTGTGAATCCATGCTGCTATGGGTCCTGTGCCCAACTAGCCTCTAGGTACTCAACAGTTCTTTCCTTCAGAAGTTATTCCTTCATTTTCCCTACCACTGAGGTCAAACTGATAGGTCTGTAGTTTCCTGCCTCTGTCTTGCTCCCACTTTTGTGAAGGGGAATCACATCCACCCTCCTCCAGTCCTCATATCTTTATCACTGCATGCAAGTCTGATGCCAGTTCTGAAACTGTGCATGGTGTTCCCTTGCCAGACACAAGAACTAAGTGACTGCCCCCTCTTAAAAATAGAGGGCCCCGTAGTAATCCCTGTCAGGCCCATGGCTAAGGGGTTACAACAGCAGTGATTCACCATGGGGAGGTTGTGTTAGACAAACCTGATTGATTTCTTAGCCAAACTACTATCTCCCCCCTCCTTCTTCTCCCTAGATGGCACCCCAATAGACATGGTCCAGTCCTTTAAGTATCTAGGGGTCTGGCTGGACCCCAAGCTAGACTTGTCTGAACAAATCAACTCTGTACACACCAAACTCTGACCCAAACTCGGTGCCCTTTATAGAATCAAGGACTGCCTCTCTCCCCCTATTCGAAAAGAACTGGTTACCAAGCTCATTCTCCCCATCTGTGATTATGCAGATGTTGTATATAGCTCTGCCCCAATCCTCCCTCTCCAGACTTGATCCCCTCTTCAATGCCTTCTGTCACTTTACCATGAACCTCCCGTTCTGCATCCATCACTGCTCCCTGTATTCCACTCTCGGACTACCCTCCCTTACTACCCGCCGCCTTGCTCACGGTGCTGCGTTCATTAGCAAGTTTTGAACTGCCTTCCTCCCTTCCTATCTATCGGACCTTCTTTTTCCCACTCCCTCTTCAGGCTATGGACTCAAGTCAAGAGATAGTCATTCCTTCCATCTCCCTCTCCCTCACTCCCAAACGGGGTAGGTAATCTTTTCCTACAGACTACCAGCTCTGTGGAATCAACTCCCCCATTCCATCTGCCTTGCCCCAACTCAGTCTGCGCTAAAACAACAGCTGAAGCATCTCCCCCATGCAGTTGCTCCTCCCCGGTCCTCCTTGCTACTGCTCCCCCACCCACCACACATCAGACCCAACTCAGACTGCCTCATACGGCCACTGTCACCTTATTCCCTTCCCCAGTATTTCACCTCTCCCTCCTCTACCAGCCTCATCAACTGGCACTGCCACTCTGGACAGTTGGAGCCTGACTAACTTGTTACTCTGAATCACTTCCTATTTCTACCCCCATCCCACCTCCCCACACTTCCTCTACAATGCTGGCTTTAGTCTCTTCTAATGGCGTCGGCACTTATGCTTGCGCTTCTACCTCTTCTTGCTCCTAGCGCCTCCACTCACCCCTTTTGAATTTAATTACTCTATTTATAACTCATCTTGTAGCTATGCACCAATTTTAATGTCATATTGTATAATTATAATTAAGGTCCCTGTCCGGGTCCACCTGAGTATGTCTCGTTTTGTACTATTCCATTGTTCGCTATTGTACTTGTACATCCTGTGCTTACCCACTCCCCTTTCTACCGGGTCACACCTAGAAATGAGCTTTGGCTCTGTGTGCCTTTCCTAGTTACCAAAATTTTAAATAAATAAATACATTTCTTTGACTGGGTCATGAAGGCGGTGTATAAAGGACAGACAGTGGACATATTGTATCTGGACTTTAGTAAAGCCTGAAACTCTGTCCCCCATGGGAGAACGGTTTAGAAACTGGAGTGCCTGAGATGTCTACAACACAGAGTAGTCTTACATGGGAAATTCTCAAATGTAAGGGAAATCACTAGTGTGGTTCCCCAGGGATCAGTCTTAGGTCCAGCACTTTTCATTATCGTTATTTACATAATCAGGGAAGGGCAACCCATCAAGATAGTGACTCCTGAACGGCACGGAGTAAAAACGGCACCAAAACACTGTTCCCCCCTCCCGAGGTCCACCCTCCCCCGGAGTTGGTATATTAAGTAAGAGGAGTTTGGGGGCAAAGCCCCTCACAAACAAAGAGTTTGCCGTATATTGCCGCAGTGTGTCTTGGTGCCGTTTTCACTCCTCGCTGTTCGGGAGTTGCTATCTTGATGAGGAACCTCAGGGAAGGGATGAACAGATGAAGGAAAGAGGTGACTATTTCAGATGACACAAAATTCTGCAACAGAGTGGACAGTGATGAGGGGGCAGGGCATGGAGGGAGGATTTGAAGAGACTGGTGAAATGGTTGAGGGTTTGTCAACTAAAATTCAATGCAAAACAGTGCAAATTTATGGTATCCTGTGATATGGGGCACTAGCGAGTGGGCGCCTGCTGAAATGGCGACCCACTTTCGGCTAGTGCCTTGATGGTGGGGGTGTGGGGTAGACGACCAGATGGGGGTTGTCACAATAAGGCAACAGGATATTGCACAAGTATACGTACACAGGGGGGGTGGGAATGAGCCCGACGGATGTAGGATGGGAGGGTATGTAAGGGGTGGTGCCGCAGGGTTCCAGCGAGCTGGTGCCATGGCGTGGTGGGATAGGTGCCGGCTTGGGGTGGTGGGGATACAGGATTCAGGACTGGGTGGCAGTGGTTTTTGTTGCCCCTGGCCCGAGACAGTGTTTTTTTTTTTTTACATGAACCCCCCGACATGCAGCCCCCTGGAGTTTTTATTTTATTTTATTTTAGTCTTTGGTAACTGGGTAAGGCCCACTAGGCACAAATGCCTGTTTTCAGGGGTGACCTGGGAGCACTGGGTGGTTAAGTGACTTGCTCAGAGTCACACAGTATGCAAGTGGAGGTTGTGAGAATCAAACTCAGGTCTGGTCTGCTGGATGTATCAAGCTCATTCACACCTTGTTCCTCTAACCTCTAGGCTATACTGCCAGAGTTGAGAATCCTAAAGTGGGGAGGAGTACGTGGGATGAAGCCCCCCTGGGGAAGATGGGGAGCACAACCCCCTCATAAAAAACAAAAAACTTTTCTTGTGGTTTACTTTCGCTGGGATCCCACATTGCCAAAATTCTATTTCAGCTATATGGGGTTGCCATAAGTGCATTCGGCATGCCGAATTCACCCTTATGACATAGAACCCAAATTTATGCACATACTGTAGGGGTCAGGAACCCAAAGGTAGAATACAGGATGGAATATGTGGTGTTAGAAAAAATGACAGCAGACAGGATTATCAGGGTCTAAACAGCAGACAACTTAAAGCAGTCAGTGTAGCGCAACAGAACAGCAGGGAAGGCAAAAGATGTTAGGGTACTTAGGCAGTGGTATCCACAGCAGAGCGATGGCAGTGACCCTGCCCCATTACAGATCCCTGGTGCGGCTGCATTTGGAGTACTGCCTGCAGTTCTGGAGTCCGCACTCAAAAAGGACAGGGATAGAGTTGACGCAGTGCAGAGAAGGGCAACAAAATTGATTAAGGGGCAACAAGAGAAGTCCTATATGGAGAGGTTCGAGGACTTAAGGAAGTATTCAGTGGAGACTGGGTGGGCAAGATTGGAAAAAAGTTTCTTCACAAGATAAACAAGGAAGAAACTGGGGAACTGTTCATGAGGGGAAACTCAACCATAAGGTGTAACTCAAAGAAGCTGACGGGATGGAGGGACGTCAGAAGGTATTTCTTTACAGAAGGGTGCTAGATCAGTGGTACAGACTGCCGATGAGGGGGATGCTATTTTTTTCCCTCAGGGCAGTTTGGTACAAAGTAGAGGATTTGCATGAAACACTGGCTCTAAGACGAGTCTTTGCACAAAAGATAAGTGCAACGTTAATGGGGCAGAGGGGCTGTGCATTACAAATTGTTGTACAATGCTTAAGTTTAGTTTCAATATTTTAAAATGCCCAGTGGAAGGGTGTTGTGCTTGCATGTCAGAAGCCCAGGTTTGGGAGTGGACCTTGGAGGCTGGAACTGAGAAGTAAGGGCTGGGGGGGAATGGCTCCATGGTCTGCGGTAACAGTGACCCCTGTGGTGGGCTGGGGCGCTTGCTTTTCTACAGGGTCTCACTGTGCTGCATGAGACCCCCATAAGACAGCACAGCACCAGCAGGGTGGGAGGCAGTGGGAGGGAAGAAACAGCAAAGAAAAGAATGTGGTACAGATAGCACCATGCAGCACCAGCATTCTCACGCCCTGCACCCCAACTCAGTTGCCTGGATTATGGTTAGTGGCTTGATGGAGCTCAGAGGGGGCTGGCACTGAAGGGGGGCAACTGATAGCTCTCAGGAGAAAACCTTGATAGAAACACCATTGTAAGCTGATCAGTTGTGGGTTTTTTTGTTTACCAAACAAATGGCTGATTTCGTTTTTCTGTCCCTGTCTCCCTTTTTGGAAAAAATCGTGGGCCTTTCCCTTTTAGCCCAACACCAGAAGTTGGACATACAGGACAAATCCAGGACTATTGTGTGGCAACAGCTCAGTGCTCACAGTGCCATACAGCCAGGCCTAAAGAGAACTGTATTTTACAAGCATACAAATTTAGGACTGAAAGAAGCTAACAGGCCAACAGCTTCTTCCCCCACCAGCTCAGTGGGGAATACTCCCCTTTTCATGAAGGTAATGCTCTAGTTTAAACTTGAAGACTGAAACAGTGTCAGCTGACACCATTTTTTCTAGACCACTGTCCTAAGTGTCCACCACTTGGAACTGTGAAGTAGTACTTCTTTTAATTCTTTGGTAACCGGGTAAGGCCCACTAGGTGCACTGAGGTTTATTTGGTTTACTCAATATTGAAGGCAGAAGAGGGCACAGGGCCCATCAGGACTGCCTTCCCCCACACCATGTGGGGGGAAATTAACCAGACATGTAAAGAAATGTTTATCCAATGCTGTCTTAAAGTTAGTAAAGTCAGAGATGTCCACGATGTTCTGGGGTAGAGCATTCCACAATCTACAGGTCCGAATAATGAAGTAGCCATTCCTCTTGTTGGTTGTTGCCCTTTGAATATAAAGTTGCCTATTGTGGGAGCATAAATTAGATGGTTTAGGGGCAAAAGTAATATTACTTTCTCTTATCAGATCCTGATCAGGTAAGATGTGAAATAACCTGAGAATGTCTCCTCTAGCTCTACGCTTCTGTAAGTCTTACAGGTTTAAAGGCCTGTAACCTGTCCTGGTATGGGAGCCCCTTTAGTCTTGGTACCATCCTGGTGACCCTTCGCTGGATTTTATCTAATAGCTTTTTGTCTTTTACTAAATGTGGGGCCCAGAATGAAGCAATATAGTCAAGGCGTGGTCTCAAGTAGGCTTTATATAGTGGTATCAGGCATAATTCATTCCTACTGATAAAGGACTTGCGGATTGATCTAACAATTCTGTTGGCCCTTAGGGCTGTCTTCCTACACTGGTCCTCATATGTGAAGTTGTTATTAATTGTAATTCCCAGGTCAGTTTCTGAGGTAAACTCCCTCAAGTTGGTTCCCTTTAAAGTGTATGTGTAACATCTGTTTTTTTTTTCGACCAAATGAACAACAGAGCATTTATCTACATTGGAAAACATGTCATTGTTAGAAGCCCATTTCTCTCTCTTGTGTAGCCTTAGTGAGTGTATTATGTTTACCAATGTTATCCACTTCAAAGCCTAGCTTGGTATCGTCTGCAAATTTAATAATATTGCACTGTAGTGTATGGTATAGGTCACTAATAAAATTACCAAACAGAATTGGTCCCAAGACTGAACCCTGGGGGAACCCCATTAGTAACTTCAATTTCTTCTGATAGGATGTTAGAGATTTTAACCTGTTGAGTCCGACCCTGTAGCCATTCCTCAACCCACTGTATGATAAATGCATTTAGTCCCATACAAACCGTTTTAAGGGTTCTATGATGCTGGTTCAACAAAAATTTTGTCAACCGGCATCACAGTGATGGAATTTATGTTGACCGAAAGTTGTGGTCGACATAAATCCCGATGGACACCCGGTCTGTTTTCCTATCAGGGTGCTTTGCCCCCCACCCCCCATTCTATTTATAATCAACTCCTAGTTGGAGTTGATTCAGGGAGGGGATGTAGGACCAGGAGACAGTGTGCCCCGTCTCTGGCTCACCAATACAGCGACCTGTCGATGAACTGTCGATTTTGTCGGCAGCGTCGTAGGTCGCTGTATTGGTGTCACTGTTGGGAGGTATACCCAACTGAAGTATCATCTTATTGTGGGGGCACAGTATTGAATGCCTTATGGAAATCGAGATAAATTATGTCCACTGGTATGCCTCGGTCAAGGCTACAACTGACCTTCTCATAGAATGACAGTAAATTTGTGGTACAAGAGTGCCCTTTAACAAAACCATGTTGTGATTGGTCCTCAAGTCCTCTTTCTAGTATTTCGTTTTCTAGTTTGATTTTCAAAAGTTTTTCCATGACTTTACAGACCACCGAGGTCAAGCTGATCGGACAGAAGTTAACAGCTGATGATCAGTAACTTGCTCAGTCACACAGTATGCAAGTGGAGGTTGTCGGAATCAAACCCAGATCTGGTGGATGTGCCCAGCTCATTCTCAGCTTGCTACTCTAACCTCCAGGCTACACTGCCAGCACTTTCTGATGTTTCTCTTGAATCTTCCCGCTTTTTGTGTTTCCTTGCACTTGTGCAAGAATCACCTTGGGACAGTACCGCATTTGAGAGATGTGTCAGGGACGAGTCCAATGCAGAGCACTGTACAGTGGGCATGGTCCTGACACACCAAGGACCACTAAAGCCGAGTGTGATGGCCCTTGGAATTTCACAGCAGGAAGCCAACTCGCACTTGAGAGAAATGAACTGCACCAATGAGAGACTGTGCTTCATTCCTCTCATTGGCATAGCCAGCATTGTACATCTGCAGATCCTCCCGCTCCCTCCCACTGCTGCAGTCTGCCCCACATGCACCGTCCATTCCCCCACCAGCCTGGCATCTTTCATTAAACCCTCCCACTGCCCCCGCTGCTGCTGTCCTCCCCGCTCCCATCCCAGCCCGGGGCATCTAATCAAACCCTCCCACCATCTCCCACTGTGTGCTGTCGGCCCCGCACCCTCCGTTCCCGTGCCGACACCGGAGTGCCCAATCCCTGTGTCGGCATCATGTACCCCAAGTCATGTGGCACTAGGAGCCCAACCTAGTGTGCTCAATTTTTTTTTTTTGTACCTATAAATAAAGAAAACTATCCCCCGACCTCTTTTTTTTTTTTTAACCTGTAAAAAAGGAAGCGGTCCTTCATCATCTCTCCAGTCCCCCATCCCCACCTTCCCACTTAGCACCCACCTCCCTGCACCCCCCCTTACCCATACTTACCTCCAGAGGTCAGTGCTGTCATCTTCTGAGGACCAGGACACGTCTGCTCTCTTCAAAGCCAACCGACAAACTGAAGAATCAAAGGTAAGCACCGTATAATGTTAGTCAAAGGGGTTTTCAACTTAGGTTGATATCTGAACCATTTTTAGGAATTTTGGCCCCAAATTTTCAACATGGGGTTCTTGGGACCCCACCTCATGAACACTGTCACTGTCATTTTGTTACTCAGTCCCAAAAGGTGATTTTGTGGTCGCTGCACGGAATCACCTTTCAGAACAGATTAACAAAAAGACAGTGCCACTGTTCATGAAGTGAATCCCAAGAAGCTCCATGTTGCAAATTCAGAAAACAAATTCCAAAATGACTGTATTACGCACAAGGTACTGGAGAAGTTTCTCACACACGCCCTAACTTCACCAATTTTTATATTTTAACTCCATATTTTCAACACTGACATTTTTTCACACCTCCTTATGAACAGTACAGCTGTCATTTTTCACATCCTGCCTGAAATGTGTTTTCGCACTTGTGGTGCAGAATTTATTTATTTATTTATTTAACAGACTTTAGGATTACAACCTTTGAGTCAGGGACTCATTTACAAAGGCTCCACATCAGAAAAAACAAATAGAAACACAATACATATAGACATAGAATGGCAGCTAAAGGTTACAGTTTTTTCAGTTATACAATATTGTAGAATCAAGATCAGCTATACATTGCATTGAATGTGTTACTGAGAGCTGTATTTTACAGTTTTCAAGAGAACAATAAGTTTGCTGATAGAGGGAGGGAGGGAGTAACAGGTTTGATATTGACAGTGAAGTAGAGAATTAGACAGATATCTTGTGAGTGCAACCAAAGGAGGCATTGTTAATAGGTAATGAATGGCACAGTCGCTCTGCGAAATCACCTTTCGGGATAAGTGAACGAAATGACAGTGTAACTCTTCATTAGGTTGGGTCCAAAAAAGGCCATGTTGAAAACTTGGTGAAACAACTCCAAACAAGCTTTTGTCAATGCCAAATGTTGTCTCGTTGGAATTAGTAGTGCAGGAGTTAGAGATGCATAATAGGAATGGCAGTGAAATATTGAACTTATGCCAACCCCACCTCCACCCTGCAGAGACTGACAGGCATTGGGGTGTGCCTTTGGGTCATCAGCTATAACGCTCATGCCATTTAACCTCACCCTACCCTGTAGACACTGACATGTGTTGTGGTGTGCTTTGAGGTCTTTGGGCTTATACTTACCCCATTCCATAAGGAAATTTGCTGAGATGGGTGCAGTACAGACGAGTGGGGTGTACTTTAGGACCAAATACGCCAAGGCACACCTCAATGCCTGTGATTGGCTACAGGGTGGGGGTGAGGGTGGGGGTGGAATGGCGTGAGCATTACAGGCAATGATCCCAAGTCACACCCCTGACGTCTGTCAGTCTCTACCAGCTGGGGTGTTACAGTTGGAAACCCTAATGACGTAGGTGTTTGTTGATATTGTCACTCCAAATTTTCAGCATGGGCTTTTTGTGACCCCACTACATGAAGAGCGGCACTATCAGTTTATTAGCCAAAAGGTGGTTTTGCACACTGACTATGCCATTTGGTGACACAGGCATGCAAACACATTTTGGGCAAGGTGTGAAAAATGACAACTGTATTATTCATGAGGAGGCGTAAAAAAATAGCAACGTAGAAAATCTGGAGTGAACATATGCAAAATTGGTGAAGTCATGAACAGGCATAGAAACTGTGCAGCACATGTCCATAACCCAATTATTTTTGGGATTTTTTTAACCACATTTTCAACATAGGTATTTTGGGACCTCCCGTCATGAACAGTGGCACTGTGATTTTGTTAATGTGTCCCAAAAGTTGATTTCCTACAGCGACCACGCCATTGTGCGCCACAAGTGAGAAAACACATTTTGAGCAAGATGTGAAAAATGACAGCTGTACTGTTCATAAGGAGGTGTCAAAAATGCCACTGTTGAAAATCTGGCATGAAAATATTGCAAATTTGCGAAGTTACAAGGGTGCATGGAAACTGCGAAACACATGCTTATAACACAGTCATTTTATGGACTTCCATCACCAAAATTTTCAACATAGGAATTTTAGGACCTCTGCTCATGAACAGTGCCACTGTCATTTTTTTAATCTGTCCCTAAAAGTGATCTCCCACAGTGACCGCTCTATTCTGCACCAGAAGTGCAAAAACACATTTTGGACAGGATATCACCTTTCTGGATCAAATAACGCCATGATAGTGATTGAATTAGAGGAGAGGTCCCAATAACCCCATGTTGAAAATTTGGTGCAAAAATTCCCCAAAATGCCCGAGATATGCACCAAAGTTGAAAAAACCCTATTTATGCCATTATACAGCTTACCGGCATTTCTTCATTTCGCAGTCGGCTTTGAAGAGTGCAGACGTGTTCCCGGTCCATCGAAGATCATCGCACCAGACTCCGGAGGTAAGTATGGGGTGAGGGTGTGTGTGGGGAGGCAGGGTACGCAGAGGGTGGGCACTGATTGGGGAAGGGGGCAGAAGAGACCGTGAGGGACCATTTTCTTCTTTTACAGGTAAAAAAAAAAAAGATGAGGGTTGGTTTTCTTTTTTTGCAGGTGTTTATTTGGTACACTGGGGTGGGCTCCCAGTGTACCACCTGCATAACGGGGAAGGGGACCACAGCTGATGGGGATTGGGACCCCATCGACACAGAAAAGGGTGGGGAGGTACGCATGATGCCGAGGGGGATTGGGCACCCCCTCGGCACACAGCACACATCGGGGGCTGGAGACATTATGCCAATGTGGAGTGGGCTCCCCCATCGGCAAACTAAACTATTCAGGGGGACTGAAGCTGATGGGGATTGGGCCCCCCATCGGCAAGGAAAGACTGTTGGGGGGGTGCATGATGCCGAGGGGGACTGGGCACCCCCTTGGCACACACTTGGGATGGGAGGTGGGCATCATGCCGACAGGGAGTGGGCTCCCCCATCGGCAAATTAAGTGGCAGCGGCAATCAGTGACGCCATGTTTAATGAAGTGCTTCACCAGGAAAGGCACATCAGGAGGTAGTATGTGCCGCCGCGTGACGCAGCTTGACTCACTGCAGCTGTGCACTTTTCAGATCTGAGGCCACTTTACGTACTGCTGGTGTCAGCGTCTGCATGCTGGCTTATTGGAGAATGAGGGACGCACCTACTGATGCATGTCCTGCATTCACCCACACTGACCGCAAATCTGCTACTACTGCAATATGTTGGCTGGTGCACAAGCACGAGCCAACATAAAAATGGCCAAGTCACACCCAGTCATTCAAAATTTTCTATGCACACATGTAACTGATCACTTTCAATATTTTCACTCCAGGTTTTCAATATAGCCTTTGTATCACACCACCTCATGACCAGTACAGCTGTCATTTTTCACATCCTGACCATAACGTGTTTTCGCACCTGTGGCATGGAATACTGTTTTCCCACAGATCTGAAAAATTTCACCTACAGGGTTCATGGGGTGGGGTGATAAGAAGACTATGTTCAACATTTAGGGTCAAAATATGAAAAAATGACAGCGTTAAGACAATTTGTTGCAGTTTTGGTACGCATACTAGTAATTGAGGAAATTTTAAATATTTGCACCCACATTTTTCTTTTTTATTATTTGTACTCCTGCTGTTTGGCCTCTCTGTCTGGAGGGAGACCCAGGCCTGATCCCCCCCCCCCAACGTCCACCAGCCAACACCGACCAGCTACCCCCAGGGCTTACCCCCCTGGTGAAGTTGGTGGAGGGGGCCCACCCCACCAAGACTGGATCTAGTACAGTGGTTGGCACCGTGACTCTTCGGGGGCGGGACCTGCGAGCGAGCTCCACCATTCACTGTGAGCTTTTTTCCTCCTGGTTTCTCACCTTCAAGGACGAAGTGTCCAAGGATGCCAGCAACGGTGCCACACACGCTCCCATGCGTGCACCCCATCAGGAGTCTGCCCCGCCTCTGACTCAATATCTGTAGCATCGGTGTGCCAGCCCCCAGCTGCCGCTAGGGGCAAGGCATGCATCGATCAACTGCTTGCCCCTCTCCCTGGAAAAGGAGAGCTGTCCCTGGGATGCTGGATCCTTCTTCTCCCCTGCTGATGACCAGCCTCCTGCACTCGCTCCCGAACACAGGTGGCCAGCATGGTGCGAGGTGTGGCGTCCAGCGCCTCACCCCTCAGTGCCACCAGGCCAGCGATGCACCCCACATTTTCAACATAGCCTTCTTATTACCCAAGCTTCTGTATTCAGCTGCTGTCCAAAATATGACAGTTTGTCAAAACATAGCTCAGGCAGGCATTTCCTCTCACCAGAAGTTCAACTAGCACGCTACACACCTGCCACATAAACCATGCATGGAAACATTCAGTATTGACAAATACTTGTTTTCTTTTGAACTACTTATTTTGCTTCACTCTCTAGTACAGCAGATATACTACCATCAGGCCATTTTCAGCCATC
The DNA here is from genome assembly GCA_016271365.2 of Neoceratodus forsteri. Classification (NCBI taxonomy): domain Eukaryota; kingdom Metazoa; phylum Chordata; order Ceratodontiformes; family Ceratodontidae; genus Neoceratodus; species Neoceratodus forsteri. Next base: position 945,707,117 of record CM028130.1, read on the forward strand.
ACTGAGCTCTGACAAAGGAGGTTTACCCCTGAGTTTCCCTGAGACACTAAGATTCCCAACCCCATGGGAACATCAGTATTAGATTCAAGGTCCTTGTGAAAGTGTGCAAAAGCATACCCACTAAATGCTCTACAATGCCCCCCCCCAACATCTTATCTGTGGGTCTGCCACCTGTGCACCTACAGGTGAAGCAGCCCTTGCTCCCTAAAAGAGGAGAGCATCCAATGGGACACTTACTCTTCCTCCCCCAGCCATCCTCTGATGTTTCAGGCTTGTTCCTCAATCCACGTCGCAGGTGCTGAGAGTAATAGTGTTACCGCTGCACTAGCAGGGCCGTAGTTGAATCTTCACCGCATTCAATGGTTATTGAGCTCCCCTTGCCCTTTCATCCTTTTTTTTACACAAAGCTTTTCTTGCCCTCAGGCCCGGCATGCCTCTAGCCCCCACACCACCCTTGGCTGGCACATACCTCCCCAGGACTTACCGGCTAGAGTCCTATGTGTATTGCCCCCATGGCAGAGATAGGAAGGGGAGGTCTGTCCACCCCCACTTGGTACACTCATCCAGAGTTGCAGGCCTGGGTGGCAGCAAGGGCTGGGGAATGGGCCAGGCTTAATTTTCTGGCTCCATTTTCTGCTTTTGCCTCACCTGCCTCCATATGATTGGGTACAGCCCATGGCTAGCCTCGCACACTGCTGACATGCCCCTGTGGAGAAGCAAGCTCCTTGGCCCACTGCAGGGGTCGCCAGAGTGGTGGATCCCAATGCCTTCCCTCCTCTAGCTGGGAGCACTGCCATGTGACAGCATCTACCCAGCTGTTGCGCCTGCCCAACTCAGCTCCCTAGTCTGCTCCTGAACCCGGGTTGCCAGTGCAGGAGCGCAAAGCGTTACCTGCTGGGCCATCAGGTGGCCACTTGTCATTTCATCCTTGGACACATCCGGAACAGCTGCATTTTCCCTGATAGTGTTACCCCTTCCAGATATCTAAATACTGTAATCACATCACCCGAGTCTCCACTTTCCCATGGAGAACAATCCCAGTTCTGCCAGACGGTCCTCATAGCTTATGTTTTCCAAGTCTTTATAGCAGCAGTGCATGATGGTGTTAAAAATTCTGTCTATACATACGAACATATGAACATATGAAATTTGCCAGCAGACAAGCCTATCCCATATACACCCACTCCAACTCATGTCTCTTATACTCCTCCTATCACACTAATCATCCCCTTCCCTCTTTTCCTGGTTACCTACCCCTCCCATGCTAACTCCTTAAATTGGTTTGATCCTATCTTCCCCTGGAATTAGTATTCTCATTTGAATGATCTTGTCTTTTGTCCTTTGTTTTAGCACACCTGGATTCAGCACTTACAGTGGCGTGAAAAAGTATTTGCCCCTTTCCTGATTTTCTCTATTATTGCATATTTGTCACACTGGATGTTTTCAGGTCTTTAGACAAAATATAATATTAGATAAAGGAACCTGAGTGAACAAATAACACTTTTTTTTTTTTTTTACTTATTTCATTTATTTAATGAAAAAAGTTAACCAACACCAACTGGCACTGTGTGAAAAAGTAATTGCCCCCTAGTTAAATCAACCCAATTAAAGGGATAATTAGAGTCAGCTGATTGAACACAGCCAGGCTTGATTACAGCCAGCCCTGCTCAATATAAACCTCACTTATTTTGACCCTTACCATCAGAGTCACGTTGCCAGCACAAAGATTCAACAAGCGATTATGCCATGATCAAAGGAAGTTCCTGAAAAGATCAGAAAAAATGTGTTGCCCTCTATCAATCTGGAAAGGGTTACAAAGCTATTTCTAAGGCTCTGGGACTCATCAAACCACAGTGAGAGCCATAGTCTCCAAATGGAGAACACTTGAACAGTAGTGAATCTTCCCAGGAGTGGGCGGCCTGCCAAATTACTCCAAGGGCGCAGGCGTAAAATCATCCAGGAAGTCTCAAAGGATCCTAAAACAACATCTAAAGAACTGCATGCTTCTCTTGCCTCAGCTAAGGTCAGTGTTCATGACTCCACAATCAGAAAGAGACTGGGCAAAAATGGGCTTCATGTGAGAGTAGCAAGGCGAAACCACTGCTAACCAAGAAGAACATAAACGCCGCCTCTCATTTGCCAAGAAGCACCTGGATGATCCACAAGCCTTTTGGGAAAATGCTCTATGGACAGATGAGTCCAAAGTGGAACTTTTGGACGACATGGATCCCATAATGTCTCGCGTAAAGCAAACACAGCATTCCACAGTAAGGACACCATACCAACAGTCAAACATGGTGGTGGTAGTGATGGTGTGGGATGCTTTGCTGCCTAAGGACCTGGATGACTTGCCATAATTAAGGGAACCATGAATTCTGCTCTGTACCAGAAAATTCTTAAGGAGAATGTCCGGTCATCCTTCCCAGCTGAAGCTGAAGCGTAGTTGGGTCATGCAGCAAGACAATGATCCAAAACACAAAAGCAAGTCCACATCAGAATGGCTAAAAGAAGTAAAATTAAAGTTTTGGAGTGGCCTAGTCAAAGTCCAGACTTAAACCCTAATAGAGATGCTGTGGTAGACCTGAAACGAGCAGTTCATGTTCGAAAACCTACCAAATGTTACTGAATTAAAGCAGTTCTGCGAGGAAGAGTGGTTAAAATTCCTCCACAGCGATGTGAAAGACTGATATTGAATTATAGGAAGTGTTTGGTTGCAGTCATTGCAGCTAAATGTATGTAAATCCAGTTATTAAGTGTAAGGGGCAATTACTTTTTCACAAAGTGCCAGTTGGTGTTGGTTAACTTTTTTTCATTAAATAAGTGAAATTAAAAAAAAAACAAGTGTTATTTGTTCACTCCGGTTCCCTTTATCTAATATTACATTTTCTCTAAAGACCTGAAAACATCCAGTGTGACAAATATGCAATAATAGAGAAAATCAGGAAGGGGGCAAATACTTTTTCACGCCACTGTATATCCTCTGTGAATATGTTACCCTCTGAAATTGCTGTAACATCGTATTCTGTATTGTAACAAATGCTGTAACCTTGTATTTCTGTAACATACCAAATCTGTTATTCATTGTTATGTGTCTCCAAATTGCCTACCTGTACCTTGTAACCTCCTGGGTTGGGCCTGAAAATAGTTACTCTGTGTCTAGTGCCCTTACCCAGTTAACAAAAACTAAATAAATAAAATAAATAAAAATAAAGGCCCAAAGGGCTATCAAGTCTGCTCAATTTTGCATCTAGCCCCTACTCAGCAGCTGCCCTCCCTCCCTCCCTCCCTCCCTCACCCTTAACCCTGTACTTTGTTTTACTCTATTTTAGATTGCCCCTTATCTCTGGGCTTGCATGATATTCCTTTTTCCCCATTCCCCATCAAGGTTGTCTGTCACTTCAGTCCGAGGGGCAGCCTGTTGGCACTGTCCCTGTCATCCTGAGCTGACACCCACCTCCCCCAGCACTCACCTTTGGTCATGCGCTTTTCCTCCATGAATTCCACCTTGTGATGGGGCCAGAGAGGGGAAGGCTCATCTACCCCCAGTACAGAAATCTAGAATGGACCTTCAGTGAGCACTGGACAATGGTGCAGATACAGGACCAGCCCACCGTTTTCCACATTTTCTCCCCTAGTCCAGGCAGCATGGGATATGCATGCAAATGGAGGTGCACATATATCCCAGAATCATGGCTCCCCCACCCTGACTGTAGTCAACCGATTGAGCATCAGTGCTACCACCAGCCCTCCACCCGGTGGCAGCCAAGAGCCAAGCTGACTCATCTCCCCAATCCAGGAGTGCAGAGCTGCCAGGCAACCACTCAATCCACTCCCAGTAAAAATCGCAAAGAAAGGTGTGCAAAGCAGTATTGTAACCCGGTGTTCTGCTGGGCTTGCTAGCCACAAACTCGAGATAACAGTGTAGAAAACTTGCAGGGCACTGACCAGACATAACCCAGCAGGACCCACACAAATGAAAGGAGGGCTGCTCCAAGTTGTCAGATTTCCAAACTTTTATTCACTGCTGATCTCAATATAAAAGACAGAGTGTGTGCTGATTTGACGCACAAACACCCCTGCTATTCGACCGTAGTCTTCTTGAGGGCATGGAGTTTATGTGAACAGAGGTCCCCTTTTATACACATAGTTTGTTACACTACTGCCACCTATGGTTTACATGAACTTTTTTTATACAAACAGAAAAATCAGTGGCTTTGGGGGGATTCGAACATGTGTTACAAAGTTGTACATATTGTATCCAAAACAATAATATGTATCAAACACATATGAACAAGCCATAGAAAACCTGATATTTTAATCACTGGAGACAATGAATTATGTATATATTAAGACTGGGGGTAGTTGATCCACTTATTTATACAATCTGGGTAAAAAACAGCAAGTTACATTAAAAAAAACATAAATTTAGAAGAATATAACAGAAAAGGGATGAAGAAAGACAGAAGTGGAGTTGTTCAAGGTTTCCTAGCTCATGCCCAAGCTCAGGTCGCCGGCATGATAAGAAGTAAGGTGCTAAGTGCCTCTACCTCTGCGCTGCTGGGCTAGCAGCTTTTTCCCCATTTTGAGCCTGCTTTACCACTTTTTTTTTTACAACAGAAATAATAAAAGGTGGTCCATCCAGATCAGACAGGATTTGTTTGCAACAGACTTTCCTATCACAACATGAGGCGTATACTGATTGCAGTGCATGTGGGTTGTTGGTATCCGAGGGGGGGCATTTGTGCTTTCCCTGAAAGCCAAGAAAGCATTTAATAGAATCTGATTAAGATGGCGCTGCTGCTGCTGCTGAGGGTTTTATACCTCATGCTGATGCTCCCTACGAGTCAGACCAAAGAGGACAGGCAAAAATCAGAGGCAGTTTGTGTCAAATTTTTTGTGGGCCAGCAAGAGACCTAGGGCTAGCCTGGCAAGGCTTACATGAGATATCCAACAGGAAGGCCTGAAGTTCCTGGACTTGCAGCACTACTTTTTGCTGGCACAGTCCAGATACATTCAGGACTGGGTTGCCCAAACAGACATAGCACAGTGGTTTGATCTGAAGTGTGAAGGGGTGCTTTATCCACCACATGCTTACTGGCAGTAGGTGGATGTGTCAGATATGAAGCCTACAGACCAGAAACCCGCTGGTAGAATGGGCACTCTTGGCTTAGCTAGCTATCAAAGTCAAAGACAAATTTTATATATAAAAGGCGCTTTTCCAGAACCAAAGCACCTGTACAATACACTGCTAAAAACTCTTCAGGTTAAAATCCCAAATAATAAAAATTCCATATTCATGTTAAAATCAAGTCATGTCAGGAAATTCTGGTTCAAATAAAAAGGTCTTCAATGCAGACTTAAAGGACTCAGTGGACAGGCATTCTCTCACCCATCGAGGTAGAGAGTTCCACAGAGTCAGGGCCATAAAAGCAAATGCTCTGGCCCCCGAGGTCTTCAAACAGACCCTGGGAACCTCCAGCAATCCCTTGTCGGCAGAATGGAGGGGGCAGTAGGGACAAAGGAGGTCTTGCAAATAACGTGGTCCCTGTTCATATAGGGCCCTATAGGTCAGCAACGTGACCTTGAAGGTGATTCTCCACTGCACTGGCAGTGAGTACAGTTCACAGAGCACAGGTGTAATATGACTGGCTCTTGCTGAGCCAGTCAACAGCCTGGCAGCCGCGTTCTGCACCAGCTGCAGGTGGTGGATATCCACCCCCGGGAGCCCTAGGTACAGAGACTTTACATAGAAACATAGACTTTGACGGCAGAGAAGGACCACTTGGCCCACCCAGTCTGCCCATTTCCCGTCCTATTGGATAAGCTGCAGATTCTAGTTAACCAACAGCCTACTTCCTGCAACCCCCACTACAATTGCCTTATGTCTGTCCCATGCATGTTTGAATTCCCCCACTGTTTTAGACCCAACAACCTCCCCAGGAAGGCGGTTCCATGCATCCACCACTCTCTCCGTGAAAAAAAATTTCCTCACATTACCCCTGAGCCGTCCCCCCTCTATCTTTAAATTGTGCCCCCTTGTTCTTGCACATCTTTTTTTCTGAAAGATGCTACCCTCCGGACTTTGTTGATTCCTTGAGGTACTTAAAGTTTCTTTCACGTCCCCGTCCCTCCTTTCATCAAGGGTATACATATTAAGCTCTCTCAGTCTCTCTTCATATGGTTTCTGATGCAGACCCTGCACCATTTTAGTTGCCCTCCTCTGGACTGCTTCCATCCTGTCTATGTGCTTGCGTAGATGGGGTCTCCAAAACTGCACACAGTATTCCAGATGGGGTCTCACCAACTATCTGTACAGAGGGATAACCACCTCCCTTTTTCTACTTGTGATGCCCCTTCCTATGCATCCCACTATCCCCCTGGCTCTTCTTACTGACTTCTCACATTGCTTACCCACCTTTAGGTCATCTGATATGACTACCCCCAAGTTCCTTTCCATTTTTGTTGTTGTCAGTACCTCCCCTGCTATTGTGTACTCTTCTCCTGGGTTTTTGTTTCCCAGGTGCATTACTTTGCACTTCTTTGCATTGAATCTAATTTGCCATATGTCTGACCATTCCTCCAACCTTGCCAAGTCCCTTCTCATCCTTTCTATACCCCCTTGTGTATCAACTCTGTTACAGATCTTTGTGTCATCTGCAAAGAGGCATACCTTTCCCTCCAGACCCTTTGCAATGCCACCTATAAAGATGTTAAAGAGGACTGGACCCAGTACTGAGCCCTGAGGCACTCCACTAGTAACTCCCCTTTCTTCAGAATGAGTTCCATTCACTGTTACCTTCTGTGTCCTGTTGTGCAGCCAGTTTGCTACCCAGGCTACCACCCTGGAACCCACTCCCAGGCTGGCTAACTTGATTATTAGTCTTTTGTTCGGGACTGTGTCAAATGCTGGCTAAAGTCTAGGTAGGCCATATCCACAGCCCCTCCCTGGTCTATTACTTTGGTCACCCAGCCAAAGAAATCAATTAGATTCGTCTGATATGACCTTCCTGCTGTAAGTGCAGAGAATTGCAATAGTCATGGCGGGTGGACACAAAGGCGTTGACCAGAGTTGGAAGGTCCTCAGGCGGAACAAGGTGTTTCACCTGGGCAATGTCCCTTAGAAGGTAAAACAAAATCTTGACAATGGCCGACAACTGAGCTTTAAGTGTCTGTTCGCAGTCAGGTACAATGCTTAGGTTATGCACCCATTCAGAGGCCCTCAATTGGTTATCCCCCAGTATAATACCAGATGGCCAACCAGGAGGTAGCCCCTCCTCCTGATGACCTGAGTCCACCACCAACACCTCAGTCTTCTCCGGGTTCCATTTCAACCAGCTGGCACTCATCCAGTCCTGAATCTCAGCAAGGCAGTTGTTAAAGACCGAGATAACATCATGTTGATCAGACACAAAATACATGTACAGCTGAGTATCATCTGCATAGTAGTAAAAACTCAGCCTGTATTTCCTTTTACTGTCTCCTAATGGCAGCATATACACCTCGAAAAACATGGGAGACAAAACGGAGCCCTGTGGTACCCCACATGACAGGGGAAGAGGGGCCGAGGAAAAAATCCCTGACACCACTCTTTGAGACTTGCCTGTGAGGAATGAGTGGAATAATCTGAGGACTGTTCGTGACAGCCGCAGATCAACCGCAGGTGCTCCAGTAATATCCCATCGTCCACGGTGTCAAATGCCACTGAGAGATGAAGAAGAACCAAGACTGAATGGCTCTTCTGATCTCTCGCCATCAGGAGATCATTAAGTATCCATACAAGGGCCATCTCAGTACTATGCCTCTTCTGGAAGCCGGACCAGGGAGGATCATAGACCTCGTGGGTGGTAAGATAGTCCTCAAATTGCAGCATGACTACCTTCTCAATTGCCTTGCCCAAAAAGGGCTGGTTAGAGACTGGTCTGTAGTTTGCAAAACAGTCTGGGTCGAGGGAGGATTTCTTCAAAAGGGGTGTTACCAGCACCTCCTTCAAGGGGTCCGGAAACACATCCTTCTCCAATAATCACCAGATAATCTCAGCTAGGACTGGTCAGATGACATCCAAACACTGCACAAGGAGGTGGGTTGGACCCAGATTCAAACTACAGCAAGTCGGCCACAAGCCCTGGATGATCTTCATGATATCAGTGATTGCCGGCTAGTCAAAAGTCGCCCAGACTGACTGGGTGCCTGTGCCCTCCCACTGACAGTCGCAACATTCAACAGAACATGCTAGCTGGATTTCAGACCTAATGGCAGCACCCTTATCTGCAAAAAAATCTAGCAAACTCCTCACACTTCAACTGCGAAAAAGTGCTCCGATTCTGCAGACAGGCTGGATTGCGCAACCTGTCCACAGTACGGAAGAGCTGAGGTGGTCGATTTCTTGCTACAGAAATCTCTCTGGACAGGAAGTCTGCCTTCTTGAGACAGATTTTTGACTGATAGTCCAAATAATGGGCCATCAGTCTAAGCCTGTTACCCGCCAGGCCAGATTTCCACCAGCATCATTCCAACCTTCGACCCAATTGCCTCAACTCCCTCAGGTCCCCATCAAACCACAGGGACCAAGGATGAAGAGTGAGTGGGCAAACACAAACAGGAGCTATGGAATCCAGGGCCCCGACACTGCATTATTATTATTATTATTATTATTGAATTTTGATGACCAGGTTGGCCCACTGGGCCCACGAAGGTCCCTTTTTCAGGGGCGACCAGGGGAACAGAAGCAATACAATACATACAATCAGGTGATCCAGAAGCAATACAATACATACAGTTAGATGATACAGGGTTACGAGAAGTAGACAAGATAATAAGGATAACAGTACAGGCAATCATTCAAATCGTAGACCATAAGTGCAACACTTGAAAGATTTAAGGATGTAAGGCATGATTTAATGTAGGTTAAGGTGAGAAGGGGATGGGTGTTGTGATTAGGATCAGGGGTGATTATCCTATACCCTCACAGTGGCATGAGCTTGTCCTGAGCAAATGGGACTTAAGCCTAGTGTGAAAGATTGGTAGCAAGGGGGCTTCCCGTACTAGAGGTGGGAGAGTGTTCCACAGCTTAGGGGCTGTGAGAGCGAAGGAATTGCCTCCCTTGTGAGTCTTGATTCTGGGGATAATCAGTAGTAGCGATGGGTGGTGTGTACAAAGGGCAATTATAGTACTGTACCAGTTCCCCCTGGATCTGTGCATTCCCTCGGCCTACTCGATAGGTCCAGCACCGCCATCAGACCCTCTGGGGTTACACCCCTTAAAGGGCAGTACTGGACCATCTCCAAAAGGGCAGATCTACTGGGGTGAGCCATGACACTGAACCCTATGGTGTGATGGTCGGACTACCCAACCGGTTCAAACACCAGGTCGGAGACCTCCATCCCCAGGAGGAACACCAGAGCCAAGGAGTGACCCTGATAATGGGTCGCAGTGGTAACAATCTGTGTGAAGCCCAATGAGGTCATCAGTTGTAGGAAGTCCTGTCCAAACTGCGAGAGTTCATCATTGACCTAGGCATTGAAATTCTCCAGGACCAACCACCTGGGGGACTCCAACATCATGTCGACCATGAAGTCCCTGGGTGGATGGCAGACGAGAAGTATCCGGCAACCCACAACTGCACCCATGATACTCTCAAAGGATATGGTTGCCCCCACTGGTATCTCCATCAGGTGCAGTTCCATCTTGAAACAGATGGCTACACCCCCACCCCTACGATCCAATCTCAGTCAGTGTATCACCGAGTACTCAGCTGGAACTGCTGATTCTAGTACAGGACCAGTATTTTCATTGAGCCAGGTCTCAGTGATGCAAGCCAGGACTGATGTTCCAACAAGATCAGCAATTATTTCTGTCTTGTTTTTTATCAACCTAGCATTGCACAACATCGTCTGAGTTGGATGGACGGCCAAGGAAGAGTGTGCCATTTGCTCACCACTGGTGGAGCCCTTGGGTATGGGAACCAGGCAGGGAAGACCCCTTTTCTGGACCCATTTCGCCCCAGGGCACCTCTTCTTACCCATTACCCCAATCTGTCCACACCCCACTCCCCCCTCGGCTGGGGACCCGCACCCCTCGACCCTTCCGAAGCTATTCCCATGGCCCCGACAGTGCCTATAGACCTCAGGGGACAGTGGACAACAGTCAAAGGGTGCAGGACCCTAAGCATAGAGGGGAACTAGTGCCTGTCCACCGAAGACAACTGCCAGCACATACCTCACACCCCAAAACTAGCAGCAATACACCAGCAACAACAAAAACATGCAAGGAATGACAGGGAGTGACAAAGTCTACCCTTTTGGTTCCACTGGTCAATAATCCAGGGTTTCTTCTGGTGTGGGGGGGGCAGAGTGAGCTCTGAGTATCAATTAAGAGGTATACAGTGTCTAAGGGACCTACTGATGAGTGTAGGCAGTAGATCCTTTGAGGAGATAAAACAAATCTGGGCACTCTATAACACACAGCTTTTCCTCTGCTTTCCATTGAGATGCTACCAGGGAGATTGGGATAGGAGGGAACACCAAGCTACAAACATCCAAAGGAGGTGGCAGTGCCATGTGCCTGGCCCAGGCAAGCCTTGCCTCTGGATCCATCACAGAATGTAATCTGAAATGGCGGGCAAGAAACTAGGAAAAAAAATGTAGCTGTAGGTGCTCACTTTTCAGACTGTCCTTGGTTCCAAATTCTGGATCCACAGCAATACTGTATGGTCCTGCCCCCAATCTCTCCAGCACTTCATGCAAGGTTTATTTTGTTTGGCTTCATTGATGCAGACCAGCTGTGCTGTTCTGTGTCATGTCAGTTACCAGGGTAACATTGTCAAATTGAAAATCCTTTACAGAATCCAGACAGTCATAACTGCTGACAAAGCCTCGTGCACTTGATAAAGCCAAGAGTTTCTGATCTTCTGTTATTTAAAATGGGGGATAAGAAATGTCTGACCTGTGAATACACATGGCCTAGACTTACTGGTGCCTAGAGGTAAACAGGACGACTGGGACTATAATAGATCAAGTGGACAGATTGAAAGTGTGGGTTATTTGGGTTTTCTGCTTTATTTCTTCTGCTATCTGGGGTGAAGTGCTGCTTGCACAGGGGTTGTCACTCAAGCTGAAGTGACTCACTGGCAAGCTCCAATGATACCTCAGAGCAGCACTTGAATTAGGTCCCGCTGAGTTTCTTCCAGGATCTGTAGCACTCTTGAAACTGTGTATATGATGTCATGTCTAGCATACCGCTGTAGTCTGCTGCAACATCTTGCTGGAAAGGGCAGCCCATAGCCGCAGCTCAGCAGTTGGTAGAAGATCCCCAGAAGAACTGGAGAGGTGGAAGATGCAAGTAATGCATGTGAAGAGGTGCTGGCTGACAGATCTGGTACTGAAATGCAATTGGTTAAGACAAAGACCATCAGTACGTAGTAAGACCCCTCCCCCCAAAAAATGAAAAACCTCAAAATCAAATATTACAAAGAAAAACATCAAGCAAAAAAGTTACTGAAATAAATAACAAGCACAATATCCAATTAAAACAAAACTTACTTAAAAATCAAACCTCCAAATGTCTAAGTGGTTCCTCACAATACAAGCCTGATTAAGTAGTAGTAGAGAGTCACTTTGTTTTATACAGCAACATTCCAAAGTTTAACACCGTTTACATATTTGTAGACAGAGCAATGCATAAACAACTAAAATATAAGTTTATGGGTCCAGTTGGAGGGCCTGTTATGGATAGAAGAGTGTCACCTAGCATGTTCTTAGGACCAGAGGACTGCAAGCTGAAGGAGAGCAGTTCTGTGGTGCTAAGGGCACAAGAGGCGACACTCTTAGATCCATAAGAGGCCCTCCTAAAGGACCCATAAAACTATTATAGATTGCTAACTCTACTGAATTAAAAATCCTTTTCTTTAAGTATAAAATGCTGATGGCACAAGTGATCAGTGAGCATTACAGTGGCTCAGCACGTGAGGTACTCTTACAGTAATAAGAGTACCTCACATGCAACTGACGGCAGGGCTGTGATTGGGTGGGGATTTTTTTTTTTAATATTCTTTGGTAACCAGGTAAGGCTCTCTAGGCACAAGTGACTTGCTCAGAGTCACACAGTATGCAAGTGAAAGTTGTGGGATTTAAACCCAGGTCTGCTGCTGGATATACCAAGCTCATTAATAGCTCATTACTCTAACCTGTAGGCTATACTGCCAGCCCCAGTGCTCTCCTGTGATTTGCAATAGTAAAAAATATATTTGTCAAAAGACAACTAAATGTACCCAAAGTCCAAGCATCGGTTAGTGTATTAAAGGGCTAGGTTCCTGTAACTGGATCAGAATTAAAACAAATGCATAACTGAAAAATACAGTTTCATACAAGAGAAAACATGTAAACACATAGCATGATTTGTTTCACCAAACGTTTATATACAGTGCTCCAAAATGAATTAAAAGTAACCATTTTTACCTGCTTAAAACTAACATGCAGGAAAGCAGGTCCAATTAGTGGCTCACACTGGTTTCCAGCCATGTGGAATTTTCTTTTCTTAAAAGGGCAGTGCCACTAACAGAGCATAGTTTCTAACAGGGGTTAATAGCATAAGTGGACCACAATTAGTCTTGTGCGAAATTGAAAAACTTCATGAAATATTTCATGGGTGTGAAATGCGAAATCCCGTGGACGAAATGCAGAATTTCACCCCCCAAATGTGGAATTTCACTACTGAAATGTGAATTTCGCCACCCACAGGCGAAATTCCACATTTGAAGACCAGAGGATGATTCATGTATATTTTAAAATAATAAAAGAAAAGTGTTTCCCCCTCCTAACGGAGTCCTGGCCAGCAACATTAAAATAAAAGTTTATCCCCACAATCTCTGGTGTCTAGTGGCCCCCCCCTGGCCAATATGAAGACCCCCCCCGCCGAGATTCACCCCCGTGCCCCATCCAGAATTTTAAATAACAATAATGTTAAATGTCCCTGGTGTCTAGTGGTCCCACCCCCAGTCGCCCATCGCTAGCCCAATATAAGAATGAACCCCCAGAGATTGACACAACCATCCCCCATCGCCTATTAGTGCCGACAGGCCAGACAACATCAATAATTTAATGTAAAAAAACTTTCCTGTGTCTAGTGGCCCCAACCCTGTCAAAGTGACCCTACTTTCGCACCCCCATCAGGACACCAGTGGACCACAGCACAGCCTTCCTCACCTCCACGGCCCAGCAGCCCAGCTAAGCACTTTCACCAATGAGTCCAACTGAGACCTTTCAATTTATGAGTGCGTGCTTTAAGTGCTCATTCATTGAAAGGGCTCAGTCGAGCTCATTGGTGAAAGTGGTCAGTCGGGCTGCCAGCCATGGAGGTGAGTGGAGGACTGTGCTGGTGGCCTGCTGGGATCCTGGATGGGGAGTGCGAGTGGCACGGGAATGGAGGCAGATTAGCAGGATTAAATCAGGGGAGAGATGGGCACAAGACCCGGGGGAGCAGGCTGAGGTACTAAATGAGTACTTCACCTCAGTTTTCACCAAGGAAAATGGGGGTGCTGCATCATACATGGGAGGAGACAGAGATACTGAGGAGAGGGGGGCCCCTTACCGATCGGCGGGTCTGGGGAGAGGGGGAGGCATCACTGGCAGGAGGGGGAGGCTAAGCAGGAGAAGAGGTACTGGAGTGGAAATCACAGAAGAGAGAGTGAGGGAAGCCCTCAGCTCCCTTAAGACGGAGAAAGCACCGGGGCCGGATAAATTACATCCCAGAGTGCTGAAGGAACTTGCGGATGTCCTGGCAAAACCCTGGCAGAGCTTTTCACCATCTCTCTGAGGACAGGGTGGGTGCCCCAGGACTGGAAGGTGGCATATAGTGCCTATCCAAGAGGGATCAAGGGAGGTGGCAGGGACTACAGGCCTGTCAGCCTGACATCGGTGGTGGGCAAGGTGATGGAGGGCATTGTCAAGGAGAGGCTGGGGGACCTGGATAAGTCAGGGTGCCTGGACGATAGACAGCATGGATTCATCTCGAGGAAATCGTGTCAGACAAACCTTGTGGAGTTCTATGACTGGGTGACGAGTGCCTTGGACCTGGGTAGACCAGTGGATGTCCTCTTTCTAGACTTCAGCAAGGCATTTGACTCTGTTCCTCACATGGGCCTGTTGGATAAGCTGGGAGAAATGGGGGTGGGGAACCAGATGATCGGATAGATAGGCAATTGGTTCCAGGACCTGACTCAGAGGGTCGTAGTTGGCGGGATAGTCTCATCCCCAAAGAGGGTCATTAGTGGGGTCCCACAGGGATCAGTCCTTGGGCCCCTCCTGTTCAACGCCTACGTCTCTGACATAAGGACAGGAATCAGGAGTGAGATGAGTCTCTTTGCGGATGACTCAAAACTGGGGGTGGTGGTGGATGGGGAGGAGTGGAGGGTGGCCTTACAGGGGGACCTGGAGGCTCTGGAAAGATGGTCTAGAAAGTGGAAGCTGAGGTTCAATGCAGGGAAATGCAAGGTACTCCACCTGGGGGCCAGAAACCAGGCCAAGTGTATACCCTGGGTGGGGAAATGCTACAAGTCTCGATGGCTGAGAGGGACCTGGGGGTGGTGGTGGATGTCAAGATGAACAACTCGGAGACTTGTAGGAGGGCAGCAGCCAAGGCCAACAGGATGCTGGGATGCATCGCTAAGGGGATCACCTCCAGAAGGAGGGAAGTGATACTCCCTCTGTATAACTGCTTGGTGAGGCCACACCTTGAGTACTGCATGCAGTTTTGGAGGCCACACTTAAAGAGGGACATTAAACTCCTGGAGAGGGTCCAGAGGAGGGCAACCAAAATGATTTGGGGCTTGGGGGACAGGACCTATGAGGAGAGGCTCGAAGAGCTAAATATGTACACATTGGAAGAGAGAAGGGACAGGGGGACATGATAGAGGTCTTCAAGTACATGAAGAGGGTAAATAGGGAGGAACAGTCAGGGTGCTTGAAGGAAGGAGGAGGGCCACTAGAGGGCATGGGTGGCAGCTGGAGGGAAGATTCAGGGAGAAAGGAGGTGCTACTTCACTGAGAGGGTGGTGGAGCCATGGAATGCACTGCCTAGGGGGCTGGTGGAGGCAGAGACGGTGGAGGGGTTCAAGAGGGGCTGGGACAGGTACAGGGGAAGGGTTCTGGAAGCAAAATCCAATGCAGCAAGAATATCCAGAACTGGGAAGGGAGGCAGCAAGGTCAGCACCCAGGGTGGGGGCTGACCAATCGAGCAGATTAGAAAGGCCGTTAGGCCTATTCTGCTAGCATTTAGTATGTTAGTATGTATAGTGTGGGGTGGGGTCACTACCAGACAGGGTGGGGGGGTCCATTAGACACCAGGAAAGTTTTTTTTTTTTTTTTCTTTACATTAAAAATGATGTTGGTGGGCCTGGTGGCACTAATAGACGACAGGGGACCAGGTGTCAATCTCGGGGGAGGGGGCACTCTTTATATTGGGCTGGCGATTGGTCAGGGGGTGGGACCACTAGACACCAGGGACATTTAACATTATTGTTATTTAAAATTCTGGATGGGGGATGGAGGCGAATCTCGGCGGGTGGAAGGATTCTTCATTATTGGCTGAGGAGGGGGAGACCACTAGACACCAGGGATTGTGGGGATACACTTTTATTTTAATGTTGGCCAGGACTCGAGAGGAGGAAAACACTTTCTTTTTTTAATTTTTAAATAGATCGCACCTGCAAAATATTCTGCAAAATGTGCTAATTTCACTAAATATTTCATGAGGCGAAATTCCCGATTTCGCTGGAATTTCATCAACAAAATTTAATTTCACTGCATCACTAACCCCAATACTCAATTATAAAGGGACACAGTTTTTAAAGAGTGCAAAAACATTTTGGTTTACTTACTGTTTATTGCAGTACAGTAGATTGTATAAGACTAGTTTTATTACTTCTAGGCTGTGTCTTCTGTTACTAAAAATCCCTGAGTCCCCTGCAGCTGACATTAGAGCAGCAGGTAGAAGTGGGAGATTCATTAGCCTGTAGTGCATGTTAGAGTTTACATAAGCTCTGATCAGGGGCCCGATATTCAAAAGTTTACCTGGTGGGCAAAGTGACTGCCTGCAGTTTTCCCAGGGCGTGTGCCCACTTACAATATTCAAAGGGGGCTTTTGTGTGCACGAACTGTAAATGCTTCCCTTGACAGCCCGATGTCCTACTGTTCTGTACCCCTGACCTCTTCCCTTCCTCTAGTTGGACTGTTCTTGTTACTTCCTAGCTATTAGCCTCCCATCACTGTACCTCTTTCGTATGTACTGTATTATGTAAATATTGTGAATATTATGCATGCTGAGAACTTTATGTACTGTTGTTCTGCCATGCCCTTCTATGGATCCTCCCCCCTTGTTGTTTCTATGATACTCTGTAAAAATTATTGTACCATCTGTTATGTTACCGTTGCCATATGTGACCGCCTAAGTCCATTTTGTAAATGAGATTGTCTCTCAATGACGTTTTGCCTGGTAAAATAAAGATTGATTGATTGATTGATTGAACAGGGTTAGCACACATAAAGCAAAATAATATATACAGTGGGCAAAGGGAGGGGCAGGGACAGGAATACCGGAGCAGAGCAATTTCAAGCGCATTTTGCTATTCCAAGGGGTTAAGCATGAGCCACTTTGTACAGTGCAAATACTGCCAATCAAACCCCCAACTTACTTTAGCAACCCTAACGGCATCTGGAACAATTGCAGCCAACAACCAAGTTGGCAGTGTGGGAGTACACCTGCCCCCTGGTGTCCAGTGATCCCTCCCTGGTCCCAGTCCTCGGCCCCATACAGATAATCATATTCCCTGGCATCCAGTGGTCCCTCCCCTGTCACTGAACCCTGGCCCCACAAGAACACCCATATGCCTTCATAGCCAGTGGTCTCCCCATCCTCCGTGCCTGGCACCAGTGACAGTAAAAATTCCCTGGTGCATAGTGGTCCCTCCCACCCTCTGTTCGACAGCCCCATTGGAAAGCAGTCATGATTACTGATGCTACTCCCAGAAATGGTCGTGGAATAAAGAAATACTAACACAATAACCCATATACCCTGGTGTCTAGTGGAACGACCCACCCACTGATCATTGTCCTGTGTTATTTACATAAGTTTCCTGGTGATCTGTGGTTTCCCCGTCTCCAATCGTCAACCCGTACCCATTTAAAAACATCCCTGGTGCCTAGTGTAATCCCTGCCCTCTGATCACCATCCTGTACCTGTTTTAAAATATCCTTAGTGCCTAGTGTACCCCCCACCCTTTGATCACCGGCCCATTACATAACTCTGGTGCTTAGTGGTCTCCCAGTCCCCGATACCCACCTCCGTAACTATAATTTCAGTCCCTGGCATCCAGTGGTCCCCCCAGATAAGTTGTATATGTTACTGTTAGTGAAACCTAATGTAAAGAGATAGCAAGAGCAGAGGAGAAACGTAACATTTTATTGTCCATAAATAATACATATACTCTGGTGTTGACACATAGTACAAATGTAATGAACGGCAAAAAATAATAACTCCCTGGCATCTAGTGGCACTCCCCACCCACCGATTCCTGTCCTCCACACATTGTCCCTTAGTCCCTGGTGTCTAGCAGCCCGCGCACCCCAGGCATTATCCACCCAGTAAATTCCAGTCGGCCAAATCGCGAACACCTGGGTGTGGCAAGGTGCAGGAAAGAGCTTGCTAAGCTCCAAGCAACATGTAACAGAGTTCCAAAAACCTGCACTCAACAAAGAACAAAGAATTCACTGACAACAATTACTTTACTGTATTCAGTTACTTTATTGCAAATTTAGTATTTGTCAGTGTCTCCAAGGACAGAAAGACGTCCACACTAGCCCAGGCGCTTCAGGTATAGAACCCTTCATCAGGGGGCATGGTCCACACCCCTGATGAAGGGTTCTATACCCAAAGTGATGGGGCTAGTGTGGATGTCTTCCTGCCCTTAGAGACACTGACAAGCACTGACCACCCACCCTGCCAACCACCCCTTGCCTGCAGCGTTGGTGCCATGGCTCAGATATGGTGAGTAGCACATCCCTCCTCACACCTCCTTGGCCAGCTCCCATATGAACAGTAAGGGATTGTGCATCCCATGTATAGTACGAGGAGCATGTCCACCTTACTGTACAGGGAGCACGTGGCCAGTATACAGTGCTGGCTGTATGCTCCCTGTACAGTACAGAGGATGTGCACCCTGTACTATACATAGGACGCGTGCTCTCTGCCTGTTCATGTGGCAGCTGGCCGAGGAGGTGTGAGGAGGGCTGTACTGGTCACTGTATCTGAGCCGCAGCACCAGTGATTCAGGTAAGGGGGGGTTGGCAGTCTGGGTGGTTGGTGCCAAAGGTGCTCTGGGGCAGCCAGATGCCAGTGGGTTACTATTTTTCTGTTCTCCATGGCATTTGTATCACGTGTCAATACCGGAGTATATATATATATATATATTTATTATATATGGACAATAACATTTTACATCTTGCCTCTGCTCCTGCAATCACTTTACATAAGGTGTCACTATAACTAATAACTGGGGGGGGGACCACTGGACACCACAGACTGAGATTATAGTTATGGGGGTGGGGATCAGGGACTGAGGGACCATTAGACACCAGATTATCCTATAGATGTAACAGGACAGTGATCAGAGGGTGGGGCACCAGGGATATTTTAAAACAGGTATGGGACAGCGATCAGAGGGAGGGGGGTACATTAGGCACCAAGTATCTTTTGAAAAAGGTATGGGACAGCGATTAGAGGTTGGGGGGGACCATGGACCACCAGGGTTATATTTTCATGTCACGGAAATGGGCAATCGGAGTGGGGGTGGGGCTGGTCCCAGGGTCGCAAACCTGCTACCACTTCCCATGAAAGTAAGACCATAACTGGCATACATATGCTGCCTGCCTTATGCCCAATTGTCTTATTTGCATGCTGCTTTCTGAATATTGCGCTGGGAGCTATTGGTGCTATTGGGTCTGGGGGCACTGTTCCCTGCACTGCAAGGATCCATGTCGGGCAGCTTAGCACTGTGCTACATGCCCCTATATTCAGTTGGATAGCACTGGTGCACTATCTGACTGAACGTAGCATCCTCGGGATTGTGTGCAATGGGCAAGGCAGCACAAAACTTTGCACTACGCTTTGCCCATTGTTGAATATTGGTCCCCAGTGGTTTTTCCAGGATTGATTTTCTCCAGGGGCCAAGTACAGTCCTCTTTGACTGTACTTAGCCCAGGCAGGACAGCGGGACCAGCAAACAAAAGATCAGAGCTTATATAAACTCTGTCATGTACTGCAGGCTATTAAATCTCTAACTACTACAGTACTGCTCTGATGTCAGCTGCAGGGGATTCTGGGATTTGTAGTAACAGATGATGTCAGCCTACAACTAAGCAAAATTAGTCTAATACAATATACTATACTACAGTAAACAGTAAGTAAACCATAATGTTTTTTCACACAAAGTGTACATTGGGAACAGCTCCACACTTAAATGTGTGGGGGAGGGCCCTTGGTTACGACTATTCCCCTTTAAAGGGGAAATGACTTTCACACTACATAGAGAACATAGGTTCTAACGGGGACTAATGCAATAAGTGGACCTCAAAGTTCAATTGTAAAGAGACCCCATTGTTAAAGGGACAATGACTTTCACACTATACATAGAATACCTGACTAAGCCAGCCCAGTGGCATGGTGGGCTGAGGCACCCCACACCGGCGACCCAGGTTCGGGACCAGATCAGGGTCACTTGAGGGCAAGCTGGGAAAGGAATATCAAGTGTCCACTGATGGTGCTCTTTCTTCAGGGTAGGGGACAGCACCTGATGCTGCTTGACCGCCACCTAGCAAAGGAAAGTTGGTGCAGTAGTGAAAGCTTCCAGATTGGCCAGGCACAGATGCAGAGTGCATGCAGCACCTTTACAACACACGCCCACATACTGCACATAAGCTGGTCTGGAAATGGGCTGAGAAACAGGAAAAAGAACCCCACCCCCAGTCCACTGCCAGTATATACTTGGTCTCGGTATTTACCGAGACCTCTAAATTGCAAACCAGAGCTGTTAATAGCACCGTCCATAAGCTTACACTATACAAACTCCTGCAGCTGCTCCCTGGTTCTGACATCAGCCATGGGAGATTGTGGGATTTGCCACTAGAGGCGTGCTACTCAAAATGCTGGCAGGAGGGAAGGCAGGATCAACCAGATAAAACATAAATACAACAGCAGCTCAGTAAGTAAAAATAACGTACACTGTGCAAAACTGATAATCGGGGGGGGGTGTCCCACACAGAGGTGTGGGACATAACTAGGTAGACATTTCCCTTTAAGCTGTGACATGATATGCTCTTTGAGTATATGAACCAGGCTCTGCCTCTGTCTTTCTTGAGCCTAAATAAATCTCCATTCAACCATCATGAGTCCCTACCGCTAATTCTTCTCTTAACAAATCGGGCATATTTTCGGAATGACTTTCATCAATTCATTTCTGAAAAATTCTAAAGCACTATTAACATCTTGCATTCATTTTAGGTATGCCCATTCCACCTCTCCGAAATTTTTTGGAAAATCAGAAATATTGCATTTTGAATAGTCCCTGAACTGAAGAACCTTGGGTGGGGGTGGGGTTACTTTCACAGATATTTTTCTAAACACTGAAGATGGGCTGATGATCACTAATGGAATCTGTGAACAAATCTGATGAAACTGTATGTTCTGTCCTATTGGTAAGAAACCAGTCCAGCAAAGTATGTTTGTTAGTTGTTAGGTTTGAATGAGCATGTTTTTTCTATTTTCTGCTGGAGTCTAGGATCACTGAACAGTGTGGTTCAACATAAAGACAGCTGCTGAATCGAAGCACACAAGGCCAAGGGTCATGGGCTTCCAGAAGGCAGATTTTAAAAAGATGGACGAATGCCTCAGGGATGACCTGGATGGGGGGGGGGGGCATCTGAGTGGAGTGGGGGAAGCTAAAAGAGGGCACAGTGAAGGAAACAAACCTCTGTGTCAGGCAAGTGAGCAAAAGCAAGAGGAAAATTAGACTGTTATGGGTCTCAAAAACAAATTCTGGTCAGAGCCATTACAGCTGCGTAGAGCTCTTACCTGCTTGGTGGTGGCAGCACGGATATCAGAGCAGTGGCGGCAGTATCGGGGTGGCAGCAGCAGTGAACAGCTATCAGAGCAGTGGCAGCATCAGTGAACAGCTATCAGAGAAGCGGCGGCAGTTTCAGAGCGGGTGGCATAGCTGTCAAAGCGGCGACAGTGTGCCATTCTCAAGACGGCGGTGACGGAACTGTGCATGCATGATACTCGTGCAGTATCCCCCTAGACACACCACTGGCACCTCTCTCCTAGTCCCCCACTGTAGGACCTCACTAGGACAAAGGTCTTTCCAATACTGGGCTCCCCTCTGGCTAAATATCCTACCAGCCTCTATCTCCCTAGCCCCTAGTCTTGGCCAATTTAAAACTGCCCTTAAGTACCTCCTCCTTGTATCAGCTACTTGTGACTGCAACCGTTACGCCTCCGCCATCTCCAAAACACAAAAGGAAGCTCATTGCTAGCAGTCTATATAGTGCCAGCGAATGCAGAAAATCCGTAATGGTAGGGATAAAATGCCTAACCTTACTCCTTGATTGCATCCTCAGGTCCCTCAATCACAATGTATATAAAATCTGACTCAGGGTTCAGTTAGGACTCCCCGATTCTGTAATCTACCTTGTGGTCACAGCCAAGACCAAAAATCCACTTTAGGATCCTTGACGCAATGTATATACTGTACCATGTGATCTATGTATAATACTAGTAAATGTTATGGTTATGCTTTCTGTACTGACGTGAATCCTTTGCAAACGAGTCTATGACTCAAAGGATTGTAGTTCCAATTCTCTTCAATAAATAACAATAAAATAAATGCGCAGTGTTCACGGAAGTGTGCTCACTAAGTAGTGCCCCCGTGGGGAGGGGCGGGCCATGCTGCAGAGGGGAGCTTCTTCCGTGGAGGACAGCATTAATGAAGTCAGGGCTGTCCAGACGTTGCTGCATCACTGTAGGAGAACTCAGGGTCACCTTCCTGATGCAGACCCCTTGTTCTCCTACAGTGATGGCAAAATGTCTGTGGCACTACACCCATGCAGCAGTAAAAAGTGGCAGAAAAGGAAAAGGCTAAAAGAGTAGCATTTAGGAGGTATAAGGAGACGCAGAGGGAGAAGGATAGGGAGGTGTATCAGGGAAACAAAGGGAAGCGGGGAAAGCAATAAGAAGCATGAAGGCGCAAACTGAGACTTGCCAAGGTGGTAACAAAAGGGGCCAAGACATTTTTTTTAAGTATGTAAGTGAAAAGAGAAAGACCGGGGAGGGACTGTTAGGTTAAAAAGGGAAGAGGGGACTATACAGAGGGGGACAAAGAAAAGGTAGACATTCTGAACAAATACTTTTGTTCAATGTTCACAGAGGAAAGAAGGGGAAGGGCCACAAATCATAGGAATTATAGGAATTATAGGAAAATATCAGGTACATTAGCCGTTAGGCCATTATCGTCCTGTACTATTCATAACCTCACATCATAAAAGTAATTACTTCTATATTTATCTAGAGCTGACTTAAACTCATTCATGGTTTCACTGGAAACCACCTGACTAGGTAGAGCATTCCACTGATCCACCGTTTGCTGTGAAAACCAAGCCCCTCTCTGGTTCTTGCTATACTTCTCTCCCTTTAGTTGATACTGAGGACCCCAATTTGGAATTAAGCTAGATCTTGCTTTTAGTCCCAGACATTCCCACATATCAGGAGTTCTACATGCCCTATAAATCAGACACATATCTCCACGGTATCTAATATACTGCAAGGAATACAGTCTAAGATCTCTCAGCCTATCCTCATAGGACAATCCCCCCAAACCACTCACACTCTTTGTCTCTGAACCCCCTCCAGCCGTCTCGTGTCCCGCCTCAGTCTGGGTCTCCATACACAACCAGCATACTCTCGATGAGGTCTGACAAGGGACCTATAAAGCGGCACAATCACGTCCCTTTCTCTGCTCTTTATATTTCTCAGTATTGAGGCCATAATTCCATAAGCTTTTTTGGTTGTTACATTACAGTGGTGACTAAACTCCAAATCTTTATTTATCCATATTCCCAAGTCCTTTTCTACATCCGTTTCTAATAACTGAACTCCATCCATAGTATACTTAAATTTAGGGTTATTCCTTCCCAGATGCATAACTTTGCACTTTGCTGTATTACATTTTAATTTTTTCCCCACGGTTGTCGGGTATATTAAATTAATATTATTCTGTAATTGCTGGGCATCTAAGTTATTCGTAACAACTGCTCCAAGTTTCATATCATCAGGAAATTTAACAAGCCGTGCACTAACATCACAGTTAATAGATAAGACCAATACATTAACACATTAATACAAATGTAACAGGAGCTGTGGAGGGAGGCAGACAGTAGTACTTTTTCAGAGAAGAAAGTCCTGAAGGGACTCGCAAATCTGAAAGCTGACAAGGTGATGGGGCCAGATGGGTTGTATCCAAGGGTGCTGAGGGAGCTCAGGGAGGTACTGGCTGCACCTCTAACAGTCCTATTTAACCCACTCACTAGAAACGGGAGTGTTTCCGGAAGACTTTAGGAGGGCAGATGTAGTCCCACTTCACAAAAGTGATAGCAGGGAGGAAGTTGACAACTGTAGGCCGATTAGACTGACATCAGTGGTGGGAAAGTTAATGGAATCCCTGCTGAAGGAAAGGATTGTGGAATATTTTGAATCCAGCGGGTTACAAGACCTGAGGCAGTATGGATTCATGGGGGAGGGGTCATGTCAAACAAATCTAATAGATTTGTTTGACTGGGTGAACAGGAAATCAGAGCAGAGTGGAGTGGTGGATGTGGCTTACCTAGATTTCAGTAGGACTTTTGACACCATTCCACATAGGAGGCTCATAAGGAATCTGGGCAGCTTAAGGTGGGTGCAAAGGTGGCAAACTGGATAACAAATTGGTTAGGGGATAGGTGACAGAGAGTGGTGGTATATGGAGTTCACTCTGGAGAAGGGAGGGTGACTAGCAGGGTGCCTCAGAGATCATTGGGATCGGGATTGGGACTGGTCCTCTTTAATGTCTTTATTAGTGACATTGCAGGGAGCTAGAAGGGAAGGTCTGCCTCTTTGCAGATTACACCAAAATCTGCAATAGGGTGGACACTCCAGAGGGGTGGAAAGAATGAACAGAGACATTAGAAAACTTGAGGCATAGTCAAGGGTATGGCAGCTGGGTTTCAATGTGAAAAAGTGCAAAATCATACACCTGGAGCACAGAAACCCGGGGCAGAGTACAAAATGGGTGGAGAAGCAGTAACAAACACCAAACAGGAAAGAGACCTGAGGTTAATCATATCGGATGACATAAAGGTGGCCAGTCAGTGTGACATGACAGTTGGGGGGCTAGTGAGATGCTGGGGTGCATAGAGAGGGGTATCACCAGCAGAAAGAGGGAGGTGGTGTTGTCTCTGTAAAGATCGCCAGTAAGACCCCACCTAGAGTACTGTATCCAGTTCTGGAGACCACATCTCTGGAAGGACATGGAAAGTGGAGGCTATCCAAAGGAGGGTAAGTAAAATGGTGCAAAAGCCCTATGAGGAGAGACTAAAGGACCTCAGTATGTACACCACAGAAGAGAGGAAGGAGAAGGGATATAAAAAGAGACCTTTAAATACTTCACAGGAGTAAGTAAGGTACAGGAGGGAAGCATTTATTAGAAAACAAGATGCTCAAGAACAAGGGGACATGCAATGACGTTGGGGGTAGATTCAACAGTAATGTGAGGAAGTAGTTCATCACAGAAAGAGTGAGGGATAACTGTAACAGTCTTATAGCAGAGGTGGTGGGGTTCAAGAGTACATGGGATAGGCATTAGGGAATTTTAATGGAAAAGAAGGGGGAGGGGGAGAAAGATCCAGAGGTCAAGTAGGGTCTGTGGTGACATTGTAGGTAGGGAGAAATGGTCGGACTGTGTGGGCCAAGCCAAGCGGTCCTTATCTGTCATCAAATTCTATGTTTCTATGTAAATCATTTTTAAATTTGAGGACATCATTCCCAGACCAATTTAAATTAAAATCGCCAAAGGCAATAAGTTCCTGTTTACGCAGATAAGTTATGTTTACAAAAGCCCCCATACCGGGGGTTTATTTTTGGGCTCTCAGTCCCCAGCTGTGACCCTAGCCCCAGCAGCATTCTTTGCCCTCTGGTGTTCCAGGTGTAACCCCTAGGTGACGCTATCCCATGGGTTACTACCCCTGCCCGCTTAGCTAGTAGCAGGTTAAGGGGCCTAGGTTCTGCAATTGGTGCCTCCACCCGAAGGTCAGGGTTAGCAGTAGTCAAACTAACCTGGGCACAGCCCTCCGGGACACTGTAACTCCCTCTTTCCATTCTAGTGGCCTGAGCAATATATGATAATCACTTTCACAGTACCCCTTGTGCACCATACAAGTACCCACACTGTTTGCACTTGCCACCAGGGCTGGTTCCTCTGGCTCGACCCTGGGGACCCCCTGTAAAACAAGGTTATGCACAGCAAACAGCAAAACAGTACAGTACTCTTGGCACAAACTGGAAACACAGTCAGGTTAAATGCAGAAAAATTCAGATCTGATTTATTCAGGGGACTTGAACAAGGAAGGGGTGTAATCAGGTTGATTGGCTCAAAGGCTATATTAATCAAACAGTTATGCATGCGCTTTAAGTCCCCACACAGTCACACCTCTGGGTACCCAGGTAGGGAAATGGTGGGCTAGCCAGGAATGTTGCAGCTGGTTGGGGCACTGAGATGGAAGAAAGCAACATGCACAACACATGCTATTTGTAATCCAGAGCCAGAGTGCTCAGTCCGTGAAAGATAAAGCAACCAGACAATCAGATGACAACACTTTAGATTTAGCTGTTGTTGCAGGGAGCTACCCTGATGTTTACTCATGATACCCAATACTAGACACAGGCAGGACGAAACCTAGACTGCAGGTTGTTGAGCTGGAGTGTCCAGAGAAGCGGGGCCCACACGAATCACTGAGGCGTCGTTCCTGTTCAAGTGTTGTGCAGGGGGCTGATCCCCAGGCAGGTCTCTCGTCGATGGCCTTGTCTGTGCAGTGGGTAGTTGGGCTGAGCCAGTGCGGCAAGGCCCAGACCCAATGGAGATGATTTCGGATTCAGTCAGTGGGGCTGGATGCAGCTTCCAACAAGCAGAATACAGTTCAAACCACAGTGGGGAACCAAATCGTGACCCACTAGCAACACGCAGCACATTTACATGCAAGGAAATTCTAATGTAGCTTCCAGCAAGCAGAACACAATTCAAACCACAGTGGGGAACCAAATCACGACCCACTATAAGCACACAACACATTCAGATGTAAGGAAATTCCATTGTACCAGGCAAAAGGCTCTCCGGTTGCAATTACAGAGTCTCTGCACAATCCGGGAGTTCAGAGGTGGCTGGAAGTCCAGACAGGCTGATTGCATTCAGAAAATCTTCGGTCTTCTTCAGGTAGGAGCCTGATCACAATTCAGTGGCTTACTTCGCTCTCCAAGTTTGGATTCAGTCCGAAAAAGGCACAAATTCCCTCTCAGGGACAGCAGGCGGGCATGCAGGCCAAAACTCAGGCCTTTTTTCACAGTTCTCCCACACGAATCTACACCGGGGCTGCTGCTTGAATCATTCAAGCTGTTATCTCTTCACTTTCCTACTCACAACTGAAACTAGCTGCAAGAGCTTGGGAATTTCCCCAAGATCCAAAAGGTTCAGTTGGCTGATCTGTCAGTCACAACAAGGGCTCCCCCTCCAGGTTATTTTAGGCACCAAAATGCAAAAACTACAATTCCTACAAGTTTTGACCTCACCAAGCCCCTGCAGGCAGACTCCATTTTAGAGTCCCAAATGTACTGATTGGCCCATTTCAGCAGTCCAGGACCAAGATGATGGAAACAAACAGAACTGTCCATGCTGCAAAGAAGGCAGGTTAGAACAAACTGCAATATTATTACTACTCTAACAAATGATCAGCAAACAAGTACATCTTCTAACAGCTCCCTCTCAGATTAATTATGACTGCAATCCAGGCAGCTCTTAAAGAGACAGTACACAGAAGCTATACAGGCACTCTCTGGCAATACATTTAAACTGCAAAAACGCAGGACACCAGCCTGGCAGTGAGCATTTAGACAAGCTCAAGGAAGACTTTTTGGGAACCCCCATTTGTAGGGGGTTACACAGGACTGCAGTGAGGCAGGGAATAGTAGAGACCCAGAGCAACTCCAAGATGTCCTTGGTACAGTAGGAGTTGAATTATGTCTGCTTTGACCTCCATGGCTGATGCCATATAGCTTGGTTCTGCAATCCTGGCCCCAGATGGGACTCTGGGGCTAGAACAAGGTGAAGAGTGCAATCATACGCAGATGTCATGCTCCCCATCTACAGGGCAGGTAGTGTGGTCAGGAGCAAAGTGTCATCAGCACTGAGCCCATGTTAGAATACCACACATGCACAGAGGGCAGCGTTCAGGAGTGCAGGAAGAGAGAGCAATTCCACAGATGGCTCTTGTCTCTGACTCCAGAACTCCTCAACAGGTGGTGCACCCCCCACTCCAGAACCAGTCCTGACCACAGGGTGGGCAGCAGAGCCAAAATATGTACAACTGAAGTGCTAAGGGTATTATGAAGGCAGCAGGAGGCCACACTAACTCAGACACCAGCCTCAAAGGAATGAAAACAAATATGGATGCCACCATGCAGCCCGAAGCCTCTGACCCCACAAGGATTGCTGAGAAGGTTTAAGAGGTGCTACAGTGTTTCTGCCAAACTTCACTAATTTCCATTAAGAGGAGTTCATATTTTGCAGGGCCAGGCCATGCAAACCAGATGTATGGCATCTGTCAGTAAATCAGGTGTTGAGTTTCATACTCTATAAGAGACACTATAGAAGAGAAATACGGGCTCTGTTAAGATCAATCTGATAGCCAGGAGGCAGTGGAGAGAGAGAGAGAGAGAGAGAGAGAAATTGAGATTTAAGCCCCCCCTTCCCCAAATCACTGGGGCTTACTTTTGGGCCCTAGGACCCAACAGCCTCCTCAGCCACCAGCAGAATTCATCACCCTCCAGTCCCATAGGACTGCAGCAAGGTGGAAATTGGCAGGGTACCAGGATCAACCCCAAGAAGTGTTTTGTAGAAGCTAAACTGAGATGCCCTTGATCTCCACAGCTGCCACCACATTGTTTGGTCTGACAATCCCAGTCTGGATAGGACAGTGGGGTCTAGGACCAGGCAAAGAGGGCCACTGGGCAAGGATGTTGTGCTTTCCAACTCCAGGGCAGGCAGCAGGGTTGCGAATGCAGTGTAACCTTTGGACTCCTCAAAGTGCAGTGCATTCCCCACTCCAGCACCAGTCTTGACTCCAGGCAGGTGGCACTGCTGGGACATGTACAAAGCCCTGAGGGGCATTGAGAAGGCAGCATAAGGCTATGCCAAATCAAAGACATACACAAAAGAATGTTAACAAACATATTGGTGTAACCCCCCTACAAATGGGGGTTCCCCAAAAGTCTTCCCTGAGCTTGCCTAAATGCTTACTGCCAGGCTGGTGTCCTGCGTTTTAGCAGTTTAAATGTGATTACCAGAGCTTGTATAGCCTCTGTGTACTGTCTCTTTAAGAGCTGCTTGATTGCAGCATAAGTAATCTGAGATGGAGCTCTGTTGAAAGATGTAACTATTTACTGAAAACCATTTAGAATAATAATGTAGTTTGTCTAATCTGCTTTCTTTGTAGCAAGGACTGTTTTGTTTGTCTCCAGTATCTTGGTCCTGGACTGCAAATTGGACCAATCAGTTCCTGTGGGACTTAAAATGTAGCCAGACTACAGGAGCTGTCTGAATTCAAAATCTATAGGAACTGTGGTTTGAGTTTTTGCACCTTTTTTGCAACTAAAAGGGGAGCTCTTGCTTTGACTGACTGCCAAATCAGCCAACCAAAGCTTTTGGATCTTGGGGAAGTCCCGGGCTGCTTGCAGTTTTCAGTTAGAACTAAGCTGGAAGCTGAGCAAGAAGGAGCTGAAGGGATTCTGAGAGTAATCCTGAGTGGATTCGCATGGGAGAACTATGAAAAGATTGAGAGTTTGGCCTCCATGTCTGCCTGCTGCTCCTGAGGGGGGAGAGAAGAAAATTATTTTGGACTAAATCCAAGTTTGTGTGACTAAAGTAAGCTACGGAAGTGGGCCAGGCTCAACCTGAAGAAGACAGAATATTTTTGCTGAATGCGATCAGCCTGTCAGGAGTTCCAGCTACCTCTAAGCTCCCAGTGTGTGCAGAGACTTTGCGATTGTGCCCCGGGGAGCGCTTTGCCTGGTACAGTAGAATTTCCATACATGTAAATGTGCTATGAGCTGCTAGTGGGTTGTGAGTTAGTTCCTCACTGTGTGAACTATGTTCTGCTTGCTGGAAGCTGTATCCAGCCCAAAACTGACTGCTTCCAAACTTGTCTCCATGCGGTCTGGGCTTTGCCAGACTGACCCAGCCAGACTACTCACTGCACAGAGAAGCCATTGATGAGAAACCTGCCTGGGGATCAGCCCCCCTGCTCCACGCTTGAACAGGAACGACGCCTCTGCGACTTGTGTGGGCCCTGCTTCTCCTGGCATTCCAGATCAATCACCTGCAGTCTCGATTTTCATCCAGCCTGTGTCCAGTCTTGGGTATCGTGAGTAAATACCAGGGTAGCTCCCTACAACAACAGCTTAATCTGAGTGTGTCATCTGATTGTCTTGTTGTTTCGTTTCCTTTATGAACTGAGCCCTCTGGCTCCGGATTACAAATATTGTGTACTGTGCATGTTGTATTTTCCATCACAGGGCTCCAACTGGCTGCAACCCTGGGCAACTGTCCTGGCTAGCCCATCTCTACTCTACCTGGGTACCCAGAGGTGGACTGTGTGGGGGGACTCAAAGAGCATGCATAACTGCTTGATTGATATAACCTTTAAGCTAATTAATCTGATTTTGCCCCTCCCTTGTTCAAGTCCCCTGAATAAATCAGATCTAACTTTTTCTGCATGTAATCTGACTGTGGATCCAGTTTGTGCTCAAAGTACTGTACTGTTGCTATTTGCTGTGCTTAACCTTGTTTTACAGGTGGTGCCCAGGGTCGAGCCAGAGGAACCAGCCCTGGTGGTAAGTGCAAACAGTGTGGGTACTTGTATGATGTACCAGGGGTATTGTGAAAGTGATTATTGTACAGTGTTCAGGCCACTAGAGGGGAAAGGGGGGGTTACAGTGTCCCGGAGGGCTGTGCACAGGTTAGCTTGACCACTACCAACCCTGACCTCCGGGTGGAGGCATCTGTTTCAGAACTCAGGCCCTTTAACCTGCTACTAGCCAAGCAGGCAGGGGTAGTAGACCATGGGATAGTGCCCCCCAGGGGTTACATCACTGTGAAGCCAGAAGCCCTCTGACTGCTGGGAAGGGATCAGAGGTGCTGCAGGGTTTCTGCCCACAATTTTACTCCCATGAGGAGTTTAGATTTTGCAGGCCCGCCATGCAAACCAAATGCATGGAATTGTCAGCCAATCAGGCATTGGTTTCTTATCATACCCTATAAGAGACACTGTTGAAGAGAAATCTGAGCTCACCCCTGACCAGTCTGACTGCTAGAAGGCAGTGTGAGAGACAGAGATCCAGAGAAACTGCAGCTACCAAGGCTCTATGGGCCTGGCAGTCTGAGAGGTGCACCTACAAACCTATAAACTGAACTTTGTAGTTTATTCAAGGCAGACTGAGAGTGTGCCTTCGGAGCTCTTTGAAGCATTGTACAGATGTGCTTGTTGGAGAAAAGGCAAGCACTGCTTCAGAATGTTCCCTGCGGGGGATCTTGCAAAACAGCATAGCCAGAGGCTGTGGGGCCACCGCCTAGCAGAGGTACTGAAAATGGGATTCTAGTTTGCCTTTGTTTGCAGTTGCTGCAGAGAGCCGGTGTCAGTCAGCCTTTACAGCCAGGGTTTTTAGAGCCATGGTCACTGCATGCAGATGCATTCACCTCGAGAAGTGATCCACACCAGCTGAATCTGAGCCAGTGAAGGGAGGTGACCCAGACTCTGTGAGAGAGAGAGAGACAGAGAGAGAGACAGAGAGGCAGAGATGCAGCCCAGCAGAGAGGTGCAGCAGTGTTCACTGTTAATGCAGCAGAGCTGTTCGGAAGAAGACCCACCCTCAGAGGTCATCAGAACTATGAGTAAACTTGTGTTCTGACCCTGCAGCTAAGGTTTAGCCATTTGGGTGGTAACTTGAGTTTAAAAGGCCTGGGTGGGACTGTATCACTTAATTAATAGGCCCATGCAAAATACCTGCAGAAGCCATTGGGCCCATCCTGCTGGATTACAAATAGGGGCTCCATTATTTGGTCATGTTATTTGGCCTTTGTTTGTGTGATGATTACTTTCTAGACCTTCCAGTGGGCCCCATCTCTACACTAGCTACCATCTTCACAGTGAGGTACCTGCTACAATAAGTGGAGACCTCTCTCAGAAGGCCTTTTGGTAGAATTGGGAGCACCTATCCTGGGGAAAGTGGACTGATGGGGAGAGGGCCAGGTTTGGGAAATATAGAGTTATATACTGTATAGAACAAACATTTGTCAATGCCGAATGTCGTCGCGCTGGCATTGGCTTTGGTAGTGCAGTGCGGAAAAACATTTTGGGCAGGAAGTGAAAAATGACAGCTGTACTGTTCATAAGGAGGTGTAAAAAAATAGCAGTGTTGAAAATGTGGCATGTAAATCTTGCAAATTTGCGAAGTTACAAGGGTGTGTGGGAAATGCGCAATGCACGCTTGTAACACAGTCATTTTATCGACTTTCGGCACCAAATTTTCAACATAGACATTTAGCACCTCTGCTCATGTACAGTGTCACTGTCATTTCCTCAAACTGTCCCAAAAAGTGATTTCGCACAGCGACCGCACTATTCTGCGCCGGACATGCGAAAACACATTTCGGGCAGGATATGTAAAATGACAGCTGTACTGTTCATCAAGAGGTGTGGAAAAATGCCAATGGTGAAAATCCAGAGTGAAAATATTACAAATGCACAACAGTATGAGCGTGCGTGCAAATTGCGCAACGCATGCTCATAACACACTCATTTTATGGAGTATCGTCACCAAATTTTCAACATAGGCATTTTAGAACCTCTGCTCATGAACAGTGTCACTGTCATTTTTGTAATCTGCCCCGAACACTGATTTCCCACGGTGACCGCTCTATTGTGCACCGGAAGTGCGGAAACACATTTCAGCCAGGATGTGAATAATGACAGCTGTACTGTTCACAAGGAGGTGTAGAAAAATGACAATGTTGAAAATCTGGCATGAAAATATTACAAATTCATGAAGTTACAAGCGTGCATAACAACGCGCAAATGCCGCCAAGAAAAACAACCATTTCTTGGATTTCCACCAAATTTGCAACATAGGCTTTTTGAGAGCCCAGCTCATGAACACTGCCCTTGTGTTAATCGGTCCCGAAAGGTGATTCCACACAGTGACTGCGAAATCACCTTTTAGGACTGATTAATGTCATAACAGTGCCAGAATTCATGAGGAGGGGTCCCAAAAACCCCATGTTGAAAATTTGGTGCACAAATTCCAAAAAATGCCCGAGATATGCATCAAAGTAGAAAAAACCCTATTCATTCCATTATACAACTTGAAGGCATTTTCTCAGTTCGCAGTCGGCTTTGAAGTGTGAGCAGATTTCCCAGTCCACCGAATCGTCGCCAACTCGGAGGTAAGTATGGGTGAGGAGGGGTGTGAGGGAGGCAGGGTGCAGTGGGTGGAGTGCGGTGGTGGGAGGGGTAGGGAGGCTAAGGTACCATTTTCTGTTTACAGGTGTTAAAAAACCATCGTGGACAGTTTTCTTTTTTTACAGGTGTTTTTGAGGGGGATACAGTAGCCAACGGGGATAGGGTACCCCATCGGCACATAGGAGTGGGGGACACTAGCTGAGGGGATTAGGCACCCTCTCAGCACAGAAGAAGGGGACATCATGCCGATGGGGAGGGCTCCCCATCGGCACATTAAAGTGGGAAGGGGGACTGGATGCCGATAGATTGGGCACCCCGCTGGGCAAACAACAAACCGGGGGGAGCACATGGCCGAGGGAGATTGGGCACCCCTCGGCAAGCAAAAAGGAGTGGGGACATTATGCCGACAGGGAGTGGGCTCCTCTGCCGGTACATACATGAGGGGCAGGGTAAGCCGACCGGGGGATTGGGCACCCCTGAAGTTGTCAGTTTAGCGGCCACTGTGCCGCCATGTTTGTAGCTGGCGAAGCATGTAAGAAGGTCCACTGCATGTGATGAGTTTTGCTCTCATTGCAACAAAGCTTTCCCTTCATGTGATCGCCACATTAGTATGCCTAGTGTGGCGCTGGCATGCGGTCTGATTGGGGAATGAGGGACGCACCTACTGGTGCATGCCCTGCATTCACCCAACAGCGATCATGCCTCCAAATCTTCACTACCGCAACGGCTGCGCAAGCATGCCAACATAATAATGCATGGGGAAGTGTGTGTAATGAGGATTTTATGCACACAAGGATGAGCATGGGATACCTCATGAACCCAGAGAGCTAAGCTCGAGGGGTTTATCAAGGCATCATACACCGAGGGTGTGCATAAAATCCGAGATGACACACACTTCTTCATGTTTTATATTTTATAATAACTGGTTCCTTTGATTCTTTTTGTCAGACAGGTACTTATTAAACAGCCTAACGCTGGTCTTGGTTTTTCTTACAGTGTTTCTTTTTTCTTGCTGCTCTATGAATTTTTGTCTTTCTAGGTCACTAGGTTGCTGAAATGGTGATGAATGTGCTATTTTTTAGGTGGATAGACAGACATTAGTAGACCGCTGGTTATTTTTCGTTTCTGTAAGAAATGTGTCTTTCTTGTCACACGTAAGTTAGATTCCTGCTCAGCAGTTTCAGTAAGTTTAGCGCAATCAAGTTGACAGTGCGAGCTGACAGCATGAGGAGCCAGTAGCATTAGCATGAGAGTGATTTCAGAATTTTTGCAAAAAGTGCTTAATCTACTCCATTATACACGGCCATGTATAACAGAGTTTGACAGCTTCTGCCCACAGTTGATAATCATCATTAACCAGTTATTATTGTAAGCCCCCACTCCCCATCTAGGGGTATCCGGATGGCAAAAAGGTGGGAGGGGGCACTGTACAATCAAAGCAGACCCAGTCCAGACATTAGAAATAGCTTGTTACCTGGTTCATTGCTGGCAGTGACTGGGAGTCACAGGAATAGGAGAGCAGGTACATCTCAGTTCAGATCTTACCAGCCTGTGGGGGCAATGGTAGTTAGCAGGCAAACATGCACATTCCATTGATTAAGTTAATTGTCCACTCCAGAATCAAAAGTGCAAAATGATTTAATTAACTTCTACCAGTAACACCCACTCCATGGAGCATGGGGGTACTTCATACGGTGAGTTTCCTTTCACAGCCAAATCTGGAAAATCTACTGTAACAGTCTCTTGAGCTAACAGACTGATTCATTTCACGCAAACCTCCTTTCAGCCATGAGGGTTAAATTCCTGGCAGCACTTTAGGGGCTGAACTAGGCCACTCCATGAGGTAGTTTTGTACTAATCCACCCTATCATCTCGTATTTTGTTCCTCAACTTTATTCCCTAGCAGTTACAGTCACTTAATCAAAGCTTTCTTCCTTTAATTCCTTTCCTTTACTGCACATAGGGCTCATGACAGCACAAGCCATTTCTACTGTTCCAGACCCCTTTATTATCTATCTTGTACTTCTGTTCCCGCTGGGCAAACAACTTCTTCACCAGGAGGAGGGCAACCTAACATGGAGCATACCCTTTTCTCTATAAGGTCTTACATCATTAATTTCATTCGATGTTCCTTTAGCAAGAACTGAACCACCAGAGACCTTTTCAGACATCCAATCACTGATGCCAATGCAAGGCAGCTGGGCCTTATTCCGGGCGGTTGTGGGTACCCCCGGCCTTTTCCCAGTAACTCTCAGCATTTTCTGCTCATGCAGCAATTCCAACCTCTGAATTGACTCATCAGGGGGACTTCTGCTAGTGCCACACTGGAGCACCCGCCAGGCTGCCACCCCACCGGAGTCCCAAACATTAGTCCCCCCAAATGGACTTTCTCTGCCTCCACAGGCTGCTCAGCTAGGGAGTCCAAACTCTGTAGCAACCACCAGTCCGGAGAATAGGGGTAGTGCTGCCACCACCACACCCTCAACTGCTCAGGCTGCCACTTCCGAGCTGTGCCCTAGGTCCCATTGCCATAGCGGGCCCACTCTCAGGATACCTTCCGACCCACTGCTGAACTTACCCGTGGGCACAATTTCTTTGGGCTACAGGTCCCATCGGTGCTTACCCTATCAAGGTGCCGAAGTTCACTTGGTGGGCCTCCATTTCTCTTTCTTCTCCCCAGGCTCTGGCTCCAAAATTGCACCGACAGGCATCTTTCTTTGCTTCAGTGCTCCCCTTTACTTCAAACCCAAACTGTCAATTTCCTCATCAAGGGTCTTCGTGGGTAGAGTGCCAGAGTCGAAAGCGGCCCACCATAGCCCTATGGCAGAACTTGCAGGCCCAAATCCCCCATCTATCTCTTCTTGGGGTCTTACCTCCCCCCGGCCCGGTCCTTCCTGGTGCCAAAAACCCCTTCTCTTTTATATCCCAAGGAAGGGGCCCCTGCTGGCAGCAAGCAGGCCCTACATCCCAGACACGCAGGCACCACAGCACCCAATTCCTCCATAACTACACTTAACACTAGAAATTTAACTAGTAAGTACACAGAGGGTGCTTACATTATAAAGTTATAATATTTAGTTTCATTTGCATATAGTATAAGTCCCCTTAATTCCCTTCTTCCTTTAGCTACCCCTTGTACTTTTTTAGCCCTTCCCTTTAAATAAATATGTGTGTGTTTTACATTTTAATTCCTGAATACTGCTGTTCATTGCTGTTGAGTAACAGTTATTGCTTGTGGTATGCTGGCCCTGTGTGGAATGGAAAATCTACATTATTTATTGGAGGATATTAGCCTTCAGTGTCCTCCTCACTAACGTAATAACCAGTTTAGCAGTCCCTCAGCTTAAAAGTGTCCTGGGGCATGCACCAGTTGCCCCAGACAGAGGCACCATGTCATTGTTAATCTGTTCCCAGATGTCCCATAACTGTAAGTACAGTACCTAGGCCAGTCCCTTTGAAGAGATAGAGGTAAAGGAGAGGGGTGACCCCTGAGGGCTCCAAACTTACATAGAAATATAGGTGTTGATGGCAGGAAACGGCTAATGACCCATCAAATCTGTCAGTTACCTGCCTGCACACACCCTGCAACCTAACACTGGGGTCAGAGCAAGTTTACCCATAGCCATGATTGCATTTTGGCACCCGCCAACCCACTCATCCCCACCCACAAACTGTCCACCCTCACTCCATCTTCCACTTCATACTAGTTCCCTGTAACTAAACCACCTGTGTTTTTATTTTATTTATATATTGGATTTTGGTAACCGGGTAGGCTCATTTAGACAAGACATGCCTTTTTCAGGAGTGGCCTGGAATTAATTACATGGAATACATAGGCAGTTTATATTTAAATACTGGTTACATATAGTGCATAGTAAATTGCAATACAGAAAAAAACAACGGATTTACACTGCAAAAAATGTGCAACAGATCTGGATTATTAATTACAGACAAATACTCTTAGGCACTTCGTACTATCAGAACTGGATATAGTACAGAGGCAAATTCAGTGTGGCAGAATAACAAATTAGCTAGCTGAAGCAGGCACGGGGTCTGCTTTTAAATAGATATTCCTTCAAGGTGGATTTAAAGGAAACAAGGGTCTGGCTTTCCATGACCGTGGAGGGGATATTGTTCCATAGAATAGGTGCTGTAGCCACAAAAGATAGTTGACCAGCAGCAGAGAGTATCCACAGCACAGTTGCTAGTTTCTGCCCAGCAGATAGAAGCATCCTTCTTAGTGGTTTGAGGTCCACGATGTCAGCAAGATTTTGCTGGGAGAATACAGGAGTTTGTATGCCAAGGGTAGCACAGGAAAATTAAGCCTCTCCTCCAGAAAGGGCCAGTTTAGTGTAAGCAGAATCCTACAGTGATGTTTCCTGCTGCAGACGTTGGCAGCAAAATGAGACATGGGATGGTAGGCGGACTTCAGTTTGGAAACTTCAGACTCCTTAAGACACGACAGAAGTGATGCTCCATAAGTAATAGCAGGTAAAAGGATGCTGTCGGGTTTCGATAGCCAGGCCTCCTTTGTCAAGTAAGGGTACGGTCCATACAGCAGGTCCAGTTTCTGGTTAAGTACTATTTTGACATGAGGCCCGAGGCACAGCCTTTGATCCAGCTGGATTCCCAGATACTTTACAGTGGCCACTGTATTAATATGAGCCCCCAACAAGGTACATATGCTGAGTAGATTTTGTCTGTCAGGACCCAGCCTATGAGTTCCAAATAGTATGGCCTTTGTTTTTATATTCAGTATTACTAAATTTGACTGGAACCAAGTCTCAAGCATCCAAACATCCACCTGAAGGCTAAACTGAATCTTTAGTAACTTGGTATAACTTGGTATAAAAGAACAGAAGAAGGCCAAAGCTCATCGAGACTGTTCCCCATACATTGTGGGACTTTTTAAAAGTATTAATAATTTTCCCTTATCCAGTCATCAAGTTTATTTTTAAAAGTGGTGATATTTTCTAAGTCAATCAAATCCTGTGGTAAGGTATTCCATATTCTCGGAGCTCTGATTGTAAAGAAATTACCCCTTTTATTAGTTTTAAAGGAATTCACTTCGAGTTTTCTATTATGTAGTCTTAGAACTAATCTTCTGTTAGAATATGATAACCCATATTGCTTCATAAGGTCAGGTGATTGAAGTAATTTGTAGACAAGGAGCATGTCACCTCTTATTCTCCTATTTTGGTAGTTTTAAGTCTTGAGGGATAATCAAGGCGTGCCAGCCTGGGTGCCATTCTGGTGGCTCTCCTCTGGACCTGCTCCAGCCAAGCCATATCACCTTTGAGACAAGGGTTCCAAAAGAGAGACCCATAGTCCAGGTAAGGCCTGATGTAAGTCCTATACAAGGGTATAAGGCATTGCTCAGAGCGATTTACAAATGTTCATTTGATTTGTCTCAAAAGTCTATTTGCCATGTTGGTGATTTTAGTACAGTGATCCCTTGGTGTAAGTTTGTTATCAATAAATATGCCCAAATCCTTCTCACATGTAGATGTTTTGAGTGGTGATTTATTCAGATAATAAACATTGTTTGGATTATTTTTACCAAAGTGAATAACAACACACTTGTCCAGATTGAAATACATATCATTATGTTTGGCCCATTGCTCAAATTTCTCCAAGTCAGAAACTAAAGGTGCTAGATTGTCTCGATTATTAACCCTGCCCCCTAGTTTCATATCATCAGCAAACTTTGACATATAATTATTAGGCCCTGGCTGTAGGTCGCTTATGAAAAGATTGAATAGTGTGGGTCCCAAAACCGATCCCTGTGAGACTCCACTTGACACAGTGCCCTAATCAGACAGTACCTCATTAATCCTAACCCCTTGTGTTCTGCCAGCCAGCCAGTCAGAAGTCCACCTTACTAAACCAGGGGACAGGCCCATATTATACATTTTTGCTATGAGTTTATTGTGTGGGACTTTGTCGAATGCCCGGCTAAAGTCAAGTAGTACCATGTTGGCGGGAGTACCTATATCCAGCTGTGTACTAATTTTGTCATAAAAGGATATCAAATTTGCTGTACATGAGTGATTTGGTGTAAACCCATGCTGTAATGTATCTTGGATTTTTAATCTTATGCATTACTGTTCTATTTTAGTCTTGACAACCCTTTCCATTAGTTTACCGATCACAGAGGTTAAACTAATGGGGCAGTAGTTCTGAACATTGCCTCTGTTACCCTTCTTGAATATAGGGGTAACAATTGCTTTACGCCGCTCACTAGGTATGGAGCTTTCTTGCAGAGATTTGTTAAAAATTATTGATACGGGTTTAGAGATGACCTGGGAGGTTTTGATCAAAAACTAGGGGTAGATGTTATCAGGTCCTGGACTGGTAGTTTTTCAATCTTTTTATAGCATGTAAGATATTAGATATTGTAATTTTATAGGAAGCATGTGAATAGGGATGAACCAGAGTAGTTGTATTCTGTTTGGAAAATACTGAACAAAAATAATTATTGAAATGGTTGGCAGTATTAACATCTGATGATAATCTAACTCCATTGTTGATTAGAGGACCTATGGCCCTAGAATTACCTTTTTTTATTTAAGTATGAAAAGGGAGACTTATAGTAGTCTTTTGTGTGTGCCAATTTAAATTCAAGTTTAGTTTTTGCAAGTTTAATGGATTGTTTTAAGGTTTTAACTGCTAACTTATATTTATAAAGTAATGTATTTTTATATGGTTGTGTACTATTTTTGAGTTTCTTGAAGAGTCTGATTTTCTGGTTAATTTGAGTTTTAATAATTTTATTAAACCATGGGGGAGTTTTACCTTTATTATTATATTTCTTTTTAGTTGGAATATAAAGGGTTTCTAGGTTATAGATTGTATTTTTAAAAGTTGTCGAAGCTTGCTCAGTTGATAAGTTATAGAGGAGTGATTCCCAGTTAATATCAGCTAATTGTTTATTAATGTCCAAAAAGTTAGCTTTGTTATAATTTTTGATATTTGAGGGTTTTCTTGGGTTTATGATATCCTGTGAGACTTCAAATAAAATAGAGGAATGATCACTTGCACCCAGTGGATCCCAAATATGAAGGACACTAATCTGTGTTTCTATGTTTGTATATAATAATGTCTGGGCCCCTAGTGGGTTCCATGACAAGTTGCTGTAAGCCTGTATTGGTTACCATATCAATTAAAAGTTTTTCTGCACTGGAATGACCTGATAAAGTGTCCCAGTCAATGTGAGACATGTTAAAGTCACCTAGGACAACAACATCCTCAGTATCAGATAAGGTGGAAATCTCTTTGAGCATACTAGATGTGTAATCCAGGTCTGCTGATGGAGGTCTGTATAAATTACCAACAGTGATGTGCGAGTGACCTTTTAATTGAATTTTATCCCAGATGCTTTCTGACATAGAGGGCTGATGTACTTCATAAGAGGGGATATCGTTTCTAAAATAAATACATACCCCACCGCCCTGCTTATTGGATCTATTTTTGTAATAAAGTTTATAATTAGGGATGTCCCTTGACCATGTGGAAGCTGAGTCCCACCAGGTTTCTGTGACCCCTACAACACCTAAGTTTAAGATTCTGCATTTAGCTTCAAGTTCTGCTAGTTTAACTAAATTTAATGATCTTGCGTTAAGAGCTAGAAATTTACATGATTTAGAATGGTTTTGTTGATACTGTTTTAGAGACCTGGGTACATACCCATTCTCCCCCTTAAATTTCAGTTTAAAAATTGATTTATGGTAGCAGTAATACTCTTCCCCAGTAATGAGCTACCCCTACGGCTGAGGTGGAGACCATCCCAGCAGTACAGAGAGTTTCTATCCTGAAATGTTTCCCAATGTGTAAGGCATGGGATATCCTGCTTGAGACACCACTTCCTTAGCCATTCAATTATTGCTTTAATGTTTAGTGTAATAGAAGGTGTAGCCCTTGGCACAGGTAGGATCTCCAAGATGCAAATGGAGCATCTTTTTTCGATTAGTAAATTAGTGATATGTAATCCTGTTGAAGTTGTTTAAATTCAGTACGGTTGATATCGTTGGTTCCAGCATGGATAATAACAAGTGGGTTTTCTCCTGCCTGGTGTAAAATATTAGGTATCATTGATGTAATGTCTGATACCTTGGCACCTCTGAAGCTAGAACATGTGCAGTTTGCTTTATCAGGGTTACAAACAGCTCTGTCGATATGTTTAATGACTGAGTCTCCTACTATAAATACTTGTCTTGGGGGGGGGTTGGGGTGCCAGAGGGTAAGACTGACAAAGGGAGCACAGGGAGATTTGATTTTGGTTTGTCACATGGCAGTAGATTTGTTGTACAGGATTCAGCAGAAGACGATTTGGGGGAGGTGGACACAGGTCTGGGAACAGATGTTTTTTTTGGGGAGGTTGGCTTTGGGAGTGTTAAACCAGGAGAAGAGACATGGTCTAAAAAGGCATCTGTATCCTCCAAGTGGTCGACTCTTATTATAAGTTTCAACAGGTGCACTGTTGTAGATCTGGCCACCCCTCCTCTTTTTATATTGTTTGGTTATGAAGGCCCAACTGTCATTGTCAGTGAGGACTGGTGGCTTCTCCTCACGTGGAAGAGTGGAGGCAGGGACAGAGGGAGAAGTGGGATAATGGAGGGGATATAGTCTTTCCTCCATTTGATCAATGAAACTCTCTAGTTCCCTTATTTCTATAGGTATTTGTTTAGTACCTAACAGCAGTGCTATTTCCTCCTGCAGTATAGATATTAGGAGGCATTTATCACAGACAAAGTTTACCCCAAGATTCCCTTCACAATACATCAAACATTGTCCGCATCTTGTATATTCCCACTCCATTCTACAGTCAAGTGTGTACTCACTTTACTTATTAGATGCTCTCCTTGACGTGCTATAATGGCCAGCTATACCAGCATATCCAGCGGACACAGTAGATACACGCAGAACACGCGTGTCTCTGCGCGCGTCTCCATACATGGCCCAGCTTGCTAGAGGGGATGGTTATGAAGCTGGAAAAAAGGAAGTCAATGGCCGTGTACTTCCGGTTTCAGCACAAGCACAGAAATAGAGCAAAACAAAAAAATACAGCAGTCTGCTGCTAAAAGCAATGTCCAGCCATTTCAGGCTGCTAAAGGTGTTCCTGTACCCCACAGCAAGTTATTAAGCTCCTCAGCTGTTGGCAAGGTGTGTTGGGACCAAGGTAAAACCCTCCACAATCCCACAATTCTTAGTAGCTGCTATCAAGGCAGTATCCCTGCTATAAGGATACCAGGACAAACCTAGATGTTTATTTCAGAACTTTAAAACAATTCTACCAATTTAAATCACAAGTATATTGCATAAGGATGCCACCTCTCACCAGAGGTTCATATTACTCCAGTATAAATATGCACTCTGCATTGGTGTGAGATCTAAACAAATCCATATCATCAGCATATAGTAGTATTTTAGCCTCACCTCAGTTCCTAGGCTAGTCTTTTATGAACAATGAAAATAATATAGGACCCAGGATATAGGACCCATGATTGAGTCCTGAGGAACTTCATTGATTGCATGCAGGGGGGACTGGCTTCCCCACATTTAACAAGTTGCATTCACCCCATAATGTAATTGCAGAACATCATACATGATAGGTGACTGAAGCCAAGGCACCTTAACTTGTTCACTAGACGGTCATGATTAACAAGGTCAAATGCCTTGGTTAGGTCCACAAAGACAGCTCCCATGACCTGCCCAGCCTCCACGGCATTGAACAAGTCAGACATGAGACATACAAGAGCAGTGTCAGTGCCATGCTGTTTTCTGAAGCTGTGTTAGACCCCCATTAAAATGGCATGCATCCCACAATATTTCTGTATCTGATTATAGATCAGTCTTTCCTGTATCTTGACAAGGGTGCACAACAGTGATATAGACCAAAAGTCTTCAGTCAGTCCCCTCCCCCCTTTAAGCCCCAGGACCACATGTGCAGTTTTCCAGATACTGGGTATGTTGCCCAGAAGGAGGGACATGTTGTAGAGAGCTGCAGTAGGCCCAGTAAGGACTGGGGCACTAAATCTGAGGAGCCTGGGTTCAAGAACATCATGTCCAGCTGAACTATCGTCCTTTATATCTAATATAAGATGCAGGACCTCTTTCTCTGTGACCAATTTGAAATGGAACTTAGGGCAGCTAAAGAGGGGGGCTAAAGAGCCAAAGTGGGCGGACCTCTGTGAGGGGCTACACATGGCAGACTTGAAGCTATCCAAGTCCATGAAGGACTTGTTAAAAGTTTCAGTGGCCAGGGTGGAGTCACTTAGAGTTTTGCCCCCAGGCAATTTGGTAAATCATCAATCAATGTTTTTTGAAGGTCAGCCATGACTGATTCTTATTAATTATCAAATGTTACCATAAGATCATCAAAGCAGGCCGTGATCTAAGGTCATCATCTAGATCATGATTTAATCATCAAACATATAACTTTGAAATCACCAACTGATGATTATTGAGTATTTTTGAAAGCTTAAATAAGCATGATGGGTTGTGATGAACTGTGGCTGATCAAGAGATTATCATTGATGATTATATTAGTTCTGGATTATACAATTGTAAGTCACATTAGTAATACTTAACAAAGTGTTGTTACTAATATGAAAATATGAATGACAACTATCTGCAGAAGTACATTATAATGTAATTATCTGAAGTTAAGTTTTAATCCCTTTAGGA
Source organism: Neoceratodus forsteri (assembly GCA_016271365.2). Lineage (NCBI taxonomy): Eukaryota > Metazoa > Chordata > Ceratodontiformes > Ceratodontidae > Neoceratodus > Neoceratodus forsteri. The sequence continues at coordinate 945,750,658 of CM028130.1, forward strand.
AGAGTACATGAGATATTAGGTATAGTATCTACATTTGCATAAGTCTTGCAAATTTCCAAAGTACAGTTTATGGACTAATACAGTGGTAATTTCCATTGTTAAAATATTTTGCCTTGATAGTATTAGTTTGCAGACTGTTAGGAAAGGTTCTGAGCATAAACTAGGTACTTGTGGGGGAAAAAAACTCACCACAACTTTAAAGGGAACCCCTGAAAGGAGCTATATAAACCAATCTGAGCCTTTACAAAACTAGTAAGAGGTGAGGAGTCAGAGTAAGTAAAATTAGAAGTAGTGTGTTTATGTAGAAGGTGTTTCATAACTGATGATTCTAATGGACATGTCTAGTTAGAAGGCATGATGCATTTGGTGAATATAGAAGAAAGATAAATTATTTTTTCTGTTAATTTGTTGTAGTGATCTTCACCATGGCAAATCATGAAAAATTCTGATAATATGAGACAATCATTAAGTGCAATCATTATTTTCATAACATTGTGGTTTTCAATTGGTGGCCATTTAAAGTTCACGTTTAAACATCATTAGTCATGATCACAACTATGAGGAATGGTTGCATCTCTTAACAGATTGTGGAAAGCTAGAAATAATTTTTTATATTAAGGAGGGTAAAGAAGGGATTTTTAGGAAGATATGGCACCCTTACCTCAGCTTCCTTCAAAGAATGATATGAAAGCTACAAATTAATTAAATCAATAGATGATGAATATATAAATAGGGATAGATAATTAGAAACTGCTTTCCCCTGTACAATGAGGACAAAAAGATACCATAAATCTGGTTGCATACATTATGCCTGAAAGTGGGTATCGGACTGAGTACAAACAACAAAAAAATAAAATAAAAAAAATGAATAAAATAAAAAAAAAAGTCATGATCACAGTGATGGTTTTTGAAATTTGAACATGATCTTTGAACATAATTGATAATAATCATTCATGACACATCATTATTAAATCATCATCTCTTCGGCTGAGCCAGAGGCAATAATATCACCTGAGGGGCAACTAGTTCTACCCTTAAGGAGGCAGTTAACTTGCAACCAGAACCTCTTGGGGGTCCTATAGGTTGTTAGACTTCAAGCTTTTAACATATTTCACCTTAGCAATTTGTAGCTGCCTTTACAAGTTTTTCTCAGTGTGTAATACTGCTGCCAATCCTGTAGCAAACTAGTGACTCTATACTTGCCCCATGCTGCGTCTCTCTGTTTCAACAGCCGACTTACAGCAGGGGCAAGTTATTTTGAGCAGAGTCCCTTAACACACATCTGGACCAGGAGTACATGATAGTTCACCACACTAAGGAAGTTAATGACAAGAAATGCAAATGCCACATTTACATTACCACATCTATTTAGATCACCCCACTGCACTGAGGCCAGGTCTTTAAAGGGAAAGTCCCCCTCAACCTATTTTCTGTATACCTGTGTAGTTTGTAGGCATAAACAGTGATTCCCTCTCTTGCATTCCCCTAATTTCATCCTAATTTAATTCAAAGGCTATGCCTGCAATTCAACGAGTGGAAGCAACCAGCCACTCCCCTTGCCTGAACTATTTATGTCAGCTCCCTCCAGCATCACTCAGAAGCACTGTTTCCTTGCTGCAGCCTGAGCCTCTGCCGAGGCTTGCCCCCCCCCCTTTCTCCCAGTGATTGTCTCCCACTTTCCCTTTGTGATTTTAGACTTTCTGCTTGGTTTGTCCCCCGCTGGCTGTCTAGGTCAGCATTTTGCTTTTTACCTTCGTGGCTGCAGTTTGTGCTTCTCTCAGTCATCTATTCCTGCTGCACTCTTGCACCTCCTGATTTTTTCCTGTTTTGGTTCTTTTTGGGCCTTCTAGTTTTCCCAGAGTCCTGCCTTCATCATTTTCTTTTGACTTGTGCTATTTAGGCTCACATTTTGCTGTTTTTCCCCACCATTCGCAATCTCTCAGTTCAGCTGCAATCTTTAAATGTTCACACCTGGCTCCTAGCCAGGCAGCCACTCCCTTTTGGGTTCTGCTGTTGTTCACTTCAGCAGCTACTGCTTCCTAGTTTCCAGTTCCCATATTCTCCTGCTTCTCCTAGCAGTTTCATTCATTGTTTCTACTACCTCAGTCTACCTGACTTGCAGTGCATCAGCAACTAACACTAACCTCCCTTATGTAACTGGTTGGCATGCATTCATCATTCAGTCCAAGCTCGTATCATTCAGTCTCATTCAATGACTTAGCTGTCATTTGATGTCTGAATCAGCTGTTCAGCCTTACCAATGTTTCATTTTTTCCATGTGATTATGGCCATGAGGCTTCGCTTTCGGCCTCCCACTACTCCTGCATTCAGATGCATTCCAGCCACAACCATAGCATGGCTTCCAGGGCTCCTGCCCTTTAAGCTGACAGTCTCACTCTGCCCCTTGAAGTCAACATCATGAGGGTGGATCCCTTGACTTGGGCAGGGTCCTTCTTTTTCTGCCCTTTGGGTGATAATGTCCTACACTCTGAGGGAAGCTTTAGTCATGCAGATCAACTCTGTGGCATCTCTTGATGTAGCATTTAAGACTTCAGCTGCCAGAGGGTGGGGCCTCTAAGTCCAGGAGTGCTCCTTTAGCTGTGCACACTTCATCGGCAGCATCTTCAAAAGCTATTCCCCCTACAGCCACCTAAGTTTCACTTGGTCTCCACCTCTTTCCCTTCCTCTGCCCCTGAAGGGTGAAGATCATACAACTCCAAGGCTCCCATTGTGGAGGCCAGGTGAGTGCCTTTCAGCAGTTGTTGCTCTCCTCTTCCTGCCTTGGAAGGTGGGCCTCCTTCACAGGGAACCTCCTTTAGCTGCAGAGGTTGGCTCATGGCACCCCCACGGCTTTCCTATTAGAGGGATAGAGTGAGAGCTCTTTCTGTAAAAATCTTATAAATTGCAGTAGCTGAGCTGTCACTAATTTATCCCAGACCTGGAGGGAAGGTGACCAAGGCATTGGATCCCCAGCGATTTCCCCCTCATAGGGTTTTTTTCTTCTCCTCTGTGCCCAAGGTCATAAAAGTTAGATAGTCTCTGCACAGGTGGTCCATAAAGTAGTACATTTATATTAGTATAATGTTTACCCAGGTGGTTTCCACTGTGAGTTGGGGTTGGATGGTGACCTCCTTCCATTTGCTGTTCCCTCTCACCTTACAGAAGTCATTTCTCTTCTGCTATCAGTTCTGATATCTGTCAGTCATTGCTCAATTCAGTCTCTGTCTGTTTCCAGTCATCGCTAGTTGCTGTCTATCTGTCCTCACTCAGGCTCTGTGGTCACTACTTGCTGCTCAGTACTTTTTGGGGCTCCTTCCTAAGGTACCTTTAGCCTAAAGAAATTATGTTCCCGCACCACCTCTGGGGTGGAACCCTCCTCAAAAGGATTTCTTTGCCTTCACGGTACCCCGGCAGGGTGGTAGTTCCCCATGGAACAGAGAGTGTGAATGGCCAAAATATTTACCTATGACAATCAACAACACATTAATTCAAATACCTTCAGTCTGTCAACAAAGTTGCACAAGCATAACTCCTCACTAAGTTGCATAAGCTCATTGAAACACAAGCATTTGTCACTGCCGAATGTTTCCTTGCATGGCGTATGTGGCAGGGGTGTATTGTGTTAGTTATTTGGTATTAATCAGTTACTGAAGGTGGAAGAAGGCCAAAGCCCATCAAGATCACCTTCCCTGCACATGCAGGGTGTATGTTAGTTCCCGACACCAATTAAATAAATATCTAGGGCTTTTTTAAAAGACTCAAATGAATCAATATTGACTAAGTATGATGGCAAGGAGTTCCGCTGTTTGCATGCTCTAATAGTGAAAAAAATCCCTCTTTCATTTGTTTTAATCTTAGATACTTTGAGCTGTTTATTGTGGCATCTAAGGCCATTTGGTTTAGTCACCCATTCTATGTTGCAATATTTTTGTAAGGTGAGGGTCCTTTAAAATATTAAAAAGCATTAGAATATCTCCCCTAATCCTTCAAGTTTGCAAGTCATATAGATTTAAGGCATTTAGTCTGTTCAGATACGATAGGGTATTTATGGACAACACAAGCTTTGTGGCTGTTCTTTGTCCCGATTCCACAATCCGTATATTTTTCCTAGTTAAGGTGCCCAAAATGAAGCAGCATAGTCCACATGTGGTCTGACATGTGTAGTGTATAGTGGAAGAATGCATGCCCTACTCCTGTTGACAAATGCTTTTCTTATTGTTGTTATAATTCTGTTTGCTCTAAGGGCTACCTGCCTACACTGGTCAGCATAAGTAAGAACTTTGTTTATAACAACACCCAGGTCAGTCTCAGAGTCAACTGTTTTAATAGGGCAGCCACTTAATTTATACTTTGTATTGGGATTTTTCTTACCAAAATGAATAACTGAACATTTATCAATATTGAAATCCATTTTATTCTCCTTTGCCCACATATCTACTCTCACAAGGTCCTGTTGGAATGTGTCAATTTTAAGTGGAGTGTCAACTTCTGAGCAAAGCTTAGTATCATCTGCAAATGTTACTATTTTGCAGTGCATGCCTGAATTGATATCTCTTATGAAGATCCCAAATAAGACAGGACCCAGAATCGAGCCCTGAGGTACTCCACTGGAGACCTTAATTTCTTTTGACAATGCTCCTGATATGCAGACTTGCTGAGTTCTGCTCAACAACTACTCGGACACCTATCTAATGGGGGACCTTATCAAATGCCTTTTAAGGACAAGTAGCACTACATCAGCAAGAATACCTTCATCCAGACTACTGCTGATGGTTTCATAAAAGGAAATTAAGTTGGTAGCACAAGATTTTCCCTTTGCAAAACCATGTTGGGCCAGATCTACCAGATTCCTGTCACCTATCTGTTTTTCTAATCTAGATTTTAGGAGCTTTTCTAGACACTTGCATACAATTGAGGTGAGGCTTATAGGCCTGTAGTTACTGGTTTTATTTCTGTTACCCTTTTTGTGTTTGCCATGCATGCAAGCACAAGCGAACACGTTGGTATGAGAGTGCCCTTTGTGGGGTGTGACACTGTCCACCCAATGCAGAGTAGTGTAGCAGGGACACAACAGTGGCAGACCAATCAGCACCCAGGCTGACTATGACAGAGTTTCAGCTTGCTGGGTGGGGACAGTCACCAACTTCAAAAGAAGTTGCCATCTCTTTGATCCATGCTGCCCAGCAAGCCAGGCTGATCTGTCATGGTCAGCCTGGAAGGACATCGGCAGGCATATGCAGTATACGCTAATGCATAAAAAAAATTCTAATCCGGGGCAGCATTTTGTTTTCCCCAATGAGTGCCATTTTACTTTTCTTGGTTACTTCCTTCCTATGCTGTCCTGGTCCCCATCAGTGCCCCCTTATGTGATCCAGTGCTGCTGTGCAGTGGCAAGTCAGCATGAGTGGAGGGCCCTCAAGGCACAAGAAATCAGCAAGTAATTGGGTGGGGCAGCAAACAAGCTGGCTGGCATGGCTCACATGCCTTTGGTTTGGACAGACGTTTGCGAGCTTTAGCTTTGTTTTGGTGAGGGGACGAGGGGTGCGAGAGGTGGGTTAGCTGCAGCAACAGGCAGACATTGTAGATGCAGCTCTCAATTAGAACCACCGAGTTGGTGATTAGCTGCGGTATCAGGTAGAGTGTGTGGAGGCCTGTTTAAATGCCCTAAGCCAGAAAGTTTTTCAGTAGAAGCACGGAGCAGACTAAAGGAGTCTAGAGATTTGGGATTCAAAGGGTGCATGTGGGAGTTGGCTGTGGTGGGGGGGAGAAGAAATCGATTATGTTGTTTGGCAGCAACACAAAGTCCTGCTGGGAGTCGGGACTCTGAGAGAAAAGAGCCAGAGGCAGCCTGGAGACTCAAGCACAGAGGCAGCGTTGCATCACTTTCCTGGATTAGACTGGAATGTAATTGTTGAAATTCCTTCTGCATCTCTTGGTAGGTATGACCTCGGCTTTTGGGGGAGGGGTGGTGTACCCTGCTACCCTGCTGGGAGTGTACCCTGCTACCCTGCTGGGGGTGTGTACCCTGCCACTTGTAGCAAGATCGGATTAATAATGGGTGACAGCAGAATAGTCAATAGATACTGCTTCTTGTCCTTTACGTCAATCTACAAAAACTAGTTCAATAAGTAATTTAGCTCATTGATTTCCAAATAGCTTAAGTGCCATTACAAGCTGGGGATATTTTAAATGCTACTATCTAACTCAGGGAACATTGTAAAGTCCTGCTATTGATTTTTTTTTTTACTATGTTTTTTTTTTAATTCTTGGCCTAAAATCATTTCTGCTAGACAGTAATCAGGAGAACTGCATATTTGATGAAATGTGCTCAACAGAGACCTCTTCCCTCTATTTGGAACCAACTCCAAACCATGCTGAAACTAACTAGCATAGTTTCAATTAACTTCTACAAAGTGCTAAGTGCAGCTAAGATAAAAGATATCTGCAACTGTTATTAAGCCGCTTCCCATCCCTATGTGTGCCTTACACATTTATGTGTAAGACCTTCATCGCCCTTATGCATGCTGCTTACTTATTGTTCGCACTATCATTTAACCAAGACACAATTACATTCTCTTAGCTTCTGACTTCCAAGCTGTGACCACTACTGCAAGCATCCCACACCTGTTCCCCTTCCCCGTCCTATTCTTGGCTCTCTCTACGTATATATTACTTCTCTCACTCTTCCAAGCCTCGATTACTTTGTTTATCCTTTATTCCCTGTCGCTGCTCAATATACTAAAAATTATTTATTGCAAACACCAGTTACCCTGCCTTGTACTGTTGTCATGCTACCCTGAAGTGCTTCACACTATGTACCATATGTCTTCTCACTAGCTATTGCCATCCGATGTTGTATCCTTTTATGTAATATCCTGCTTGTTCTAAGTGTACACATGAATACATGATATACTATTGTTCTATCAAGTATTTTTATTTTATGTAATGTTCTTCATCAGTGTACATGTCTCAGGACCTCCTTGTGAATGAGCTTGCTCAATGGAGTTTTCCTGCAATAAACTTGAACTTGAACTTGAAAGACCGTGATGCGGGATGTTTGGTGTGTGGAACCATGATGTTTATTTTTTTTTTTGTTACTCTGTGTTTGCACTTGTCTGTGCAAATGCCACCTTCCCAACCCCATCCGACCCTACAGTACTTCTCCTAGGATGTCTAGCTTTAGAGCAGTTGTGGCACACCCATAGATGTCGTTGTGTTCTTTTATATGAAAATCCCCTCTCCCCCCATTGTGATGTAGTGAAAACCCTCTGTTTGCTTATCAATCATTAAAAAATGGTAATGCACAATAAAGAGAAAAATATTTTCTTTATTTTTGTGTTCCATTGCCAGTGCTACCCCCCCCTCCACTTTGTGGGTAACATCCAAGCCGAAACACAACCTTCTGTGCCTCAGTCCCCAGAACCCACAGTTTTTTATCCCATGGCATAGCCCATTGGTCAATGTCACCCTCAGGATGCCCACAGGTGGGGCATGACAATTGCCCGCATCATCCAGCTGGGGCTATGCTCTTAGTTTCTCCACTCCCCCATAGAAGCTGATGTCTGGGTACCAAGGGCATACACACAGAGCGTGCTGCCTCTTAACCCACCTGCATCCTTCCTCTTCCTGGCATCAACCGCTCACTGCCACCTGTGGTCAACTAGGTAGCAGCAGCAGTAGCACAGTGGTGTCTGCGACCCTTTCTTCTTGGAGGAGGACAGCACCCTCTGGGATACTCAATCCTCCTTCCTCTCCAACAGCCCTAAGAGACTTCGGGTTTGGGTTGTAAACCAGAGTCACCAGGCATTATGTACTGTACACTGCGAATGCGCCAAGAGGCTAGCTGAAACTTAGAGGTTTTAAATTAAGTCAACCAGTCTAATCCTTCATGGTGTTGGTATGGCTAGTATTATAGCCTTGGGATTAGAGTAATGAGTTTGGTAAATCCAGCAGACCTGGGTTTGATTCCCACAACCTCCACTTGTATAATGGGTGACCCTGAGCATTGTCCTGCACAGTCAGACTGTACTGTAGTAATGCAATTTAGTATTAACAATTTCAGATTTCTACTTAAAAATGTTTGCTTCCAAACCTATAAGGTACTAAAACTAAAACTCTCTCTCGTTGTTTTTTTTCCCCCTGAAAAGAAAAAAACTGTCCATTGATGTCTGTTGCCCCACCCCCAACATGTCAGTGACACTGGGGGTGCCCAGTCCCCCAGTGTCCTCAACAGTTGCAATACTGTCCCCTAGTGACACTGGGGGTGCCCAATCCCCCAGTGTCCTGTCCCTGAAATTAAGAAAACTGTCCCTCCTTGTCTTTTTTTTTAACCTGAAAAAAACAAAATTGTCCATTGTTGCCTGCTGCACCGTTACCTACCCCCTCACTCAACCCTCCCACTCAGAACCCACCACCCTACCCCACCCCCCAACCCATACTTACCCACCGGAGGTCCATCCCCATAATCTTCCATGGATCACAGACATGTCTTCACTCTTCAAAGCCCAACCGTGAACTGAGGTAAGCGCTTCAATGTATTTCAATGGGGTTTTCAAGTTAGTGGAATAACGTGGCCATTTTTTAATATTTTTTGCCCCAAATTTTCAACATACCTTTTTGGGACCCCCACTTCATGAACAATGCAAGTAATGTTAGGTAAATCTGTCCCAAAAGGTGATTATGCGGTTGCTATATGAAATCACCTTTTGGGCAGGAATTGAACATTTTCTCCACCATTGTTCATCATGAGCTGGGGGTCATAAGAAGGCTATGTTGAAAATTTAGTGTAAAACCTATTTAAATAAAAATGAAGTTATGAGCCTACTTTGAAATTTGCGAATGCAGACTCGTGACTTTATCAATTTTCAATATTTTAACCCTAAACTTCCAATATAGTCATTTCTTCACAGCACCTCGTGAATGTGACATCTGTAATTTTTCAGATCTTGACCAAAATGGTTTTTTTTTGCATCCTGAAAGATGATTATGCAGTCACTGTGCGAAGTCACCTTTTGGGCAGGAGTTGAAATTTTTCTCTGCCTTTGTTAAAGAGGTGGGGTCATAAGAAGGCTATGTTGAAAATTTGGTGCAAAAATATTGAAAAACAATGAAGTTATGAGCCTGCATTGAAATTTGTGAATGTAGGTTCCCAACTTTAACAATTTTCAATAGTTTGACCCCACATTTTCCATGTAGCCATTTCTTCACAGCACCTCTTGAATGTGACAGCTGTAATTTTTCAGATCCTGGCCAAAATGTTTTTTTGCATCCCAAAAGGTGATTTTGCAGTCGCTGCACGAATTCACCTTTCAGGCAAGAGTTGAAATTTTTGTCTGCCTTTGTTCATGAGGGGAAGCACCAAGTTTTCCCATCAGCGAAAATGCCAACCTCCCCCACAGCGATGGCACAATACTGACACAGGTATTGTGCCGCCTCTTGACTCATTGTTTTCTGTGGGGGGCTCTGCCCCCCCACACCCCCCGGACTCTAAGATTCCAACTCCAGGTCGGAGGTGGTCCGGGGAGGGGGCCGAACACTGGGGGAAGGCGAAACAAGGAAAATGGACCATTACCATGAATGTCGCCATAATGGTCCTTTTCCTTCTTTCGCTGTCGGGGTGTCGACGAAAAGGGGTGATACGTCCATGAGGTGGGGTCATAAGAAGGCTAGGCTGAAAATGTGGTGTAAAGCTATTAAAAAACAACGAAGAAGGGTATGTTGAAAATCTGGGGCACAAATACTAACAAACAAGACAGTTACACTGCCCAACATCATCACTTCTACTTTGCATTCTTGACTGTTAATAAAATGATTCCCTCACTGAAGCAATTTTTAATGTCACTTTCAGTGGTATCAGCACCACACATCCCCTATGACACCAGTGCATGCAGCAAACACTCGGCATTGACAAATGCTTGTTATATATAGGGACTACCATGGCCTTCCTCCATTCAGATGGAATTTCCCCTGATTGGTATGATTTATTAAACAAAATAGTGAGGGGTACTGTCAATGCGTCAGCTGTTTCTTTCATGAATTTACTATTAGTTAGATCAGGTCCTGGGAAGGATTTTCCCTTTAGTTCCTTTAAGACTTTGTTAACTTCTTCCTCAGTAATAGCATTAAATGTGTCACTACTCAAAACTGATTGAACTGGAATTTCTTCTGCCACAGAGAACACTGTGCCAAAAAAGTTGTTAAAAGCATTCACAATGTCACATGGCTCATTTAGTTCGCTAGTGTTTTCTATTAGTGGCTCCGATTTAGTATTTTGTTTTGAATTATTTCTATTGTAGGCAAAAAAGGCTTTTGGGTCTTTATTAACAGTTAACCTAAATTCGATTTTATTCCTTTCCTCCCTGATTACTTGTTTGGATTTCTTTAATTCCCTTTTATATATGTTTTTATTATGTTCACTTGTTTTTTTTTTATTTTTGATAAATGCTCTTTCTTTCACTCTTATTTGTTTTTGGACTCTACTTGTCAGCCAGGGTTGAATTTTTCCACTAGAGTTAGAGACCTTCTTTTTGGGGATGAATGTCTCCTCCATGTTGTTAATGAAAGTTTTAATAATCGCCCAACAATCCTCAGTTTTACTGTCATCTAGGACATAATTCCAATCTATGGACACAAGTATATTACATATGTCGCTGTAGTTCCCTTTATTGTATTGATATTGGTGTTGGAAAAACGAGGAACTTGATGCTGTTTATTAATGCAGAAGATGACGCTATTATGATCACTATTAGATAGTGGCAGAGTGATAGCTATATTAGAAATTTCTATAAGTATATTTGGTAGAATGACATCTAAGATGTTATCACCCCTTGTTGGTTCAGTTATTAATTGTTCTAACCCTGCCTCAGCTGTTGCATCTAGGATTGTAGCTTCGTTGTCTGCTGATGCTTTGAGTGAATCCCACTAAATGTCTGTGAGATTTAAATCCCCTAGGATAATTAAGTTATTGTCAGACAATTCTGAGAAGACAGAACATAATTCCTAATCATAACTACTATCAGCAGATGGTGGTCTGTAGAGAATTCCCATTACGAGATTTTTACCACTGGACATTTTGATCCGAACACAAACTCCCTCCACTGTTTCTGAGTTGAATCTATGTTCAGCTGACTCCAATTAATTTTTAGCATACATACAACCCCCTCTTTTTATTGATCCTATTTCTTTTATAGAGTGAGAAGCCTGGGATGGTATTACTCCAGTCAGATGTGTTATCCCACCAAGTTTAGGAGATAGCCACTATGTCTAAATCATGTTGATGCATGATTGTTTGAAGCTCATTGCTCTTTGCCAGATTTAGGCTTCTAGCATTCGCAGTGTAAACCTTTAGTCCTGTGTTGGTTTCTCTATGGACTTAATAATAGATTTTCCCAATAAGACATTGCCCATTTTTACTTCGGTGGAGCCCATCCCAATAATACAAGCTATGATTATCAACAAACTGCTCCCAATGAGTTAGGCAGGTCATAGATTCCTTCAGGGTCCATTTCCTTATTCATTCATTTACTGTCTTTATTTTGGTAGTTTTTGTTTTGTTTGCTCTAGGAACAGGAAGAATTTCTAATACACATATCTCAGACCCATATTGTTTTAAGGTGTTTACCAAGGAGAGATAGTCATTTTTAATGTCATCGATGCTAGAGGAATTAGTATTGTTAGTGCCCACGTGTACCACTACCGGGGGTTGGGTCCTGCATTTTTTAGTATATTTTTGGACATGTTTTCTATGTTCTTAATTTTAGCCCCTCTGAAACTAGAACAAGTCTAAGTGGCCTTGTCTTCATTACATATTATACCATCCGTATATTTCAGGATGGAGTTTCCGACAACTAGTACCTGTTTTGGGACATCTGTGAGTGCAGAGTTTAGTGCCTGGCTGGGAGCCAAGAACTCTGCATCACATCGCTCAATGGTCTGGTGTTCATTACTAGGATTTTCAACTTTATCTTCACTATGGGACTGTCGTGTGTTGATACCATTTACATTCATTGAATATGAGGGTATTTCATTAATGTTTGCACTGTTAAAGCATCCCTCAGGTATAGGTAAATTGGTATCTGGGTCTAGATTACTTAGTAATTCAAATTTATTTTGTTGTGGGACTGAAAATTTCATGGCTCTCCTTCCCTTTCTGAGTGTGCATTTTTTAACTATTGGGAACCAGTCTGAATCCTCCCCACTGTCACATTCCCTATTCCTCTTTAGTGAGTAGTCGCTGGGATTGTTAGGCTGTGATATAATCTCAGTGTCATATGTTTGAACATACACATTTTTGGTTACTTTATTTGTTTTGACAGAAAGGCTGAGATATTCAGAGCACTTGCGTAAGGCGCAACTGAGATGCGCTGGCGCAAGTCCAAAGATGCGCCACCGAGTGATATTCAAAGTGAGCCGTGGTGCAGGGTAAATCCCATCGCACCAATGTGCAACCATAATGTATGCAGCACAAGTGCAGGGGGCGGTCCCATGTATAAGTGGCACAATGGCATATTCAACCATAGAGGATGGCGCAAGTGTGGAGCAAACCCCAACTTGCGCTAGGCAGACTTGAGCCAATAAATATTGTCTCAAACACACGGACAGCAGATGCACAACACTGAGCACATTGAGAGAGGGAGGGAAGGAGTGAGAGGGAGTGACAGAGAGAGAGAGAGAGACAAACAGAGAGGGAGGGAGAGAGAATGACACAGACCGACGGACGGATGGAAAGAGCGTGAGTGGCACCCAGGGAGACACCCAGTGCCTGAGCAATGGACAGTGGCCCATTCTTGATGGATGCTATAATGAGTGGTGTGGGGAAGAAGGAGGAACAGTGGCGTGGCTGACAAAGGGCTCAGCAGCGGTAAGCCCGACGCAGGTGGTACTATGCCAGGATAACGTATGAGAACTTTAGCGACACAGAAATTGTGGGCCGGTACCACCTGAACAGGACAGTTCTGAGGTAGCTCTGTGAGCTGTGCAGTGATGAGATGCAGGCACCCAACAGACATAGTCATGACAGTGGAAACTAAGGTGACTGCCATGATGTGCTTGCTCACCACGGGCACCTTCCAAAGACCAATGGGTGATACCACGGGCATCACCCAGTTGGCCACGTCCCGCCTCCTCACCCAGTTCCTCAACACTCTGCTGCCACATGCTTCGGAGTACATCCAGTTCCCCAGCACACAGCAAACATGCAGGAGTTCCACCAGATGGCACACATGCCAGGCATGATTGGGGCAATAGACTGTACCCATGTTGGCATCTGCACACCACCCAGCCCAGAGGGCACTGTGTACATCAACTGAAAGGGATACCCATCCATCAACTGCCAGGTGGTGTGCAATGCCATGGGGGTGCATCATCAATGTCTGTGCCACACACCCTGGAAGTGCACACGATGCCTTCATATGGCACAGTTCTGCACTGTGCCATAGCTTTGAGTGGGAAGATATCCCCATGGGCCACTTTGCTGGTGAGTAGGACATGTGCCAGCATGGCCGAGAGACACGGCCCTGGGGGGGTGAGGGAGAATGGGGTGATTGTTGAGGTGTGTGTGGTGGCTGGGAGGGAGCAGGTGGCAGCACAGCACAGTGCAGGGATAACCATGTTGTCTCCCATACAGATGACAGTGCATACCCACTAAGGCCATGGCTGCTCACCCCCTACTGGCGACCATCGGACCCCCACAGAGGAAAGATACAACAAGGCACACGCCAGCACATACAATATCATCGAGCATGTCTTTGGCATGCTAAAGATGTGATTCCATTGCCAAGACAGATCAGGTGGTGCCTTACAATACAGCCCATCGAAAGCCTGTGGCCTATTCCCGGCCTGCTGCATCCTGCACAACATGTCCTTTGACCGTGGAATAGTAGTCGAGGCTGATGAGGGCAACAGTAGCGGGGACGATAGTGGTGATGGTCCGGAGGGTGGTGGGCAGGTGCCCCTTGGCAGAAGGGATCCCAGAATGGTGCAGGAGGCATGGCAGCACCATGACACGATCACAAGGGAGCATTATGGACAATGCAGGTGAGTACACAGACACACAGGCATGGCCCACACAGCCCAGCACACACCACAGGGGACGGGATGTGCACAGTAGTATACATGCAGGGACGGGGGCATACAACAGACAGGGCAGGGACACTGATACACGGGCATGCACACACGCAACAATGGCATGTGCACAGGCAGACACACACACACGCACACACACACACACACATATACACGCACAGCCGCCCACACACAGGGTGAGGGACATGGCATGGATCAGAAGCATGACACCGGTGCACATGCAGCAGTGGGGCTGGGCTGCCATCATTACATCCATGCCACATGCCCCAGCAGGATGGTCCACACACACAGGGACATGCAACACAACACACTTGCATGCCACCACATGCATGCTGCACTACCACCACCCACATGTGCGTGTGGCGACAGCAGCGGATGGCAGGTTCGGACATGTCACTCCAATCATGCAGTCCCACAACTGCCATTGCCATGGTGGCAGCCACACCACAGCTGACCATCAGATGCCTGCTGCACATCGGCCACGGAGGGTGTCAGATGCCCCCCCAGGGGTTGATGTGCATGACCGCGACAGAGTCCGCACAGGGGTGTCATAGCAGCCAAAAAGACCTGCCCTGGGGGTGTCTGGAATGCTGCTATCCAATCCCGGCATCCGCCATGCCGGTATCACTAGACACCGGGACCGTGGGGTAGACAGTGCACTGCAGGGGATCATATGCATATGGCCAAGCCCAGTGGCCACCACCAACGCAAACCCAGCTGCAATGGTACCGGCCATGTGGTCCATTGATGCCACAATGGCACCGGTCATGCGGTCCAATGCTGCAGTCATGGCCTCCTGCATCTGGGTGAGCCTGTCCATAAGCCTCGCTTCGCCCCTGTCCTGCTGCTCAGCCATCTGGCACACTGCTGCCCACAGTGTGCGCACCTCACTAGCAAGCAATGCCTGGTTATCCACAGAGGCCCGCAGTAACCGGGTGTGCTCCCGCAGCCTCTCAGCCTCCCGGTCCTCCTGGTCTGGCCACCGGGCTGGGGGAGGGGTCATGGCACACTGCTACACAGCCTCCTGCTCAGGTGGATGCTGAACAGTGGGCCATACAGGGGGCAAAGTGTTGCCTGGCGCACCGGCGATGGGCACCGTGGCACACTGCCCAATGTCACCTGCATCCTGCTGCTGCCACCCGACTGCTGCTGGGCAGTGCCTCGCACCTCTGCCACACCCACAGCACCACCACCACCCACACTGGACATGGCTGTGGCGCCACACACAGCTACACCGGCAGGGATGGGGGTGGCTGCAGGGCTGCAGGCACAGTGCTGGGACCTGCCGATGCCTGTGTAGCAGGTAGGGGTGTGTCAGGCACCCCCTCCAATATCCTCTCCAGTACCAGTGTAAGGTCATCATCTGTGTCGGACAACACACCAAGCTGGGTCTCTGCACACAGCACCTCCAGGCTGTTATCGTATAGGAACCCAGCCAGGGGGTCATCTGACCCCATGTCAGGAATGGCCGAATGCCCAATAATGATGAGACATTGCCTGTCCCGGCTCTGGATGCCCATCGAGGTCGAGGATCGGGCATCCATGTCCACGGCCACCTCCGCCTGCTCCTCTGCCTAGAGGTATGCTGGTGCTGCAAAACAAGAACAGTGTGTCAGTGGAGCAGCATACCAGATGGCCCCCATCCCCCCACCCCTACCCCCCAACCCCACCCCCTAACCCCATCCATTCCCCGCCCACCTCCCATCCCAACCCCCACACACCCCCATGCCACTGTTGCCACCCGCCACTGCAGCACTGTGTGTCCACATCCATGCACACACGTGGTGGTGGGCATGGCCTCAGACACACCTGCATGTCACTTCCACAACAGGCATGCCTGGCGGCTGGTCATACTCACCATGCAGTGAGGGGCTGCCACCCAACTGAAACCCACCACCAGGCATGCCCTCCACCGCCATGTGGCTGATGGTGGATGCCACAAGCTCCTCCATGGCAGTCAGCGGTGGCCCGGTCACCGGACCACCACCGGTCACCCTGTGGGTTGCACGGATGGCCACAACCTTGTCCTTTATACACCTCCTGTCAGTGCCAACCTTCTTCTTGCACTCCTGAGGGGTGCGATGGTGGTGCCCATGAGTGTTGACGTACTGGGCCACCTCCTCCCAGCCCGCCGCACGCTCCTGCAGCATGCCCGTGGCACCGCTAAGTAGGCCCTTCCGATCCATATAGGCCTCATAGAGGGCAGTGCTCTCAGCAGCTGTAAAGTTGGGCCTGAACTTGTGAGCAGGCCTCTGGCTCTCCGCTCCTTGACCTCTCGACATTCTTCCATCTGTGGACATGAATAGCAGTGAGGGTCAGTGACAGCATGTTACATTGCAGCACCCTGTTGCAGTGTGTGATGAGGCCTCGGTCCCTCCATGTTGATAGTTACGTACCTGAATGGTTGCAATACCGGTCTGTGGCCTGTGCTGTTCCGCAGTGCTTTTAAGGTGCAAGACATGCAAATTAGCCTGTGAGCAATCGTAATGATATGCTAATGCTCCCCACTGCACCATGCATTGGCTCATGAGGCGATTTGGATGCGGCATTTGAATATCGTATTTACACCGTGAGCAATAGGGTTGCTTTGGAGCATCTCCGTGGTGCAATACCCGTGTATGCGTGGTGCACGTGCCCGCAGTGCGCATGTGGGAGGCAATGTCCACACTGCTATAGGGTGTCATGTGCAACATGCGCGATGCTATGGCACGCATGTGTTCACTGCATGTGTTCACTGTTCACTGGCACGCATGTGTTCACTGCATGTGTTCACTGTTCACTGGCACGCATGTGTTCACTGCATGTGTTCACTGTTCACTGGCACGCATGTGTTCACTGCACGTGTTCACTGTTCACTGGCACGCATGTGTTCACTGCCTCTATTGCGTACCTGTGCACTGCACATGGGGTTGATGACCTCTGACCCACGGGTCATGCACCAAGCAGGAAAGGGATCTTGGGGTTATCATCTCTGATGACCTCAAGGTAGGGTAAACAGTGTGACAAGGCAGCAGGTAAAGCAAATAGGATGCTGGGATGCATAGGCAGGGGCATCACCAGCAGGAAAAGAGAAGTCATGATTCCACTATACAAGACACTAGTGAGGCCTCACCTGGTGTATAGTGTACAGTTCTGGAGACCTTACCTACATAAGGACATAGACAGGGTAGAGAAGGTTCAGAGGAGGGCAACAAAGATGGTATATGGATTGCATCACAAGTCCTATGAGGACAGGTTGAAGGAATTGAATATGTACTCCCTGGAGGAGAGGAGGGAGAGAGGGGACATGATAGAGACATACAAGTATCTTACAGGGAGGAACAGGATGCAAGAATACACTACTTTTAAGCAAAAAAGATGTTCCAGGACTAGAGGGCATGGGATGAAGTTGGAGGGAGGACGATTCAGAGGAAATGTGAGGAAGAATTTCTTCACACAACGGGTGGTGGACAAGTGGGACACCCTGCCTGAGGAAGCGGTTGGGGCTGAAACAATCACAGGATTTAAGAATGCATGGGATAGACATAAAGGAATTCTGAAGGTCAGGGATAAGGGCCAACAGAGTTCTAGGAAAACATAAACTGAAGTTACAAACTCAAATGGGCAGACTAGGTGGGCCATAGGCCCTTATCTGCCAACACTGCCTATGTATCTATGTATGACTCCATGCCCCTACTAGGCCCCGGCTGGTGTGTTGGCCTCAGGACAGATGGGGACACACCCAGCGCACAGCGGGCCATGTGGTGGTGGGGGGTTCCTCATGTGTGACTGTGTACTGATGTCCACCTCTCTTCATTCCCTCCACAGGGTTGGAGGACCATTAACGGTCCAGGCTGGCGGCGGGCAGGGCGGCAGAGCCTAGTGGGCAGCAGGTGACACCAGCTGCACAGCAAGAGGCAGGTATGCATTGTCACATTTCTTTCTAAGTGTCACAGCAGGATAGCGGTGGGGATCTGGCACAGCCATGGCTGCCTCTGCCATGCGCCGTGACAGCTGTGTGTGTCGCACGGTCCGATATGCTTGCCACTGCATGCCATCCCTTGGCCACCATGTACTGGCTGTTGGTGGGGTGGGCATGTGCATGGATGCCACCAGTTGTGCTGCGGTGCTGCTGTTGCTGTGCACCATGTGACTGCCACAATGCGGTCCTGTGGCCACTGCACAACTACATCTACCTCTCTGCACCACCGTGGTGTGCCGTGTTGTTGGCTGGCATTGCCCCCCCGTGGGGGTCCATTCCGGGCTCTCCAGGGGTGTGTGGTCCCGCTTTCCATTGCACGCTGTGGGTGGGCATATGTTCCTGGGCCATTGCACTGATTGCCTGTCTTGTCCCATGCCATAGGTGTCGGACGGCCTACTACCCATAGGCTTTGGTGGGCGCAAGCCAGGCTCCTGCGCCAGATTCTGGTGGTCATGCGGAGGGTGCTGGATGTCGTGGTCTCCATGCAGCAGATGACAGCAGCCAACCAGAGGGAGTGGAGGTGTGGTGTGGTGGCAGGATGTGGACGCCGTTGAGGAACCCTGTAAATGGCCATCCTTTCCCTTGCTGCTCCTGTTCCCCTACAGTCCCCCATCCCATTGTACAGCCCCGTTACCTGTTCCCACCCTTCATTCTACCTCCCCTGTCCCTGCCCCTGTTACATTGTTTTGTACTGCATTTTTACACCTTATAAAGCGTTTTTCTGCTACATGCCTGCCTCCGTGTCTGCTTTGCAGGTGGCGTGTGGAGCCATGCTGCAGTGGTCAGGTGTTGGTCCATGGTGTTTGCACAGGGGTGGGAGTTGCCATGCAGTGCTCCTGTGGTTCATGGCTGTGTACAGTGGTGTGCCACACTGTGGTGGGGATCATCACCTGGTTTTGTGGGTGTGCTCTGTGCCTGCAGGGTCACCATGGGGCTGCGGTCAGGGGTGGGCGGCAGGTGTGTGCGTCGTGGAAGCACATGGTCAGGGTCATCCTTCTGGACATGTCTGCACACTGGGGAGGGGTCATCTGCATCCCCTGCTGGGCACCCAGTCCCATGGCATCTGGCCCTCTGCCTGGGCCCTGGCTCAGTTACTGCCTGGCATGTGGGTGCCTGTGTGCGTGTGGGGCATGGGTGTGTTTGGCACCAGGGACATGGGGGTGGACACCCATTGCATTGTGGCGGTGGCCACGGCTGGCTGGCTGGTGGGCTAGGGGGCACCACTGGTGACCTGCATTGACCAGTGTCCCCTCCGGTCACCTGCTGGCCATGCCGCCATTGTGGTCTGGGGTATGGATCCGGGGCATGCTCCTGTCCAATGCCGGTGGACTGGCACAGGTTTCTGTGGTGCATGGGACCACTGTTGGCGGCTGTGCTCCATCACGTGTTGGGCATTCTTCCCTCCTGCTCTGTGCCTGTGTGTGCACTGGTGTGCCCTGCTGGTGGGGTCCTGTACCCTTTGTCACTGTGCTTTCCCAGCTGTGTCCCTGGGCAGCTTGTCTGTGCGCAATGCCCCAGTGTTTGTGCGCAGGTGTGCTCCGCGCTTCCCTGGTTGTGCCAGTGTATCTCTGGTTGTGCCATGGCGCAACTGTGCCATATTCAGCCGACTTGTGCTGGCACAGTTCAGCTGGCGCAACTTCTGAATATGTCACCTGGTTTGCCATGGCACATCTACCCTGCGCTGCGCCAGAGTTGCGCCGGCCTTTGGCGCATTTTTGAATATCTCAGCCAAAGTGTTTTCAACTGTGCCTCCAGTTTATAAATCTGAGCCTTTAATATTCTTAAGTCCAGGCATTGTTTACACTTAATGCCATCATGATCTTTATTGTTTGTGATAGAAAAACTATTACAAAGGATGCACGTCATAACCACCTCCCCTGAGCTTAATGTGACAAACCCTTCATTGATATTCATTTTTTATGGTATAAACTCAATGGGATGTATATAAATCTTTAGTTTATCCTATGTAAGAACCCAAAATACTAAATTCTGTTGTATTGCTAACTATAGTACCTCTAGGATTCTGTGTAGTTTCTGGCCCCTTTCCGCTCTTTCCGGTCTGCGCACGTCTCCGCGCACAGTGACCGCATGCTCGTCCCACTCAAGCTGTCCCTGCTTGCTCAGGGCTTCTGAATTTATACAGCGTGACCCAGAAGTGCCTTCTGAGTCATGTGACCTCATGGACCCTAGCACTGCTCAAAGCAAATAAAATCAAATAAGCCCTATAAAAGGTTTACAAGCCCTCCTTTCAGCCTAGGATATCAGGTTTCTGTTTAAGATATGTCCCTTTCCCTTTCAGCACAGTTTAGCTCAATATGTAGTTCGGGTCTGATGCCTCCCGAACTACAAATCCCACAGCACTTCCTGGTTGATGTTCTACTGCTAGGAGCCCTCCACCCACACTGGAGCAAGCAAATGCAGGCAATAAAAATAATATAAAGCAGAGTCTCTCCCTGCCAGTAATGTCTCACTACTCAAAGTAGTCTCACAACTTGTGGACAGAGTGACTGCTGAATTGTAAACACCTAGGGTGGGATATTCAGACTGCACCAGGCTGTGGTGCAAGCCTGGGCGCAGCGCAACTGGGATGTGCCAGGGCACTGACAGGGTGATATTCAACGGTGCTGCGCCATGGCTCAGCACTGTTGAATATCACTCTGTGGCCACCCTCATTGTGCATGGCGCAGTGGCACTGCACCAGCGCAAGTGGCCAGAGAGGGGCAGGGGGATGCACTAGCGCAAGTGCCATTGTGCTAGGTGCATCAACCGCAATATTCAAAGGTGCACATGCAGATGGGGCCATAATGCATGCTAGGCACAAATGGGGCCATTTGCATGTCATTTTGGCCCCATTTGCATGCAAGTGCACCCATCCCCGGCGACTTGCACCTGGCACCCTGCCAGACAGCAGCCATCAGGGACCGACGCCCCCTGCACAAGTGGCAAAGTGCCCCACAGGCCGATCACGGGCATAAGTATAGAAATATGTAACTCCCATATCCCTGGTGGTCCAGTGGACCACTCGCAGCCTGATCACGGGCATAAGTATAGGAATATGAAACTCCTATATCCCTGGTGGTCCAGTGGACCTCTCACAGCCAGATCGCGGGCAGATGTCTAAAACAAGATTAGATCCCATCCCTGGTGGTCCAGCGGTACCCTCCCCACCTCACACTCAAGCCAAGCCACTCCCCCCTCCGGTCAGCGGTGGGCGGCAGCTCCCTCACCGTTCAGCCATCCAGTCATTCTGACTGACTCATGCAGTACAGAGTACGCCCATTGGTCCACAAAGGCAATAATGGCTAGAGATCAGATTGTACTGACAAGTCCAGATATGTGAATGAATCCATTCACATATCTGAACTGTGTAAGGTGACAGATGCTCCATTGGCTCCACGCCAGGACCAATGGGCATATAGCTGTACTGTACGCAGTCAGTCAGTGGGCAGCTGGGCGGCTTATGGAGGGAAGCTGCCACCGCGCTGACCAAGGGGAAGTGGAGTGGCAGGGCTCAGTGGGAGGGTGGGGAAGGGGGTACCGCTGGACCACCAGGGATGGGATCTAATCTTGTTTTAGACATCTGCCCACGATCGGGCTGCGAGCTGTCCACTGGACCACCAGGGATATAGGAGTTACATATATCTATACTTATGCCCACGATCGGGCTGTGAGCATTCCACTGGACCACCAGGGATATAGGAGTTACATATTTCTAAACTTATGCCCGTGATTGGGCATGGGGGGCACTACCCAACGGAGGGTGCTGCCGGAGCTCGGGTGGCCACCCAAAGCTGGCAGCTGCCGTGTTGCACTCTGCAACACGGCAGCTCATCTGTGGGTGGCTGGCTGTTGCTCCTTTATTTTTTGGAACAACTGTATGTGGCGTATGTAGGGGTTGCGCCTGCATGGGCTCCGCACATCCCGGGCTGAATATTGGGATGTGCGGGGGTATGCATGGGCCCCTACTTCGCGCGCCATGCTAATGCACCCGACACATCGGGATTTGTGCCAACGCACTTTCCCTTTTGAATATCACACCGCAGCATCAGTGGCGATGGTGTGCAACTGTAACGCGTTTACGCCATGCAACCCTTCAACATCCCACCCCTGTGTTCTTAAATTGCAAAAAGGAATTTTCTAACATTGACCAAATTGAACGAAGTATTTTATTTTTCACTCATGTACTCTGCACAGAACATTTTCGAATCACCACCAAAATGTAATTCTGCACAACTGCAAAGCCATTCTGTGCCACATGTAAGAAAACAAATTTTGGGCAGGATTTGAAAAATGACAGCTGTGACGTACATGAGGTGGGGAAACAAGAAGGCTATGTTGAAAATCTGTGGTAAAAATTTTTAACATTTCCAAAGTTATGAGCGGGCTTAGCCAAATTGCAATGAGTGGTCATAACTTTGGCATGTTTTCATATTTCGACCCCAAATTTTCAACATACTCTTCTTATGACCCCACCTCATAAACCTCGTAGGTAAAAATGTTCACATCCACGGCAAAACATCACAGATGTGAAAACACATTTTGGACAGGGTGTGAAAAAATGACAGCTGTACTACTCATGAGGTGGTATGAAAAAATGGCTATGTTGAAAATTTGTCAAACAGTAAAATTACAAAAGTTATGCATGTGTGTGAGAACATTTCAAGAACACGCTGTGAATCAAGTTATTTCTAGGAATTTTGTCACAACATTTATCATTGTTTTTTAGACTCCCACCATGAACACTGGCAGTGAAATTTTGTTATTCAGTCCCGAAAGATGATTTTGCACAGTGACTGCGAAATCACCTTCCAGGCCCAATTAACGAAATGACAGTGACAGTGTTCATAAGGTGGGTCCCAAAATGGCCATGTTGAAAATTTGATGAAAAAATACCTAAAAATTGCAAAGTTATGAACATAAGTTCAAAACACCATTGAAATACATTCCATGGCGCTTACCTTTATTTCTCAGTTCGAGGTTCGGCTTTGAAGAGTGCAGACATGCCTTGGTCCACAGATGATGACAGCTTATAACCTCCGGTTGTAAGCATAGGGTAAGGGGGTGTGGCGTAGTGGGTGCTCAGTGGGAGGCTCGGGATGGGGGACGGGGATGGGGAAGACAATGATGAACCATTTTCTTTTTTTTAGGATTCAAGGGGAAAAAAAGATGTTGGGACTGTTTTCTTTTTTTTCCGGTCTTATTAAAGAAAATAAATATATTGGGACACTGGGGGTGGGCTCCCCAGTGGCCTACACTGCTGGGAGGGGTAGCACTGAATGCCAAAATGGGGATTGGGCCCCCTCCCCGATGTCGGCTTATTGAGTTTTTATGTATGTGTAACCCCTAGGTGGCGCTATCCCAAGGGCTACTACACCTGCCTGCTTAGCTAGTAGCAGGTTAAGGGGCCTGAGTTCTGAAACAGGTGCCTCCACCTGGAGGTTGGGGTTGGTAGTGGTCAAGCTAGCCTGGGCACAGCCCTCCGAGACACTGTAACCCCCCTCTTTCCTTACTAGTGGCCAGAACAATACACAATACTTACTTTCACAGTACCCCTGATACACCACACAAGTACCAACACTGTTGGCACTTACCACCAGACCTTTCCTCTGGCTCGGCCCTGGGGACCCTCTGTAAAACAAGGTTAAACACAGCAAATAACAGCAGTACAGTACTCTTGCACAAACTGGAACCTCAGTCAGCGTAAATGCAAAAAAGTGTTAGATCTGATTTATTTAAGGGACTTGAACAAGGGAAGGGTGTAATCAGGTTAATTTGCTTAAAGGTTCTATCAATCAAACAGTTAAGCATGCACTTCAGGGTCCATAAACAGTCACACACTCTGGGTACCCAGATGGAGAATGGTGGGCTAGCCAGGAACATTGCAGCTGGCTGGGCCCTGTGATGGAAGGAAACAACATACGCAACACACACTATTTGTAATCCGGAGCCGGAGGGCTCAGTTCATGAAAAGAAAACAAGTTAATCAGATGACACACTTTTAGATTAGGCTGTTATTGCAGGGAGCTACCCTGATGATTACTCACTATACCCAACACTGGACACAGGCTGGATGAAAATCGAGACAGCAGGTGGTTAATCTGGAGTGCCAGGAGAAACAGGGACCACGTGATTCGCCGAGGTGTCGTTCCTGTTCAAGCGTGGAGCAGGGGGCTGATCCCCAGGCAGGTCTGTCATCGGTGACTTTCTCTGTGCAGTGGGGTAGTCTGGCAGGGCCAGCATGGCATGGCCAAGGCTGAATGGAGATAAACGTGGATTCAGTCCGATTAGGCTGGATAAAGCTTCCAGTAAGCAGGACGCAGTTCACACAGTGGGGAACCAAATCACGATCCACTTTCAATACACAGCACATTTACATGTAAAGGATTCTACGGTACCAGCAAACAGAACACAGTTCACACAGTGGGGAACCAAATCACGACCCACTTTAAATACACAGCACATTTACATGTAAGGAAATTCTACTGCACCAGGCAAACCGCTCTCCGGTCACAATCGCAAAGTCTCTGCACAAACCGTGGATTCAAAAGCAGCTGGAAATCCTGACAGGTCAATCGCATTCAGCAAAATCTTCGGTCTTCTTCAGGTATGAGCCTAGTAAAAAATCAGTGGCTTACTTCATTTTCACAAACTTGGATTTAGTCCAAAATAATTCTCTTCTCTCCCTCTCAGGGGCAGCAGGCAGACATGCAGGCCACAACTCAGGCCTTTCCACAGTTCTCCCACGCAAAACTACTCAGACGGCTTAGATCTGATTCAACTGCCAGCAAGCCTGGGACTCTCCCAGAATCCAAAAGGTTTGGTTGGTTGATCTGTCTGTCAATCACAACAAAGGCTCCCCCTTCAGGTGCAAAAAGTCACCAAAAGCCCAAAACTACAATTCCGACAGATTTCGACTCCAGACAGCTCCCGTAGACCTGCTCCATTTGAGATCCCACCAGAACTGATGGGTCCAATTCATAGTCCAGGACTAAGATAGTGGAGATAAACAAAACAGTCCTTGCTGCAAAGAAGGCAGGTTAGACAAACTACATTATCATTATCACTCTAAATGATTTTCAGCATATAGTTACATCTTTCAACAGAGCTCCCTCTCAGATTACTTATGACTGCAATCCAGGCAGCTCTTAAAGAGACAGTACACAGAGGCTATACAGGCACTCTCTGGCAATTGCATTTAAACTGCTAAAACGCAGGACACCAGCCTGGCAGTGAGCATTTAGGTAAGCTCGAGGAAGACTTTTCGGGAACCCCTATTTGTAGGGGAGTTACACCCTTCCCTGCCTGGAGAAAACTTGGTGTCTGTGTCAAGTCTGTACTATCATGCATCAGTTAACATAAACTTATTACTTTACTATAGATATTCACTACACTTCATGAAACTATATCCATTCTGACAACACATTGTGCATATTTCACACAGGTAAATTGAACATTACTATACTGAATCAGGAAATAACTTCTTGTACCTTAAACAATGCAAGAGGGGGCCCTTCCCTATCAGCTAACCTGGGGCTAGAGGGGGCAGGGGCACCATGGTGAGAGGGAAAGACAAGTAACCTGGAATTGGCTGTTAAGCTCAATTTGGGCAGTGAGCTTGGTGAGACATAAACACCTTTTTGCACTGCATTGAGAGGCAAATCCACTGGCCTCCCAGGAGAATCATAACTGAGGCATACTACTGGCTTGACAGCTCAGCCAGTCTTTCTGAGGGGGACAACGACAGTCTCTGTACTCTCAGCACTGGTCTGGGGACTCTCATTACTTGTGAGGAGTGCCTCTGCCTGGGTGGGAACATCCAAACTTGGGGCACTGTTGGCTCCTTGCTCTGCAGGCTCTGTTTCTACAACACTTGACTCATTTTTCAAAGGCTCAGGCACAACCAAGCTTTGAGGCACTGAAGGGGGATGGTCGGCACTCTCATAGTGTTCTTCAAGTTCTGGTATGTCACCAAAAAGACTCAAACCCTCAGCCCCTTCTTCAGGCAAACCATACAGTTCCACAATACACAGACACTCAACATCTTCAGATGTGATACTTTGTACTTCACTTTCTGGGAGCATTGACTCCAAGGACAAAGCTGGGGGGTAAGACAGTCCAGAAGGCCCAGCTTCATCCCCACAATTAGTCATAGGGTTACCTCGAAACAGCTGACTCGGTTCATAAGAGGGGTAACAGGCATGGTCGTATTCACTTTCGTCAGAAGTGCACTGACAGTCACTATCATTCTGGGCCTGCTGCGGAGGAAACCTTAAATCTGTGACCACTGGGGTAGGTTGACTCTGTCTCGTTCTTGCAGCAGCATGAGTCACTGGCCCAGAGGGCTCAATTTCTGGGGGTTCAGCCTCAATCATGACTTGGCCGATAGGTAGCAAGTGGTTACAGTGCATGGTCTTGACAGCTTTGGAGTTGTTCTCTGGGCGCACCTTGTACTCAAGTAAATCATCCAACTTTCCAACTACTACATGGGGAAGATGGTGCCACCGATCAGCAATTTTGTGTTTACCATGCAGTCTCAAATTGCGTAACAACACATGGTCTCCAGGTTGAAGCTCTTGAGCCTTTACTTTTTTATCATGCCTCTCTTTGTTGGCTAGATTTCTCTTGGTGGCCATTGTCTGGGCCAGTTGATAGGCATGGTTCAATTGAGCTTTCAGTTTTTGTACATATTGCAAGTAGTTTTTGGCTCAGACCCCATCTGGAGAGACCCCAAAACAGACATCAACTGGCAGCTGGGCCTCTCTCCCGAACATGAGGCACTAGGGGGAGAACCCAGTAGCATCATTTTTCATGCAATTGTATGCGTGTACCAAGGTGCTAATCTGCTGGCTCCATTTATGCTTGTCATTTGGGTGGAGGGTGCCCAGCATGTCTATAAGGGTGCGGTTAAAACATTCTGGTTGAGGGTCTCCCTACGGGTGATAGGGGTTGGTTCTTGATTTTTGCACCCCCCCATAGAGAGAGCATTTCTTTGATTAGCCAACTCTCAAAGTCTCTGCCTTGATCAGAATGAATCCACTGGGGGGCACCATAGTGGACAAAGAAATTTTCCACTAGCACCTTGGCCACGGTAGATGCCTTTTGATCTTTGGTGGGAAACACTTGTGCATACTGTGTGACATGATCTGTAACCACTAACACATTGCCAATGTTCCGCTGATCAGGTTCTAAATACAAGAAGTCTATGCAGACTAGTTCCATGGGGGCACTGGTAGTAATATTAACAAGGGGGGGCAGCCCTCTGAGGCAGGGCTTTTCTTTGCAGGCAGCGACTACAAGTCTTTACATGGTGCTCAACATCGGCCCCCATTTTGGGCCAATAGAAGCGAGATTGTACCAGGTCAAGGGTTCTGTCAATCCTGAGGTGCCCCATGTGATTTTGGAGGGACCTCAGTACCAAATCTTTAAAGGCCGTGGACAGGACCAATTATTGCTTGTCTACTTTGCCACCACGATCCACTGTCTCTCTATACAGCAACTGATTGAGCAACTTCAATCTGGGGCCTTCTTTAAACAATAATGCAGTTTGCAAGTCTGGAACGTAATTTAGACACATCTTTCCCCGCATGCAGGGCATCAAGTGCTGGCTGAATCATAGGATCTTGGGATTGAGCCCACTGAATGCTGTCATTGTCAAATTGAGGTAGTGCACTAATATCTAGAGCAGAGAAGTGGCAATAAGCTGCTGGTATGCAGGTGTCAGAAGGGCCCAAGCAATCTACTAAACAGCCCACTGAGTCCGCAGACATCTGTTGATCTCTATCAAACTTTTGGCACAATGCTTGAATGTCAGGTTCAGACAGCCTGACCCAATCACTCTTGGAAGTGGGCCTTCGTGATAGGGCGTCAGCATCAAAATGGTTCAGGTCTGGTCTGTATTCGACATCATAATCATAGGTTAATAATGCAGAAAGCCACTGGTGCCCAGTGGCACTAACTTAGCTGAAGTCTGTACATAGGTCAATGGGTTATTGTCAGTCTTCACCAATATCTTTGCCCCATACAGGTATTCATGAAACTGGTCAAAGATGGCCCATTTTAGCGCAAGGAACTCCAACTTATGCACAGGGTAGTTTCGTTCGGACGGGGTCAAGCTCCTACTGGCAAAAGCTACTGGTCTCAGGCCATCCTCATGGTCTTGATACAGCACCGCTCCTAGACCCTGCAGACTAGCATCCATATGCAGCACATAGGGTTTGGTGGGGTCAGCATAGGCAAGGATGGGGGCATGGGTGAGCTGGTATATTATCTCACGGAAGGCTGCTTCACAGTCGGGCATCCAGCGGGGCCCGAAGAGTTCACCTGGGCAGAAGTATACTTTTTCTGGTTCTTTAACGGACACTTTTTTGTATTTATGATTGGTAGGAGGGTAACCTTGGGTAAGGTTCAAGAGTGGGCAAATCACCTTGGAATAGTCTTTTATGAACCTGCGGTAGTAGCCACAGAACCCCAGGAAACATTGTAGTTCTTTCAGATTATGGGGCTGGGGCCAAGTAGTCAGTGCTTCAACCTTACTGGGATCAGTCTCTATACCTTTTGTAGATACTATGTGCCCCACGTACTTCACGGAGGTTTGGAAAAACTGGCACTTGTCAATGGACAGCTTGAGGCTGAAGTCTTCTAGTCGGTCTAGGACTCTAAACAGTCGGTTCTTATGCTCCTCTAAGGTGCTCCCAAACACAATGACATCGTCCAAGTACACCAGGCATTCCAGCAAATTCATATCTCCCACCGCATGTTCCATCAGATGCTGAAAGGTGGCCGGGGTGCTCGATAACCCCTGTGGCATCCTCAGAAACTCATAGAACCCCAATGGACAGATAAAGGTTGTTTTCTCATGGTCTTCCGGGGCCATCGGGATCTGGTAGTATCCACTGCAAAGATCCAACACCAAGAACCATTTGCTCCCATTCAAGCAGCCCAGAGCATCTTGTATACGAGACATAGTGTATTGGTCTGGGATGGTCCGCTGGTTCAGGGTTTGATAATCAACACACATCCTCACAGACCCATTCTTCTTATGCACAACCACAATGGGAGAGGCGTATGAGCTCCTGGATTCTTGTATCACGCCAGCAGTGAGCATTTCATGCAGGTGTCTTCTCACATCATCTATGTCTGCTGGGGCTAGGCGTCGGGACCTCTCTCGAAATGGCCGTTCATCGTGCAAGCGTATGTGATTCTCCGCACCCTGGACACATCTCACATCCAATTCCTTCAACAAAAACACTTGGTCTCTCTGGGCAAGTATCTTGCTAATTCTAGCCTTCCATTCAGCTGGCAACGGGAAGTCACCAAAGTCGAACAAGTCTGGGGTCACTCTCTCCTTCTCACCAGGGTGCTTGTTGCTGGGCAATACTGCAGTGTCTGCACAGTGTACTGTAGCTAAGGTGCACCCTCTCTTCACCCGGATCTCCCGATCTGACACATTATGAATCTGGACCATCACTCATTGTGCATAGGCATGAGCATGAGCAGGCAAGATGCTGGGCTTAACCAATAATCCTCCTGGCAATTTTCCATCGCCTGGAACATCCAACATCAGTATTTTGTTCTTGACATCTTTCCAGAGGCAGACCTTCCCTTGAATGGTACATTGGGCGTTAGGGGCCAGTACCATTGAATCGGGATCCTTCTTCCACACAATCCCCACCGGTTCATCCTGGTCTACTTCCTCGGGTTTCTGTTGCAAATCATAGGCCCTCTTGATCAGAGCCAGAATTCTCAGAGCCCTCCCAGTCCATCGCCCTTGTTTCTCATGACAGAGTTGCGCCAGTCTCCCAAACATAAGGGCGTTTGTCCCAATTAACAGGGGGACCCCATCATACAGTCCAGTGGGGGGACACACTATGGTCAATGTCTCTACTCGCTCCTCTACACCCATTACAGTTGCAGGAAAATACAACCAGAGGCAGACATACCCTAGGTAGGGATAAGACTTGTCGCTCAGACCCCACACATGTAGGCCTTCCAGGGAATGCAAAGGCACATCAGATAAGTGTTTGTCATACCAGTCCTGGAGTACAATGGTCACTTGAGACCCACTGTCAAGCACAGCCCAAGTATGAATACTATTCACAGTCACTGTAAACTCCATTGAAGGGGCCACTATTTTGGACCAGTCTGGAGAGGCAGTAGCAGAGGCCTGGACAGATGATTTAGCCACAAAGAAATTTGAGTTAGGGTTTCTCGAACCCTCACTGCGGTCATTTCAGGCACCCCTTGGCCATTGATTTGCCTTTCGGAGCTCCCCTTGGAGTCTGTTTACTACTCTTTCTAAGTCCTTCTGCGACCGGCATTCTCTTTTCATATGGCCATCCCTTCCACAGTTGTGACAAATGATAGACTCCTGGGTCATCCTGGGAGAGAACATCGTATGAGAAACTGAAGCAGTAGTAAGAGATTGGGGTCTAGTATCTGTTTGCAGTGGTGAGAGTGGTGTAACGTGTCTTAACCGTTCCTTTAGAGTGGCATTCATCCGGTGATCTCAGCCTTGGAGCCACCCTCGGTAACAGATGCCTGAGGGTGCACCCCCACCCCATGGTAGTCACATCCTGAAAGGGACCAGAATCTTGTTCCATGGGGGAAACCCTTGCAGAGGCATCTGTCTTCAACTCTCAGACTTCCTTTAGCAGCTCATCTTTCCAATGCTGGGCCCAGGGCGGGAAGTCCTTTGCATTCTCAGCGTGCTCGTTAAGTGCTGACTTTTGCCCCTGTGCCTCACTTGGCTGATCACTCTCAGTCATTTGCGCAGAAGCAGCAGATATGGGTGCAATTCCTCCATGGGGTCGCCTTTGCTCAACCCCCCAAATTGCTTTCATTAGCTCATCATAGGAGGGGGGTGATTCCAGTCTGGTGGCAAGGCGCAACTGAAGCAGTAACAATTCTGAAAACGGAGCAGACTTAAGTATCCGGTCCAGCCTAGTTCAATCTAATTCATTTGATGGCAAACTACCCTTTCTGAGGCACTCTTGTAGCAGCTTTTCAAGCCGAGGTACATACACAGACAATGGCTCTCCTGGGTACTGCTAAGCATTTCTTACTCTCCACCACAAATCCTCATCTGAATCTGGGCTCCCATACACGTTTTCCAATGCATCAAGATAGTCCTGTGCAGTTGCTTTGGGGTTACTGGCCTGCTTGGCATGGATGGTAGCCAGGGCAGGACCTCGGAGGCTCTCACTCAACCTCTTTCATTTGTCTGCTTCTGAGCATTGCCATTCAAGTACTAGAGCGGCACCATAGTCTATCCAGGTCTCCCAGTCATCCTTTCCCTGGGGGGTGAGGAGGGTGCCCGAGAAGATTCTCAGCCTTCAGTAGGAGTTGTGACTAATGGCAGGTACAGATATAGGGGCCAGCATTGGCATGGGCACAGAAGGCGGGGCAGTAACAGGTGCTGGAGTGGGAGGGTGTGTTGGGGATGGGACACCTCCAAGTGGCAGGAATAGTTTCTTGAAGTCCTCTACGGTTTTCCCTTCCTCCAGCAACAACTTAGCAAATTTCTCCTCAAAAGTGTCAAATAATGGTGGGAGCTCATCCTCCCCAGGGTCTTTACTGTCTTTTGTTATCACTCTTCAGGCAGATGGAACCCTTTCTGGGGCAATAGTCTGTGGCACTTTAGAGCTGTCCATGAGGTCACTACACTGTACCAAGGCTAATGAAAGTTTGGGTGATCAAATCAGCCTATCGACCGACCACCACAGGGTTTTTTAAACATTCAACTTTGGAGAGTGCTCCCTCTACAGTGTCTTTACTGGTATCCAGGGGAATAGCCAGTATAAGTAGAGCATTTTGGGGGTTGATCTCTTGCCCAGTACACCACCCCACCAACTGGTGTACAGCCATTTTTACTGGGGTAGCCATTAATCTTTAACAAAAATTCATAATTTTTGGTGACTAGAAGACACAAAATCCCAGTGGTGAGCCTCCAAAATGTAACCCCTAGGTGGTGCTATCCCAAGGGCTACTACCCCTGCCTTCTTGGCTAGTAGCAGGTTAAGGGGCCTGAGTTCTGAAACGGGTGCCTCCACCCAGAGGTCAGGGTTGGTAGTGGTCAAGCTATCCTGGGCACAGCCCTCCAGGACACTGTAACCACACTCTTTCCTTACTAGTGACCGGAGCAATACACAATAATTACTTTCACAATACCCTTGATACACCACACAAGTACCCACACTGTTTGCACTTACCACCAGGGCTGTCCTCTGGCTCGGCCCTGGGGACCCCCTGTAAAACAAGGTTATACACAGCAAATAACAGCAGTACAGTACTCTTGCACAAACTGGAACCTCAGTCAGGGTAAATGCAAAAAAGAGTTAGATCTGATTTGTTTAAGGGACTTGAACAAGGGAGGGGCATAATCAGGTTAATTTGCTTAAAGACTCTATTAATCAAACAGTTATGCATGCACTTCAGGGTCCATAAACAGTCACACACTCTGGGTACCCAGATGGAGAATGGTGGGCTAGCCAGGAACGTTGCAGCTGGTTGGGGCCCTGTGATGGAAGAAAACAACATGTACAACACACACTATTTGTAATCCGGAGCCGGAGGGCTCATTTTGTGAAAAGAAAACAACAAGACAATCAGATGACACACTTTTAGATTAGGCTGTTGTTGCAGGGAGCTACCCTGATGATTACTCACAATACCCAAGACTGGACACAGGCTGGACAAAAATCGAGACATCAAGTGATTAATCTGGAGTGCCAGGAGAAACAGGGCCCACGTGATTCGCCGAGGCGTTGTTCCTGTTCAAGCGTGGAGCAGGGGGCTGATTCCCAGGTAGGTCTCTCATTGGTGGCTTTCTCTGTGCAGTGGGGTAGTCTGGCAGGACCAGCATGGCATGACCCAGGCCAAATGGAGATAAATGCGGATTCAGTCTGATTAAGCTGGATAAAGCTTCCAGCAAGCAGAACACAGTTCACACAGTGGGGAACCAAATCACGACCCACTTTCAATACACAGCACATTTGCATGTAAAGGATTCTACGGTACCAGTGTGCAGAACACAGTTCACACAGTGGGGAACCAAATCACGACCCACTTTCAATACACAGCACATTTACATGTAAAGGATTCTTCGGTACCAGCAAGCAGAACACAGTTCACACTGTGGGGAACCAAACCACGACCCACTTTCAATACACCGCACATTTACATGTAAGGAAATTCTACTGTACCAGGCAAACTGCTCTCCGATCACGATCGCAAAGTCTCTGCACAAACCAGGGATTCAAAAGCAGCTGGAAATCCTGACAGGTCAATCGCATTCAGCAAAATCTTCGGACTTCTTCAGGTATGAGCCTGGTGAAAAATCAGTGGCTTACTTCGTTCTCACAAACTTGGATATAGTCCAAAATAATTCTCTTCTCTCCCTCTCAGGGGCAGCAGGCAGACATGCAGGCCACAACTCAGGCCTTTCCACAGTTCTCCAGCGTGAAACTACTCAGACGGCTTCTTGACTTTCTCAAGCTGTTGCTCCTTCAGCTCCCAACTGAGATCTGATTCAACTGCCAGCAAGCCTGGGACTCTCTCAGAATCCAAAAGGTCTGGTTGGCAGATCTGTCTGTCAGTCACAACAAAGGCTTCCCCTTCAGGTGCAAAAAGGCACCAAAAGCCCAGAACTACAATTCCTACAGATTTTGACTCCAGACAGCTCCCGTAGTCCGGCTCCATTTTAGGTTCCACCAGAACTGATTGGTCCAATTTGCAGTCCAGGACCAAGATAGTACAGATAAACAAAACAGTCCTTGCTGCAAAGAAGGCAGGTTAGACAAACTACATTATCATTATCACTCTAAATGATTTTCAGCAAATAGCTACATCTTTCAACAGAGCTCCCTCTCAGATTACTTATGACTGCAATCCAGGCAGCGCTTAAAGAGACAGTACATAGAGGCTATACAGGCACTCTCTGGCAATCACATTTAAACTGCTAAAACGCAGGACACCAGCCTGGCAGTGAGCATTTAGGCAAGCTCGAGGAAGACTTTTCGGGAACCCCCATTTGTAGGGGGGTTACATACATATTTATTTATTTTAAAGTTAACCAGGAAAGGCAGACTTAGCCAAGGCTTGTTTCCAGGTGCGACCCGGGGAGTTAACAGATGGGAACGGAGGGTGGGGGTGGTACAGCACAGTGGGGGGGGAGCATTTTTTTCCCTATATACAGGGATGGGAATGGAGGGTGGGGGCAGTACAATGCACAGAGGGAAGGAGCGGGAGGGTTTTTATCTTACAACCAAGACGGTAACAGAGGGTGGGGATGGAACGGCACACAGAAAGAGGGAGCGAGAGGGTTTTTTTTTGTTTGTTTATATATGTTTCACTACCATCGACTCTGGCTGCTATTTTGGGTCTGCTTTTTGTTACTTCTCATTGTACAGGTAAGCCAAACACCGGATCTGCGTTCAGCTGCTTGCTGGCCGGCTTTATGCAAATGAAAGTGCCGAAGTGCTCACTCATTGGAGTGCTACAGTTCTTTAAAGTACACAAAGTTTACACCCATGACACTGTGACCACTGTCATACTCTGCTTGTGTGGTCATTGGTCTGTCAGGGACGAGCCAATGTAGATTGCTGTGCATTGGGCTAGTCCATGACACGCCTCTCAAATGCCGTTCTCTGAAGCAAAGTAAAATGTTTCTTGCGCACGCACAAGGAAACACAATAAATGAGGTTGCTTCACTCTCTTTTGTCCTGGAGTGAAAACCTGTTTGGTTTCCATTTCAAAGGTTATGACCTCACTCATGCAAGGCATCATGGGAGTTGATGATGTGTACCTGTACAAGCCAGCAGAGATTATACTCTTATTCAGTTCTGTTACGTCTTGTGAAGTCCCTGTATTCTCTAAAAGTGTTTTTTTTTTTTCTAACTCAGATACACTTTAAACTACAGAAAACAGCAGGTCACTTACTATGCCTCGAAAAGTTTCATGGCCCAGCATAAGAAAAGAACATAGGGACTGCAGAGGACAGCAACAGTACTGACTAATACATTATAACTATTGCAAGCTTTAGCACCAAAACATCATAAAATTCCAGGATGCCTTATATCGTATGTGAGTCGGGTCATGACCTTTGCAACAGAGTCAAATGAGTTTTCATACCAGAGTTAAGTAGCTTCAAGTACATGTAAATCCTGATGAAATTAGGAGGGTGCAAGAGAGGCAATTATTGTTCATGCCTACAAACTACACGGTAAACAGAACAAAAGGTTGAAGGGACCTTCCTTTTAAGGAAGGCATAGGGAGCAATCTCTAACCAAGACTGACAGTTGAAGCTGACAACAAACTCTGCACTGACTGCTTCATCTAGCAAATTATTTAACCTCTCCACCACCCTTTCTGTAAAGAAGAACATCCTTACATCCCTCTTAAATTTGCCCCCATCAGCTTCCATTCATGGTCTCTTGTTACCCTGCCCTCACTCCTTGAGAACAGGGCACTGCTGTCCACTTTATTAATACCATCAAGGAACTTAAATGTTCCTGTTATGGCCCCCTCTTTCCTGGCCTGCAGTGTATATATACAGTATTGGGACTTTCCAGCCTCTCCTCATACATCTGCCCCTGCTGCCCCTCAATCATCTTCGTGGCCCTCCTCTCAGCTGTCTCCAAGAGGTTCCTATCCTTCTTCAGGTGCAACCCCACCCCCCCTTGGGCAGCATGGTGACTGATCGGCATCATTGCCATGGATGGGGGCAAGCATGGCCCAGGCAACTCCTGTGTCTAAGGATATATGGCATAACTGCTCACTGGGGACCCCTTGCACTCAACAGCACATGTTGCTTGACTGTCTGTTGTAGCTAGTGGATGTGAGCACCTTAGACAGTGGAACAGAATACACTGGACCGCTGGACTTCAAGCACTTGACTTTACTGAAGGGCTTCACACCAAAGTTCATTTGCACAATTGGTGATCAAGAGCCCAAGTACCCTATTTTATCTGCTCAGGCAGGGTACATTATAGTAATTTGGATTCCATGGGTAGTAATTCCAACCCTCGTCTCAGTCTTCATGGCATACTTGCCACGTAGCAGCCACCTGTTGTGGTGCATTCCAGTTGTGGTGCATTCCATCTTTATGTTGCACATAGCACTTTTCACTCTGAACACAGTCTCTCACATTCTTTGTCCTTTTTCACCCGTAATGCAAGATGCATACAGATGGCCTATATGTACTTTGCAGCACAGTGCCCAGGGTTTCCCTGTCCCTATCCTGTGCTTAATCCTGACTTATCTGCCCTTTTGCCTACTGGTGCTATATGGACACATGACCCATTACTTGTTACAGAGCACAGCATGCTTGCCAGGTGCCCAGTATTATTAAGGTGAGCTCTTGGCCTCAAAAATCTGTCAGGCTAGCTTTTACCTCCTCAGACCTCTGGTGTTTCTTCTTGTAGCCAGCATGGCTTGCTAGGCATCACCTGCAATCCTTAGTGCTTACCTAGACCCACCCTGTGCCCCACCCTACCAGTATGGCATTCCAGCAGAGCGGGCCAGGGGCACCCTAACATTGTTCGGGGACTCCCCCTTCCCACACTTCATGGAGATGAGTCTCTAACCTGACTCCTGCTGCCCTTGTGCAGTACAGAGAGTAGTCCTGCAGAAAATGACAGTCTTCAGTAGTTTTATGCTGACTCCCAAAGGTTAAGGCAAGGAGGCAGTATAGTGCAGTGGTTAACGGTTCTGAGTTGCAAACTTGGAGATCTGAGTTTGCATCCCACAGCCCCCACTTGCATACTGTGTGACCCTGAGCAAGTCACTTAACTTCCTTGTGCTCCCAGGTCACAGCTGAAAACAAGCTTTGGCTTAGTGTGTCTCTGCTGGTTAAACAATGTCCCTTTCCCTTTAATTCAGTCCAGAAAGTGTGTGTGTGGGGGGGGGGGGAGTAGCTACTGCTTCAAAACGAATCAGTCACTCACTGGGTGATCAAGTTAATTCTTCTATTTTATTAACTGTAACCCAAGGTTTTGCTCTTGTAAGAGACTTTCAGAAAGATTTAGTTCACCTCATTTCTAAGTAGAACAAAAACATAATTACAGGTTTGCACATATTTTTAAATTCAGAGTATAATACCCGCATCAGCTTAATACAATGCTCTGCTACATTACCTGAGTTCATTATACTTGAAACAACTTATTTTGTAGCTGAGTCTTCAACTTAAACTTTGTTCCCAAAAGTGAGAAAATGAAAATAATGCTTTTAAATCCATTTCATTATCATTTGAAAAAGGGCCGCCACCGCTGTGCAAGCTTGTATTTAACATATGCTGTGAATGCTTTCATCCCATTAACTCTAAAGGAGAAGGTACCTGTCTGCACAGTTGTTTTAGGTTTCAGTTTTCAAATTTTCAATTTTAACTTGTCAGTGGACCATTTCATCCTACAGGCTGCAATGCATAACAAAGTCTGGTCAGAGCGAATATGTCTGTGGAGAGCTTTTAGGATGCTTTTACCCATTATTTCTAATGAATTTGCATAATGCAGATCTGTGAAGAGGCAGTTTCAATGTGGTCTTCCTTTTACACATTTTTACAATGTGTTTTCCTAGAATATGCCTGCTGATTGCTATATATTTAGCCTGGATAGTTCACAGAAGAAATGGTATCTTATTTGCAGTGTGGCTCTACATCTACACAAGACAGAGGCAGGAAACTACAGACCTGTCAGTCTGACCTCTGTGGTAGGGAAAATGATGGAGTCACTTCTGAAGGAAAGAATAGTTGAGTACCTAGAGGCCAGTGGAGCACAGGACCCAAGGCAGCATGGGTTCACAGCGGGAAGGTCATGTCAGACGAATCTAATAATTTCTTTGACTGGGTGACCAAAGTAGTAGACCAGGAAGGGCTGTACACGGCCTACCTAGACTTTAGCAAGGCATTTGACACAGTCCCACACAAAAGATTAATAGTCAAATTAACCAGCCTGGGAGGGGTCCCAGGGTGGTAGCCTGTAAAACATTGGCTGCACAACAGGACACAGAAGGTAATTGTAAATGGAGTCCACTCTGAAGAAAGGGGTTACTAGTGGGGTACCACAGGGTTCAGTATTGGGTCCAGTCCTTTTTAATGTCTTCATCAGTGACATTGCAGAGGGACTGAAAGGAAAAGTATGCCTTTTTGCAGATGACACAAAGATCTGCAACAGGTTGATACACAAGGAGGCATGGAAAGGATGAAAAGGGACTTGGCAAGGTTGGAGGAATGGTCAGAAGTATGGCAGCTAGGATTCAATGCAAAGAAGTGCAAAATAATGCATCTGGGAAACAGGAACCCAGGGGAGAATACACAATGGGTGGGAGGTAGTAACAACAACAAAAAAGGAAAGGGACCTGGGGGTAATCATATCAGATGACCTTAAGGTTAGCAAGCAATGTGAGAAGGCAGTAGGGAGGGCTGGGGGTATACTGGGATGTATAGGAAGAGGCATCAGCAGCAGAAAACAGGACGTTGTTATCCCTCTGTACAGACAGTTGGTGAGACCCCATCTGGAGTACTGTGTCCAGTTCTGGAGACCCATCTCCGCAAGGACATAGACAGGATAGAGGTAGTCCAGAGGAGGGCAACTAAAATGGTGCAGGGTCTGCAAGAGAAGCCGTATGAGGAGAGACTAAAGGAGCTTAATATGTATACCCTTGAGGAAAGAAGGAGGGGGACATGATAGAAACTTGTAAGTACCTCAGTGGAACCAACAAAGTCCAAGAGGGTAGCATCTTTCAGAAAAAGAGACTTGCAAGAACAAGGGGACACAATTTAAAGATAGAAGGAGGGCGGTTCAGGGGCAATGTGAGGAAGTATTATTTCACAGAGAGGGTAGTGGATGCATAGAACAGCCTTCCTGAGGAGGTTGGGGTCTAAAAGTGTGAGAATTCAAGAATGCATGGGACAGACATAAGGTAATTCTTGTGGGGGGTAGGAAGAAATAGGCTGTTGGTTAACTAGGATCTGCGGCCTATCCTGTAGGTAGGGAAATGGACAGACTAGATGGGCCTAGCGGTCCTTATCTGCCATCAAAGTCTATGTTTCTATGTTTCTATATTATGCTGCACTGTGTAAAATCAGAACACACTAAAAACAATATTTTACATCTGGGGGGGATATATTAAGTGTCGGATCGATGCATGAGCAGAAAGATGCATTGCACAAAGAGGATGCGCCGGTCAGCACTGATATAATATTCAAAGAGAATGCACCACTGGTACAGGGTGTGCATACAGTGAAGCCCACCAGGATGAAGCGCAGCACTGCAGAATTCTACAGTAGAGTTACTGTAGCAAACAATGCAATTTCAAAGAGAGTTAATCCCTTGTGTCATGCAGTAAACTTGTGACACTGCGCTTCATCCTGGCAGGCTTCATCATTCCTGTTGAACATGTGACCCTGGATGGGACTCGAAGTGCAGGCAGCCGCCAAGTCAGATGCATCCATGGGGCTGAATACCTTCCAGGGGAAATGCGTGGCACATACCGGCATGTGCCACAGCCCCCATGGGCGATATTCAGCCCAGGAATGCAAATGAACTAATTGAGCATGAAGGGTGCAAAGGGGCCTTATGCATGCTCATTACCAGCCTATTTGCATGTTGGCATGGGGATGAATGTGCCGGAGTAGCTCTTGCCCCCAAGCCCCGACCTTGATCACTCCCATGTGGGACAGACCCTGAAGTCTCTGGTGGTATAGTGGCACCCCCCCCCCATTCCACTAGCCCCAAACATACTGGAGTCCAGGCTCTATCAGTTGCATATTGTAGGGACCCCAATGCCATCCCTAATTGCACCTGAATACACCTACAGTCCATGTCCATAGTGTAGTGGCCCACGCTTCCCCTCAACGGTGCAGAGACACCCCCTCCCTGCCCCCCATTCCATTCCATTGCGACAACTGGCTCTATTACAGTATCATACCACTCTATCAGCAGATGGTGGAGCACTCACAGTAGGATGCTGGAATGTGTTATACCTAGGCACGAGCTGTGTGTGGGTGATAACAGCTAGTGGCCATACACCTCAGGCACTCACACGCAGATCCATTATCCTGGTGCCATTGCACCGCTCAGTGTGGGTGACGGCCAACGCTGTACCCACTCACACAGGTCCCAAAACAGGCATGTTACAGCTGACCTCCCATTCATTTGTACAGTTGAGGAACTGCAGATGAACTATCCATAGCCTGAAGCATACACTGCAAATGGCATTGCAGGATACCACACCCCATGGCACCCGGGATACCTCAGCAGTCCAGAGGGTGACATGTTACACAGGGGACCAGGGGAGAGTGTGGACTTGCAGCGGTGTATGACAGCAGGAAGATACAGCATCAGCAAGGCATGCATTGGAGGTATGTAAATTCCCTTTTCAGTTTGCCAGGGAC
Source organism: Neoceratodus forsteri (assembly GCA_016271365.2). NCBI lineage: Eukaryota > Metazoa > Chordata > Ceratodontiformes > Ceratodontidae > Neoceratodus > Neoceratodus forsteri. The sequence continues at coordinate 945,791,088 of CM028130.1, forward strand.
GTACACACAGCTGCATACACTGGTGGATCCGCAGCTGGTGTGGTGCCTCAATGCATGGTACAGACAGTTGGGTCATTCCAGAGTGCAGGTCACCAGCCCAGGTTCAGTGCAGTCAATGGCTGGCCATGGCAGGGTGTGGAGGGCAATGCCAGTCTTTGCAACAAGTTGGGTATGGGGGAGTGAGGGTGTCTGTGTACAGTGGTGGTGGATGGGAGTCCTCTAGACTATGGATATGGACCATGGTTTCCTCTGGTGCAATCGGGTCTATAGGGGACCCTACACTATGGAGCTCTTCAGGGACGGAGTTGGCTAGATTGGGGATGGAAAAAAGGTACCTCTAGTCCACCAGGGCTGCCAGGCTGCTGTGCACCTGCATGCACATCTGCAGCCTGCTTGTGGGTGGCTGGCCAGGTTATGCCAGCTATTTGTGGCCTAACTGTGGGCTGCTGTGCTTTGGACTACGAGGGGCACATTCCCACTGAAAATGCTGCAGCATGGCATATGCATGGGATTGTCCCCTCGACTTGAACGGCATACCATTTGTGTGTGCCCTGGCCCATTCGCTTGTGACTGGCACATCCCGCATGCTTCAATATCGTCCTACTGTACATTGTTGGAGTTGTGCGGCACATCTCCCTTTTCCACTGGGATGTGCTGCATTTCTCCTTTGAATACGGGGGCCCTGGACTAGATACCCTGAATAAATACATTATAAAAATGGTAAAATCATGACCCCGCTGAAAACAAGATATTTCATCTAATCTGGGATAGCCTGAGTAAATACAGTGCAGAAATGTGTAAATGAACATCCCTGTGACAATGAGATGTAGCATCTCCCCTGCCCTATTCAGGATACAAAATATAGGATAAGAAATATTCAGTGCTACCAGATCCAAATAACCATTGCTCTGTAAGAAACCCTCATTTTCCCTGTGTTTTCCCCACAGTGGCAGAATCAAATCCCTGTAGATTTTTCCATGAGCAACTGGTTCCTTATTTATGACTTTGTTCTTTATTTATTATATCAGTAGTCTTGATTTGCTGCTCAGTATTAATATTATATGTCATGATGGCCTTGGAATGATTTGGATTTATATGCTATGCATAAGACATAAAGGGGGACTATATGAAATAACAAATATCAAGCTCATTATTTCATGAACTATACTCAAAATTAGTAATCACAAGTTAGACACTCTTTCAAAAGATACTAGTAATGCCTATAAACAAATTTATTGCAAATAAATTAGAAACATTTACATATACAGTATATATATATATACATATATATATATATATATATATATATATATATATATATATACAAATGCTATTTTTGCATCTTATAGTTGTTAGTTTTCAGACAAATTCTCATAGACTTTTTTTGTCCACCTGATGGAATCTTGAGTGAGTTAAGTAAATGTTATTATTTTCTTCAAGGCCCTGATCCAGCAACTCAGTAAATACACACTCAGTATATCATATTATAAAATGACAAAAAAACAGTCTTCTGTTTGCAGTTGTTTGACCAGGAATTTTATAAATGGTATAAGTTATTTTTGTTACATCTACATTGGTTCAATAAAAGGTATCAAAGCATTTGCTTCTGTATCACTTATGGCTTGTCAGCAGTTAATTCATTAGATGAGGTCTCTCTTGCCAGGAGTTTGACTGTTTCTTCACCCCACCCCACCCCAAAACACACACACACATTCTCTTACTGTAAGAGATCTCAGTAGCTCTTATCTGTCACATTTGGGAAGCAGGCTGCAACCCTTTCTGTCAAAAAGAAATGTATATATTTAGTCTGGATAGTTCACTGAAGACCTGGCATTTTATCAGATAGGTCTTGAGAGGTAAAAAACTGTGTAAATCTTTACAAACTTTGTTGAGAAAGGATAACATTTATGAGGTATGAATCTTTCTTGAAAGATATTCACCCCAACTGAAGTTAGTAACTAAAAATGTTTAAATGCTAGGCATTTAAATGTGCAAGCTGTTCCATTTCAAAGGGGGTAAACAAATCTCCAGTTTAACAGGCAACCAATATTTAACAAGACAAAGAACCTCTGTGAGAAAGCACTGAGGCAATGGTTACCCCAAAGGGCATTTGACCTGGAAGCCAAGTTTCAAAGAAATACAAAATCACACATGCCCCCACAATGCAAAGCATCATGGGTTGCATATGCAAATCACCACAGAATATTATGCTGGTTCAACTTTAAGCAGAAATGCATGGTGCCAAAAGCCCTCTCACACAGTTTGCAAAGGGTGCCAACAGAAGACATAGACACGTGTTTCGTCCTACCAGGACTCATCAGTATGCCTTGCCTGTTTGACACCCCAGTGGAATGAACCAGCTACCCTAAGATGGTCTATCTGGGTTATGTTGTGGTGAACCCAATTAAAACAAAAAACAACTTAAAAGACAAAGAACCTCTGTGCACAAGCACTGAGGCAATGGTTACCCCAAAGGGCATTTGGCCAGGAAGCCAAGTTTCAAAGAAATACAAAATCACACATGCCCCCACAATGTAAAGCATCATGGGCTGCATATGCAAATCACCACAGAATATTATGCTGGTTCAACTTTAAGCAGAAATGCATGGTACCGAAAGGCCTCTCACACAGTTTGCAAAGGGTGCCAACAGAAGACATAGACACATGTTTTGTCCTATTTAATAAGCTGTTTCAATTTCCTAATGGCCATCTGATAAGCAGCTTGGAGTTGTATCTCTAACATTCTAAACAGAAAGAAGGGGTTATTTTATTTTAGTTGTCACTGTGATTTGTAGATGTGGAAGGATACATTGAAAAGTCCAAAAAATGTGTTCCACGAAACTCCGTTTTCAAGTTACAGATAGCAAAATGGCTGTAGGCTCCACCCACAGCCATAAAAATACCACTTGAACCATTTACATTCAATACATGTGATGTTATAATCCATGGTTTACAAGGCAAAACATACCTTATAAACAGATTGTATGCTGCTTCATGGACGCTATGGCATTCTGTGCAGGGAAGACAGCATTCTGCCTTGGCTTCCTCTTAAGTCTGCCAGTTCTCTGATGTGGGCATGACATAATGACATCTTGTTAACGTCCACATGCTCACTCTAAAACACGCATCCTGTTGCTAAGCAAAAAGGATTACACACTCCAAAGCTAAGTTTTTACAAACAATGTTCCCTTAGCTTTTTAGTTATTGGCAAATGCCAAATCCATGTCAGTGGCCCTTTAATGTGCTGACTGATAATTACCACCACGATGTTGCCGATAGACTCATGTCACCCGCTTCTGCTGCGACTTTGATTTTTTGGCGTCAGGCGATGTTGCAACTCTGCTGCTCCCCCTACTGTAGTGTACACTGGGGCTCGACCCAGAGTTTGTTATAAAATATCTGGTGGGTGCGGGGGGGGGGACGTAGCCCCCCACCACGGGGGTCGCTCCCACTGCCTCACGGCAGATTGTCAGAGCATTGTGGCTGGTGTCAGCAAATTGCTGGTGCTGTAGTTTACACTGCCAACTTTATTGTCACTGTGGCATGGGTGAACCTCCATGTTACAATTTATTTGTAATAATCAGGCAAATACTTTTCTTCATATAATTTGCCTCAAACTAGGTGCTCTACATCATGATAAGGACTGTGTCTTCCCCTGGTTCTCCAGGAGCTCATCATCAAAATGATTCTCCTGGTTTTCAACCATGCAGATGTGGTCTATGGTACCTCTCCCTCCTCTTCCCTTGCCAGACTAGATACCATCTGCTCTGCCTTCTGCCATTTTGTCACTAACTTCCCACTCTGTGCTCATCATTGCTCTCTCTATTCCTCCCTTTGCATTCCCCCTCTACCCTTACATCCCTAGCACCACTGTACCTCCTTCTTTGCTAAATACTTGTTTGACTCCCTTCCCTCCTACCTCTCCTTACTCCTTTCCTCCTCTTACTCACTGCATTCCAAAGATTCCCATAACATCGCTTTTCCCTATCCACACTCTTGTGCTGGGCAGGCTGCCTCCTTCTATCACCTCCCCTCCCTCTGGAATCTACTCCCCTCTTCCCTTCGGCTCATTCCCGCTCTCCCTGCATCAAGACGCCTGCTCAGGCTTCCTGTTCCCCCTCTGTACTTGCCACTCCCTCTCTTGAACCACCTGCCTCCCTTCTCCCATCCTCTCCTGTCCCCCCCAACCTCACCTACTTTATCCCCAGTTGAGCTTCAGGTCCCCTGTCTGCTCTCTGATCTATGTGGGCCATGTTACTTTACACTTTAGATTTTCACACCCATGTAATTATTCCCATTTACTGTACTTCTCTAACCAAACACCAGGCACTTGGGTTAAATCCCAATACTGACCCTGTAGTGCAGCATGAGGAGGGTGCTGCACTCTTTCGGATGAGACGTTAAACTGAGGTCCCATCTGCATGTTCTGGTGGTGGTTCAGGTGGATGTTAAAGATAGCATGGCACATCTCGAAAAGAGTAGGGGAATTTTTTATTGTAACTTGAAAGCAAATATAAACACAACTGTTATTTTACACAAAATCAGAAAGCAAAATAAAGAAAAACATAAATAAGTATGTCATCATATTTTCAGTACAGATTCTGTTTGCATAGTTCCAAAACATTTTAATAAAGGCTGAAAATGAAACCCTGCCTACCCCCCATCAAAAGAGTAGGGAAATTGTTTATTACAACTTCCAAAAATCAAATAAATACAAAACAGTGTTTACTCACACTAAAGTAATACAAATCATAAGAAAAAACTACTAAGTTAGTCATTCTTACACTAACTGACTTTCAAATAAATCTGGAAAACCCAAATGTAATCCTAATTTGGAAAGGTACCCCCCCCCACTAAAAGATAAGGGGAATGTTTATTATAACTTCAACAACCAAAAATGATAACAGAGACAGTGTTAACGTCACACAAGGTAATATATACAAATCAAAAAGGGGGGGAAGCTCAAGGAAGTATTATATTCTTACATAGTTCCAGTTTCCTTCCATAAACCTTACATCCCAATATTTACATCTGAAAACCAACAATTAAACTCCCCCCCCACCAAAAGAGATGGGGAACATTTTATTATAACTATAACAATAAAAATTAATGACAGTGTTTGCTTCACCCACATAATGTAGCAATCATACAGAAAAGAACGTCACATGATTATTGAATTCATACAATCCTCTTTACTTTCAATAATTCTTTTGAACCCAGAATGCAGTCCTGAAGGCTTTGCTATCAATCCCCCACCACACACACACACACACACACACACACACACACACACATATACACACTAGTTGGGGAATTGCTTGGCACAACTTGAGGGGAAGTACACCGTATAGTAATTCAGTACTCAAACACAAGAAATGTAACTGTACACAATTGGAAATGTTTTCAACATACAAGTAAAAGGATCCATATTACTGTTCTCAAACTGACTCGATAACTACGAAAACCCAAACCTTCCCCTGCAATCCTAACTTAATCAGAAAACCCAGGAAACACACACATACACACACACACACACACACACTTTTAGAGTGGGAGAAATGAGTAAGATATTCTAATTAAAGGGCTTAAACTAGCTAGTGACTGTAAAACCCAAATTTTGACATACTGCAGTCTATCATCCAGTATCCAACCATGACGTGTTTTCTCCATCATAGTTTGTGCAGGGGTTGAGAAGCCATGACCCAATCGCTCTCTTTAAACCTAGATATATCATGAATACTGCAAACATCACCTGCTCTACTGTTTTATGCTGTTGTTGTAGCGTAAGCCCACAACAGGCCTACCAAAGTTGGAATTTTATGCTTAATAAAATTAAATGCATCGTAATCGCATCATACTTCACCCATTGCCCTGGGAAAACCCCCTTGCATAAAATGTCTGAGGTTAGATTATAAAAGAGGTTTAAAGGCCAGAGTTTGTGTAAAAACAGCCAGAAAGAGATCACAAAGGGGCAGTCTAAAAAAAGATGTTGCATTGTTTCTATAGTCCCAATGCAGTGTCCCAATCTAGGGCATTCCCTCTCCAGTATGTCTTTATGTTTCATATTCCCTTTTACACCCAATTTCAAATGCGTACAAAGCCATCAAAAATCCCATATATACAGTATACCGGAACCCTCTTACTCAGCAATACCCTCGAGAAAACCTGCTGCTCCCGCAGAAAAAGTTCTGAAAACCATGGTGTGATAATAAATTGCGTATCTAGTATCATATTATACTACCCTTTCCTTGATGTGGTAAGTAGATGTGCCTTGACCACCTGCTATTGTTTCAGTTTACCAATTGTATCTGCCAAGTACAGGGGGGTAAGGCTAAAATATGCTTTTGTTTTGGAATCAGTAGATTTGTCCCCCACATCTGCAAAAGTGGCCTAATGCTATCCAATAGCCATGGCCCCCAGAGTTTCATTTGGTGTTTCAGAACAGGTACTACATTATGGAAAATAAAAGTAACATACAAAAACAGTAGTGGGTGTATCATAGCCAAACCCCCTTGTGCAAGTGGCAGATATGTGATACCCCTCTTAATGTGGTTCAGGTGGCTACCCCACAAACAGTAGAAAACAACACTGTAAAGAGTCATTTCCAGACTCTTTGGAGAAGGAAAAAACACACTTAGAAAAAAGAAATATTGGTAACAAAAGGGATTTAATCATGTTGACTCTCTTCTTTTTTGACATGCGCCATTTGTTCCAGAGTGTCACTTTTTGCTGTGATTCCTGAAATTTTAATTCCCAATTATAGAACCGTGGGTCAGGCCCCCCAAAAAATATACCTGATATCTTAGTGTATCCCATCCTCCGGGGAATCCCCATGATCTCCAGCATTGTGCCATTATCCTCCCTAATTGGCAAGCAACAATGCATAACAGAGAAGAATTAGAGGTGATCTTTTACAATTATTCAAAATTATGCAATCACCTGTTTTAATGGATCAATGTGGTATAACCCTATCCACCAGAAGAATTGTAGCTAGATTGCACAACAAACAATTGGAAGTTAAAAAAAGCAAATACAAATAAAAGGCTACATTTTTTTTACTATCAGAACTCCTAGGTTGTGGAACACATTGCCAAAAAATATTATTGATTCACAAACTATCTCAATCTTCAAAAACAAACTTGATAAATGGTTATTAAATTAAAACTGTATTCATGGTCCACACATGTGGAGGACAATCTTGATAGGCAATAGCCTTCTTTTGTCCATCTAACCAAGTAACAACTTTTTTTTGCAAATTTATGGCAGATCCTGAAATCTCTGCAAGGACTGCAGAGCTACTCTAACCGAGTTCTCATCTGCCATGATGAGTTCCAAATCATCTGCATAGGCAATGGAAACAACTGGGATGTCCTCACAACCCACAGAAAGTCCTGTAATTTCAAGGTTATTATTAATATTATGCAGTAAGGGATCCAGAGTCAACACATATAACACCAGACTTAAGGGGCACCCTTGTCTGACCCCCCCAGTTTGCCCGTACCCCCTCCTGTATCCACCCATTAATGCTAGGCAGAAGAGTTACTTGTCTATAACAAGTCTGAAGCCATGTAATGAATAAACGGGGGAAGTGATATGCTTTTAACACTTCCCACAAATAATCATATTCCACATGGTCGAAGGCCTTAGATTGGTCCAAAGTGACCACATGACCCATCAGTTCTTTAGTGTTTCCGTACTCAAAAAATTCCCACATAAGTATTAGGGCATCTTGTATCCTGTGTGACAGCACCCCACTAAATTGTGTGGGATGAATAATATGGTCTAAAACCCCTACCAGGCATTTACCAATGATTTTCATAAGGATCTTATAATCCGTATTTAGAAGTGCTATTGGTCTCCAATTTTTCAAATCACCTCTTTCACTGGATTTAAATAATAAGACCAAGGCCCCTAGGCACATGCTGTCCAGGAGGGTTCCTTTTCCCAATGCCACATTATAAAATTCTATCAATTTGTCCCCCAATGCAGTAAAAAATGTGCTTGTATAATTCATGCGGGAGACCATCCAAGCCAGGTGAAACGCCGTCATTCAAAGACCAGATGGTAGAATCTGGGGGAGGTGACAGGTCTGCAACCATGCTGTCATTGCCGACCAGAGCAGCGTTAGGCTAGTAAAGGTCTTATGCATATAAGTCTGGATTTCCGTCAAAAGTGCAGAAGTCTCCATGAGTCTAGTGCCATCTGCTGTTAACAGATATGAGATCTGTTTTGTTTCCTGAAGGGCTTTACAAGCCTCAAAGGGCACAGTGTCTCCTTTCTTCCCTCAAATCACATGTTTTTGTTGTCTCTCCAACCTTTTCATCGTCTAAAACTGTAATTGAATTAATTCTGCCTTGGTCTGGGATATGACAGATTGGCGATCCTGTTGCCCCTCAAACTGCTGTTTTGTGAGGACTCTCAACTTATCCCACAAGGATCTCTGCCAGTCTGTATGTTGCTTTCCCCGGAGCTTTCCCGTAGTTTGAAAATATTGTTTAATATCCCTTTTTGTTTCCTCCCACCAATCATTTAAATCATCATATAAAAAAAATGCTGATTTCCATGCCTCCAGAAGGTAGTCAAAACCAGCGGCAATCTCCTCTGTGTCCAAAAGTTCCAAATTCATTTTCCACAACCCAGGCCCCCGCCTCCGATCAGGGAGATTCCCTAAAATGACCGTCAATAATTTGTGGTCCAATATGGCCAACTCCATGACCTGTGCCTGTATAAGCTGTAAATTAGCCAAAACAAAAAAATAATCAGTATGAGAAGAGTGAGGCACATAAAAATATGTGTGAGGCGCCATACTGAAAAGGGCAGAAAACACATCTACTAATCCTATTTCCTCGATAAGATTCAGCAAGGAAGTTGTGCCACAAAACAATTTACTGGTTTTCAAACCTCTATCAGAGTGTGACAATCCACAATTAAAATTGCCTCCCAGAATAATATTCTGAGCAGTAAGGAGAAAAGGTTTCAGATGCCGAAAAAGTGCTGCCCTATCAAATTTCAGCTGTGGAGCATACACATTTATGAGATGAAAATCCATCCCTTTTATATGAACATCCAGCATAAAAGCCCTCCCTGGCAGGATTTCCAACATGTGGATCACCTGAACTTTAGAAAAAAAACACATCCCCACCCCAGAACAGGTTTCCTCTCCCTGAGACCAAAAGTTATCACCCCATAACCAACTCGTACTCACAGCTTCCAACTCCACCGGAGAGTGGAGACGCACATCCAGAACAACAAGACAATCTAACTCAGAATAAGCAAATTGTGCATATGTACTGAGGCGTTTTTTATCAGATTGCAGACTGTTCGCATTAAAGGATATGATTTTAACATTAAATAAGTAGGACCCCATTTATAGCCTACAAGCCTCATTTAATTTTACTAGAGGTCCTTGTAATCCTACCTCTTTTCGGTACCTCCTGTCTAGTATCCTCTGCATTGTCAGTATCTGACAAAGTACTATGTACTGAGGAACGCACAGAATTATTGTTAGAGTCCCCATCCATCTCAGATCGAGTTCCTTGCAGGGCAGTGTACTGATTCTGGAGCAATAAGGGCTCAGTTGACTGGTCCCTTGTCTTGGCTGTTGATTTAGTTCTCTTCCCCTTTGAACCTTTTGCTACTGTAAAGTCTTGTTCTGGTGGGGGGCCAACAGGAGGAGGGGGGCTCATACCATCCTGTTGAGAGTCCATTGCGTTCTGAGAATCTCCGCTCAAGGCCAGCAGCAGCTGTACGCCCTCTTGCCTGTCTGGTTCAGTGGTCTGTTCCTGTCCTCCAGTTGAGGATGATCTGTCAAATGATGTGTTCCTACACCCGTGTGGCTCTGTTTAGAGGCAGTCCTGATATAATAACCCTGTACTCCAAAATTTGAGTTCTCATTGATTTTCGCCGCCCATGGGCAATCAGTAAAACTGTGACCAGGTTCATTGCATAGGTTGCATTTGTGGTCTTGAAAGCAGTGAGCACTAGGGTGGCCCATATCACCACAATGTGTGCACTTCAGTATGTCACAAATTATGCTAATGTATCTATACGACCCGCATTTAAAGCAGGTATGAGGTTGCCCTTGGTAAAACAGGAAGCCCTTGTCCCGTACAATGAAAAAACAATTGGGGAGATGGATAATGTCCTGCTCATTATGTTGTAGTTTCACTTTTATTTTCCAGGCCCCATTCCAGAACCCTTCTTCGTCTAATATAGTGGCTGGGTTGCCTTTAACAGAGCAGCGTTTTTCCTGTCAGTATATAACGTCGGTGATATTCACCCCTTCATTTCTAAAGAGAATTGTAATAACCCTAAAGGGCTGCTTTGTTAGGGGTATCACCGGAAACTTAGACCACATTGGGTTGGTTTTCAGATTCACATACTTGCACCAGAAACATTATAGAATAGCAGGAGTCCTGAAACTAATATCAAAAGTCATCTTCCCTGAGGCGTGTATGAGAGCATACACCTCCGAAGGGGTAAACCCCAAAGATTACTTCAATAGTACTTTACCAGTAAAGAACCTGTCAGGGAGTGTGTCTCTGTTTCCAATATATCAGAGCCTTATGGCATTCCTGCATTTAGCAAGTTCCATGGGTTTGTGGAAAAGGCTCACATATATAATTGACTGCCATTCCCCCTTTCCCCCTGCCGTTAACTTGGCCTGTCATCCGTCCGCTCTTCTGTATGAGGTGTGGAATCTGTCACTTCAACATGCTGTACCTCAACAACATTAGTAGAATTAGTAGAGGTCGAAACGTAGATTTTTAACTCTATTTTCTATTTTCAGCGTGCATTTAATATAACCATTTTGTTTTGCTTTTAGACCACATGCTGACGCAGCGCCTTGTCTTTGTTTTTTTACAATTAGTATAATTAGCCTCATAAATGGTACCTGTATGCTGCTGTGTGTTATCCACCGCCCTCTCACTGCTATCGGCCTTCAAATTCAGCTCTCCTGTGGTGGAATCAGTGCTGGGCAGGCTATGGTAGGGTTGGGCTGCCACAAGCCAACCTGCGCCAGAACCCATCCTGCTTTCTGCGAAGCAGCTTCGGTTAACCAAGCTTGGTCTACTGCATTGCTCCAGTCAGTGCATGGGTTTTCAGGGATTGCTGGATCCTGGCCTGTCGGCTGCATTTCTACCACCAGCAGTTTCACCCGACCAACCATACAGGGCCCCAGGGGCAAAGACAGTGAGCGTTTCCTCTTTCTTTCATCCTCCATCTGGAGGTTTGCTTGTTTAATCTGCTGACCCACCAACTCCAATTCTGCCTCCAGACAGCATTGTTTATGGGCCAAGGTAAGACCTTTTGCTCCTACATCCTCATCCGTACCTCTGCCGTACCTTGCTGTGGTTGCCAATTGTCATTATGTAAATGCAGAGCTGAGCGCTGGTCACCCCTCAGGTGCATTCCAGCTGCCTCCGTTACTGTCTGTTCCTGTGAGACTCCCATGTCTCTGTCATTTATAGTGCTTGCTGCATCTGACCATCCTTCCTTCTTGCCAGTCATGTTCTGAATGACTGACCACAGTTCCCGCTACTGGTGAGTAGGGGAATTTCCCCGGTGCCCTGACCAAATCCCCCCACCCCACCCACTTCACTAAAAATACCACCAACAGCTTAATGTGGTTCAAGGTCAGTTGACATTTATCTGTATCCCCCCTCCCCCCAGGTCGTGCCTGAAAATAGGCAGCATTTGTCTAGTGCACATACCCGGTCAACAAAAACTAAATAAATAAAACTTAGGGTGTTGATAGGTCATGTGGGGCTTCCCACTTATTTTCACTCTGCCTTTACTGCCGCTGTATTTTGTGTTTGCACTTTGGATGTCCTGTGTTTTTGTTTTACATGTCTGTACTAACCTTCCCTGGTCACCTGGGTCACACCTGGAAACGAGCCTCGGCTCAGTGTGCCTTTCCCACTTACCAAATTTTAAATAAATACATACATACATACATTTGAGGGAAATAATAATTTCCCCAAGTGTAAATACTAGCAAACGTAGGGCAAGATTGCAGCAGTTGGCAACAGTATAGTAATGTCCTCGGTGGGAAACCATTTTTGAAAGAGGTTTGGACCTGATTACCTACATTCCTTAAGTTCAGAATCACCAATCTCAAAAAACAATTCAGGCACTAGTTATGTGCAAAAAATGTCTGTGGTGCCTTGTCCCACTTCAGGGGGTTCTAAAGGAAAACTAATCAGGAGACAGTCTTAAAGAAGAATTGAAAGACAAACAGTTCTCATAGTCAGGAGATAACATGAAGGGCAAGCAGATATTCCAAAAGCAGGAAACTTAGTCATGACTATTCATGTTCCCCCAGAGGAAAATGCAACGGGACACTCGACATCCCCCACAGGCAGGCACCACATGACCCCACCTTACAGGTCACCCACCAGTATATGGCTCTGGATAAGTGGTGGTTATCTAGTAAGTCCATATGTGGATTAGTGACAGGAGGCTGCCAAGTCCAGGGACAGCTGGAGCAAATTATACATAAATAAATAAATATATATATATATATATATATATATATATATATATATATATATATTATAGTGGCAGGTAGTGCCACTATAGTTAGGTTGAGGATCATTTACATGTTAACCCCAAAGTTTGCATAATAACTTTGCAACTGTTTGATGGATTTGCCTGAAATTTACAATATGTGATCAAGACCCATACGCCTTGGGATCTGCCAAGGTTTGTCCCAGTCTGAATATGGCTCGCGGAGTTGATAAGCGTGATCTGGCATGCGTTGCAGCTTTTTTTGGAAATTCTCTGGTACAGCACCTACAGGTGCATACGGTTTGTGACGGTCGAAATCTTCAGGAACATGCAGCCAGGGTCCCGATGTGCTTTTCAAAGATTTCATGAAAAATATTAAATGGTTCAAAAGTTATTCAAAAACAAGTTCCCATTATAAGTCAATGGGAAAAGTTAACAAAAAGTTTGACAGTGTCGCAAATGCAGTTTTACTTTCACAAATGGCCCTTTTACTGTTGCAAATCCACCATTTTGTTTTCAGTTGGTGATCAGAAAAATGCTTGCCATTTAAATCTGGGACGCTCTAGCAACCTAATTCTTTTTGAATTCACCTAGTCAGACCCTGAGGATGCTAGCTGTGTCTTTATTTTGGGGTAAAACACCCCAGAAATTTGTGTTTCACATTTCTGTAAAAAGTACTTTCCCAAAGTACTTTTGCACTTGTGACACTGTTGAATGAATTTGCGAAAGCTTTCGCAAATTGCGACAGTACTCTAGGCTGTGGGAAAATGACAGCTATTCTTTGGCACTCCGCTACAAAAGAAAGGTTTGGAGTTTTGGGCTGAAATTTGGAGGGAACGCAGCTGACATCTCACATATGTGCCTTTCAGTGTATCATTGAAAAAATATTACACAGCGGCAAAGTTACCGTACTCCAAAGTTGACGCTTTTTCCCATAGGATAACATTATGGCATATGACGCATTGCAGCAATCGTTTGACGCACTGCTGCAAAATAACGGTTTGGTCTTTTGGGCTGAAATTTGCAAGGAGCACAGCCAACATCCCACAGATGTGCCTTTCAGTAGTTTGGTGAAACAATATTACAGGGAGGCAAAGTTATGGCACTCCGAACGTCTGTTTTTTTCCCATAGGATAACATTACGGCGTTCGCCACACCTTTCAGGGCCCGTATCTCGGAAACGGTGCGAGATACAGACTTTTCGTCAGAAAAATTCTTAAGTACAAAACTAGCCAAGAAAGTGATAATTCATATGACTTCTAAATTTTTTTTCTATGTGTAACCCCTAGATGGTGCTATCCCAGGGGCTACTACCCCTGCCTGATTTGCCACTAACAGGTTGAGGGGCCTGGATCCAATGGCGGGTGCCTCCACCCAGAGGTCAGGGTTTGCAATAGTTAAACTAACTTGGTCACAGCCCTCTGGGACACTGCAACCCCCCTTTCTTCCCACTAGTGGCCCACACAATATATCAGAATTACCTTCACAGTATACACTTACCCCAGGACTGGTTCCGCACTGGGACCCTGTGAAATAAGATACAGTGCAACAATCACAGTACAGTACTTTAACATAGACAAATACCTCAGGCAGTATAACTTTGCTGAAACAAGCAGCTCTGATTTATTTAGGGGGATATAACAAGGACAGGGGGAAATCAGGTTAATTAGCTTATCACTCTACTCATCTACCTATGGCTCTGTGCACAGGCCTATCCCTATCAGTTACTGTCCCTGGGTACCCAAGCCCTAGTGGCTAGTCCAAACCGTGGCAGCTGGTAGGGGCCCTTTCACACAGAGAAAAGGAAAATTAAACAGTCAGCAGTACAGTAATTCCATTTGGATTTAATGTGGCAATTCAACAGGGAGCGACCCTGAATTAGTACTCACGACCTCCAAACAAGATAGGGTCCTTCAATGTCAGCAGGGCTACTCTTGAGCTCCAAGAGACTCCTCACACATTTATATGGTAAAAGAAAGCACTATACCAAGCAGGCTGCATCTGTATCCCGATCGCAATTACGCACAATACCGGGAGAACACACAGCAGATTCAGTTCCTGACAGACCGAGTGCAATTTTCAGCAATTCCTCCAGTCTTCTACAGGGTGAGCCTGGTTTCTACTCTTCAGATATCCTTTGATTCTCTTCACAGGACGGATTCAGTCCTAACAAGCTGCTGACCGGAACTCTGGACCTTACACATGTTTTTTTTTTACTAAAACTGTGCACAGAAGGAGCACAGGGTTCCTTTCCCTTTCACTGCCAGAGCAGACTGAAACTCCACAGTGTCAGCTAAGATTAAGTAGACAGATAACTTTATTAGAAGTAGAAGGGGTCTTATTTAGGGTTAAAAAAAAAGAAAAGAAAGAAAGAAAGGCAGTGTGTGTTCTGTGCAGGGTAAGGTACTGTATCAGGTGACTTTGCTAAACCAGTAGGAGGAAAGAGAGCTTACCTGGGGGTGTGGTTTAGACACTAGAAAAGCAGGTGAGTCAAATTACAACTTCCTGTTGCTAGCCTTTTTTCTTAGAAATTGCCCTCCATCCCACCCACCCAAAGCCAGTTCTACTTTTATAGCCACTGGATTTAACTGTCAACAGGAACTTCCTGTTTGGTAGTAGAAAGGAAAGGATCATAGAGAAACATTGGTTTTGTCAACCCTAAAGTAGAAAAAGTAGCTCACTCTCCCCCCCTAGCTGCTGGTAGTGTGATACTGAGCAAGAAAGAAGGAGACTACTGAAGAAGATAGGAAGTTGCTATCCCAGAACAGAAAGGGTGAGAGTTGTAAGGAGAGGAGAGTAAGCATACAGAGAAACAGTACAGGGGACACAAAATAAGACATGATAGGAGTGGTGCAGTGCAATGGCTGTGGGGCGGCAGTGTTCGGGAGACATTCTGGAGGCTGCGATGCTGCCCTATTTGCTTGCACCTCTCTGGTCTGAGAGAGGAGGTTGCCTGTGTCCAGGCTGACCTGGCTAGGATTAGAAACTCCTCCCCACCCAGGGACCACCAGGGCCAATGCCACTGCCTCAGAGGTTGCCAAGAAAAGGAGTGGCTGGACCAGGGGCTCAAGGAGGGAGAGGGTGGTGGAACAGAGTTGCATTCCTCCAGCTGTACCTCTTCACAATTCATTCACTCTTCTGGTGGATAGTGGTTCCTCTATGGAGGCACCTGTAGTGGAGACCATGGAGGATGCTGGGGACCTTCACAAAGGAGACCCAAAGGAGGGTGGCATGGGACCCCACAGGGGAAGGAAACAACTCCTGGTGGGGGACTCAATCATTAGGGGGTAGAAATGGGGGATGATGGGGAGAGGGAGGTAAGGTGCCTTCCTGGTGCCACTGGCCTTGAGGGACAGGAGGTTAATCCCTCAGGACTCGTGGGAGAAGCTGCACGAGGGAGGGAGCTGGATGTCATTGTCCACCTGGGGACAAATGACCTGGCTAGAAATGGATCAGAGCAGTGCAAGAGGAGTTTGTAGAGTTGGGAAGGGCCTTAGGACAAGTAGCGACACGGTAACCTTCTCGGAGGTGCTGCCTGTCTATGGCAAGGGAGATGTTAGGGCACTTCTCACCAGGGAATTCAATGAGTGGTTGAAAAACTGGTGTGGAGCTCAGGGTTTTGGCTTCATTGGGGACTGGGGAGCCACCTGGAGGAATGCAGACCTATACTGGTGCGATGGTCTGCATCTGTCCAGGGGGGAACCAGGATCCTAGGTGAGAGGTTTAAATGCTTCATTGGCAAGCATTTAAACTAGCCAAGGGGGGAGGCACTGAAAAGGAGCTGGGAAATCTGAGCCTCCTCCCACAAAACATGGTGATTAGTGAAGTAAATGCCAGGGTACAGAAGTTATTAGGGAGCAGAACAGATTTAAATGTAAAACAAGGCAAAGGCAGTAAGGACAGAAATGGGGCTAAAAGGGGTAAGGCTATCAAAAAGTGGAGGGTGATGAGTACCAATGCCCGTAGTCTGTGTAACAAGCTCCCTGAACTAGTGGCCTTGATGGAAGAGGGTTGCCTGGATATTGTGGCAGTCACAGAAACATGGTACACAGAGAACCATGAATGGGATGTCAACATACCAGGATACGCAATCTACAGAAGGGACAGGGAGGGTAAAAGAGGAGGAGGAGTAGCTCTCTATGTAAAGGAAGGGATCAAAGCAACAGAACTAAAGAGTAAACAGGGAGCAGATGAGGCACTTTGGGTCACCCTGGAGACAGGAAATGGCACCACAATCCGCATGGGGGTTGTATACAGACCCCCATCTCAGGGGGAGGGAATGGACATGGAAATGATAGAAGGCTTTCTTAGAATGGCAGAAAAAGGGGAGATATTGTTGATGGGGGACCTGAATATGCCAGATGTTAACTGGAGCACCTTTGCTGCAGGCACATCCAAGAGCAGGGTCATTCTTGATGCCCCTACAGGGGCATGTCTCAGACAGCTCGTATTGGAACCGACTCGGGAGGAGCAATCTTAGACCTGGTACTTTCAAATGGGGATGGAGAAAGAATCTCAGATTTAGAAGTGGGTAGCCATCTGGGAACAAGTGACTACCAAACAGTGTGGTTCACGATAAACACAGCCATACAATCAAGCTACACGAAGCAAAGAGTACTAGACTTTAGGAGGGCTGACTTTGGGAAAATGAGAGAGTGCCTCAGAAAACACTAGCAAACAGGCAAGAAGGAGGGGTGGAGGAACAATGGGAAGTGATCAAACAGCCATCACAGAGGCAACAAGCCTTATGTAAAAAAATCAATAAAACACAACGAAGGAAAAAACGCTATGGTTCACAAAAGAGGTGGAGGGAAAGTTAAGGAGAAAAGGCAGCATTCAGGAAATATAAGGAAACACAGAAGGAGCAGGACAGAGAACTTTATCAGTTAAAGCAGAAAGAGGCTGGGAAGGTAGTCAGAATAGCAAAGGCCCAAACCGAAGAAAGGATAGCAATTCTGTTAAGAAGGGGATAAGACCTTTATAGGTACATTAGGGAGCGAAGAAAGACCAAAGGAGGATACTGAAGCTTAATAAAGGAGAGGGAATGTGGGTAGAGGGTGACAGTGAAAAAGCAGGGTTACTGAATGAATATTTCTGCTCAGTATTCACAAAGGAAGAGGAGGGGGAGTTACCTAAACCAAACAAGAGAAACACTCTGAAGATGGGGGTTGATACCAGTCCATTTACAGAAGAAAGGGTTCTGAATGAACTAATAAAATTGAAGGTGGACAAAGCAATGGGGCCTGATGGGATTCACCCAAGAATTCTAAAAGAACTAAGGGTAGAACTAGTGACATCGCTGACTACTCTCTTTAACAAATCATGGGAGGATGGGGTGGTACCCAAGGACTGGAGGAGGGCAGATGTAATTCCTCTTCACAAAAGTGGGAGCAGGACAGAGGCAGGAAACTACAGACCAGTTAGTTTGACCTCAGTGGTGGAAAATGATGGAATCACTTCTGAAGGAAAGAATTGTTGAGTACCTAGAGGCCAGTGGGCACAGGACCCTAGGCAGCATGGATTCACGATGGGAAGGTCGTGTCAGACGAATCTAATAGATTTCTTTGACTGGGTGACCAAAGTAGTAGATCAGGGAGGGCTGTGGACATGGCCTACCTAGATTTTAGCAAGGCATTTGATACAGTCCCCCACAAAGATTAATACAAAGATAGACAGCCTTGGAATGGGTCCCAAGGTGGTAGCCTGGATAAAAATTGGCTAGACAACAGGACGCAAAGGTGTAGTAAATGGAGTACACAGTGAAGAAAGGAGGGTTACTAGTGGGGTACCACAGGGTTCGGTACTGGGACCAGTCCTTTTAATGTCTTTATAAGTGACATTGCAGAGGAACTGGAAGGAAAAGTATGTCTCTTTGCAGATGACACAAAGATCTGCAACAGGGTTGATACACAGGATGGAGTGGAAAGGATGAGAAGGGACTTGGCAAGGTTGGAGGAATGGTCAAATGTATGGCAGCTCAGATTCAATGCAAAGAAGTGCAAGATAATGCACCTGGGAAACAAAAACCCAGGGGAAGCGTACACAATGGGGGGTGAGATACTGACAACAGTAAAAATGGAAAGGGACCTGGGGGTAATTATATCAGATGACCTAAAGGTGGGCAAGCAATGTGAGAAGGCAGTAAGGAAGGCTGGAGGGATACTGGGATGCATAGGAAGAGGCATCAATAGTAGAAAACAGGAAGTTGTTATCCCTCTGTACAGACAGTTGGTGAGACCCCATCTGGAGTACTGTGTACAGTTCTGGAGACCCCATCTCCGCAAAGACATAGACAGAGTGGAGGCTGTCCAGAGGAGGGCAACCAAAATGGTGCAGGGTCTGCACCAGAAGACATACAAAGAAAGACTAAAGGAGCTTAATATGTATACTCTTGAGGAAAGAAGGGAGAGAGGGGACATGATAGAAACTTTCAAGTACCTCAAGGGAATTAACAAAGTCCAAGAGGGTAGCATCTTCCAGAAAAAGAGATGTGCAAGAACAAGGGGGCACAATTTGAAGATAGAGGGGGGACGGCTCAGGGGTAATGTGAGGAAGTATTTTTTCACTGAGAGGTTGTGGATGCATGGAACAGCCTCCCTGAGGAGGTCGTGGAGTCAAGAACAGTGGTGGACTTCAAGAATGCATGGAACAGGCATAAGGCAGTCCAAGGGGCGGGTAAGAGGAAGTAAGCTGTTGGTTAACTAGGATCTGCAGCTTATCTGTTAGGTAGGAAAATGGGCAGACTAGGTGGGCCAAGCGGTCCTTATCTGCCGTCAAATTCTATGTTTCTATGTTTCTCCAACAGACAAAACCGGGCACTTCCTTTGAGTTCCTCCCAGTTCTTGACTGGATTGGCTGTCACTCACAAATGACTGCTGCAGTTGGTCCAAAAAGGCGCCGAAGTCTAAACTACATCTCCCAGAGTCACTGCCCATACAATCCTCTTGTGGCTGGCTCAGATTATGAGTCCAAGTTCTGATTCGTCCAAGGCACCATTTTAGAGCTAGCTTACCCCACACTGATTGGTCCAGTTCAGCAGTTCAAAACCAGAATGGGGAACTAGGGCAGACACAGTTCTGACTGCAAAGAAAGCAGGTTAGACAAACTGTAATTTCATTATTACTCTAACTGATTTCTGGCAAACAGTTACATCTTTCAGATAGGTTCCTTTGTACTCCTAGTGACTGCAAAATGGAGTGAATTGGCAGTAGTTCGAGTGGTACTCAAACAGAGAAACACACAGTCCCCCCATATAAACTAATTATGTCTGCAAGCAGACAGCTCTTAAAGAGACAGTACCAGAGGCTCTAAAAACACTCACTGATAAATGGCTTAAACGCCAAACACCATTCAGGCTTGGAGCATTCAAGCAAGCTCCTGGAAGTCTTTTGGGAACCCCCATTTGCAGGGGGGTTACATATGTCATACAGTTCCTGAGATATAAGCAATTTACTATTCCAAGTCATCATTTTCTGTTCCGAGTCATTATTTTGCATACATTCTTTGTACTCACTGTCTTTCTCTGTGCAGCTTTTGGGGAAAACCAGCCTGTGTGCTTACATTACTGTTACCATTATCATTTCCGCTTGCGGTTCCGTACCAGTTTCATTTACCGTTCACGTCTACGCCACCATGTGCGTTACCCTTTGCATTTTCATTTGCGGTTGCGTTTGCGTTGTTTTTGAAATTTCTGTCTACAGTACTGTTTCTCTTTCTGTTTCGCTTTGCGTCACCATGCGCATTACGATTTGCGTTTGCGGGCACAATGTTACTATGTGACAAGACATCATGTAACAGAGGCGCGGGGTGTGCAGGGGCCCTGCGCTCCGCGCCGCATTATGTGGCAGGCAGCGTGGGGCGGCATCAGGGCTCTACT
This sequence comes from Neoceratodus forsteri, assembly GCA_016271365.2. Taxonomy (NCBI): domain Eukaryota; kingdom Metazoa; phylum Chordata; order Ceratodontiformes; family Ceratodontidae; genus Neoceratodus; species Neoceratodus forsteri. The sequence goes on from CM028130.1 coordinate 945,811,474, forward strand.
CTCCAACCGCCCGCATTACATTCACTATTTCTCGTTATCATTCTCAAAAAGAAGGGAAATTAGAGGCAAAAAACTCCATTTAATGCATCAGTTAGGGTTGTTCCACAGCAACAAAAGCGAGGAAATTCGATGTTAGGGTTGAAACCCCCTTTGCACCCCTTCAGCCCACCCCCAACCGGAATCAGGGTGTGCGTTGGGGTCATCGGTCCTAACTCTCACCCCATTCTCCAATCCTCAGCTTCTTTCCACATGTGATGGGGTGAGAGTTAGGGCCACCGACCCCAACGTGCACCCCAATTCCAGTTGTGGGGTGGGCTGGAAGGGTGCAAAGGGGGTTTCAACCCTAACATCGAATTTCCTCGCTTTTGTCACTGTGGAACAACCCTAACTGATGCATTAAACAGAGTTTTTTTGCCTCATATATATATGGATACACACACACACACACACACACACACACACACACACACACACTCACATGCAGTATATTGTACAATTGTAACAGTTAACTTCATCGTGAAGGATAAATAAGGAGATACAAATTAGGTAGTGGGAGTGAAAAGGGTGCCAAGCTAAACATTGATCTGGATTGCTAATAATGCAAAATGAAAGCCTTGGGGAAGCGAGGCAGGTACAATGCAGACAATGGAAGAGTGCCAAAAGGTCTTGACAGAGGTAATAGCATCAAACAATAGCAAGCAGAAAGTTTCAGTAATGTTTAAAGGTAGTTTCTGATCGCTTTCTATTTCTGAAGTGTTTTTCTGTTTCTGTGTGCTTGTTAGATGGTTTTCTACCTAATGGTATTGGGTGTGATATGAAAAGCAGTGCTTTACCTGGCAGGAGACATGTCTAGCTCTGTTCCTGCCATCATCAGCGTGTGACCTCACTCATTGCTACATCACAAACAGTGCTGCCTGATTGGTAACATGTCTCACAAGTTACCAGTCAAGCAGCAGGAGATTGGCTCTTCTTGGTTACTAATGATGTCACTGTCAATGAGGGCACAATGCTGATGATGTATAGGGAGGAACAGAACTGACTATGTCAGCCTTCAGGCAGAGTGCTGTTCGACATGTCACACCTAGTGCTGTCACGTAGAAAATCTAATTAGCAAAACAGAAAAGACAAAAATTCTTTAGCTGTCAAAAATGATAGCTGACTAGTTCTGAAAGTTAGTATTCATTCCAGGCAGTGCACTAGCTCTTTAACTGATTGATGAATTCATTGATTTGTGTTGCCTGGGAAGGGAGGGATAGGAAATATTCTTATTTTCAGTCTAGTTCCATGGGGGGGAAGGGGTCTAGACAATGGGGAAATTTTTCTATTCTTTTCAAAAAGTGCCATGGGTTCTTTTACATATGCCGGAGCAACCACTAAAACAGGACCTCAGTTTAAGTCCACATCCTAAAGATGGCATCTCACAACAGCAGAATGAACCCAAATGCCATTCTGGGGCATCAGTATGGTTACATATAGGGATGGGGGAAACAGGTATGGATAAGTTCAAAACCTCCCAGAACCATTGCAATTTTCTGTATAAGGAGCCAAGGCAGTTTTATTTATATAGTGCCCAATCCCAGGAGCTCTGAGCACCTCATAATAAGTAAAATATATTGAAATTAAAACAGTATAAATTAATACATAATAGTGCAGTACCAGACCCATAGCTGACAGAAAACAGATGTGTTTTTAAATAGGATTTAAAAGGGTAATTGAAGGAACACCTCTAACCTTATCAGAACCTTTTTTCAAGTTCTGATAAGGTTTTGGTAACTTTTAAACAATGATTTGGGACCTTAATACACCCATATGGTACAAATTAATAAACAAAACAGCTGCTAGGCAGCATGGGGGGGGGGGCCATGCTGCCTAGCAGCTGTTTTGTTTATTAATTTACAATTAATTTTTCTCTCAGGCCTACCTCACTCAGGCTCTGGCTCCATCAGGCCGCTCCTGCATCCCCCCCCTCCACTGTGCCTGTTGATCACTGGGCAGTCCACAATCTGCCAATCTAGACCCTTGGCCACTGATGGAAGCCCCCTGAGCTTACTGCCATGTGGCAGGACCCAGGCCACTGACATTGCATGGTCACCTGTGATGTCAGGTCCCCCTCTGGTAATAGAAGGCACTCAAGCAACAGATCGAGTCTCTGTCTCCAGAGTTGGGATGTATGCCTTAATGAACTTGGTAAGTGTGGCTGACAGGGAAGTTATTTAATTGTTATGTTTTGACAAGAGGAATCAGCTTGGTAGGGCTGGGTTTGCGGGGTGGGGAGTGACAAATGTAATATAAAAATAAGACAGGTGCAAAACAGAAAAATTCCAGAACGTAAAGTGAACAAAAATTACAATGATGATAAATACAGAGAACACTGGCCGGGCAACCATACGTGACCAGCCTGTGCTGCCACAGCGGAGTTCTGATTTCACCAGACTTCAAGAGCAATGCTCGAGGGGTCCATGTAATCTGAGGCTTGCGGTGGCAGCTCAGGCTAGTTGGGCACGTGGTTGCACAACCAGTATTTTTTATAGTGTGTATGTATATATATATATATATATATATATATAGGGGATACATGATGGGCAGGAGTGGAATATGGAAATATTCTCACTCCTGCAGAGTGAGGCATGGATATCTCACGAAGTGCTGAAGGCACATGTGGGATATCCATACCTCACGATGGTGAGCAGAATATTATTCCACAATCTGCACATCATGTGCGATTTATACAATAGGGGACTGAGTACTTAGCTGGTTTATTAAATAGTTTAGTTGTTGTGAAATGTTCTGTTATAGTGGCTGAAAGTTAAATCCACAGGTTATTAGTTTGTAGCAAGTTTGTATGAATGAAGTTTCTCTGGTTAGGTTGCGAATGGGACGGTAGTGGTATGTGACTGGATGTTTTCGTGAATGTCTGTGATGTGATTGGTTGGTGTTGTGTGTTGTAGTTCCTTATTGGTTGGGTGTTATGTATTCCTGTGAAGTGATAGGTTGTTCGCTTGGAATGGGCGGGAGTATACATAGATACATGGATACATAGACAGTGTCGGCAGATAAGGGCCTATGGCCCACCCAGTCTGCCCATTTGAGCTTGTAAGTTCAGTTTGTTTTCCTAGAAGTCTGTTTCCCCTTACCCCTGACCTCTAGAATTTCTTTATGTCTATCCCATGCATTCTTAAATCCCGTGATTGTTTCAGCCCCCACCACTTCCTCTGGCAGGGTGTTCCACTTGTCCACCACCGTTCTGTGAAGAAATTCTTTCTCATGTTTCCTCTGAATCGCCCTCCCACCAACTTCATCCCATGCCCTCTAGTCCTGGAACATCTTTTTGCTTAAAAATAGTGTTTTCCTGCACCCTGTTCCTCCCTGTAAGATACTTGTATGTCTCTATCATATCCCTCTCTCCCCTCCTCTCCTCCAGGGAGTACATGTTTAGTTCCTTCAACCTGTCTTCATAGGACTTGTGATGCAATCCATGCACCATCTTTGTTGCCCTCCTCTGGACCTTCTCTACCCTGTCTATGTCCTTACATAGGTATGGTCTCCAGAACTGTACACTGTACTCCAGGTGGGGCCTCACTAGTGTCTTGTATAGCGGAATTATGACCTCCTTTTCCTGCTGGTGATGCCCCTGCCTATACATCCCAGCATCCTATTTGCTTTACCTGCTGCCTTGTCACACTGTTTCTACCTTGAGGTCATCAGAGATGACAACCCCAAGATCCCTTTCCTGCTTGGTGCATGCTATATCCTCACCCCCCCAACTGATATATTGTGCCAGGGTTTTTGTGCCCCATATGCATTATCTTGCACTTCTTTGCATTGAATTTCAACTGCCAAACCCCTGACCATTCAAGTTTCTGCAGGTCGCTTCTCATTCTGTCTACACCCTCTGGTGTGTCTACTCTGTTACAGAGCTTTGTGTCATCAGCAAACAGTGAAATTCTGCCTTCTAGATCCTGTGCAATGTCACTGATGAAGATGTTGAATAGGACCAGTCCCAGCACTGATCCCTGTGGTACCCCACTGGTCACTCTTCCCTCTGTGGAGTGACAGCCATTTACCACCACCCTCTGTGTCCTGCCACCCAGCCAGTTACCTACCCACCACACTACTGTCCTGCCCACACCCATATTCCCCAGTTTGTGTAATAGTCTTCTATGAGGCACAGTGTCAAAGGCCTTGCTGAAGTCCAGATAGGCCATGTCCACTGCCCTCCCCTGATCCACTTCCCTAGTCACCCAGTCACAAAATTCAACGAGGTTGGTCTGACATGACCTCCCCCTGGTGAAACCATGCTGCCTTGGGTCCTGTAGTCCATTGACAACCAGATGTTCCACCAATCTCTCCTTCAGTAGTGCTTCCATGATCTTCCCCACTACTGAGGTGAGGCTGACTGTCTGTAGTTCCCTGCTTCCTCTTTGTTCCCACTTTTGTATAAAGGGAACTACATCTGCTATCCTCAGTCTTTGGGTACCTCCCTGTTTCCAGTGATCGGCTAAACAGGATAGCCAGAGGTTCAGCCACTACCTCTCTTAGTTCTTTAAGGACCCTGGGGTGCACCCTGCCTGGCCCCATTGCTTTATCAACTCTTATTACTTCCAGTTCCTTCAGGACCCTTTCTCATGTAAAGGGACTTGTGTCCATTTCTGCACCATTCTCACCCCTTGTACTCCCTTCAGACCCATTACCCTCCTCTTCCTCAGTAAAGACTGAGCAGAAATACCTGTTCAATATGTCAGCTTTACTGTTGTCATCCTCCATGCGGCTCCCATCCTCCCCCTTCAGTCTCACTATCCCTCCCTTTGTCTTTCTTTTTTCACTTATGTACCTGTAAAAGGTTTTGTCCCCTTTACCCACTGATTTTACAATGTGTTCTTCTGTCTGAGCTTTGGCTTCCCTTACTGACCTCCCTGCCTCCCTTTGCTTCTCCTGGTACTTCTCCCTATCCCCTTCTACCTGTGTCTTTTTGTATTGCCTGAATGCAATCTTTTTGGCTTTCACTTTCTTTGATACCTCTTTGGAAAACCATAATGGTCTCCTCTTCCTTTTCCTCTTGCTAACCTGCTTAATGCATAATTCTGTTGTTCTTGTAATCCCCATTTTAAATACTGCCCACTGTTCCTCAACCCCTGATTCCTGTCCCATTCCCCTTAATGCCTCTTTCAAGTATCTCCCCATTTTCCCAAAGTCTGCCCCCCTAAAATCCAGGATACGTGTTTTTGTGTGGTTTGATTCTGCTCTTTCTGTGATTTCAAACCACAATGACTGGTGGTCACTGTTACCCAGGTGCTCCCCCACTGTTACCCCCATCACACTGTCCCTGTTTGTGAGCACAAGGTCCAGTATTGCCTTCTGCCAAGGTATTTTTGCCGTCTTCCTGAATCGGGTTTTGTATTGCACTTGATATTTTAATGCCTTTTTCAGATGTTTGCCTTTAGTTTTTCAGTTTCATGTGTTTTGTGTTGTATGGACTGTCATGTATAAAATGCAGGGTGCTTGGGTTTGTAAAATCTGTTGCGAGTGTTGTTACCGGCAGTGTGGTGCGATCCAGTCCGTGACTTTTGCATTTTAGGAGGAACGTGGAGCTATCCTGAATATTGAAGAAATGATTTACCAGATATAGTACTGATGGAAAAGAAAACATTGATATTGTGGGACATTGTGTTGCAGAATATATGCTCTGGGTATGTGGGGTATTTGATGTCTGTTGCAGAGGTTTGAGTCGGATGTCACTTTAAGTACACTTGCAGTTGCGGGCAGTCAGTGTGTGAGATTTAATACTTAATTTGTGTGTTATGGGTTTGTAATATGGGGTATATGAAAACCTGTGCTGTATAGAAAAGTAGTCTGGTTATGGATGTGCATGTACTGATGTAACGACTGTGAGAATATTACTTGCTGACGTTTGCACTGTGTGTATATTTGTAAGCAGGTATCACAGTGCATACGTCACTGAGCAGTTATACAATGGGGGTGAGCGATATGTGTTTTTATTTCATGTGTTATCAGCTCACTCCTATTGTATAAATATATATCTATATATCTATATATATATATATATATATATATACACACATATATATTTTTTTTAAACTAAAGTGTTTTTTCTCTGCGCTCCACAACAGCTGTGAACATGCAGCCATTTCAGTTCAGAACTTGAATTGATTGCTGTGCATGCAGCAGTGCTGTGAGAAACACTAGCTGCCTCAAGGATTTCCGATCAGCTAGAACCTTGTTGTACCACAAAAGGGTACAACTGTGGGTAAGCTCCCCAATTCAACTTACCTGGTAGGGCTATGGCTCTCCGACCCTCTGCTGGGAGTCCTCCAAGCAGCTGTGGTGGGGCTCAAGCCTGGATGCCCCTCCATGCCCACAGACTGCTGCAGTGCCCGATTCAGGGCCTCAGCCCAGGATGTGGATGGAGCCGGGGTCCGGCTGGTGTTTCTGTGCCTCCGAGAGCAGTGGGGAGGTTGGAGCAGCCCAATACTCTGACACCATGGGGCAGCATGAAAAAGAACTACAAATATGGCAGCTGTGTGCCCAGAGCACTTGCACGGCAGCCTGGAAAGGGGATTTAAAGGAGCCATGGCTCTGTTCTGATTTCAGCCATGCAGCTGACAAAAAGTCTATATGTCCCCAGCTCCAGAGGCAGGAGAGGAACCAAGGAACATTAGTATGTTAGACTGGAAGGTTTCCGGTCACTGCAGGGGGAATGTTGGTAGCCCTATTAAGGGCAAACCATTTAAACTAAAGGGCTGTGCTGGTCAGAGTACTCCCAGCACAAGATGGCAGCCCCCATAAAAAATTACAAACTGCGGCTGCTGAGAAAATACCAAGAGGCAGCTTGGAGGTCACATAGGGCACTGCAGCCAGTGAGAGGGAGGCTGTGCAGGGAAAATAAAAGGCAGGTTCTAGCATGAAAAAAGAGAGAGAGAGATCAGAGTGGGGTAGTCCAGAGAGGAGCAGTAGGGTGGCATGGGGAGAGAGATTGCCAAAGAAAATCAAGTCTGTCTGGCTGTGTGCTTCCTGGCTACCCACACTTAAAGTTGAGTGCAGGACAGGAAACAGCAGCTCTGTGGGACTGCATGCAGACGAGTCCCATTGTAAGCTCAGGCAGCAGGACCGACTGGACTGAAAAGTACAGTGGGTTGCTGAGCTTGAGTGAACCACAGGCTCCTGTGGAATAAACTGAGCAGGAACAGGGAAGTTCAGCCAAGGGAGAGATCTGGAAGTCGGGCTGCCCTGCTCATGCCCTGTGGGAGGAGTAGCATTACCCAGGAGGGGCAAGGGAACCCTGCCAATTCGTTCCCCAGGCTGAAGGAGCAGACACCCCAGAGCAGAAGGATGAACAGGTCTGCCTGAGTGAACACTGTCTATAAAGGCCTGTGGGTAAAGTTGGAAAGGCCAGGCAGGAGAAGATCATCATGCTGAACCCCCCCCCCCAGTTCTGTCTGTCCACCAGTGGTGTACCCTCAAAAGAGACCCTCCGAGGCATCTGACCCCTCATCAAGCAGAGAGTCCCATCCGGCAACCTGCAAGAGAACTGTGAGTACCCCGAGCCATGGCTCTGGGGAGTTATTGACTAGTTAGTTAGGGTCTGGGGCTAAGCACGACAAAGGTGATGCACAGGTTGGGAAGACTGGAACTTAAGTACAAGTTGTTTCTGTGTTATCTGGGCCCCAATGAAAGACCCCAGGCCTGCATCTTGAAGCGGTGAGGGACCCACCATACAGGGACAATTTGGGTGCACCCAAAGGGGAGGAGAGGGGTTTCTATTGGGACAGTACTGTTTATCTGAAAGTACAAGGTGATTGACCTTGCCCTCCTTGTGTTGTACTCTAAATAAAAGGGGTGTGGTTTGCCATTTATTTATTGTCCTTTGTGGTTATTCGAAAAGTGTTATCGAGGGATGGGGCAACAGTGGGGAGAACTGTGTTTGTGAGGTAAGCCTTGCAGGGGCAGCTCACTTATTTCCTGGGGGGTGAAAACCTGTTATTTGTCCACAGGAGTCCTTGCCACTACCCCGGGTGGAGGCACTGTGCCACAATTGCCACCACTGCCAGAACTTAGGCCCAACCCCTCGGAGGTGAATGCGGAGTACCCCAAAGGCCACGGGACAGCCCAGGTGAGTTTAGGGGTTGTTACAAGTGGAGGCACCGCTGAGATTCAACGCCCTAATGGTTATCCCCGTAATTACAGTTTAAATATTTTGGTACCCCTCCCCCTTGTGTGTTCTCCTTTTTCTTTTTCTTTCTTTGGTGGGGACAGGCAAAATGGAGTTCCAGGAGGTAGAGGATTGGTGTGCATTTGAGAGCCTTGACCCCCAAAAGATGCTTCTAGTAAGTGATATAACAGTGGGACAGATGAAGGAGTTTATTTTGGAAACCTTAAAAGGGGTCCTGCTTGACTGTGCGGTGCTGAAAATTTAAAGGGTGACCACGGACCTTGGTTAGAGGTGTAGGAACCTAGTAATAGAAACGGGCAAGGACTTCAGCCCCGTGGACATACCTCCTGGGGTGACTCTAGATAAGTCCCAAGAGACTTGGGTGCTGCTGAAAAGGGGATGGATGGTCCGCCCCTGGGAGATCCGCCCTCCGCCCCCAACCGAGGACAAAGAGAGTTTTGAAGCCAGTCTGGGGTCCCTGCTTGCTAGTGAAGGTAAATCCCTGAGGGACCTTCAGGCCATGTTCCTGGAGGGGAGGCTTCTCCCTATGATTTTGCTGGGGGGACAGTCCTCCTATGTGGTTGAGGTACATCAACAGTACAAGCGGCTTAGCACCTTCTTGGGGGCAGTCCCCACACCCACTGGGGAGGATGATTTTCACTCCTGGGTAAGCCAGGCTGCCCAGAAGATCCAGGTCTGGAGGTGTACTGAAGAGGAAAAGTGCAAGCGGGTTGTGGAAAGTTTAAGGGGCATGGTGTTAGATGTGATTCGGCCCCTACAGGCCAGCCAGCCCACTTGTAACCCAGATGACCATCTGGCCATTCTGAGAAGTGTTTTTGGAGTGGTCAAGAAGAGAGAGGTCATTTTGTTCCAGTTGTGGGGCACCATGCGGCAGCAGGGCAAAAAATTATCACAGTATATTACCCAGGTGGAGGTAGTGGTGTGCAAGGTCGCTGAGGCTGGGAAAGACCCCCTAGGATTGGTGGCTCAGATGAGGCTCGAGCAGATACTTACAGGGGCGGTACACTCCCACCTGACTCTAATCTCCCTCTGGTTGTGGGACCGGAAGTCTAATCCCCCATCGTTCAAGCAGCTGTTGAATGAGATAAAGGAGGAAGAAGCCCAGGAGGATGTCGGTGACCAGCTGCCGGTGCTCACCACCACCAGTGCTGCCCTGCGACTCCAAGCTCCGAACCCATTGGGACAGTCTTGTTTTCCTAAGTTGGGCAGTGTGCTGAAGGAGCCGAGGGATTGTGTGCAGGACTTGAAAGGGAGAGGCAGAACATCTCCTACCACTGCAGGGGCTGAGTTCCAAGAGATGAAGGACAGTGTAAGAGCCTTGCAGCTGGCGATAGAGTCCCTGCCTTTTCAGATTGAGGTTATGCCCAACACCCGGCAGCAGCCCCCAGGCCCAGGTCCCGCATGTCCCTTGGACCCAGAGAAAGGTGGTTCTGTTTCAAATGTGGGCAGGATGGCCATACACGGCGAGGCTGCCTCGGTGTGGAAAATCCCCAGCTTGTATCTGAGAAACAGAGGCGGAAGGATCAGAGAAACTCCACTGGGGACCAGTGATGGAGCTATTTGAGCCCCCGAAATGGCATTGCTCCACCAAATGGACAGACCCCCATGTTCCACCCAACAGTGGGGTGCCACTTGGCCTGATTGGTCCCCAGGATGATGCCAAAAAATTTGATTGAGGGAAAGTCTTGTTTCACCTTGCTGGATAGCGGGTCACAGGTCACCATCAAACACCGGCCCTTTTATGACTGACATTTGCAACACTTCCTCTCCTACCCCTGCCTGGGTTGTCCCTGTGGGGGATAGGTAGCTCAGACTACCCCTACGATGGATATTGCCTGGTCCGCATATCTTTCCTCTCCAAGGGGGCTGATACACATCCCACTATTGAGACCCTAGCCCTGATTTTCCCTGAGCCGAAAGGCATGTCGGACACCCCAGCGCTAATTGGGACCAATACCAATAATGTTCGGGCAACTGGCACTGATGAGCACCAGCAAAGGCAGGGCAGATGAGCTGGTGAACCCTTTGGTAAAGGCCATGGTAAAAAGGGTGGGCTTGGAGGTGGCAATCAGCCCCAGCAATGCGAGGGAGGACTTGGTCAGCGTAGTCTGCCAAGTAGATGGAAAAGAGTTAACCCTACCACCCAGTACTGAATGCTGCATTGTGGGCATTGCTCAGTTTGAGCAGCCACCCCAGGGGACTGCCTTCATCATCGATGCCCCACCCCCCGGGCAGTCTACCGAAAGGTCTATTGGTACAGAGGGGGTACTGCCCCCTCCGGACACCTCCCAGATCAGGCTGGTTACAATGAGGGTTCAAAATGAATCCAAGAGACCTGTGGTCATCAGAAAGGGCCAGGCATTGGCAAACATCTACCGGTGTGACAGAGCCATGGCAGCCAACCACAGGGAAACTCCAGTGGATGAGACAGACCCATCTTTGTTTGCATTTGGGAGTTCCCCTATACCCGACAGTTATAGGTGGAGCTTAAGTCAGAAGTTAGCCAAGTGTCGGCGGGTTTTCTCGCTCCATGAGCGGGACATGGGTTGTGTGACAGGGGAAGAACATCGGATTCATCTGAAGGATGATCGCCCTTTCAGGGAGAGATCTCAGAAGTTAGCCCCAGTGACATAGAAGATGTCCAGCAACACCTACTGGAGTTATTGAATGCCGGCGTTATCACCGAGTCTCAAAGCCCTTATGCCTCCCCCATTGTAGTAGCCCGGAAGAAGAGCAGAATGGTGAGGATGTGCATAGACTACCGCTCGCTAAATACAAGGACCATCCCTGATCAGTACACTGTGCCTCAGTTGGGGGTGCGCTGGCCAGTCTGTCCGGGAGCAAGTGGTTCTCTGTGTTGGATCTCCAGAGTGACTATTATCAAATCCCCATTGTGGAGGAAGATAAAGAGAAGACTGCATTTATTTACCCATTGTGGTTCTACCAGTTCGAGTGTATGCCCCAGGGAATATCTGGAGCCACTTTCCAGCGCTTGATGGAGAAGGCTGTGGGGAATATGAATTTGCTTGAGGTTATCGTCTACCTGGATGACCTTATTATCTTTGGGTGCACATTGGAAGAACACAAGACTTGATTTATGAGGGTGCTGGATCGGTTGGAGGAGTTTGGCCTCAAGGTCTCCATTGACAAGTGCCAGTTTTGCCAGCCTGTTGTGAAGTATGTCAGGCACATCATCTCGGCGGAAGGTGTGCAGACTGATCCAGCTAAAGTGGAAGCCCTCACCACGTGGCCCAGGCCCACCCACTTACGAGCCCTGCAGTCCTTTCTGGGGTTTTGTGGCTACAACCGTCGGTTTGTGAAGGGCTACTCAATGGTGGTGCACCCCCTGAATAATCTGATGCAAGGCTATCCTCCCCCAAATAAAAGGAAGGGAGCATACCCCCCTAAGGGATACTTGCATATGGGTGAACTGTTTGGGGACCCGATGGACCCCTGAGTGTGAGGCTGCATTCAGGGAGATCATTCAGAGGCTCAGAGAGGCCCCTGATCTCACTTTTGCTGACCCCAGAAAGCCCTATGTCCTTCACACCGATGCCAGTTTGAATGGTTTCGGAGCCATACTGTATCAGGAGTATCCCAAGGGGTTTTGGCCTGTGGCTTTTGCTAGCCGTGGCCTGACCCCCTCCGAAAGGAATTACCCAGTGGATAAGCTGGAATTCCTAAAGTGGGCTGTGACAGAAAAGTTCTATGAATACCTGTACGGGGTCCTCTTCACCATCCACACAGACAACAACCCCGTGACATAAGTTACCACCACACCGAAACTGGACGCTGCAGGGCGCCGATCGCTCTCTGCCCTCTCCATCTACAACTTCAGTCTCGAGTATCAGAGTGGGTGAGCCAATGTAGATGCTGTTGCTTTGTCCAGATGTCCAAACGCCGATACTCCCACCCCCCCAGTTCAAATCGAACCTGCCCTGGTACAAGTGTTGTGTTCCCAGGTAGGGCCCGGGGTTGATTCAGTCGTGAACCCCACCAGAGCCATAGATGTGCTGGGGGCCCCACCAGAGTTTATACCCCCTGCCTATCCAAATTTTGCAGGACTGGATATCTCTTCACTGCCCCAGCCCAGCAAAACTGACCTACAGCGAGTGCAGGGAACTGACCCAGTCATACGAGACCTCCTATAGGCTCTCAAGAAAGGGCAGTCCCCCCGCCAAGTGCAGAATCATCACCCCAATGCCCAATGCATGCAGACAGAGTGGGAAAAGCTAGTCCTGTGGGATGGGATACTGCTGCTAAAAGTGCAGGACAATGACCACCCAGGACACTCTGAGCTTCAGCTGGTACTGCCTGAAGCATATCGTGGTGCCGTCCTCAAGTCCCTGCACAATGACATGAGTCACCTGGGCTATGAACGCACCTTGGATTTGTGCAGAGCCAGGTTTTATTGCCCAGGATGAAAACTGATGTGGAGAACCACTGCAAACACTGCTTGCGGTGGATACAGAGAAAGACCTTACCCAAACGAGCCTCCCCCTTGGTCAACATCTGTACCAGCGGGCCCCTGGATTTGATCTGTATAGATTTTCTGTCCCTTGAACCCGACAGAAAAAATACAGCTAACATCCTGGTAATCACGGATCACTATACCAGATATGCGCAGGCCTTCCCCACCAAGAATCAAAAGACCAGCACCGTGGTCACGGTCTTGCAGCAGTTTGTACAGCACTACGGCCTCCCTAAGAGAATCCATTTTGACCAGGGCCAGGATCTTGAAAGCCGACTGATGAAGGAGTTTTTGTCCTCCAATGGTATACAGAAATCTCACAACCCCTGACTATCCCCAAGGGGATCCACAACCAGAATGTTTCAACCAAACTTTGTTGGACATGTTGTGTACCCTTGATCCCGCTGACAAAGCGAACTGGAATCAAAAGGTCAGCTATCTGGTACATGTGTACAACTGCACCAAAAATTATGCTACCCAGCACTCCGCCTTTTACCTAATGTTTGTTCACAAAGCCAGGCTGCCAGTGGATCTTTGTTTCGGTGTGTCCGTGTGTGGTACATCCCACAGTTCCTATCTCGAGTACACCCATCAACTGAGAGAGCAACTTCAGGAAGCGTACCAGCTAGCTTCCGAAGCAGTGGCTTGAAGTAATCAGAATAACAAAAGGAGATACGATACCAGAGTTTGAAGTCAAGAGCTAGAAGTGGGGGACTGGATTTTGCTTCGAAACTTGGGATTTCTGGGCAAAAACAAGATTCAGGATTGGTGGGCCATAGACAGTTACATCATGGTTGAAAAGCTGCCTAGCCTACCTGTGTATCAGATCAAGCAAGATCATGGCAGAGGCCTAGAAAAAGCTGTGCACTGGAACCATTTACTCCCCACAGAGGAGATTGTGCCAGACCCTGCCCCAGGTCCGGACCCTCCAGCTGCAAGACGGCCCATAACGCGTAGTCAAGTTACTCGGAGAGGACAGCAAGGTCCTGGCTCATTCTTTCCTCTTGAACAGAACACGGGGAGCTTGGATGCTGGCCCAACTGAGATCCGGGGGGGGCAGCCTGCCAGCAGTTCTGGTGATGAGACTGAGGATGAGGACTATGCATGCCATCCATGGGGGGCAAATTCGGACCCAACCTCATCCTTGTGGGAGTGGTGCTGCCGAAACTTGGCTACATCCACCAGTACAAACCCTCCAGACCCTGTGCTGTCACTGAGCCCTGATGCAGTGCCTTTCATTCCAGAAACCCAGCCTATTGTCCCTATTCTGGGTCCCGATCTGGATAGTGCCCTGGACAGTGCAAATGATTCGGGCCCCAGCCCACCAGTTGCTGATGTAACTGCCACTCCCGGCCCAGACCCAGTCCCAGTCCCTGACCAGATTCAAGGTAGTGCAGCGTTACAGGACCAGGCCCCAGGATTGACTGTAGAACGTACCAGAAGGGGGGCCCATACCTGACAAGGAGATTCCCATACCTGACACTGCTCTGCCTAGGAGGTCGGTCAGACCACCCGACCTGTTGTCAGACTCATCTATGATGCCCTGGGTGATTCCACCAACCTTCCCATCAATATAATCCGCAAATCCGTGGTCCTTATCATCTATCCCCCAGTGTGTTGTCCTATGGATGGAGTGGGAAGGTGTATGTGCCTACCAGTAGCCACCTGCATATAGTTAAAAATGTGTTGCTTGAACAGATACCAATGGTGGGATGCAAAATGTGATGACAATGTGATTCTTGTTGGTGCTAGCTAGGAATCAGGTGTCTAGTTAGAAGAGTGCATGTTAAAATGTTGGTTACATTACAGTGGCTTGTTGGGATGCCAAGCATTCAGCCATTGGAGTGTGTAAGCCCCCCAATTCAGGCTTACTTGGTAGGGCTATGGCCCTCCGACCCTCTGCTGGGCATCCTCCCAGCTGCTGTGGTGGGGCTCGAGCCTGGATGCCCCTCCATGCCCGTGGGCTGCTGCAGCGCCTGATTCAGGACCTCGGCCCGGGATGTGGATGGGTCCGGCTGGTGTTCCCGTGCCTCCAGGAGCAGTGGGGAGGTTGGAGCGGCCTCGATACTCAGACACTATGGGGCAGCACAAAAAAGAACTACAAATATGGCGACCGTGTGCCCAGAGCGCATGTGCGGCAGCCTGGAAAGAGGATTTAAAGGAGCCACGGCTCCATTCTGATTTTGGCCATGTGGCTGATGAAAAAATTATGTGTTCCCAGCTCCAGAGGCAGGAGAGGAGCCGGGGAATATTAGTATGTTTGCCCGGAAGGTTTTATGGTTGCTGCAGAGGGAATGTCGACAACCCTATTAAAGGCAAACCATTTAAACTAAAGGGCTGTGCTGGTCAGAGTACTCCCAGCACAAGATGGCAGCCCCCATAAAAAACTACAAACTAGGGCTGCTGGGAAAATACCCAGAGGCAGCTTGGAGGCCACATGGAGTGCTGCAGCCAGTGAGAGGAAGGCTGTGCAGGGAAAATAAAAGGCAGGTTCTGTCGCGAAAAGAGAGAGAGAGAGAGAGAGATCGGAGTGGGGTAGTCCAGAGGAGCAGCAGGGTAGCATAGCGAGAGAGATTGCCAAAGAAAATCAAGTCTGCCTGGCTGTGGGCTCCCTGGCTACCCACACTCTGAGTGGAGTGCAGGAGGGGAAACAGCAGCTCTGTAGGACTGCATGCAGATGGGTCCCATTGTAAGCTCAGGCAGCAGGACTGATTGGATTGAAAAGTACAGTGGGTTGCTGAGCTTGAGTGAGCCACAGACCCCTGTGGAATAAACTGAGCAGGAACAGGAAAGTTCAGCCAGGGAACAGACCTGGAAGTCAGGCTGCCCTGCTCATGCCCTGTGGGAGGAGTAGTTTTATCCAGGAGGGGCGAGGGAACCCTGCCAAGTTTTGTTCCCCAGGCTGAAGGAGCAGATACCCCAGGGCAGAAGGACAAACAGGTCTGCCTGAGCGAACACTGTCTATAAAGGCCTGTGGGTGAAGTTGGAAAGGCCAGGCAGGTGAAGACCATCACACCGAACCCCCCCCCCCAGTTCTGGCTGTCCACCAGTGGTGTACTCTCAAACAGAGACCCTCCAATGTATCTGGCCCCATTTATTTATTGTCCTTTGTGGTTATTCAAAAAGTGTTATTGAGGGGTGGGGCAACAGTGGGGAGAACTGTGTTTGTGGGGCAAACCTTGCATGGGCAGCTCACTTATTTCCTGGGGGGTGGTAACCTGTTCTTTGTCCACAGGAGTCCTTGCCACTACTCCAGGTGGAGGCACCGTGCCACAGTTGCCACCACTGCCAGAACTCAGGCCCAGCCCCTCGGAGGTGTGTGCGGAGTACCCCGAAGGCCCCGGAACAGCCCAGGTGAGTTTAGGGATTGTTACACATGTTTCACGACCTTTGAACTGTGGTACAACAATGTTTCAGCTGGCATGGAAATCCATGCTGAACAAACCCTCACTATACAATATAATACTATAGGAAATAACTGGATGATGAGTGAGGGAAGTCAGGATGACTTGAAAGTGAACCATAAACAATGTAGTGTAGCCACTATTCAGTAAATGCAGACAATGTACTGGTTCAATAAGTACAATATATAGAGGATAATGCCTGGGGTTTGGGTGATAACTATGCTGTAATCACCTCAATTGGTTGCTAGGGCAACAATGTAAACCTCGAGAGCACAGCTCGAGAGGTTTACTGTCGCCCTAGCAACCACGAGAGGTGATTACATGTGTGGTTATCACCCGAAACCCCAGGCATTGTCATTTATAGTGTATGGGGGAAGAATAAACATAGTTTGACCTATACTGTTGCATTTAGTAGAAAACCTTACCTCGATAATGAATCAGAGCCTCGGGTATAAATTTAACCAAAATGTTTATTTCCCTGAACAAGTGTAGTGGTAAAGTACAGCGCTGACATTACATGACCCTAATTAAATTAATAAACCACTTATGCAACTAAGAAGTGAAAACTGTCCATTACGAGAAGCTGATTTAACTTAAGATATCAAGAAAAAAAAAGACTAATCGCTCCGGTTGGTCAGTGGTGGTCATGTGAGTAGGAGATGCGAAGAATTATGGAATGCCACACTGCATCCGCCTGAACATCCGGAAAGTCAAGGAGATCATCACGTCCTACAGAGTAACTTCTGTCAGAGGTAATCTACAAGGGGGCACAAAAAAAACTTTCAATCACTAGTCTCGGTAAACATAGACTGTCACAATGGAGCTCTAGTTTAAATTGTTTACCGAGACTAGCGATCGCATTCAGAGTGTTAAGAATATTGACTAACACTGGCATTCCATTTTGTAAACCCACTGCCACAATGTAGATGAGATGGGTTTATAAGGTTCTGACGTCATGACAGTGGGATTACAAGGTTGTAAACTGCTTACTTTCAGTGGGTAATAGGGTCTCTCCATACATTATATTAACTTTGTAAATGCAAAACAGCATAGCGGCAATCAAAAGAGCGAAACAAAAGAAGCATAACTGGGAAACAAACTTATACCAAGCTAGGGAAGGCCGCACTGAAAAGCCACTTCAGAATACTGCAGGTGGCTAGCTGTAAGAGCAGGGTTGTGTCGAGAGATGCTAACAGGAGCTCTACAGGGGAGCCCATGGGTGCAAAAGTTTGGTTAAAATCTCTCAGGAAACACGGGATGGGATTTCCAAATGTATCCGTCTATGATCTACCTACCACCATTTTGAAAACTGGTAATGTGTTCAGCTGTTTAAACCATTTATTAGATGGTGTAACTACTTTATCTATCTATCTATCTTATCTATCTATCTATCTATCTATCTATCTGTCTGTCTGTCTATCTATCTATCTATCTATCTATCTATCTATCTATCTATCTATCTAATTATTTATTTATTAGCCTTTATTGACCAGGTATGTAGAAAAGACATCAAGTGCACCTATATCCATTGCAACCCAGGAGGTTACATGAAAGGTAATACAATACAATAAATGGACCAGAATAAACCATATGCAATATGAATACAGAAACAATGACACAAAAACATTACAACCATGTAAAACACAAAACTGAAGGCAAACATTTAACAAGTAACACAAGGCAAGCAAATGATACTGCAAATAACTGTAACTCCCCCACCCCCATGGAGTGTGTACATGTTCTGTGCACTTTAGGTCCTTTTTGGTCTAGTAATTAAATGATTAATTCCCCCCGTCACACTTGCGGGAGCTTCTGCAGGTCAAAGGCCACAGTTGGTGCATGGGGGTATAGCTGTGGGTTTTTTGGCGCCAGAAAGAGAGAGAGCCCACACAGTAAGAAGGGGTCCAGAAGAAGAGTAGGGACAACTGCCCGCTCCCAGGGGATCCAGAGGTTTTCTGTGGGTTGCACGATTGAGAGTTTGGTGAGTGACGTGGCAGCATTCATCGGCCAGGTCTGCAGGGTTAGTCCACAGCATGGGTCCTCCAAAATGCCCCCAGTGGTGCAGAAGGAGATCAGTAGCCAGACAGAAGGAGGTCTGTGAACCCTGAAAGTATGGTGCAGACTGTGTGTCACCCTGCTGTAAGAGAGAGACCAGAGAGGAGTCCCCTAAGCAGACCGGAGGGCTGCAACCATGCCCATATGTCTACAGGGAGAACAATTTGTGAGCCAGGAAGAAAGAGGGAGAGCAATGGCCCCAGAGTCTAGGGTGCCAACCCGGATGTGGGAGCTCTGGTGGGATGTTTGCTCATGAGTTTGAGAGTAAGTCGCTCGCCAGGGCCCAAGTTCTGTGAGAGAAAGTATGTAGAAAAAGAGAGACAGCATTGAAGTTCAAGATGTCAACACGGTTGTGGCAGCTGCAGTCGGGACGTCCACCCTGATGCAAAGGGTGGAGTCGCCTGCCACAGCCCAACTTTTGAACAGAAGTTTGGGGATGAGTGGTAACCTATTTTAAAGGGCTTGCCACTGTGAGCAAAAGGGATCAGTGTAGAACTGGAGCCATGGGAATAAGAGAAAGATAGCTTCTGCCTGCTGCCAAAGGTTTCTAAGGCCATCTCGGCACTGTAAGCTGCCAGTATTTAAAGTGGCTACCCAGCCCAAGTAAAAGTTGCCCAAAGTTAGTGGGACCATAATGACCATAATGGACATTAGCAACCTTCATGACCCCTGTGGTCAGAACTGAAAATCAGTTGTTGAAGTGTATTACCTCCATGGAGTGCTTTTTTATAAATATAATGGGACCCCCTGTTGTTTTACTTCTGCGTGGATGTCAGTCATTTGTTTTGAACTGTTTGACATGATTAACCAAAAGCTTATTGCAGCCCAGCACCAGAAGAAGCCTGTTGTCCTGCACCAATGAACTCCAATCAATGCCAGCCATCCCAGTAAGGAATTTCTGTGATTTCTGCTGTGAGTGCCCCTTCCTCTTGAACTTTATCACCTGGCATATCCCTAGACACCGTGGAGGGGAGCTTACATAACAGTCCAAAAATAGAGTGCAACAACAAATATACAGGAGAAATTATAAGTAACCAAGTATAAAGTCTGCTTAAACAAAAACAAATTGTGTCATTGTTTTACGCAAATAGTGACATTTGTCTCAAACAGGTGCATTTTTTGAAAATGGCAGCAGGGCTAATAGGATGCAATTCAGCGGATGCAGATGCAGGCACAGCACAGCCTGCATTTGTGCCCGTGTTTGCACCTTTTGAATATTCTGATGCAGGGCGTTCTGCGTCTGTTCTTTGGAGTGTTGCCTCTGGCAAGTGTTGAAAGCCTATGGTTGAACAATTTAAAGAATGCCTTAGTAAACATGTTTCCTTCCCATAATACTGATATTGACAAATTTTAAGGTGGGTGCACGGAGCTTTTTAAGGCTATATATATATATATATATACTGTATACATATACAGTATATATATATATATATATATATATATATATATATATATATATATGGAATATGCAATGGACTGGCTCAAAATATGCACTTTATCTTCAAATGTGAGGGAGCAGGACTGTAACTCATGAGTGGTGGAGCCTCGAGTGGTTTCACCATGTTGCAGCGAAAGATGTCTTGCCGACGTCAATGATGGTGCCAGCAAAATGCTGCCTGGCATTACAGTGTCAGGCATTTCTCTCCCGGGAGTTACAGTGCCACAATGCCCTCCCAGGAAACAGTTGTTTTTGAGGGGGCTTCACCCTTCTCACCCCCCATGCAAGGGGCTCTGACCCCCACACCACCCCAGACTTTAAATAACTAACTCCCGGGGGTGGGCATGACTGTGGGTCAAAAGACAACACTGAGAGCAGGCGACCAGAGATCAAGGTCACCCCTCTCAGTGTCTGCAATCAGGAGTCACTCTTATTGTGGCAACAAATTTATGTCACCCTCCTAACAGGATACTGCCATGAGTGAGTTATAAAAAGTCTTGCCCACTCACAAGTGATGGTTAATTGTCCATTTTTAGTCAGGCTATTGTATATTCAACATATGCAACAGTACTGTAGTTTACAAGTCATAGTTTTTAAATCTGTGGTTTATTTGAAGATTTTACTGTTTTTCTTTGATTTTACCAGCTGACTTCAGTGCTGCACTAGGCATTGTGATGTCATCAGCATTGTGAAAGCTGCTCTCTGGTGGTCTGGAGGAGTCAAAATGACACTGCATAATAGCGAGTGCCATTTTTGGCGAACTTTGTATTTGCAGGGTGCATCCTCTCCATGCCCCCACACCCCCATACTTAATACACTAACCCGGGGCAGACTTCGGGAAGGGGGAACAGAAATTTTGCAGAAAATGGCATTTGCTATTATGTGGTGTCGTTTTGACTCCTTGCAGTTCGGGAGTTGTTATTTTTGATGGGCTACCCTCTCGGGTTGGTTCAGTATTCCACTGTGATGACAGTAACCTTAAAAATACCCATTGTGACAGCAGTGGCAATATAAGGAGCAATGTCTGGATGACCATATACAATGAACCTGTGTTTCCATTGAAGGTTGCGATAGCAGCATATGTATTTTGACAGCGAAGCTCGAGAGATCCATGCTGTTATCTCACCTGAGATGGAAACACAGGGTGAGTTTTGTACAATCACCCATATTTTATTTGGTATGGTACATGGTGTCAGACATTTTTTTGAGTTTTGTTGCCGTTGTGTGACTTAGTGGAGTTCTACTGTGAAAGTGAATACAGAGGTTGCAAGAGTGTGCATGAGGGGGGACAACGCTGTGTGACTGAGTAGGGCAACTGAAAGCTGTGGGAGTGAGATGAGGAGGAACGCAGCCGAGTTAATGATGGAATGTGCGCAACAATATCTTTAGAATGTGCACAACAATTTTTAGATCGTGCACAACAAGGTTTCAGAACTAGCTGAATTCCATACACAATAAAGTCAAACACTATACTGTAATATGTATTTGATATGTTGCTGTTACTGATGCCACTAGCTAAGATATCTTTTTTGTCTTGTCATTTTTCATTGTCATTATCCCCACTCCTGTTGTATATACTGTATACTCATGTTGTGGTGTTCTAATGTTCTGCTGTAACGTAGTTTATTAATTTATTACTTCTGCAAATCTCGCTGTTTTCTATTGCATGTCTGTATATTTGTATATCCATCTCATTGTAAAGCACATATAGCCGTATAGATAGGACACTGTATTAAATAGCAGTTGCCTAATCTTGTCATTCACACTTGCCCAGCTTCTCTGCAAAAACATAAAATGGGCCCTTTTACATTTTTCTGAGGTAAATGCCCCCTGTAACAAAATCCTGGATCTGCTATCATGTGACACAGTAGCACAACAGAGCCAGGTCCCATGAAGACATCCCAGTGAGAGAAAGAGAAAGGTGAGGTCTGCACAGCTGAGCCTCCTCCCGTGATGACATCGCCGCGGGAGGTGAGAGCAGGGACACAGTAGCACAGCTGAGCCTCCTTCTCCCAGGATGATAACACAGTGGGAGGTGAGATCTGGAACACAGTCACACAGCTGAGCCTTCTCCCTCCTCCCTGCAATGGCAACATGACAGGATATGAGAACTAGGACACAGTGGTACAGCTGAGCCTCCTCCTGTGTTGACATCAGCAAGGGATGTGTATATTTGACTACCTGGTTCCTTGTCAAGGAAGATGGCTATTTAGTGTGCAGGTTCACTAAAGGTTTAGGCTGACTTGATTCTCCATGACACTAGGAATTCCTCACTGTGTGTTACTCTCTTTAAGTGATAGACTTTATTTTAAATATTTATTAGAGCCAGCCAGTCTGTGTTGTACACAGCAGATTAGTGTGGCACTGTGCACGGTCAGGCAAACTGATCATAGCAGGACAGAAATAACTGCAGAACACCATTTCACTTTAACAAGATTATCAATTAAATCACATGAAATCCCACATCGTCTCACCATACTGTGAGTGAAGCTAGCAGACTCTTACACAAATTAAGGAGCCATTAGAAGATCCGGCCTGTTGGAGAAACGGTAGGGCTACCACTTACGACACCACTCCCGAGTTCAGAAACAAGCTTGGGTCATTAGAATGTGACCAGAGGGGGGAAGAGAACTGTGAGTTCCAGAAGAGGCTCACCTCCTACAAGAAGGGAGAGCAGCCAGCTTCACTATGATACTGCCACCAGGGTGACCAAAGGTGGCAATGCAGTCTGAAGTGGCTGTGAGGGAGGGAGGATGGTGACTGGTGCAGCATTACGCACGCTTGTGTGCATGTACATGCTCACTCTTGCCACTGGTGCCCTGTGGGTCTGGGATGGAACAAGCAAAAATACCCCAACTGGGCAAGATGACTAATCTGGACTCCCGCAGGTCCCGCACCAGTGACCCAAGTACCATCTCTGACATGATCATTTTATAGCAGGAAGTGGGGAGCCCCACTGACCCTTCGGGGGGGGGTAAGCCCAGGGAGAATGGAGATGAAGGTAAGTCTAGGAGAAGTCAGGTGACAGGGCTGAGAAGACCAGCACAATGGGGACCTGGTCGAACTAAAGGGAGATAAAGAGATGAACTAACAATAAAAAGAAAAAGAACCATTAGAAGGCCCAGGCAGGTAGCATTGGTATTGGCATATTGTGTCATCATGTGGGAGACCAAGGCTGGTATCACAGTCTGGATTCTCAGCCCCAGGTAGGAGGAGGAGTCCTGCACACACAGCAAAGGCAGTGCATTCGGATGCTGGGGGTATGTACAGCCCTTGGTATTACAGTCTGGATTTTCAGCCCTAGGTAGAAGGAGGCGTCCTAAACACAGAGCAAAGGCAGTGCATTCAGATGCTGTGTGTGTGTACAGCCCACCCCCTGCTTGAGTGACTTCCTGTAGCAAAATGTAAAGGAGAAACTGGCATCATGCATGACCATGCTGTGTGCATCCTGCCCACCGCTGTCAGCTCAGGCATAGAAGCAACAAGGTGGAGAAGGAGCAGCAGAGGATCATGTGGTGGCAAAGAACCAATTGGAGTCGCTGTAGCTCGGCAGGAAGTCCCACCTGCAGGAGTAGCCACAGAGAGGATAAAAGCAGCCCCTCCTAACATGTCCCATTCACGTTCATGTCCCAGAATGAGTGGAACAGAATAGGAGTGGAACAAGATTGGCATTAGCAGGCATCAGCAGGCATGCTGGGAACACTGCCTGTCCAGTCAGGTAAGGTACCAGTTTATTTTTTGTTGCCTGTGTAAAGGGTTACTGGAACTAAAGCATTTGTTAAGCGGGAGTAGAAGTAACAGTCTATCTAGGGTAAGGGTAAAAAGGGAGATAGAAGAAGCAAAAGGGGAAAACTTAAAACACCCTGTCTAGGGTCAAGTAAAAAAGGTTTGAACGAAACAAAAAAGGGGAAATTTAGAAACACCCTATCTGAGGTAAAGGCATAAGTTCTTTTCCATTATCACAGGGAGTGTAGGAATGGGAATGCTGGGAGTGGTGCAGTGCAGTGGTTATGGAGCAGCAATTTTCAAAGAGGCCTTCTGGAGACTGCAGTACTGCCCCATATGCACGCACGTCTCTAGGCTAGGAGGAGGTCACTAGACTGCAGGCTGAGTTTGCTAGTATTCAAGGGATCTCCCCCCCCTCCCGGGGACAAACACATCTACCACTGTGGCCTCAGAGGGAGCCAAGGAAGAGGACAGCTGGACTGTGGTGGACTCCAGGCAGGTGGGGTGGCAGGTCAGGAGCCCATTCTTCAGCCAGTGCCACTACACAACTCATTTGGTGCTCTGGCAGGATGGGACTGCCAGAAGGAGGCACCCGAGGTAGTGTGGCCAAGGAGGATGTGAGGATCATCCATATGGGAAGTCCCAAGGTGGGTGGTAGACAACCACAGCAGAGGAGGAGGAAGCAACTTCTGGTTGCTTCTTTATTCTTTGAAGTGTAATCTTCCCATTCGCCTACCTCTTGGCTGTTTTTGTACCTGCGGAAGGCCTGCCTTTTGTTTCTGATTGCTGTTTGGACCTGGTTTGCGAACCAAATGTTCTTTTTTTGTACCTGTTACATTTCTTTGCCTTTCTGATGCAGAGATTTGTCGCTACCAGGACTGATTCCTTTATTGTCCTCATATGTCTTCAACCTCCATTTTATCTGTGATAGTTGCCAGTTTGTTTCTTACTATCTGTCTCAACCTTCCAAAGTTTGCCTCATTGAAGTTCAGGACCTCTGTCCATGACTTAGGTATCTCAGTTCCCATGGAAATCTCAAACCATATGGTGTTAAGGCCATTATTGGCTAGCAGTTCCCTGAACCTAGTTGCCTTCACTG
Organism: Neoceratodus forsteri; assembly: GCA_016271365.2. Taxonomy (NCBI): domain Eukaryota; kingdom Metazoa; phylum Chordata; order Ceratodontiformes; family Ceratodontidae; genus Neoceratodus; species Neoceratodus forsteri. The sequence continues at coordinate 945,835,855 of CM028130.1, forward strand.
CCTCCATGTTAGTGAGAACTACACCCAGGATTGGCTTCTGGCTGGTTGGGACTTTCACCAACTGTGTGAGCATGCCATCCTGCAGGGAGTCCAGGATGGCCTGGCTCCTGGTGGACTTTGCCACTGGAATATCCCAACATATTTTCAATACAGAATAATAATCTGAACTTCCACTATTTACTGTGTATGTTTAGTGTATGTGTTAGTTTAATGATGATCTTTCTGTATTATGAAATGTGTAACAGTGTCAACTATGACTTTGCACTACGCTTTTGTCTGTAACTAGGACTAGGCGCAGGCTGATCGTGACACCGTTCAGCTGCTTGCCGGGCAGCATCATGCAGATCAAAGCAAAGAGCCACTCTATGATTTGAATGGCTCTTTTCTTTGAACTTTACTAAGTCTCCTCCCAGTAAACCTAGAATAGTGTCATGGTTAGCCTGGCTGATCATTGCACTGACACTGTACAGCCCACTGCAGACTGCCCTGCATTGGACCAGCAGTGACACATCTCTGAAATCCATTATCATACCAATATGTTTGCATTTCCGCAAGCACAAATGCAAACATAACAAGCATTTGTAAATGCCAAATATTGCTAGCTTATATGTGCTGTTTAGGTATTTGGAAGTGAAAGTATCATGCCTAGGAACTGTCAGCGGGAGTCAGAAGCTCATGCTGCCCAACCGTAGCCCATTTTTCACTTTGCTTCCCATTGCGGAGTGCGGGCAAGCAATGATGCTTAAGCACACATGCCAATGTCCGCCACACACCGCTCCCTTTACTACACCACTCTAGTAGTGCCCCCGGTCATCACCGGGGCCGCTACAGAGCGGTGGGTCTCTGGATCCCGCCCCAGGATAAGAGAGGAGTCCTCCGGGTACTCAATCCTATCCCTCCCCTGCCGACCCCTGGCGGCCTGGGCTCACATCCGAACCTGGGTCACTAGAGTGGCGCGAGGTGTGGCATCCAGCGCCTCAACCCTCAGTGCCAGTAGGCTGGCAGTAATGCTGCCTTTAATACTCCCCTTCCCTTCCTGCTCCAGTGTACCTTGTCCCCTGAGTACAAGTCACTATTCCCCCCAGACCCTACCCCAGTTAGTCACTAACCCATAATGTTTTATGTGGCACCAATCCCTCAGCCACTCGTTGAACTCCTCAAGCCTACCTTTCCTCCCCATGCTTGCACATGGTACTGGCAGTACCTTCAAGAATGCCACCGACTTTCCTACCCCCTCACACTGCTTGCCCAACTACTCAGACCTCCCCCTCACTACTTCCACAGTGTCCCCTGCCTAGTCATTTGTACGTACATGCAACAGTAAATGAGGTTTCTTCCTCCCCCTTACTGCACGCTTGAGCAGTGCCTTCCCTGCCCCTCCTGCAGTCAACCTGGGGACAGCTTCAACCCAAATACGGCTGTGCCTTTCCCCCTTTCTGCCCCATCTCACCCATTTCAGTATAGAATCCCCCAGGATGAGCACCTCCCATCCCTTACCCCCTTTCCCTTCTAATGCCCCATCCACCACCCCAGTATTCATTCTTCCCTGCCCCTTACCCCCGCCAGCTGCACCCTCTGTGACTTCTGTATCTGTATCCCCTACATCTGCCTCACCCCTTTTCTCTGCCTTATTCCTCCCATTCCTCTTGAACCCCTTCCCAGCTTGACTACTTCCTACTGGGCTTCCCATGTCGACCTCTCCTCCTCCCCTGCTGATTTCCAACCCCTCTCCTGTCCCCTCTGTTGTCGATTTAGAGCCCCCATTCCTTTCTACCCCAATGGTGATGCCCCTCCCATCCTTCCCCCTTCCTGTAGCCTTCTCTCCTCCAGTCACCACCCCCTCCTTCCTTACTAGCCCCACTTCTACCCTTTCGTCCTGGCTATCTCTTCCCCTACCTGTTGCCATCCCTCTCATGCCCCACTTGTCCTCCCCCCTTCAGTATGTTCCTGCTCTCCCTCTCTCTCCCATAGCAGAGGTTCAAAGCTATTGCTAGTCAATACCCCTCCTACATCTCTACCCCTGTCGGTCCCCCCCTCCTACTTGTTCCCCTCTGTGCCACCCCTGGTCCCTCCCTGCCCACAACCATCTGCTCTCTCCCCATGTACTCCTCGTGGTCTCTTCCTCCCCCATCAGGAGGCCCCCTCACCTCAGGCACCCCCTTCCTTCTCCTGTCTTTTATGTTAGTGCCTCTGATACTGGGGTCGGTTACACTCCCTAGTTGTTCTTCCTGTGTCCCCTTTGCCATCCCCTATCCTCCCCCCCAGCCAGGATGCCTACCATACTCATCTGCCCTGCCACTTACACTCCTCCCTAACCTCCACAGTTCCTCCCTCAAACTAGCCAGTCATCTACAGACCATACACACTCCCCCATCCTCCAAGCCCAGTCCAGAATCATGGCAGACCCACACTCTGTACAGCCCACTACCCTTCCAAAGATGCCCACCCTATTGACATGTGGCACCTGCCCCATTTTGGCCCCCATCTTATATTACAGGCTCTTACTCCCAGGTTCTGTACCCTACAACAACTGTTAGGCCCCTATTTACTCAAATTCTTGTTCCCCCCCACACTAGTCCCCTACTGCTCCCTTGCCAACCAGGTTAATTCAGTCTCAAATCTCATCCATTATATACTGTATTACTGTAGCAATCCTAAAGCCTCCTTGTCTGTTTTTCACCCCTCAGCTACCATACTTTTTGTTCTCAGCTCTCATATAGTTTCATTTAGCCCAGTTAGAAATCCTATTGCACTCCAAGTATTACTCGGCTCAGTTAGAGAAATAAACAGAACAACTAAATCTGTATTATTACAGCAAGCCTAAAAGTGTCCAATCATTGCTTTGTCTCCACTCCAGAGACCCTGCTGTAATATAGGACCACAGAGGACCCTGGGCGGAGGGTGGGCAACTCTAAAGTCCAGGCAGATCTCCATTGAGCTCGCTCACCCCCCCTCTTTCACTCACTCATTCTATTTCTCCTGACGCGGCAGGCTGCCCTTTTGTACTGTGCACCTGTGCTGGGGCTTTTTTCTGCCCACAAAGAAATCCGTAGCAGTCCCAACAGAGCTCCGTTGAGCTCGCTCACTCCCCCTCTCTCACTCACTCATTCTGTTTCTCCCGGAGCTGCAGGCTGCCCTTTTGTACTGGGCTCCTGCCTGCGTTGGCACCTTTTTCTGCCCACAAAGAAATCTGCAGCAGTCCCGACACAGCTCCATTGAGCTCGCTCACTCCCCGTCTCTCACTCGCTCGTTCTGTTTCTCCTGGTGCTGCAGACTGCCATTTTGTAATGGGCTCCTGCCTGCATTGGCGCCTTTTTCTGCCCACAAAGAAGTTCACAGCTGTCCCAACAGAGCTCCGTTGAGCTCGCTCACTCCCTCCCCCCCACTCACGCCTTCTATTTCTCCCAGCGCTGCAGAAATCTGAAGCAGTTCTGACAGAGATCCGTTGAGCTTGCTCACTCCCCCTCTCTCACTCACTCGTTCTGTTTCTTCCAAAACTGCAGACTGCCCTTTTGTACTGCACTCCTACCTGCGTTGGTGCCTTTTTCTGCCCACAAAGAAATCTGCAGCAGTCCTGACAGAGCTCTGTTGAGCTCGCTCACTCCCCCTCTCTCACTCGCGCGATCTTAATCTGTCCCAAACACTGATTTTCCACAGTGACCACGCTATTCTGCGCCAGAAGTGCAAAAACATATTTCGGCCAGGATGTGAAAAATGACATCTGTACTGTTCATAAGGAGGTGTGAGAAAATGCCAGTGTTGAAAACTGGCGTGAAAAAATTACAAATTTGCAAAGTTACAAGGGTGCGTGGAAACAGTGCAATGCACGCTTGTAACACAGTCATTTTATGGACTTTCACCACCAAATTTTCAACATAGGCATTTTAGGACCTCTGCTTGTAAACAGTGTCACTGTCATTTTCTTAATCTGTCCTAAACACTGATTTCCCACAGCGACCGCACTATTCTGCACTGGAAGTGCGAAAACACATTTCGTTCAGGATATGAAAAATGACAGCTGTACTGTTCATAAGGAGGTGTGAAAAACTGGCAGTGTTGAAAATCTGGCATGAAAATATTACAAATCTGCGAAGTAACAAGGGTGCGTGGAAACTGCGCAACGCACACTTGTAACACAGTGATTTTATGAATTTTCATCACCAAATTTTCAACATAGGCATTTTAGAACCTCTGCTCATGAACAGTGTCACTGTTATTTTCTTACCCTGTCCCGAACACTGATTTCCCACAGTGACCGCACTATTCTGCGTTGGAAGTGCGAAAACACATTTCGGCCAGGATGTGAAAAATAACAGCTGTACTGTTCATAAGGAGGTGTGAAAAAATGCCAGTGTTGAAAATCTCGCATGAAAATATTACAAATTCGTGAACTTACGAGCATGCATGGAAACTGCGCAACGCACACTCATAAAACATTTTTTTATTTTTTTCACCAAATTTGCAACATAGGCCTTTTGAGAGGCCACCTCATGAACAGTGGCACTGTCATTTCGTTAATTGGTCCCGAAATGTGATTCCATGCAGTGACCGTAAAATCACCTTTCGGGACTGAATAATGCAATGACAGTGACTGTATTCATGAGGAGGAGTCCCAAGAACCCCATGTGGAAAATGTGGTGCCAAAATTCCTAAAAATGCCCAAGATATGCACCAAAGCTGGAAAACCCCTATTTATGCCATTATACAGCTTACCAGCATGTCTTCAGTTCGCGGTCGGCTTTGAAGAGTGCAGACATGTTCCTGGTTTACCGAAGATCATCGCACTGGGCTCCGGAGGTAAGTATGGGGTGGGAGAGTGTGGGGAGGTGGGGTGCGCAGAGGGTGGGCGCGGGCTGGAGGAGGGGCCACCAAACTCTTCAAGGGACCGTTTTTATTTTACAGGTGTTGGGGAACAAAAAAATTGCAGGACTGTTTTTTTTTCGATTTTGGCATGCTGGGTGGGCTCCCAGCATGCCAACGCAGTGTTTTTTGGGGGGGCTGTAGCCGACAGGATTGGGCACCTCACGGCACATACCAGTTGGGGAGAGCCAAGGGACAGGGCACCCCCTCGCAGACAACAAATTGGGAGGAAGACATTATGATGATGGGAGTGGGCTCCCCAATGGCAAATTCAACTAGGATGGGGACTGAAGCCGGCAGGGGATTGGGCGCCCGTCCAGCAAAAGCGGGGGCATGATGCCGGGGGATTGTGCACCCCGGCATACAGCAGAAACTTGGGTGTGGGAACATTATGCCAGTGGGGACTGGGCTCCCCAATGGCAAACTGAGTCAAGGGCATGCAAGGTACCACCCTGCAATGATGGGTCACTCCCTCATTGCAGCGGAATGGCTGAAGCTGCAATGACGAGGTGGCCCCTGATTGCAGCAGTTAAAACGTTTCAAGGTGGTGGCACACTGGCTGAACTAGTGTCAGCAGCAGCATGCCACCCCATTGGGGGAAGTGGGCCAAGCCTCAAAAGGCAGTGGAGGCATTGGCCACAACAATGCCGCACCTCCACAACCTGCTTCTGCAGCAAGCTGCTGCAACATGTTTCTTGCGCATGCATGCAAGCAACATAAAAATGGCTCTAATTAGGGATTACCACCATTTAAGCATCAGGGCTAAAATTAAGCAGTACAAGCAAGTCAAGTGGCACACAGGAAAACTTCAAATCCCATAATGTGCACAAATATTCTTTGCAGATCCTCCTGTCCCTTTTTTTCATATTCTGTTTATCGCCTTGTGTCCTAGCCACCCCCTTCCGACCAATCCCACCAGCTCCATCACCTGACATCTCTAGGACTTATCTTTCTGCCATTATCCTCTGCCACAGAACTGTGGGGGGTGTCTAGTTGCTGATATGGGAGAAAAACAAAACAGCTCAAACCACTTACAGGAGAGTACACGATCCAGCAAAGTCCAATGCAGCAAGGCAAAAATCAGTGCTAATTTTTGTCTTGCTGCATTGCTGATATGGGGCCTACTAGGGATCAGTCATCATCCTGCAGCCGGGAGTTTATCCATTAGTTTTCATCCTGGGCCCACATACATGCGATGGATGCAATGTGTGAACCTCCAGCACCCTGTATGTGGGTTCCCTTCCCACTCCTGTGTCATCACATGTACTGTCACCCAGCTGCCACTTGGAGGCAGTCCACCAATGAGCCATGTAACTGCCCCCACCCAAGGGAGGAAAGCAGTCCTATGGACACTTATCCTCCCTCTCCCTGCCAGCCCTCAATCAACCCGAGTCTGTTCCAGAACCTGGCTCACGGGTGTGGCAGGAGGTAAGGCGCACAGCATCTCAGCCCTCCATACCACTGGATCAGCTCCCTCCTGTCCCTTTTTAAGTTTACAGCACCTGCACGGTCCAAACTTATTGCTACTAGTAGTGTGTGTGAAAACTTCAAAAGAAGGAGCCGCCAAACAGCTGATCGCTGTTCGGTCATGGAACAAATATGTGTGGAATGCAGCTGATTCCGCATATGCGTGTAGTGCCATTGCTTCTGTGCATGTGTGGAAACCACACACTCCCTGGGAAAGCCAACATTGGGGTGCCCAATTCCCATGTCAGCATGTATCCCCCTTCCACCCCCTACATTGTGGCACACTGGGAGCCCACCCAGTGTGCCGAGACAGTTGTCCTATTTTTCAGACACCGGGATACCCACTTCCGATGTCAGATGCCCCCACCCCCCAAGCTCAATTTCTTTGCTGACACGGGTGCCCAATCCCTGTCAGCTGGCCCCCAAACTCATGTGGCACACTAGGAGCCCACCGGTGTGCCCCCCACCCCCAAGCTCAATTTTCACAACGTGGCCCAACCTGTCAGCATCAGGCCCCCCAATCTATGTGGCACACTGGGAGCTCACCCCAGTGTGCCAAAAGTATTCACCCTCAAGCTCAATTTTTGCCAACAGGGTGCCCAATCCCTGCTGGCATCATGTGGCCCTTAAACTCATGTGACACACTGGGAGCCCACCCCAGTGTGCCAAAAGTATTTTTCTTTTACCTGTAGGTATAGAAAATGGGTCACCCAGAGTCTTTTTTTTTTTATTTAACCTGCAAAAAATAAAACATTCCTTCATCGATTCGCCTGTCCCCTCCCACATCCCGACCCTCTCTCTGCGCACCCACCTCCCCGCACACCACCTCACCTCATACTTACCTCCAGAGGTCAGGAGCAGCAATCTTCTGTGGATCAGAACACGTCTGCACTCTCCAAAAGCTGATCGCAATTTGAAGAAAATCACAGTAAACCCTATAACACGAGTCAGTGAGGGAGGGGGGTTTCACCTTAAGTTGATATCTCAGCCATTTTTAGGACTTTTGGCCCCAAATGTTCAACATGGGGTTCTTTGGACACTACCTCATGAACACTGGCACTGTCATTTCATTTCTCAGTCCTGAAATGTGATTTCGCAGTCACTGCATGGAATCACCTTTCAGGACCAATTAATGAAATGACAGTGCCACTGTTCATGAAGAGAGGTCCTAAAAAGCCCATGTTGCAAATTTGGTGAAACAATTCCATAAAATGACTGTGTTATGAGTGTGCATTGTGCAGTTTCTATGCACACTCGTAACATCACCAATTTTTAATATTTTCACTCCAGATTTTCAACATTGCCATTTTTTTACACCTCCTTATGAACAGTGCAGCCGTAATTTTTCACATCCTGTCCAAAATGTGTTTTCACACCTGTGGCGCCAAATGGCACAGTTGCTGTGCAAAATCACCTTTCCGGATTGAGTAATGAAATGATATTGCAACTGTTCATGAGGTGGGATCACAAAAAGCCCATGTTAAAAATCTGGAGCATCGGGGATTCTGACTTGGGATCACTGGCCATAATGCTCATGCCATTCCACTCCCACCCTTCAGCCAGTGGCAGGCATCAACATGTGCCTTGGGGTCTTCTGCCCCAGTGTTCACCACATTCTCCTATACTGCACCCATCTCAGTGTATTTCCTTATGGAATGGGGTGAGCATAAGGCCTGAAGACCTCAAGGTATACCACAACACTTATCAGTGCTTGCAGGGTAGGGTGAGGTGAAATGGCATAAGCGTTATGGCCAACGACCCAAAGGCACATCCCCAACAACTGTCAGTCTCTGCAGGGTGGGGGTGGGGTTGGCATCAGTTCAATACTTCACTGCCATTCCTATTATGCATCTCTCTAACTCCTGCACTATCAATGCCAATGGCAGCAAGCAAACATTCAGCATTGACAAATGCTTGTTATAATTTCCAGTGATGATTTTGTCAAAGCAATGCAGTCGCTTACCTAAGAAGGTCCTTGTTAGTTAGGCGACTGCCTTTCTTTGACAAAATCGTCAGTGGAAAGTATAAAAACAAGCTTTTACAAATTGCCCCCATTAAACTTTATGGAGTGCCTCCTCGTGTTGTTCCTTAAGTAACGCGGCAAACTTTTGGCATTGACAAATGCTTGTTAATAGTAAAAGTAATAAGAGACTATTTCATTTTGTTTTTCAATTTCAGAAGGGCACTCATTCAATCAATCAATCAATCAATCAAAATCTTTATTTATTCAGGCGAACATCATTGAGCAAAGCTCATTTACAAGATGGACCTGAGTGGTCATACAAATGAGGATACAAGTATTATTACATAGACAAGAATAGCATAAACAGCAATACAATGACATGAATTGATTATATACAACAATTTACATATATACAAGGAACAGTAGAACCATTTAGCCTGTAAATATAAATTATAGGATCTAACTAGTTTTATGAGAATATAATAGGTGATTTGGAAGATAGAAATTGAATTAATATAATGGACGGAAAAGGAAGGTGGGTCAGGTAGGGTAGGGGATTAGGCTTTATAAAAGCAATTGCAGAGCTCTGAAAAAGGGATGAGAACAATCTTTTGAAAGATGCCAGAGGTAGTAGGCTATCTAGCTTCATGGATTTTGGAGAGAGTTCCATGCAACTGCTAAGGTATAGCTGAAAGCAGCCCTCCCAAAACCGGGTGCAGGCATTGGGGACCTTTAATATGATGAGTTTACTGATCCTTAAGGTGTATGGCCTAGTTGTAATTTGGGTAAAGCAATCAGTGATATAGGTAGGTAGTTTGCCTGTTAACGCTTTGAATATCCAGATAGCAGCATTCCTATTTCTTCTGTGTTGTAATGATGTCCAGTTGACTGCCATATAAAGGGAGCAATGATGGGTGCTGGAGGGAAGGTCAGTAATAAATCTTATGGACCTGTGATACAGGGTGTCCAGTTTATGTAAGAGATGACGTGAACAATGGCAGTAGAGAAAATCAGCATAATCAATGAGGGATAGGAATGAGGCCTGAATTAACCTTTTTTTGGAATCACTGTTTAGGTAATGTTTTATTCTAAAAAATAGTCCAAGCCTCTGTCTTAGCTTTTTAAGTAGCTCTTCAATATGGACAGAATAGTCAAGCCTGTTATCTATCCAGACTCCAAGGTATTTGAAATTATCAACAAATTCCAGTTTCTCTCCAAGTAAGGTGGATAATTGTAGGGTGGTGGATGCTGGGGTAGTGGTAGAGCAACTCTTTGTGGCAAAGAACATAGCTTTTGTTTTTTTGGCATTTAGAAGTAGTTTTTTGTCAAGTAGATTGTGCTGCAGAATGGAGAATTTGGATTGTAACAGTTCACAGGCTTTAGAAGGTGAGGGATTGCTGACATATAATACAGTATCATCAGCAAACAGATGAATGTTAGATTGAGTGAGGTTGGCATCAATATTGTTTATATAAATGGCAAAGAGGATAGGGCCAAGAATAGAGCCTTGTGGTACACCCCTTAGCAGTGGTTTTGAGGTGGATAGGTAATTTCCATTTTTAACCAGTTGTGACCTATCTGAAAGGTAATCCTTAAACCAGTTGAGTGATAGGGAATCCAGGCCTAGTGAGTTAAGGGAGGTGATTAATAAGTCATGATCCACTGTGTCAAAGGCTTTACTCAAATCCAGGAAGACAGCACAGGTACAATTTTTCTTATCCAAGGCAGTCTGCCAATCATTGGTTACCTTGGCTAAGGCAGTAATGGTGCTATGCTTTGATCTAAATCCAGACTGTGCAGAATTTAGAAGGTTGCTGATATCCAGATAGTCCCTTAATTGAGAGTTTACTAGTTTCATATATATTCATAAAAATATTTTCAGCCTCATGTAGTATTTGCAATATTTCTATACAATAGCTGCAATAATAAAAAGAAAACAGAAAAAAAGTTGTTCTTATATCTTTTCTTGTGGAGATAATGCAGGACTCTTGTTATGAGGAAAACTGCATGAGGCGGGGGATAGGGTGGGGAAGAGTGAAGAGCCACACAATATAAGAGTTTTAGAATACCAGAGATGGGTAGAACCAGTAAACATGATTACTTCCAGTTTATGAAGTTGCTGGGGTTTTTTTGTCTGAAATGCTTGCAATACCAGAAGACTGCAATCTAGATATAGAAAGGGCTCGCTTCCAAAGATGGTGGAACCCAAGCATTTATAGTTAGATTTTCATTCTACAGTATCAAAGGCAAAAGCAGATGTTGCCATCTGCAAGGCTGATACATAGAAATTGTTGGCAGATAAGGACCTCCTGTTCCATCGAATTTGCCCAAGTATTCTACCATCATGGTAGAAACATGACATAAGGCGTGGTGGATATCATGTTTTCTTTGAGCAAGATTACCCACCAGCTATGATGCAGAATTGTAGACAGGTTCTCACAGTGGTAAAGCAACTATAATAAAAACAAGAATTTGTCAATGCCGAATGTTTGCTTGCTGGCATTGGCAGTGGTAGTGTAGAAGTTACAGGGCTGCGTAATAGGAATGGCAGTGAAGTATTAAACTGAAGCCAACCCCACCACCACCCTGCAGAGAGTGACAGGCATTGGGGTGTGCCTTTGGGTCGTCAGGCATAACGGCCACGCCATTTCACCACACCCCACCCTAGCAGACACTGACAAGTGTCACGGTGTTCCTTGGGGTCTTTGACCCTTATGCGCACCCCATTTCATTAAGAAATACGGTGAGATGGGTGCGATATAGAAGAATGCGGTGAACTTTGGGGCTGAAGAGTCCAAGGCATACCACGATGCCTCTCACTGGCTGCAGGGTGTGGAATGGTATGAGCATTACAGGCAAGAATCCCAAGTCACACCCCTGATGCCTGTCATTCTCTACAGGGTTGGACATTATGGTTGGAAACCCTAATACCTCAGGCATTCGTTGGTATTTTCACTCCAAATTTTCAACATGTTTTTTGTGTGACCCCACCTCATGAACAGGGGAATATCAGTTTGTTAGCCGAAAGCTGCTTATGCACAGTGACTACGGCATTTAGCACCACAGGTGCAAAAACATTCTGAACAGGATGTAAAAAATGACAGCTGTACTGTTCATGGGGAGGTGTAAAAAATGGCAATGTTGCAAATCTGTAGTAAAAATATTTAAAAAAATGGTGAAGTCACGAGCATACTTAGAAACTGTGCAACGCACACCCGTAATATAATTAGGTTGGGGATTTTTTACAGCAGATTGTCAACTCAGGCATTTTGGTGCCTCCGATCATGAACAGTGTCACTGTGATTTTCTTTATCTGTCCCGAACAATGGTTTCCCACAGCGACCACGCATCTCTGCGCTGAAAGTGTGAAAACACACTTCAGCCATGTTGTGAAAAATGACAGCTGTACTGTTCATAAGGAAGTGTGGAAAAATGTCACTGGTGAAAATCTGGACTGAAAAGCCATTTTAAGACCTCTGCTCATGAACAGTGTAACTGTGATTTTCTTAATCTGTCCTAAACATTGCTTTCACACACCAACGGCACCATTGTGCGCTACATGTGCGAAAACACATTTTGGGCGACATATGAAAAATGGCAGCTGTACTGTTCATAAGGAAGTGTAATAAAATGGCAATGTTGAAAATCTGGAGTGAAAATATTAAATTCGCAAACTTACGAGCATGCATAGGAACTGCGCAACGCACGCACGTAAAACAGTCATTTTTAGGAATTTTTTTCACCAAATTTTCAACATAGCCATTTTAAGACCTCTGCTCATGAACAGTGTCACTGTGATTTTCTTAATGTGTCCCATACATTGATTTCACATATCGACTGCGCCATTGTGCGCTATATGGGCGGAAACACATTTTGGGCAAGATGTGAAAAATGACAGCTGTACTGCTCATAAGGAGGTGTGTAAATGGCAATGTTGAAAATCTGGAGGAAAATATTGAAAATTGCGAACTTATGAGCGCATGTGAACCGGGCAATGCACGCTCATAAAACAGTCATTTTAGGAATTTTTTCACCAAATTTTCAACATAGCCATTTTAAGACCTCTGCTCATGAACAGTATCACTGTGATTTTCTTAATTTGTCCTGTACATTGATTTCGACACCGACTGCACCATTGTGCGCTATATGGGCAGAAACACGCTTTGGTGAGATGTGAAAAATGACAGCTGTACTGCTCATAAGAAGGTGTGGTAAAATGGCAATGCTGAAAATTTGGAGTGAAAATATTGAAAATTCGCGAACTTACGAGCATGTGTAGGAACTGTGCAACGAACGCTCATAAAACAGTCATTTTTTGAATTTTTGCACCAAATTTTCAACATGGGGTTTTTGGGACCCCTTCTCATGAATGATGTCACTGTCATGGTGTTATTTGGGCCTGAAAGGTGATTTCATGCAGTGACTGTGAAATTACCCTTCGGGCCCGAATAACACCATGACAGTGACATCATTCATGAGAAGGGGTCCCAAAAACCTTATGTTGAAAATTTGGTGCAAAAATTCAAAAAAATGCCTGAGATATGCAATAAAGTTAAAAAAAACACTATCTATTCCATTATACAGCTTACCGGCATTTCCTCAGTTCGCGGTTGGCTTTGAAGAGTGCAGACATGTTCGGTCCACCACAGACGTCCGCCGAGCTCCAGAGGTGTATGGGGTGGGGGTGGGGAGGCTGGGTGAGCAGTGGGTGGGTGCGGGTTGTGGGGAGGGGCAGGAAGACTGCGTGGGACCGTTTTACAGGGATTTAAAAAAAAGATGCGGGACGCTTGCCACGCTGGGGTGGGCTCTCAGCGTGGCACAAGGATGGCTGGGGGGGGCCATGGAGCCGACAGGGGATTGGGCACCCCCGTCGGCCATATGATCAGTTGCCATGCTGGGGTGGGCTCCCAGTGTGGCAGCCAGTACTCGGGGGCGGGTGAGGACAGTGGAGCTGACGGGGGATTGGGCACCCCCGTCAGCTATTCTATGAGTTGCCACGCTGGGGTGGGCACCAAGTGTGGCATGTAGAAGGCTTTGGGGAGCGCAGCACAGCCGACGGGATTGGGCACCGCTGGCTATACGTGTATGCGGGGAGGGCAGCCGCAGTATGCGTGCATGAGTTTGTGTGTGTGTGTGTGTAGGGGGAGCTGCGCATGAGCAGGCGATATCTTATCGCTACTCACTGAAGCGTAGCTCCCCCTTTCAACTGTATGCCACTGCATTTTGGAGCTTGTCATAGACAGCTCCAGCATGCATTGGCGGACAGGGGCCGCGCCTGCCAACACACTGACTGAACTGGAAGAGGGGGTGACACACCTCCGAAAACTTGGATGATGGCACTATGTTTCTTGCACATGTGTGCAACTAAACATAACAAGAATGTGCAGCTCTCGGTCAAATTATGCATTCACTTCAACTCTGGCCCAAAAAGCATTCAGCTCCCTGTACCAGGTTTCTATTTATGCTGGCTTCTTGCATCTTTTTTACTATATAAGTTGTTTTTTTTTTAAATTACTGTTTTATACTCCCCCCGCCCCCACAGGCACCACATCCTCGGGAACGTCAGTGAGGCCTGTCCCCCAGCCTCTTCCACCTTACCTGACTTCTCGGTTGACCCCCATGAAGCCTCGGATCTAACCCCCGGGTGGGGACAAAGTGGGGCGGGATACACCCAGTACATTCTGCTGAGTCGGAGACTGTGAAGCCAGGCAGGTGGGGGCAACAAGCGGACTACCTCGACGCTCCATCTCCTTGGAGCATGCAGGACATTTTCCCTGTTCATGGGGAGTGGCATGCACCCAGAAGCCAAGGCATCACTTCCGATGTCACCAACCCCCCCCTCCCAGCATCCGTTCAGCGCTTGCTGTTCCCCCGGCTTCCGCCAGAGACCAGGAAAACGCCGAACCATGACCCCCCTCCCTCCCGAGAGAGGAAAGCTGTCCTCTGGATGCTGAATCCTCTCTCTCCCCTGCTGACCCCAATTATCTGGGCTTGTTCCCAAACCCGGGTTATCGGTGTAGCGCAAGGTGTGGCATCCAGAGCCTCAACTCTCAACGCTACCGGGCCAGCTCATATGAGTACGTTTTTTTTTGCACTGGATGAACTGGATTTTTAATGGCAAAATTAAAACAGTTTTGGGTCAGCAACAGATTGCCCTGCGTATTTCCTTTGAGTGCTTATAGAAGCTGTTCCTTTGGATACAGTTGTTTTTGTTTACATAAGAATGTCTCAAAGTTTTGGTTTTGAAATTGCATTTGCTGCATGAATATTTTGATCATATGCACAATGGTTTTCAAAGCCTACATGCTGGGCGATGGTTTTCAGATCTATGTGCTGCAGGATGCATTTCAGAATCTACTTGCTACATGCTGGCTTTCACAAACTAGAAATCCTATATGAAGGTTTGGAAAATGTACTGGCTGTCTGACAGTTTTCAAAATCGATATGCTGCACACAATGGTTTTCACAAAATCTACCTGCTGAATGAAAGTTTTGAGTTAGTGTGTGTTTAAAGAACAGTCAGGACCAAAGGCCCCACACTTAAGTGTGGGGCTGGTCCCAATATGCACTTTGTATGCAAAAAAAAGTTTGGTTTGCTCGCTGTTTACTGTACTGTAGTATAGTAGGTTGTATCAGAATTGTTTACAGTACTTCTACACTGATATCTTCTCTAACTACAAATCCCAGTGTCCCCTACATAACAGCAGTACTGCAGCAGTGGGCGATTCAATAGCCTGCAGTACATGTTAGAAACGTAGAAATATGTAATCTGTCAGTGGAGAAGGACTGCTTGGCCCAGTCAGGTCTGCTCATTTTCCCCACCTATAGTATCACTGTAGACCTTACTTGATTTCTGGCTCTTTCTCCCTCCCCTCCATTCCTTTCCACTAAAATTCCCTTATGCCTATCCCATGCAAATCCCACCACTGTTTTCACCCACACTATCTTGACTGGTAGACTGGTCCAGGAATCCACCACTCTCTCAGTAAAGAAGTACTTCCTCACATCCCTCCTGAATCTACCCCCCCTCCGGCTTCATAGTATGTCCCATTGTTATTGTGCACCTTTTTTCTGAAAAATACTTCCCCCTTGTACCTTGTTTGTCCCCCCGTGAGGTATTTAAAGGTCTCTATCATATCCCCCATTTCCCTCCTCTCTTCCAAGGTGTACATATTGAGGTCCTTCAGTCTCTCCTCAAAGGGCTTTCGATGCAGATCATCCACCATTTTAGCTGCCCTCCTCAGGAATGCCTCCACATTGTCTATGTCCATCAGTGATGTGGCCTCCAGAGCTGTACAAAGTATTCTAAGTGAAGTCATACTAGTGATCTATAGAGAGGCAGGGCCATGTCCCTCCTAGAGTTATATTTTATATTCCCTTTGATCTTTTGTTTGCTGGTCCCGCTGTCCTTCTGGAGCTATGTACAGTCACAGAGGACTGTACTTAGCCCCTGGAGAAAAGCAGATCCAGATAACATCTGATCAGAGGTTATAAAATGTCTAACATGCACTGCAGGCTGTTGAATCTCCCACTGCTGCAGTACTGTTCTGATGTCAGCTACAGGGGATTCTGGGATTTATAGTTACAGAACATGTCAGCCTGGAAGTAAGCCTGGAAAGGGACCTGGGATAGTCATATCAGATGACCTAAAGGTCGGCCAGCAATGTGAGAAGGCAGTAAGGAGGGCTGGGGGGATACTGGGATGCATAGCTGAAGGCCACAGAAAGTACAGTAACCCTGATAGGCTGAGCAGAAGCCCCCTTCACAGCATTAAAATCCAGTATTACAACCTCTGCTACCTCAAAAGGGAATAGAGGACTGCTACATCACAGAAGAGGCAGAGGCCTTTCTGTGAAATTACACAAGGGCTCTACTGCCTACCAAACATGTCATCCAGGAGGCAGTCCACAGCCCGCTACCCACCCTGTCCCGGGATGGACAGGGGAGTACTCTTGGCAACACTCTATACTCTCCCTCTTATGGGTAGACACGATGTTAGGCCATGGAGACCCTGACATCAGGGGACCCCTGGACTATGACACCCCTCCCAGGGACCTACACTATGTCAAGCCCCACCCTAGGACACTAACTCTACTGATAGCCCATCAGCTAGTGAGACAGGGTGTATACTATGAGGTGCTCCACTTTTCAAGCAGGAGACTCAGAGTAAACCTAATACTATCAGCCAGCTCTAAGCTATTTGGACTACTAGCAGTGCTGATTCTCCTTGCAGGCAATGTTCTGCCCAACCCTGGCACTACCATTGCCAATACCTTAATATCTTCCCCTCATGACTCTCACTGGGCATCCTCCAAGGGTATGAAGATCGCCCACATGAGCATCTGCAGCCTCAGACCAAAAATGCAAGAGGTACAAGCCTGGCTAGACCTCCACAAGCCAGATGTACTCACCATATCAGAGATTTGGCTCAAGGCCCACATCCTCACCCATGAGATTGCGGTCCAAGGACACAACTCCTTCCGCAAGGACAGGGACAGCAAAAGAGGGGGTGGTGTGTTAATCTATAGGAAGGACTGCCTAATGGTGTCTAACCTAACCCTGAAACAGGACTCCATCCTAGACAGTAAATCTATATTGGTACAGGTTACCCTCAGCCATACCAAACCCTTCACTATAGGATGTGTCTATAACCCCCCTAAAGTCTGCCCTCCTATCTCTCGAGTCAATCACCAGAACTATGGCCAAATACACCTCCTCGGAGCTCCTCATACTAGGGGACTTCAACCTAAACTGGACTCATGATCCCAACAAAGACCTCTTGTCCCTGACACAAGAGGCAAATCTGGTTCAGGTTATCTCAGAACCCACCAGACTGAACCACAAAACAGGGAACCACACCATCCTGGACTGGGATCTGGTGACAAACCCCAACAATATCCAGAAAGCTGGCCTTATGGCTGATGCCTTAAGTGACCACTCCCCTATATTCTGTGTCTGGAGGAACCGTGTGCCCATGGTCCAGCCCAGAATACTGACCGCCTGAGACTACTCAAACTTCTCGGTGGCACAATACAATGACTACCTCAACAACCTGAACTGGAGCCCCATTAGGCTTCTCCCCTCCTTGGAAGAGGCACTAGAATACTTCCACAAATCAGTGACTAAGGCAGCCAACCTCTTTGCACCACTGAAGCAGCTCAGGGCAAAAGGTAGCTGCTACAAATGGATCTCTCCAGAGCTAAAAGCCCAGATGATCTGCCGCGACAAGGCCTGGAAGAGATTTAAGAACTCTTCTCTCCCGGCTGACCTTGTGTCATACAAAGCCCTGTGCAACAAATGCAAGAGTGCCACAAAACTGGCCAAAATGGAGTATGTCACCGTCCTCCAAAAGAACAGCTTAGGTAGCCCTAAACACTTTTGTTCCCACATCAACGAGCTGATCAGAGGAAACACCAAGGCTGAACCTGGACCTGTGGTGGTCAATGGTAAGCTACTGAGTGATGGCCTACAAATTGCCGCTGCCCACAACACGCATTTCACCAACCTAGATGCTTATAACGCCAGACCTCCGCCTCCCACTCCTGCACCAAACAAAGCAGAGCTCCCAAAACTACAATGACCATTATTTCACCTAAGGCTGGTCAGGACCAAAGAGGTACGGATTCTCCTAAGGGCTCTGAAAATCAAAGGCCCAGGAGGACCTGATGGAATTAACCCCAGGCTACTCAAGGATGGCACCCTATCCCTCTCCGGACCTTTGACTTGGCTCATAAATAGATCCCTGCTGAAAGGAACTGTTCCCACCAGTGGAAACAGACAAATGTGGTTCCCATACACAAGGGCTGATCCAGGGAGCACACCAGCAGCTACAGGCCAATCTCCCTGCTCTGTCTGCTGGCCAAACTGCAGGAAAGGCTCATATACAGCCAACTCCGTGACTACCTGGAGACTCACCATCTATTGGCCTCCTCTCAGCATGGCTTTCAAAAAACCATGGCACAGACACTGCCCTCACGAACCTCACGATGTGCTTACTCAGAGACATGGACAAGGGGACCCCCTCCGGGGCTGTATTCATTGACCTGTCCAAGGCCTTCGACCTTGTCGACCATAGCCTTCTGCTAGATAAGCTGAACAACATAGGCCTAGACCCACTTGCTCTCAAGTGGTTTGAGAGCTACTTATCTGACTGCACCCAAAGAGTCATCTGGAAGTGAGCACTATCAGACCTTCTACCCCTAAAAAAGGGAGTACCTCAGGGCTCAATCCTGGATCCCCTACTATTCTCATTGTTCATGAATGACCTAAACCTGCACTGCGGGGGTAGCTCGGTAGTACAATATGCGGATGCCACAGTCATCTACCGCTGTTCAGACAACCTGGCAGAGCTTGGCCCCTCACTACAAACTGACCTCACGGAGCTAGAGGTCTGGCTAAAAAACAAACAGAATGGTCCTCAATGCAGGTATAAAACCAAAGCCATGCTGTTCGGTCCCATATCCCTGGGGCAAGACAGGACCAACGCCCTCCAGATAAACTCACTTGAAGGCACCAGCATTTAAGTGGTGCCCTCCCTAAAATATCTAGGGCTCACACTAGACCAAGGCCTTACCTACAAGTCCCATGTGGAACAAGTGACCAAATCCATCCATGGGAAACTTGGAATCCTGTATCTGATCAAGGATCAGCTCATACCTAAAGCTAGGCTCTCCATTGCCTCCAGCATCCTGCTCCCCTTCCTGACCTATGCTGCCCCTGTAATACAGGGTATGGCCAAGGCAGAGGTCCATTGGCTGCAGATCCTATACAACAAGATAGCATGGTTCGCTACCCCGGATCACTCTAGAAGCCACCACTGTGTAACACTGGCCAAATTACAGTGGCCTTCTCTTGATGCCTGCCTCCAATACCCCCTCCTCTGCCTAGCATTTAAGCTGCTCAGCCCAGTAGCCCCACCCAACCTTGAGGCTATCATTGCCCCTAAGCACAACCCTCGGACCCTGAGGACCTCAGGGCAGACTCTGCTGGAAACCCGCAGGATCAGGACCCATGTGGGCTGCAAGTCATTCTCAGTCACAGCCCCTAATCTGTGGAACAAACTTCCACCAGTGGTACAAGAAGCCCCCACTCTCATGAACTTCCGCTCTAGGCTCAAGACACACCTGTTTAAGGCCAGCACTTGTCATTGTCAGGGCACCTGACAGACCACCCCCCCCCCATGTACCCACTTCGACCACCTCACTTGCAAAACCCTGGCACAGAAGCCTCCCTATCTCAGTTACTCTCCTATGCTCTCTGCTTGGCTATACCATTATAGACAGAATGCCATTATTTATCTCCATGTATGACAAAACAATCTGTAACTATTGCACTTGTATTTATTTTGTAACCTTCTCCCTTCCTGTATCTCTCCATGTAATGTCTCCCCAGGTTGCCCCAGAAAAAGGAACCTTTGGGGCTCAGTGGGCCTAACCGGTTATCAAAATTTAATAAATAAATAAATAAAAATAGCGAGAGGTATCACCAGTAGGAAACAGGAAGTCGCTGACCCTCTGTACTGACAGTTGGTAAGTCCACATCTGGAGTACTGTGTACAGTTCTGGAGACCCCATCTCCGCAAAGACATAGACAGGGTGGAGGCTGTCCAGAGGAGGGCGACCAAAATGGTGCAGGGTCTGCACCAGAAGACATATGAAGAAAGACTAAAGGAGCTTAAGATGTATAGCTTCGAGGAAGGGGGGGGACATGATAGAAACTCTCAAATACTTCAAGGGAATCAACAAAGTCCAAGAGGGTAGCATCTTTCAGAAAAAGAGATGTGCAAGAACAAGGGGGCACAATTTGAAGATAGAGGGGGGACGGCTCAGAGGTAATGTGAGGAAGTATTTCTTGACAGAAATTGTTGTAGATGCATGGAACAGCCTTCCTGAGGAGGTCATAGAGTCAAAAACAGTGGGGGAATTCAAGAATGCATGGGACAGACATAAGGCAATTCTAGTGGGGGGTAGGAGGAAGTAGGCTGTTGGTTAACTAGGATCTGCAGCTTATCCATTAGGTAGAGAAATGGGCAGACTAGGTGGGCCAAGCGGTCCTTATCTGCCATCAGACTATATGTTTCTATTTTAAGACAAAGTCTGATATAATCTACTGTACTACAGTAAACAGTAAGTAAACCAAAATGTTTCACATACAAAGTGCACATTGAGACAACCCCCCCCCCCCCGAGTGTGGGGGCCTTTGTGCTGACTGTTCCCCTTTAAGTTCAACATAACTAAAAACATTATGGTAAAATAATCTAGCAAATTTGACACTAATTTTCTATAGGATTTGCTCTTTCTACCCTGGGGACTGGAGTGAGAGACGGCACACAAAGGACATATAAAAATAGACCTTTATTGCAGCAGCAGCAGCAGTGTGCAGGCCAAATACCTTGTTTATCCATAACTATTGATTTAGCACAGCTGACCCCTCATGGAATATGTGTTCTGCTAGGCCCTGGCACTGGTCTGCAGAGGTGTTGGCATCTTTCTGGCTGGAGTTCACACTATAGTTTGTTGACAGCAGTGCAGGCAGGCGTCTCAGGTGGGTGAAGCATGGCAGGAGTGCTGGTTTATCCCAAATCCTTTTTACCCAAGACCAAACTACAGGGGCCATGCATCAGTGGTGTGGTACCTCATACAGGGCCAGTATACTCAATATTTGTACATAGTAACCCTAATCCTCACCCCATCTCCTACCCTTGTGCCCCAAGGCTGAGCTACTGATCTGGAGTCATGCTATACAGATCTGGTGTCCTGCCCCACCTCACCTCCCCCTACTACCTTTCCTACTTCCAGTTCTTCTCTGAACCTTCACCATGTCTTACTCAGTGAGGCCCTGCATCTACTCAATGCCATCTTTCCCTATGGAAATGGTGGCCTCGACAGGATTTAACCCAAATACTTAAACTGGTTGCCCCTCTCTTCACCACCCCTGTTATGCAACTTTTTAACTTATTTATTAACAACTCCACCATGCCTAACCGAGGATCATCCTAGTGATTAAAAAGGGTGATCCCAAATCTATCACAAGCTACCGCCCTATTGCCATACTACCTAACCTCAGTAAACTGCATGAAAAACCTGTTCATTATCAGGTCTCAGACTTCTTGCTAAAATTCAAACTTCAGTCCCCTGCACAGCATGGCTTGAGAGCGGCACACAGTACCTCTTGCAAAGTTCACTAGTGACATCAAATCCTGTATGGATAAAAGTCTGCTCGCAGGTGCAATCTTCATAGACCCAACACATGCCTTTGATTTGGTTACTCCCTTCCTCTTACTACATGAACTAGAGTCCCTCAGGGTCTCAAACTCAACTCTGCTATGGTTCTCGGGTTACCTTCACAACCGCTCTCAGTTGGTCTCTTTCAACAAGGCCCTCTCAACCCCTGCATCAATAACACTAGGAGTTCCACAAGACACCATCCTGGGTCCACTACTTTTACAATTTTCATTAAAGACTTGCCAAACTCCTCTTCCCCTTGTCATACTCTTCTGTATGTTGATGACCTTGTACTTTATAAAGGCTCTAGATCCCTGGCGATATAAATTCAGAACTTACCTCTGACCTACAAAGTATCCAAATCTGGCTAAGCTTACATCGCCTGGTCCTTAACATTGGCAAGACCCAAGCAATGAGATAAAGCATGGGTTGCTGCTAAAAAGTCTAACCAACCTGTTGACTGGTCTAAGTACCGATCTATGAGAAAAACATGTAAGAAAGACATCCGAGCAGTGAAAACAGCATACTGTGGTATGTGTCTTCAAAAATCCTGTGGCAATGCTAGGGGTTTCTGGAACCATGTTAAAATGTTTTAGGGAAAGGCCCATCCCCGCCTCTGACTGAAATGACTATAAATGATGCTAACTGCAATAACCAAAGCACGATTGCTACTTCACTTAATGTTCACTTCTCTGATCTCTCAGATCTCCTGGTTAACTCTGTTTTACCCTCTGAGGAAATCATAAACCCTGCTGAATCTTTATCGACCCAGTTTAGTATTAAACCAGTCTCGACTATTGATGTATTAAGGCTTATGAGAGCCTTTCCTGAACATGGCTCTGCTGGGTCTGATGGACTATTACCGAAGTTCCTTAAAGTTATTGCTGCTGACATTGCAGGCCCCGTTGAGAGAATACTCAGCTTATCTATTATGACCAGGATGGTGCCATCCATCTGGAAAATTGCACGTGTTGTGCCAGTGCATAAGAAAGGAGACTCTAGAACGATGAGTAATTACCGACCAATTGCCATCTTATCAGTCTTGGATAAAATCCTAGAGAAGGCTGTGTCTTCTCAGGTCACAGAGTATCTGCATAAAAACAATCTATTATTCCCAGCCCAGCATGGCTTTAGGTCCAGCCACAGCACAGCTACAGCACTATTACAATTTACTAATGATGTGCTGCTTAACATGGACAAAGGAAATCTTACTGGAGCCATTTTTATCGACCTCACAAAGGCCTTTGACTTGGTTGGCCACTTTCTTCTGCTCTCCAAACTATCCTCTCTTAGTTTCTCAAATTCTGCCACAACCTGGTTTGGCAGTTACCTTCTGGGTAGGCAACAATTTGTTCAAATAGGGAATGTCGCATCCGATCTTGTCTCTACCTCAGTTGGTGTTCCCCAAGGTTCTATTCTTGGTCCCCTCCTTTTCTGTCTCTTCATAAATAATTCTCCCCCTCATCCGGATCGACTTTGTCTCTTTTCTATGCGGACGATATGGTTATCTACTCTGCCGCTAATGACATTTCGGCAATTCACACCTCCCTTCAATCTGACTTTGACTGCTTCTCAGCTTGGCTAAAACAAAATAAGCTCCTATTTAACACTAGCAAAATGGTGTCAATGCTCTTTGGGACTTCCCCTAGGCTAAAAGCTTGTCATATGGGACTTTCCCTTCATGGACCTGATGGCATAATCCTGGATACAGTCACATCCTTCAGATACCTTGGGATGACTCTTGACCCCTCACTGGACTTTAATCTTCATGTTGCAGCCACTTGTAAGACAGTGAACAGTAAACTTGGCCTGGCTTACAAGGTAAGATCCTTCCTAAATTCGACAGCCAGGCTGGCCATTGCTCAGGGAATTCTTCAACCTTGCCTCAACTATGGCTCTATAGCCTACCTTAATGCTAGCAAGAAAGTAATCCAGAAATGGAGCACTTGTTATAATAGTATCTGCCACTTCGCCCTTGTGGCTCCTAAACTAACACATCACTGTCAGCTCTATTCTTCTCTCTATTGGTTCACCCCGTCCTCCAATCGTCTGTGCACAGCTGGTTGTCTGGTCGATAAATTAACCCGGACTAGTACTCCAAGGTCCCTTGTAACTCTGCTAAAACAACCTGACTTGCTCTATATGCTGAGAGCTACTGAAAATGCTTCCTTTGTTACGCCTAGATCTCTCACCAAGAAGGGTGAACTTGCATTTGCTGTATCTGCTCCCAGAATGTGGAACACCCTTCCACTCTATGTTAAACAATTGGCTACTCACCGGGCCTTTCAAAAAAGTTTAAGAACTCACCATATGAGCTCAGGTTTCTGCTCCTGCTGGTCCTCTTGCTTGTCTCCACTCGCTTGCACTACTACCACAGATCTTCCACCTTGAGAGCAGTACTTCCTCTCAGCACTTATATACCCCCAGTGTTTGCTGTATATGTATTTCTTTAGTCAATTATACTGTTTTCAAAATTCTATAAACGTTTATGTAACTGTGATCACTGTTTATCCTCATGCTATGTATATTCTACTTGTTGTTCCTGAATGTGCCATGTATTCTAAATTGTCATGTGTTACTGTATTTTCCTTCCAACTAGATGTTTTGTATTCTGTTGTGGACACTATGTATCTACTGTTTCTGATGTGTAACCCTCCCGGGTCGTGCCTGAAAATAGGCAAAACCTCTTGTCTAGTGCACCTACCTGGTTAACAAAAATGAAATAAATAAATAAAATGCTCTTTGGGTCCCCCCCCCCCCCAAAAAAAAAGACTCATACCACTAACATCGGATTTTTTATTTATTTATTTATTTATTGAAATTTAGGATTTACACCTTTGAGCCAGAGGCTCTTTTACAAAGGTTCCATGAGATACATAGATAGTAGGACAAACCTGGTTAAATTAACAAGGTAAGTACTTCAGGAAACAATTCACAGTACAGAGTAACATAAAACATAGCGTATGTATACAGATTATTGAAATCACACAGACATAAAAAGTACAGTTTAATAATGCAGCCAGCACAGCATTGCCCAGAAGAACTGGTGAGACAGTTGCCTAAGACATAGTTTGAAATTATACCCGGGCAGGCTGGGCCTGAGGGAGAAGCAGGTGGAGATGAGGGGAGGTCAGCAAGAGGAAGGGCACTTGATTACCAGCCAGTGAGAAGTAATGGGGTGAGAAGAGAGATGGACATGGGGAAAGAGAGGTAACAGGAAGGCTGTAGGAGGGTGGGGAATGGAGACAACAATCGGGGGCTGCCAAGCAGGAAGGGAGAGCAGACAGAAATTTGGTGGGGGAGGTGATAGTGGTGTGTGTGGTAAGGATAGGGATCTGGCTGGGAAACCGAAAGGAAAGGGGGTAAGGAAGGTGAGTGGGGATAGGAGGGGGGAGAGGGGGCAAGAATAGAGGTGAAAGGTAAAAGTGGGTGGCCATCATGGGAAATTATGAGAAAGAGATGCACATGGCCCTGAACACATGCGTCTGTCGAAGTTTATGTTTAAACGGGCCAAAGGTGCCTAAATTGGTGGTTTCACCATCCAGGGAGTTAAACATATTAGGGTCTCTTCCTGCAAATGATTGCTGGCCTTGAGAAGTGTGGCAATGGGGGAAAAGTAGTGTGTAATTATCTGAGCATCTGGTGTTTTGAATGTAGTAAGCTGGGGTGAGGAGATTCTGGACCCCAGGGGGCAAGAGACCGATAGATGCCTTTTTTGCTTCTAAGCAGGTTTGGTATGCAATTCTTCACTACAGCTGTACCCAGTTTGCCTGCTCATAGAGGTCACAGGTGTGCATGCAATGGGTAGCTCCAATTAGAAGTTGGCAGGCTTTTTTAAGTGCTAAGGAGATTCGCCGTAGTGCTGTGACAGTGGCTGCTCCACAGATAACAAGCGTATAATCTATGATGGACACAATGGAGCTATGTATTGCTAGATTGAGGGCTTCGGGTGTCAGACAGTGCTTATGTTTGTAGAGAAGGCCGATGCAGATATTCACAGATTTGGCAACCATGTCAATGTGACTGGAGAAAGACAGAGTACTATCCAAGGTCACACCAAGGTACTTGAAAATTTGCATCTGGTCCAGAGCAATACCTGAACAGTTTCTGACAGTCAACTGTTTGTTTTTATGTTTGCTATGCATGCCATGGAATAGCATATTCTTTGTTTTTATGTAGTTTAGCATTAGTTTCTGCGAGACAAACCAGGCCTCAACTTCCGTGAAACTTGCTTACAGCTGGTGCTCCAAGTGAGAGGGATCCAGATTCATGGCAAAAATTACTACATCATCGGCATACAGTATGATGTGCTCATTTCAGGCAGTAGGGAGTTTGTTCAGAAAGATGCTGAAATGTATGGGCCACAGGATTGATGCTTGGGGGACACCAGACCGGACAGATTGTTTGGAAGAGAGAGTTTTGCCAATCTTAACTTGTTGTGAACAGTCTGAAAGATAACTTTGAAGCCAATTTAGGGTATCATAAGACAGCCCAAAATTTGCCAGGTGTTCAAGTAGTAATGGATGGTTAACCGTATCGAAAGCCTTTGATAGGTTGATAAAGGTGGCACCAGCAAGTTGTCCTTGGTCAAGTGCTTGGTGGATGTGTCCTGTAAATTCAAGTATAGCAGAGGTGGTACTATGGCCTTTTCTGAAACCATGTTGCTGTGGCAGGTTATATTTCTCCAAATACTCCACCAGTTGGTCTGCGACAATTTTTTCAAGTACTTTGGGTAGTGGAGGTAGGATGGAGATCAGCCTGTAATTTCCATGTATTGCCCTGTCCCCGGACTTGTGTGTCGGGGTCATAAGGGCAAACTTCCACTTGAGTGAGAACTGGGAGAGTGTAAGGGACCGGTTGATAATTTTGGTAAGGGGGGACAGGACAGCCTCAAGGGTGAGGGCAATAAGCTTCATGTCCAGTGAGTCCCCACTTATTCTGTTTTTTCCAAGCATCTTGAGGAGATATTTCCTAGCATCCCTTTCAGTGACTGCCTTGAAACAGAATTGTGGATGACTTAGTGCTTCATCTGGATGAACCTGAGAAGCAGTGGTCGGGTTAGTGTCAAAGAAGTTAACGGGAAGTACATGGCTAAGGTCGGTGAAAGTTGAAAGTTTTGGCAGTTGTGGATGGGTCCAGAGTGATGGTGCCATTTAAGTTCAGCATGTTTGGACTCCTTTCCTATGACTTCCGACAGGTTGTTCCAGAATTTCCTACCATCTGACCAGGAGTTGGATAAGGCATTTCTGTGGTAGCTGGCTTTTTCCAAGTGAATGGCTCTGGTACAGGAGTTCCTGGTGGCACTATATGCCTGAATATCTGCTTGACTGCCAGAAGCTCTCACTCGATCCCATAGATGATCCCGTGTTTTTCATTTGTTCTAGGAGATTGCACGTAATCCAGGGATTGTCAAAGCCCTTGATTTTGCATTTCTTGTATGGGGCATGGATATCACATGCTGCATTGAACAGGGAGATAAAGTATTGCAGTGTGGTATCTACATCTGGGGCAGTATCAATTGGTGACCAATCTTGTTGCTGTAGGAGTGACCTCAGTGGCTCAAGGTGTTCCCTGATAAGTATCCTACTGTTGATAGTTTTCGCTGGGGGGTTAGAGAATTTATTAGTCCATAAGCACTGGACTGGAGAATGGTCATTTATTGAGTCAGGAAGGACTTTAGTGTGGGTGATATGATCAGGGCGGTTTGTGAGTATCCAGTCCAATATGGAATTGGACCCAGTTTTATGGTTGACCCTTGTAGGTGAGGTAACAAGTTGGGTGAAATTTGCTGCAGATAAGGCATCCTTGTAATTGCTTGTGCTGGGGGCAAGCCAATTTACATTGAAATCCCCAAGCAATATAACTTCTGAGTCAAGCTTTAGGCTGTTGATGCAGGTAAGGAGAGGGTTCAGGCTTGTGTTCATCAGTTTGGGTGGAATATAGACTGATGTTATCATCAGAGCTTTGTTGTGGGCCCTGAGTATGACCTTAGTAGCAAGGACCTGCAGCTCATAACCAGTAATGGGTAGGGACAGAGCATGCCCCAACAGGCATTCCTTCAAGTATAGGGCACAGCCACCCCCTTTTTTGATAGTCTATCCTTCCTGAAAACAGTATATCCAGGTACGGTCACAGCAGTGTCAGTGATATTTGGCGACAACCACGTCTCAACCACTGATAGGACATTTGGGCTGTGCTGGGCAGTCCAGGTGGTAAGGAAATAAAGTTTTTTGAGCAGGCTACAGATGTTGATGCTGGCTAATGAGAGAGACCCTAATCTATTTAACTCACTGGGTCTTGTTAAAGGTGGGCCTGGGTTGGGGGTGTATGTTTCCCCGATATAAGCAAGAGTAGCACTGTTAGCCTTCTTAAGAGTTCCTTTAGATATCTGCAGTGATTCAGTCATACTCTTTTTCCCATATAATCTTTCTTAGGTATTGTCTGTAGTGACCATACTCCCGACAGTAGGAATAGGGAGTAATAGTTGGAAGGTAGAGTTATCCTTGGTCGCAGTAGCAGGTTCGTATGTGGTAGGATTTGAGAGAAGAGATAGGTGCAGTTTGTGCTACAGCTACAGGTAACCATCCCCTTTCTGTGTTGGGGGTTGTCATCATGGAGATCTACAGTAGAATGTGATGAGTACAGAGGGGAATGTTAGCACGGTCAGGAGGAGCAGAAGCAGCATTGTTATGTTAGGAAACATTGTCAACACAGGGATTTGAGACACTGAATTGGTTGAGGCTGGCACCTGTAGTGGGTGAGAGGGTCAGTGGGGCTGGTACCTGATGGGAAGAGGTTCAGTTGGGTTGTAACCTAGGCTTGGATCAGGTGTAGGCAGTTCGACAAGATAGCGGCAGAAACCTGTCCTACAGTAGTACAACCTGGGCTCACTGGGGAGAAATCAGGCTGGAGTCAAGCCTGGGAGCCAATAGTGGTGAATGAAGGAGAAGAGGGGTGGAGCTACGGTGCATTTAATAGAGGCCAGGGTCAGGGAGGGCATGCGAGACAAAATATAGAGAGCAAAGAGCTCAAAAATGAGAGGTTCCAGGCAGCCAGAAAAGCCACACCAATCAGTGGTAAGCAGTTCAGGCAGGCAGCCAATCAGGGGCTAAGAGCAGCATGGTGCTATTTTTCAAGCTGCGGCCATGAGATGGGCGTTACCTGAGGCTTCAGTCCGGGAAGATGAGTGTGGGCCGCAGCCAGGTCAGGCCCACTGCTCTGCTGGGAGGAGGTGAGGATTCCTACAGTCCTGCTCACCCCAGATCGGGCCACCTGCTGGGGATGAAGAGAGAGAAAGAGGGGATTAAATTAGCAGCCAAATCGATGGGTGGGAGCAGACAGACAAGGAGACAGAGTCACATTAGGGGGTAGTGGGAGGGGGAGGTGAGGATAGATTGCTGGGCAGAGTAATTTGCCATCAGTTAAGTGACTGAGAGAAAATAATTGCAGAGAACGTTTAGCAGGGAGACGGGCAAAATTTTCAGGACAAAAGGTATAGTGAGTTAGAGAGAGAGAGAGAGGGAGAGAGAGAGAGAGATAGATAGAGAGAGAGAGCAAGGAGAGAGAGAGAGAGAGAGAGAGAGAGAGAGAACAGGCAGGAGATCAGGTTTAGCAGAGAGGAAAAAAGACGCAGTTTAATTTCGCTTAGTTCTATACAGAAAATGCTGCTTTAAACTCTATACAGGTTCACAAAACAGCAGTAATCACTTTAAAAAAAATTAACATTTATGGATTAAGCACTTTTTTATAAAATATAGAGAGCTAAGAGCTCAAAAACGAGAGGTTCCAGGCAGCCAGAAAAGCCACACCAATCAGTGGTGAGCAGTTCAGACAGGTAGCCAATCAGGGGCTAACAGCAGCATGACACTGGTTTTCAAGTTGTGGCCATGAGACGGGCATACCTGAGGCTTCAATCTGAAGAGATGAGCATGAGCAGCGGTTAGGTCAGGCCTACTGCTCTGCTGGGAGGAGGTGAGGATTCCTACAGTCCTGGGCATCCCAGGTCAGGTCACATGCTGAGGTTTCAGTCCAGGGAGGTGAGTGTGGGCAGTGGCTAGGTCAGGCCTGCCACTCCACTGGGAGGAGGTGAGGATTCCTACGGTCCTGGGCAGCCCAGGTCAGGCCACCTGCTGCTGATGTCTTAATGGTTCCCTTGTCTCTGTGATCCTTTTGTTCAGATACCTTGTCATCATGCTTGACCCAACTCTAGACTTCACCCAACACATAAATGATATTTGTAAATCTGTGGATTGCACACCATATCCACCAAGCCCTTACCCCAGCAGTCAGAATGACAATAGCCCAGGGTGTATTACTTCCAAGGCTGTATGAACTCCCTATGTTTTTCCAGGCCAATGCTAGTTGCTTTTCCAAATGGGAAGTTGAATATAATAATGTATGCAGGTTTGCTATGTCTGCCCCTTATCTTACCCACCATTGCATGTTCTACTCAGACTTAAACTGGCTGTCACCTCCTCCAGGTGAACTTATATCCTTGGCTGCGTAATAGATAAAATCATTAGATCCTCGCAACCAGCCTCATTGACCATGATGCTTACTCCTGCAGAACATGTTCACCAAGTTCGGTCTTCCACCCAGCTCCTCCTTGTATTTCCCAAATGCTCCACCAAGATGAGAGAACAGGCGTTTGCCCACTTTGCCCTCTAAATCTTGGAACTATGCCTTATCACCTTAGGGTCTCCAAGTTCCCCACGATCTTCAAAAAAGACTTATTTTGTTACTTAAGACCCTCCAATAAATGTTCTTGCGCATGACCTTCTCTAATCTTTTGCGTAGTCTTGTTCCTCCTGTTCTCATGCACTGCTTCTTCCACACATACCCTTGTTATCTGTATAAAGAGCTTTTTTTTTTGTGTAGAGTTGGAACTAGAAGCCCTTACTGCTTGTAATCCACTCTACCTTTTTTGTATCCTTATTGTTGTTTGTCATGGCCTGTTGTGTAAAAGCCAATTTCACTGCTCTTGTTTTCCTAGGGTCTTTGTTCTTTTGTTTCTCAGCCATTTCCGTTGCAGCCAGTTAGCCCTGAAATATTTTTGAGTTTGTACTAGTAACACTGCATTGTACCTAGCTGACGGCTGAAACTTGTGCACTTTTTCTCTACTGTCCTCAATTATTGTATTTCTGATCATTGTAAAATGTGATGTTGCCTGTAATAGACTCTTCTGGGCCGTGCCTGAAAATAGACAGGTTTTTGTCTAGTGCACTTACCCAGTAAATAAAAGTCAAATAAATATATACATACGGTACATACATCATACTCATCATGTTTGCTTGCACGCATGTGCAAGAAACATAGTGCCATCATCGGAGATTTCGGAGGTGTGTCACCTCCTCCTCCAATTCAGTCAGTGTGTTGGCAGGCACGGCCCCTGTAAGCCAATGCATGCTGGAGCTGTCTATGACAAGCTCCAAAATGCAGTGGCATACAGTTCAAAGGGGGAGCTACGCTTGAGTGAGCAGCGATAAGATATCGCCTGCTCATGCGCAGCCCCCCCACACACACACACACATATGCCCACGCAGGCATGCCATGCATCCCCCGCCTCTGCAGCACGACACACACACTGTATACTACTTGGGTGCTCTAATCCCCGCCGGCTGTGCTGCGCTCTCCAGCCTCCCCCAAAGCCTTTCAAACTGCCACGCTGGGTGCCCACCCCAGCGGGCAACTATGATATAGCCGACGGGGTGCCCAATCCCCTTCGCTCCACTGTCCTCACCACCCCGAGTAGTAAGTGCCACGCTGGGAGCCCACCCAGCGTGGCAATCGATGCTTAGGCCGATGGGGGTGCCTAATCCTCGCTGGCTGAACGCCTCAACCATCCTTGTGCCACTCTGGGAGCCCACACCAGCATGGCAAATGTTCCACGCCGTTCTTTTGAGGTTTTTACCTAAAGAAAAACGGTCCCACGAGTCTCCCTGGCCCCTCCCACAACCCGCACCCACCCACTGCGCACCCTGCCTCCCCACACCCCTCACCCCATACTTACCTCTGGACCTCGGCGCCGATGATCTTCGGTGGACCGGGAACACGCCTGCACTCTTCAAAGCCGACCGCGAACTGAGGAAATGCCGTAAGCTGTATAATGGCTAGATAGGGGTCTTCAACTTTGTTGCATATCTCCAGGCATTTTTGAATTTTTGCACCAAATTTTCACATGGGTTTTGGGACCCCTTCTCAGAATGATGTCACTGTCATGGGCTATTCAGGCTCGAAGGTGATTTCGCAGTCACTGCACAGTCACTGGACGAAATCACCTTTTGGGCCTGAATAATGCCATGACAGTGACATCATTCATGAGAAGGGGTCCCAAAAACCCCATGTTGAAAATTTGGTGCAAAAATTCCAAAAAATGACTGTTTTACGAGCGTGCGTTGTGCAGTTCCTACGCATGCTCGTAAGTTCGCGAATTTTCAATTTTTTCACTCCAGATTTTCAACATTGCCATTTTACCACACCTTCTTATGAGTAGTACAGCTGTTATTTTTCACATCTCACCCAAAATGTGTTTCCGCCCATGTAGCGCACAATGGCGCAGTCGGTGTGCGAAATCAGTGTACGGGACAAATTAAGAAAATCACAGTGATACTGTTCATGAGCAGAGGTTCTTAAATGGCTATGTTGAAAATTTGGTGAAAAAATTCTAAAATGACTGTTTTATGAAAGGCATGCTATGCAGTTCCTACGCACGCTCATAAGGTCACTAATTTTCAATATTTTCACTCCAGATTTTCAACATTGCCATTTTACCACACCTTCTTATGAGTAGTACAGCTGCCATTTTCACATCTCACCCAAAATTGTTTCTCGCCCATGTAAGTACAATGGCCTGATGGGTCTGTAGAGATCAATGTGCGGATAAAGTAAGAAAATCACAGTGACACTGTTCATGAGGTGAGGTGTTAAAATGGCTATGTTGAAAATTTGGTGAAAAATTCCAAAATGACTGTTTTACGTAGCGCGCGCTGTACAGTTCCTATGCACGCCAGAAGTTCGCAAATTTAAATATTTTCACTCCAGATTTCCAACATTGCCATTTTGCCACACCTTCTTATGAGCAGTACAGCTGTAATTTTTCACATCTCACCCAAAACGTGCTTTTGCCCATGTAGCGCACAGTGGCGCAGTCGGTGTGCGAAAGCAATGTGCGGGATAAATTAAGAAAATCACAGTGACACTGTTCAAGAGCAAAGGTCTTAAAATGGTTATGTTGAAAATTTGGTGAAAAAATTCCAAAAAATGACTGTTTTACGAGCGTGCGTTGTACAGTTCCTACGCACGCTCGTAAGGTCGCGAATTTTCAATATTTTCACTCCAGATTTTCAACATTGCCATTTTACCACACCTTCTTATGAGTGGTACAGCTGCCATTTTTCACATCTCACCCAAAACGTATTTCCGCCCATGTAGCGCACAATGGCGCAGTCGGTGTGCAAGATCAATGTACGGGACAAATTAAGAAAATCACAGTGACACTGTTCATGAGGTGAGGTGTAAAATGGCTATGTTGAAAATTTGGTGGAAAAATTCCTATAAATGACTTTTACGAGCGTGTGTTGCACAGTTCCTATGCATGCTCGTAAGTTTGCAAATTTAATATTTTCACTCCAGATTTTCAACATTGACATTTTATTACACTTCCTTATGAACAGTACAGCTGCAATTTTTCATATTTCGCATAAAAATGTGTTTTCGCACATGTAGCGCACAATGGTGCTGTTGGTGTGTGAAAGCAATGTTTAGGACAGATTAAGAAAATCACAGTTACACTGTTCATGAGCAGAGGTCTTAAAATGGCTATGTTGAAAATTTGGTGACAAAAGTCCATAAAATGACTGTGTTACAAGTGAGCATTGAGCATTTTCCACGCACCCTCGTTAGTTCATGACTTTGTAATATTTTCAGTCCAGATTTTCACCAGTGACATTTTTCCACACTTCCTTATGAACAGTACAGCTGTCATTTTTCACAACATGGCTGAAGTGTGTTTTCACACTTTCTGCGCAGAGATGCGTGGTCGCTGTGGGAAATCATTGTTCAGCACAGATAAAGAAAATCACAGTAACACTGTTCATGATCAGAGGCACCAAAATGCCTGAGTTGACAATCTGCTGTAAAAAATCCCCAACCTAATTATATTACAGGTGTGCGTTGCACAGTTTCTATATAGGCTCGTGACTTCACCATTTTTTTAAATATTTTTACTACAGATTTGCAACATTGCCATTTTTTACACCTCCCCATGAACAGTACAGCTGTCATTTTTTACATCCTGTTCGGAATGTTTTTGCACCTGTGGTGCTAAATGCCGTAGTCACTGTGCATAAGCAGCTTTCGGCTAACAAACTGATATTCCCCCTGTTCATGAGGTGGGGTCACAAAACAAACATGTTGAAAATTTGGAGTGAAAATACCAACGAATGCCTGAGGTATTAGGGTTTCCAACCATAACACCCAACCCTGTAGAGAATGACAGGCATCAGGGGTGTGATTTGGGATGCTTGCCTGTGATGCTCATACCATTCCACATCCTGCAGTCACTGAGAGGCATCGAGGTATGTCTTGGACTCTTCGGCCCCAAACTTCACCCCATTCTCCTATATCGCACCCATCTCACCATATTTCCTAATGAAATGGAGTGCGCATAAGGGCCAAAGACCCCAAGGAACACCGTGACACTTGTCAGTGTCTGCAGGGTGGGGTGTGGAGAAATGGGTAGCTCATATGCCTGACGACCCAAAGGCACACCCCAATGCCTGTCACCTCTGCAGGGTGGTGGTGGGGTTGGCTTCAGTTCAATACTTCACTGCCATTCCTATTACGCAGCTCTGTAACTTCTACACTACCACTGCCAATGTCAGCAAGCAAACATTCGGCATTGACAAATGCTTGTTTTAGGTCTGTAATTACGGGATCCATTTCTTCAGCTGAAATGCATCGACCCAAGTTTCGCAATCCTGACCCCGGGCACCCGAAACACAGTTGTCCAATATTGGGATTTCACCCCCCTCCCAGAGTTAGGATCCTTAAGTATGGGGGGTGTGGGGGCAGAGCTCCCCACATTGGGGGGGGTTGGGGGCAAACCCCCCGAAACACTTGTAGAATGTGAAATCCCGATGTCGGGCAACTCTGTTTCACGCGCCCGGGTTCGGGATTGCAAAACTCGGGCCGATGCATTTCTGCCGAATAAAGCATATCCGTAATTACAATACTTGTGGAGCACAGTTAAGAGTTTTACATCCATTTATGATGTGTCTTACTTTGCACACAATACTGTGAACCCTGTGCAAAGCAGCAGACTTGTTAGAGATTTGTAAGTACAGTACTATACATATTGTACACTTGCAACTTTCTTTAGGACTCGTACTTGGAAATACTCAAAGCATGTTACTTGTATGTGACATACTATTTTACACTGTGGGCCAGATATTCAAAAGGGTTGCGCCATGCGCAATAGGGTTGCGCCTGCGCAAGTCCAAACTTGCTCCATTCTGCGATATTCAGCAGGAGGCAGTTGCGCCACAGAAAACATGCTGAGCAACAGTGCAATGCAAATGAATGCATGCTGAACTGGAGGGGGAGGAACCATGCATAAACTGCACAGCCCGATATTCAGCCGGGCTGTGCAGAGTTGTGCAGGCGCAACCCCCAACCTGCGCCTGCAGGACTTGGAGTAAAAAAAAAAAGGCTTAAGTCGAGGGCCACCCACAGGTGAGCTGGGTTGCACAGCAGGGCGCAACACAGCAGCTGCCACCTGTGGCTGGCCCTCAACCTGTCCCTGTGTCTCCACAGTTGATCAGGCAGGTTTCGTCGGTTGATCAGCCTCACCCCTCCCGCCATTATCTTGGTCCAGTGACGTGTGATCGCTGGCTGGGTGTAATACTTGTTTCTCTTCGCCTCATCTTCGGTGGTCCAGTGATCAGCTGACAGGGCGTGCATGTGACAATCACTGGGTTTGGTGGTTAGTGCATCCCACCACCCAGCGCCCTGACCTGCAGCCCATGTCGTATATGACAGTCCGCATCTCACAAATCCGGACTGTCACTCACGGGTATGGGCCAAACGCCCATTGGCTGCCGGGGAGCGGGGTGGTGGGGGCTTGTGGGTTGGTGGGGTGGGGGACACCAGCCACCAGGGCTACGCTCGGGGCCGACACATACTCCTCGCATCTCGATTTCAGTTCACTGGACCACCAGGATGTGGAACGGAGGGGTGGGAATTATTATACATACCGCTCGCGATCGGGCATTTCAGTCCACTGGACCACCAGGGATATGTACAGGAGGAGGGTGGGAGCCACATTGATGCCCGCCATCAGGCTGGTGGGGGAGTACACTATGCCCGCGATTGTTGTAGGGCGCCGGGCTCTCGACGGCCGTTGCCTGGCAATGCGCCAGGCGCAAGTCCTCGGGGATCGGCGCACCTACATGCTAATGGCATGCAAATGGGGACATAATCACATGCAAATGGCCCCCCCAGCGCCTTGCATGAATTATAGCCCCATTTGCATGTCACCTTTTGAATATCGTGATTTTGTGCATGGCGCAATGGTACTTGCGCCACCGCAAGTTGAATGCTCCACTCTGTCAACTTGCGGTGGCGCAAGTTCCACTGCGCCATGCACAGTGGCTGTGGCTGGGGGGTGATATTCAAAGGAGTTGCTCAATAGCGCAACTCCTTTGAATATCGCCCAGGACACACCTCTGTGCAACTATTTTGCGCAGCTCAAGGGCTTGCGCCTATAAATGGCGCAGTTTGAATATCCAGCCCAGTTTCTTGTTAAAGCAGTAGGAAAACAAAGTACAAGTGGATGGTGCATATCCTACCAGGTAACATGTAAAACAAGATTCTGCTGTTAAATGTATGCTATACTATACACAGGGTTCACAAGGCCATAAACGGGCAACATACAATTGTGTGGCAACTGCAATGTAGCATTGGAGCAAATGTGGCTTGCATGAAGATGCATAGCCTTGCAGTATGGAGCTAGGTCTGTAGCTTGTCCTTGGGTCACATGGGTAGGAGAAGGAGTGGGGATTAGGGCTGCTCTTTACAAATTTTGAGTATGTTGGCCCTGTATGAGGTACCACACCATTGATGCATGGCTCCATACCTGTAGCTTGGTCTTGAGTAAAGAAGGGAAGGGGGGACGGAGGGGGTGGTAGTTAGGTTTGAGAACCCTAACAGTACATTTCCAAACATTGTGAGCATTGAGTTGCAAACCATAATAGCACATTTCCAAACTGAGGGTTTGGGTTTTGTGCGGTAGCAATCCTAATCTGCACTGACATAGTTTTTTTTTGCAATGATGTACAGTAATACTGCTCCCTCTCCATACTGCTGCAGGGCCTGCAGTTGTGAGTTACGTTTCTTTGCTATCTCCTGTGCTCACTGCACTTAAATCGAGGACATGGCTGACAATAGGACATTTCCTAACTCCCTTTGTGAGGTCATCAAAACTAAAAAAAAAAAGATAACACTGAACTTCAAACTCGCTTATTGCCTGACATATTTCCTAAATTGGGGATTAACAAGTGGCAAGCTGGAATATGTTGTACTTGTGAGAAATTCCCCTTATAAGTTTGTTTATTTGTATTTATTTTATGTCTGTGTATTTTGTTTTGATGTGTTTGTACTGTACAATGCCCTGAGATTTTGGCAAAGGGTGGCAAATAATTAAAATTGTCTGTGCCACAGACTGGTATATCAGTCCAGAATTCCACTATGTTGTAATTCTGTTGGCAGCGCAAAGGTTAAAATTATGTGCAGTCACACATGAGAGACCAAGGACTGCAGGGGGGGCATGCAGTCTGCTCTGAACTACCCTCTTGCCCTACTAGAGGTGTTTCCCCAGCATATATGTAGCCAGCCATAGCACTAGGTGAAATGCAAAGCCGCACTGGGCCACAGAGCAGAGGGGCAACCAAAAAGCTTCCTCTGTCCAGTCCACTGTAGTTTTTCCTGGTGTGCTGTCTCAGTACAGTTTTATAGAGCTTTATTCCTGGTTCTGTATATCTGTTTGTACTAAAGTTACCTTCCAGTTCCTTCAGGAACTGGCAAGAAGCTCTTTAGTAAACTGAACAAGGAGGCACATGAGAAGGCAGAAGCTGGGATGTGAATGTTTCTTGGGGCCCTTAACTTACATTAGGTGCCCCCCCCCCACTTCCAGTAAGCATGTGGCCACAGGAAAGAAAGGAAAGGTGTTTGGTTTTATGTACTCTAGGGCATTTCATACAAACTTCAGTAGCCCAAAGTACTATACAATCTATGAACAATTGTCAGCTGCTTTAGGTACATACAGAGAGGAAAAGGAAAGGTATGGGGGCCGGCATACTGGGGCTGTGGTAGGGCTAGTGCTCGCTGCACCAGAGATCTGAGTTTGAGAACAAGCCTGGGACACCGGGGCAACTGAGGAGGAGGAGGAGAAGAATCGAGCGTCCCAGTGGATGCTTCCCTCCAGGGAGGGAGGGAAGCATTGCCTCGCTTTGCTACCATCGCCTGTGGGTTCACAGGTGGTGGTGTTGCAGTAGTTGCAATGTGGGATGGGGAGGACATTGTTAGACACATGACTGAGGTGTGCACTCATACGCTGCAGACTAGACTTTTGTCCTTGTACTGGTGTCCTCAAGGAGAAGGGAAATTACAAATGGGGTACATCCCCTCTGCCGCAACAGCATAATGGACAATATGGCAAGAAGGTGGTCAAATCCCCCCCCCACACACACACACATACACATGCACCAGTGGAGGTGAAAAAACAGAGTTAAAAAGCAAATAAAGGGAGTACTGTAGTGACTTACACAGGGGCACATAGTAAGTAGTGGACATAGGATTCAAACCCGGGTCTCCTGGTTTAAAGCTGTGTACTCTAATCATGGGGATACACTGCCACAGGCCCCCTGGTTCACTAGGTCCAGCAAAGTACTGCCAGAAAGAGTGGAAAAGTTAGCACTGCAGCTGCCCATGCTTTCCCTGTTATGGACCAACAATGAATTAAATAAATTAAGGAAATGTTTACAATTCATCCAAGCCCTTTCTGAGCAACAACTTTAATCCCCACACACACACACACACACACACACACGCACACACACACAGACACACTAGTAGAGGAGGGGGCTCTGTCTTTGTAGCTGTACTGTTCACCTTAATTTTTCTGTGCTGGTCCAACAAAAGGGGATGACAGACTCTTTGTTGCACTTTGTTGCCCCCACCGCTCCATTGTAATGCATGGAATTAAACTGCTACTGTGCTCAAATGCCATTACTTCCCATAACCAGCCACGGCAGTGCCTGGAAACCTCAGGAGACTTGGCATTTCCACATCACAGGCACATAATGGATGAGAACAGAGGAGCTCTTGCACATGACAGATGGGCGACTGCACTGAGAGAGAGAGAGAGAGTCTAAGAACAACTTGTCTGGGTCATAGTCATCAGTGTTCTGTGGAGACATGGATGGTTTACTTTTTAACTACTTTAAAATATACTGCAGCTTTGCTTTTTCCCTTCAATCTGTTTTGTTTCTTCCAACATTGTCACCGGTCTTTGTGCAGCTGGAGCCATATGCTATGTGTGCTTGTGTGTGTGTGTGTGTGTGTGTGTGTGTGTACATATGCATGTGTTTGTAAGCGTGTGTGTGTGTCTACACATCCACGTGTGTATGCTTTACAACTTTTTATTTTTTCACGTGTTTTGTTCTTTTCCTCCTTAAATCCCATCCCCCACCTCAGAGATCGAGGTAACCACTGCTGCACCCTTCTTCCTTGGTTCCCACACCTATGTCAATCATTGGTCAACTGGCAGGGTGTACACAAATGCCAGCATAGTGGGAACTGAGGCGACGTTGTGCAGACAATGGTAGGAGGCAGGCTCCACAGGGGAAACATCTCTTCCCTCCCCAACTTATTTTCAGAGGTGGAGCTAAAGCGGCTCGAACTCAGCAAATAAAGAGAAGTCACAGCCATCTGTACTCTAAGCCAGCTCTTATATTGCAGCACTGAGCTGAAGGAGAATCTCCCCAAGCTACATGTATAGGTCTTGTGAATTGTTCCAGTCCCAAGTTATTGAACTGAAGTTGGCTCTGTTCCTTCTACAGCAGGTAGCCCCTTCCCCCACCCAGATCTAAATACCTTACCTCTGCAGCACACTCATCCGCTAGTCAACCCCGGTGTGGGATCCTGAGGCTTGCCCTCAAATGCTGACCTACCAGGCAGCAGGGAGAAGCACGACATTCTACCACCATGCCCCTGGGATGGTCATGGTTTAAGACTTGCAGCCTAATCCACAAAACCATTTCTCCCATTCTGTGCCATGGCAAAAATGTTTCACGGCTTACGCCCTTAGCTGGTATCTTCCACCATTAAAATCTGAGTTAGTTACTGCCGTATTGCATTTTAGCTACCATCAGCCCAGAGTCCAGGTATCCAAGTCTTCTAAAAATAATGAATATTAATATAATTTTGTGAGAGATGCTGGACCATGAACAGTGGAAAGAAATACAGTTCTATTCCTCTGAATGCACTGCTGATGCCTTTTGTGGGTGCACTACATTCATTATCTGCGACCACTCTGATTTGCCAGATGCTCCCCCACGTCTTGCCTTGCAGAGGCCTGGGTTCCCCCAGGTCAAACTCAGTCTCTTCCCTTACTCAGCCTGAGGCCCTTACAGCCCAGGCTATGAAGTGAACAACATGGCATCAATTGTGGGGCAACCATCCTTGTGGGAAATGGGCTACTTACCCTCTAATCCGTGAGCTGAGTTGAACCCTCTCAAACTCCTTTTGTTTGTGGCCAGAGCTCCAGTTCAGTGTAGAACTGGTTCCAGTTAAAACTGGCAGCCCATCCGGGGGAATGTTATCCATGGGAAGCAGGAGTGGATAAGTTATCTGAGGCAGTGATGGGGCTGGGCGGTGGCAGTAGGGCTGAAGGGGGCACGGTCAGCAGCGGGGGCACAAAAAAAAAATTAGAAACCAAAAAGGTTCTAAAAAAGGTTTTGTTTTCAAACCTCTTTCAAGCATATTAATTTGTATATCAAGTATGTGCTAATGATATGATAAGATCTCATTGGCTGTTAGAACCAACAGAACTGATTCTTTTATTACTTGCTGTATTTGTAATTTTCTTATTTAATTATTCCACATAAAACCATTTAGGCAGAGCCTACGCACCAGAGAAACTCCCCTGCTCTTTTTCTGTTTCTGTTTCTCTTGGGACTTAGTCCTATGGGTTACTCTTGTGAGCTGAAGGAGATCGGGCAACCAGCTGGCTCTACACCCTTGGCAGGGATATAGCCACTGCTCCCACACTCAGTCTATTCAAGTCCGAGCTGCGCCTCTCACTGCTTGCCTCCAGCTCCTGTGACTGCTCAGCCTAAGTAGTACCCCCATTCCTACTGCCCATGCCCCCGCGCACATAGCAATTAAAACAATCTCTGTCCCTCCCTAGCACCTCCACCAGTCTATTTCATGACAAGGCCCCCGGGCTGCACTGCCACTCACCCTCGTTCACGTCCCCTCTGTTCACTCTGCCTGCTCCCAACTCCCCCCCCCTCGTACTCCCCCTCACTCCCAGCACCTCCTTCCTCCATCCAACCTCCGAACCAACACATACTTCTCTCTCTCCTATTCACCCCTCCCCTTTTCCCCAGTCTTGTCTCTGGTACTAGTACCAGCTATACTCTGTGACTTGTTAGTTACCTGTCTTGTTGTCAAATGTGTTTGTAACTGAAAAGGTGTCTACTGTACACTCTGACGTGGAACCTTAGTAAAAGAGCCTCGGCTCAAAGGTATTGTTGTAATCCTAGATTGAAATAAATAAATAAATACATAAATTCTCTTTGCGGTGAGGGTTGTTAGTATAAAGGTTTTATTAGACTGCGCGCTTAATCTTTCTTTGCTTTTTTGTTCTTTCTTTACTTTTTTTTTCTTTTCAATACCCCTACTCTTCTTCAGCAAGTGCCATAGGATCTTTTACTTCCACCTGGACAGTGACCAGAGATGGGCAGAAGGGACCTCAGTTTTAACATCTCAGCTGAAGGACAGTACCTCACCAGTTCAGCCCCACCCTCCCACCCCTGTGCTGCACTACACTGTCAGTTGTGAATATTACCCCCAAGTACCTGTTATGGGGCTAGAAACCACAATCTTCCTGATCTTCAGGCCCCAAAGGCAAACGAGCTACCATTGAGCCAATGACACTACTTTAAAAAGTGGTTTCATTTAGTTCTGCATTTTAGAACATCCACGGTTCTAGACATTTATGGGTTTTTTTTAGAATCAGTTCCACCCCCAGCCATAGTTTCCATGAAGTCACCCAGTCCCCACAATACAAGCCCATATGTTAAAATAAATGGAAAGTAAAAAAGATTTAAAAAAAAAAAAAAAGTATTTTATGCGTCTCTCTTTACAAATGTAGCCCATGAGTAATATGAAGAACACTCAGAGCTGGCTGCGATGGCTCAGCTGTCGACTTGATTAAATCCAGATGCACCCCCTCCCAATTCCCTCCCTTTAAAACATGAAAAATATGCTCAAGGGAACAGTTAAATTAAAAAACATGGGAAAAGTGAAAGTGTTATTGATGTAATGAAAAAAAAATGCACTGAGCTGGAGACAGTCAATGGTGTATAGGAAACCGCTCAGCCTTCTCAAACACATAGGGAGTATTACAGGGAGCCCTAAGGTCCCAAGCTAGCTGGTGAAACAGGGTATGTGGCCTGCCTTGCACAGAGTAAAGAGGCATTGTCACATTGTTTGGGGGTGGGCATTTGCATTACATTTTCTATGACAGCACAATATAGGACAGCAACATTTATATCTTTTACCTCCTCTCAGCAGTTCAGCTGTTTGCTTTATGCTTATTAAGATAACTACTTTTTTTTGTCTCCCATTCAGTCTTTTTAGTTATGTTAGGTAGTCCCATCTCCAGTACTTGCTGGGATTCAGACCAGCCATCGTAAGTCCTGAAGGCAGCAACTCTAACCATACCTCTCAACCTCATGCCTCATAAATCAGGGGACGAGGCTTAAAAAAAATCAGGGACAAAGGACCAAAATCAGGGACACATCTACAAAATCGGTGATATCCACGCAGGAAGCTGGTAGAATAAGGGACTTAGTGTAAAATGCATTTTCTAAGGAAGAATAAGTCTGTAACTTCAATGTTTGACATTATTTTGTGCTTATAACCCCCACTGATTGGGCACGGAAACACAATTTTTAGGAGGGACAGAGTCAAATTTTGAGGCAAAATCAGGAATGTCCCTGAAAATCAGGGACAGTTGAGAGGTATGACTCCAACCATTCAGCTAAAGTGAAATTCTCCTCCGGGGGTGGGGTGAGGGGCGCGGTTAGACTGAGCCTGTGATGTCCTACATTGCAGTCTCAACAATTACCACCAGGGGTCTCCCTACTACTATTTCTCAGCACTGTAAGACTCTGGCACTTGCAGTGGTTTTCCTCTAGGTGGCGCTGCTTTTGGCAGATTGTTTTTCACATACCGTATATCTTCTAATTGAAGCTGCCAGCTCATATAAGCCACCCTAAATGTATATATGCTATGCATTTTAGGTTTATGTTAAATGTCAGACATCACTGAAAACGTGTTTTCAAACCAGCCTACTGGCTGGTGAAACAAACACATGCAAAAGAAAAAATTGACAAGTTGTCAAAAAAACATCCAAAGGACAAGGCTACATGACCAATTGGAAAATGCACAAGGCAGTTGTTACTTTAAGCAGGCCTGGATTTCTAGCCACGTTTTTGTAGCAGTAGCAGCAGTAGTAGTAGGTTTTTATTTTTTGATGGCGCCCTTCCACGAAGACTCAGGGCACCTTTACAAAATATGAAAACAACGAACAACTTACTGTATAACAATATAATCCAATACCTAACATAAATAAATATAAATAACATACACTAAAAATAAATAAACTTTACAGATCTAAACACTAAAAACTCCTAATTATAACTTAATCATTCCTTAATCCCTGAAGGCTTGATGGAAGAAGAAAGACTTTAGCTTTCTTTTAAATATTTCTAAGGAGGGGGCCTCCCTCAGGTACCCCAGCAGAGAGTTCCATAGGATCGGTGTGGC
Organism: Neoceratodus forsteri; assembly: GCA_016271365.2. NCBI lineage: Eukaryota > Metazoa > Chordata > Ceratodontiformes > Ceratodontidae > Neoceratodus > Neoceratodus forsteri. The sequence continues at coordinate 945,879,481 of CM028130.1, forward strand.
CACCTTAAAAGACCGACCCCCCGAGGATGTCAGTCTTGCTCTGGGGACCTCCAGGAGGCCCTCCCCCATTGACTGGAGAGAATGTCCAGGGGCATAGGGATGCAGAAGCTCCCTCAGGTAACCTGGACATAACCCATGTAGGGCCTTATAGGTCAGCGTATCTTTAAAGGAAATTCGCCAGTGCACCAGCAGCTAATGCAGCTCGCGCAGCACCTGCTTAATATGACAGGATCTCAGGAGACCCATCAATAGCCAGGCCACAGTGTTCTGCAATAGCTGCAGCTGCCACATCGCACCCCTCTGACCCTAAGGTAGAGCGTGTTACAGTAGTCAAGCCTCGAGGTAACAAACGCGTGTGTCTGTGTGGCCAAGTCATTGGGGGGAATTAGGGATCTTATTCAGGCGATATTAGGCAGATGGTAAAATCCATGCCGGACAGTTGCCAACACCTAAGCCTCAAGTGTCTGTTCACTGTACTGAAGGACGTCCACATTTCTCACCTTAGTGGAGGCCTCCAGCTTGGCCAAGCCAATAAAAGCCCTAAATCCTCCCCAGAGGCCCCCACTCCCTTCCCAACCCGGCTCAACCACCAACACTTCAGTCTTCCTGAGTTGAGGGCCAACCAACTGGAGGACATCCAAGCCCAGATCTCAAACAAGCACTTATTTAACACGTCAACCGCATCTGTTCTTCCCAGTGTGAAAGACAGGTGTGTATCATCAGCACAGCAATGAAACCCAAGTCCATACCACATTATGACTTTACTCAGGGGCAGCATTTTACAATGCGAATAACATAGGGGAGAGAGCAGAGCCTTGGGGCACTCCACAGGACAGGGCCACTGGACTTGAGGAATAATTCCCCAAGATCACTCTCTGGGACCTGCCCTGGAGGAAGGACTCAAACCAGCTGATGACCTTGCCAGTGAGTCCAACATACTCCCTCAGCCTGTCCAACAACACCCCATGATCTACAGTGTCCAACGCTGATGAGAGATCAAGGAGAACGAGAATAGATTGCTCTCCCATATCTTTCACCCTGAGCAGGTCATTCAGCACCTGTAGTAGCGCAGTCTCCATGCTGTGTATAGCCCTAAATCCAGACTGGAGAGGCGTGTAAATTTGGAAGTCAGTGAGGTGACTCTCAAGCTGCTCTGCAACTACTTTCTCAAGAACCTTCCCAAGAAAGAGAAGATTCGAGACCGGTCAGTAATTTGCCAAGATGTCAAGGTCCAAAGATGGTTTCTTCAACTGGGGCATCACCAGAGCTTGTTTCGGAGGCTCAGGGAAACCTCCCATTGTTAAGAAACCCCCAACAACCTTGGTCCAAGCTGCAGAAAGTTGGTTTCAGCCTTGAGATATCACCACAGACCTCTATCATTGTCATCAGACAGAACTCCCCAAGGGAGACCGAACACAATCATCCCTCCGAGGCCCAACCCTGTCAGGAGAAAGCCAAGCTCTAATTGAGGACACCCTGCCTGAAAAGAACCAAGTGAATTCCTCGTATTTCTGAACTGAAAATGCTCTAACGAGTTCCAGGCAGGCTGGATGTAACAGCCTATCCACAGCCCAAAAGAGCTGAGACGGTCAATTCTTATCATTCTTTGTGACAGTTCCTAGAACAAAGACAGCAACACATCAGCCAAATGCAAAGCACATGGACCTCAACAGTGAACTGGCTTCTGGGGTTTTTATAAGACATCTAAACTGTGACGGATACTAAGATAAAAATTGAAATACTGAGATAAGAATCTACCTGTTTTTTCTGATTTGTGCCCACAAGTAACCATCATTCAAAGAAATTGTATTTACCTACATGCACAAGAGATATTACTGTTTTCATAAAATGTAAGAAAGAATGTAGAAACCTCATTGACCAAAGGACATGAGCTGATTGTGGTTTAACCTACAATACTTGAACAGTAGCCCTATTCAAAACTTGATTACCGACCACCTGTGTTAGAAATCACTACAGTTACGTACCAGCTTTCAAAACTAATCTACCCAGTTTTCTTTCTGTCTCTCTCTCTCTCTCTCTCTCTTCAGTGCATCCCAGCCCCCTTGCAGGAAGCTACAACTCAGCTGTGTTTAAGTTCCTAATCTGCAGCAGTAGCAGCAGCCACAGTCTGTCACATTGCTCTTAAAGAGGCCACAGTGGACTAAGTAATCACTTCTTACACTATACCAACATAAATTCATGATTCTGTTGCGCACGTACAACTGTGTTTTCCTATTTCTAAGTATACTTATATAGACATTTTAAATGGAACATTTCATAAGTGTGATAAACCACTTTAAAGTGTGATTTAAAGGAAATTACAAAGATCTGCTTTTGGACTACATAGTCCATTACCTTAGTGCTGTATTAGTCCTTCACCCCATTAATTTCAATTTTTTTCATAGTCCATTTCAGAAGGGAAGAAATCATAAATCAGGCTGAACTGATAGGAAACTGATCCCTTCCACTTCCTGGTCCGCCGGCCACACCCCCATGCTCAGATGTTTTATGACATCTAACTAGGCAGAGCAAAGGGATGCACCCCATTGTACTGTATGGGTGCATTTTCCAAACATTTTTTTATTATCTAAAGCAACCTTTTATATAAATGAGAACCACCATTTAACTCATAGGGGTTCTGTTAGTTGAGAGGTGGCTTTTATTTATATTACTGTAAATGTTGCATTAACATATAAAAAAAAGCCTTTAAAAATGCCCCTCCATAAACAACAAAGTGCATGTCCCCATGCTCTCCCTGGTTAAATAGATGTCTCAGCATGGGGGTGAGGCCAGCAGACCAGGAAGTGGAAGGGATCAGCTGGCCACCAGTTTGGCCCAGTTTACAATCCCTTTCTTCCTTCCTTCCTTCCTGAAATGGACTATGAAAAAAGTTAAAATTAATGGGGCAAAGGACTAGCACAGCACTAAGATAATGGGCTATAGATCACATAAGCAGTAAATATAATGTTGGAAATTTTCTTTCAAGGTGATAGGAAATAATTTTTACGTAGTTAACTGCCCTCCCATTTTCCTTTCCATGTTAGTTACATATCCTTATACGATTTGACTAATATTTGTTAAAAAAGATTATTTTTTTATTCTTGGTACCTGAGTAAGGTCTACTGGGCACAAGGACCATTTTCAGGGGCTACTCAGGAGCACTGGGAATGTTAAGTGACTTGCTCAGGGTCATACAGAATGCATGTGGAGGTTGTGGGAATGAAACTCAGGTCTGCTGGATGTACCAGGCTCATTCACAGCTTGTTGCTCTAACCCTAGGCTATACTGCCAATAATCTTGCTTTAGGATGCCCTCAGATCTACGTAGAGTTCCACACTCCTCAGCAGCTCCTGCTCTTTCTTTCATATTCCTAAGACATTCCATGACATCAGTTACTCTGTTCCAAGCTAGTCATCTGAATGGCCCGGCATGGTGTCACTGATGTCATAGAATGTCCAGGCAGCATGAAAACAGAGAGCAGCAACTGCAGAGGAGAGAGGGATTTAGGGTAGTTACACAGGAAAAAGTAGATCATTAAATTTAACAAAAAGGTCAAACCCTACGAGAATATTGAAGAGACACGAGAAGGAAAACAGGAGGGCATCCAGAGTGTAAAAAACTGTTTCTTATTACCTTTAAAGGATTTGAAATGCATTTTCAAGGGGCATAAGGAAAGCTCCTAGGTAACCACTCCAGAAATGAGAATCCATGTTACCTTTGTGTAGATCCCCATTATTAAAATCACTAGGGCCCCAAAAAAAGCAAAATCAAGAGTATTTGGCGTTTTAGTTTTGGTACTATTTAATGGTGGCCCGTTGTTAGCCTTCCATGTTTGAGTCCTGTATAAGGCTGATGGTTAACTTGAGTCATTGTTATTCATTTAATTTTTCTGACCCTCTTTTGAAGTTGTCTTGCACAGACATTTGAGCTCTGAGCAGTGCACCATCATGACCCTGCATCTGTGAGTGCTCTGATACCAGTGCTACTAGCCAGAAATACTGGCGATCTGAAATACGGTTCATGCTTCATTGTAAACACTGCTTTTGGTATTGGGGTTTAGCAGAGAAGCAGAAAAGTGTTTGGTACTAAATGCTCTGCTTCACTCTATTCTCAGCAAAGCTGATGCAAAGACACTGTTCCTAATGAATTGATTTTGCACTAGCCATGCATAACAGAGCTGGGTATTACCTCCTTATCACTGCTTATTTATATAGGACACATAGGATAATGTATAGTAGCCCATACACAACAACGCTATTCCTACACTGAGTGGTAACTATGATGTCAAAGACCTCAAGAGCAAAGCTCGAGAGGTCCCTTTGATGTCATAGTAACCACGAGGTGTGAGAAGAGCGATGTTGTGTATTTGAGCTATCATACACTATTCTATGTAGTGTATGGACCCCCCAAAAAAAGTCTCTGCCATCCGTCACCCGCACTTCTTGGCCATTCGCCCATCGGCCAGCTTGCGTGCACAATGCTTCAAATGCCCCTTGTCCTATGAACAGCACTGATGGGGGATGTTGCAGTTGGCTGTCTAAACTCTGTCCTGGTATAACTGTCGACAGGTGGTAAGTGTGCTTACAAAGGGCGAAGGCAGGAACTCCTTCCCAGAAATAAACCTCAGCCCCTGCATCCATAGCTGGTAGCCTTGAATTGCACTGTGCAGGCCTTATTTTATTTACTTGGCACATACTAATAACAAATCTCACTAACTTCCTTCCAGCCTTAGTACATCCATCTCTCCTTCCTTCACAGCAGTTCTTGTTAATTGACTGATAATTATCTCACAGGCTAGTGCTATGCCTCCAGCCAAGATGTGGACGTGGTTCCTCCCATCCATCTAGTGAGGATAGGGATACTCAAATATTAAAGGTAGAGAGGGTGCTGGCTGTCATCCGTAGGGATATAGGCCTTGTAGGTCTTATAGTGGGACTCTCCTTGTTGCATCGGTCACCTCCCCAATAACACTGAGTGACAACTGGGGATGGTCGTCTCACCTCAGGGTCCTCGACTACACCTTTTCCAATATCCTTGTGATCTCGAAGGCGCACTGCAGTGTTACTTGCTGTCTAGATGTTCGGTTGCCTTATGTATACAAGCAGGGTAAAAGCGCATCGCTGCTAAAAACTCCCAGGTTGTCAAGCGCATAGGAGGTGATATCTCCTGGCTCCTCCTACTTGCACTACTAATGTCCGGTGATATTGAAACCAACCCTGGCCCATTAAATCTGACCCACAAAATCCCTCCCGTATGGGGCATGGGTAAGGGGCTAATAATAGCTTATCTTAACATTAGGAGCCTGCTACCTAATCATGATGAGCTATTAGCATGGGTTGCACTCTACAGACCCGACATCCTAGGAGTGACGGAGACCTGGCTGAAACCCTCTGTCCCTGACTCTGCCTGTGAACTCACTGGGTATGAATTCACCCGACTGGACAGAGGTGGGGGCAAGAGGGGGGGTGGCATACTAATCTATCATAAGAGCCACTTAAAAATCTCCCAAATTGCCCACCAGGATTCAAACATGTTCCCCTGTGAGTTGCTACATGTGCTACTGCTATTTGGGGTTGCAAAGAAACTGCACCTGGTGTGCACCTATAATCCTCCAAGAGGTGGGCTACCTGGATTAACTCACCTCGTGGACAAAATTGGTCCCAGAGTCGGGGATAATGAACTCATAATCCTAGGGGATGTAAACCTTAACTGGTAATGTTAAGCAGTTTGAGCCTCTGCTTGCTAACCTTGCCCTGACCCAGCTCATCCAGGAACCAAGTAGGCGGACAGCAAATGGATCCTCCAGCACCTTACTGGACTGGATCATGTCTAACCATCCTGACAGGATCTCATCAGTGGGTACATTATCTGACTCCATCTCTGACCACTCACCGGTTTTCTGTGTATGGAAAATTCCCAACCCCAAACTTCCACACAAAATTATGCATGTCAGAAACTACTCTAGATTCAATACTGAGGAGTTCCTGGAGGACCTAAGAGTTACTGACTGGTCTGAAGTGTACGGTGCAACTGACCCCTCGGCAGCAACCTCTTACTTCCTCTCCACCTTTGGGGCCTTGCAAGACAAGCATGCTCCGAAGGTCACCCGTAGGGTGAGGGGGTCCGCTACCCTCTGGTTAAATGGGAATCTCCTAGCCCAGATGCGGGAGAGAGATAAGTGTTGGGCTCGTTCCAAAGGTACCAGTGATCCCATGATTATTCAAAGGTACAGACACCTCAGGAACAAGTGCAAAAAGGCCATCAGGGCAGCAAAGAGTGACTTTTGCAAGTCTGCCTACTAAGCTGTGCCAGTAATCCCAGGAGGTTCTGGAGAGATATTAAATCCCATGTCAGCGGATACTCGCATCCGGGGGTTACGGACATAAATGGAGTCTCCTGTAATAATCCCCATACTATTGCCAACTCCCTAAATAATCACTTCTCTGACCTCTCTGCCTTCACAACCCTCTTCTCACCTGATGAGGCTCTGTCCCAACCCCTTCCCTTCACTCTGCTGGAGGGTGACCCTCCTCGTCAAATGTTCCACCTCAGGGCTGTATCAGTTCAGGACTTTCAGAAACACCTAGCTGGCCTCTCCCAGTACTCCAGTCCTGGCCTAGACAACCTGGAGCCTAAACTCCTTAAGCTTGGTGCTGCACACATTGCCTCACCAGTAGCCTTTATCTTCAACCTATCCCTTGGTCTGGGGACCATCCCAGACATCTGGAAAGAGGCGAGGATTGTCCCTGTACTGAAGCAAGGAAATCCCAAACTGCCTGACAATTATCGACCGATTGCCATTCTCCCAACCCTTAGCAAGCTCCTTGAAAAGGTAGTGGCTGAGCAGCTTTCGGAATATATCCACTCTCATGAACTTCTGTCCCCAGCCCAGCACGGCTTTCATAAGGGACACAGCACCACCACAGCCTTAATCTCGGTTACATCAAGTATCCGGACAGCCATGGACCAGGGCAAACTCTCTGGTGCAATATTTATTGACCTGTCCAAAGCCTTTGACCTCGTTGACCACAAACTGCTTGGTGCACAGTTGTGGTCACTTGGCCTCTCCCCCCATGCCATGAAATTGCTAATGGGTTATCTACATGGCAGAAAGCAGCGTACCTGCTTCAATAAAGTTCTTTCCGAGCCCCTACCGGTGACCTCCGGAGTGCCTCAAGGCTCGGTACTGGGTCCCCTCCTCTTCTCCTTCTTCATCAATCAACTACCCATGGTTACTACCAGCTGTAGTGCCACCATGTATGCAGATGATCTGGTAATCCTGGCTCACTCCCAGAATGCCACTACCCTAAACCAGAACCTGACTGATGACTTTGACAGGATATTGTCATGGGTTACTAGTCACAAGCTGGTCCTGAACCTGAAAAAGACACAGGCTATGCTCTTTGGCTCAATGGCTAAATTCAAAGCTTCATCGGCCTGCTTACACATCACCAGCGCAGATGGATCCTCACTACCCATAGTGAGCTCCATCAAATATCTGGGGGTAACACTTGACCCCCAACTTGACATGGGTAATCATATCCTTAACATCTGCAGGGCGGCAAACTGCAAACTGGGTCTCGCCTATAGGGCCAAATATAACCTTACACCGGCAGCCAGGCTTGCCCTAGCGAAGGATGTGCTCCTTCCCTCCCTCAGCTATGGGCTGCACGTATTTGCTCGCTCTCCAAAGACACATCTCAGCCGGTGGTACACTGCTTACAATAAAATTAGTCATTTTGCCTTGGCTTCCCCCCGACTCACCCACCATTGTGAGCTATATGAGAAACTCTGCTGACTCTCACCAGCTAGATACCTTGATTTTGGTTTGGATGCCTCTCTGGGAAAGTGATTAGAACTAGCACCCCCCAGGGGCTGGCCCGGCTTCTGCCTAAACTGAATCCCACCCCCTACCAACTAAGGTCTCTCACATCAGGGATGCTCAAGGTCCCTCCTACCCGGACCCTCGTGGGGGATTGGGACTTTGCCATAAGTGCACCCAGACTCTGGAATTCACTGCCTATGGGTATCCAAGCTGCCCCCTCCTATCTGAGTTTTTGAAATTCCCTGTGGGGTTTCCTAAAACTAGCATCAGAGTGTGACTGACCCAAACCTCCCTAGAGTAAAGTGTCAAATTGTTTAATCTGAACCTCCCCAGGGTGTCTCCATTGAATTCCTGGAGATATTTTCCCCACTGTATCAATGACTTCTGACTACTCCTGCCTAAAAAGCCTTGGGCATTTTTACACCCATTTTTGCTCCACGGTCATAGGCTAACCATGACATAATTGCACCTTGGTCACTTGGTTGAAACTTGTACTACCAAGTGTTTCTGTCTAACATGTGCATATTTAGAAAAATGTGATGAGCTCTATACTGTATACCTGTCAGCGATCCAACTAGCCTAGGGGGTGTATACGACAATGTTATAAGTTATATTATGACCAATCCAGTCCTTGAGCTATGCTCCACTCCTGTGTTTGATGACCTGTATATATCTGTCAGTTGAACTAGCTAGTCTAGAGTGTATAATCTGGAATGTGCTTACTACTATATGTTTCCCCTAGCGTCAAATGATGTATTTCCCACGTTTGTTTACTGTGACAAAAAATTGTACTCTCTTTGCCATGTCTCCGTGACTGTTATTCCTCATGTTGTATTCTCTTGGGTCGTTCCTGAAAATAGGCATAATACTTGTCTAGTATACTTACCTGGTAAACAAAAGTTAAATAAATAAATAAATAAATTGTGATGTAGCTACTAGAATGAAGTTGTTCTGCATTAGTAGTTACAACAGTACTGCAGCCGAATGACTCTTTATAGTGTATGGATCTCCATGCACAATGACATTCCACCATACGCCATATAGTCCTGCATTAAATACAAAGTCATGACGGGTACACTTATTGACCCACACTGTCTAGTGCTCTCTCACTGTGCAGCTGAATTTAAAATGTATTTCTAAATAAAAGATGCTTTTTCTAACATTCAACAACTTCGGTAATGACCCTTATTCTTAGATATTTGAGCCTACCTCCCATTTCTGAGTGCAATAATTTTTTGGAATTAAGTTTGTTTTTGAGCAGGCCAGCTCTGTTTAATGCACCATCCCCTGTTACCATTTGCGCTTGCCTGCATGACTCCTTTTGCTTGTTCTGCTTGTAGAGTTGTGTAACCCCTCACCCCTGCCTTTTAGCAAAACAACAGGTGTCATGCTGTTGAAGCTGATAGCAGTACCTGGTGGGGACTGGGTTCGGGGAGGATGAGGTTACTCGGCACAGGGGACCTAGGTTTGGCTACTCTGCACAGGGGCACCCAAGTAAATCCGAACACAGGAAGCAATAACTGTAATGTCCAGAACCAGGAATGGGATTCTACAATGTGGCTTTTATTCACATCCAAGCTGAACAAACAAAGCATAGATGGACCCCCATGGGGCTACATTCCTGGTAATGCAGATTAGAGACAACAGAACACTTCTTCACTATTTCCAGCCCTCAGACTCTGAACCCACCAAGCAGACAGCCCGGACTTGCACGCAGCTTTGGGTACACAGCCCGACTTGTACACTACTTGGGTTTTCCCCACTGGCCCGGCTCCCCGCCAGCCACTTGATCCGTGGTCCATTTTGGGAAATGAAACAATTTTCCTGTTGTGGCTCCCCAAACCACCTTAGAGCCTTCGACTCCTAGAGGGAATTTTCCTTCCAATCCCATGTCTGGGTACTTCCCTCATCACTGGCCAAGTGCATGAGGCAAAGTAGAAATCCACAGAGCAAATCCGTTGAGGTGGACCTGGTCACTAAAGATGGGGGGGGTCTCCCACCTCCAGCTCCCATAGCCCATACCTGGCCATTTCTCTGGAAACTAAACAACTCTTTTCTGAAAGTGTGGCAATGTAGGTTACTGGGACAGACGTATGTCACATCTCCTCTACATGTCTTGACTTCCCATAAGTGCTAGACTTGAACATACTTTTACTTTTGGCTAAGCCTATTACTCTAGGCCTCCCACTACTTCAGTAGTCCAATCCCCACTATCACACAAGTCCCAGGGTGAAAACATAGGCCCTTTAGAAAGAGCAGAAACTCACCCTCCGGTTGCAGGTGCCTCACAGGCGATTCACAAATCCTCTTGTTTCCCAAAACTCTTGGACAAATAAGGCAGCTTCTCCATTAGCAGAAAAAAACTAGGGGGTTGCCCCTGGAATATGCAGGAAACCCTTTCTGCCCCCATCCCCTGAGGGAGGGGACACTGAGACCCGAATCAGCAGTCTCCACCACTTACAAACTATCTTCTGTGTCTCTCTTTTGATGGAAACACACACCTTTTTTCCTGAATGTAGCCCTATGTCAGGGCTGAGGCTCCAAGAGCCTAACCAGAGCTGCTGTGCTGGTCTCTCAGCAAGTTACAAACTCCAACTGACCTACAGACTACTGTTCAAACCTCCCAACATTCTATTCCAACTCCCTGCTGCAGATTCCATTGTGGCTCATGCAGCTGCGACAGTTCTATGGTGATGTCACCCCTCAGTCTCAGCTGAGACTGAGAACAGAGTGAGACACTGTGAAATCCATTTAACTGGAGTTTCACAAGCTGCCTTCCTTACCTACCACTAGGTCTTACTGGGATTTTAGTAACCCCGGGTAACAAGGGGGTTACAGTTGTATAGTTCTGGATATGGAATCTGCTGTGGCATAGATGATGATGTCATCAGCAGAAGGGTGAATATTGGTGTTGGGACTGGTGCACACGCAGTGAAGCTCACTAACATAGAAACAAAGCAAATGTTGGCAAATTAGGCCCAGTGGCCCATTGAGTCTGCCATTACCTGCGTACTTGCTAGACTGAGCCTCTGTCAGTCCCCCTGATCTCCCCATGCCCCCAAGTACTGTATATCCAACCTCATTATTTCCATCCTGTCCAGAACACACACACACACACACACACACACACACACACACACACACACCCCATCTCAGCACATATGACTTAGTTTGAAAGCTTGTTCCAGTCTGCTACCCCTTTTTTGGTACAAAAGTACTTTCTGGCATCTTTTTTAACACTCCCTCCCACCAGATTTGTGGAGTTACCTGTGGTGGACGTAATACTACGTAAAATAACGGTGCAACGAAAACTGTTTTTCCAAAAAGCTCAGTTTCTACAGTTAATAATCATGTTAGCATACCTGTCATATTTATTTTTCTACATACCTGCTATGCTGCAAACTATGAGTCTTTTTTATGTTCTTGATTCTATCCCTTGCCAGGTCTACAGTGCTATTTCTAAGCCAAATGTGGCAGCCATCTTTTTTTTCTTGTGAAAAAAATCAATTAAAGCATTCATAAAATACTTCAGTTTTGGTGGAAGTAGAAAATTTTACCACCATACAAAACTGGAAGATGCCTGGGATCTTTTATAGCAAAAAAAAAAAAAAAAGGTCAGGTCAAATTTTTTACCCAATTTCGTTGCACTGCTGCTTTGACGTGAACAAGTCTAGATTAACTCATCATTGTCATTTATATTCTGATATGGGTTGTCTTCCATTTGGTGAAATATATTAGTTTCACTCCAGCTTTAGCATTACGTAAAATTATCCTAGGATCCATGCTACAAAGTGTCTGAGTTGTTCACACAATCATCCAATGCCTTGAGAACCAGACTGCAGAACAGATTTACATTTAAATCATCACTTTGTAAGACCACCTTTGGCCAAAAGGCATTAGCCTGTACATGTGTTAGTTTCTGTAATGCATTTTTCCAGGATGTCCACTTTTAAGTTCAGATTGAAAAAGTACTTTCTTGTGCAAGTCGTAAATGTTATTTGAGATTTTTGTTCCCTTCAGTATATATTGTTTTAATTTAATGTTGTGTTTATGTATTGTATTTATGTAGCAGGTCACAAGTGAAAACAAGCAATTTTTGGCCATCTGCTCACCAGAATAAAATAAAGTGAAATAAAATTAAACAAAACAAGTCCCTAGTGTCTATTCTTCTGATACCGTGGAGGACTTGCTCATCTCAATCATGCTTTCCCCTCATTTCCACCTATCCTCCAGGAAACATATGAAACAAACAGATGGAACAAAAGTGGGCCAAGAATGGAACCTTGTAGTACTCCTTCCAAGACAGAGCACTTGTGTGGAGGAGTTGCACCATTAGCCTTTATAATCTGTGATTTTTCGGACAGGTAATCACTGAACTATGTCAATGGTTGCTGTGAGAGTCGAAGGCCCTGTCCACACTACCAGTATGGTAACGTTACTTATAAAATGGGCAAAGGATTTCAAGTGATCTGATTGGTTGTTAGCCATGCATTAGATGTGTGTAATGCACAGCTAAAACTAGAACCCCCCATTTAGAATACACAGGCCCATTTTATAAGCGCAATAAGCCACTCCGGGGATGTGCTTTAGACAGTTCTAATGCACGGCTAGGGGACTGGATGCACTCGGCCACCTTACTACATCCCCCTAGCCGTGCATTAGAACTGTCTAATGCACACCCCATCATGTCTTATTGCTTACAGATGAACTGAACCATTACAAATCTTAGTAAAAATAGTTCACTTCTGCATCTGTAACATTACCGGAACTGATCTCGAAACTGATCTCAAGGCCTGTTTTCATGTGGTCTTGAGATCAGAATGTGTAACGTTTTGAAGCCTGTAACATTTTGATTACCTGAGTGGACGTGTGACCATTTCAATCCTCCATTCACAGGGTCTTCAAAATGGATTACACGCAAGGAGAAATTAGGAGTAATGTGGACGCAACACTGCCTGTCTGTAAAATTTTTTAAAACGTTACTACCAGAATGCAGATGCTTCAAAATGGTAAGGGCTGCAACATTTTTAAAAAATGTTACCACAGACAACTTCATAGTGTGGACAGGGCCTCAGTGATGAAGTTTTTGAATTAAGATGATATGGTGTACTGTCTCAAAAGCTCTTGTAAAGTCTCTAACCAGGTCCGGGGCTCTCGGGAGTACTTACCCAAGATGTGAGGGGGTTCATCTTTTACTGCAATCAGCCAGTTAATAGACATACTCTACCCTTTACACCCACACCAGAGGGAATACTCCTAGGATTAGCACCTAGAGGCATATCTGGTTGCATATATCAACATCCCTTGTGGAGGTTACATAAAAATATTTTTTGTTGCCATATTGGTCCTTGTAACAAAAGATCCGGAAGAAAAGATGATTTGGTACCTTTTACTGGACCAACATAGATGTTACAAAAGAAAACAGTTGCTTAAGCTTTTGGACTACACACAGTCCTTCATCAGAAGCTAATGCCAGTTGTTTTGGAAGAATACATTCTATGAAAGACCAGATCGTATATAAAAAAAAAGTTGCAAAAAATCACATTGGCCAAAAAAATTGCATTTTAAAGTCAACTTAAAACCATATAGAGAACACAGGCTGACTACTCTCAAGGAAAGGCATTTCAAGGTCAAATGTCACATACTAGATAACTCACTTCTTGAAAGAACTCATAAAACAGGCAGAGTGCCATCCAAAAGGAAAGCATTTTAAGGTCAAAGTTGCAGAATGAATAACTTAATCTGAGAGAAACCACAGACTACATCTAATTCAATTAAGAGCTTGCCTGTGTATGTTAGTGCATACTTTTGAAAATAACTGTGATTTTAAACTCCAAGTTAGAATAGGCTAAGAAATCATGGTATATAATGCTAAGAAGTCTTCGAAATAAGAATTTACCGTTGTGTATGCCAATTCGTGGGTTTGAAGATAAGCTGCCCTAGTGTGAACAATAAATATTCACAGGCTGTTTCACACTTTCATACAGTGTTAGCCCTATCAGGAGATGCATATTCTTAGCCCTAGGCTCAACAAGCCAATATTATTCATGCATATTAAAACCTACACTACTCAACCATGATCCATCTGCAACTTTGTACCAAATGGCAAGTGTTCGTGCACATTTAAAAATAAAACCTAACAAAGACTCCCTAGTAAGTGAGATACTGTATCCTAATATGTCCCTGTATCAACATGTGTCAGTATATATCAAATGTTCTGTATATACAATAATAGTTCTAGAAATTTGAAACAAAAACTGAGGGAATCACCACACACCACCATGCCTTACCCCCTCCCGGGTAAAACCAATGCATAGATAACTAATTAGAAGGAATATATATCAATTATGTATGTGAACATATAGCAATACCATAATGTATGTCCATGCATTATTCCTGAAGTCAGTGAAAGTTTAAGCAGTGTAGTGTGACATAAGACCCAAATCAACGTTCATCCCATCTCCTACCATATTGAGAAATAAAATGAGCTGGTCCTTGAAAGCCCACCTCTGTTGTGTATTTTTGAAATGGCCTTTCAAAACCAGCACTGACGAGATCACGTGATGCCCGCTGAGGAGTAGCTGTTCATCAGAGGAGCTCCACCAAAATCTTTCTATTTTTCCTACTTCTTCCCATATTCAGTGGTACCCCTACTTTGTTTTGGACATTTATGGCAGGACTAACCCACGCAGCTATGGAGAAGTTGAAAGAAACAGCAGATACTTCAGTGGAATCAGGATTTTTGCCAACTGAAGACTCCGAAGGTGAACAGGACATAGAGCAGGGCCTAGACGCTAAACAGTCCCGCAGGAGCACCTCCACATTGGATCTTGCATTTGTAACTGTACAGTCGATCACCCAGGAGCAGATTATGTGGAGCTGCAAACAATTAAATCAGCCCTGTTTGCACTCATTTTGGAGTTCAGAGACTGGAAACCCAATTTGCCAGTGGTGACTCAATGGGTGACAGATGCAGAGGCCCATATTTCTTCGACAGATGATTGGCTCAATAAGATGGAGCCTGAGCTGGTAGGACTAAGGCACACAGTTAAGAAATTAGAAGATAAAGTGGACAACCTTGAGGGACACTCCAGGAAAAACAACTTAGTACTCCTGGGGCTCCCTGAGGGGGGAGAGGATCAATCTACCATTTCATTTGTTCAAAATCTGTTTACGAAGCTGGCAGGCCCGTCACCACATGGCCCCACTTATGTGATCGAGCGAGCTCATTGCTCCATCAGGCCTAAGCCACCCCCAGGAGATCCACCTCAGCCTATCATTTTTAAAGTACTCAATTATCTGGACCGTGACCATCTGCTAAAAGGAGCCAGAGTGATGGAGAAATTTGAATGGTCAGGGAAATGACTTAGACTGGTCCAGGATTTTGCTTTCTAAGTGTGCCAAGACCAAGCGACCTATCGACCGATTCAGTCTGAACTATGGGCGGCTAAGATTTTACATCGCATACTGTACCCTACCTGGCTTGAGTTTACCCTCCCCTTGGGAACACATCATTTTGATACAGCACAACAGGCAGCTGGAGACCTGGCAAAAATGCTTCCAGACTTATTCGGCAAAGGGGGCTAAGGACTGAATTGGGGACATTCTACGAACTGTGAATATTCCTTCAGCCAATGTTCCACTTGACTATTAAGACTACCCATATTAAGATAATGTGTGACTTCTTAGGCATCGCACTGTGCAGTGTGCATCTTTTTGTTAGTCTCCTGACCTGGTTTTATTGTTCTAATGGCCCATTTTGGAGATGTGATTATACCTCAGATTTTCCGGGTGAAGTCATCTGTGGTATTTGGTACCTGTCGCACCCACCCTTTGCCAGGTAGCAGCTTCAGGACCTTCTTCTGTTCAACTATTTTAGTGTCAGACACTCAGCAACCCTTCTGGGGAAGAGACTTTACCTTTTTTTGGTGAGACAGATAAACTGTTTACAAACTGTTTAATTTGGGGGTCCACTTCTCTGGAGACATGTCTAAATTGATTTCAGAGGCTTCAGCTTAAGTATCGCCCACATATTTGATCATCACTATGACGGATTCATTGTGGCTGCATAATGAGAGTCTTGCATGCCTGTTTGAACTTTAGTTTTTTGTTGGACTCATTATTATGTTTGCTTGCGCACATGCGCAAGAAACATTATGTGGCAGCTTAGGAGAGAAGCAGGTTGTGGAGGTGTGGTACTGTGGGGGCCAATGCCACCACTGCATTTCTGGGCTTGGCTGTCTGTAACAAATGCGGTGGCATGCTGCTGCTGACACTAGTTCAGCAAGCATGCCTCCAACTTGAAAGGATTTGGCCGTGGCAATCAGGGAGAGCCTCATCATTACAGTGTCAGGCATCCACCTTCCTTTGGATCTCAATAGTGCAGACGACAAGCTGATGCTGCAATGGCGGGCAGTCCCTGATTGTTGCAGCCACCCAGTGTCCTAGTCTTGTTTAATCACTCTCTCTATTCCAACCCCTCTTTCCTCTGGACTGCAGTTTTCTGGTACCATTAATGTGAGAGGATCATGTATCCTCCTCTCTCCAGCTGTCACCACACTTCTCAGCTGCCGACTGGACAGGCAGACCGAGCTCTCATCTCCCCTCCTACGTCCCTTCCCCCAGTTCCAAAGCTCTGTCCTGTGCACCCAGACCTGTAGGCAGTCATGTTGTCAGAACTGGGACCCATCTTGGAGGGGAAACTCTCAGCCCAGAGAATGAGAGACTGAGACCGGGACTAGGCAGAGAAAGATCAGAATCTAGTGACCCTATTATAGATTCGGTGCTTCGACTCAGTGTTTGTTCAACTTACCCGCATTGTAGCAGCACTTTTCAGCATCTGACAACCAGGCAACAGGACTCGGTGCAGGCAGACAGTCAGGGAAACAGGTTGAATGCAGCACTCCCAGTAGTGGATTCATGCATTTGCAAGCGCACGCTACCTCCTTTGATGTGCGGTGGGGGGGTGCCCTTTAATTAGCCACAAATGTTTTCCTTGCAAAATGAAGCTGTTATGTCTTGTAAACTTTCCCCCTTATAATTCAAATCAAAGGTAAGCAACAGACACTTTAAGGCAGGGGAAAACACATACCAGCTCACTGACATGCTGTAAAAGTAGCACCCTACTAACAGCAGGGGTCGGCGCTGGTGATAGTCGGTCTCGGCTCCAACTGACAGAGCCCAAAATTTGCGGCGCCGTGGATACTTGGATTGGTCCAGCATTCCACTCATGAGTGGACACTGGAGGGAGGCTGGACCAATTCTTATCGATCAGGAGTGTTTTATTTTGTAATTCCCGCCAGCATGCTAGCAGTCGTCCTGAGATGTATACTTGCTCGGGGACTGCTCCGGTCCATAGTAGCTGCTGTTTAAACCCCTGTTCCACTCTGTGTGAAGTCACAGTGCCACATTCAACCCGTTTCCCTGACTGCCTGCCTGCCTGCACCGAGTCCTGTTGCCTGGTTGCCAGATCCTGAAAAGTGCTGCTACAACTGCAGGTAAGTTGAACAATTCAGTCCCACTCTGTTGTTTAAAGGTTCAGTCTGCCGAGCCGCATGCCCGACTGTGTCCGATCTCTTGTTTTTAATTTTCTGTATTTTTCTCTAACTAAAACCTGCTTGCACACCTTATGGCTAGAAAACCTTGTTTGAAGAAGCAAAAGTGGACCAGCAGTGCACAGAACCAAACCTGTCGGCTTGCCGCTCACTTTCTGCGGCCAGGTAATGAATGGTGAGCCTGTGTCCTCTAGCTGATCCAGCACAATTTAAATCCCAAATAAATGAGTTGACAACATGACTCCTGTAGGACTACCAGAGTCACTGGTTATTTTGTTGTTGGTTTTTGCAGTAGCTGTATTCACTTATTTGTGATTTTAAATCTAAATAAATGAATACAGCTTTGGCAATAGCAAACCAGTAAAATAACCTCGCACTTCTGGACAGCACCATTTTAGGGGAATCGCTAAGCTTCCAAAGGTTTCCTGAAGGAATCCAACAGAAGCAAATGAGTCACAAATGTAACTGCATATGTATGGTTACATAACTGTAGATTGTACATCACATTTTATTAAATGCTTGATCATTAACTCTGTAGTGTAAGTTACATTACAGCTACTGATCAAGCATTTATCAAAATATGATGTACAATTTACATGTGTGACCCCTGTGCAGTAGTAACAGAGGTAGTTTAAGAAAGGAGGGTTGCATGAGGAAGGATTGGTAGCTGGGATAAATAAGGCAGAGGTTTGAGGGGGATAGAGAAGGGGAGCAGGATGCAAAAGTGTGGAGAGATTCAAGAGGTGAAGTGAGGATGGATTTGTGACAATAGCATTGTTCCTTGAGATGGGAGAACACATGGCCCATTTGATTGAAGGTCAGCAGATCTCTCGACTTGCATTGTCAGGCATATAAGTATCTCTCATTATGAGGGGCATCTATAATTTTACATGAGGGATGTCCCTCATAATGAGGGATGTCCCTCATAATGAGGGACTCTTGAATTTTTTCTGTCCCTCATTTGCCCTTCATAGAAAAGGTGCTGCACACCCAGAGAATGTGCTATAAATTAGGACTTTTAAGCAGAAATGAATACTATTCTAAGATGCTAAATAAACAACAGCTTTGTACAAATAAAGGTAATGGTTTCAGTAGTTTCTGAGCTAATATTTCCACGTTTGCAGATGTGCCCCTCATTGTGAGAGTCAGTGCCCCTCGTCCCTCATTTTGAGTGTCAGTGTCCCTTATTTCAGAAACAAATGGTTGAGAGGTATGTTGTCAGGAAGTGAGTCACAGTTAACTGGGGCAGCACCAGCGGCAAATGCTTTTCTACCTACAGTATGTGTTTAAAGGTTCTGGGGACGTGCAGTATATGTTTGACCTGTGACATAAGCATGTGAATCAGCATGGTAATTAGGCCTTGTTACTGTATAAATGTTTAAAGTTTCTAGACTGGCTACCTTTGCAGCCCCCTCACTCAACGTTTTAGTGAGGGGGCTGCAAATTAGGTAGTCAGACTAGAAACTTAAAACATTTTTACAGTAACAAGGCCTTACTGAGTTTGCAGTGAGTGTCCAGGGATAGTAGTCAAATGTCTGAATACTAGCCTTCCCGGTGGTGCTGAGGGTTGAGGTGCTGGATGCCACACCTCGTGCTACGCTGGCAACCCGGGTTCGGGAATGGACTCAGGGTTGTCGGGGACCGGTGGGGGGATGGAGGATTGAGCATCCCAATGGATGCTTTCCTCCTCCAGGGGTGGGGTACTGGGGGGTGTCTCGCACACCCCCACATTCCTGGGGGCTTGTGGAAGCATGGGCTCACAGGGGCAATAGTGGCTCTCCAGAGCCAGGGAAGGGAGGACACTTTGGGCACTTGGTGACGATGTGTGTCAACACATCATCTGCCTGGATGTACGTCCTTCACGCAGGCATCCTCAGGGGTTAAGGGGGAGAACATGGGGAAAAAATCACATACACCCCCAGTCCCCGAGCATAATGAAGTTGGGGTAGGAGCGGCCTTGAATAGCCCAGGCGGATAGAGTAGGAGGGGGTATGAGGTCTCCTCCAAAAGCCGTGGGAGCCATGCAAGTGCAAAACAAAATAAAAATGTCTGAATACTGATGGCAATGGTGGATGCTGCTGTCACAGCAAGGGCAAACCTGCACATCCTGTTGATTTTCTGCAGGGATGTATGCTTTGCTGCCCTGTGTGCTTTTACTTATTCCAAGGTTGGGAGGAGATAGCTTCCTCTTGGAGATAGCTTCTTCTTGGGAGGAGATAACTGCCTCTTGTGAAAGCCCAGGCAGCCACAGTGTCAGAATAGCCAGCCAAATTTATGAAGAGAGCTCTAAACTGCACATACATTTCTTTTGAGACTGTTATTTCCCATTTTCCATCTCTATGTCCCCTTGCCAAGGGGGCATAGTGATGGAGAAGGGGAGATGACAGTCTCAAAAGAAATGTATGTGCACTTTAGAGCTCTTTTCAGAAACTGGTGAACAAGATGTAAGACGCAGCATTACTGGCCACAAGACCCCCTCTTTTCTTGTTTTCTTCACATCCACTGGAGACTCAATTCCAGGGTCAACTGCATTCTTCACAGGCCTTCCAGCTGTGCAGCTACTTTGGCCTAGCAGTATACAGTCATACAGCAAGAGACACAGCCCTTCCTCCCTGGATGAGAAGAGAATCCTCAGCGATGCTTGATCTTCCTCCCACCAGTATATAATGGTAATTTGACTCAAACCTCAGTTACTGGCATAGCAAGCGGCACTTTTATTTATTTTTTAATTGGTCTTTGTTAACCGGGTAAAGCCCACTAGGCACAAGTAGCTGTTTTCAGAGGCCACCTGGGAACTTGCCACTGTTACACTTCTGAGAAGGCCCAGGAGAGGAGATGCATTGCATGGATGCTCAATCCTCTCTCCCCAACCTCTCCGGAATGCTGATCGTCACTGTGGCATGGGGTAGTGTTATCACTGTAACACTAGGCAAGTTTATATCTGTTAATTTTTAAGTAGCAGTCCCTGTAGTAACAGGCTTCACCATCTAGCCACAAGTACTCATGGTGACTTGGCCTCAATGGCATTGTGACTCCTGAATGTCACAATATCAATGAGGAAAAGTGACAACCCATATACAATATTACAGAAAGTTTTCCCAACTTTGGTTTACTTCCCATGTATCCTCTGCAGGTCAAACATGCAAAGCAATGTGCCAACTGTTACTCAGGTGTAAGTAAAATTTCTAATGAAGTTGATGAGTTTGCAAGTCCCTTGGCATTGCTGACAATCTGTAATTTCAATCAGTATGCACAGCCCCTATTAGCAGCTCTCCAGTTCATGCTGCTTTGTGATAGAAAGGGAACAAGGGGAATTTTGGAAGGGGATAGTCAACACTTTGCTCCTGAAACTGGGCCTAAAATGCACCGTGATGCACCATTTCACACCTTGCATTTTCAAAATTTCCTGCAGGAGCATGCCCCCAGACCCCCCTAGAGGGGTTTGGTTTTCATAGCTAAATGCACCTCTTCCCCATCAATTCCTGGATCCGCCACTGGGTACTGATGCTGCGGGCTCACCATCACCACCGATTCCAACAATAGGACTTGCCCTAGCTATCCTCTTGTCAATTGAACTTGCACATCAGTAGCACGGTGCTGCTGTATCACTCCTGGACTTTTGCTGCCCCATGCTCTGAGACAGATCTTCGGACTTATTATGTATGTGTTTGCACACTTACATTCTGCAAAGTTCAGTTTGATTCCCTAGTGTGTTTCTATGCCATTTAAGTCTGACTTCTCAACATCCATCCATCCCATCCCATCCTTCCCTCCCTCCTCCCTCCCTTCCTTCCTTCCTTCCTTTCTTCTCTCTTTTTCTACATCTCCCTTTCCCTTGGTTGTGAGCAGTTTACCTCCTTTACCCCTAGCTATACCATTCTTGGCCATGGCCAAAACTGGACATTCTTCTCTGTAAAAAGGGCTACCCAACATCCAATCCACATGGCACACAATAGCCCCACTGCATCCCAGCTGCAGGCTACACAAGGGCACCCCAGTATCCGAGCTGCACAGCAGCACACCCAGCATCCAAACCTTTCTTTGCCACTCCCTCTGCAAAAGATGGGGGTGTCCTTTTTTCCCCGCTGCTTTTGAATAATAGCTTCCTGAGTATGACGGAGTTCTTGTCTGTTCATTTGAGGGGGGGTGAGGGGAGTATAGCATGCTGTAGGCTGCCCCTCCAACACTAATGTCAACACAGGCACTCAGATACCGCAGATTTATTTCTTTTCTTATACCTCGCCTGGAAGCCAGTTGCAGCTGTGCTGGGTAGAAGTAGAGTGAAACTGAACTTTTTGTATTCTCCAACTGCAGGCACATCCTCCTAGTGCCCAGCATCTTGAGTTCCACATGGTCGTCGTGGCAGGTAGATGCATCAGAGTCCAGAAGCAGTGCTACTGTAGGGTATATTATAGTACTGCTATAGGGTGAGGAAAAGGGGTTATATACGGCATCAGGTACTTTTCTGTTCTGTTTCACAATGCAAAAGTCTTTAAACTCCACACCCCATTTTGCATTGGAAATACACTTGAACATGTATGTGTCCGTTCGGGGCAGGTTTTGAAAGACCACTTGGAAGAAGCCATTCAACTTTTTATGTGTGTGTAAAAAGGGGGGGCTCCCACTCCCTCCCCCTATCAAACCATATGGTTCTGTCACCTATGTACATAATTACCCAGTGGAGTGCCCAATACCCACTGAGCTCTCTGTTAGAGGACTGTGGGAGCTCTGTGATTAGGTGGTTACACCCTGGATGCTATTTTCATGAAGCTCACTACAGGTGCCGAGGAGGGTATCATACTAAAAGGGTCCTATAAATAAACAGGATGATGAGCTGGATAGTAAAGCTTAACATAAGCGCTCTCACTGCAGCCTGTACCTGTCAACAGCACTCAATATGCACCCACAACAGGCAATATGCAATAAGCGCTGGCAGTGTCCAGCCACTGCATGCAGTATGCTCCTGCACCAACATGCAGTATGCACCCCACTGCACACAATATGCATGCATATCTTCCAGGAATAGAATGAGTCTGCAGAACAAGTACAATGCACCAAAATGCTGGGGAAAAAAAACCTCTGTGCAAACTGGAAAGATTCAATTCATTTTATTTAATTCTCACCAAAAGAGCATAAACGACAAAAGCAGCACTGGCTAGGACTCTTTTGGGAGGTAAGCACTTCCCTTCAGTTGCACCGGGACCAGCAACAGTGAGCATGACCATCTTAGTGCTTTTGGAACAGAATGAGTCTGCTGTTAACCAACACCCAGGGATGTACCACTGTTTTTGATGCTGTGTACTAAGGGTAGGCTTTTGTATACTCCACAAGACCCTTTCTCCAGAAATGTCATAAGAGCTCTCAAAAACCTGCAAGCACCCAGAAATGCCACAGGCATTATTGCAGTTTCTGATTTTACATCAAAGAATCCCAAATGCCGACTGACCTGCTGGCACAGTAGTAGCGCTACAGCTCATGGTGCCAAGAACTTTGGTTCAGAAGTGAACTCAGGGCATTGGAGGGTTGACCGAGGGAGGGGTGAGGATCAAGCATGCGAGGACATGGAGCCCAGCATGCACCTCACCCATAGCAGAGGTTAGGGAGAAGGCAGTCTGAAGCTGTTAGAAGTGTGTGGAGGTGTGGTGGCCATCAATGAACTTCATGTGGAAGTATGCATGCAGTGTGCATTGGGACAACACTGCACATTTCTGCATCTTTTGGGAAGAAAAGAACTCTCCCAGCTGGCGGGATGACAGCTGTCACCCGCAGGCCCCACACCTGGCTATCCAGACCCTGTCCAATGCGTTAGATCGTGTTCAATGACAGGGGTTGAGAAACCTTGCCGGGGGCAAGCCCTGGGAGAAGACATGGATGAGTAAGTCTTAGAAGACACCTGGGTCATCAACGAATCAATTTTTATTTTTTTAAAAAGTTCCTTCCCCAAAGACCAAAGCACTTGGACACATAATACACTAATAAAAAACAAACTCAAATTATCACATCTAAAAACATATTAAATTACATAACAGCAAGCTAAAACTTATCAAGACTCAGGAAAAGCAAGTTTAAATAGATGAGTCTTCAGTACAGATTTTAAACTCTCCATGGTCAGGCACTCTCTTACCCGACGAGGTAGAGAGTTCCATAGGGTTGGGGCCACAAATGCAAATGCCAGAGCACCCGAGGCTTCAATTGAACCCTGGCAACCTCTAGCAATACCTCATCGGAGGAGCGGGTTGACAGTAAGGGTGAAGAAGATCTTGTAGATAATGTGGACCCTATTTGTGTTGGGCCTTATAGGTCAGTAGACTGACCTTGAAGGTGATCTGCCACTGAACAGGCAGCCAGTGCAGGCCACAGAGCACAGGTGTGACGTTGCAGGATCTAGATAAACCAGGCAACAGTCTGGTAGCTGCATTCTTCACCAGCTGCAATCAGCAGATATCACCCGTCCCCCAGTAGCCTTAGCTACAGGGCTTTACAATAGTCAAGATGGGAGGTCACAAAGGCATGGATCAATGTCAGAAGGTCATCAGGCAGGACTAGGTGTTTAATCTGGATGATATTCCTCAGATGGTAAAATGAGGTTTTGATGACGGGTGACACCTGAGATTTAAGTGTCAACCCATCGTCAAACATAACACCCAGATTTCGCACCCAGTCAGAGGTCACCAACTGGCTGCCTCCGAGCCAAAGCCCAGAAAGCTGATCAACAGAGAGCCCCTCTACCTGATAACCAGGGTCCACAACCAACACCTGAGTCTTGTCAGGGTTAAACCTCAGTCACACATCCAGTCTTCACTCTCGGAGAGGCAGTTGTTAAACATCGAGCCAGCTCCACACTGTTCAGGCACAAAGGACATATATAGCTGAGTATCATCTGCATAACAGTGAAAACTCATACCATACCACCTTATAATGTCTCCCAATGGCAGCATATACACCTCAAACAACATGGGTGACAACACAGAGCCTTGTGGCACCCCACAAGACACTGAGGAATAAATTCCCAGTGCCACTCTCTGAGTCCTACCCATGAGGAAAGAATAGAACCACCTGAGGACTGTTCCCAACACTCCACATATCAACCACAGGCACTCCAATCACACCATGGTCCATGTTGTCAAATGCCATTTAAATGTATATCTGCAACCAGGAATACAGCACAACCATGGCAAACAAATATGTAATTTTTTTTTTTTGTAGTTTATCTATTTCTGCCCTGTCTGACTGGCCCCCTTCTACCAGTCGCTCAAGCGGTGGTGGTGATACCTCTCCTTAAGAAATCTTCTCTTGACCCTGACTGTCTTGCCAGCTACAGATCTGTCTCAAACCTTCCCTTTGTGGGTAAGGTTATTGAGAAGGTGGTCATGCTACAACTGGAGGGTCATCTGCAACTGGAGGATCATCTCATCATCCATGATGTCTATGATCCTCTCCAGTCTGGATTTAGGAAGAGGCATAGTACTGAGACAGCACTGGTTCGGGTACATAGTGATCCCCTGATAGCAAGAGATTGGAAGAGCCATTCCATCTTGGTTCCCTTGATCTTTCTGTGGCATATAAATGTAACACATCTAAAAACAGTGATCACTTGTAAGGAATGTTCTAGCATTCGTAAAGCAGAAAAATTGCCTTTGTAAAATCCTTTGAGACAATGACACCACCTCTGACTCTAACAGAATCTAGAGCTCTGTGTTACAGTTTACTTAGGAACCCAATGCCCTATGTCAGTTTTTTTTTAATAATTGCCCATATGGTGAAGAAACTTGCTTCCAAACCTGGAGCTCTGTGTTGAAGCATGCATCAAAATCTGAAGCCTTATATCAAAAGCTGCACTGGAAGCCAGTACTCTATGGTAAAGTGTACGTCTAAATCTTGAGCCCTGTGTCGGTTTTGTAATATTTTGCTACATAGTGTTAGAACTTTAGTCAGAATCCACCGTCCTGTGTCAGTTGTGTGATAGTGAGTGCCATGATGTAAATCTTGAGTTGGATTCTGGAGCCCTGTGTCAGTATCTTGTGCCATTCTGTCAAAGCTAGAATCAGAATCCAGAGCCCTGTGTCATTCTTGTGATATCTAGTACCATGGTGCCAAAACTTGTGTCATAATTTGAAGCCCTACATCAGTTTTGTGATATTCTACACCTCAGTGTTAAATTGTGAGTCAGAATCTCAAGTCTTGCCAGTTTTGCACTATCTGGTGCTATGCTGTCAAAGCTTGAGCTGTAGTCATGCATCCATTTTGTAATATCTGGAGCCATGCTGTGAAAGCTGGAGTTGGAATCTGGAGTTATGCATCAGTTCTGTAATATTTGGTGCTGTGCTGTCAAGTTTCAGTTGGAATCTACAGCTGGGAATCAGTTTTGTAATATCTGGAGCATGATGTCAAAGCTTGAGTTGAAATCTGGTGTTGTGCAACAGTTTTGTCATATCTGGAACCATGGTGTCAATACTAAAGTTGGAATCTACAACTGTAAAGCAGGTTTGTAGTATCTGGCACCATGGTGTATTGCACTGTACTGTCACTTGAAACAAGTGCCACTCCAGATTCTTACAAAACAGTTTCCATAGTATGTGTTGATACTATGTAGATCATGGTTGGTGATGTAGTACAGAAAGAGACCAGACGAAGTGAAAGCAGGATAGTAATATATGCAAAATGTATAATATATGCATATGCAAATGAGGGAGAGAGAGAGAGTATAAAATGATGTAACCAAACTGTTACAGCAAGAAATGAATAAACGTTAAAATACAGGCTATTTGTGTAAGCGGGAGGGCAGCAAAATATGTTTGTAGAAGTCTGTTTGAGGTTCCTGTTGAGCCGAGCGGTAGAAGTTAACTGTAGATGAGTAAGACTCCAAGCTAGAGAATGTCCAGCACAGCAGAAATGTTACACTGGGGTAAACATCGAGGCACAGTGCACTACTGTAATGGTGGGGAACATACGCAGCTAGAAATGTAGCGGCAGGACACTAACGAGGGGTGCAGGAGAGATGGTACAATGCAGCTTGGGAGCAAGCGCAAATAGAAGTAAGTGACAAAAGGATGAGTGGCAAAGAGCATGAACGGGGAAAATGGTAGTAAAATAGGAAGAGAAAGGCAGAAAGAGATGTATAGCAGGCAACGATGTATGGGAGTGCATGCAGCAGAGCGTCCCACAATGCACCAGCGCAGCAGTAGAAATGTTAACATAACGAGCAGTATAATCAGAAATCAGCTGCCTCGATAGTTGTAAGAAAAGAAGTATTAAATCACAGTAAACAGTAGTGTGGAATGGTTAAATCAAAAAGTTACAGGTTTTTGAGACCCACAGTGTTAGTGGGTGAGGTTGTGTAATTGTTTTCAACGATCTCGAAGTTTGTTCTGCTTCAAAGCAATAAAACGTTTGCATCAAAACAAGACCATTGTCATGACTCAGTGAAAAAGATTAACAATGTGTAACTCCTACTGTGTAAAAGCCATGTTACAAGCGGATTAAGCCACTCGTAAGCATGGGTCTACTGTGGAATTAATCCATGGTTGGTTGTTGGACCCACTCAGCCTGCGGCCTCGTAGGCCAACCCCCCCCAACCATGGATTAATTCCACAGTAGACCCATGCTTTCTCGTGGCTTAATCCTTACATGATTCAATACTATATGAAGCAGCTTTGTGACTATATTATCAATGCATGTTAAATTGCAACACAGCTAAAAAATGGCAAACACATATTATCGTATATATATACAGTGTATGTATATATATATATATGTATGTATGTATGTATAGTATATTGACAGACTGTATCCTAAAATTACTTGATAGTTTTAGAATATAAAAATTATTAAAGTCTTTCTACTTTTCCCAGATTTTGGTACCACTAAAGCTGTTGGTTAACTAGGATCTGCATCTTATCTGTTAGGTAGGAAAATGGGCAGACTAGGTGGGCCAAGCGGTCCTTATCTGCCGTCAAATTCTATGTTTCTACTACATATTATTTAAGTAGAAACTGTGTAGTTTGTAACTTAAGTTTCCTTTATGCAATGCTCTTAATTATGTTGCAAGCATTTCACTCTCTCCAATAGCAACCCATACACTTCCTTGCTTTGCCTGCAAAAGAGCTGGAAGATGTTAATGTTAAGATTTACCACAAGTTTAAGACCACAGCTCTAAGCAATTTTTTTGGTTCTGTTGCCCAACGTTTTCCCAGTACCACTTTACTTTGTTTCCTTAACGACACTGTACTTGCAGCATAACTACACTGTAACTGCATTGCAACTACAATTTACTTAATGCAACAGATATGTAACTACAGTGTAATTACCCCTGTTGCATGTGATTAATGATTACCTATCCTGTGATTACAGTACATTGAAACAGACACTTAAAATGTGACTGTTTTCTCTTATTTTACTTAATTTTGTGACTGCTAAAGCTGACAAACATGGGAGTGTTACTTCACGAAAATGGATTTTTACCTCTCAAAAATGGAAAGCATCATTGTCACAACAAACAAATTATGAAAAACGACAGAAAAAAAATTAGCTGCACATGTGTGAAAATGGAAAACATTTTTATTAATTAAAAATCTTCAGAGTTGTCAGTTAAGCCTCATACAGTAGCAAAGAATGATCTTTGGGCCAAACTCTAGCTACCCAGAAAATTTCACATTTGCGAATACATTTAATGTTTACATAATGGCATAATAAATCTTTACAACTGATCAGGAAATGGGATTATGCTAATCTATGCAAATAGAGCCATTATCTGGTTAATTTAAACTCACACAGCACCAGATATAGAGAAGCATCCTTCCCTAGCAAATTCTCTCTTATGAAGCTACTGTGCACGCCACAGTATCATACCTGGACTACACACCATATTAAACCTATTTTAGAAGAAATCTGATTACAAGTCACAGGTTGCTAATGCTAGAGAATGCAGGGCCCCAGGATGGCTTCATATACGTGTGTGTGTGCGCGCGTGTGTGTGTGTGTGTGTGTGTGTGTATGTGTGTGTGTGTGTCTACATTAAAATTATGAGACAAGCCCAAAATAAATACTGCCATGCTGAGTAGGGTCACAGTTGTTGAGATTCTCTGTTGCATAAGATCACAGGGTTTCAATCTCTCTCTATGTTTTACACCCATTTCTCCCTGAGTAGGCCAGGTGAGATGCATCTGGAAATGGCTAAAGAACTGCCTGGTCAATTAACTTGCGCAGGTTCACACAGTGAGTCACTGGCTATGGTGGGATTCAGATCTAGGAAATCATGATTCACAGCATTGTGCTCTGACCACAGGACCACCCAAACTTCCCAATTTTCCTATAAAGCTACATTACCATCATGCACACCAGGCTACAACATCTGGTTTTTGCACTGCGTTAAATCCATTTTGTAACATGGCATGGAAGTGAATGTGGAAATTGGGATGCCTCATTGGCTCAAATGGATCACATGGCATAGTTCGGAGTGGGCATTAATCCAGCACAACTGCCTTGCCCAAACTGAAGTACCAGAGTCAGCCACAGAGCTACAAAAGCAGCATATAACAGAACAGCACTGTGTGCCAGGTGAGAGATACTTGTCTGTCCCACCCACCCACGCAAATGCCCATGGGTCTCACTGCTCATGACTGGGGGGTAATAGATAGAAATGTAGACCGGGAATTTTCAGGGAGCTGAAGTAAGAGAGAGGAGCAACCAGCGAGTCAGTCCGGCAGGGAACGCGCAGTGAGAGCGAGTGCAAGTTTAATTCTGATCTGCGGTAAACCTGCAAACGTTTTCGGTATGTCTGACTGCCAATATAAAGTAATGAATCTGAAAATGGATGGATGAGACCTACCGCAGCTGGAAGTCAGTGACAAAAGCAACAAAAGGTCAACAGAATGGCAGACATCAAATAGGACAGGTAGGGAGAGCGGAGCAAGGCGCTGAGTACACAGACAGGGTAAGGAAATATGCAAATCAGAATGAGTGCGATATACAGGAAAGCAGCAATTACCGTCTCATGGGCCTCCTATGGCGTGTACAGAAATATTAGCCACTCACATCTCATAAATTATCAGAAAAAAACTTTGAGACATACTGTGTTAAGAGTTATGTCAATTATGTTACTGACAACATTACTATATAAAAACGAGTGTGGCAAATGTTCCAAAAGTGCATAGAAGAAACGTAAGGACAGCAAAAAGTCTTTCTATTGTACCATGCACACTATGAAAATAACAGTCAAAGGAACTATAACCTCGTACAAGCCATGTTACAAGCACATTAAGCCACTCCGAAGGTGGCATCTAATGGTATTAATGCATGGTTGGGCCATTGTACGCCCTCGGCCCACAACCCTCCCAACCATGCATTAATCCACCATTAGATGCCACCTTCATCATGTCTTAATGCTTACTTATGTAAATTCTGACCACAGGATACAGAATGCAAGAGAATGCATGCCCTGCAGAATCACTCCATTTCCTGTGTACATTTGTGTGAGTGTGTTTCTGTTTGTGTATGTGTGTGTGTTTCTGTATTTGTGTTAAGTATCAGACAAGCTGAAAATATGTGCTGTAGAGCTGCAAAGGGTCACAGTTGCTAGAATTCTCCATTGAATAAGATCACAGGATTTCAGTCTCCCTCTGTATTTTTACTTTCATTCCCCCCTAGGTAGACCAGCTGAAATACAACATTATTTTTCTTATCACAGTGGTGCGTAGCCTGTTCAGGCTCAGGCTCTGTGTACAGCAGCAAAGCTTTCTAATGTTTCACCAAACCCTTGGCTTTTACGAAGATTGTGCCATCTGGTGCATAGTTCCCTTAAGTAGCCCCGATGGGCTTAGTTCACATGTTTAAATTTAAAGTGCTAGTAGTACATATCAAAATATCTACATTTAACACCCAAAATACAATTAAAACATCATTCAAGTGCTAACAGGATGTAAATACCTAGACGAACGCATTAAAAGTTCCTTTACTTTTCCATAATTCTTTCTTCTTGCATTTCATTTTAAATTCCCGTAAAGGAAGCATTAATTAACATTCTAGTGTGTAACACTACACTCGGGAAAAACTTTTCCTTACATTCTAGCTCATGTAATATACTTAGAAAGGGCATTATCATGGAAGAAGAAAAAGTGAAGGAACAGAGAAGCATAAAACGTCCTTTTTTCGTACACTTGTTTTTTGTGTATCATCAGAAGTGTTTAACTTTGTGTACACTCTTAAAAAGATGGACCTGAGATTTAAATATATTTATCTAGGTGGTGCCCCGGGAATCACTAACAGGAGGGAGAGGCAGCAGAGGCTTCTTAGACATTTGCATGTATTCTTCCCTAGGTGTATGCCTGGAACTTTAATAAGGGTCTAAAAGGATTTTTTGAAAGACATTTTTTTCCTGATAGGGCTTACAGAAAGATAAAGAACAATATTTATAAGCGGCCTCAATGTTTATTCCTTTATTTCCTACTTTATGAGGGGTATCACATGTTTATATAACCAGAACTTTCAAAAAAGGAAAAAAAGAACCTAGCATGGTTTGTGTCCATTATGGAAGTGAAGGAAAGAGTGGAGAGTGTAGGAGTGACTGATGCCACTTCATGTACAGTCTGTTCTTCCTTCTAGTAACTCTTCTCTCACCTAAACCAGAGAGAACACATAACAAGACACAACTACTCCCACCCAACACCATTTGCCAGAGAGCACAGTACCACTGGAGATGTTATTTGAACTTTTAGCAGACACGACAGCACTATATGATGGAAATATTCCACTGTGACAAGGCATCCTATCACTACAGCATGAGGTCTGACGGTAAACTGTATAATGGGAGTCAACTTTGGTTGGTATCTCAGCCATTTTTAGGAATTTTAGCCCCACATTTTCAAAATGGGGTTCTTGGGACCCCACTTCATGAACATTGTCACTGTCATTGAATTATTTGGTTCCAAAAGGTAATTTTGCAGTTGCTGCACGGAATCACCTTTCGGGACTGATTAATGAAATGACAGTGCCACTGTTCATGAGGTAGAGTCCCAAAAAGCCCATGTTGCTAAATTTGTAAAAACATTTACAAAAACTGATTGTGTTATGAGTGTGCATTGCGCAGTTTCTACGCACGCTCATAACTTTGCCAATTTTTAATATTTTCACTCCAGATTTTCAACATTGCCATTTTTTCACACCACCTTATGAACAGTACAGCTGTCATTTTTTACATCCTGCCCAAAACATTTTTTTTCGCACCTATGGTACAGAATGGTGAGGTCGTTGTGGGAAATCAGCTTTCAGAACAGATTAACAAAATCACAGTTCATGAGGGGAGGTTCCAAAATGCCCATGTTGAAAATCTGGTGAAAAAATTCCAAAACATGATTGCGTTACAGGCATGCATTTTGCAGTTTCTATGCATGTTCATAACTTTGCCAATTTTTCATATTTTCACTCCAGATTTTCAACATTGCCATTTTTTCACACCTTCTCATGAACATTATAGCTATCATTTTTCACATCCTACCCAAAATGTGTTTTTGCACCTGTGGCACCAAATGTCACACTTGCTGTGCAAAATCACCTTTTGGGATTGAGTAATGAAATGACACTGCCACTGTTCATGAGGTGGGGTCCCAAAAAGCCCATGTTGAAGATTTGGAGCAAAAATGCCAACAAACTCCCAGGGTGTTAGGGTTTCCAACCATAATGCCCCACCCTGTAGACACTGATAGGTGTTGGGGTGTGATTTGAGGTTGTTGGCCATAATACTCATGCCATTCCACCCCCACCCTGTAGCCACTGACAGGCACTGAAATGTGCCTTGGGGTCTTCAGCCCTAACGTTCAGCCCATTCTCCTCTACTGCACCCATCTCAGCTTATTTCCTTATGCAATGGGGTGCACATAAGGGCTGAAGACCCCAAGGCACACCACAACACCTCTCCAGTGTCTGCAGGGTGGAGTGGTGGAATGGCATGGTATAACCCAATGTTAAGAGCACCCAAATGCCTGTCAGTCTCTGCAGGGTGGGAGTCGAGGTTGGCATTACTTTAACACTTCACTGCCGTTCCTATTATGCATCTCTCTGACTCCTGCACTACTAATGCCAATACCAGCAAGCAAACATTCGGCATTGACAAATGCTTGTTATAGTAGTTGCAGCTGTACTTTGGCCAACTCAGCTTACATATTTCTTGGGACAAGCAAGTTTCATGTTTATTGGTGGAGTTCCTTCTCACACCAGTTTTAGGATGGTCATTTAACAATATTAGAGGCCGTTTAGACATTGTCTATTAATGTTCTGTTGTTGGTGATTATCTTTACCATGTTTATTGGATTGCCGTACAAATTTAGAGGCTTCCAGTGAGCCTGTTTAGATTAGTTAAATTCTAAATATGTTCTGCTGTCTTGCCCAGTTGACATTTTAGATTCAATATTATAGATATGCATTATTGCAGCTGAATTTCTCTTTATTTTGTCATTTGAAGCATTCAGTGCTGTACCCAGAGTCTGGGGATTTGGCATGTTTATCATTAATATTAGCTAGTGTACAACAGTGGTTAGGGAGGATATACAGTACCTTTGGGTGCTTATCCATCCAGAATATTCAATTGGTATACAGGGTATATACCCATGTTTCTTCAAGATGGTGGATAGCGGTTGGGGATTCTCCCCTATATTATGTTTATGCTTCACCACATATGGTATATATATTAATTTTGTTTATTCATATAGGTGGACACCTGGGGGAGGGACCTGTTAACTTCTAGGACAAGATAGGTGCAGTCTGGTTTCAGAGGGTGATACCCGAGCAAGCTATATAGGAGTGGTTATTGCACGGGGGTGTTATCTGACTATTTTATTTTCTTTTTTGACCACGCAGGTGTTTTCTGTTTATTATAGTAATAATCCATAGAAACATTGAAACATAGAAGTTGATGGCAGATAAGGACCGCAAGGCCCATCCAGTCTGCCCATTTCTTTTTCTACCTTATGAATGTGCCATCGGTCTTTGCTCTGTCAATGGCCTATCTATTCATACTCATCTGTATTGCTCCTTTATGCCTATCCCATGCCTGTCTGAAGCCCTGCACTGTATTCATATCCACCACTTCCTGAGGTACAGTAGGTCGTTCCATGCATCCACCACCCTTTCTGTGAAAAAGAACTTCCTCACATTACCCCTTAATCGGCCTCCCTCTAATCTCATGCTGTGTCCTCTTGTCCCGATATTTTTCTTATATTGAAACATGTTAGACTCTTTCACCTTGTTAATGCCCTTAAGGTGTTTGAATGTTTCGATCATATCACCTCTCTCCCTTCTTTGCTCTAGGGTATACATATTCAGCTCCATTAATCTGTCCTCATATGTTTTCTGATGCAGTCCCTGCACCATTTTGGTTGCCCTTCTCTGGACTGCCTCAATTTGGGTAATGTCCTTGTGAAGGTGTGGCCTCCAGTACTGCACACAGTACTCCAGATGGGGCCTAACCAGTGTCTTGTAAAGAGTGATTATTACCTTCCTCATCTGACTTGTGATACCCCCTACTAATACACCCCAACATCCCCCTAGCCTTACCTATTGCTTTAGAGGTCTGTTTGGATGATTTCAGGTCATCGGTGATGATGATGCCTAAGTCTCTTTCTTCCCTTGTGACTGCCAGCAACTCCCCTTCCAGCCTATAGGTGGCTTCAGGGTTTCTCTTCCCTTTGTGCATGATCTTGCACTTCTTTGCATTAAACCCAGTTGCCACTCTTTCAACCATTTTGCTAGTTTATCCAGATCTCTTCTCATTCTGCCCACCCCATCTGGATCATCTACTCTGTTGCAGATCTTGATGTCATCTGCAGACAGACAAAGCTTACCTTCCAGTCCATCTGCATTGTCACTGATGAAGATATTGAAGAGGACTGGCCCCAACACTGATCCCTGAGGTTCCCCACTTGTGACTTGCATCTCTTCTGACTGTATACCGTTTACCACCACTCTCTGTTTTCTGCCCGTCAACCAATGTGCCACCCAGTTTATCAACTTGTGACCCAACCCGAGCCTACCCAGCTTATTAATTAATCTTCTATGTGGAACAGTGTTGAAAACTTTGCTGAAGTCAAGGTAGGTGACATCAACTGCTCCCCCTTGGTCCACCACTCTGGTTACCTAGTCAAGGGGGAGCAGTTGATGTCGCCTACCTTGACTTCAGCAAAGCTTTCGATACTGTTCCACATAGAAGATTGATTAGTAAGCTGGGTAGGCTTGGGGTGGGTCAGAAGTTGGTCAAATGGGTAGCAAACCGGTTGACTGGCAGATGATCCAGATGCCAGTTATATTGGTGTTGGATTATATCGACATATAATAGTGTTTTGTTGGGTAATTTGGATTTTATATTCCCTCTCTTTTTTTTCTTTAACTTCCCGTGTAGTAGGATATCAGGCAGGACAGATTTATACCACTAGTCCCCTTTTTTTAGGTTGGTCATTAATTTTGGTAGCAGCTGGACTCTATGGAGACTTTGGCAAATAACCCATTTCTTGCAATTTATTGAATAATCATAATTTGGGATTCGTTTAGGGAAGGTGGGGTGGACATGTATGGGGTTCATTTGAGGTGGATTTGCTCCTCTCCAGACATCATGAATTTGACAGTTAGTAGTTTCTTGGCCTGGGTGGATGGTGGGTTGGTTGAGGGGGGTGGGATGGAAGGACATTTAGCTAGGTGGAAGGAGAAGGGACGGAGGGAAGAGAGGGCAGGAGTGGAGGGTGAGGGGGCAGGAGCTGGAGGTCATGCATATTTCCTTTGGGGGACAAGTGAGCCTAGACTAGTTTTATCTCATGTATAAGATGCATAGCTTTAATTTTCTTTCCTGGAATATTAAAGGGAGGGAAGAGATAAGTTAGAAAAAATATTGCATTTTTAGACATCGAAATAGGTATAATCCTCACGTAATGTTACAGGAAACTCACATTCTGAGGGATCAAATAAAAAAGTTGCAGAAAATGTGGGTAGGGCAAGTATTTGGTGTGGGATCAAATGCCACGCATGGAGGAGGGGCGATTTTAATTCATAAATCGGTTCCACTCACCTTGATTAAAGAATGGTATGATGCAGATTGTCATTATGTCATTGTCCAGGGCAGATTGGCTAATGTAGAAATTACCATGGGCTCCATCTATGGCCCAAATGCAGATACCCCTTCTGTTTTCCACTGCTCGCAGTGATATTGGCCTAGACTCTCCTTGCCTATTGGGTGGTGATTGGAACCTTGTTTTTTCTAATGATTTAGACAGGTCCTTTAATAATAGAGACTGACTCTCTCCTGCCCAGTGAGGGCTATTATAATTTATGTCTGATCTAGGTTTGGAAGACCCCTGGAGAGTCTTACATACCTCAGAGAAAGATTATACTTATTATTCCCACTCCACCGGGTATGCTCCCGAATTGTCTTTTTTTACTTAGTAAGTTTTGTATGAATACGGTGGAGGGTGTGGGCATATACCCACGAGTATTGTCAGATCATTCACCTATTTGGCTTACCTGGACACCAGCACTATGTCCTCCTAGAACTGGCACTTGATCTCTTAATCTTTCTCCTTGCTGATGATTATATTGTGAAGCATATGAAAAAGTTGATTACAACCTCTTGGCAAGAAAATGCTCATTCAATCACAGCAATAGATGTCATTTGGGTCTCTTTAATGGTGCTTTGGAGAGGAGAACATACACGTTTTGCTATAGTTAAAAAGAAAAAGCTACATTCCCAAGTGGAGCAGTGGCTGTCTAGAATCAGGGAGCTGGAAGCATAGCTGTCTGACAGATCAGCACAAAAACTTTGGACAGAACTTCCTTCTTTGAGACCAAGGTATTCTGCCTATATGCTAGACAGAGTTAATTTTTCCACCCTTAAAATGAAAGTGACTTACATTGACCAAAGGGAAAAGGTGGGAAAAACTTCTCTGTCAGAGGTTAAAACAGTAAAAATGAGCCTGCTGCATTATGGCTTTGGTGGATCCAGCATCGGGAGCTTTAACTTCCGATCCTGCTGAGATGGTGGAGATTTTCAAGATCTTTTACCAAGATTTATGTACTGCTCCCCCCCCCACCCCCATCATCAGATAATTACAGTGAATCCCTCCAATCTTTTCTGTGTGGAATTGACAACCCAAAATTAATAGAAGACCAACAAAATCAGTTAAGAAGTCTGATTTCCCAGCAGGAGCTTTTGGACGCCATCAGTCGTCTCTCCCCAGATAAGGCCCCAGGCCCGGATGGCTTTCCATCTTTTTATAAGTCCTTCAAATCAGAACTTGCTCCCATCTGAGCTGATCTATTTAATTATCTTTTTTCTCATACTAGCCAAGACATTACCCTCTTTGAGGCCCGTATAGTGGTTATACCAAAGCCAGGGGAGGGATCATATACGTCCTGAAAATTATAGACCCATTTCCCTTTTAAATACAGATGTTAAGCTTTTAGCCAGTATAGTGGTACAGTGACTTAAATTGGTGTAGGAGACTTTAGTGAGACCCAAGCAAGTGGGGTTCATTATGAGGAGGCACTCCAGTGACCACTTCTGCAAGATCTTCCACCTTCTCTCCGCATCTGGGAAGGGGAGCACTGGTGGGGTGCTTGTCTCTCTAGATGCAGAGAAGGCATTTTAATAGGGTGGTGTGGGACTTTATGTTTGACATCTTACCCTGATATGCGATACTGTATCGTCGTCCCACTGCAAACATATTTTTTTATTATTTATTTAGTTTTTATTGACCGGGAAGGAGGACTAGACAATTTTTTGCCTATTTTCAGCCTCATCCCATGGCAGGGGGATATAGATGAATGCCAACTGAAATTGAACCAGATTTTAAGCTGTTGGTGGTATTTTGGGTGAATTATGTGCAACGGTGTTCTATCCTCTCTTCTTTCACTCACAAGGGGTACTCGTCGGGGTGTCCCCTTTCACCCATGCTGTTCAATTTATATATTGAACCTTTAGCCAGGAAAATCAACAGTTCTGCAGAAGTCTGAGGAATTATTGTGGGACCTTATAAATCCAAACTTTCTAAGTTTGCGGATGACGTCTTATTGCATTTATCCAAGAGGGACACTTCTCTTCCTAAAGTTCTGGATATTATAGCCAAGTATAGTGCTTTGTCAGGTTATAAATTAAATTGTCATAAAAATACTGTATTGGTGCTCTCGAGCTCCTGTTCAAGAGCAGATGTTGAAGGACTGGGGCTTAAATGGGCTTCTCGGTCAGTAAGGTTTTTGGGGATGGAACTTACCCCAGCTTTACAGTCACTAAAAACTTTAAATTTGGACTTGGTTCTCAAGCAGGTAGAACAGGATCTTTCTCGCTGTCAACATTTGTCACTTACTTTATGAGGTAGGGTCAATATTTTGAAGATGGCTATATTTCTTCGCTTCATATACCCACTTTCAGTGCTAAATCTCCCCCTTCCTAAAACCTGACTCAAAAAAGTTAATATGATCTGGTTGTCCTTTTTGTGGCGGGGGAAGCGCCCCTGTAGAGCACTAAACAAATTATGTCAAAATAAAGTAATTGGGGGGGGGGGCTACAGATACCTCACATTTTTCTTTACTACCTTACATTCCATGGCTGTAAATATCTAAAATAGTTAGATGACGTGAGAGATGGTCCCTCCTCCCTGGCTTAGTGGAATATTGAATGCTTTAGAGCTAGAAGCTTTGAAATTACATTACCTTCGCTCTTACATGTCCCTTTCAGCAAGCTTCCTGTCTCTTTGAAATGTTCTATTGGTTGGTCAGTCAGAGCCCATCAACAAATGTGTCATTTCTTCAACATTAAAAGTCTCAAAGACTCTGGACAGCCTCTCTTCCACAACTTAAATGTATTGATTGGTCATAAGGTTCTTGAGCCTGTGAATTGGAAGGGGCTTAAAGCGTCATCCTTTTAGTTTTCTTATAGAAAGTGTTTTCTCACCTTGGCACAATTTAGAAATGTTCCACCTCCTGGCCTTTCCTGTTTTCAGGTATGCTTAGCTGAAATATTGTCTTTATTCATTTTTGGGAACACCACCATGGTCGGATGAGGTTTCCAGATGGTTTTCTTCCTTGGCTTCTCTAGTGCATAAGGATAGGCCAATCGCCAGACTATATAGGGAAATGGGAGCTAGACTTTGGTCTTCTTGCTCCCCAATTGTGTTCTATTGTCAAATGGCTGCAAAAATGTCTTGTGGTGTAGCTGAGTGGAGATTGATATGGTTGGATGTATAAAAATATAAAATAGGACAGACTGCATTTGATCCAGTTCAATATGTTACATAATTTGTACTACACACCACTTAGACTATACCGTGTGGGCATCCGTTCCATCGCCATTTGCAAAAAATGCTGTCAGGAGGACAGTTCACTTATTCATATGATTTGGACCTGTCCAGGTGCAGCTTCCTTCTGGAATAAGACAAATTTGTTATCCTTATTTGGCCGCACTGATTATTTTTCTCTATCAGTTTGTGTAATTGGAAATTATGCAGCCATTACATTTCAAAATCATCGAGTTTATATGGCTCTCATTTTGGCAGTAGCCAAACTCCTTTACTTAGACAATGGATTAGTGATTCTTTCCCATCCCAGAGGAATGGTTACAAGAAATGTTTTCAGCATTAAATGCTGAAAGAGCCATTATGATACAATACCATAACCTTATGCAATTCTGTACCTTCTGGGAACTTCTTTCGAGTTTCTTGGCAGGGAGGTGAAATGTGGTGGTTGGACAGAACCTTATTCTTACCCCCTAGTGGTCTGATTAAGCTACCCTGTAGATGGTTTTTAGTTATTTCTTTTTTAGGTCTTTCTCTACTAGACGATTATGCTGTGCCTCTTCTGATTAGTTGTATAAGGTTCAGCTTCCCTATCCGGGGAGAAGGGGTGGCGGGTAGGGGACTATAAGGGGGATTTGGGGTGATGTGGGTGAAATATTGATTCCTTTTTTATTGGATGACTGCCTATATGTTAGGTGGGAGGGTGAGGGGGTTATTTCTTTTTGTTATTTTAGTCTTGTTTTTCTTTGTTGGTTCCTTTTGTACTGTTCTGTGTTCATGGACTGTAATGGATATCATGACTGTACTTGGTATTGTAAGTCAATTCTTAATAAAGTTTATTTAATGGCAAAACCATTACTGACAAATCTGAGAAGGCGTGATCTGATTGAGAGAAGTGTTGTCCCACTGGCTTGTCAGTCATCTTCATTTTAATAGCATGTCTATGTGAGTTAATTCGGTTGTGGATAGGTTGTCCCGTCTCTCCCACATACCCTGCTTGTGGACATCTCTTGCACTGAATAAAATAAACAACATTTCGAAATGTACATGTATAGTTCTCTTATATCCTGAATTGTCTTTTTTTTGGAGTAGTGATACAATCGGAAGTAGAAATGTGCTCACAAGTCTTACATCTAGTGTAATTGCAGGGCCTTGTGCCATCTAGTGTTCTATTATTTTGTTCTAGTACAAGTTTACTCCTAACAGTCAGGTTGATTAAATTCAGTGGTTGCTTAAAAGACAGTAGTGATAGTCATGAAAAATACATTTTAGGGTCTCATTCTCACGAACATTTGTTGGAGGTCCTTAATAACTTTACAGAAGCTCCAGATCAGGATGATATGTGACTACTAAGGGTATTCTGTTGGTGGTAGTCCTTATACTGAAGTAACGTTCCTTGGTATCTACATTGCGTTCTACCGCTCTGCCAAATTTTCTGGAAGAATGCCCTGCACAAAAAGTGGAGGTTAGAAATAGTGGTGGGAAAAAGATGATAGCCAGTACTGGAACAACTTCAGACCCCAACTATTGCTCTTTGGGAAGCCACACTTTTAGAATGCATGAGACTAAAGAAGGTTCAATACTCAGCTACATGCAAAATTTCTAAGTAGAACAATTGTGAGCCCCACTGAAACTGCACTGGGATCCTCTTGCTTCCCAAAGTTTTAAAATATGAATGGGTAAGTAGACAGGTGATTACACAAAGCAGTGTGTCTTCCAGCAGCTCACTGGTATAAATGTACTATTGTATCTGACCTGTTCAGTATCTAGAATGTCGACAGAATATGAGGCCCTGAGCAGATCCAGCCTTCAATCGTCTCTTTCCGCCTGCTCTTTATGGACTGTACTATGTCCTTCAGCGTCTTGTCGCTGTACATCTGCTTGCCAATAAACACACTTTTTAAAATAGACATACTGTATAGTAGCATCTCTTGCTCAGAACCTCTGAGCAGTGATGGATCAGGATTTTAAAAGGGTCCTGTGACAGTAATGAATGGAGACAGACTAAAAGGGCTGGGCTGTCAGCATGCAGGCAGAGAATGTTTGTATTTATCTTGTACTGAACATGATAACTCTTGGTACTGACCATGATAAAATCAATTTTGTTGTGTTGAAAATATATTATATTATGTTGGATTGGTTCTATGCCATTTAAAAGGTCAAAGAAGGTCCTGCCTCAAGATCTTTAGTAATGCTGGATCATCACTGCCTCTGAACCCTGAAGGGCATACAGTAGTGGTGCCTCGCCCATGAGAAATAATTCAAACACACTTCCGTTGCCTCAGTCTAGGCATTCCTATACCTACTACCCTAGTGAAGGCCTCTCAAGGACACCTGGGCCTACAGGCCCATTTACACTTCTTGAGCAGTTTGCTAAGGTGGATAGAACAGAGATAGGTTGTTAGTTGTTAGAGTTGGAAGTTAGATCTGCTTTCTGAAGTTGTGTTACTACTAGCTTTTCAGACTGTTGAACTTGTCCAGTGCAGAGATATTATAGACAGTTGTTCTGAGTAGGCGAGGATGCCTGCAACAATCTTCAGAATCCTTTGTTCAATCTCAGTCTGCATTTGGGGGTTATCAAGGCCTCTGGGAAGCTTCAGAATGTCATCCTGTCTGATATTCTCCAAGTGAAAGGAGAGAATAGGTTGGTTGGAGGATGTGGGATTGTTCAGGGAGGATAGGGGGTTGGAATATTGAGGTAAAGTCTGTAAGTTGATGTTATGGTTGGTGGAATATATGCAAGGAGCCAATATCTCAAGAACTGCAGGGGATGCAAGATGTTTTCGTTCCTGAGCCATGGCTAGAGGGAATTAGTCTGCGACAACTGCATTATTAAACAGGACCCCTAGTTCTCCATGGCCCTTCAGTCCTGGTTTCTATGACAGGGCTCCTAAGCTTCTGAGGTAGTGTTTGTTTATTCCTACGGCATTAATTGCTTAAGATGTGGCAGAATGTATTCCTGCCATTGGCTGAAATATTATAGGAAGTCAAATGTTGAGCACAGAGGAGTGGTTTCAGGATAAACAGGGAGGAGTCGGGACTCTAGCACTATGGAAAAACTATATTTGAGTGGAAAATTATCACGAGCATGGAATTCTGCAGAACTACTGTATACATATTCTACAGCATGATGCCAGTTCTGCAGAAAATTCCACAACCCGTGGAACCATGGAATTCCAGGGCCTAGTGTTTAATACCACACTTAGAGTTGAAATGTTGGACCATAAGTAGAAGTTATCCATGCACAGAGGTATTGGAGCAGGAGTACTGCACTGACAGTATGCTAGTATGGACCAGGTATGGTGAGAATAGAGGAGAAGAGAAAGAGACAAAGAGATTCATTAGCTAAAGCTGGGGACTTGGTCAGATGTGGAGCTTAGACATCATGATCGGATAGACAGATAGGAAGTCATCCACTGTCCTATGGAAAAGATACTACCCAATGGACATTGATGTTGTAGAGGCACATGGAGCATCTCTGAGAAGGAAATGCACTGGGCCAGCCCACATGTTGTCAGGAGGAGGGTAAGAGTAAGCACAGATGACAGACTTCTGTGGTATCAGATTCTGTTGTTAGATTCAGAGATAGGGTTCTAGCCAGAAATGTGAGA
The DNA here is from genome assembly GCA_016271365.2 of Neoceratodus forsteri. Classification (NCBI taxonomy): domain Eukaryota; kingdom Metazoa; phylum Chordata; order Ceratodontiformes; family Ceratodontidae; genus Neoceratodus; species Neoceratodus forsteri. The sequence goes on from CM028130.1 coordinate 945,921,734, forward strand.
ACCAGATGGTGGGTTGCCTATGGGCGAAAGATTTGAAGATTTCACACCCTGGATGGATCAGTTGCTAGGGAGGAGGAACTAGTGGTTGTCATCCAGCGGTGACACAAACAACATAGGAAGTATAGGCATGAGGTCCTCTAATCCAAATTTATGTAGCTGGGGGAGCTCAAGGGCAGGACCTCTTTGGTAGTACTGTCAGTGTTATACAAAATCCCATATATCCCAAAATGCAAAGCATGATGGAAGGTATATACAAATCACCATGAAAGAATTTAGACTGGGTACTGTATGATGCCAAATGGGCACTCACACAATCTGCAAAGGCTGAGAATAATGTGTCTTCTGTTCTCAGTCATGCAGATTAATGAAAATCATTGACACCATCCTCCTGTAAGCAGTATCCATCTAAATTCTTTAATGTTATTTGCATATGCAATGGAGCCTACCAGGATGCAACACAATACTGAACAATACTGCAGCAGAGCTACTGCAGGAAACAAGGCAATGTCAATGGCAGTTAATCCTTTTGTTATGCAGTATCATGTTATACTACATTGCATTCTGGCAGGCTCCACTGTACTTCCCATGATGCTTTGCATTATTGAGGTATATGTGATTTTGTATTTCTTTCAAACCCAGCTTTAAAACTCCTATAATTCTTTCAAACATCATCTCAAATTCCTTTTCGCTCCTTCTTGCTCTTGTCATGACCTAGTCTGTCCAACCGTTGCCCTTTTCCCTGGATGTTTGTGGCCCCTGTGTTCATTCTCCTAATTTACACCTGCTTTCTGCCAGAACACTCTGGCTTGGGTAATTCCTAAATACACCCCCCTCACCATCTCCTGATTGCACCACAACTATTGGCTATATTTTATTATACTTCCAGGAAAACTTATCCACACTCTTTCTCAGTACATTTCTCACTGGGCATATTGCCAGGGGTTTTCAGCATTGCTTGAGTATTAATTTTCCTGTACCATTGCCTGTATCATCCTGCTGTTTATTTTGCTTTGGTAGCTCATACTAGCCTGCAGCCAAAGGCTAAGTCAGATATTCCCAGATATTTCCCACTATTTCTGAAGAAATTATATCTGGTGGCCCTTTAGTGGTACTGCAGGCAGACAGGGACTTTCTCTAGAGACGTCACAGAAATTTCACGAAATATCTGACCCTGTCTTTAACTGCCACTGTATATTTATTGTTTACATTTACTGCACAATACAATTGAATGTATTTGTCTCACCTGTACCCCCCCCCCGGTCACACCTGGAGACTAGCCATTTGGCTCAGTGTGCCTTCCGATTACCAATTTTCTATAAATACTGTAGTTTACTGAATTGCAGCCATGGCTTCTATTAAAAGTTTATATTATTGTATGACTTACAATTTGGGGCCGGCTGCAATCGGGGGTAACTTCTGTTATGAGTACCTTAATTACGTGGCCGTAACCTAATCCGCTGTTCACAGTGGATCAAATGACTAATGCGAATGCCAAGTGTGTAAGTATCCGCTGCTGTAGTCACTTCTGTCAGATTGCTTTGTGTGTCAGACTGCTAAAAGAAAGTCATATGACAGACAGTGGGAGTAAAAAGTAAAGACTTAAAAAAAAAGCAGTTTCCAGGGTACTTGCTAGGTTTCCTAGGTTACCACATTACTACATTGCCTGGAAACTATGTGGCACATATTGACTACTCACACTCACAGCTCCTCTTTAGTGTTACTCGACCTGCCTTCACTGCCTTTACTGCCTTTACTAAGTGAGTAAAAAAATAACACTACTCAGTGTTTCAAACTGCAACCAGTGTTTTAGCTGTTCTTTGTTGATTTGAAAGTGCAACCAGACCAGATTGTAACCGTCTTTGGCAAAAATTGTAGTCATGGCTGCAAAACAGGAGCAGCTTCTCTTAGAACACTAGTTTATAGCTGCAACTACAATTCAAGGGGCAGCTTCAAAATGGCAAACTACAGTAAATAAATTGCCAGTGCCCATCCCAGGTACCGTTTGCCTCAGTACTTTTGTGCTGGGGTTCTTTGTCTTTTAGATTGTCAGAGATACAACCCATGTGGTATCCAGTGAGGATGGCGACTGAATATGAGCGACCGTCACAATGGCAGCTCATATTCAGCGCTTTCCTACTGGGCTACCCTGGAAGGATAGCGATACTACGTGACCACAAGGGTACTACAGGGCAACAGGAAGGGGGAGATAGGGAGGGGAAGGGGAGGGACAGGGAAGGGGTTTTGGGGGAGTGCTGTACCTGCTGCCACTGAGCTAACCGTGTGGTGTGGTGGTGTGGGTGGCTAACTCAGGTGCAACAGGTATAGGGTTCGGGACCAGGTGTGGGAAACCTTTGCCGCTGCCTGCAGCTGCAGCACTTAATTTTATCCTGATGCAGGGATATTGCCCCCTCCCAAACATGCACCCCAGGTTGAGATTCCTTTGTCAGGGGGATGTGGGGGGAACAGCCTCCCCCCCGCAAAAACACTTGTTTCCTTGTCCAGATGTGGGCCACCCTGGTGTGTATATCGTCGACTTGCTTTTCAGCTATATACACTCACCACAATAGCGATTGCTATTTTGTGATCGCTATTATGAAATGGAACCTACTCATCTTACATGCTGTCATTGAGACATAGGTCAGGAAGTATAGGAAAACCAGGAGCAGTAATACAATGTGCAAGTAGTGCTTTATTGTTCTCAAGAACAATAGAATGAAAATATAAAAAATGTGTGCAAAATAGTTTTTTTAACATAGGCAGTTCAAACAGAACAAAGTCTTTCTTCTGAGGGCATCTCCAATTCTAAATTTCAGTCTTTCTCTAACAAAATATTGCTCTCTTTTTTTTTTAGAAGTCTTCACCTGGAAATTAATTTCTTCATCCTGAGCTCATTAAGAGACATCCTATTTTCACACAAATGTATCAGAGTTGTTGTCAGTTTCTTTCCTGCAGGTGACCAGAATAGAATATGGTGTCCTAAAACTAATCTCCTGTTGACAACTCTGCAAATCAGGGTTAACCCCTGAGTTCCAAATAGCTTTTGCAGTCATTTCAAAATACAGTTATATACATTGGCAAACAAAGGGATCCCAGTTTCACATACAGAGTCACATATATTTTACAACTATAGATAAGAAAGGAGGAAGAAAAGACAGAAACAGCAAGTGAAGGCAGAGAAATAGTGAGAGGTGGAGAATTGTGAGACCATCAGGTGATCAGTTCCTAGGTTTCACAAGAAAATCAGACAGACAAAAGACAGAAAAGGAGATAGAACAGATCCTTACCTTTAACTCTTTCTGCGTAACAAATGGGACAGGGCCTTATTCAATCCTGTCACACATGCATGCCTGGAAAGGCCGACAGCAACTTAGTAGATTAATATCTGTCTAAGGTTATAATGTAAGGCAACAGAGTTCAGGTTCCTTAGGCACTGAGGACTCTTTTGTAATGGGGCAGCCTATACAGGAGCAACTGACTTTACCTGAACAAAAGAGGGGCAGACATCCTGGTGTGTAGGACAAGCAGAATGGTGGGGAACTATTTAATCTAGATGAGGGGGGTTGGGGCAAATGAGGGAAAGCATCCATGCACATCAGATCAGAAAAGAATATAAATACTCAATGGGAAAAGTCAAAAAAGTGCAGTAAGTAACATTCCACTGAAGGATGGCAAATGAGGCAGTAAATCCAAAGGAACAAAAGAGGCAGGTCTGTCAGTGGCAATGAGCTGTATGAATGCAAGGAGCCTGAGCAATAATGTGGTTGGGTGCCTTAGTCAGGGTAGATAGGTTGGCATCAGAACCTGGAAGGTACAAAATATTTTATTAACCTAGAATGCTCTCGACCAATCAGAGCACTCCTTTCCTCTGCGTACGAGACACTCTTATTCTGTGAAGACTGTCTGATGCACAGCTGCCCTGGAAATGGGCATGTTTAGGGAAAGTTTATTAAAATTTTTAATATATTATTGATCGATCTCGATCAATATTACATTAATACCGCCACTGGGACCAACCACCCTTACAGTTGTGAGAGGGGTCTCACTTATATCCTTAGGGTGTCAGAACTATTTGTTTTATAAATAAATGTATACACTGTATGTGAGTCAAACCTTGCAGACAAAATTGTTTGTTTTAGCCACTGAAGCATTCAAAATGAGGATAGATCATGTATCCTTACTTTGGATATTTAACCTCGCTTTAGACAGCAAAATGGGCTTGAAAAATAATGTATGCTGATTGGTTCAGACCCCTGTCTATGCATACATTTATTTTTTAATAATACCCAGGTAAAAACAAGTGCCATAGTAAGAGCCACACTACAAGGGGTATCACCGAGGCCCCTACTTTTCTGCAGCGCATTGGGACCAAGTTCTGCAGCAAGATTACCATTTGCTGCAGAACTTCTGCAGCAGTGGTTTGTAATTTCTGTGGAAGTTCTGCAGCACTAACAAACTACCACATCACAGTGTAGCTTGTCATCCTGACTTCACGTCCATGGCAATAGTTATAGCAATCAGGATGTGGGAAAGCACAGTAACACTAGTTCAGAAAATAACAGATTTATAGAAATAATTTTTAAAATATCTATCTCTTAAGGTCCTAGCCTATTGCATAAATGAGATAAGCAGAGGACCATATGTGTTAAATAAGGTATTTCTATACCCATGCTGTCTATACTTTGTATCACTTATACATTTATATACAATCTGTAACATACAAATATGTGTGTGTATTATTACCCAGGGTTACTAGAATCCCAGTAAGACCTAGTGGTAGGCAGGGTAGGCAGCTTGTGAAACTCCAGTTAAATGGGTTTCACACTGTCTCACCCTGTTCTCAGTCTCAACTGAGACTGAGGGATAACATCACCAATAGAACTATCGAAAGCTGCATGAACACTGGAATCTGCAGCAAAGGGGTTGGCATAAACGTTGGGAGGTTTGAACAGATTCACTGTGAGTGTGGAGTTGGTGTTGTGAGCTTGCTGTGAAAGCAGCACAGCAGCTCAGTGTAGGCTGTAGGAGCCTCAGCCCTGACAGAGGGCTACTTTTAGGTATAAAGGGTGTGTGTCTCCACCAAAAGAGAGACACAGAAGATAATTGAAGAGGTGGAGACCGCTGCTTTCGGGTCTCAGTGCTCCCTCCGGGGATGGGGCAGGAAAGGGTTCCCTGCAAATTCCTGGGGCAACCCCCTAGTTCTGCTTGTAAAGGAAAAGCTGCCTATGTGTTCCAGAGTTTATTTGGGAGAACAAGAAGACTTGTGAGTCGCCTGTGGGGCACCTGCAACCAGAGGGTGAGTGTCTGCTCTTCCTGAAAGGGCCTATGTTTTTCACCCTGGGACTTGTGTGACAGTGTGGGGATTGAACTACTAAAATAGTGGGAAGCCTAGAGTAATGGGCTAAGCAACAAGTAAAAGTAGGTTCAAGTCCAGAGCTTGTTGGGATGAAAATGATATGTAGAGGAGATGTGACAGATGTCTACCCAAGAATCTACATTTGAAAGTTTTCAATAAAAGAATTGTTCAGCTTCCAGAGAAATGGCTGGGTATGGGCTGTGGGAGCTGGAGGTGGGAGAGCCCCATCTTTAGTGACCAGGTCCAACTCTGCATTTCTTCTGTGGATTTCTACTTTACCTCAGGCACTTGGCCAGTGATGAGGAAGTACCCAGGCGTGGGATTGTGAGGAAAATTCTCTCTAGGAGTTGAAGGCTCTAGTGTGGTTTGGGGAGCCACAACAGGATAATTGGTTCATTCCCAAAATGGACCGTGGATCAAGTGGCCAGAGGGAGTCGGGCCAATGGGAAAACCAAGTAGTGTACAAGTCGGGCTGTGTACCCAAAGCTGCATGCAAGTCCGGGCTGTGTGCCTGGTGGGTTTAGAGCCTGAGGGCTGGAAATAGTGATAAAGTGTTCTGTTGTCTCTAATCTGCATTACCAGGAATGTAGCCCCGTGGGAGTCCGTCTATGCTTTGTTTGTTCAGCTTGTATGTGAATAAAAGCCACACTGAAGAATCCCATTCCTGGTTCTGGACATTACAGTTATTGCTTCCTGTGTTCGGATTTACTTGGGTGCCCCTGTGCAGAGTAGCCAAACCTAGGTCCCCTGTGCCGAGTAACCTCATCCTCCCTGAACCCAGTCCCCACCAGGTACTGCTGTCAGCTTCAACAGCATGCCACCTGTTGTTTTGCTAAAACGCAGGGGTGAGGGGTTACATGTATGTGTGTGTGTGTATCTATACAGGGCCCTTTGGAAATGGAATAAACAGAATAGAGGAGATATTGCAAAACTCATTTTTCATGTCAACCTGCTTACCCTGCCACACTACGTAATACCATCAGGCCATGACATGCATGTGAACCCATTGTGAGATAAAGCTTTCCAGCCCATCACAATGTATCCCCCATGTGACAGAACACTGTGCCACACCTTCCCAGGCTCAGAGCAGTGATATGTTCCCCTAATCCTTGTGCTGCCCAGCCAGCTCCCAGAACTAATCTCTGAACCTGAGTTGCCAGCATGGGAACACAACATGCTACCCTCTGGCCCATCAGCTGGCCCTGCACAATATTTCTCCATAACTAAGGTGAGTGTCTACCAATGACAATGTGTACTCAATAACTCTGGCAAAAATGTGTACAGCGCATAAGCAATAAGGCAAAGGGTGTGTGTAAACCATATTTTACAGCACAGCCAGGGGTGTAGTAAGGCATGAGGCTAATGACCATGTGACTTTAGCTGCTGGCCGTGCTGTAAAATATGGTTTACACACACCCCTGAGTCCCTTATTGCGCTTATAAAATTTACTTCTTTTTTTTTTCCTTTTGACTATTGGGAAAAGCATGTTTATATGTAGAAAAATAGATTTACTTTGTGCATTTGTGATAAAATAATCCTTCCGCCCACTGCAAGTGATGTCATTGATGATGTAATTGTATTTCTGCCTACTTTCTTCTTCTTCCTGTTTTTTTTTTTCTCTGTTTTTCTCCACATTCAAGATATGGAATGTTTATCATGGAATGTTTACCATGGAATACATGGATTAAAAATTCTGCTCAGTTCCACTGGCAAAATGCTTCTTTCCGAACACACTGTACACACAGACAACAAAGGCCTTTGTTTCAGCCAGAGACTCAGTTATCTAATTGTCAGGGCAAGAAGAAGACAGTTTCCTGATGAGCAGGTAAAGACAGAAGCGGGATTTTTCACAGTCAGCAAAGAAACAGTTGTAGTGAAAACTGTAAACAATAGTTATTGTTTCTAATGTGTTTATGTATGTAAGGAGTGTGTGATAATCAGGGAAACAACATTTAATTCATTTGTTTCATTTTTTATTTAAAGTAGTTTTATTTTTAGGGCCCAGTTGGAGTTTTTTTTACAGTGTAAAGGTAGCAGCCATGTTTGTGGTGGAAGATCAGTTCTGGCAGTAGAGGGCTATCTGAAATGCCTGTGTTCCAGATGCCCATTGATCTGTGTTGCAGACTCTTCACTGCTGAGCAGTCCTTCTTTTTAACTATGTGTAAACCATATTTTACACATAAATAAGAGCCAATCAGATTATATATTTTTAACCTGCCATTTTATAAAATTATTTAGCAGGTCTGTTCTTTCAACAGGTCTACACATTATTATATTTCACTTTTCTGGGCATATTTACTTTATTTTTCTTAAAATGACAGGTTAATTCATTTTACCAGTTATTCATTTCAGATGGCATCTCTGTACCTTAAATGCAAAAATAAGTTTGTGAAAGTAAGGTATAGACTTAACAGGTCTATGCTATTGTCAAGGTTTTGTTTAAGTTGGCCCTAGTGTAATAACATAGTGCAGGCTGAGGAAATATTACTGTGCCTGGTGTGCCATGCCACCGCCGCTGGCAGTGGGAGCTGTGGTAGATACATGACTATTCATTTCTGTGGCAGAATGCAGCCATTTCATTAGCTAATGTAGGATGTTGTAGCATTGATAATATCACATTCTGAGCATAGAGGGGTTGTGGATATCAAAAGAGGGGAAGGGAACCAGGTTATATGGATAAACAGAAATATTAATAAAGAATCACCAAGAACAGTGAATTCTGTGGCACTGCAGAAGTTCTGCGGTAGGTTGCAAGTTCTGTGCAAAATTCTGTGGCTGCAGAATTCTAGGGGCTTTGGGTATCACTGTGCTCTCCCAAATTACTGGCACCAATGTTTTCTGATCACTTACAGAGTGACCAGCTCCCTCCACCCACCCCATTCACCTGATACTGTAATGTGAGTTTAAGAGCCCCAGTAGCCACAGAACATGATTAAAAGTGGAAAAAAAATTATAGATTCATCTTTTTTTCCTTGAATAAAACTGCCAGCATAGACACGGCTGGCCATTTGTCTCAGCACTACATAGTGTAACATGAGTTTAAGTGCACCAGTAATCACAGAACATGATTGCAAGTAGAAAATAAATACAAAGAGACAACTATTTTTTTTTTTTGTAGAATTTTATTTTGGAATGAAACTGCCAGCATAGACACGGCTGGCTGTTCATCTCAGCACTACTGTCCCATTCACCACGGGTTGTTAGAAAGCAACAAGAAACAGAAAGTGACTCTTACCATTTACAGAGGTACCGCAAAAATCGTTCACCAAACTGCAAGTGCAGTGACTTTCATTAAGCATTCAAAACAGACCACTGTGTGTGTGTGGGGGAGGAGATCTCCACAAAAGCAACTGTCAACTATAAGTGTGTGTGTTGGTGGGGGAGGAAACTCTCTGTAGGGAAGGAAGTCTGAGAGACTGCAGTACCTTCTACTAGTACATGCCAGTGGAGAGACTATTTTACCCCAAGAAACCCTTGAAAATCATTTGTATACATTATTTTTAATTTTCTTGGTAATTTGTATTTCATACATAAAAATGCCACATATAGCCCATTTTCTAAGCACAATAATACCCTCCAGGGTGGGTGGCATTGGGATACACCAGACCTTTCAGGGGCTATAATGGACTCTGCCTGCAGAATCAGGCCTCGTTACACCCCTGGGCAGTCTGGTATATCCCAAATACCACCCACCCTGTTGGGTATTATTATTAATTTCATTTTTTTTAACTTTCTTTTTATCCCCTCTTTATTGTGTGCCTGTCCCCCCCCCCTCGGAACCCTCAAACACTATACGCCACATTGAGGACCAGGTGGTCTGTTCCTATGGTGCGTTGCTCCATTCTTACCTCTACAGCCCCCAGTAACCCTTGAGCAGGGTGGGGGAGGACCCCAATCTCCCCTGAATCTTGAACCTGGAGCATGCGCAGTGGAATCTGCCCCCAGTTCCTCTTGTGGTCGTGGTGCAGTGGATTTGTCACCTGGAGTGGGTGCAGAAGAGTTTCCTTGTTCTGTTGTCTGTCCCTCTACATCAGCATGTAGTGAGGACCAATGAGGAAGATGCACACAGAAACTTGCATCTGCTCCTGTCCTCTGCCAATGTTGACCCTTCCTGCTGCTTTCCCATCCGCATCAGCACCATCCGAGGTGCCCAGGTGATGGTGGTGGTATAGCATCATGGCAAGCTACCCACCCCTCCCAGAGAAGGAGAGCAAGCTATCAGGCACTCAATCCTTCTCTCTGCAGCCAACCCCTGGCAGCCGAGTCCATTCCGAACCCAGGTTGCCAGCGTGGTGCAAGGTGTGGCATCCAGCGCCTCAACCCTCAGTGCCACCAGGCCAGCCCTGTCAGGTATTATTGATTAACTTAACCAATGGGAGAGCAGCTTGAACAATGCCTAATGACATTACAATGGCCTCTGCTGCATGCAAAACAGGGCAGTGAACTCAAACGGAAACAGCTGAATCTTTATAAACACTCTAATCAGGGATGGGGCTGCCTCTAAGGTTGTTTTCAAGTCAATAAATAAATAAATAAAACTATTAGTACAGTTAGGTAGTCCCATCCCGATTATCGACTGTCAAGGCAGCAGTCAGGAAGCATAGGAAAACCAGGAGCAGTTGTAAAATTCACAAATAGAGTTTTATTATTAATAACAGCAAAATAAAAATAAAAATGTTCAGTATAACTATTCATGATGGTAGTATAAACACAGAAAACAGAGTCATTCTGAGTTTTTCTTCTCAATTTCCAATCTGAGTCTCGTTAAGAAAACAGCATGCTTCTCACACAGTGTTCTTGTCAGTTTCAGCAGGTGCAGCAAAAAGAACATTGTGACCCAGAACTGACCTCCTGTTTACATCTTCTGCAAAAGGCTTAAAAATTCCATCTCAGGTTAACCCTTTGAGTTCCAAATAGCTTTTTGCAATCATTTCAACATTATAACTATATATAGTTTTAAACAAAGGGGTACCAGTATCAATTACATTTCCACGAAATGATTCACATATATTTTTATACCAGCAGATATGCAAGGGGGAAGAAAAGACATAACAGCAAGTGAAGGTAGAGAGATAGCAAGAGGCAGAGAATTGCAAGACCATCGGGTTGTTCAAGTCCTAGGTCTAAGAAAATTTGGTTGTGCAACCAGACAGAGAAGAGGCAGAAAAGAAGGAATAGAACAGATCCTTGCATTTAAACTCTTTCTCCATAGCAACTGGGACAGGGCCGTATTCAACCCTGTCACAATGACATTCTCCATAGACCACCAGCAGCCCCATCTCAGACCTTGCTTCATAATTATGCTACTTTTGGGGTGGGACTATAGTGCTCTCTGGCCACTCAGCTCATACTAGGAAGGCACACACTGGGCTTTATGGAGTTAAATACTGTATTTTAATATCCGGGGTATAAAATATTATTTTCAGGCTGAAAAAGCTCCATGAGCAGCCAGCTATGTGTATGAGTTGCCTGCCTGATCATGTCAGGGGCTCTTTAAGCAAGCCAAATGCACTGGGCCTAGAGAGTTCTATGTTACACTGGCTTATAAATTCTCTCTCAGACAGGCAACAGGTTGTATATTTTACAGAAGAACTGCACTGAACCTCAAAGTCATTATTCCCAGTAAATGCTGTTTTTTTTAAATACTGATTCCAGTTCAGTTACTGTTCCATCTACACAAGCCTATTGGTAACTTCAGTTAGTGTTTCTCATTTACACACTGATGGTAAGTGCCATTCTGGAACTGTGTAATGTAGTTGATGTCCCTCTCAACTACACAGTTCTATAGTAGAAAACAGATGATTGTGGCAACGATGTAAGAGCTGTAAGCAGGACATAAACTACATGACACAGACATAAAATGGTCCCTTACTATCAGTATGTGAATGAGAAACACCCCTAGATAACTAAACTGCCCATGGATATGGAACAGTAACATAATTGAAACCAGTATTTAACAAGCATTTGTCAATGCTGAATGTTTGCTTGCAGGGTAACAGGGCATTAAAGAGCCCTGTTGTTATTGGAACAACTCTGAAAAACACAATGGGCAGGATTCACAAAAAAGATGCAGTGAGTGCATCTCAGATGCACCAGTGCAATGCAAAGATGCGCTCTAGGATGATTCACAAACAGGGTGAATGCACCAGTGCAGCTGAGATGCCCTGCACCAAACGAAATGCGCCACAGGTGCAACATAATGATATGCGGCACAAATACAGGGGTGTACCCATGCATACACAGTGCAAAGCAATTCACAGTTCAAAATCACGGTGCAACTATGGGGCATCTCCGGCGCAAAGGCAGGATGCACATTAGAAAGATAAGTATAAAAGAAGTAGACTTAAGTCCAATCCATCTGAAGGTCATTGACTGAACAGCAACAGCAGCACACTGCCAGAGAGGCAGGGGGAGAGTGTGAGAGACAGAGAGAGATACAAAGATACTGAAAGACAGTGAGCCACTGAGCCAGAGAGCCACAGAGACTGACAGCCAAGCAACACAACACCAACAGGATGGACCCAGCAGCAGTAGCCATTGTTGGTGTACTAGTGAGGAGGAGGAGACAGGGTGGTGGTAGGCACCTTAGGCAGCCAGCCCCATGGTTGTATCATGCCAGGCTGTCATTTGAGCAGCTCACAGATGTGGAGACAGTAGGCCGATATCGCCTGAGCAGGGCCATGCCGAGGCAGCTCTGTGTACTGTGCCATGATGTGATGCAGGCACCCACTGCACGAGGTCATGCCATCTCGGTGGAGACCAAGGTGACAACAGTCATGTGCCTGCTCACCACAGGAACCTTAAAGAGGCCCAAAGGAGACACCACTGGCATATCACAGGCCTCAACATCCTGTCTCTTCACATAGTTCCTCACTGCACTGTTACGGCATGCTTCAGAATACATCCATTTCCCCAGCACGGAGGCAGAGCAGACAGAAGCCATGCAGGGGTTCTACAGGGTGGCAGGCATGCCAGGTGTCATGGGGCCATTGACTGCACCCATGTGGCAATCCACGCACCACCTGGTGATGATGCCATCACCTACATAAACCAGAAGGGCTACCAGTCGGAGAACTGCCAGGTGGTGTGCAATGCCACAGGGCACATCAGCAATGTCTGTGCCACACACCCTGGGAGCACACATGACACTTTCATATGAACTCAGTCGGCATTCTGCAGGAGGTTTGAGACAGGGGACATACCAAGTGGCCATCTTGTAGGTGTGTGTGACATGGACCCAACAGCACAAGAGGGCACCAAGGGCAGGACACATGGGGTGGGCTGTGGGCAACCTGTGCAGTGTGATGCAGGTGCATGGGCCCTGGGACAGCAGAGGTGTGCAAGGGTACACAGGCAGACACAGGGTGGCACACGATCACTGTGCACCACACGACACACTGGGGCATGCAGGTGCAACAGGTGTAGGGATGCAGGACTGCCTGAAAAGAGGACGCACAGGTGGTAGAGCAGGACAGGTGTGCACACACCACCGAGGCCAGGGGTGAGGACAGGGTGCAAGGCATAGTGGTAACCAGTGTACTAACAGACACACATCTTCCCCCACAGGAGATGCGGCATATCCGCTCAGGCTCTGACTCCTCACACCCTTCTAACAACCCGGAACAGAGGCAGAGGAGTGGTACAATGAGGCACACATCGCTACACGTGCCATAATAGAGCATGTCTTCAGCATGCTGAAGATGCACTTCCAGTGTCTGTGTCGGTCAGGTGGTGCCCTACAGTATAGCCCTGAGAAGGCCTGTGGCATATTCCTGGCCTGTTGTCTGCTACACAACATGGCCCTAGACCATGGAATACATGTCGAGGCCGGTGAGGGCGACAGTTCTGGGGAGGAGGAGGGGGTGGGGGAGGGGGGACAGAGCACCGCCACATGGCCAGGGCAGTGATGCCATGCAGGGCCAGAGAGACCCAAGACTTGTGCCTCGGGCAAGGGAACACCACAGGTGTGTGGTGGAGGAACATTTTGGGAATCACAGGTGAGTATGCCGATATGTATGCAAAGTGTGCACCAAGGTGTAGACATGGAATGCCATGGGCACAGTGGACACTGGACACTACACAGTGGCGCACACAGGCACACACACAGTGAGAGACACACGGACACACACACACACACACACACACACACACACACACACCAGGCATGCAACAAGCCTGTACCACCCAGTCCATGGCACAGATATCATGGGTCAGCATGCACTGCAGCCTGCACACGGGCACAGCAGACACTAGAACACACTCATCATGCCCATGACACATGGTACAACAGTGGCACACACAGACACGCAAGTGGAACTGCACAGGTAGCACAGGGTGGTGCCAGGGCTTCAGTGGGGTGGGTGCCTGCCACACACACCACCCCAGGCACCACCAGCAGGGCATCCAGTACACACAGGTGTGACATGCCTCCACCACAGGACCAGGGACATGGGCATCACAGGCGGCACCCCAGCCACCACGGACACGGCGTGGCCTCTGCCACAACAGGTGGTGGTGGGTGTGCCACCACTGCCCACTGGGGAGTAGCCATCTACCCAGCAGGGTGCTGCACTGAGACTGTGAACAGGTGCTCAGTGGTGTTGCTGACCACGGCCAACATCAAGCCATGGATGCGGGGTGGAGGCCAGCAGTGACAGTGTCAGCAGCAGAGAGTCCACCTGCAGCGCTGTTAGGGTGTGCGGGATGTGCTCCTGAGCATCTGACTGGGCGCCCAATGTCCATGGCATGACACAGAACCAGCTGCCACCTCTGCAGCAGCTGCGATCTGCTCCAGTGCTGCGGTCATGCCCACCGCATGAGGCATGCCTCTGCCAATATCTGTGAGCACCATGCGGCCGCGGACTTGTGCTCCTGGAACATCACAGTCCTGTGGCTACGAAACTCCACATAGAGGTACTCCTCCCCTCCACAGTCACCCGCAGGAGGGTGAGGTAGGCCTCCATGTCATCGGCATGTGATGCTTCACAGTGGCGTCGCCGACGAGCAGGGGAGAGAACAGCCTGTCCCGGTGCATCCACCGGTGGTGGTGAAATGTGCAGGCCATGGCCATGCACTCCTACTGACTGGCTATGACTGGCTTGCTCCTGGGCCAATGGAGCAGGTGTGTACACTGCAGCACCCTGCCCAGATGCCACCAACATCACCAACACTACACATGGCCCTGGTGCAGGGGGCACAGCACCCACAGCAGTGGGCAGCTGTGTCACGTCTGCATCCACACCACACACAGTGGGGATGTCAGTGTCAACCATAGCCATGTGCACAGGCACCTGTGTGCTGTGTGTACCCCATCAGCCATATCACGCTGGAGGTGGTGGCAGTGATGATCGTGGTGGTGCGAGGCCCCCCCCCTTACACCACTGGTGAGCACAAGGAGGGCATCTGCAATGTCCATCACATCATTGGGGTCATCATCAGATAACCCAGACAGGCACCCCAGCCATGAGATGTCCCCGCTGGCAGTCTTGTAAGCAGTGGCCGAGGTGCCCGCAGGGCCTGCCTGTGCTGGGGCTGTGACCGCTGTGCCACATGCAGTGGACAGTCAAGGAATGGAGTTGTCCACAGTGTTGTCATCGGCCCTGTGCAACAGACCCACATCTTCGCCTGCAAGGGCGTTATGTGCAGCCATGGCCACAGCAGCACCCGAGAGGCATGATGGTGCTGTGGAAAGAAGAAGGGAGAACATGGTTAATGCACAGTACACATAATTCACATCAGTGTTGCACACCAGTACACAGCTGTCCACATGGCACCAGTGCTGTGCAAGCCTGTCCACAGCTGGGCCATGATATACCAATGCTACACAGACCATGGTATTGATGCACCCATCACTGTCCCACAATGCACACTGTGTGATGTAGGTGGCATGTGCCACATGGCTGCGCAGCAGACAGGTGCCCCCATTGCTGTGGCATGGTTACTGTGGCACCACTAGGCATGTTGCATCTGGCCAGGGGCAACCATTCACATGGTGCAGTGCCTGGGTACACAGTGACAGTCCACAGCACACAGGGACAGACATGGCAGCAGTGGCACAGTGGGCCCAGGTATGCCAGGGCACACAGCTACTCACAGTGCTGCAACGGGCTACCACCAGTCTGGAACCCACCACCTGGGACACCCTGCACAGTGGTCCTGGTGACGCTGGTGGCCAGTAGAGCTTCATTCCGGCTGAGCCGGACCTCTGTGCTTGGGCCACCACCAGCCTGCCGCAGGGATGCTTGTATGCTGGCCACCTTCTCCTTGGCCCTTCTGCACCCATCATTCCAATGTTTCCTGCACTCCTGCGCTGTGCAGTTGTAGGGGGCAACAGTATTGACCTGCCGGGCCACCTCCTCCCATCTGTATGCCCGCACAGTCCAGCTGCCACCCCTGCCAGTGAGGATGTCCAGGCGCAGGTTGCATGCTTCAATCAGTGCCATCTCCTCATCCTTTGTGAAGTTGGGACACCGCCTGGTGGCGTATTTGTGCCTTCCGACATCTTGCCTTCTGTGGGAAGCATCCAGCAGTTAGTCATGCCTGTAGGGTACACATGTTCCTGCGACCGCCTGGCTCTGTGTGTTTCTGCCACCTGGAACCCAGCAGCTGGTGTGCTTGGTGGGGGCCTGCAGGTGTGTGGCCTGGCACAAGGGGAGGTGCACCATGGGACCTGGTCTATTGGGGATGGTGCACATGCCATGTACGGCCACCAGTCCACAGCTGGGGCAACATTGCTGCTGCCCCAGGGGGGAAAGCAGTGTAGTCTGCCATGGACATGCACTACTACCTCAGCGGTATGTGTACACCCACCTTGGTACCCCCGTCTGTCCCGGGTACTGCCCTTGGTACACCTGGGTGGCTGTGGGGGGGTCAGGCACAGGACAAGTGGCTACAGGTCATGGTGCAGCTGGCCACAGTGCTTGGCATAGCAACACTGTCAATGTGCCTGCACAGGTGCTGCTGTGTGCCTCAGACAGTCCTGTAGCACAATGCTGCATCCACCACACATGGCCAGTGATACCCATTCACATGGTAAATCCCCCCAGTAAGTGATGTAGACATTGTAAATATAGCTGTGTACTCACCTTCAAGGCTCTGTCTCCTCTCAGTCACCTAGACTCAGCCTGCTGAATTGGGAGCATTTATGGCTCAGGGCATGGATGTAAGGCCTAGGCCTCTGGTAAGCAGATGTTAGTCAGTGAGATGCCCATGCACGTGGAATGAGGCTGTTTTAGGTGCACTGTCTGTGATTTGCAAAATTGCCCCCAGCTTATCTCACTTTACAAAGAGCATCTCTTAATTTGCGCCTGTCATGTTACGGCGCATTTCTGGCCATGTGCGTAGCATTGGCGCATGTCCCTGAATTGGAGCAGTCTACATGGCACATATGTCGCTCATGCGCCGTCAACATGTTCATTGGTGCATCCACCCAATATGTGCAATACATGCAGCAATACTTGTTACTACTGGCCGTAGATCACGCGATGTGTGCGATAGTTGTCCATAGCGCACACCGTGCACAACATGGTGGCCGCATGCGCAGTATGCATGTGTGACCTGGATGTGACCTCACCAAACCTTTGCAGTCGTCATTGTGCACGCGCGACCATGTTGCATCGGACCTGTCACGCTTCACGCACTGTCGCGGTGGTGTCTGCCGTGCCTCACACTATCTCACATGGCACATATCGCGCCTGCATCGCAGCATTACTGTTGCCCCTTTGTACAGTGTACAACTGTTTAAGAATGCCTAGGGCTAGGAGACTGACACCTAGGGCCATGAACTGGTCCCAGGTGGAGCCGCTGCACTGGTGGCACAGGTGATGACTGTGGAGGAGCAGATTTTTGGGCAGAAGGACCTACATGTGCCCAGGGCTGAAGTGTGGGCCTCCATTGCTAATCAGCTTGTGCAGCGTACAGGGATGCCATGCACAGGGGAGCAGTGTAGGTATCGTTATAGTGACCTCCAGAGGTGGTACCGAGAAAGACTGCAGCTGCTGCGTTGTCATGCATGCAGAAGTGCACTGCCACAGCCAGGTAGATGTTGCTCTTCTGGCTGATTTTCTGGCATGTACTGGGTGTGTGTGTGTGTGTCTCTGCCCTCATGGAGCACCCGCATGGGTCACAGTCATCCTGCACACGTGGCTGTGGCTGCACATGCCCAGTGTTGCCATATCCTGTGTGCCACTCGGGGGGCACTAGGTGGTGTTGTGTATGCATGCAGGCCACTGGGGATTGCATGGCTGGATGCCACTGTGTGGTACATGCACACTGGATGGTGTCCAGAGGGTGGGCACTGTGGTTGTGCAGCCAGCACTGTGGCGGTGTCTGGCTGTCCCTACACCGCCTGTGCACACAGGTGTTGTAGTGTGTTTCTGGCACTGCTGTGTTGACTCACGGTGCTCTCTGTCTGTTGTATTTTGCAGGGCCAGAGGCCAGGCAGTGGGCCGCAAAGGCTGATGAGGTGTGGAGGAGGGGGTATTGCAGGTGCCAGACATGGTGCCCATGAGAGGCAGGAAAGCATGTTGTTGTTGCATTACTGTTGTTCTGGGTTACTACTAGGTGGGGGTGTTGTCTATGGTGTGGCACCCAGTGTGTGTTTTCTCTGTCATTGCTGTAGGTCTCCAGGATCGCCATGATGTGGTCAGGGGTGGACATGACCGTGACCTGGACCGGAGGATCCATGGGGCCAACCAAACTGCACTTAGGCCACTGTGCAGGACAGTGCACCACCTGACAGCTACCCTGCAGGGCATCCTGTGGCTTCTGCCTGACCATGGCAATGTGGGGTGTTGCAGGGGTGCACAGCCATGTAGTGGCCCTCACCTTTGTACCGGCCACCATTTGTATATAGCACCCTGTTCCTGTCCCCTTCGAGCCTCGCGCTCTGATCCCTGACATTCCCACCCCTGCCTCTTTTTTATTGTTGTTGACTGTTGTTCTGCTTTGTATTGGTTTGATGTTGTACAGTTTCTTTTCCACTTTATACTTTTATAAAATTGTTGACCTCAGCACCAGTGTCTGTGTGGTTTCATTGTTCAGCTTCCTTGTTGCTCCTTTTGCCCTGCTGACTTGCCCCACTTGCTCAGAGTTGCTCCCTGTGTGGCTCAGCACATCCAGGATGCACTGGTGCATCTCCAGTTGCCCTGTACTGTTTCTGAGTGATTCAGTGGGGCTGAGCTCAGCACATCCCATTGCGCATGCCCCTGTGAATCACTCTGTCTCTGCTCGGTGCATCTTTTTGCGCTGGCACATCTGAGATGCTCTCAGCGCATCTTTTCTGTGAATCCTGCCCAATATCTTGTCGCAGTTTACCTTATGTTTCACCAATTTTTATGTTGGCTCGCGCATGTGCAGCCAACATATTGGGATAGTAGAACATTTGGAGGCTCGGTCACTGTTGGGCGAATGCAGGGCATGCATCAGTGGGTGCATTCCTCATTCCCCAATCAGCCTGCATGTCGGCGCCACACCATGCGGGCAAGCACGTCTAAGAAAAGGTCCGCTGCAATGCAAGCAAAGCTCATCACATGCAGCGGACCTCACAACCTGCTTACCCTGCTGAGACAGAAAAAAAAACATGGTGGCACACTGCCAGCTATAATGTCGACTTTGGGGGTGCCCAGTCCTCCTGTCGGTATGCCCTGCCCCAATGTATGTGCTGACGGGGAGCCCACCCCTGTCGGCATAAAGCACTCCCCATTTGTTATATGCGAGGGGTGCCTAATCCCCTCAGCTCTTCCCCCACTTTCCTTGTGTGCCGACAGGGTGCCCAATCCCCATCAGCTAAGCATCTCCCCAAAAACACTTAGGGGCACTGGAGCCACCCCAATGTGCCAAATCCCTGAAAATAAAAACAGTCCCATAATGGCTTTTTACCTGTGAAAAAAGAAAACAGTCCCTCGCTGTCTCCCTGCCCCCTCCACAACCCGCCCACCCTCTGCACACCCTGCCTCCCCACACACCCTCACCCTATACTTACCTCCAGAGTCCGGCGCGATGATCTTCGGTGGACCAGGAACATGTCTGCACTCTTCAAAGCCGACCACGAACTGAAGAAATGCCGGTAAACTGTATAATGGCATAAATAGGGTTTTTTCAACTTTGGTGCATATCTCAGGCATTTTTGGGAATGTTTGCACCACATTTTCAGCATGGGGTTATTGGGACCCCTCCTCATGAATTCAGTCACTGTTATGCTGTTATTCAGTCCCGAAAGGTGATTTCAGGGTCACTGCACAGAATCACCTTTCAGGATAAATAATGAAATGACAGTGCCACTGTTCGTGAGGAGGGCTCTCAAAACCTATGTTGTGAATTTGGTGAAACAATCCAAAAATGAGCTGTTTATGAGCGTATGTTGTGCTGTTTCCACACACGCTCGTAACTCCGTACTTTTGTAATATTTTCACTCCAGATTTTCATAATTGCCATTTTTCCACACCTCCTGATGAACAGTACAGCTATCATTTTACATATCCTGGCCGAAATGTGTTTTCGCACGTCCGGCGCAGAATAGCGCGGTTGCTGTGAGAAATCAGTTTTCAGGACAGTTTAAGGAAATGACAGTGACACTATTCATGAGCAGAGGTTCAAAAATGCCTATGTTGAAAATTTGGTGCTGATTTATCCATAAAATGACTGGGTTACAAGGGTGCACCCTTGTAACCCGCAAATTGCAATTTTTCCATGCCAGATTTTCAAAACTGTCATTTTCACACCTCCCTTATGAGCAGTACAGCTGTCATTTTGACATCCTTTCAAAATGTGTTTCCGCACCTGTGGTGCAATGGCGCGGTCATTGGGAAATCAACTTTGGGACAGATTAACAAAATCACAGTGCCACTGTTCATGAGAGGAGGTCTCAAAATGCCTATGTCAAAATGTGCTAACAAACTCCCAAAATAATTGGGTTACGGACGTATGTTGCGCAGTTTCTATACATGCTCGTGACTTCACCAATTTTTCATATTTTCACTCCAGATTTTCAAAGTTGCCATTTTTTTACACCTCCTCATGAACAACACAGTTGTCATTTTCCACATCCTGCCCAAAATGTGTTTTCATCCCTGTGTCACCAAATGGCATAGCCGCTGGGCAAAACCACCTTTCAGCGAACAAACTGATTGTGCCGCTTTTCATGAGGTGGGCTCACAAAAAGCCCATGTTGGAAATTTGGAGTGAAAATACCAACACACGCATATGGTGTTAGGGTTCCCAACTGTCGCTCCCCACCCTATAGAGACTGACAGGCGTCAGGGGTGTGACTTGGGATCATCGACTGTAATGCTCACATTCCAACCCCACCCCACCCTGCAGCCAGTGGCAGGCATCGTGGTATGTCTTGCACTGTTCGACCACACAGTTCACCCCATTCTCCTATACTGCACCCACCTCAAGCGTATTCCCTTATGGAATGGGGTAAGTATAATGCTTAAAGACCCCAAAGCACACCCACACGACACTTGCCAGTGTCTACAGGGTAGGGTGAGAATTTTAATGGCATGTAGCCGTTATAACTGACGACTCAAAGGCACACCCCAATGCCTGTCAGTCTCCACAGGGTGGGTGGGGTGGCGCCACTCAATACTTCACTGCCATTCTTATTATGCATCTCTAACTCCAGCAATACCAGTGCCAATGCCAGTGAGACAACATTCGGCATTGACAAAGGCTTGTTGTAATTTGTCACCCTTATTTGTTGATTACTAAGGTCATTTGCATGGAAAAAGGACATCTTCCCTATTTGCTCTGTCTGCTTGTCTACTTCTGCAGTCCCAGTTCTGTTTATGACATCCCAATATGTTGCTGTGGAGATAATTAGGATGTCATAAACAGGGCATTAGGATGTCATGTGTAGACAAGCAGCCAAAGCTAACAAAGTCCAAAGGACAGTAATCTTGTTTTTTATGTCACTTCCCTTGGTAATAAAGAACAAACTCTGGTCACAGCCGATAGGGCTACAGCTGAGGAATTTGGGATAAAAATATTGAAAATTACTACAGTCACGAGTCTACATTAGCAAATGTAATATAGGCTCATAAATTTGTTGTTTTGTAATAGTTTCACCAATTTTCAACATAGCCTTGTCATGACCCTACCTCATGAAAAGAGCAGAGCAAATGTTCAACTCCTGCCCGAAGGTGATTTGAAGCACGGACAGCAAAATCAACTTTCGGGATGCAACTATACATTTTGGGCGGAGTTTAAAATGACAGCTGTCACATTCATGAGGTGCTGTAAATAAATGGCTATATTGAAAATTTGGGGTAAAAATATTGAATATTACCAAACTTACAAGCCTGCATTCGCAAAATTCAATGTAGGCTCAGAACTTTGCTGTTTTATTAACATTTTACACCAAATTTTCAGCATAGCCTTTTATGACTAACTCATGAACAAGGGCAGAGAAAAATTAACTCCTTCGGAAGGTGATTTCCGTAGGGACCGCAAAATCACTTTTCGGATGTCAAAACATTTTGGCCAGGATTTGGAAATGGTAGCTGTCACATTCATGAGGTGTTGTAAAGATATGGCTATGTTGTAAATTTGGGGTAAAATGTTGAGAATTACCGCGCAAGTTACAAGGCTGGGTCCATGATCAATGTGAGCTCATAACTTTGTTGTTTAATATTTTTACACCAGATTTTCAACATAGCCTTCTTGTGACCCACCCCATGAACAAGGGCAGAGGAAATTTTCAGCTCCTGCTCAAAAGGTGATTTTGCACAGGGAAGGTGAAATCACCTTTCAGGACAGATCTGCCTAATGACAGTGCCATTGTTCATGAGGTGGAGTCTCAAAAAGGGCATGTTGAAAATGTGGGCCAAAAATATGCAAAACTGGCCAAGTAATGCCACTAAGTTCAAAGCATCATTGAAATACATTGAACCACATACCTGTTTCTTCAATTCACGGTCCGACTTTAAAGAGTGAAGATGTGTCTGTGGTTCAGAGAATTATGGTGTTGGACCCTGGATGGATAATTAAGGGCTTGGAGGGGTGGGTGCTGAGTGGGAGGGTCAGGTGGGAGGGTCAGGAACAGCCACAAAAGACATTGATGGATGATTTTCTTTTACAGGTAAAAGAAAAAAAAACAACCAAGGATTGCTGATTGCAACACTGGAGATTAGGCACCCCCAGTGTCACTGTTATGTTTCTGGGGGGGGGTGCTGAGAGGCAGGGTCAGGTGGGGAGGAAAAAATATATATAAACAAAAAAGGACCATCACAGGGAACACGATCGTGACACTGGAGAGTAGGCACCCCAGTGTCATTGTTATGTTGAGGGGTGGGGTGGGTGGGTGCTGAGAGGGAGGGTTGAGTGGGGGGATATTTATAACAAAAAAAAAAAATGGTCTTCACGGGGAAGACGGCACACTCGTATAGTATACCCTCGAGGAAAGGAAGGAGGGGACATGATAGAAACTTTTAAATACCTCAGGGAATCAACAAAGTCCAAGAGGGTACCATCATTCAGAAAAAGAGATATACAAGAACAAGGGCACAATTTGAAAATAGAAGGGAATGGCTCAGGGCAGCGTGAGAAAGTATTTTTTCATGGAGAGGGTGGTGGACGCATGGAATGGCCTTCCTGAGGAGGTCATGGGTTCCAAAACAGTGGGGGATTCAAGAATGTATGGGACAGACATAAGGCAATTCTGGTGGGGTTAGAGAAGTAGGCTGCTGGTTAACTTGGATCTGCAGCTTATCCAGTAGGCAGGGAAATGGGCAGACTAGGTGGGCCAAGCGGTCCTTATCTGCCATCAGAGTCTATGTTTCTATGTTCCTACGTGCTCCTTCATGTCCGAATGGCCACATGCAGCTATTGCACACGCGACTACTAGCGCATGTGCAGAAGATCAGTGGCCATTTTGGACATGGCAGAGTGTGCTGTGTTCCACCATGACCTCCGACAGAGAAACAAAAATAGTGGTCTGACTGCAAATGAAGACACCGAGTGGAGTGCTTTACAGACACAGAGGTGACTGTGTGGTAACTCCAACATGTTGTTTGGAAGGAATGCACTGAGTCCTTTCTCTGTAGCAAGAGGTCTACAGGGCTATGCCCACTGCAGCCCTAAAAGGTGAAGGAATTACAAAATATGGTTCTGGCTGAACAGTACAGAGGGCAAAAGCACAGCACTGTAAAACTATGACTTGCAGGTTCAGTGCTCCTCAGGGCAAAAACAATATTGTCAGGGAAATCTGTACTGTAATAAACTTAGCTAAGCCAGTGGTATGGAGGACTGAGGCACTGGATGTCTCACCTCCCGCCACACAGGTGACCTGGATTTGGGAATGGACTGGGGTCTCCTGGGGCTGGTGGGGGGAAGGAGGATTTAGCGCTCATCGATGGATCTCCTTTGAGTTGTGGGGACAGTGTGTACTGCTGCTTGGCTGTCACCTAGTGGAGGGTAGGTGACACAGCAACAGTCACCAAAGTGGAAAGTCAGAGGTGGCTGTTGAAAGCGTACACCGTTTTTACAGTCTACGTCTGTGTCATTGCATGCCTTCAGCACTGACTGAAGGAGAATAATAGGCAGAAAAGAATACCTGTTGGCAGGATGATGCTCTCTCCCTTCCCCTGTGCTGCTTGCCCCACAGCCTTTTGTCTGTTCTCCCATTTCCTCCGTGGTGGCCAATCACTCACGGCTGTTTGTCTGTTGCCCCTCCCCTTTCATTCATGTTTTTGCTTCTTCCTCTGTTCCCTCCCACTTTGTTGTGTTCTTGTCTCGACTACCACTCACCCACAGTCACCCCATCCTGTGTCCCACTCGTATTGTGTTGTTCCCCCACCCAGGCATGACTTGGAAGCTCTGATCTGTCTCTCGTGTCCTACAACCTGCAAGTCGCTACTCATATACTACTATTATCCTAGTCCTATGTACTGGTCTCAGCTGTAATTGCCATCACAAATCATTATGTATTGCTCCTCCTGGATCCAGGCTCCACCTCCCTTTTTCGATCGGTGCTCTGCTGTGTTTGCTGCTTGCCTGCCTAGTGCTCTGGGCCCCACCTCTGCTCTGGCTCTGCTTTTTGCTGGGGTTTCCTGATCTACCAATTGCGTTTCAGTACTCGTATATTTTGTTCTCCTAGTCCTACATTTAGGACCCTTATACATATGTTTCTATAACAATATCATTCATTATTAGCCTATGTATTTCATCCAAGTACAGCAGCCCAATCCAAGGTAGGTCAGCCCAGATTACAGCTGCTGGCCTTAAATCAATTTATTTAATCTTAACTATTTCAATTAATGTTTTGGTCTCATTGTGTATAGGTCATGGCTTCTCTGTTATTCTCATTGTGGGGGACTGCAATGTTGCAGCGGACACCGTGGCTCCAAACAGCAGGAGCATGTTCTAAGTAAATTACATATAATTTGTCAGCTACTGGCTCCACCCGGCCTCCTACTACTGTTCCATGCAGCCTATATGGCACTACAAGTAGTTATGCACATACCAGCCTTCATAGTATTAAGGTAATCAAGCATATACTGTATCACATCTATTATGTATACCATGTCAAAGCATGATCTAAACCTCACTGATTCACATACTAGTATTCGCAGCTTCCTCTTATCTAACCGATGGCTGCTGGCTTTACCTGGCCTTTTACCATTTACTCACATCAGTAACAAATTCTGAATTCCACCCTTAATTTGGCTTCATAGTGGAATTTGCTGGCATACATTCCCTGGAGGTCTCTAGAATTGATGCATCTCTTTCTCAGACCCACGTACGAGTCCATTATTTACTCAGGCTAACCTACAGTACATGGAGGTTAGTCCACATGCTTCATACAACCGCATGACCTATGTGAGCGATCTTAATGCTTCCTACTTGAATTTACATTCTCTCCTCAATCCAGAGACATGCCAACCATGACCATTAATCCCTATGGCTCAGGGCTGCCCTGCAGCCAACAGTCTCACTCTGCATTCTCAAAGTTCGCATCTTGATCATGTGAAACTCAGGGGCAGGGTACTTCTTATCTGGCTCATAGTGGGAATGTCCTCGCTCCAGGCGAAGTTTCAGTTGTCTGCCTCATTGGTGGCACCTCTTGATGTAGAATTTAAGACTTCAGCTGCGAAGGGCGAGGCCCTCACTAGTGGGGGGCCCTTTAGCTAGCCAAGTGGGTTTGGAGGCACCTTCTAAGCTATTCTCCCCACAACTGCCTCTGGTTCATCCAGTTTGTTCTTAGATCGGTAGGCCAGCTGAGTGCCTCAGTGGTTGTTCCTCTCCTCCTCCCGCCTTGGAGGTTGGTATCATGTGCAGTGTATCCCATTGTTGCAGAGTTCTCTCGCAACCCTTCAAGGTGTTCCCATTAGAGGGACAGAGTGAGAGTCATTCCCCAAATTGGAATATTCCATCCCCTGGATTGGCCTTCTAATTACAGCAGCAGCAGTCACTAAACAAAATGTCCTGAAGACTGGAGGAAGGTGACCTAGGCTCTGGATCTCAGAGTTTCCTCCTCAAAGAGATTTTCCTCTCCTCATGCCAATGGTCATAATATGTAGATAGGTTTTAGTAACATATTTCCAAGGTTATATAGGCAGGCTTCTGCTGTTGGATGGAGATAGATGATCCTCCTTAGCTGGAGATGGATGGTGGCCTCCTTAGCTGTTCATTCTCTCCTAAGGAGTCATGGCCCCTTGCTATACATCAGACCTATGGCTGGTCACTATTCATTCCTGTTGTCTCCTGCTATCACACGTACATCAACCTCCTATCTATACTATGCCTCTGACCTACATGCAGTGCCTCAGTACCGATACATGTGCGTCCACCTCTGTAATGCCATCTGCTCTACACTCTTTTTGGGACTCCTTCTTAAAAGTACCTTTAGTAAGGAGATCATTCCCCACGGCACTGGGTGTAGAACCCTCCTCGAGGATTCCTTGCCGTGCCCCTACATGGTGGTATATCCCTGGACGAGAGGTGAATGGCCAAGGTCCATACAAGTTGCACAAGCATAACACTATACTAAGTTGTGTAAGCCCATTGAATTGGAAGCTGTGCCTGTAGTTCAATGGGGTGGAGCAACAACCTCCCTCTCTTGGGCCATAAAGGCCACACCTTTTCTCTGCTCCCAGAAGCATTTTTTCATTGCCCACCATCCTCCCCCCTCCAGTGGCATCTCTCTCTCTCCTCGGGGCTCCTTCCTAAGGTACCTTTAGACAAGGAATCATTCCGTGGCACCTCAGGGTGGAACCCTCCCGGTTCCTTGCCTTCATACCCCTACAGGGTGGTATATCCCCTGGATAGAGAGGCGAATGGCCAAAGATCTATACAAGTTGCATAAGAATAACACTATACTAAGTTGCGTAGGCCCATTGAATCAGGTGTGCCCCATAGTTCTGTACTGGGCCTAATCCAGTTCTCACTCTTCATTAAATGACTTATGCTGTGAGTCTGAGAATGTTTACTTCCACCTACATGTGAAAAATACAGTGCCATCTTATATATCCATGGGAGGAATATGCCCTCAGTCCAACCTTTCTTACAGCAAAGTTTCAATAAGGTCCAATCCTTCTGTGTACAAAATAAACTGATTTTGAATACAGACAAAATCCAAAGAATATTTTTTGGGTCCCAGAAGACACTCAGGTGCACTAACCAATAGATGGTTATCACTACCCTAAATTATCATGAGCTCCAGCTCACTACTGTATACCAATATGTACTACACATTAAACATCTTTAAAAAAAATCCTGGTCCAAAAACTGACTTGCTGTACAGGAATAAGGGTTGCTTTCCTACACTACACATCTACACATAGTGAGCACAGCGTTAACTCCTCTCTTGGACTGTGAGGACATTTTGTATGATGGGGCCAACAAATCTCTCCTAGGCAAGCTAACAGTCCTCTACAACAGGCTTGCTTGTTTTAGTCCCCTACTACAAGTTGCTTTCTCTTCTGCTGGGGTCCTCTGCCTCCCATCTTGGGGCCTCCCCTATGGAGGACCCTCAAATCCTCCCTGGCCACTACCACAAGTGCCTCCTCTTGGAAGTCCCATCCCACCAGAGCAATGAATGAGATGTGTAGTGGCACCGGCTGAGGAATATTCACCCAACCCTGATGAAGGGTCATGAGTAAGACACGAAGCACTGGGGCATAATAGCCGCGGGTTCCTTGCTTAAAGCAACTTTGTTTGTGCCGACTCATTATTTATTTATTTTTCTACACCAGTGACTTTTCCCTTGTTGTTCCTGTATTACCTACAGATACCTGCCGACATCTAAGATGCCCATCTCTTCACTGTTCCACTCCTGTTCTGTTCCACTCACACTCTGGGACACAGACGTGAATAGGACATGTTAAGAGTGTTTCTTTTTATTCTCCCTGAGGGACCTCCTCCAGGTGGAACTTTCTTCTGAGCTGTAGTTCCCCCAATTGGTCCTCAGTCAGCCACATGGCCCTGCTCTGTTTCTTCTCTGCTCCCCACCTGAAGTGAGTGATCTAAGATGAAGACCACTGGATGTTGTTCTGGCTTGCCAGGGGACGCAGGGCCCACATGACACACCACGGTGGTTGATGCCTGTTCAATGGTGTTGAGCAGGGAGCCAAATCCCGGAGCGGATCTTTCATTGGAAAAGTCTCTGCAGCAGGAGTGGCACTCCAGACCAAGATGGCAGTACCCAGACCAGAGCAGACAGTTCAGGTTTAGTCCATACGCGTGCTGAAACAGCTTCCAGCTAGCATAACACATTTGAAGCTGGGGAACCAAATTGCGACCCACACAGCACATTCAGCACACTTATAGCAACACGACAATACACCATGGATCGAATGAAGTCCGTTTGCAATTTAGCAGGGTTTCTGAGCAAACCTCTCATCCTGAGGCTCCCTCCGGTACCTGACAGGCCGATCACTTCTGGAGCAAGGCTTCAGTCCACACCAGGCAAAATTCACTCTCCTCCTTTCCACTTCAGCTCAAAATGCAGGCTATCGGATTTAATCCGATTATATTATCGCAAAGTCCTTCACACTGGAAGATGGTGGTAGCCCAAACACAGCCTTCCCACTGTTTCCCCGCGCTACCACACAGGAGCAGCTGCTCGAATGGCTTGAGCTGTTCTCTCTCTCAGCTCAAACTCTCGACTGACACACTGCTGCAGGCAGCTCTGGGATTTCCCAGTGATCCAAAAGGTTCGGTTGGTTGATCCATCCATCTGTCACAGAAAGGGCTCCCCTCCAGGTCCATTTAGGTGCCAAACATTAAAAACTACAATTCCTACATAAATTAAATCCCACAAGACCTCTGGGGACAGTCTTCATCTTAGGGTCCCCCGAGGTACTGATTGGTTCAACTCTGGCAGTCCAGAACCGGAAATGGTGGCTCAAGCAAAAGTCCATGCTGGAAGGAAGACAGGTTAGGGACTTCTATATTATCATTATTAAAGCAGATAAACAACAACAATTACAGATCCTACAAGGGCTCCCTCTGTGCATACAGCAATGGCAGAATGGAGCAACAATGCTACACCGGGCGAGACTCGTTTTAAACTACTCTCAGTCCCAACCCAGGCTAATTATCCCATACAAAATAGATAGCTCTTAAAGACAGGCGCAGGAGAAGCTAACAGGGTGCTCACATACAGACACAGAACACCATCCTGGCAGTGGGCATTAGGCAAGCTCAGGAAGACATTTTAGAACCCCCATTTATACTAGGTTACACTCTCCTGCCTGGAAAGAACTTGGCTTCCACATCAAGTCTATGCTTACTATTCCAGAGGGATACTGCTCCTGCCCTCACCTATGGTGCTCCTATTTTGCTGCAGCTCAAAACAAACCCTGCAGAGTGGAGCGTTACCTGTAACAATATTTGCCGGTATGCCTCATCGTCTCCTCATCCCAGGCATCATTGTCATCTATATAATGACCTTAAATAACTCTCTCCTTCTGCATGCCAGCAATACTCTCTTGGCTCACTTACCGATTCCATTATATGGGAACAATCTCCCTCCTTGCTTACAGCATTATTGGCTCCTTTAAACTCCTGTCATGGACTTCAATCAGCAGATAACTCTCTACTGAGTGTAGCAAGATGTCATATGTCTAAAGGTTCTAGTGCCTTCCAGTTTGTTGCCCCTCAACTATGGAACTCTTCTGTAAGGCCTTAGACAGATGAAGTCCCATCTTTGTTTCAAAAAGAACTGCGCCGGTATTTATCGCTCGCTGACTCATGCACTTGTTTTGACCTCACTTGATATCACTACAAATTCTGCTTCCCCTTTTTTCCCTAAATGCCCCTCCTAATTTTCACTATTGCTACTCACTACCTTACCTTTCCTCCCCCACCCTCTCTCCCTTTAATCCCGTCCCATAATTTCTGGGACCAGACCATCTCTCCCTTTAGCCATGGCTTATTGTTGCTGTCTATCATTTATTTTCCTAAGCTTATTGTCTATTGCGCTTACTCTCAACTGTTTCCTTCCTACACTGACTTCCCCTCTCTCGTCACACCTACCTTGCTGTATCATATCCTTTACTAGTCTTTCCAAGCTCCACTATGTTTCAATGCTATTCTTATTATTCTTACCTCTAGTTTCTGTTCTCTGAATACTTGTATTAGTCATTGTTACCTCTTTTATAGACAGCAACAATAGGCCATCACTAAATGGAGAGATGGTCTGGTCCCAGAAATTATGGGAAGTGATTAAAGGGAGAGAGGGTGGGGGAGGAAAGGTAAGGCTGTCGGGTAGGATCAAAAATGGTGAGGTGGCATTCGAAGGATTCCAAGCATTTTGACTTGATAAAATAGGCAGGAAAGGTGGAGGCTGCCTCCTGTATGCCAGAAACTCACTGAGTTGCTCCGTCCTCCCCATCTCCAAAGTTGTGGAGGATTATGAGCTACTAGTGGTAAAAATACAAGTCAGCCTGAAAGGCAAGACCCTTACCATCGCCACAACCTATCTACCCCCCAAGAAAGCCAAGGAAGGCCTTCCTCTTGTTGTGGAAGAAATTTGCGCACTCAGAAAGGGCTCAGAACTCACCTTGACCGGTGACTTTAATATTAACTGGTTATGTAAGGAGGCAACACCTTCCAGAGACCTAATCACCTCCCACAATCTTGCGCAACTCATAACTCACCACACCAGGCAGAACTACAAGGCTGGTACCAGCACCCTCATTGACTGGGTCTTAGCTAGCTCACCGACTCGATTCTCTGAACTCAGGGTTCTCCCAGACGTGCTAAGTGACCACTCCCCAATCTTCTTTATATGGACCACTAAACTTGCCAAAAGCCCACCCCACCTCATCGAGAGCAGGGTTCTGCGGAAAGGCAAACTTGGATCCCTCAAATTGGCCCTGTCTGCCTACAACTGGTCCCCCATCAACAAGGCACCCACACTGGACCAGGCCCTTCATTTTTTCACTGAGGTCTTCAATTCCATCTGTGATATCTACGCACCATGCACAAAATGGAAAATTCAGGGGGAGGTTAACGGCTGGACTGATGGCAAGCTCCTCTCCCTCCTAAAGGAGAGGGACTGCCTCTGAGAAAGAGCCTTAAACTCAGGCAGCAAACATGACCTACAGTGCTACAAAACATCTAGAAATCGGTGCACAAACTTATCAGGCTCTCAAAGCCAATTTCCATAAGACTCAGCTTAACAATGCATGGGGAGATGGAAAGAGGTTTTGGGACAACATCAAGAACATCCTTGGTAAAGATCAAAAGCAGCACCCTGAGATGCTCAACTTTAATAACTCATCCTCCTCAGATCTGCTAGCCATTGCTGATGCCTTTAACCAGGCCTTTACAGAACTGTCCTCAGTGCTACCTCCAGATTACCTTCTGCCTGTGGAGGACCAAGGTTGTGCCAACCTGCTCATAACTAACCACTCAGCCTTCTACTTTAAAAAGGTGACAGTGAAGGAGGCCCTAACGATGGTCAGGAAAGTCCTAGGCAAACCAGATTGGGAGTGATGGGCTAGACGTGAAATTACTATCTCTCACCCTTGATATTCTTATTATGCCATAACAATGCTATTTAATAAATCCTTGGCCCCAGCTCAATTTCCAGAGGTATGGAAGCAAGCCCTGGTAACTCCAATGCATAAGAATGGTGACAAGGCGCTGGTGTCAAACTACAGGCCAATATCTATCCTCTCCCCACTATCCAAAGCTTTGAATTGGTTCAATGACTACTTAACACACAGGAGCCAGCGAGTCAAAATCGGGCAGACGTTATCCAGCTCCAGAGATGTACTCCTAGGACTCCCTCAAGGATTAATTCTAGGGCCTCTGCTTTTCAGCCTCTTTGTAAATGACCTACCCACAGCCTGTGACACCAAACTTATTCTGTATGCGGACGATGCCATGCTGCTGAGCAGCAGCACCTCTCAGGTTGCCCTACAAACAGAACTACAGAATTCTTTCAATAAACTCGAGGACTGGTTCAGTAGGCAAAAGCTGCTACTAAATTGCAAGAAAACCAAGGCCATGCTACAATCCAGCCCCTACAACAAACACAAGCATGCTCCCCTCACAATCACCAACAAGGCTGGTGAGCAGATTGAGCAGGTGCACTTGTTCAAGTACCTTGGAGTCACCATGGATGACTCTCTCACTTATACGTACCACGTAGACTCCCTTGTCAAAGTGGTAAACACAAAGATCAGGGTCCTCTATAGGCATAAGAAATCCCTCACCCGGAAGCACTCTGAATCTCAGTCTCCACTCCATACATTCCACAATAGACTACGGGCTGGTGGTCTATGGAGCTGCTACTGATACAGTGCTCAAAGGGTCCAAATTGCACTCAGTAAGGCATGCCACCTCACCCTGTGTGCAGATCATTACACTCATACTTGCACCCTGTGAGCATACAAACTGGCTTAACCTAAAAGGATCAAATACCAAACTTGCCTCCTGGAAAAGAAGGCAGTCCTGGGAAAAAACCCACCCTGTATAGCAAACCTGCTCAAGGCTTCTCTCTCAACACACATCACCAGATGGAGGAAGAATGGAGCACTGTCCATACCATTCCACCGAACCTCACTAGGGCAGCATGCTTTCTCCTATCGGGCCCTCCTCTGGATAAATGAACTCCTGATGAAATTACAAACAAACAGCCTGTCTCAATTCAAAGTAGGCCTCAAACAGCACCTAATGTCTAACTCAAAATGCACCTGCTTCTCAGGCCCCACTTGATAGACAGGCCTACCCCCAAGTAACACCCAGCAGGGCTACCTAGAACCCTACCTCTATTCCAGCCTAGCCAAGGGCTTAAGTAAGCTATCAGTCCTCTTTAGCACACTTGGTACTGCCCTCCCAACCCCACACACACACACACACACACTATACTCGACAAAGCCCTCTGGAGCTGCTCCATCCCATCACAGCCCCTCCATTTCACTATCCCCCCACCTCTCACTCTCTGCGGTTGATTTCAAACCCAGTCCCCTTGTTTCACTGTCCACCAGCCACTCGCCATCTGGGATAGCGTTAAACCTTATGCAGTTACTCTGCCATAGTCTATCAACGGATTTGGAGGTTTCCAGGGGTGTGCTAACTAGGGCAACTAATTAGAAATAGCTTAGTATTCAATTACAACTGCTCAGTTTTTTTCTCCTATTTGTCTAGTTGTCATGTAATAACTCTTTAATGACTAATGATCAGGCCTCTGTAACCACTGAATATGTGTATTGTCTTATTGTCCACCCTGACGTGGAACCTTTGTAAAAGAGCTCACACTCAAAGGTCTTTCCGAAATACTAATTAAACAATTAAACCTCTTGAATTACTATTGCATACTCTTGCTATATGCTGCTACATTTGACCTAC
Organism: Neoceratodus forsteri; assembly: GCA_016271365.2. Classification (NCBI taxonomy): domain Eukaryota; kingdom Metazoa; phylum Chordata; order Ceratodontiformes; family Ceratodontidae; genus Neoceratodus; species Neoceratodus forsteri. The sequence goes on from CM028130.1 coordinate 945,954,888, forward strand.
CTCACTGAATTGTTTAGAATACATATGTTAAGTCATTGACCTATTTTACAAATTGTTTTGAATACTTATGTTAAGTTATTGTTTTCCCTGTGTAATGGTTGATTGCTTCTGTATTTGTCATTGTTTAGTGTTTCTTACTGACCATACTTACAATGTCCAGCACTCTTGTAATGTTGTATTCTATTCTTTGTTGTACTCTCCCGGGTTGTGCCTGAAAATAGTCATTTTATGGCTAGTGCCCTACCCAGTAAACAAAAAGTAAATAAATAAATATAAAGATATCACAATACATGAGACATACACGTTCTATTGGTATACCAGATAAAATAAAGCTGATGCATCAGTAAAAGTAAATACTATAATATTACTATACTTATTCGTGATATAGTCTATCCTCTGTAATAACAGTATGTATGCATATGTCATACATATAGATGATTTTACTATGATTCCGACAGATAATCACATTATTCTAACCATTCAGGTCTGTATGTACTGTTTTCTGTACTCTAAATAACATAGATGGGGACCCATCCCTATCAGCTACATTGGGGCTAGATGGGGCAGGGGCACCAGGTTTTGATGGGTGGACAATTAACTTAGATATAGCAGAGAAACTCAATTTGGAAAGTGAGCTTCCAGAAATATAGACTCCTTTATGGACAACATGTAAGGGGAGGTCCACAGGCCTCCCAGGGGAGTCATAACTGAGACGTATCACTGGTTTAGTAACTCTTCCAGACTTTCTAGGGGAACAGACACAGGCTCAGGGTTGCAACACTAGCATTGGATTCTGCTCCTGTAGGGAGGGTTACCTCTGCACTGGCTGAAGGCTCCAGATTGGAAACACTGTCTGCTCCTGGCTCCACTAGATTGTTCTCATCGTTGGATTCTGTAGAAGGCCCAGATTTATCATCCAGGGAGAACTCTGTAACATTTAAATCTGGCAGCATTTGACTGACACTTTCAACATCATTGATTTCATTATTGCCAGTTATCACAGCAGGACTGGACTCATTCAGTTCGTGCAGTCCATTAGTCTCTGGTATGTCACCAGGATTACTTGCAGTAGTAGGCTCGCTTTCTGATATTGAACAGTTCCACCAGACACAAGAATCAGTTACTTTAGAAGTCACACTTTGCACCTCACTTTCAGGGGTACAGGTTTTGAGGAGAGGACTGGGGAATTAGGCAGTCTGGAAGGCCCAGCTTCATCCCCACAATTGTACATAGGATTACCTTGAAATAATTGACTCAGTTCATAAGAGGGATAATATGAAGTTTCATACTCACTGTTATCAGGCTCAGACTGGCAATCAATGTCATTTTGGGCTTGCCAAGGGGAAAACCTTGAGTCCTTGACAGCTGGAGAAGGATGAATCCATCTCTTTTTGGCAGCAGCTCTAGTCACAGGCCCAGGAGGGGCAGTGTCTGAAAGTTCAGGGTCAATAATTACTTGACCAATAGGTAGCAAGTGATTTCTGGGCACGGTCTTAGTGGCTCAAGGATCATTCTCAGGATGCACTTTATACACTGGCAGGTCGTCCAACTTGCTAACAATGATGTATGGAATATGGTGCCGCCTATCGGCAATTTTATGCTTTCAATGTAGTCCCAAGTTTCGCAACAACACACAGTCTCCAGGTAACAGCTCCTAAGCTTTTACACATTTGTCATGCCTTTGCTTGTTTGTCAGGTTTCTTTTGGCCATCATAGTTTGTGCTAGTTGATAGGTATGATTTAACTGGCCTTTAACTTCTGAACATATTGCAAGTAATTCTCAGCTTGAATTCCATCCAGGGATACTCTGAAGCAGATGTCTACAGGCAAGTGGGCTTCCAGGCCAAACATTAAACGGTAAGCTGAAAACCCAGTGGCATCACTCTTGGTGCAATTATAGGCATGTACTAAGGTGCTGATTTGTTGGCTCCACTTGGGCTTGTCTTTAGGGTAAAGCATGCCCAACATGTCCAGGAGTGTTTTGTCTGTTGAACCATTCAGGTTGAGGATCCCCTTGAGGGTGATAAGGAGTAGTTCTGGATTTCCTCACCCCCCACAAAGAGAACATTTCCTTCATCAGCCGGCTTTCAAAGTCTCTCCCCTGATCAGAATGAATTCTCTGAGGTGCGCCATAATGAACGAAAAACTTCTCTACAAGAACTTTGACCACTGTGGATGCTTTCTAATCTTTAGTGGGGTAAGCTTGGGCATACCTTGTGAAATGATCTGTCACAACCAGCACATTCCCATTGTTCTTTTGGTCAGGCTCAAGACATAGAAAGTCGATACACACTAGCTCCATCGGTGCGCTGGTAGAGATATTGAATAATGGAATAGCCCTTTGGGGCGGGGCTTTCCTTTGAAGACAATGACTGTGCGTTCGAATATGAGCCTCAACGTCAGCTACCATTTTCGCCCAATAGAATTGGGTGTGGGCTAAGTCAAGGGTCCGCTCGCAACCTAAATGTCCCATTTGATTATGAAGAGCCCGGAGTACCAGGTGTTTGAAGGCTGTGGGTAACACCAGTTGTTGCTTGTCAAGTTGGCCCTGACAATTTGCTGTCTCGATACAGAAGCTGATTATGTAACTTAAATCTGGAACCCTCTTTAAACAATAATGCAGTCCTTGGGTCAGAAGAAAGCAGTTTAGACACATCTTTGCCAGCATGCCGGGCATCAAGCACAGGTCTAACATGGGATCTTGGGTTTGACCCACTTTATATTTTCATTGTTAAGCTGCAGTAAAGCACTGAGGTCTACAGCTGCAAAATGGCAGTAGACTGCATGGATGCAGGTTTCTGGAGGGCCCAGACAGTCCATTAGGCAGTCAACAGTTTCAGAAAAAGGGTGCTCATCTTTATCAAACTTTTGACACAGGGCTTTGATAGACTGCTCAGACAGTTTCACCCAGTTCTCATTGGAGTTCAGCATTCTTGAGAGGGCATCTGCATCAATGTGGTTAGGCGGGCTGATACTCCACAGCATAGTTGTAAGTGGCAAGGGCAGATAACCACTGATGCCCAGTGGCATCTAGCTTAGCTGAGGTTTGAACATAGGTGTTGTTTATTATTTATTGAATTTTGTTGACCCAGTAAACCCACTGGGCCTAGAAATCCCTTTTTCAGGGGTGACCGGGGGAGGGGGGGATACAGATGGTAAGCAACTGAAATTGAACCAGATTAAGCTGTTGGTGGTATTTTTAGTGAATGAGAGAAATTTGGCCAGCATACCAGGGAAATTCCCCTACTCTTTTTAGATAAGTGCCATGGGATCTTTAGCATCCACCTGAACTACCACCAATCCAGGCAGATGGGACCTCGGTTTAACGTCTCACCCGAAAGACAGCACCTCAGAAGTGCAGCACCCCCCTCATGCTGCACTACAGTGTCAGTATTGGGATATTAACCCAAGTGCCAGATGTGGGAACTGAACCCACAGCTCTCTGATTTCCCGGCCTCAGAGGCATGTGTGCTACCTACTGAGCCACTGACACTGCTAAAAGTGGTAAAAGGAAAGCAGATTATTATCAGTCTTGACTAAGAACTTGGCCCCATAAAGATAGTCATGAAATTGGTCCACCACAGCCCACTTAAGTGCAAGAAATTCAAGCTTGTGTACTGAGTAATTTAATTCAGAGGGTGTTAAACTTCTACTAATAAAGGCCACTGGGAACAGGCCTTCTTCATACTCTTGATACAGAACAGCTCCCAGCCCCTTTAAGCTGGCATCTGTGTGCAGTACATAGGGTTTGGTGGGATCAGCATATGCGACCACCCGTGCATGGGTGAGTTGATGAATAATTTTGTAAAAAGCAGCTTCACATTCAGATGTCCACCGGGTTCCGAAGAGCTCATGCAACCTGAAGTAGACCTTGTCTTCCTCCCTGATGGAGTTTTTCTTATACTTTCTGTTGGTGGGAGGATGGCCCTGAGTGAGATTGAGCAAAGGGAGAATAACCTTGGAATAGTCTTTTATGAACCAGCGATAACAGCGAAGAACCCCAGGAATCGTTGCAACTCTTTTAAGGTATTCGGCTGAGGCCAGGTGGTCAGAAACTCCACTTTGCCGGGGTCTGTCTGAATCCCATCAGCTGATACTATGAGTCCCACATACTTTACCGATGTTTGAAAGGATTTACACTTATCTATAGATAACTTCAGTCCAAAATCCTCCAGTCGATCAAGGACCTTAAACAGACAAGCCTTGTGTTCTTCTAAGGTTCGCCCAAACACAATGACGTTATTGAGGTACACTAGACACTCTAGCAAGTTTATGTCCCCCACAGCTCATTCCATCAGCTGCTGGAAAGTGGTGGCGCACCAAAATACCTTGAGGCATACGTGAAACTCATAGAAACCCAGAAGGCAAATGAATGCTGTTTCTCCATGGTCCTCTGAGGCCATCTGGATTTGATACTACCTGCTTCATAGGTCAAGCACTGAAAACCACTGGCTACCGTTAAGGCAGTCAAGAGCGTTCTGGATATGGGGCATGGTATACTGATCTGGTACTGTCCTTCGGTTCAAAGTCCAGTGGTCCACACACATCCTTACCTATCTGTTTTTCTTACAGACTACCACAATCGGGGAAGTGTAGGGACTTCTTGACTCTTGGATGATCCCTGCAACCAACATCTCCTGAAGGTGCCTCAGTATGTCATCTATGTCGGCCGGGGCAAGGCGACTGAACCTCTCTCTGAATGGCCTCTCATCATGGAATTGAATGTGATGTTCAGCCTCCATGACACAACCCATGTCCCATTCCTTCAACGAAAATACTTGGCTCCCCTGTGACAGCCTCGGGCTGATTTTGGTTTTCCATTCTGCAAGCAGGGGTGACTCCCTGAAATAAAACAGGTCAGGAGTCACCTCATCATTCTCGACAGGGCACCTCTTGCTGGGCGGCATGAAGTGTCTGCACAGTACACAGTAGCTAGAGTACACCCCTGATTCATTTGAATTTCTCGATCAGACATATTCTGAATCTGGACCACCACCCGTAGGGCGTAGGCATGAGCTCGGGCTGGTAAGATGCTGGGCTTGACCAACAATCCCTCAGGCAGCTTTTCTTCTTCTGGGGCATCGAGCATGAGGATTTTGTTCTTCACATCTGTCTTGAGGCACACTTTGCCACAGATAGTATATTGAGCATTGGAAGTAGCACCAATGAATCAGTATCTTTCTTCCACACTACTCCTACTGGTTCATCATTCTCCATCTCCTTATTCTGAAGTCTCAAATCATACGCTCACTTTACCAAAGCTGGAATGTGCAAGGCCCATCCAGCTCGCTTGGCTTCCTTCTCTTGACACAGTTGAGCCAACCACCTGAACATGTGGGCATTGGTACCAATTAGTAAGGGGACGCCATCATACAGCCCCTGGGTGGGCACACCAGAGCCAAGGTCTCCACTTGCTCATCCACACTGGCTACAGCTGTAGGGAAGGATAACCAGAGCTGGATATATCCCAGATAAGGGTAAGATTTTTCACTCAGCTCCCACACATGTAAGCCTTCAAGAGACTGCAGTAGGACATCAGACAAGTGTTGGTTATACCAGTCTTGGAATGCAATAGTCACTTGTGACCCACTATCTAACATAGCATGAGTGGAAACACCATTCATTGTCACAGAAGTCTCCATGGAAGGGCCCACCACTTCGGACCAGTCTGGGAAAGTTGGCTAGGTGGGCCTTTCTGAGGTTTTATGTTACTCCAATGAACCAAGTTTAACAGCCGGGAGGTGACCTTTCGAAAGTTCGCGGGGAGGGTGCAGCCTGGCCAGGTGTATCCATCCTCCCCACAGCATTAGCAAAACACTTGTTCCTTGAGATCTCAGGAATGGGGAGGTTCATCACTCGCTTTAGATCAATTAGAAGAGGCTTGAGGATCCTCTTTCGGCTTGAGTTCAGTCTCTCTATCTTCATGGCCTCCCCACTGGCCAGTAGTATGAGTGGTATGGATGAGATCTCCCACCAGGGCTCTCAGCTCTCTCACTTCTTCCATTAATCAGGTCTCAACCCAGGATTCAGGGGCAAAGACATGAACCACCACCCCCCCAGGTGAAGCCTCACTTCAGGTTTCAATTGGCGTCTAGCAAGGGTGCGAGTTTCTAGCTGCTTCCACTGCAGCCTGTTGGTTGGCCCGTATCTCCTTCACCTTCTTAAGCAGTTACTTGTTGGAAGCTCAGAATTGTCATCTCGCTCTTCAGACCAGGCGGTGACTTGGCTGTGGGCAACCCTGGCATAGGGCTCCCATCACCTCCTCATGGTTTTTGGCCTCTGGGATTTCCTTCATGAGCCAATAATATTCAGGAGGTTGGCTTTATGATCCTAGAATTTCAATTTCAGCATGAGCACACTAGAATATCAAGCAGATGTGAGGATATGCTCCAGTCTGCCTCGATTCAGTTCACTAGCAGGCACCCCTCCTTTTCTATGGGCCCTCTGCAAGGCCCGCTCAACTCGGGTAATGAAAGCACATAATTTCTCATTCTTCCATTGTTTGGTGGACTTAAACTTCCACATCAAGTCTTCCCCAGACTCCGTGCTGCCAAACACCTCTTCCAAGGCAGAGAGGTACTCGGACGCTGTGGCTTCTGGGCTAGTGGATCAATGACAATGGATGGCCTCCAGTGCAGGGCCCTTAAGCTTTCCATAAGTCTCTTTCTCTTCTCCTCTGAACATTGCCACTCCTGGACTAAAGGAGTAGCATAGTCCATCAGGTTTCCAAATCATCCTCCTCCATGGGTACTGGTATGGCACAGAAAATAACCTGAGTCTGCAATAAGAGTCCAGGTGTACCGATGGTACCACAATGGGGGAGGCTACAACAGGGGGAAGCTCTGGGGGTAGATGGAGATGCCAGGGGAGACTGTAAAGGAGTAGTCTCCTCTGAAATGTCCAACATCTTTGACAGTTCCGTGGCAGTTAAGCCCTCAGTGGCTAACAACCTTAATAGTTTTCCTTAAACCCTCCACTTTCGGGATCCTCCAGGAGAAGACGGGTCACTGTGTAAATGTATAACTCGCTACCCTTCTGGGACCCTTCAGTCAGGATAATGGAGGTACTTTCTCAGGGTCTATGGGGAGGCTGCACGAGAGAGGGCCACCAGGGTTTGATCAAACAGATGAGTCCGCCCCTCACTTCACCTTCTCCAAATACTTAACTTTCTCTATATTTTCTACAATAGTGTCATTAGTGGTCCCTAAGGGATGTCCAACAGTAACATAGCATGCGGGACCTACCCCTCAGCCTCACTCCACCCCATCATCGCTGCACAACCAGCTTATGGGAAATCTTGAGCTTGGGCACAGTAAGTGCCTCCATTTTCTAAAATATTTTTATTTCTGGGTTGTGGTTCCACCTCTGACCACAAATCCCAGCAGTGCCTCCAAGGCGTAACCCCTAGGTGGCGCTGTCCCAAGGGCTACTACCCTGCCTGCATGACTAGGCACAGGTTGAGGTGCCTGAACTGGGTGAGTGGGTGCTCCACGCAGAGTGTTGGTTTAGGGGTAGCATAACTGCTGTGGGTATAGCCCTCTGGGACACTATAACCCCTCTAACCCCTGTAGTGGCTTAAACAGGTCAACAGAGGACTTCCAATGATGTCACCGCGATGTAAGCAGCTTGCTCCATGAGCTCTGCGGTCCCTACCTAAAATCAGTTGGAATCCTCCTCATTCAGATAATAAATCAAAGGGCTAAAGGTCTCTGCAGTTGAAATCTGAATGCCGCCTAAACATAACAAGAGCCAGAATGCAAAGGTAGGACTGCCAGCACTAAAATTAAACAGCTTCTTCTGAGCACTGAAAGGAAGGCCTTGCGGCCTGCCCCCAAAACCTGCAATATCAGACCTGTCTTGGATTCATCCGACGAAGATGCTCTACAAAGCAGAAAATCAGGAAGAACCCTTAAAAGATTCTCTCATCAGTTCAAAAGATCGAGTCCTCAGTGGCGGGTCTGAGACACAACATTCAGCAACTGGATCAAAAGGTATCGGAAAACACCGCAAAAGTTTCCTTGGTGGCCGAAGCTCAAGAATCCTGGGACAGGATCCTGCTGTATCTATTATGACAAGAACAGCAAACCAAAGCAAGACAAGAGGATGTGGAGAACAGAGCGCCAAATGTTATCAGGTACATGGAGTACTGGAGGAGGCGGAGGAGGCTTCCCTCAGTGATCGATTTTGTTCAGCATCTGCTGTGGACTACACTCTCTCTCCCATCAGGTCTACATTTAGAAATGGACAGAGCTCACAGGTCGTTGGGACCCCAACCACAACTCTTATCATGCGACCTCGATCATTGGTAATACAATGGTCTATTACCAAACAAAGACCAAATTTTGCAGGAGGCATGGTGACACAAGGAGTTGAAATTCCAAGGGCTAACATATTTTTAATCACGATTTCTCTACTGTCTTGCAAGTGGAGAGACAGAGAGTCAGAGGAGTTACCAAAGCTATAAGAAAAAAACAGTCTAAAGAGCTCAACTAAACTTTCCACCAAAACTTAAAATACATTTAAAAGAAGGCCCCAGTGTCTTTCCCGCTCTGATTGAGGCAATTCCCCTTTTGCATGAATGGTAAATACAAATACCCGACATGGGGATGGAGAGAATTGAAAAAACTTTGCTACAAGGAATCTGGACTGCAGCAGGGAGAAGCAAGGGAGGGAGCATGCCTGGAGCATTGCTGAAAAACATGGCAGCAGACCTGAACAATTTATTGAAGCAGTCTGGGAGAGCAGAACTGTGTCATCAGGCAGAGACACTTAACCCCTCAGAGAAACAGACGGCGATCACTATGGAACCTGAGTGAACTGGAGAAGGGACAGTGTGCAGCTTGAGAGACTTCTTATTTACCGCAAATCTGAAGCATTAACTCTGGGGAGTGACGCAGAGAGGTCCAGACGTAACAACAAATGCCATGAACCATTACTCAGCAGATATCCTTTTGGTTCAATGTTTTTACCACTGTATTAGAGCCTTAATCAGGGACTTTAAATCATAATAAGGGGGAGATGAGGTATGAACGATGAAGCTGTAAACTGAAGATGGAGGGGGTCTGAGATGAATTATACAATGGCAAGGAAACTTCCTTTGATCTGATTGGCTACCACCAGCTAGAGACAGTGATGATATTGAGCAATAACATCACTGTATCTAGGACAGGCAGCAAAATTACTGCATAACCATTAAAAGAATCATTGCCCATGTCATGTGCACCCAGGGAAACATGAAAGTTTTAAACCTCTGGTCTTCACTCCCCACCTCGCCCCTCAAACAAGCGAACCGATCACAGAAAACAAAACAGTACTCATATTGTCTCATGCCCTGTGTTTTTTTTTCTTTCTCGTTTTACCACTTGCTTTCCCGCTCTGATACTGCTTGCTTTCACTGACCAGCGCAGACCGTAACGGCCGTGCACTTCAAGATGCACCATCCACGTCCTACATCAGTCCCAAAACAACAAGAAAGTTCCCAGAAGAATGTAGGTTTTCACCTCATGTTTCATTTCTTCTGTTTCTTCTGATTTTTATTTTCCCCTGAAGTGAGCGGCTTCACAGACCGTAACTGCCGGTCACGTGAGTCAGTGAAGTCACTCACTTCAAATGCCCGTACCATGTTCTACGGATCACTCCCACAACAGAAACACAAAACCTGCTGAATTAAATTACCTGGCCACTAAGCATTGTGTCTGTGTCTAGTAGTTTTTCTGAGGTGGGGACACAGAACACAAAGTGCCACAGAAACACTGGAGTGGACAACTGAGTCATGAAGCAGCAACCCCACCTACTGGACCATTTTTCTCCTTACCTACATGCCTTTCACAGAAAAATACAAACCTCATTTAAAAACATTTAAAAAGCTTTTTTATTACTACTGTATTAACAAATTAGCCATTGTATAATAGCAATAAGGCACTCTAGGGATGTGTGTTATTGTGTAATAATGTCACTCCTGGGATGGTGGAAGCACTCGGCTTTGCCTGCGTGCTTCAACCCACCCCAGGAGTAACGTTATTACACAATAACACACACCCTGCCATGCCTTATTGCTTAAATAATCGAGGGACAGGAGAATTCAACATATGGAAATGAACAGGTGCATATAAGGAAGGGTGCAACAGATAATGGACATGTGCAAGATGGCAATTTAAGATGGGGGCAGAAACAGGAAATTTAAGATCCAATCTCTGACATACTAATATGAGTACCCCCCCAAAAAAAAGGGGCAAGAGTGGGTTCTAGAGGATTAAACAATAACAAGAGGGAAAATTAAACTACTGAATGCGCAAGATGACTATTAGAATAACGAACGATGCACCCTGCTGGTAAAAGGAGGGAAGAGACATAGAGGCACAAGAAGACTAATCTAAAGGCCAGGTGGCTAAGCATGCTGAACGTCAAATTGAACTTATTCGATGAAGTTAAAACAACTATCACTTGTCAAACCTTATCCCCAGTTTTAAGCAAGGGAATATAATTTTACTTACTTCCAGCATGGAGAGGAGAGGAGAGAGGAGAGAGGAGAGGTGAGGAGAGGAGAGGAGAGGAGAGGAGAGAGGAGAGGAGAGGAGAGGAGAGGAGAGGAGAGGAGAGGAGGAGAGGAGAGAGAGGAGGAGAGGAGGTGAGTGAGATGAGGTGAGGTAACGTTTAATCCCTTGCACTTTCTTTCCATTTGTTCTCCGGGTGGAAGCCTAACCTAGGAAGTTGTTCAAGCACTGCATTGGTGGGCAGTTTACCAGCATTTAGGTTACCTGCCAACAGTGCATTATGATGGCCTATCTAGGGGCATGGAGCAAGCATGCAGCACTCACAGCTCCGCACCCATGGGAGAACCACACAGGGACCACATTCACAAAGCAGTGGTCTCCACCCGGCTCCCTACAGCATCCCCACCCCCCAGGTCAGAGCTGCGTGGGGGCAGGGATGCGAGCCCAAGTGACAGCCAATCAGCTGCCCTGCGCAGGCCCACATTGGTCCCTTTTGCCGGTATGTTGCCATCTTACCAGCAGGGAGTAGAGTGCCAGCAAGTGCTGGCCACCCGCCTCCGGCCCAAGCTCCATCCCCTGACCATGGGGCACCTTCCTGCAGGGGTTCAGAGACCCCCTGCCAGCACCAGGTCCGGCAGCAGGAACTGGAGGGAACATAGCAATTACAACTGGTTTTCAGATGCACAGCTGCCAGCACCTAAGTAGGCACTCCTCCCGTTCATGAGGCGGTGGCCGAACGCCTCACAGGAGACCCTGCCTGCCCACATGCAGAGCTCCATGCATGGCTGGTGATCTGTGCAGGGAGGGCATAAATGGTTTGGGATTGCTCTGGTGAGTGCGCACGAGTGCAGTTGGGCTATGCGCCTAGGTTATGTGGCGCACAGCACATCCACACTGTTAGTGAATAGGCCCCTATGTTCTTGAAGTTTTTGAATGTTAAATTGGTTGTTATAACATTAATCTTCAGGTGCTTTATATGGTGCTTGTTATTATGTTTACTACTGTAAGATATGCTACTACTTTGGAAAATCAGAAATAAGAGAGCTAATAGTAACCAAGGAAGAAAGAAGAATACCTTGACTCTCCCTAAGGGAAATCAGAAATTCACATTGATTTAAAATGTTTTTCTATTATATCTTACAATGTAAAGGGAATACATTCCTCTATAAAGCAAATGAGATTGTTGGGAGAATTGAAGAATCTGAATAGTGACATGGTATACTTACAGGAGACACACTTAAATGAAATAGAGCACACTAAACTGAAAAGGGGATAAATAGCTAGAGTGGAGGCGGCAGCCTCACCTAATCCTCATAAAGCAGGAGTGGCCATTCTACTAAAACGAGGTCTCTCTTTCAATGTGACAGCAGTAGAAACAGGAATGGAAGGCAGATATATAAGGGTATCCAGAGATATTGGAGAGCAGCGGGTTCATCTGGTTAACATTTATGCTCCTAACCAGCAAACACATAAATTCTTAAATAATATAATGCACAAAGTGGCGGAATTGACAGGGGCCAAGTGATTTTGGGGACACTAAAGTGTGGTGGGGAATTAGAGATGGGACAGATCCTCGAGGGTCAGTTTGACAAACATTAAAGCCATTAAGGTTCTCACAGGTCTGGCTAAAGAACAAGGCCTACAGGGTATTTGGCATAGCCAACACAAAAGAGAAAGAGACTATACTTTCTTTTCACCAGCACATAACACATATTCAAGGACAGATATGTTTTACACTCAGCAACAATACATGCATATAATTATAAAATCCAACATATACAATTTTACTTTATCAGATCATGCCCCAATTTCCATATACATAGAATTAGAACCAGTAAAACATCCAACAACTTGAGCTAAACTTGTCATTGCTAAATGATAAAAATTTAATAAAGAAACTAAAACAGGTGATACAAGAAGTAGTGACTGTGAACCGTCAACAAAATTGTTCTAGCCTTTCCACGTTGGAAGCTATAAAAGCAGTAGTAAGAGGAACTTATTAGTTATGCCTCATATAAGAAAAAGTTTACATTAATTATGTATAACTCCTTGCTGGAAAAATTAAAACATTTAGAGGGCCTGCATAAACAAAACCCTCAGTCGCTTTACAGTTTATAGAGAACTGCTAAAAGTCAGGGAAACCTAGAGAAAATAGAAATGAAAGAATAGGGAAATTACATTTCATTAGCCATAAGTACCAGATGGTGGGAGGGACAACGTCTCAACTATTGGCCTATTGGTTATGCAAAACACAGGCAGATAGGACGGTACCACAACTTAGTAACCATAACAATCCCTCTAAGCCTTGAACGAAACCATTAGAGATTGCTCAACAATTCCCGCAGTTTTATAAGCAATTATATGCAGAGGATAAAATAGGGATAGAGGTAACAGAGCAAACTGAAGCTTTTCTTAAAAGCCTAAGGTTGCCCAAATTAACATCAGATATGATAGAAACTTTAAATCCCCTATAACAGTACAGAAAGTAAAAACAGTTATTGAGACACTTCCCACCAGAAAGACCCCAGGCACAGATGGTCTTAGCTCAGAGCTTTATAAGCAGCTAAAGGGAACTTTAGCCCCTATATTAACACAAGTTTTTAATGACTGTCTAGAAGAAAATCAGTTCCGGAGTACATGGTCAGAGGCTCTGATAGCGGTCATACCGAAACAGGGTAAGGCCAGAGACGCCTGCAAAAATTATAGACCTATATCCTTGCTAAACCAGGGTATGAAAATACTAACTAAACCGTTTTCCCTTAGATTACAGAATTATATGGAATATTTGGTACATACAGACCAAACAGGGTTCATACCAAATAGACAACTGACAGATAACATAAGGAAATTATTAAACATACTACTCAATGGAGGCCCAACAAATTCTGCACAATTAATTTTTTAGATGCCAAAAGGCATTCGATCGTCTCAATTGGGCATACTTGATTTCAGTTTTAAACATCTTGGTATACAAGGTAATTTCTTGAACTGGATCCCTATGTGTTATGATCAGCCCACTGCCAAAATAAAAATAAATGGCACTCTATTGGAGAATTTCCCCATAGAAAGAGACACCAGACAAGGATGCCCCCTGTCTCTGTTATTATTCGCCCTAAGCCTGGAACCACTGGCAGCAGCAATTAGAGCCTCTGCTATGATTGAAGGACTAGCAACAGGTTGTATGGTGTGCAAACTATTTTTGTACACAGACGATGCTCTTGTTTATGTAGCTAACCCAGATAAGTCTTTCAAACCATTTATGGACTTGCTTGAAGTTTATGAAAAGATCTCAGGGCTTAAGATAAATAATAGCAAAAGCGAAGTCATGTTGGTAAAAGGGATAATTTCACAGTAACTGAAGGAATGTATTCCCTTCTGTTGGGTAGTGGAAAAGGTGAGATATTTGGAGATATGGGTTCCCAAATGCCTTACAAAGTTATACAACATTAACTATGCCCCTCGGTTTTCTCAGATTAACTCAGACCTAAAAAGATGGTCACACCTTCCGCTATCCTTTTCTAATAAAATAGATACAATTAAGATGAATGTCATACCGTGATGCCTGTTTTCATTTACTAACCTGCCTATACCTATACCCTCCAAAGACTGGAAAAACCTTAGAAAGAGAATTTCCCAATTCATTTGGGCCAGCAAAAAGTCCAGAATTAAGTGGCAGGTATTGATTAAAAATAAACGCAGGAGGTTGAGGTCTTCCGGATCTACTCAGCTACTACATGGCAGCCCAGACACAAATAATTGTAAAGATGCTTAACCCTAGGCAGAGAGGAGGTGGTATACTGTAGAAGAAAAAGCATGTGGGAGCCCCTCTTGTTTCCTTCCTGGATAATAACATCACAGGAAATACATAAAATACAGAATCAATGGACTAAACATATAATGGTAATTTGGTGAAAAGTTCAGCAAACATGGGAGCTGCCTACTCGAGTGTGGAGGTACCTTCCCTCAGATATCTGCCCAATTTTCCAGCGAAAGAAACAGATGCTTGCTTCATTCATTGGGAAACCAAAGGTTTGAAATTCCTACACCAACTGATAGAGGATGAGTCAGTTAAAGAATGTTCTACTTTACAAAGGGAATTTGGAGTGCACAAGCAGAGCTTCTATCGATATTTACAATGTCAACATTATGTAATGACGGAACCTAGAATGGCTGGGTTACTGGCAGAACCAGTGTTAGGAGTTAAAATGATACAAGAAAAAGGACGACAGGTGAGCACAAAACATCTGATATCCCAGATTTACAAATGAATACAGGAGGAGACAGGATTGCTAGTGATACAAAAATTCCGAGTAAGGTGGGAGGGGGAATATGGGCAATCCCTGGGAGATGAGAATTGGGAGAAAATCTGGAAAGATGTACATAAAACAACAAGCCTATCAAAATGGAAAGAGTTTCAGTGGAGGGTCTGTGGAAGGTACTTCATTATACCTACAATTTCTAGACATTATACTACCCATACTCAGGACATGCTGGAGAGCCTGCGGAAAAGAAGGGACACGCTATCCTATTTTATGGGAATGCCCACAGGCACAAATCTTTTGGCAACAAATCCAGGAGATAATTCAGAAAATATTTAATATAGAAGACACATTGTCCTTTCCAAATCTGGTACCGGGGCTGCCTCCCTGAACTCTCCGATCAGCATCCAACAAGTATCTGTTTTACATTATGATAGTGGCTACTTCAAAAGTAATAAGACAAAATTGGCTAACTCAAAAATATTAACTATAAATCAATGGAAATTGAATGTTGTATCAATTAAAAATACTGAAGCTAGAACAGCTTGGGTTAGACTATAGGTTGAAACATTTAATTCTAGATGGTTACCCTACTATAATTACATAGAGACAGACGGAAGGCAGTGCTAGATCAACTGTTATCTTGAAAGAGCAGGGTGAGTGTGAGGAAGGGGGTTAAGATACACTATTGCCATTTATTAGAGTGTATTTAATATCTAGTTAAGCTCTCAAGACATCAAAGAAAGCATCACTAGTTATAAAGTTGTTTATTGCATTTTTATTTTCAAAATTGATCAAATCACAGGAATCAGTGAGATTGACAGAATTTGATTTTTGATGTGTTGTTTACAATATAGTTGTTCAATTACACAGGCAAAGTAAAGAAGAAAAAGAAAAATGAGATATATGAGACTGGAACAAGATATTAGGCTGAAACAAAGATGTTTGCTAGTCTCTGTCTTGTAATATGGGGCAGGAAACAAATGGACCCTATAAAATAAAAGAAAGAGAATTAATTAATTATTCAGACTATTATGTTCTTTTTAGGGGGTTTACATTCTGTATCATAAGCATATGGAATTTCTTATTGTCATGTACTTTGCTTTGCATACTTGATGGAAATGTTAAGTATTATTGACAACTCAATAAAATATAAATTAAAAAAAAAACAGGTCAACAGATAAACAGTCACATACGACATATGATGACAGTATCAAACCCGCACTTGGTACACTTACCACCAGGGCTGGATCAGCAGCAACAACCCTGGAGACCCCTGTAAAACAAGACCTGCAATATAACAGTTCATTGACAAGACAGTAGCCCCTCCACAAAGGTACACATTAGCCAGGTTAGATGCAGAAAGAATAGAATCTGATTTATTCAGGGGGCGTGAACAAGGGTGGGGCAGCAATCTAGCAAATGATTTTAGATCTGATTTATTCAGGCTGAGCATGCATGCACTAAGAGCCCCTCTGTCACAGTCACACACTCTGGGTACCCAGTTGTTACTCAGGGTAGCCTGAAGCAAAGCCCGGGATAGGCCGGTGTTGCAGCTGTTGTTGGCGCCCTTAGGAAAGAAAACAATTAACATGCACATTAACACAATATTTGTATTCCAGAGCTGGATGGCTCAGTTCATGATGACAAACCCAAATAATTAAATCAGATGACACACAATGATTACAGCTTTGTTGCAGGGAGCTACCCTGTTTGTTACTCACGCTACCCAGACCAGGAGGCAGGAATGATGAGATGAAAACCACTGGATGTTGTTCTGGCTTGCCAGGGGAACCTGGGCCCACATGATGCACCATGGTGGTCGATGCCTGTTCGATGGTGTTGAGCAGAGAGCTGAATCCTCGAGTGGGACTTTCGACAGAAAAGTCTCTGCAGCAGGAGCTGCAGTCCAGGCCGAGATGGCAGCGCACAGACTAGAGCAGACAGTTCGGATTTAGTCTATATGGGTGCTGGAGCAGCTTCCAGCTAGCATAACACATTTGAAGGTGGGAACCAAATCGCGGCCTTTAGAATATTCAGCACATGACAACACAGTACACCTCAAATCAGATGAAGTCCATTTGCAATTTAGCAGGGTTTCTGTGCAAACCTCTCATCCTGAGGCTCCTCCGGTACCTGACAGGCCGATCACTTCTGGAGCAAGGCTTCAGTCCACCCCAGGCAAAATTCACTCTCCTCCTTTCCACTTCAGCTCAAAACGCAGGCTATCGGATTTAATCCGATTATATTATCGCAAAGTCCTTCACACTGGAAGATGGTGGTAGCCCAAACACAGCCTTCCCGCCGATTCCCCGCACTACCACAAACGAGCAGCTGCTTGAATGTCTCAAGCTGTTCACTCTCTCAAGTCCAACTCTCAACCGACACACTGCTGCAGGCAGCTCTGGGATTTCCCAGTGATCCAAAAGGTTTGGTTGGTTGATTCATCTGTCTGTCTCAGAAAGGGCTCCCCCTCCAGGTCCATTTGGGCACCAAACACTGAAAACTACAATTCTTACATAAATTCAATCCCACAAGACCTCTGGGGACAGTCTCCATTTTAGGGTCCCAGAGGTACTGACTGGTCCAACTCTGGCAGTCCAGAACTGAAATGGTGGCTCAAGCAAAAAGCCCATGCTGCAAAGGAAGGCAGGTTAGACAAACCCCTATATATTATTATTATTAAAGCAGATAAACAACAAACAATCACAGATCCTACAAGAGCTCCCTCTGCGCATATAGTGATGGCAGAATGGAGCAACAATACTACACCCCGGGCGGGATTTGAGCCTTAAACTACTCGGTCCCAACCCAGACTAATTATCCCATACAAAATAGCTCTTAAAGAGACAGGCACAGAGGCTAACAGGGCACTCACATGCAGGGAATCGAACTACTGCAGACACAGAACACCATGCTGGCAATGGTCATCAGGCAAGCCCAGGAAGACATTTTAGGAACCCCCATTTATAGGGGGTTACACACAATTATGGCAATTTTTTCTAAGGGCTACTTGAAAATGGCACGCACCCTACAGGAAACCCCTGCCCTCAGACACTCAGATGATTTTTGTCTGAGTTTACAGTCTGCCCTGCTATTATTTTGTACCTGGGGCTTAACACCAGTTTCCCTGTTTTGTTAGTATTCATAGGTTATTCGTGAGGGACAGGGTGATTGGGAAAGGGGGTGGCACTATATGTGAAGGAAGAACTGAAGTGTGTAAGGGAGGAAGGGGAGGAGGGTAGTACGGAGTCACTTTGGATGGAAATCCAGGATTCCAAGAATAGGATTCTTAGAATGGGAGTGGTGTACAGGTCACCATCTCAGACAGAGGAGCTGGACAGGGAACTAGCGGGACAGATCAGGAGGACCTGTGAGAAGGGTAGTGTGGTGATTGTGGGGGACTTCAACATGCCAGGAATGGACTAGAGTACCCCGACAACCAGGAACAGAAGGGAGCAGGTACTGCTGGATGCCTTCCAGGACAGCTTCCTGCTGCAATGGTCAGTGAACCAACCAGGTTAGGGAATACCTTGACCTTGTGCTGGCAAATGGGGACTTTGTGAGAGAACTTACAGTGGAGGAACCGCTGTCAGGAGTGATCACCACTCAGTATGGCTCACATTGGATATGGGCAAGAAGGAGTGGAATCTGGCACAAGAGTGCTGGACTTCAGGAGGGCGACTTTGGGAGGATGGGGAAGTGGTAAAGGGTACCTGGCCAGAATTCAATCTAGTATGGACACTAACCAGAGGTGGAGCTCATAAAGCTGGGGATAGTGGAGGCAACTAAAACTTGCTGCATAGCCCAGAGCAAGAAGGCTAGGGCTAAGAAAGCAAGCTGGTTGAGCAAGGAGGTCATGGAAAGGTAAGGAGGAAAAGAGCTGCCTTTAGGAAGTACAAGAAAACAGGGTGGGGGAAGACAGGGAGGAGTAGTTGACAGAATCGAAGGAGGTGACAAGGGCAGTCAGGGGAGCCAAACCATCTACGGAACTCAGGCTGGCACAAGGTATTAAGAAGGGGGAGAAGGACTTCTTTAAGTACATCAGGGAGAAAAGGAGCTATAAGGACCACATAGTAAGGATTAGGAAGGAGGAGGGTTGGGTGGAAGCAGGGTGCGATAAGGCAGAAGCACTAAATGAGTACTTCTGCTCAGTATTTACTAAAGAGAAGAGGGGGGGTGACACCCAAGTGGGGATAAATGGCAGAAACAGGGGGGAAGGGGTGACAGATGGGGAAATCATGGAGGGCAGAGTTTGAGAGGGTTTGAAGGCACTGAGGGTGAACAAGGCGCCAGGCCCAGATGGCATCCACCCCAGGGTACTGAAGGAGCTGGCAGAGGTCCTTGCAGGACCTTTGGCAGACCCATTTAATGCCTCACTACATTTGGGGTGTGTACCTCAGGACTGGAGGATGGCTCATGTGGTGCCCCTCCACAAGAGTGGCCCCAAGGATGAACCAGGAAACTACAGACCAGTGAGCCTCACATCCATCATGGGTAAGCTAATGGAGACTATCCTGAAGGAGAGGCTGATGGTCCTCCTAGAGGCCAAAGAACTACAGGACAGCAGACAGCATGGCTTCATACATGGCAGATCCTGCCAAACCAACCTGGTGGAGTTCTACGACTGGGTAACTAGGCAACTGGACAGGGGCCATGCAGTGGATGTCCTGTATCTGGACTTCAGTAAGGCATTCGACTCGGTGCCGCATGGAAGGCTGGGAAGGAAGTTAGTATGCACAGGGGCGGGTGCAAAGCTGGTGAGATGGGTAGGAAACTGGCTTCAGGGAAGGCAACAGAGGGTGGTGGTGAGTGGGGAGCTCTCACACCCAAGGGCAGAGACGAGCTGTGTTCCACAGGGCTCGATGTTGGGATCAGTGTTGTTTGGGATATTCATTGCAGACATATCATGGGACATCAAGAGCAAGATCAGTCTGTTTGCTGATGATACCAAGGTAGGCGTGGTGGTGGATGACCTAGGGGGATGGCAGGGATTGCAGGATGATCTGGCAAAGCTTGAATCTGGTCAGACACCTGGCAACTGGGGTTTAATGCCAAAAGTGCAAGGTGCTGCATTTTGGGATGAAGAACCCAAGGAGGAGTTACCAGCTGGGAGGTGCAGCTAGCCCAGACAGAGGAGGAGAAGGATCTGGGGTGCTCATTACAGGGTCAATGAACAACTCGGCACAATGTAGGAAGGCAGCTGCAAAGGCCAACAAAATGCTGGGTTGTATTGAGGGGTATATCCTCGAGGAGGGAGGAGGTGATTCTGCCACTGTATAGGTCATTAGTTAGACCACACCTGGAGTACTGCGTACAGTACTGGCGTCCGTATCTGAAGAGGGACATTAAGTTACTGGAGGGGGTGCAGCGCAGAGTGACAAAGATGATCAAGGGGCTGAGGGACTTATCATATGAGAGGAGGTTGAGGGAGTTGAACATGTACTCACTGGAGGAGAGGAGGGACAGGGGTGACATGATTGAAACCTTTAAATACATGAAAGGAATAAACAAGACAGGTACAGAGGGGCTGTTCAAAGTAAGGGAGGAGAGGGCCACCAGGGGCCATGATATGAGACTGGAGGAGGAAGGTTCAGGTGGGAGATGTGGAGACACTTTTTTACAGAGAGGGTGGTGGCTGGGTGGAATGCATTACCTGCAGAAGTGGTATCCAGTAGAACAGTGGACTGCTTCAAAAGGGGATGGGACAGGACAAGGGGAGGGTTAATGAAGGGAAGGATGGAAGGGAGGGTAGCTGCAGAATAAGAGGTGCTAGCTGCAGATTGAGCAGACTTGATAGACCTCTAGGCCTTTATCTGCTGGCAAATCTCGTATGTTTGTATGTTCGTATTCCACCCGGTGCTCTCTAGCTAAAATGCAGTTTTACAGTTATAAGTGTTTACACCACTACTTCACTGCTTCTGTTGCTTACCTTAAATTCACCACCCAGAGAAGTACACGCAAGTTCAAACCTGTTTCCCGCCCCCTTGCATTAAATTCCCCACCTGAAGATGAAACAAGCTGTCACTGCCTTTTCAATACTTTAGTTTACAAAGGTAGAAAAGAGCTCACCCTTTGACTTTGCTGAGTTATAAGTATTGCTCCACCCGAAAATCGGATCCCTGCAGCTCGAGCTCAGAAAATGTCATCTTTCTCTCAAAGCACACCAAGAGCTTATATGTTGCCACTTGTCCGATCCTCCATCATCTCCTCCTGCTTGAACTGCTGTGGGCTTTCCTGCACTGGAGCTAGGATCCCGAGAGTGTGCTATGCATTTGATCTGAGTGCTCACCATGGGCTGTTGTAGCTTGCTGGAGTCCTACATTTCCTGCTGTGCCCTGTCTAGGTCAACCCACAATGTGGTAAGGAGTCACAGGTCTCCAATCGAAAGGCCTGCAGTTCTATCAGGAACCATGTATTTTCTTCTTCTAAGTCAGCCTGGTACTCTGCTGAACATGGTGAGGAGGCTGCACTAGTGGAAGGAGAAGGCGTGGAGGCGCACTCAACCTCTGAAGGAGTCTGCATGGTTTGTGCAGCTTTTTTTTTCTATTCTGGGTTTATCTGCTTTTACATGGGCGGCCCCCATCCAGTGTCTCACCCTCAGTCCCATCATCAATTCCCCTAGGACTTACCTTCCACCTCTTGTACCTCCAGGGGTGGGTGGGTGGGTGCCCTAGGTGGGTGATGTGGAGCCGGGGTAAGCACGCCATCATCATGCCTATGATCAGTAGTTTCCCCTCCTGGGTGTTTTCATTTCTCCTCGGCCCAGCATGCATGCTATGGCGTGCATATACTGCATGAAGACGCAGTGCACCTCAGCGACCTGCACTCAGCCAACCAAGAAAGTGACTGCTGTGACACCACCCAGCTTCCACTAGGTAGTGCTTAAGCAGAGGGTTGTGATTATCTCCACTCCCCAAAGGAGGACAGCTGTCATGGAACGCTTGATCCTGCCTTCCCCAGCCAGCCTCCGGTGACCCCAGTTCATTCCCGAACCCAGGTCACTGGCACAGCTGGCAATGAGGCCCCTTGCCTCAGCTCACCTTGCCACTCGACCAGCCTTGTTTTTTCTTTTGGCCACCCATGTTGTTTGGGCACCTCTCCCAAACAGCTGCTGTGGAAAAGCAAGGAAGTTGGTCACATTTCCGGTGCGTATGAAAACCCAGGGTATGGTGCTCAAAACTCATGTGCCCATTCCACTCAACAGCGAAACCAGAAGTCAGTTGTGACCACCATTTCATAATTATGTTTTAATCCATCTCTTTTGGGCCACTGGGGGGCAGTCATAGACTAGCAGGTATGGAGGACCCACTACGGAGGTGTGCTTTCCTTGGGACAGCACTTTGCCTCTGTTAATACAGAATGGGATCTGGGGTCCAAGACTTCAACCCAAGCCCTCCACGTATTGATTGGGGATGCTTACCACTAGACCATGGAGAGGTAACAAGACCCTATTAGAAACCATTATGGACCTAAATAGACCCTTGTGGGAGGAATGTCATACTCCAAAAGCTGAAGGGAAGCTGAAGCTGGGTAGAGTTTCTTTTGAATGACCTCTGCAACCATTAGGGAACGCTGTTTGCAAACTGGTGCATAACTCACTGGACTGTTCACAAGTCCTTTGCTGTACCATTTAGCTTTT
The DNA here is from genome assembly GCA_016271365.2 of Neoceratodus forsteri. Taxonomy (NCBI): domain Eukaryota; kingdom Metazoa; phylum Chordata; order Ceratodontiformes; family Ceratodontidae; genus Neoceratodus; species Neoceratodus forsteri. The sequence continues at coordinate 945,977,282 of CM028130.1, forward strand.
TTTCGTATATATTCTATTGGCTGGCAACCCCCCTTTCTGATCTGGCAGCCTCCCTGCCCGGTTGCCCCACTTACCATATCTTCATGTTTTTTTAGTTCCATTTTTATCCCAGGCCTGTGGAATTACAGCTTTGTTACTGATGGTACACCATCTGTTATTCTATTTATAGTCAGGGGTGGCTCCAGGCCAGGACCAGGCAGCAGGCAACATATCCCAGTAAAAATCTGCCTTGCCCACGTTGTGCCACAGCAGTGACATACAACCATCAATATAGTCCAGATTGAAATTTCTGCTATCTGCTCAGTTAGAAGGCCCCCATGTCTTGCGTGAGCCTCAGCCATTCTAAATTTCTGGACCTCCACTGGTTATACATAAACATCTAACAGCTAGCAAGATGACTGATTCAAGGGTACTCATGAAAATATTTGGAACTGCAAGATTAAAGCTTGGATGACATCATTTAATCAGCAGTAAATTCCATATATGGAAAATATACAATCATTGTCTTTCCAAAGTGCTCTACTTGGAAGACAATCATGGTATTTTTTTTTTTTGAGAGAAATGAGAACAACTATTGTTTTACTGTTTCAAGCAATCTATTCGTATCTGGCACCTTTCATACAAGGAGGTTAAGTGAGCATAAGGGAGGTTAAGGAAAGGTCAGGAGGCATTATGGCATCTCAGTTCCTGCTGCTTACAAAATAGTTTTTGAGAGTTCCTGCACATTTCTCAGCTTTGTCTATTGAATACATAGAAAAGTTCACCCACCTTTAAATCTAGAAGTGACAGTTTCCCACTGAAACATTTCCAATTTAACTATTATGGAGGTGAGACTGGCAGAAGTTAAGGAAAGGTCATGGAGGCAAAACTGAGGAGGTTAAGGAAATTTCATGCAGAGGAGAGTGAGGAAGTAAAGGAAAGGTCAGGGCAGGAGACTGAGGGAGGTTAAGGGAAGGTCAGGAGAGGGAGACTGAGGGAGGTTAGGAAGGCCAGGGAGGGAGACTGAGGGAGGATAAAGAAATCTCAGGAGAGAGACTGAGGAAGGTTAAGGAAGGTCAGAAATGGAGACTGAGGAAGGTTAAGGAAGGCCGGGAGAGGACTGAGGAGGTTAAGGGAAAGTCAGGGAGGTGAGACTGAGTGATGGTTAAGGAAAGGTCGGGGAGAAGAGACTGAGGGAGGTTAAAGGAACATCAGGGATGGGAGACTGGGGTTGGTTAAGGGAAGATCAAGGAAAAGAGACTGAGGGAGGTTAAGGGAAGGTCAAGGAGGGGAGACTGAGGAAGGTCAGGGAGGTGAGACTGCAGGGGGTTAAGGGAAGGTCAGGGATGGGAGATGGAGGGAGGTTAAGGGAAGGTCAGGAATGTGAGACAGAGGGTGTAAGGAAAGGTCAGGAAGGATAGACTGAGGGAGGTTAGAGAACCATCAGAAAGAGGTGACTGAGGAGGTTAAGGAAGGTCAGGAATGTGAGACAGAGGGTGTAAGGAAAGGTCAGGAAGGATAGACTGAGGGAGGTTGGAACCATCAGAAAGAGGTGACTGAGGGAGGTTAAGGAAGGTCAGGGATGTGAGAAAGGTCAGGAAGAATAGCCTGAGGGAGGTTAAGGAACCGTCAGAAAGAGGAGACTGAGGGAGATTAAGGAAAGATCAAGGAGGTGAGACAGATGGGTTAAGGAAAGGTCAGAATGTGAGCATAGAGAATGGGAGAGAGAAAAAGAGCACAGAGGAAGGTGAAGTGCCTTTCTCAAGGGCACAGTGTAAGTGGTAGTGGTGGAAGTTAAACATGGTTCTTGTGGTTTACAGCTCTTTGGCAAACCACTAAGCTACTCTGCATCCCCTGAAGCCTGGAAATTTAAAGAAGGGGACACATGAACAATGTCACTGAATGGCAGAAGATTCCAAGGGAAACATCAGGAAGCATTACTTCTCAGAAGAAGTGGTGAACACTTGAAACAGAATTCCAAAGCAAGTGGAATCAACCAATTCTGTAATAACCTGCAAGCTAGAACTCGACAAGTGCTTTGAAGAAAAGGATGACAAGAGTATTCCCACCGACTGAGTCAGCAGGACGGAGGGATGGAGGGAGTAAAGAATGTGATTTACCAATGGTCCTCCTTCCTCCCTAAAGCACTAATTATGAATGTATACAGATGAACCAAACTAGAACTGTACTCGGCTCATTCTAATTTTATTTGCATCCACAGATATATTACACTCCAACGTTTTGTTGGTAATTTCAACTTCCTCAGGGAGGAATTAAATAATTAATTAATTAATTATCCCAAAAGATTTACCAGGAAAGACATACTCAGCTCAAATAGCTATTTTCCAGATGAATCCTAATAAGAATCTGTGGAGGCTCGGCTTCCATTTCAAATTGCCTAAATATTACATAACTAGTCTGTCTATTATTTATAAATGCAGCCTTTGGTGTTAATCTATTTTTTATATTTGTTTTTCTGTCCAATATGTAACATGGACTTTTCATATGGATTGACTGGTCATCCTTTGTTTTACCCAACATGTCTTGCTTTATAACATTTTTGTTCCTTATTTAAATCTCAATGGTTAAGTGGAGACCTCAGTAATTTATTTCCTTATACCTGCGCAGTAGTAAACTGTCGTGTTTTTCAAGCCTCCTGGTGCATTTTTAGATGGTTCTTTCTGTTTCAGGTAGATACTCTCCTCCTGGTATAGAGTTATTATGTCCGAATGTATAATATGTACTTTTGTTGACTATTGTTGTTGTTGACCATTCTGTTTTGCAGTTTGAACTGACGTGTGAGGTTTTTACTACTCCAACCCCTACTGAGATGATCTTCTGGAGTAACTGGAGAACTATTCGACCTGAAGATTTTTGGGCTCATGTGGATATCTCAGGGATTTTGGCCACCTCTTCTATGGGATGTAGTGCAGCGGTTGGGTGTACAATTTAGCTGTCCTTGCTGCAGCCGATTCCCTGCTGCCAGTCCACCTCGGCCATGTCCTCAAAGAATCGCTGCAATTCCCTTGGTTCAGCGATGAGCTGAGGGGACTGAAAGATATGGACGGAAGCTTGAGAGGTGTTGTAGGAAACTGGTGGCATCCTCTGACAAATTTTCCCTGGTCTCCCATTATCAGAGATATCAGGAGGCAATGGTCAGGGTGAGGGAACAGTTTTATCCCTCTCTCATTGCTGCCAGGAAGAACAGGCATGTTACACTCTTCAGGTTGAGTAGACAAGATTTTCTTGGCTCTCAGTTTGAGCAAGTTCAGTCTAGAGATGTGAGCAGATTTCTGCTTTCTTCACTTCAAGATTCGGAAATAAAGCAAATTATTCCCCCTCTGCTATTGATCACCAAGGCAACACTCAAGTGGCAGAGGTAAATGAACCTCAGGTGCTGTGAACAATTCGACCCGTTGATTTTGCAGAAATTAACCAGGTGCTGTCAGCATTGCACCAATACACTTGATCTTACACCCTGTCCCCTCTTACTTAGTTAAGGCGGGATGGCAGGTGCTAGTACCTGTGTTTGTTGAGATTGTAAACTCTTCTCTGAGTGAGGCAGTCTTTCCTGTCCCCTTTAAGAAGGCTGTTGTGAAGCCCCTCCTCAAGAAATCAAGTCTAGACCCAGGCAATCTCACAAACTACAGACCAATCGATAATCTCCCTTTTATTGGGAGGACTATTGAGAAAGTGGTGGCAACCCTTCTGTCAGGGCAACTGCAGTATTTCGAGCTTTATGTGCCTCTCTAATCGGGTTTCCGCTCTCGCAACAGCATGGAGATTGCTTTGGTCTGGGTCTTGAATGATCTGCTCCTGGCAAAGTATCGAAGGGAACTATCTGTATTACTGTAGTTCTTCTTGATATGTCAGCAGCATTTGACACTGTGGATCATGTCATGGGGAGTTAGTTGAGCACCTGAGATGTTTCTGTGGATTGTCTAGAACAGTGCTTCGCTGGTTCAGATCTTTCCTAGAAAATCATCACCAAACTGTAATTTAGAGTAATTGTCAATCTGCCCTGTCACGGTTAGGTGTGACATCCCACAGGGCTCTATACTCTTCCTGTTGTTATTGGTAGTATATGCTCCACTGGGAGAAGTGATCTGAAGGTTTGGTTTGAGTTTTCACTGTAATGCAGATGACACTCAGCTGTACCTTTCACTTAGACCTGGCCAGGAAGATCCATTGTGTGTGACTGAGAAGGCCACCAAGGAAATCAAGTACTGGATGAGTGCAAACTGATTGAAACTTAATCCCAGCAAAACCGAGTTGCTTCTGGTTGGCTCAGATCTGCTTTTGTCTGCAGCAAAGGAAGCCTTGTTTCCCCAACCTGTGATGGTGAATTGCTGCAGCTCAGGGGGGAAGTTTGCAACCCGGGAGTAATATTTGACAGTAATTTGGATTTGCCATCTCATATTACTGCTATAATCAAAAGTGTTTTCACCACCTAAAAAGCATAACCAGATTACGTCGCTTCCTTGCTCCTGCTGATCTGCGCTCACTAGTTCAAGCTTTCGTTACCTCACAGATTGACTACTGCAGTGTACTTTATTATGGCCTTCCAGCTCTTCAATTACACCATCTACAGCTGTTGCAAAATTCAGCGGCCAGATTATTGACCGGAGTATCAAACTTTGCAGTTGCTTTGGCTTCTAATTAGATGGCTTTCTGAATTTAAAGTTCTTTTGCTGGTTTATAAGGCCTTGAATGGACTGCCCCCTTCCCTCCAATCTGTGAATTGTTGATAACTCGCTAGGAGGCTTGTCGGGATTCCAGAGTTCTTCGTTCTGATACCCAGTGACTTTTACATGTCCCAGCATCAAGATTAAAATCTGCTAGGGACCAAGGTTTTTCTGTGGCTGCACCCAGACCCTGGAATAATATTAAACTCATTATCTGCGCTGCCCCCTCTATGAGAAGTTTCAAATCTCAGTTCAAGACCTCGCTGTTTTAGACAGGTGTTTTCAGGAGACTTTTAATTTGGGTTTTTTTTCAGTCTTGTGGATTTTATTATTTTATTTTTTAGATTAGACCGGTGATTCATTGATTGTATTAGATTTATTTTATAGTTAAGAGCTTTGAGTCTGGAAAAGCACTACATAAACAAAGCTCCTGTCCTGTTCTTGTTTGTGCTGCTTGGAATGGTTATTTTCAAGTGACAATCTCTATTTAGAAAATAAACAGGTAGTACACAATGGCCTAACTCAATCTATGCCTTTTATCTTCATGAGTGAGATCAGTGGGCCATACTCACTTAGTGGCAGAGCACTGAGTGAGTTCTTGCTTGTAAGTCCTAACCCTTGCAAATGATGGTAAGTGGTATATTCCAAGCCAGGCCATTGTGTGTCCAAAAGCTTTTAAACTAGTTCTTTTATGAAGATTTAGCCATTTTGTTTGATTTGTTGTGCATAAGAAGAAAGAATGCCAGAGAGATGGCAACAGCAAGAGTTGAATCTGAGCAGACAGATTAAGGAGGAGACCAAAAGAAACATGCAGTTTAGTAAATGAGCAATGATGAGAAGGCATTATAAGATAAATATCCCCACCAGATGAGGGAGCATGTGATAATAAGCAGGGCACTAGAATATTATCCTGAAGAAGTGGTCAGTGATGACAGACCACACAACGTTGCCTTACTGTCTTTTTTGCCTAACTGCTTATATTACCTGGTGGAATAAATACCTAGTTATTATACCAGTGAGTGGGTCTAATTTCTCCATTTTGCGGCTATAGTTTATCTGAGGGTTTGCAGAGCAGATCCCTCCCGGTCTCTGTGTTTCGGGTGCTGGTGGGTTACACTGGCTACTGTGGTTTTGCATATGGTTATGGTCTGCCATTTCTGATAGAACAAGGACAGATACGTCCACTGAAACTCGTGACCCTCCTCAGGGGATCTATGTGATAACGGTGATCACTGATGGGACGATCGCCGTTAGGGTGACGGCACATCACTGAAAAAATATTTTGGCAATGTACCCCATGGCACACAGCAAAATGGCACAGGAGACTTTGGATTGTATGCATTATGCGAAGCTATGCTCCCGCACCACCCCTTGCCGTGCAGGAGCTTCACCTCGCACCCTCTACTTAAAGATTCTCAACTCTGGGGGTGCTAACGCAGAACAAAAAAATATCGGGTGGGGTGCAACAAAACGTACCTGAGCCCAGACCCAAACCCAGCACCATTCCCACCACAGCCCTGAACCCACCCACGATGCCACAGAAGCAGCTCAGCAGCTCACCATGGCGCCACCCCCTACAATCCCTCCATCCCCTCCCACCCCACATTTGGTGTGCTCGGTCCCCCCCCCGCATGCGTAGGCATGTAGCGATAGGATGTCACTATTTCACCCCCCCATCCAGTCACCCTACTTCCCCAGTCACCCTGATGACAGGTGCCATGATTGAGTCACATTTTTGGTAGGCGCCCAATCAGTCACTAAAGTCACGGGGTACCCCACCCAGAGTCTGTTGAGTGGACCAGGTTGGTCTGGCTCTTGTTACACCATTTTCTGCTGATTTTGTTTTGTTTGTTTTTTTGCTTTTGCAGAAGCAGCTTAGAATTAGCTTGCTGTGAGAAGCCCCTCTAGTTAGGCTTGCCCCAAAATGTCCGCCAATACTAACTGAACTATCCATTGCCCCACCCTCTCTGTGGGTTAGTGTGAATATACTTCATGTATTTCAGGGAAGACTTCTCGTTATTGACCCCTTTGAGATGCTCCTCAATTTTCTGGCAAAAATGGCAGGTCCCGTTGACTGGCACATTCATGACTGTGTGCTGTATATCACTCATGAAACCAGCAATCCAAACCCAGGCCTGTCTTCTAATGGAGTTACCCTTCTAATTCAGATGCCCGCTGTCACTGCTCAAGCTGTTGCATTGGTGTGATTGAAAGCCACCCTTATCGCTTGGTGTTTGGCTCAGCGTCCTGTGCCAAACTGCCTACTGTTTTGCTTCTCTGCAGTATCCAGCAATCTTTCTGTAATGGTTTTCAATTTGGGCTAGAGAGTCTATTTATATTTAATCATGTGTCCAGGACACTGGTGCAGCGGTGGCACTACAGCTGTCAAAGTTAGTGGCCTAGGTTCGTGAATGAGACTAGGTTGTCAGAAGCCAGCCAGGTGGAGGAAGATTGAACATTTTAGAGGATGTTCTACACCGAGAAGGGAAACAGTCATGTTCCACAGTGCTATTACTACCTATCGACATACATTTGACAGCGTATCTCTGGACACAGAGAGGGACGTTGTGCTGCATATGGGTGGAGCATGCATCAGTACACTCCCACTGGGAGCTCAACCACACGCCAGCACCCCTACATGAAAAGGGGACACAAACAGAAGAGGGGAAAACTTAAGGGGTGAATCCCCTCTGCCCTCACCTTCATGATGTCTGGTATATCCAGTCAGAGGGCAGTACACCCGACGCACTGGCTGGAGGAGCACAAAGTGTGAAAAAATATTTAGTCATCTGGAACTGGTAATTTGCCATCCTAAGACCCAATGATACTGACGAGATTACCTTTTTTCCCATGATATCAGTCCTGCATGACTCATGATCTGGTGATGTAACCTCCTTACAGTGGACGTACTGGTGGGACATGCTTTTGTGTTGTCTGCTACAGCACAAAAAAAAAAACAATATGGGCTTGGAGCCACAGATACAGAAGAGTTAAAAAGAAGCTTTATTTTTGAATTAATGAAAATTATGTTTTGAAATCAATCAAATATAAAGTATGCTGCATCAGTCTTACTGCATGCAGCAAATTTATGTGTACCCCCCTTTACCTTTTGAGCCACTGGAGGCTCAAAGTAGGTCCCTCCATGATGTCTGCATCTTCTGGCTGGAACTGGTGCTGGAGGCCAGAGAACTGTAATTAATTTATTTATTTATTTATTGAATTTTGATGACCGGGTAGGCCCACTGGGCCCCGGAGGTCCCTTTTTCAGGGGCGACCCGGGAGTTACAGGACAAAACATGGTGAACAGTTAGTACAGATCAGCTTTTGGCATGCGATATTCTAACATGTATATATAGCAGTGAATATCTTACATAGCAGGTTACATTGAATTATTGAGGTGTACAATATAGGAGAGCCAGAGATTTAACTGTGTCACAGTTACCCTCTTGGAAAACTCTTGTGGGGGAGAGACAACTGAAGTGTTAGTGCTGCCAGCTCAGGTGGTAGTGGTGTAAGTACACAGGCCGGCGGGTAGTGTGGAAGTATCAGGTACCATAGCATTGGCATTGACTCGTAGTAAGCATATGAGCCTTGAGTCTTGTTTGGAAACACATTAATGAGGTAGCTTCCCGAACCTCTGGAGGAAGGTTGTTCCAGAGGGAAGGGGCAGCGTGGGAAAAGGAGACATACCCTGCCTTGGTCCTTACCCTAGGGACCTCTAGGAGAGTTTGGCCTGAGGTCTGCAGGTTGTGCAGATTTCGTTTAGCAGTTATGAGCCCTGCAAGGCTTGGGGGGGGGGTGTGGAGCTAATTAGCTTATGTGCTAGGCAGAGTACTGGGTACTTGAGGCTGGCTTCGAATGACGGCCAGCAGAGTAGTGACAATGACTCACAATGGTGGCTCCTAGAGTGAGACAGAGTGGCGAAACGGACCACCTTATTGTACAATACCTGTAACTTGCTGAACTCCAGCTTGGCCACCCCTGAAGTACTGGGGTAGCGAAGGTGAGTGTTGGGAGTAAGACACACAAGGCAATGGCAGTCCTGGCTTCAGGGATCAGCTGATCCTTTAGCCGATAGAGTGTATCAAGTTTGCCATGGATAACTTTTGTGACTTGATCAACATGTTGCTTTAGGGTGAAACCTTGGTCCAGGGTAAGGCCAAGGTATTTTGTGGAGGCAACCACTTCAAGTTTGTTACCCGCCCTGGAGGTAAGTTGAAGAAGTTGTGTTCTGTCTAGGCCAAGGGATCTGGGTCTGAACAACATAGCCTTAGTTTTGGTAGTATTAAGGACCATTTTATTCTTAGTGAGCCAGTCCTCCATAATGAGAATGTCCTCTTGGAAGAATGGACCAAGGTCATCAAGTTGTCAGAGGCTCTGTAAATCACGCGTCATCAGGGTACTGGATGACATTACTGCTCCACAGTGGTTGTGCAGATCGTTTATAAACAATGAGAACAGGAGGGGACTGAATATAGACCCTTGTGGTACCCCTCCTTAAGGGCAGTGGATCGGAGATTTGTCCTTCCACTTGACCCTCTGTGCGCTCTATAAGGTAGCTTTCAAACCATCTGAGAGCATGAGTGTCCAGGCCTATGTAGCACAATTTTTGGAGTAAGAGCCGGTGGTCAACCAAGTCAAAGGCCTTGGAAATGTCAATGAAAACCGCACCTGTATTGGACCCTGAGTCAATTTCCCTAAGCACATCTGCTGAGAACTTAGGGCAGTGTCGGTCCCATGTTTGGTTCTGAAACCATGTTGAGCCGGGGAAAGAAGCAGGTGTGCTTCTAAGTATTCTCGGAGTTGGGTGTACACCAGTTTCTCCTGAATTTTTGCAAGGGTACAAAGCAAGGAGATCGGCCTGTAGTTGCCGGTCAGTTCTGCAGGCCCACCCTTGTGAATAGGGACAACATGAGCCTGCTTCCACAGCTCTGGGACAGACCCTTCTAGTAGGGACCTGTTTATAAGCCAGGTAAGAGGCCTTGCAAGTGCTGGGGCATCGTCCTTGAGAAGTCTAGCTCGGATGCCATCAGGTCCACCTGAACCTCTTATTTTCAAGGACTTTAGAATGGATAAGACTTCATTCACCTTAGCTAACCTCAGATGAAACGATGGGCGGTCTAGGTTAGGAGGTTCCAGTCTGAGGGACTCATTTTTGGTCACTGGGAGCCCAGTCTTGTAATCATCAAGGTTCATGAAATGGCTATTGAGGGCCTCAGTGATGAGTGTCTCATTGTTCAGTAACTGCCCATTGGCCACTATAGGGCCTGGGGCTGCCTTTTTGTTTCCCTTTATCAGCTCATTGATGTGGGACCAGAATAACTTCGGGTTACCTAGGTTAGTTTTCTGGAGATGATTGACATAAGCCTTTTTTGCTAGCTTAACAGCATGTTTACATTGGTTTCTAAGAGCTCTGTAGTTTTCAAGGTCAGCTAGGAGCGTAGAGCTCTTGAACTTTTTCCAGGCTTTGTCACGGCGGATCATCAGGGCCTTTGAGGAGGGAGTGATCCACTTATAGCAACTGCCTTTTACATGATGGGTCTTCATCGGAGCAAAGAGATCTGCGGCCCTCATGTGGGATTTCAGGAAGAAGGCAACTGCCCCTTCCAGGGTAGGGAGGCATTGTAGTGGACTCCAGTCAATGTCACCGAGAAAGTCTTTATATTGCTCGGTGAGAATTTAGAGTAGTCCCTTGTTGTGAGTATTCTAGGCTGAATCCTGTCCACTCTATTCTTCCAGACACAGAAGATGGTGAATGGTTGCTCAGAGCATAGGCCATGGTGCCTGCTACTTGAATATTCTTTGGGATTGACACCAGGGTCCAGTCAATGGTTGAGTGCCTTCCCATTCTATGATTCACTCTGGTGCATTGAGTGATAATCTGGGCAAGATTTGCCTCTTGCAGCAGGCCATTAATACATGACTTAGCCTCTTGGGCCCAGTTAAGGTTAAAAGTTCAGACGCAACCTCAGTGGCTAGGTCTTTCGTGAGTGTTTCCAGGGATTGGAGAGCATTAGTAGGGGGGGCTATATACACACCCTATGGTAAGGTGCTTGACACCGCCTAGGGTGAGCCGTATGAAGATCGATTCAATTACAGGGGACGTGCTATGCAGCATGTTGACATGGGAGAAGATAAGGGTGTCCTTCACATAGATAAGTACCCTGCCCCCCCCTTTTCGGTATTCTATCCTTCCTGTAGTGGACATATCCCGAGGCAGCTACTTCGTGATCGGGGACATGGGGTTTTAGCCAGGTCTCCAAAACTGCTAGCACATCTGGTTTATATAGGGCTAGCCACACTTGAACTTTGTGTATCTTAGGCCGAAGACTACATATATTCATATGAGCTAGCCACATCCCCTTTGATGATAGCCAGGTCTGGTCTTGTGAGGAGGAAATTGAAATGTTAGCAATACCAGGGCCCGGGTTCCATTGGATATCACCCGCAAGTAGCAGCAGTGCTGTGAGCAGGAGACGGAGGGTAAGGGTAAGAGATGGGAGCCTCACTTTGCTGGGTATACTCCTGGTATGGAGAAAGGACCTGTAGCAAATCCCATTTCTTATGAATTCATAGGCAACTAGAAGGGAGATAGTGCACGCTGGGGATGGAGAGTAGTAGTGACCGTCAGGGTGTGCGGCAGATCCCTGAGGGCCTCGGGTGTTAGGGTCAAGTTGGCAAGCAAGCCAGTCCATCCAGAGCACAGATAGAATATAGGTGGTAGCAAGGAAGAGACCTCTGTTTGGTCTGCTGGGACTCAGCTTGCCAACCCATGTTGACCGCTGGCTGGGCATCCTTGCGTCAGGGTGCAGACACTGAGTTTACATGCCTTTGACTGACTAAGTAATGGATTAGGTCTTATGCAGTTTCAGGACAGGCAAAGTTCAGTGGGAGAGGACAGAGCGCAATTCAGTACAATATTGTTTCAGCACTCAAGTAATGATAGGATTACACAGAATTAACTTCCTACCTATTATTTTCCATACAATATTGGTTCAGCACCAGGTAATAATAAGTTACATAACTTCCTGCCTGTTATTATTCTAACATTAGTGGTCAGCAAAGGCAGTCCACACTGTGCCTGTGTTAACACTTGTAATAAGAACACTTTAGGATAAACTGCTGCATACATTTAGTTAAACAGGTTAGCATCAGATCAGAGCAACAATAATAGTGAATGGGTCGTTATAACCGTCTGATTGTGAGCCTAACAGGCCAGTTCAAAGCAAGGTGAGAGTTACTCACTAGTGAGCTGAAATGTATCAACTCGTGTGGTACTTGCTTGGTGGTGAAATGGCAGTAGGAGAAGCAGGTTTAGGTGAATGAGTCAGGAAACCCCACCTAGAGTGATGGCTCCAGTCTTCACTATTGGTTATTTGGGAGCAGTGGGTGGGGCAACCGTGTATTTAATTGGAGGAGGAACGGGTGGGTGGGCGGAAATTTCGACTTCTAAGAGTCAGCAATCAGTTTCAAGCTCGGGAGGTCCACCCGGCAGGATCAGCTGGCCGGTGCCTCAACCCCAAGGCACAGTTCCTTTTGACGAGCAGTGGAGGGGGGGACCCGATTCAGCAGGTCTCCCTCACCGCCCCTGGCGAATGCGTTACTGATTCAGAGCTGTAGGGGATGCAGCCTTTTTCAGAGGGGCTGCACAGCATCACTGCCCCTCTCAGCCAATAGGCACTTATGCCTCTTTCAAAGTCTAAAGGTGCCAAAAGGACAAAGGAGACGGTGGGAGCTAATGAGCCTCTTGCTCACAAAACGGCTTCAAAGTCAGCAATCAGTTTCGGCTTCGGGAGGTCCACCCAGCAGGATAAGCTGGCGGTGCCTCAACCCCAAGAGTTCAGTCCCTTTCGACGAGCGGTGGGGGGGGACTGATTCAGCAGGTCTCCCTCGCTGCCCCTGGCGAATGTGTTAATTTAAACTTGTTGTGTTTCTTGTTGTGTGCCACCAATGAAAGGGGTGACCCTGCACCCAAAGATAGACCGGAGGAATCACTCACACCATCACTGTGAACCAAACTGCAAATTCGGCTGGTTAGTGAGTTTTTAAAAGCTGAAGTAAGCAGCAAGCAGCAAAAGAACTGTGTGGGAAATAGCCGCAAAATGTTGACAAGTGGACATCACCATTTTGTTGACCTATGACCCCCCCCAAGATCAGTCAAACAGAATGAAAGGATCCTGGCGGAGACTCGGGCACTTTAGGAGAACAGCAGCAGAGTGTTTGCTACCCTTTTCACAGTCTCTAAGGGAGCCAGACTCATAAGTGACAAGCCTGTCAAAAAATGAGAGACTGAGGACTTGTAGTCAGTCCTTCCCAGGTATTTGGAGAGGAGAGAAGTGCTGAGAAGGAGAGCTGAGGGCCTAGCCAGGCCTCAGAACCACCCAGAGATCCTGGTGTAGTTTGCATCTGATTGATGGAGTTTAATGCAAACTGAGAGAGAATGCTGGGGAAACCTGCAAAGTTGCTAGAGTTGCTGCATTTCAGAATGAATCTGCTGAACTATCTCAAAACTGCTGTATTCAAATGTGGAAAATAGCCATTTTGCTCTACCTGATGTGCCAAGGGAAGAGGTGGTCAAGGGCTTGTCTCTGGGTGTCTGGTACCTTCGATCAACAGAGCACTCACTGGTGTGAGGTAGGGTAGCCTATTGGTCTAGGGCTAGGCCTCTTAGAACTTGCCCTACTGCCACCTGCTGCTGGTTGAGTGAAAGAGAGGGCTGCCTCTAAGTGCTCATTGGCGCTCTTAAACTAAATAGTTTTATGCTTTCTCCAGTGTCTGGAGAAAGCATAAAACTATTTAGTTTAAGAGTACCAATGAGCACTTAGAGGCTTTGTAATAAATATTAATAAGGGTACATGAATATTAATGAGAACCTGTCTGCTGCCTGGGGGCTGAGATTATCGGCAGTAGCGACAGGTAGGGAAATGCGTTAAACTAATAAACTCTGCATGTAGGCTAAAGGGCAAAGGGTCTACTTCTGAACTTTGGGGAAAATAAATGTTACAAATATTAGGTTTGGCTTCAAGGGACTTTAAAAGTTGGAACTCTGTTTTGGGACTGCATAAATTGTTTCCTATAGCAGCCATATTGTCACCTTTCACCTCTGCTCATCCAATCAGGAGGCAAGGATTTGTCAGAGGGCTCATGGGACTGAAAAAGAGGATTTGGGGAGTAAAAGGAGGGACATTTCTTGGCACCCAACCAAGGAGCCAATGTCAAGTGAGCCAAATGAATATTAATTTGCTCAGCGTGACAACTGCTGCAGCCAATGGGAAGGGCTTGAAAACTGATAAAAGGGACTGTTTTTCCCAGCAAAGGGAGGTCCTGAGAGAGACTGAGTCAGAGTTGGGTGCAGGACAGACTATGTGGGCTTCTCAGCCCTATAACATTCAGGCCCCAATGGCCTAACAAACCCAGAGACACTTGAAACGACAGCAAGAAAAGAAATTTGAGCTCTGCAGCAGTAACAAGAAATAGGTTTTGGAGTTTGCTGCAGATGACCAAGACCAGGTTTTCAGCCAGAGAGAGAGAGGGAGAAAGAGAGCTGAAAGCTGGATTGAGAAGAGAGAGAGTGTGTGTATGCTGCCTGAGCTTCCAGGCACTGCAACCCCTGCACAAGACTGAGCTACTGAGTTACCTCACGGAGAGGTAATTGTGGTGAGTGCAAATTGCAGCAAGGGGAGAGCTTGAAGTGTCTGTGGCTAGAGGCTGTGAAAGGGCCCAACACCAATCAATTCAATCAATTTTTTATTTTTAAAAAGCACAATTCCATGTGTTCAAAGCACTTGTGCCATAAACGCATAAAAACATAAATACAAACATATCGATAATTAAAAGAATGCAGCTTTAAAACCCATGTCCAAAAATCTAAACAGAATCAGAGAAGGCTAATCTAAATAAATGAGTCTTGAGAGCAATCTTAAAGCTCTCGATGGTCAGGTACTCTCTCACCCGACGAGGTAGAGAGTTCCTCCAGGTCAGGGCCGTAAAAGCAGATGAGCGAGTCCCAGAGGTCTTAAGTCAAACCCTGGGAACCTCTAGCAATTCCTCGTTGGAGGAGCCGAGTGGGTGGAGGGAGCAGTAGGGACAAAGGAGATCTTGCAAGTACCAAGGTCCCTGACCGCGCAGAGCATTATAGGTCAGTAACCCGACCTTGAAGGTGAACTACCACTGTGCTGGCAGCCAGTGCAGGCCGCAGAGCACAGGCATGACATGGTAAGATCTTGATAAGCCAATCAACAGCCTGGCCGTCACATTCTGCACCAGCTGCAAGCTGCCAATATCAACCCCAGGAGCCCTAGGTAAAGGGCATTGCAGTAGTCAAGGTGAGAGGTCACAAAGGCGTGGAACAGAGTTGGAAGATCATCGGTGGGACCAGATGTTTTATCTGGGCGACATTCCTTAGATGGTAAAAGAAGGTCTTGACAATGGCCAACACCTGAGATTTGAGGTCAGACCATCATCAGAAATAACATCCAGATTCTGCACCAGTCAGGGTCGCTAGCTGGGCGCCACTGAGCCAAAGCCCAGAAGGCTGTCCCACCAGCAACCCCATACCCTGACAACCTGGGTCCACCTCAGTTTTTTCCAGGTTCAACTGCAGCCAGTTGGCACTCATCCAGTCCTGGATCTCGGAGAGGCAGTCATTAAAGACCGAGACAGCTCCACCCTGCTCAGGTACAAAGGACATGTATAGCTGAATATCATCTGCATAGCAGTGAAAACTCAGCCCGTAATACCTTGTAATGTCTCCTAACAGCAGCATATACTCCAAAACAACATGGGTGACAGAATGGAGCACTGTAGCACCACAGGAAAGGGCCATGGAATAAATCCCCAACCCCACTCTCTGAGTCCTACCTGTGAGGAAAGATTGAAGTCATCTGAGGACTGTGCCCGACAGCCCACAGATCAACATAAACACACCAATAACACACCATGGTCCACGGTGTCAAATGCAGAGAGATCAAGGAGAACCAAGATCGAACAGGTCCTCCAATCCCTCTCTATTAGGAGATTATTCAGTACCGGACCAGTGCCGTCTCGGTACTATGCCTCTTCCTAAATCTGGGTTGAAGAGGATCATAGACATCATGGGTGGTCAAGTGATCATCCAGCTGCAACGCAACCACCTTCTCAATAACCTTAGTCACAAACGGAAGGTTAAAGACTGGTCTGTAGTTAGCGAGACAGTCTGAGTCGGGTGAAGGTTTCTTAAGGAGAGATCTCACCACTGCCTCCTTCAGGGAGTCAGGAAACACCCGGCTCCAACCAACTCCAGACTATCTCAGCTAGGACCAGGCCGATCACCTCAACACACCCCAAAAGGAGGTGTGTTAGGCCCGGGTCCAAACTACAACAGGTTGGTCGCAAACTCTGGATGATCCTCATGATGTCAGTGACTGCCGGCCGGCCAAAGTTGAACCAGGTAAATTGGGTGCTCGCAACCTCCTGCCGACCTCCACAACACCCAACAGAGGGGGCAAGATGGATCCCGGACCTGATGACGGCAACCTTATCTGAGAAGGAGCAAGCAAACTCACACTTATTTTGTGAAAACTCTCCCCCAGTCTGAAGACAGACTGGATTGAGCAATCTGTCAACAGCCGGGAAAAGCTGAGCTGGTCGATTCCACGCAGCAGCAATCTGCCTGGACAGGAACTCTGCCTTCTTATGGGAGACTGATGATTGATACTCTTTATAATGATCCATCAATCTAAGTCTATCATTAATCAGGCCTGTTTTCCACCAGCGCCTCTCTAACCTTCGACCCACTCTCCTCAACTCCTTCAAAGTCCCATCAAACCAGGGGGACTTTGTGCGAAAGGTGAGAGGGTGAACACGGACAGCAGCTATGGAATCCAGGGCCATCATCACTGCTGTATTACAGGCATGTAACAAATCCCCTGGCTCTGAGCTTTCACCTAGCACACCCATCTGTACCACCATCAGATCATCTGGGGTCATGCCCCTTAAAGGACGATACCGGACCATCTCCATAGGGGCAGGTCTATTTATTTAGCTTTTGTTTACTGGGTAAGTGTACTAGCCAAAAAATGACTATATTCAGGCATGACCCAGGAGATTACAAACCATAATGAACATAAAAAACATTTCACAGGCACAGAACAACCGATTACACGTTGCAGCATAAAGAGCAGTATACAGAAATACAACATTAGGACATAGAAACTGCAATAATAACAAGCAAACATAGCACTTAACATCATAGGGAGAGACAGTAATAGTAGTACAGCATTAGGAAAAAAAAACACAGTGATATAAAAGCTGACAGGGCAATCAGTTAGCAGTGTATGTTATACTTCCAAAACCCTAGATCAATGGTTCTTAGACTTTGTCACAGTGAGCCTCCCCAAATCCATAGAAAAGATTCTGAGCCTCCCCCAAAAACTGATATAATCTTGGGCCTCCCCAAGGAAAAATAACATGCTGTACTTTGCGCAGCACACCATGAATAAATTGAAACCCCTTTGAGTACTCGGCTCACATTCAGTTCTTTGTCTTATACTGATGTGGAACCTTTGAAAAAGAGTTCTTGTGCTCAAAGGTGTTATCTGAATAACAAATAAATAAAATTAACAAATATTATTATTCAGTTTATTGTACCCCCAGCCAGCCTACTTGCTCACTATTTTCATTCTTGAACCATTGTTACCCTTGTTGCAGTACCTTCATGGTTCAGACTACTTTCTCTGTTTCCTCTTTGAAATTACCTTACATACTTTGCTCTCCCTTCATTCCCTGCTGCTCAGCAACTTCTCTGGGATTACTTTGCTCCTTCCTGCTGTTGCTCTTAGCACTTCTATGCTCAACCCTTGTATTTGGGCTGTTCTGCCATCAGTTTACAAATTGATCAATGACCACCACTCATTATCAATTTATTGTTCATATTGTTTGCACTATTGTTCATTGTGTATTTCTTGATTGTTTTGCAGTTACCTTTTGAAATATATTCACTACCTACCCTTCCCAGGGTACACCGAAATGAACTTTGGCTCATTCACCTTCCCTTGTCACCTATTAGTAAATAAATACATAAAATTCACCTACTATTGGCCTCTTTCAGTTTGCTTCATCTCTTCACACAAAATACATAAAACTCAAAATTTAAATACTGTACTTTTTCAGACTCGCTTGAGCCTCCCCTTGAACAGGTTGGAGCCTCCCCAAGGAGGCTGGCCTCACCATTTGAGAACCGCTGCCCTAGATAATAAAACATGTGATACAGTGAACAGGACATACAACTAACAAAATTTACATTGGAGGATTTGCCTAAGAGGGGATAGCAGGAGGTTGGCTACCGAAGAAAAGTAAGTCAAGTAAGGAGAAGGAGAACTAGGTATGAAACAGTACCACCTGATATAAGCAGTGGTGGGTAAATGCAAGAGGAAAGGGGAAGATCAGAGGCAGAGGGCTAGATTAAAGGTAGAAACAGATAGATAAGTGTTAAGTAGAAAAGAGAGGCAGGACAGTCAAGAGGTGCCAAAGAGGTCAGAAAGCATGTTGAGGAAGGGTACAAGCTAGCCAACTGAATCTATCACGGAGGTCAAAACATGTACATGGGTCAGTGCTCGATAAGTATTGCCTTAACTTTTTAAAGAGTTGGTGGATCCAACCTGCCTAAGTTCTAAGGGAAGTGTATTCCAAAGCTTAGGAGCACAGTGTCTGAAAGTACCAGCTCCTTTAGTGGTATGACACCTGGGAATGTTCAATAGTGATTTGTCAGCTGACCTCAGTCCACAAGAGGAGGTGATGGGGATAAAATACTCAGCAAATGATGTAGGGTTTTAAGCTAATTATAGAATCAGAAAGAGACAAGATAGTATTGCCTAGATACAGTAGGGCAGAGCCAGCCAAGGTCCTTGTAGAGTTGGCAGCGGTGCTTGAGTCGAGAGGATGAGGACACATAGCAACAAATGTTATTATATGTGACTTCCTATTTCAGGGGGAGGTTTTTTGTGCAGCAACAAGGATGGGAGCATAGTATGTTAGGGTAGGGAGCAGGATCCCCCTAGCAATGGCCAGTTTAGCAGATGGAGAGAGCATTTAGCTTGTCTTATAAGCAACCCCAAGTTTACTATTTCCTGCTTTACAGGTGGACTGAATATGAAGATTTAGATCCAGGGACTGATCCAGCAGAACACAAAGATAATTAAAAGATGTATATGATTCAGGTTTTGTGCCTTCAAGGTCATGAACCATCAGGGGTACAGAACAAAACCTGAGTTTAGGAGCAGAGCCTAGAAGCATAAAATTTGTTTTCTTCGCATTTAGAATCAGTTTGTGGTCATAGAGCCAGTTTTGAATGTTCTTGAAGTCCGTTGAAAGGTCTGAATTTAAGTTATCCACTTGAGTAGAGCTGGTATAGATGACAAGATCATCTGCATATAGTGGAGAAGAACAATTTTGAAAGTCATCCGGAGCATTGTTTAAAAAGAGGGAGAACAGAAGTGGCCCTAGTATAGAACCCTGAGGCACACCAATGTTTATTGCCGCTACAGTCCGATATTGCTGAGACAAATTTCACAGTTTGTGATCTGTTAGAGAGTTAGCTAGTGAACCAGTTTAGGACTGGAGCATAAACCCAGGCTATGTAGACCAGACAGCAGCAGGGATGGTCAACCAGGTCAAAGCCTTCATAAGGTCAATGAAAACTGCCCCAGTTAGGAGCCCAGAATCCATATTTGAGAGTATGTCGGAGGTGAGTTTTAGCACAGCAGTGGACGTGCTATGATTTTCCTGAAACCGTGCTGTACATCTGAGAGAAGGTTAAATTTTGCAAGGAAGTCCAGTGTTTGAGTGGCAACAATCTTCTCCAATATTTTGCACAAGACCAACAAAATAGCTATGGGCCTGTAATTGTTGATGTCCTTCTTGTCACCTTTTGAAAACTGGAGTTATGCGAGCTATTTTGCAGAGGTCAGGGACAGTACTACTACAAAGGGACAATGTATAAATCTTTGCCTGAGGAGAGGCAATAAAGGGAGCTGCAATCTTGAAGGAGAGGTTCAAGATGGTCAGATCCTGAGTTGGTGTTGTCAGAGATAGATTTAAGATGTTTAAGAACCTCAGGTGCAGTTATGGCCTTAAAGTAGAAAGGAGGAGTATGACAAGAGACTAGGATTGGTGTAAGGCGTCAGATCTGTTGTTGGATCCCAAGGACTGGTTGTGTGTTGTCAAGGAGAGAAGGAAAAGGTGTACGGGACAGATCTGAGAAAATCTCGTTGAAGGCATTTGCTATGGTGTTTGGGTCATTATAGTGGACTCCATTTAGTATCATACCCATTGTGGAGACAGGTTGTGAAGTACCAAGAATTGACTTGACATGAACAAAGAATTTCCTTGGGTAACATGCTGAGCTAGCAAGCAGGTCTTTGCAATACTATTTTGCTATCATTTTTTTTGACAGAGATTTCTGTGTGCTCTATAGGTGTTGAAATCCACCTGCTGGCCAGATTGTTCATAGCGCTTCCATAGTTTTTCCCCTCAGGCGTAGTTCACTGAGAAGGTCTTTGTGTAGCCACCTTATTGTTTTGCCCCTAATTCTTCTTGTTATCTTAGGGGTATGCTTGCTCTGAACAGCCATGAATTTATTAATGAAGGTGTGAACAGCCTCTTGTATGCTACAAGCGTGATATATCTCAGACCAATCAATGTAAGAGATGTCATTAAGGATAACATTTATGTCCATATTTGCAAGATTTGTGAAGGTGGCATAACGTGGTGGGAGATGGAGCTGCACCTGCAGCCCATTTACAAAAAATAGGGCGTGGTCAGTTATTGCATCAGTGATGATACCAGATGTGGACACATGCTCTAATCGGTTTGTGAGTATCCAGTCTAACAGGGTACCATCTTTAGATGGGGTTGGCGTTCTTGTAGGCTCGGTTATCATCTGATGAAAATTATAGCTGCTGGCTATTGAGAGTAGAGAGCTATGTGCGGTACTCAGCCAATATAAATTGATGTTCCCAAGGATTATCACCTCATTTTGATTTGCACTACTCAGAGTTTCATCTAGCAGGTCTTGCAGTCCTGCCACACCTCCAGAAGGAGGGTTATAGACACAAATGATGTAGTTTCTTTGATCCCAGTGTGATAATGGCACGCATGTATTTACATACCATAGAAACATAGAAACAGACTTTGACGGCACATAAGGACTGCTTGGTCCACCTAGTCTGCCCATTTCCCTACCTATAGGATAAGCTGCAGATCCTAGTTAACCAACAGCCTATTTCTTCCTACCCCCCACAACAATTGCCTTGTGTCTCTCCCATGTGTTCTTGAATTCTCCCATAGTTTTAGACCCTACAACCTCCTCAGGAAGGCTGTTCCATGCATTCACCACCCTCTGTGAAAAAATACTTCCTCACATTGCCCCCGGAACCACCACCCCATCTTCAGATTGTGTCCTCTTGTTCTTGCACATCTCGTTTTCTGAAAATGCTACCCTCTTGGACTTTGTTGATTCCACTGAGGTACTTAAAGTTTCTATCATGTACCCCTCTCCATCCTTTCCTCAAGGGTATACATATTAAACTCCTTTAGTCTCTCCTCGTGGGCTTCTCTGCAGACCCTGCACCATTTTAGTTGCCCTGCTCTGGACTGCCTCTATCCTGTTTATGTCCTTGCGGAGATGGGGTCTCCAGAATTGGCTGCAGTACTCCAGATGGGGTCTCATCAACTGTCTGTACAGAGGGATAACAACTTCCTGTTTTCTGCTGGTGATGCCCCTCCCTATACATCCCAGTATCCCCCCAGCCCTCCCTAATGCCTTCTCACATTGCTTACTAACCTTAAGGTCATCTTATATGATTACTCCCAGGTCCCTTTCCACTTTGTTGTTGTTACTACCTCCACCCCATTGTGTAATCTTCCTTGGGTTTTGTTTCCCAGGTGCATTATTGCACTTCTTTGCATTGAACCAAGCTGCCATACTCTGACCATTCCTCCAACCTTACCAAGTCCCTTCTCATCCTTTCCATGCCTCCTTGTGTATCAACCCTGTTGCAGATCTTTGTGTCATCTGCAAAGAGACATACTTTCCTTCCAGTCCCTCTGCAATGTCACTTATAAAGACATTAAAAAGGACTGGACCCAGTACTGAACCCTGCGGTACCCCACTAATAACCCCTCTTTCTTCAGAGTGGACTCCATTTACAATTATCTTTTGTGTACTGTTGTCCAGCCAATGTTTTACCCAGGCTACCACCCTGGGACCCACTCCCAAGCTAGTTAATTTGACTATTAATCTTTTTTGTGGGACTGTGTCAAATGCCTTGCTAAAGTCTAGGTAGGCCATGTCCACAGCCCCTCCCTGGTCTACTACTTTGGTAACCCAGTTAAAGAAATCAATTAGATTTGTCTGACATGACCTTCCCGCTGTGAACCCATGCTGCCTTGGGTCCTGGGCCCCACTGGCCTCTAGGTACTCAACAAGTCTTTCCTTCAGAAGTGAATCCATCACTTTCCCTACCACAGAAGTCAAACTGATGGGTCTGTAGTTTCCTGCCTCTGTCTTGGTCCCACTTTTGTGAAGGGGAATCACATCCACCTTCCCCCAGTCCTCAGGTACCACACCATCCTCCCATGATTTGTTAAAAAGGGTAGTCAGTGGTTTCACTAGTTCTCCCCTTAATTCTTTTAGAATTCTGGGGTGAATTCCATCAGGCCCCATTGCTTTGTCCATCTTCAGTTTTAGGAGTTCTTTCAGAATCCTTTCTTCAGTGAAAGGACTGGGATCGGCCGCTATCCAGGTGCTTCTGTTACTTGGATTAGGCACCTCCCCCTTTTGTGTATATTGAGCAGAAATATCCATTCAAGTATCCCTGCTTTTAATTATCCCTCTCTGCCCACCCGTCCATTCTATTCAGCCTCACTATCCCTCCTTTGTCTTTCTACACTCCCTGATGTACCTATAAAGGTTTTATCCCTTTCTTAACAAGTTGGCTATCTTTTCCTCAGTTTGGGCTTTTGCTATTCTGACTTCCCTTCCTGCTTCCTTCTGCCTTAGCTGGTACAGCTCTCTGTTCTGCTCCTTCTGTGGTTCCTTATACTTCCTGAATGCTATCTTTTTCTCCCTGACCTTCCCCATCACCGCTTTTGAGAACCATAGTGACTTTTTTTTTCATTTTGATTTGTTTATTTGCTTCACACAAAGGCTTGTTGCCTCTGAGATGGCAGATTTGATGTTTCCCATTGTTGTTCCACCCTCCTTCTAGCCTGTTTGCTAGTGCTATTCTAAGGCACTCTTCCATATTACCAGAGTCAGCCTCCTGAAGTTCTGTACCCTCACTTTTGTATGGCTTGACTCTATAGCTGAGTTTATCGTGAACCACACTGTTTGATGGTCACTTGTTCCCAGATGGCTACCCACTTCTAGATCTGAGATTCTCTACTGTCCCCATTTGAGAGTACGAAGTCTAAGATTGCTCCCTCATGAATGGGTTCCAAAACTAGCTGTCTGAGGCATGCCACCTGTAGGGCATCGAGAATGGCCCTGCTCTTGGATGTGGCTGCAGCAAATGTGCTCCAGTTAACATCCGGCATATTCAGGTTTCCCATCAACAGTATCGCCCCTTTCTCTGCCATCCTAAGAATGTCTTCTATCATATCCTTGTCTATTCCCTCCCCCTGACATGGGGGTCTGTATACAACACCTGTGCAGATTGTGGTGCCATTTCCAGTCTCTAAGGTGGCCCACAATGCCTCCTCTCCTCCCTGTTTACTCTTTTGTTCAGTTGCTTTTATTCCTTCCCTTACACAGAGAGCTATTCCTCCCCCTCTTCTCCCCTCCCTGCCTCTTCTGTTGGTTGTGTACCCTGGTATGTTAACATCCCAGTTATGGTTCTCTGTGTACGATGTTTCTGTGACTGCTACGATATCCAGGCATCCCTCTTCCATCAAGACCACCAGTTCAGGGAGCTTGTTGCCCAGACTATGGGCATTGGCACTCATTACCCTCCATTTCCTGATGGCCTTACTCCTTTTTGCCCCATCCCTGTCCTCATTGCCT
The DNA here is from genome assembly GCA_016271365.2 of Neoceratodus forsteri. Lineage (NCBI taxonomy): Eukaryota > Metazoa > Chordata > Ceratodontiformes > Ceratodontidae > Neoceratodus > Neoceratodus forsteri. The sequence goes on from CM028130.1 coordinate 946,000,985, forward strand.
TTGTCACTTTCTCCATTTACCCCTGCCCTTCAACCTATCGACATCTCAATCTTTGTGTTTACCTTACTTACTACCCTGACTTTTTTTGGGGGGGCTAGGATTTCCCCACTCCTTTCCAGCGCCTCCCCCCTTGGCTAGTTTAAATGCTTGCCAATGAAGCATTTAAACCTATCACCTAGGATCCTGGTTCCCCTCCTGGACAGATATAGACCATCATGCCAGTATAGGCCTGCATCACTCCAGGTGGACCCCCAGTCCCCAGTGAAGCCAAATCCCTGAGCTCTGCACCAGTTTTTCAATCACTGATTGAATCCCATGGTGTGGAGCACCCTAGCCTCACCTACGGCATAGACAGGCAGCACCTCCAAGAAGGTTACCATGCATGCTACTTGTCTAGGCCCCTTCCCACCTCTACAAACTCTTCCTGCACTGCTCTGATCCCTTTCATAGCCAGGTCATTTGTCCCTAGGTGGACAATGACATCCAGCTCCCTCCCCTGTGCAGCTGCTCCGGTGATCCTGAGGATTCGCTCCCTGTCTCTCCAAGCCATGGCGCCAGGCAGTCACCTTACCTCCCACTCCCCTTCCTCCCCCAGTTCTACCTTCCTAACAATGGAGTCCCCCATCAGGAGTTGTTTCCTTCAACTGTGGGGTCCCATGCCACCTCCTGTGGGTCTCCTTTGTGGAGGTTCCCAGCATCCTCTTGGTCTCCACTGCAGGTGCCTCCATAGAGAACCACACTTTGCGCTCCAATGGTGAAGCCTTAGCATGGATTACTGTAATGCTGAGATGGTCTTTATGATGAGGGCAACACTACCACCACGCTTGGCAGTTATCCTGTCTCTACGGATCAGGGAGTAGTTTGCTATTGAGCACAGAGAGTCCGGGATACGAAGTTTGAGCCAGGTTTCCGTGAGACAGAGAATATCTGGTTATATACTTTCATCCATGCCTCGAGTTCATACTTGTGGCAGGTCAGGCTCCTTATATTCATGTGAGCAATGAGAATCCCTTTTCTGGATAGTGCAGATACGTCAGCTGCATTTTAGTGGATAGAGGGACCTGGATTTTATTCAGTATCACCTGATAAGAGAAACATTAGAGTGACTAAGAAGCAGAGCCTAACCGAGTATAAGATAAGACAGTAAACATCCTTATGTCTCCATTTTCTAAGAAATAGTGTAGCCTAACAGGAGCATCCCTTAGTGCACAGGATGACTTGCCACATAGTTACTGGCCAAACTTTGGTGATGATTGAATTTGAGAACTTGAAATCCTGGAGGTCAGACAACATGTCTCGATAGTCACAGGGAATAGGGAGCAAAGATTCCTCTGATTATACACTTTTTATGTGGAGTGCTCAGCATTAAATTTGGGGAAGCAGGCCTTGCATGGTTATTGGCTGGCGGAGGTTTCTACCCCCCCCCCTTTTTTGTGCCTGGTGATTGTAGGCTGCGCTGCCTGGGACCGAGCAGGAGTTGCCTCATCTGCCTTTAGGGAGCTAGAGGCCCTTGGGGTACTCTTAAAGTATCCCGGGTTTGCCTTTTAGTCTGACCTCTGGGTATCTGTGGCTGCAGGTCCTGTGGGGGTAGTCTGGTTTTCGGGTCTTTTAGGGGTGTGGTGGGGGTCTTCACTTGTTATTGGTCTGAAGCGTTATATTGGACCCATCTTCCAGGATTTCCTGTATCCTCTGATTGTCTTGCATTGAGACTAGTTTTTTAAACAGTCCCATTTAAGATCTTAAGACAAAGAAATAATTCCATTTTATATCTTATTGGCAGTGAGAGTGCCTTCCTGGTCCCCTGGTAGTGAGAGTGCTGGGGTTGGAATGTTAATTTAAAAGTAAAGCTTCTTTGGGCTCAGGTAGTGGAGAGTACCTGTGCTCTATTGGCCTCCTTGGCTGTGAGAGGGCCTTGGTGGCTGAAAGAAGGAATTGTTTTTATATTTTCATTCTATTATAAACTTCATATTTTTGGGTTTAAGTTATTCTGTATTTATATTTCTTTTTATGTTTAGCTGGGTTTAGTTTAGGATCAATTTGTAATTTTGGAATTTTTGATTTAGTTAATGTAGTAAATATATATTAGGATGGTAATAAGGCAATTAGGGTATTATTCCCCCTCAGGCTCAGAGACCTCTGTCCATTTTTTGTCCTCCCCGTCATCAGAGGTATATAGCTGGTGTAGGGCTCTGGGGATTACCAGAAAAACGGGGAGGATGAGGGCTGGGCCTGGAGAGGGAATGGAGAGAAGTGGGCGGATAGGGATAGTGGGGACAAGGAGATGCCCTGGGGCGAAATGGGTCCAGGAAAGGGGTTCCACCTGGTTGGTTCCTATACCCAAGGGTTCTGCTGGTAGTCAGCAGGTAGCATGGTCATCCTCAGGTGCTCATCCTACTCGGGTGGTATTATGTAGCGCCAGGTCTATTAAAAAAAGACCGCTGTTATAGCGGATCTTGTTGGAAACATCTGACCTGGCGTGCATCACCAGACTCCTGGCTGGATGAAATGCTGGCGGTTTGGCTTCAGCAATTCAGCCAATTTCGGTGATACACCTCCTCCCTAGAGGGCTGGATATGAGGGCGGGGTGTTGCCATCTGTTTTGGATCAGAACTCGGCCTAGTGGAAGTACCAGTGGGTAATACCAACTCCTTTGAATGTATTATGGAGAGCGAGGTGTGGGCGCAGGATTCTTCTCATCTACCGTCCACCAGGTGATGGGAATGTTTTCCTGCAGGAAGTCATGAACTTCATTGTCAACCTGACATTAGGATCCCCAGATGGTTGGTTCTGGGTGATTTCAATGCCTGGGTCGACGATGAACTCTCACAGTTTGGTCAAGACTTCCGCCAGTTAATGATTTCACTGGGCTTCACACAGGTTATTTCCTCCCCGACCCATATTGGTGGTCATTCATTGGACTTGGTGTTCCTATTGGGGATGGAGATATCCGATTTGGTGGTGGAACCAGTCGGATGGTCTGACCATCATTCCATTGGGTTTAGTTTTGAGGCCACCACTAGTAGGCCAGCCCCTGTGGAGATGATCCGGTACCGCCCTTTGAGGGGTGTTTCCCCAGATGGCCTGATGGCGGTGCTGGACCTATCGTGTTTTCCGAGTGATTGCATGGATCCAGGGGACTTGGTACTTGCCTATAATAAGGCAGTGACAGGGGCCCTGGATTCCATTGCACCTGTTCGTGTACGTCCTCTCACCCTTCACCCTAGGTCTCCTTGGTTTGATGAGACTTTAAGGAAGTTGAGGAGAGTTGGACGAAGATTAGAGAGATGTTGGCGGAAGTCGGGCTTGGATTGTGACAAACTTAGATTGATGGACCATTACATGGTTTATCAATCAGCAATCTCTCATAAGAAGGCAGAATTCCTGTCCAGAGAGATTGCTGCTGCTCAGAATAGACCAGCTCAGCTTTTCCAGACCGTGGACAGATTGTGCAATCCAATCTGTCTTCAATGAAAGAGCTTTTCTCAAGAATGGTGTGAGGAGCTTGCTCAATTCTTTTCAGATAAGGTTGCCAAGATCAGGTCCGATGTCAGTCTGATGCTCTCTAGTGGGAATGAGCGTGTGGTCGACAGGAGATGTCAGACACAGTTTTGTGTAGTCCGACTTCAGCCTTCCCACAATCAATGACATTGTGATGGTCATCCGATTACCGTCCGACCAACTGTGGTCTGGATCCGAGCCTAGCGTCTCCTAGTGTTTTGTGTAGATAAAATCGGTCCGGTTCTGGCTGAGATAGTCTGGAGGTCTTTGGAGGAGGTTTTCCAAATCCCTGAAGGAGGCTTTGATGCAGCCCTTCTAAGAAGCCCTCCTTGGACCCGGACTGTCTGGCAAATTATAGACCCATCTCTAACCTACCCTTTGTGGGAAAGGTTATTAAGAAGGTTGTTGCGACGCAGTTGGATGATCATTTAACCAGCCACGATGTCTATGATTCTTTCCAGTCCGGATTTAGGAAGAGACATAGCACTGAGACAGCTCTGGTTCGGGTACTAAATGATCTCCTGATAGCGAGAGATCGAAGGACCTGTTCTATCTTGGTCCTTCTTGATCTCTCATGCATTGACATGGTGGACCATGGTGTGCTGTTGGAGCGCCTCACGGTTTATCTGTGGACTGTCTGGTACAGTCCTCAGCTGGTTTCGATCTTTCCTCGAGGGTAGGACTCAGAGGGTGGTGTCTAGGATTTTTCCTCTACATCATTCCCCTATCCTGTGGGGTACCACAGGGCTCCATTCTAGCACCCATGTTGTTTGCTGTGTACATGCTGCCGTTGGGATCAATCATTAGGGTGAATCGGTTTGAGTTTTCACTGCTATGCAGATGATACTCAACTGTACATGTCCTTTGTACCTGGCCAAGATGCCATTTTCTCGGTCTTTAATAACTGTCTTGCGAAATCAGGACTGGATGAATGTGAGTTAGCTGCGGTTGAACCAAGAAAAACTGAGGTGTGTCGTGGACCCAGGTTGCGGGAGGTGGGTCTGTTGGCTGGATCTCCCTCAGGCTTAAGGCTTGGGGTGTCCAGCTAACTATCTCAGATCAGGTGCGAAATCTGGGCGTTGTTTTGACAGCTGTTTGACTCTTAAATCACAGGTGTTGGCAGTTGTCAAAGCCTCTTTTACCATTTGAGGAACATTGCCGGGTGAAGCACCTGGTTCCTCCTGATGATCTTTCTACTTTGGTCCATGCCTTCATTACCTCCCGTCTTGACTACTGCAATTCCCTGTATCTTGGGCTACTGGGGGTTGATATTCACCACCTGCAGCTAGTGCAGAACGCGGCAGCCAGGCTATTGTCAGGTTCTCCTAGGACCAGTCATATCACGCCTGTGCTCCGTGGACTGCACTGGTTGCCAATATGCTGGCATATCACCTTCAAGGTCGATTTGCTGACCTATAAGGCCCTACATGATCAGGGACCTAGCTACCTGAAAGATCTCCTTCATCCCTACTGTCCCCCACTCTCTCCAATCCACTGAGCGAGGATTGCTAGAGATTCCAGGTTTGTTTGAAGACTTCTGGGGCCAGATCTTTTAGTTTTGTGGCCCTGACCCTGTGGAATTCTCTACCTCGTCAAATGCAGATGTAACCATCTAAACTTTTAAGGAGCACTTAAAACATATCTTTTTAAACAAGCATATAATGATTTTTAATATCTTATTAGTGTGGTTAATTTATTGTTTTACTAATATTGTTTTATCATGTGGTGTACAGGCGCCTTGGTTTTCAGAAAGGCGCCTTTTTATAAATAAAGTATTGATTATTGATTGAAGATTCATTTAGACAAATTATCAGAAAGAAGGAGTATCCCCCATCCCCAATCTGTAGTTAAGCACCATTTACTTATCAGAGATAGGGATGTGCAAAGAACAGTCTAGGTTTCCTCTGCACAGCGTTAGCCAGAGTAGTATGAAGCAGTAAGGTTATATAAGTTCATAGAGTATATCTGAATTAGAGGACAAGCCCATAATGAACTCGCCATCCTAACCTGGATGGAAATCATATTACTATTACCCATAAAGAGATCAAGTTTTGTTTTGAACATTTGTAGAGTACTACTGTTTACCACTTCAACTGGCAATGTATTCCAGATTGGTACTACTCTCTGAGTAAAAAATAGATTCCTACTTGTAGTTTTGTTAGTGATTAATTTTAATTTTAATTTATGTGATCTGGTAGAATTTATTTTAGTCTGCCATTCTGAACATATAGTGTCAGACAATGTTTGGTCCCTAGAGGCTTTATATATTAGACATAGATCCCCTCTTATATAACAGGGTCCTGAATACAATAAGGTAGATCAGAGATAGCCAGGCAAAAAATGGGGCAGAGCGATTAGGGTAAAATAGAGGAAGATAGGATAGTAGTAGATCCGTACTGTAGATCTTATAATGATAAGTTCTGAGTAATGTGAAGCAGGAGAAAATTTCTGTAGTGGTGAGGTAGTAGAATCAAAGGGAGCAAGAAGTAGTGACAAGCAGTTTATGTCAGACAAGACTGAAAAACAGCCGCCAGTACAGTAATTTAATTCGCCAGCCCCCTACTGTCAACACTGTATAAGGAGCCAATGGAAGTTTGGACACTTAGTCATCTAACTAAAAAACGGTATAAAGCTAGAGGTCCATCCAGGGTGGGTGAGTGGGGAGCAGGTGGGGAGCCAGTGCGAAGCGCCAGCAGGAAATAGACTTACGGCTTTAGCAACCAGTACAAGGAAAAGCAGCAAGGCTTGCGGTCCTCTCACTGGGGTCCAGGATTTGGCGTGTTGCGGCAAAAGAAAACTCCTACCATGAACGGCGGTCTCAGAGGAGCGGCAGCACTGAGGTCCAAGTCAGGTGCACAGAGAGTGGCACCAGGTCCAAGGTTCCTTTAAGGCAGGTCCAAAGCCCCCTCGGGGTTTAGGAGACCTAGAGGGCAGAGCAAGGGAGAGGGGTTAAGTAGGAACCAGATGGTGGTGGTCAGGTATAACAAAAGAACAGGGCGGGCAGTAATTCAAGGAGGGAGTAGGCTAGGGCCAGCTAATTAGAGAGAGAATACAGAGGGAGGAGCACTTAGGGCAGAGTGAAGGTAGTGCTATCCAGTAAATCTTAATACTTAGACTGTAATTAACTTCTTTACACTTGTAGATGGTGAAAGGACAACTCAGCAGTAAAAACAGAAAATATTCAGAAAAGAGTCGTAACCACTGCAGTGCATTTCACACTCTAAGCTCTCATGCTATAACTCCCGAAGGGAGCGCTACATTAACTATACAGTGAAAGTAGCAATTTTAGGCCTAAGTACTTAGTAGTTATGAGTTTAAATGAAGAAAAAAAGGTGCGCTTTAAAACTTTGAGTCCAAAGATCAGATCACTGCTAAAAAAGTGCTCAGGATCCAAATTAAAGTGAAGCAGGAGAGCAACCCAATCAGAACAGTCCAAGGAGACAGTCTGCAACCCATTAAAGTTCAGGTGCTTTTCCAAAGCTTCAGGAGTTCGTCAAGGGGCAGAGAAACATACCTTTCGAGGCTTATGGATTTAGCGACCAGTGCAGGGAAAAATAGCTGGGCTTGCGGTCCTCTCACTAGAGTCCAGGCTTTGGTATGTTGTGGCAAAGGAAAGCTACTACCATAAGCAGCGGTCTAGGAGGCGGCGGCACTGAGGTCAAGTCAGGTGTGCTGAGAGCTGCACCAGGTCCGAGGTTCCTTTGAGGCAAGTCTGAAGCTCCCTCGAGCTTTAGGAGACTTTTCAGGGCTTACGACTTCAGTGACCAGTGCAGGGAAAAGTAGCGGGCTTGCGGTCCTCTCACTGGGGTCCAGGCTTTGGCAATGGCATGTTGCAGCAAAAGACTCCTACCATGAGCAGCAGTCTCGGAGGAGGCAGCACCAGGGTCAAGCCAGGTGTGCAGAGAGTGGCACTAGGTCCGAGGTTCCTTTGAGGCAGGTTCAAAGCCCCCCTCAGGCTTTAGGGGACGTCGAGCCTTACGGCTGGCGACCAGCGGAGGGAAAAGTAGCCGAACTGCGGTCCTCTCACTGGGGTCAGGCTTTGGTGTGTTGCAGCAAAAGAACGCTCATACCACGAGCAGCGGTCTCAGAGGAGCAGCGGCACTGGGGTCCAAGTCAGGTGGCAGAGAGTGGCAGCAGGTCCGTGATTCCTTTGAGGCAGGTCTAAAAAGCCCCCTCGGGCTTTAGGAGACCTTTCGAGGCTTACGGCTTTAGTGACTAGCACAGGGAAAGTAGCTGGGCTTGCAGTCCTCTCACTGGAGTTCAGGCCTTGGCGTGTTGTGGCAAAAGAAAGCTCCTACCACTAGCAGTGGTCTCAGAGGAGTGGCAGCACTAGAATCCAAGTCAGACACGTAGAGAGCGGCACCAGGTCCATCTGAGGTTCCTTTGAGGCAGGTCAGAAGTCCTCTCGGGCTTTAGGAGAAGCCGCAAAACTAAGCCCTATGGTGTGATAGTGTGACCATCTGACTGGCCCCACCACCAGATCGGAGATCTCCATCCCTGAAGGAACACCAGATCCAATGATGGACTGTGATTTGGGTGGCAGAGGTCATTACCTGTGTAAGGCCCAGTGAGGTCATAAATTGGAGGAAGACTTGACCATATTGAGAGAGTTCATCATCGACCCAGGCATTGAAGTCACCCAAATCAACCATCTGAGTGACTCAGCACCATGTCGACAATGAAGTCCGCAACTTCCTGCAGAAATTCCTTCTCACCACCAGGTGGACCATAAATGATAAGCATTCTGCAACCTACACCTGCACCCATGATACACTCAAAGGATATGGTATTACCCACTGGAACATCCACAAGGCCCAGTTCTCATTTAAAACAAATGGCTACACCCCTTCCTCCACAATCCACCCTTGGGCAGTGTATCACCGAGTACCCGGCCGGTACCGCTGATGCCAATACTGGGTCAGCATTTTCATCCAGTCAAGTCTTGGTGATGCAAGCTAGGTCAGTTGCATCAACAAGATCTGCTATCACAGCAGTCTTGTTTTTATAGATCTGGCATTGGACAACACGCTGGAGTAGGATGGCTGGCCAGGGAACACTGCGCTACTTGCCTGCGTAACGTGAGAACCCTTGGGTATTGGAACCAGGTAGGCAGTATCCTGTCCCAGGCCAGTTTCATCCCAGGTGTCTGCTTGTCACCACAACCCCAATCCACCCACTCCCCACCAGGCCACTCCACATCTCCTCCTCCTTCTAGCTATTTCTAAGGCACAACGGCATCTATATGCCCTCAAGAGATAAAGGGGACAGCTGAAAAGTGGAGGTCCTTGAGCCTGTGACTAGAGAAGCAAAACATAAGAGTGCTGGGGTAAGAGACTGTGCAAGTGCCCATCTGTAATTATGTGACCAGGTGTGCAATAGTGGGGTCTAGGGGACCACATGTATCACTCCCCGACTGAAGAAGAGGAAGAAGACCAGCAGCAGAAGATGATGAGTGGTCTGCCTGGTGAACACTGTCTATAAAGACCTTTGAGGTAAAATTGGCAAGGCCTGGCAGGTGAAGATCAGCGTTCTTCTACAGCATCCAGCTTTGTGGTCTAGTTGTGCACCACCATCCGGATACCTCCACGGCACTGCAACTGCCAGTTTGACTGCAACCCAGCCAGCTGAACACCTCCCTTTTTGGACTTATGAACTGTAAGTACCCCGAGCTGAGGCTTTGGGGAGTCTTAGGTTACAGGGCTGGACTGCGTCAAGCATAAATTTGCATCCAGGCAGTAAATTTAAAGTTGAAATTGGCTGAAAGTTATTTGGGCCCCAACGAAAGACCCCAGGCCTGCATCACTGCCCAGTGAGGTACCCACCACAACAAGGGACATTTCTGGGTGCATCCAGTGGTGGGAGGCAAGGTTTATAATGTGGGTATCATTAATTTGCCAAGTGCTGTGCTGTTTGATAATTTTCCCTTTTTCCCTCCCTAATAAATACTTTCATTGTTTGCCTGTTAACCATTGTTGTTGTGACTCATTGTGATAGAGTTACAGTGGGTGGGGAACTGTTGTTGTGGGGAGAATGACTTGGGAGAGCTTCACGTATTTTTCTGGGGGTAACTTGTTCTCTGTCCACAAGTATCCCTTGCCATTTACCCCAGGTGGAGGCACCACGCCATACTTATTGCCCACTGTGGAACCCAGGCCAGCCCTCTTTGGAAGTGTGTACTAAGTTGACCCGAGGGCCCCGGAGCAGCCAAGGTGAGTCAAGGGGCTGTTACACTTGCATTTCCTTAAGTGCACTAATGCAACATCTCAATCATTGCAACATCAATGTGCATTTTACCTGGGTGCCCAGTAGTTCTGAATAGTTGCACTGGAAGTATATCGCATCTGTGGAGATCTGCTGCTATAGGTAGTGGATGGCCTTGCAGTACAACAGGATGTGCCTGAGACCATTGTGTGGGTGCTGAGAGTTGTAACTTACCACCTCTGCAGAGAGGCCCAGACATCCAGAGATCGCTATTTGGAGTAACGCACTGGAATGTTGAAAGTGCTGATTTTCTGATTATTGCGAAAATTACTGCCAGACCACTTTTGCCTAATCTCATTTTCTTCACAGGACCTCTGTTCCAGAAAAATAAAGTCCTGCTGTTAATCTCTCTATGCATAAGCATGACTAGCAGTTTTGTAAATGATCTGTTAATCACCCTCTAGAGAGGCATAATGCGGCACAAGGCATAGCCAAGTGCCACATGCTCCTAGAGGATGATCAACTGACCATTAACATAACCCCTAGGAGTGCCTTATTGCTATTATATTAAAAATGTTTTTTTGTTAAATAATGTTAATCTTGTTTAGCATAGGATTAGGCTCTACAAGTATGTTAATAAAATATTAATATAAGGCTGATAAAATGTTTACAGCCAGTCAGAAAGCTCTATTTCTCAAACATTTTTATAATACAATTTGGTGGGTGAGCATATTGTTAGGGATGTACATTAATTGGTACAAAAGTGTGTTGGATTGAAAGTAAAGTGTGAGTATAGGTACTAGCTGGTTTTAGGGTGGTGTTCACAAATTATTGGGGAGATGAGTCGGTACTGCATCCCAAGGGTAGTATCTCACTTGTCATCTAACCCACTGTTCCCTTCTCTGGGTGGAGGCACCTCACTATTCCCTTTGTTCCTCTTCCAAACCAAACACCTCCACATGACAAGTTTAACAAGGCCAGGTCCCTCAACCTTGCTTGACCCCCAAGGGCACAAGGCAGGTATAGTAAACAAGAAGTAACATCTATAACCACAGGTGCAGTACCATTAAGCTGGAAAAATGCCAATATCATATGAATACTAAAAAAAGGGAACCCCAAGTCACTAGCAAACTACCAGCCTATAGCAATACTCCCTGTACTCAGCAAATTGTTAGAGAAAATAGTGGCTACTCAACTGACCTCATACCTGGAACAGCATAATCTTCTATGCCCTGAACAACATGTTTTTTGTAAAAACCACAGCACCACTACAGCACTGCTTACCCTATAAGACACTATTTACTCTACATCTGGCCATGGTAACCTCACAGGCACTGTCTTTGTAGATTTAACAAAGGCATTTGACACAGTAAATCACCCTATTCTACTTCACAAACTTAGGTCCTTAGGAATCTCAGATAATGCACTACCCTAGTTCTCCAGCGATCTCTCCAATAGACATCAGTGTACCAGAACTGACTCCACCCACTCTGAGTATCTTCCCACCTCTCTGGGTGTTCCCAGGGATCCATCCTAGGCCCCTGCTGTTCTCACTTCACATCAACTCTATCACCACTGTTTTAGCAAAACAACTCCCATCCTATATGCGGATGACCTGGTGTTCTTCTGCCATTCCTCTGACATAACCAATATTAACGTGACCTTGCATCTGTCCTTACCTCAGTACAGTCCTGGTTCAAAGACAACAAACTCCTCATGAACTATCCAAGTCCCAAGCCATGCTTTTTGGAACTCCTCACAAACTAAAAAATCTACCCACCCTTTAATTGTGGCAACTGAGAGTGGCACCACTCTTGATGCAATCACCATGTTCAAGTACCTAGGAATTACACTAGATCCACCTCTGACTTCTCATCTCACATTCTCTCGGTGTGTAAGGGCATCAACGCTAGCCTAGGCATAGTCTATAGGGCCAGAAATAATCTCTCCCCTCGGCACACATTGCATAGCCGTGGACTCCTTCTCCCCAGGCTGTCAAATCGACTACCTGTGTTTGTCCACTCCTCCAATACACTGCATCACAAGTGAACAATAAGCTACAATAACATTTGTAGATTTGCCCTATCATATAATCAGCTCACCCATCACTGCTTCCTCTACAGCAAGCTCAGATGGCCCTTCCCTACAGCCCTACTTGACTCCCTTCTAGGCAAATTGGTGCATAACATGATCTCCTCCCAGAAACCTCCCTCCCTGGCCTCCCTCCTAGTACCTTGCTCGCACCACTATGCCCTCAGATCCTCTGGCACTGAGCAACTAGCTGTCCCCAGATCTCATTCCAAATATGGTTCTATGGCCTTCTCCTCTGCTGCTCCTAAACAGTGGAACAGATTCCCAGCAGCCTTGCACTCTACTCTAAACCAAGCACTTTCAAAGACAGTTTCACTCCCACCTTATGGACCGTTCCATGTGTACATATCCCTAGCCTATTATCCTTGCCCTTCCATCTCAACTCCCCTTGTCCCACTGACCCCCGATTACCCTTCTTCTGCCCCACCTCCAGTCTTGTACATATTCCTACCCAGCTCTGCTACTTATCAGTCTTAGACTATGCTGGCTATTGTATAACCTAATAAGTGCTATTTTCCATGTATTATTTATTTGAATCTTTGTCTCTATGTTGTTCTCATTTTGTTCGATTGTACTGTTGTTCTTTTTCCTTGCCATTTTTGCTTAATTGTTATTGTACTGTTTTTTCTACTGCCATTTTGTTTCAGATGTACTAATGTTTTTATATTCTGTAGTTCAACTGTTATTGTTCCTGCTCGCTGTATCCTTGTAATGTGCATATAGTTCAAATGTTATGGTTTCTGCACACTGTATCCTTATGTAATGTGCTGTATTCTCCCGAGTCGTACCTGAGAATAGGCAAATGTCTGCCACATACCCACCCAGTAAACAAAGCTAAATAAAATTAATATCTGGACTATGACGTTTCATGCAAGTCACAGCTGTAAGCCCTTCTGTGCTGTCCAGAGACTCCAGCACCCTCAAACACAAATGCTCCAGTGCAGTGGTACTTAGAAGAATAAATGACCCTGTGGTCCAGTGGGCAGACAGTGCAGGTCGCATCAAGTGGCAGGAGCCCTAGCTGTATGTTTGGTAAATATGAGACTTGTATGACCACTAAAGTTGTTAAAGAGGAACACAAGCTGAATGTTTTGTAGACCTGAGACTTGTGGTGACCACTAAGTTGTCAAAGAGGGCAGTTTGGCAAAAGTGGAACAGTAAATAATGATCCATTTCTGTAGCTATTTGGCAAAATGTTACTAGTCATCCAAGCACTTCTGTTATTGTATATTACAGGGAGGTGGTGGGCACCTCAAAACAACAATGCATGGCAGATTTGCCAACAGTGACGAGTCCAACGTTTCAGTTGTCATCACATTGCAACAGTAAAGCAAAGAACACAGGCGTTGGGTTGGATTTTCAGACATTTATTTATTTTATTTTTATTTTGAATTTTGATGACCAGGTAAGCCCGCTGGGACATACATATCCCTTTTTCAGGGGCGACCCGGGGAAATACATTTTCAGTAGGAGCAGTTTAGAGAAGAGAAGTCAGCGTGATAATAAGTTACAGGAACAGACATACAATAATAAGTTGATTAAACATTAGGCCAAGGAGACATAATATGCAATTATTTTCCTATAAACAGTGTATTTACAGACATTAAGAACAATAAATATAGGTATATACAAATATACAATATGGACCAAGTTGAAGTTGAGGGAGTGAAAAAGAGAGAATAGTAGAGAGATTCAGCAGAGGAGGGTGTCAAAGGAAGGCTGGCTTGAAAGGGAGGGGAGGACCTTGTTACAGGAAGAGTGGGCTTAATTACAGGTACAGATTGGAGGAGAAAAGAAAATTTATTTTAAGTACTTTTTGAATTGGGGGAGAGACGTACAGAAAATTAGTTGTTGAGGGAGGTTATTCCATCTGTGAGGTGCTAAGAAGGAGAAGGATTTCCTGCATATGGCTAAACATGGTTTGGGAAGGACAAGCAGTGGGAGATGAGAGGAGCATAGGGTCCTAGAGAAGAGTTTCAACACGAGCAGGTTGGAGAATATGGGTGGGGAAGGGAGGTGGATGAGTTTGAATGTTGTGCAGTATAAGAAGAAGTCTAACTTTGCTTCAAAGGATGGCCAACCTAGTGCTTGGGGTACATTGCAGTGATGCACGCAAGCAGAAACATTAGCCGCAAAACGGGCAATCCTGTGGCACAGTAGGCTTGCTTTAATTTGGACAGGATAGATTGTTTAGCTGAGAGAAGCAGGGGGCTCTATAGAAAAGGCCTGGGAGAAGAGTGGCTGAAGCAATTGTTCTCCTGGATTGGGGGGTCAAGTAAGGGGCAGTTTGGTAAAGTAGGCCCAATTTTTGACGGGTTGCCTTTATTACTCTATCAGCATGTACTTCGGGTGAAAGGTGTTCTTCCAGTGTAACCCCTAAGTATTTGAATGAGTTCAGTTCTTAGAGTGCTTTCCCTGCTAAGGTTTTGACTACTAGGGGTTGCTGGTTAGTCATGTCAAAAGAACTGTGGTGGAACAACATTGTTTTCATTTTCTTGGCATTAAGCACAGTAATGTTTTCATGGAACCAGGTTTCCAGTGACTGGAAATCCTTCTCTAAGTTGGACTTGATGGAAAGACAATGTTGTCGGATCTATAGAGTATCATCAGCATAGAGTTATACCGATGCACCACCACAGTTGTGGAGAAGTTCATTGATAAATATGGAAAATAAGCGAAGACCCAGGATGGACCCCTGGGAACCCCGTCTTTGATGGGTGATAGGGAGGAGGTAACCCCAGCCCACTTGATGCATTGCATTCAGTTAGACAGATAATTTGAGAACCATGAGAGGGAGTTAGCATCGAGGCCAAGAGAAGTCAGTTTTGCTAGTAGGAGTTGGTGATTGACAAGGTCAAACACCTTCGTGAGAGCTACAAAGACTGTTCCAGTAGCACGTCCCTGATCCACTGCATGAAATATGTCGGAGGTGACCCTTAGAAGAGTGGTATCGGTCCCATGCAGTTTCTGGAAACCATGTTGACAGATGGTAAGGGCGTTAGACAACTCGAGAAAGGAGTAAATCTGATTATAGAGTATTCTTTCCTGAATTTTTGCAAGGGGACATAGAATTGATATTGGCCTGTAATTTGCAGTGAGGTTAGTGGGGCCACTGTTGTGTACAGGGACCACTATTGCAGTTTTCCATTTATCTGGTAAGGTCTATGAGAGGAAGGATCTATTAACTAGTAGGGCAACCGGATAAGCAACAGCAGCAGCACCTATCCTAAGGAATTTGAGGGGGGAAGGGTGTCAAATCCCGGTGAGCTGTTTGAATTAAGTTTGTTTAGGAGCTTGAGAACCTCAGTGTGCATGGTGAGTCTCACGTGGAAAAGATTGGGGGGGGGGACTCAGGACTGGCGTCGACTGGGTGAGTGGTCCTACAGGAAGGCCAATTTTGTAGGTGTCTAGGTTCGTGAAAAAGTGATTTATCCCGGCTGAAAAGGGAGGGGAGGACCCTTGTTATGGGAAGGGTTGGCTTAATTACAGGTACAGATTGCAATCTCCAAGGGGGTTGTTAGAGTTGCACCTTTATTAATCATGTCCTGGGGGATGATACATCCCTTGCTCTTGAGTAGGGCATTGACTTGGGACCAGAAATGTTTGAGGTTGGTGAGGACAATTGGTTTGAAGAGATTGGAAGTAGTCCACTTGGACTTGGTGGCTTTAGTTTTGCATGCATTCCATAAATGGCGATAGGTTTGCCAGTCTGAGTTGAGGCTTTGTTACAGGACAGCATTAGGTGCCTTATTTCCTTAGATAGCCAGGGAGTGGTTGCTTTTAGCTTTTCTTAGTTTAAAAGGTGTGGGTGTCAAGGGTGGAGGAGAAGGTTTTAACAAAATGGTCCAGGGCTAGATTTATAACCAGAAGGGAGGTAATAGGGTCCAGTTGATGGAGTTCAGGCTATTCAAAAGCATTGGGGTTAAAATTGGTTAGGTCATGAGATTTTATTTGTTTTTTTGGGGGCGTGGTGGGTTGTTCTTCCAAACACAGTAGGTGGAAGTGGTAAAGCACGGAGAAGATCCCAGAAGCTTTGATATGGCATTTGTCATTCATTAGCATCCAGTCAAGTAGGCTGTGATTCCCAGTCATCATGTTAAGTCCTGTGGGTTGGTCAATTACTTGCTCTAAAT
The DNA here is from genome assembly GCA_016271365.2 of Neoceratodus forsteri. Taxonomy (NCBI): domain Eukaryota; kingdom Metazoa; phylum Chordata; order Ceratodontiformes; family Ceratodontidae; genus Neoceratodus; species Neoceratodus forsteri. Next base: position 946,016,908 of record CM028130.1, read on the forward strand.
TGACACCCGAGAGTGCAGCTAGTTCCTGTTTGTTCCTAGCCATTTAAGATTGAAGTCACTGCAGATGATAATGTCACTGTGAGGGAGAGTATCTAATTTTGCGAAGGACTCAGAGTAAGAGGATGGGGCAACGTTGGGAGGAAGGTAGACACAATCTATGATTAACTTTTTGACTTGCCCAAGGGTGACCATAAGGAGAAGATGTTCAGTAGTAGAGTTAAATTCAAATCCAGGTAGCGTACTGATTGTCAACTCTACCTTAGTGTATACTGGTTACCCCCAATAGAGAGTCAGTCTCTCCTGAAAGAGGAGTATCCGGGTAGGGCTATTTCATGGGACAGAATTGAGGGTTTAAGCCAGGATTCAGTAACACATAGGATATCCGACTTACAGTGCAGGACCCATGCTTCAAGTACAGCCATTTTGTTTCTGGTGTTCTGAAGGTGCATGTGTGCTAATTTAAGTCCTTTTATGCAGTCTAGGCAGGGCTAGCCATTAGGAGGAGACAATGCCCTTTGGTGGGTCCATGGTTCAGTTTGATGTTGCCAGACAGGACCAGCAGGCAAGTAAGAGAATCAATGGAGGGTGGTGGGAAAGGAAACTTGAAAACTTTCTTGACCCTGGGTAAGAGTACTATGGTTTTGCAGTGCTCGGACAGGCATAGTGATTCAAGTGGAGAACCCAGAACAGGTGGGGTATAGGGTGGGCGGAGAATGAGGTACTCCATGGGCAAGCAGAGGGAATTTGGAGAGGGGTTTGCCCATTCGTTAACAGACACTGTATTTTGAATGCATAATAGGAAGCACCAGCTTGTCAGTAAGCTCTAGGCTAAGCAGAAGGATAACACAGTGGGTTAAGTGTAGAGCAGGAATTTTAATACAGTGTGGAGAGAAGTTTCCACATCTAACGGGTTAAAGTCAGCTGAGAGTCAGAAAAACAACGACTTATCCCATGTGTCCTTCAATCAGACAACAGGGGGCAGAGCAATAGCATATTTAAACAGTCAGGGGGCAGTGAGGGGGTAGGGGAGGGCAGGTGGGCTGAAATATCCCTCTAAAGGGAAGCAGCTCCTAAGCAGCAGCTCCTAGGGAGCTTAAATGCTGTTAAACAGATGGCGCCCAGCTGGGGAGCAGGTAGGGAGCATTTCGGAATAAGTCTTGCTGGCGGCTCAGAAAAATGGTGCCAAGTTCAAACCGGAGCTAGCTCTCCGTATCTTAACTTCCGGTGGACTCCAGTGGCATTGGGCTCAGCAAGGGGGCTGGGGAGGGCAGCAGAATCGATTTTCCCTCAGACCCTTAACTTCTGATGGACTCCTGCGGCATTGGGCACAGTGAGGGGGTTGGGGAGGGCAGCAGAATCAATTTGCTCTCAGACCCTTAACTTTTGGCAGACTCCTGCAGCACTGGGCTCAGGGAGAGGGTTGGGGAGGGCAACAGAATCAATTTGCCCTCAGACCCTTAACTTCTGGCAGACTCCTGCAGCGCTGGGCTCAGCAAGGGGGTTGGGAAGGGCAGCAGAATCAATTTGCTCTCAGACCCATGACTGCGCTACTTGTGACATGACTGTTAGACCTTTGTGGTGCAAGGGCCACATGTTGTGGAGCAAAGCTGGTGCCTGCATCCTTTTCAGCCTGAAAGTGCAAAACCTGTCAAAATGCATCAAGACTTTTGAAAATAGCCCACAGTGGTTTGCATATTTGCCATGACACAAGTGGCTCAGAAATCGAGAACTGCACAAGCATCATGAACTTTGAACATTTAGCCCCTCCTTTTTGTTTTCTTTTCCAGTGGCTTTCCAGGGTTTGATTTCATTTATAGTCCTTTAGTTGGAGCTCATTTACAATAGTGTCCCTGTGTAAAAACTCACTGATACAAAAGTTCACCTGTGTTCATTACCATAATTATTAAATGGGCAGGGAAATCCCTGCATCCTAATTGGCCAGGACCCATGCATGCTTAATTTTGAACATTTTATTATTGAGAGCCATTCCCATGGTTGCCCCCACTTTATGGATCCAGAATCCTTCCCTTCTTCACAGGACCTTAACCAAATCATACCTCTTGGGCCTAAAACTGCTTTTTCGATTGCAATGTTCCAACCTGCTGAAAATTTGCTTACATTCTTCCACTTTTCAAATCTGGAGACCCCTGTGACCTAAATAACTATAGACCCATCTCTATCCTGCCCATCCTTTCAAAAGTCTTCAAAAAGCTAATCTATAACCAGTTCAAACAACTTATTGAATCCCACTCTCTCCTAAACTCTGCACAGTCTGGTTTCAGGTCTAAACACAGCACTGTTACAGCTTTGGCTAAGGTCACCAGTGATTGGATCTCTGCTGTGAACTCTAAGAAGATTACCAATGCAGTCTTTTTGGATCTTAGCAAAACATTCAACACTGTTGATCATCCCCTCCTACTTAACTGCCTTACTAACCTAGGTGCCACTCCCTCTACCGTACAGTGGTTTTCAAGCTACCTCACTGATAGGACACAGAAAGTCAAAGCAGGTGGTCTCCTCTCAGTCTCCCTTCCGATAACTAGGGGAGTTCCTCAAGGTTCCATTTTAGGACCGATCCTATTCTCTATCTACATCAATGACCTTGATTCTCACATAACGAACTCTAATCTTCATTCCTTCACAGATGACACTGTCCTGTACACCCCTGGCACCTCCCTAGCAGAAGTTAGGGAAGTTATGCAAGCCGACTTTGCGCAGCTCGAAACTAATCTTATTAATGCTAAGCTCCTATTAAATGCCAAAAAAACCAAGCCAATGATCCTTTCATGTGCTTCTTCCATCTATACCCCCCCCCTTTGCCTCCGATGAATTTTATTGTTACCTCCCAGGGTGAACCCCTCAAAGTTGTTACTAAATTTAAGTAAGTCGGCTTCTGGATAGACAATAAACTTTCCTTTAAGGACCACATTGAAGACTTATCTAGGAGGCTAAAATCACGGTTAGGGTTTTTCTTCAGAAATAGGTCCCTCTTCCCTCTTACAGTCTGTACCAAGCTTGTGTTGGCCACACTTCTTCCTCTACTAGATTATGGTGATCTTATATACGCCTCTTCTGCAACTTCTAGTCTAAGTAAGCTGGACATTCTCTATCATAGTGCCCTAAGGTTCATCACCAGTTCCCTTATAGAACCCACCACTCATCCTGTATGCAGCTGTTGGCTAGTCCTCACTTGTCACCAGGCGCTTGCTCCATGCTGGCATCTGGACTCTCAAGTTACTTCTTAAATTGCGGATTACTTGAGCGTCTCTTGTTCGCCTATCTTGCAGTTCATATTCGCTTAGGAAATCAGACTTTATCCTGCTTGACGTACCACAAACTTGTACTATCTTTGGTCAGTGAGCAGTTTCTTTCTTCCTTCCCACATGATGGAGCGAACTCCAATCCGTACTGAAACTTACCAACACAGTCTCAATTAATCTCTATAAAGCATCCAAAATAAAAGATATTTGTAGCTGCCACTAATTCTCCCCCCCTTTCCCTTATGTTATTCAACTGGGTACTGTCTGCCCGTGCTCGGCCCAACTGGGTACATAACTGATAAATATAATTTGTCATAGTGTAGATACACAGTTCTTGCTTACTCTGTCATTTTCCTCCTGATCTCCTAATTACATCATTCCCCCCCTTCTCCCTTACTCCTAACCCCCCTATTTTTCTTTAACCCTTAACTATATCTGTCCTCTTACATTTGTCTCTACTCGATATCCATGTCTGTTCTCTGACGCTCTTTTCACCATCCGCACTCTCTTACCTTCTCTCTGGTTGCACCTAACTGTATTAGCTGATAACCAAATCAGGTTACTGTCTGAATTCTGCCTTGTAAGTTGTACCCATTCATGAGGTGACAGAGATGAACTTTGTTCACACTTATTTCCTTTCTTGTAATAATACCTTGTATGTAGTGTTCGTATGTCAGTGTAAATGTTCCAGGACCTCCTTGTGAATGAGCTTGCTCAATGGAGTTTTCCTGCAATAAACTTGAACTTGAACTTGAAATGTATGCCCATTTACGGGATTCAGGGTCTCCAGAAATGCATGTATGGGCAGCGTTGGCACATTCATCATCCTTCCGTGCTGTACCTCTAACATGATCACCCACCCTTTTGTTAAATTTTCTTTTTATATGCCCCACATAAAAAGCTGAGCATGTGCAGGTGGCAAGATATGCATGTGTAGTATCACAGTCCATACATTTGGAAATTACATATTGCTTATTCATGTGGGGGTTAAGAAAGGTCTTTCTGGGTGTAATAAATTCCCGATTTGCACCTGCCACACCAGTGACAACCAGGTGGAAGTATGGTAGATCTAGCCCAGAGACTCAGGGATTGAGGTTACTCTGAGCGATGCACGGAACAAGCATACATCTGTTCCAGGAATACGAATAGGCAGGATCTTTTAACATCAGGCAGCACTACAGAGAGTGTGGATATTAGAAGACTAACTTCATCACTACCTGTACAGCAGTACTCAGTTAGGGGTGGTTGAAAGTACGTTAAGTAAAAATTGGCATATACTGAGTACTAAGCCTAAACTGTCCACATGGTGCAGCAGCCCCAGAATGGTTTACAGAAGGGTGTCCAATCTGGGAGAAAAAATTACACATTCTCCAACCTATTCCACATCCTACAAACATTTGGCTACCCACACTTCCACCTGGTTGTCACTGTGTAACGGGTGCAAATTCTGTGAATTTTTTTCGCCCAAGAGGGGTGATGTAGTTAAGGTCCTATCAAGAATGGAGGGTTTATGGATGTATAAGCTGGGGCAACCATGGGAATGGGACTCAATGATAAAATAGAATTAGGCCTATTTCTATAGAGTGTTCAGCTATATAGGCATTCATTTGCTGTAGTGCTTTGCTTTGCTGTGTTCTGTTAGTGTAGTCATATATACATATCTACTTACTGTCTAATGTTTCTTATATTTGTCTCTTACAGGTTAAGTAGTAATGCAATCAGAGCATTTGCCGTTATCTGATCAGTTTGCAGCCAAATCAACATCATGGTGTAGAGAAACAAGCATTTGTCAATGCCGAATGTTGTCTCACTGGCATTGGCATTGGTAGTGCAGGAGTTAGAGACGTGTAATAGGTATGGCAGTGAAGAACTGAACTGATGCCATCCCCACCCCCATCCTGCAAAGACTGACAGGTATTGGGGGTGTGCCTTAGGGTCATCAGCCATAACACTCATGCCATTTTGCCTCACCCTACCCTGTAGACACTGACAAGTGTTGTGGTGTGCTTTGGGGTCTTTGGGTCTTATACTTACCCCATTCCATAAGGAAATACACTGAGATGGGCGCAGTATAGGAGAATGGGGTGAACTTTAGGGCTGAACACTACAAGGCACACCTCGATGCCTGTCACTGGCTGCAGGATGTGGGTGGGGGGGTGGAATGGCATGAGCATTACAGTTAATTATCCCAAGTCACACCCCTGATGCCTGTCAGTCCTTACCAGGCAGGGTGTTACAGATGGAAACCCTAATGCCATAGGCGTTTGTTGGCATTTTCTCAAATTTTCAGCATGGGCTTCTTGTGACCCACCTCATGAAGAGTGGCACAGTCAGTTTGTTAGTGGGTATGGATTTGCACAGTGACTGTGCCATTTGGCAACACAGGCACGAAAACACATTTTGAGCAGGATGTGAAAAATGACAACTGTATTGTTCATGAAGAGGTGTAAAACAAGCATTTGTCAATGCCGAATGTTGCTTGCTTCTATGTGCTGTTTAGGTATTTGGAAGTCATTGGAGTGCAAATAGTGAAAATTTGCGAACTTACAAGCGGCATGAGGAACTCGCAACGCACACTCCAGAAACAGTCATTTTTAGAATTTTACCAATTTTCAAATATAGCCATTTTAAGATTCCTCTGCTCATGAACAGTGTCACTGTGATTTTGTTAATGTGTCCCATACATTGAGTTTATGCGCATCGACTGCTCCATTGCGCTACATGGGCGGAAACACGCTTTGGGTAGGATGTGAAAAATGACAGCTGTACTGCTCATAAGGAGGTGTGGTAAAATGGCAATGGTGAAAATCTGTAGTGGAAATATTGAAAATTCGCAAACCTACGAGCGTGCGTGGGAACTGTGCAACGCACGCTCGTAAAACAGTCATTTTTAGGAATTTTTTCACCAAATTTTCAACATAGCCATTTTAAGACCTCTGCTAATGAACAGTGACACTGTGATTTTCTTAATGTGTCCCATACATTGATTTCGCATACTGACTGCGCCATTGTGCGCTACATGGGCGGAAACACGTTTTGGGCAGGATGTGAAAAATGACAGCTGTACTGCTCATAAGGAGGTGTGGTAAAATGGCAATGTTGAAAATCTGGAGTGAAAATATTGAAAATTCATGAACTTAAGAGCCTGTGTAGGAACTGCGCAACGCACGCTCGTAAAACAGTCATTTTTAGGAATTTTTTCACCAAATTTTCAACATAGCCATTTTAAGACCTCTGCTCATGAACAGTGTCACTGTGATTTTCTTAATTTGTCCCATACATTGATTTCGCACACCGACTGCGCCATTCTGCGCTACATGGGCGGAAACACATTTTAGGTGAGATGTGAAAAATGACAGCTATACTACTCATAAGAAGGTGTGATAAAATGGCAATGTTGAAAATCTGGAGTGAAAAAATTGAAATTTCGTGAACTTACGAGCCTGCGTAGAAACTGCGCAATGTACGCTAAGTAAAACAGTAATTTTGGAATTTTGGCACAAATTTTCAACATGGGGTTTTGGACCCTTCTATGAATGATGTCACTGTCATGGAGGTATTCCAGGTCCGGCGGGTGATTTCGCAGTCACTCAGCAGTCACTGCACTAAATCACCCTTAGGCCCAATAACGCCATGACAGTGACATCATTCATGAGAAGGAGTCCCAAAACCCCATGTTGAAAATTTGGTGTAAAATTCTAAAATGCCTGAGATATAACAAAGTTGAAACCCCTATCTAGCCCATTATACAGCTTACTGGCATTTTCTCCGTCGCGGCGGTTTTGAAGAGTGCAGACGTGTTCCCGGTCCACAAGATCATCGCGCTGGAGTCCGGAGGTAAGTATGGGGTGAGGGGGTGTGGGAGGCTGGAGTGCGCGGTGGGTGGGTGCGGGTTGTGGGGGTTGGGAGGCGCGCGCGGGACCGTTTTGTTTTACAGGTTAAAAAAAAAAAAGAGCGTTGTGGGACCGTTTGCTACGCTGGGGTGGGCTCCCAGCATGGCACAAGGACATTGGAGGCGTTCAGCCGACGGGGATTGGGCACCCTCGTCGGGCCATGGGAAGTGATTGCCACGCTGGGGTGGGCCCCAGCGTGGCACAAGGAGGGGCGTTCAGCGGATTGACACCCCGCCGGCAAAGGATGCTTGCCACGCTGGGGTGGGCTCCCATGGCACCTACTACTGGGGGCAGGATGAGCTCAGCCGACGGGATTGGGCACCCGCCGGCTATTAGTGCTTGGGGAGCTGCGGAGCAGCCAACAACTTATCGGTGCTCACTGAAGCATAGCTCCTTTCAATCAGAGTGTTACTGCATTTTGGAGCGTATTCATACATAGCTCCAAAATGCATTGGCTTACAGGCGGCGCCTGCCAGCACACTGACTGAATTGGAGGAGGAGGTGACACACCTCCAAAATCTCCGATGATGGCACTATGTTTCTTGCACATGCGTGCAAGCAACATAAAATGGCAACTTTGAAAATCTGGAGTGAAAATATGAGAAATTGGTGAAGTCTATAAGCATGCATAGAAACTGATGACACGTCTGCATTCCAATTATTTTGGGGATTTTTTAACCATATTTTCAACATAGGCATTTTAGGACCTATGCTCATGAACCGTGGCACTGTGATTTTGTTAATCTGTCCTAAAAGTTGATTTCCACAGTGACCACGCCATTGTGTGCCACAGGAGTGAAAACACATTTGGGGCAGGATGTGAAAAATGACAGCCGATTGTTCATAAGGAGGTGTGAAAATGCCAGTGTTGAAAATCTAGCATGAACATATTGCAAATGTGCAAAGTTACAAAGGTCGTGGAAATCAAGCAATGCATGCTTGTAACACAGTCACTTTATGGGCTTTCATCACCAGATTTTCAACATAGGCATTTTAGGACCTCTGCTCATGAACAGTGTCACTGTCATTTTCTTAATTTGTCCCTAAAACTGATCTCCCACAGCGACTGTGCTATTCTGCGTTGAAAGTGTGAAAACACATTTCGGCCAGGATATGTAAAATAACAGCTATACTGTTCATATGGAGGTGTGGAAAAATGCCAATGTTGAAATCTGGAGTGAAAATATTACTAATTCGTGCGTGGAAACTGCGCAATGCACACTCATAAAACAATCATTTTTTGGATTTTTCACCAAATTTGCAACAAAGACTTTTTGACAGCCCACCTCATGAACAGTGGTACTGTCTTTTCATTAATCGGGCCTGAAAGGTGATTCCATGCAGTGACCGCAAAATGACCTTTCGGGACCTAATAACGCCATGACAGTGACTGAATTCATGAGAAGGGGTCCCAATAACCCCATGTTGAAAATTTGGTGTCAAAATTCCCAAAAATGCCTGATATATGCACCAAAGCTGAAAAAATCCTATTTATGCCATTATGCAGCTTACCGGCATTTCTTCAATTCATGGTCGGCTTTAAAGAGTGCAGACTTGTTCCCGGTCCACCGAAGATCATCGCGCTGGATTCCAGAAGTAAGTATGAGGTGAGGGGGATGTGGGGAGGCAGGGTATAGAGGTGAGGCGGGGTTGGGGAAGGAGAGATCATGGGACCGCTTCTTCTTTTACAGGAAAAAAAAAAAAAGATGAGGATCGGTTTTCTTTCTGTTTGTTTGGTACACTGGGGTGGGCTCCCAGTGTACCACCTGCATTATGGGAGACTGCAGCTGATGGGGATTGGACCCCCCCATTGGCACAGAAACAGGTGGGTGGGGGTGTGTGCATGATGCCAAAGGGAATTGGGCACCTCCTCAGCACACAGCACAAATGGGGGTTGGGAACATTATGCCAACAGGATGTGGGCTCCCCCATCAGCAAATTGGACTGAGCAAGGGGGACTGAAGCTGATGGGGGTTGGGCGCCCCATTGGCAAAGAAAGACTGGGGGGGCATGATGCCGAGGGGGATTGAGCACCCTTGGCACAGAATTGGAATGGGAGGGGGATTATGTCGACTAGAGTGTGCTCCCCATCGGCAAATAAGGTGGGTTGGAGCATGCCGACAGGGGAATTGGGCACCCCTGAAGTCGGCACTGTGAGCAGCGGCAGTCAGTGCTGCCATATTTCTCGAACTTCTTCACCAGGAAAGGCATGTCAGGAGTCATGTTACTGTGCCGCTGCATGATGAGCTTGGCTCTCATTGCAGTGGCACTTTTCTTAGACCTGGTGGCCACTTTATATGTTGCTGGTGTCAGCGCCTGCATGCTGGCTGATTAGGGAATGAGGGATGTGCCTACTGATGCATGCCCTGCATTCGGCCACAGTGACCGCACCTCCAAATCCGCTACTACTGCAATATGTTGGCTGGCGCGCAAGCATGAGCCAACATAAACATTTGGTATCCAATAAACTTGATGTTCAGATCACAAATCACTTGTTGGTTTTTATTCACATTCCTTTCTCCTGTCCCTTTAATTAGACAGTACTTGATGGGTTTCATGGGTGAGTGTCTTAATCTCTTGACAATACGTATTTGTGGCAAATTTTGGAACATCCTCAAAGAAGTCGAAGGTCAGTCCACTGCAACACCCCTTCCAAACAAAATTGTGTCTGATGGTACCACCTATACGGACAAAACTGATATACTAGGAAGCTTAATGATCACTTTGTTAGATTGCAGGGGCTTGCCTTGACACTTCACCTATCAGCAAACTTAGCCCGGCAAGAGACTACGCTTGTTGGCTTCACTGATAATCACAACCATAACCAACCGCATCCCACCCCTTCAGCTTCCTCAATACGTTCAAGCAAATGGAGGACCTCCTCCTTTCTCTGAATACAAAAAAGTGCGGGTGCTGATAATATTGAACCTTACTTCCTAAAGCTTGGCCATACCTATCTGACCACCCCCATTACAACACTTATTCAACACCTCTCTGATTCAAGGTGAGCTACCTGTCTTGTGGAAACTGCCCACATCCTACCATTATTCAAGACTGGGGATCCGAGTGATCTGAACAATTACTGGCCTATTTCTATACCATCCGTCCTCTCTAAATTACTTGAAAAAATTGTCAGCATCCAACTTAGAGAACATTTGGATTCACAAAAGTTGCTAAACCCGGCTCAGTCCGCTTCAGAGCCAAACACAGTACAATATCGGCTCTTGCCAAGTAACTACAGACTGGCAAACGGTTGGATTCTAAGAAGCATGTATTTGCCCTCTTCCTTGATCTAAGTAAGGCCTTCATACTGTGGATCATACCATCATGCTTACTGCACTGAGTAACATCGGACTTGATAGTTCTGCCATTAAATGGTTCACCAGCTACCTAACCAATAGGTTACAACAAGTCAAAGCCATAGGAGATCTGTCCCCACAAAGATCCTTATTACAAGGAGTCCCACAAGGCTCCATCCTGGGCCCTATCCTCTTTGCAATATACATTAATAATCTGGACTCGCAGCTGGGCACAGCAAATGTGCACTTATTCGCAGATGATACTGTACTCTATACCACAAATTCATCCTTGGATCTGGCCCATGAGTACTTACAGAAAGACTTTGTGACCCTCCAATACAACCTTCTCACTCATAAGCTCCTCCTCAATGCCAAAAAGATTAAAGCAATGCTTCTCTCACCAAAGTCTACTTATGGATGTCCACATATCACACAGATCCGAACACTCTTAAATGAACCCCTTGAAGTAGTTGACACCTTTAAATACCTAGGGTTCTGGCTGGATAACAAGCTCAACTTTCTATGCCATTTAAATGAAACCTTGAAGAAACTAAGACAGCAATTAGGTTTATTCTATCGCATTAAACACCTACTCACATTAGAAGCCAGAATGAGACTAGTACAAACTACATTCCTACCTATACTGGACTACGCTGACTTCCTTTACAGTCATTGCCCATCAAAGATGCTAAACAAACTGGACATCCTTTACCACCGGGCTTTAAGATTTATCTTAAATCTACCCCGTGGTACACATCACTGTCGTCTATACCAGGTTTCGGGGTGGACCTCACTCTCAACTAGAAGAAAAAGGAATGCTCTCCTCTGGTTTTTTAGAGCATTATCTGATAACCTCCCTGCATACATCTCGAACATCTTCAAATGGGCTAAAGGTTCCTATGGCCTGAGACGCTTCTCCTTAATCTGCTTCCAGATTCCTAGAGTGAAAACTACCCTTGGCTCAGCAGCAATCAACTTCTCACTTCTATCACTTTGGAACACTATGCAAGACTCATTAAAATTATCCTCACTTCCAAGCATTTTCACATTCAAAGCTCTATTAACGGATTAACTGAAGGAATCATGCAACTGTTTCAGATGCCAATGACCCCTAAGCCTCGGGTGCCACTCTCAAATCCTACGCCTATGTATCTCATCCACCTCACTTTCCTCACAACAGAAACCTAGGACCTACAACCTTAGTTCCCTTAATCCAAGATGACCCTGCCTATTCTCTACCTTTTACCTATTCTGGCCTCCCTTTTGGCTGCCTACTCTTTCACCCCAATTTCTACCCTATTCCTTAATACCTCCTTATTTTTTATCATTTAGGTATGAGCTGTTAGTCAGCGGAGACTATATGGGATTGTTGTCTCTTCTCATTTCAGTAAAGCTTATCATTATGTACCTTTGTATGTTAATTATGTTGACCGGTATGTACAGGCTCATATTGACCGGCACCTTCACAATGTTCTTTTTTTTTTTTTTTTTTGCACCGTTGTCCACCGTAATTGTAATCTTATGAACTGTACTGTATTGTATTTATGCCCAGGACCACCTTGAAAATGAGCTTGCTCAATGGTGTTTATGCCTGGTTAAATAAAGTGATTGATTGATTGATTGATTGTGCGAAACATTGAGGTTATTCATGGGTGGGTCAGCTACTTTGTACCTTTGTAAGCACCGTCTGCACATTAAATGTTTTATAGCATACTATTTGACTGGTGCATTTTTCCCCTCATGTAACAATTGTTAAAAGTGACACATTGTAGTACTAGTACTGGCTTTGTTATTTCTTACCCCTACCAGACTATCATCTCCCCATTCCTTTCCTTTCCTTTCCTTTCCCTGAGGCCCCTACTAAATCCACATGCCTGTCCTACCCTTGCTTGACCCCAACTACCTTTTTTACTGACCACTTAGCTGGGCAGTCTATTTCACTTTTGCTACACTCTCTCTGAAAAGGGATAATCTTCATGTCCTTTTTGAACCTCTCTCCCTACCAGTTTCCTTGGGTTTGCTCCTCGTGTTTGTGTTTACACTCTAAAAACTGCACACTGCTGTTAACCTTGTTAATCCCTGAAGAAACCTGAATGTTTCTATCATGTCCCCCACGCCCAATGGTCTCCAGCAAGTATATGTTCAGATCCTTTTGCCTTTCACTATAGGACCTCCCTGTTACCTCTAAATCATTTTGTAGCCCTTCTCTGTACCACCCTGTTTTGTCCTTCTTCAGGTGTGCGAGTCCAGAACTACATGCATTACTCTGGGTGTGGCCTTACTAGGGATGTGTACTGGGCAGTATCAGCTCCTTATGTTAACTATGGATTCCACTGCCAATGCATCCCAACATTTCTTTGGCCTTGAACTTCCACTGTCATAACCTGACCCCTGTCTCAATCTGTTTAGAATAGATCCTCTTCATTACCCTCATGCCTTTCTCGTAGTGCACCCTCCTGCAGATTTGTGTGTAATCTGCAAAAAGGCATAATGTGCACAGTACACTTTTGCTAATTAAGAATAATGCACAACAGGGTGTGTGTCATGCTGGGACAACATCACGCTTTGCATGGCTGGGCATGAGGTTGCAGGCCAAGTGTTTCCAACACCTGAGAATTGATGTTACAGCACGACACACACCATGGAGTGCATTATTCTGATTATAAAATGGCTCATTTGTAAGAAAAAAAATTTAAATAATTAAAACTAGATTTTTGTAATTTTATTTAGTGGGTAAGTACACTTATAAAAATAGTGCTGATTATTTGTTTTGCCCAGTAGGTGGAGCTGTTGTCATGTTACTGTGTCTCTGTGACTCTGCCTCCCCAACCTTTCTTCCGTCTTGCACACTTGTTGTTCTCTGCTCCCCACCTGTATTTCTGTTGTCCTGTATCTTTTTCTCTCACGACTCCTCTCTTAGTTTTTGATTTCCAGGAAGCTACCCGTCCACCCCCCCCCCGCTCTGTGTTGAGATCGCAGTGACAGTCTGCCCTGTAGTTCTCCCAGTACAGCCGCCATCAGTTTTGTACCAGGAGAAGAAAAAGAAAGAGAACATAAAGAGAAAAAATGGTGAGTAACTGAAGCGCAGTGCACTTTTGAACATGTTCTCAGACTGTTCAAGGTGGGTAAGAAGAGCTGATGCCAATCGGAGAGGCTAGAGCTGAAGCCAATTGCAGTAATGACTTTATGTCAACATTTACTTTAGTTTTACAAAAATGAAGCAATGTGATTTGGAATGTGTTCTTGTAACAGGTTCGACAAGTTATTTAAATTTGAAAAGTGTTTTCAATTGTTTTGTGACACCGCCAGTCATTTTATAATGTCACATATGTAGATGTTAAAATGAACTGGCCTCAGGACTGATCCCTGAGGTACCCCACTACCAACCTTTCTTATGTCTGACAATTCCCCATTTTGCACCACCCTTTGAGTGCTTCCTCCTACATAATTCCAAACAAAGGTGGTTAGCCTCTCCCCAACAGCCAGGTCCTACAACTCTCTGACCAGCTTTCTGTGTGGCATGGAGTCAAATGCCTTATTTATATCCAGCTACAGTATGTCCACAACCAGGTCTCTATTACCCTAGTCACCCAATCAAAAAAGTCAATCAGGTTCATCTGGCAAGATCTTCCCTCCACAAATCCATGCTGCCCCTTGTCCTGAAACACACTTGCCTCCAGGAATTCCACCAGCCTTTCCAATTGTTGATAATTGCAGCCATGCACTGTTTACCGCATGGTTCACTTCTCTCCCAATTCCCCAATTCCTACAGTGGGTGCACCTGACTTTAACCCAAAGGTCATGATTGGCTGGTACCTAACCAAGGAGTTGGGTCAGAATCAAGTCTTGCTATACGTTCACTCTCAAAGAATCACTCCTCCTTCAATTCTTGCTTCTTCATGCCTCAGGGGCTCCAGTCATCAATCCCCACTTTCTATCCACACAACTCCTTCTATCAGAATAAAACACCTACATTCTGCTAATGTCAGTTAGCACCAGCCCTTCACGATTAATCTCAGGAATAACAACAGCTTGCTGACTCTAAAGCCCAGATTGCTGAAGCCTCATCCCTTTTACAGGGGAATTTTCCCCTTGTCCAGTTGATGGAAACTGTGTGAACAAACCATGCAGTGTTCCATTCCCCGAGTTTGCAACCGAGCAGTATGCAGACTCAGGTTTCTTACTGGTTAGAGTTCACAGGCAACATTCCAATGTCTTTGATTCCCTGAAAAAGCAGAAATTCTTAGGTCAAACAGTGGGCTCAGGATAGTCTCATCATATTTGTTGCTGTCTTACGACTCCACCTCCAGCACTTCCTGGTATCCCGAAGAAGTACAGATGTTCCCCGTACTCACAGTTTCATCATTACTAATGAAATCTCAGAATTCTTAGGGTAGAAATCATGGGGGTGGGGTAACAGTTTCATGGGCCTTCAGAATAGGGATACTTAGAACTGAACAGTTCTAATCAATAGGATTTTGTAGGGATTTAGGGAATTTTCATTCTGAATGTTATTTTGGGACCCTATAATCAGAAACAGAATCACAATTGGAATCTTAAATCCTATTTCCTAAAATCTAAATGTTCATTTCCAATTTAAATTTATTATTTTACCTTTTAATTTTTAGTATCTTCAGACTGCAATTCTGAAAATCCTAATTCCAAAAACCGGATCGGATTCTGATGATTCAAATTCCATATCCACAATTTCAAACATCTATTGTTCAAACTATGAATGGAAATATTACTAAAAGCTCCTCTTTTATAAGTTGCTCACTTTATATAATAGTATTTGCAGATTCATGCTATATGTACCCAGACTTACTCACTATTGTATATTGTACTTCTGAGTGGGCATCCAGCCACTCCAGGACAGATGGACATACCTGCAGTACAATCAACTCATCAACGTAACGTACAATAAAGAACCCAAGACTTTCTAATATCTACTACAGATACAAAATGGCCACTACAATCTACACTTTGCAGCCACCAATGTAGTCATGATCCCCAGGACTAAAACAAAAATTAGTGAACGAACGTTCAGCTACCAGGGCCCATGGCTATAGAATAAAGTACCACTTACTGCTCAAAATAAGACAAACTATGCACAAGTTTAAAACAGCCTTGTAAACTACCTTACTTCCTTCTCATTATGTAACTGCTTTAGAGTCTGACCACGATCACTGCTGCTGTAAAAACTAATGTCATTGCATGACCTGCAGTCCTAAAACTGATCCCAGTTTAGTGTTTTCATATGTCTAGATGTCACATACTGCCCAACTGTCATGTGTCTGTCACACTGATGCACTTTGATAAACTTGGATTTCTGTGTTGTGGCTGAAAAATGGACTTGGGTCTCAATCCACTTTACCCAATTAGCAATTAATAAATAAAATAAAATTATAATGAATAACAGAATAGTTTCAGACTCAGATTTTGGGGGGATATAGTCTAGAACCTGTTCTATTTAATATGTTCATCTGTGACATAGGGGACGATATCTGGGGCATGTTGTGCCTCTTTGCTGATGACACACAGGCCTGCAGTGGCACGGTGTCATTCTGCTGCAAACAAAAACAGTGCATCTACAAATGTCACATACAACACAGCGCTGAGCACAACAGGGTCAGATAAAAAAAAATGACTCAACCCCAAACAACGTGCCCATTGAAAACAATGGGACTTTACATTTGTTGTGGGGGCCTTCGCCCCCTGCACCCTGGGGACTTTGCCCCCAAACCCCTCCGGAAGGTGGACTTCAAGGATGGGGAGAAACTCAAGAGGGGGGAAACTTTTTTTTTAAAACCTTCAAAAGTAGTAGCATGGGGAGATCTGGGGGGGGGACCGAACCATGGTCTCCTGATTACGCCATGTGCTGGTGTTTAGCCACTCCACCACAGGAGCAGCTTGACCAGACACCCAGCACACAGCAACTTAGCATTTCCTAAGTGATGCATAGAGCAACAGGGGTAGCGATAATTCACTTCCACTATCATACTCCTGTCACTCTAAATACACGCGTGGTCTAGCCTGTGTGGTTATTGCAGCGCAGTTCCAGTTGTGGGATATTGACCCGGTACCACCTGCGTCAGGGTAGATTGCAAGGAAGGGGTGTGGGAGCTCATGAGGGACCTAGAGAAGCTGGGGAGATGGTCTGAGATCTGGCTGTTGAGATCCAATACCAAGAAGTGCAAGGTAATGCACGTAGGGAAACAGAACTCATGTGTGGGACACAGGATGGGAGGGGTAAGACTGGCCATTTCATCAGAAGAGAGGGATCTGGGGATCATAATCAGTGACTCCCTCAAGGAAACAAGTCACTGTAACAAAGCATACAGCAAGACATTAAGGATGCTAGGAGGTGTATAGGGAGGGTGTTTTTTTTTTTTTTGATAGGAGAAACAAGCTGATTCTGCCCTATACAGATCTCTTTTGAGGCCTCATCCAAAGTACTGTGCTGCTTTCTGGAGCCCACACCTGAGGAAGGACATAGAGAGGCTGGAGTCGGTGCCGAGGAGGATCACCAAGAGGATCCAGAACCAGCATGGCAGATCATAGGAGGAATGGCTAGTGGCCCTGAATATGTGCTCGTTGGAGGCCAGGCACAAGATGGGGCCCGGGGACATGATAGAAACATTTAAGTTTCTGTATAATATATACAGGGTGAATAGTAAGAACCAGTTTGTAAGGACTAGGGAAGCAGACTCCATGGGGCATGACTGGAGGTTGGTGGGGGGACAAGTTCAAAAGAGACTTGAGGAAGTTTTACTTCAGAGAAAGGGTGGTGGAACAGACTGCTGGTGGAAGTGGAGGGGGCAGCTACCATAAATGGGTTTACACATGACTGGGACAGGGCAAAGGGACTCACAGTCCCTAGGGGAGGCAACAAGGGACAGAGGGATAAGGGTGTGGTGGAACAGGGAGACAGCCCACCAGTACAGTAGGTCAGTGGGGTGAGGTAGTGTAGCATGGGCAGACTTGATGGACCCTCGGTCTTTTTGTGTCATCAGAGTCTAAGTTTCTGTGTTTCTGAGTTCTGCAGATCCTTAGCTCTGTTTTTTGCCAGTGACCACCCGTTCATCATTCAGGATCCCCATAAAACAGGCAGCGAGAGGAGCCAGACAAAAAAAAAAGACTGAAAAGTAAAAATCACCACCCACCACCAGCACCCCACCACCTAATAAAATGTAAAATCAGTTCCCAAACAACATGTAACCTTTCAACACAGATGACATTAAAAAAAATTGTTTTGTGATGACAAGTCCAAGTGTGTTTGAGAGCTCTGAACAGAGCCAGCTGTAAAGGCAGCATGCAGAAACACTGCTGAGAGAGACAGGGAGAGATTCATGTTCTCTGAATGGTGCCAGAAGCCTCATGCAAGTACAGCTGGCGACAAGCTGGAGAAACCTCCCTCCCTCTGCTTCCCACATCACAGGCAGCTGGATTAGCTCACAGGCTGTTTGTGGACATTTCCAAACTTGGTTCCAGACACTAGACAGACTAGTTTACTGTATTTTTTAACAATAAAAAAAAAAGTTTCAGTCATTAGACAGCACATTTAGCTCTTGCCTCACACGCATGATTTATCTAATAACAACTAATGGGAGGTAATCATCAGCATGCCAAAATGTGTGTGGCGTCTATGCAATGTGAACGTGGATGTCTGCAAGTGTAAGTACAAGGCAGGGATAGGTGGACCAGCTGTGTGGCAAATCAGTACCACTCACCCCCACCTCTGAACTGGCTTGCCCAGACTCAAGTCTGGAAATCTGATTCTGATTTGACCCAGTCAAGTCTGTTGACCAGGTTGGATATACCAGTGGCCTGGTTCTGACCCGGTCTGGATAATTTAAGTGGTTTGAGAGCTTTAGTCATTGAGCAAACTGCTAGTGAAGAAATATAAAATCATTTTTTTTTTAATCTTCTATTTCTGCTCTCCCTACCTCCAGACTCTCTCCAGCATAGGCATCTCAGTCATCGGTAAGTCCCGTCCTGCCTGGAGTGCGGTTCACACGATTCCAGTTGGGAGGCTATCCCCCATCGTCCGCTTGGCATACCCAAGCCCCTGGGTCTATGTCCTCTGGGGAAGGACCGCCATCTCCTCCGGCACCCTATCTGCAGGATTGGTGGGGCAGCCTGCAGGGGGGAGCCGGAATGTGCATCCTTATGCCTGGCGGGGGACGTGGGGCTGATGCCACTGGCCCTGCCTTCACCTGCTGGAGGGGGAGGGATTTTCTACTTTATTTCTCCCCCAATGAGGGCAGTGCAATGTCACCCAGCCTGTTACGTGTGCACTCCCACACACGTCCAGAGGGTGGCCGCCCAACGTTGTAACCCTTTCATTTGGTCCTGCAGCTGTAGTACACCCAGCCATCGCTGGGTGTCGCTACTTGTGTGGGACAGTCCCCTTTCCCCTGCCCAGGAGTGGAGAGGAGAGCAGTCTACGGATGCTCAATCCTCTCCTCCCCGCTGACCCCCAATGACTCGGGCTCATTCCCGAACCTGGGTCGCCGGTGTGGCGCGAGGTGTGGCCTCCAGTGCCTCAACCCTCAGCGCCACTGGGCTGGGCTAAAATAAATATTTAAACATGAAATGACATAGTATAAAGAATAAGCTCATTAAGGTGGAGTAGAGACAATGTGGGTTCTGTCACGTGACCCATCCAGATCTGCTCCAATAAGTTCTAACCTGGTTTGGAAAATGTACTGTACACTTGGCTGGCAAATCAGAGTAAATCAGAACAGTTTTTGGGAAAAGACCAGAATCAGAACCAAGTCACAGCTAGCCTGCCCATCCCTTGTCAGAATCATATCTGGGTCAAAGTTGACTCATTTATCCTGAGTCAGAATCAGAACTGGGTCATTGACAAGCTGTTGATGTCTAGTCAGAATCAGGCCTAGGTCACAGCTGACCTGCCCTGCTAGAGAGAGAGTCAGAACTGCGTCACTGCCGAACCACCTGTCCCTATTCAGAATCAGAACCATTTCACAGCTGACCCACCTATCTCTACTCAGAATAAGAACACAGTCACTATTGACCCACCTATCCCTAGTCAGAATCGGAACCGTTTCACAGTCGACCCACCCATCCCTACTACTGCTGACCTGCCTATCCTGAGTCAGAACCAGAAGTTTCACAGCTGACCCATCCATTCCTAGTCAGAATTGAAACCAGGTCACAGTCAATCCGCCCATCCCTAATCAGAATTTAGGATGCATAAGACTAAGTTTTCCCTGTTGCAGCAAAGAGGTGATGTTGCCAGTGTACAAGTCATTGGCTAGACCACACCTGAAGTACTGCATGCACTTTGGGAACTCCCACCTAAAGAAGGACAGAGAGAGGTTAAGAGACTCTCCAAAGTATGGCTATGAAAAGGATCCAGGGGCAGCAGGGACCTATTAGAAGAGATTGGACTGTCTTAAAGGGAAACAGTCAGCACAAAGGGCCCCACACTCAAGTGTGGGGGCTGGTCCCAGTAAACACTTTGTGTGCAAAAACATTTTGGTTTATTTACTGTTTATCATAGTACAGTATGTTGTATCAGACTAATTTTGTTTACTTCTAGGCTGACATCTTCTGTTACTACAAATCTCAGAATCCCCTGCAGCTGACATCAGAGCAGTAGGCAGCAGTGGGAGATTCAATAGCCTGTAGTGCATGTTTAAGCAATAAGGCACAACAGGGTGTGGGTTAGTGGGGGTTTACCCACGTCTTGTGTGGTGTGTCATGAGGCGCAGCCGAGTGACTTAACCATACAAGAAGTGGGTAACCTCAATAACTCATACCCTAGGAGTGCCTTATTACGATTATACAAATGGACCCATGTGTAAAATAAATATAAAATGTGTTTAGTTATGTTTTTCATAACTGCAATTCCTAAGCCGTGGGTAATGCAGGATTTACCCACGGTCATGTGTTATGTTTTGACCAATGAGGTTACAGGATTTTCACACACTATCATTATATAATAGAGCTTTTATAATCTCTGATCAGATGTCTTCTAGTTCTGCTTTTCTCCAGGGGCTTTTGTGACTGTACTTAGAGCAAGGAGGACAGTGAGACCAACGAAAGAAAAAAAGATCAGAGCTTATATAAATGTTAATTTAGATTGCAGGCTATGGAATCTCCCACAAAAAAACAAATTCTGGCAAGAGCCGATAGAGCTGTGAAGCGCTACCAAGTGACGAACGTTGCACGTGTGTGTAGAAATTATTCAACGGCCAGATGTAACTTGGCCATATGTTGAAGGTGTTGCACCAGATTTTCAACATGGCCTTTCTTGGACCCCTCCTTATGAACAGTGGCAGTGTCATTTTGTTCAATTGTCCCGAACGGTGATTGCGCAGCCCAAACGCGCTATTCTGTACCACAGGTGTGAAAACATGTTTCAGACAGGTTGTGAAAAATGACAGCCGTACTGTTGTGAAGGAGGTGTACAAAAATGGCAATGCTACAAATGTGAAGTGAAAATATTAAAAATTAGCGACATTAGGGGCGTGCGTAGAAAGTGCGCAACACACGATCATAATGCAGTCATTTTTTGGACTTTTTTCACCAAATTTTCTCATTACCTTTTTTGGACCCCTCCTCATGAACAGTGCCAGTGTCATTTTGTTCAATTGTCCCAAAAGGTGATTGCACAGAGCAAGCACGCTATTCTGTGGCACAGGTGTGAAAACACATTTCGGACAGGTTGTGGAAAATGACAACTGTACTGTCTTAAAGGAGGTATGCAAAAAATGGCAATGTTACAAATGTGGAGTGAAAATATTAAAAATTGGCGACAATACTGCCACCGCCACCATCACCACCAGGAATGTTACTAAAACAGACAGCCTCGGCGCTAATGAACCGACTAGCTTGAAGACGCTCTTTCTCCAGCTCCTCAAGATGCTGCAAAATAAGTGAATTTTAAACTATCAAAAGCTAAGTAAAAGTTATTTAAAACCAAAGGGAAGTTATTAGAAGGCAGGATGGATAACTACATGGTATCTACTGCGGCGAAAAACACGCATACCACCGGCAAAAGCCAGAAGAAGCAACCGCAGGTTTCATGGGGGAAAATACAGGCTGCATATCTCTCTCGGCTGGAGAAGTTAGTGCACTAAGCCGCGAGGTGACTAAACAAGTCCTTGCTGCATTGGAGCCTAGGTTGACTAGTCTTGCCACCAACTTTGACCTTAAACTGCAGGAGCTGGTTGATTTACATGCTACTCACACTACAAGACTGAATGAAGCAGAGTAGCGAATTTCCGACCTAGAGGACACGACTGCCTCTTTACTAGAGCATGTCACGGTGCTGCAACGGGAGTTGGAAGAGCTCAAAGAACTGCTTGACTACCAGGAGAACTATCATCGCTGCCTGAATTTGCGCCTAAGAGGGCTCCCAGAAGGGCTGGAGGGACTGAATGTGATTGATTTCTGCACTAAGGTTTTGCCAGAGCTGCTCGGTCTCTCACCAAAAAATGGTTGTCTGAAGCTTGAAAGAGCCCACAGGGCTGTCACGCCAAGACCTGCACCGAATCAACCTCCATGGCAGATAATTATGAGGTTTCATTACTATCCAGATAGAGAAGCTATCCTGGAAGCCTACTGAGAGCACCCTTAGATTCAATATGAGGGCCATCATTTCTTTCTTTCACAAGATTACTCTGCATGCTTGTTAAAGTGCCGTTGGGCCTTCAACTCTGTAATGGCACAGCTGCATGAGACTAAGGTCGAATGTTATATGCTCTATCCGGCTACCTTTAAAATTAAACATGAGGGAATTGTATACTCCTTTTGGGAAGTATCCAAGGCAGAAAGCTTTGTCAGTGATCTTAAAAAGAAAATCGGCTGATTTGAGCTGGATGCATTTGCATCGCTTCTCGTCTACATGAGGTAGATTACCTGGATGATCTGGATTAACAATTTAAAAGACAGAGGTACTGGTGGTTTTTCTATCTCCTTCTGTTTTGGAACTGACTGATGATTATGATGGGCACAATGGCGCCGGTTAGAGAAGGAGATGTCCGTTGGACAAATTGGGAATGATACTTTATTGAATCCTGAACTGGAATTTTTCATCTCCCTGACGCCTATTGAAGAAATGGACAGAACTGTAGTCCTTGTTATGGAACCGAAGCCTAGCGCTATGGATTTTTTTTCTTATATAACTTGGAACCGCATATTATACATTTTTTTCCAGGGGACTTCTGTTTGATTTAATCTATATGCTGGCTTCACTTCAGTGTTAATTATAGTAGACCCTGATAGAAGGGTCATAGCTGAGCTTTGCATTTCCTGGGGGAATTTGTAGGGGGGATTCTCAATGAGAGTATTCTAAGTGTTATTAAGATGGGGACAAGTGCCGGCCCGGTGGCGCTGAGGGTTGAGGCGCTGGACGCCACACCTCACGCCACGCTGGCGACCCGTGTTCGGGAACGGGCACGGGTTGCCGGGGGTCACAGGGCGGAGATGGATCGAGCGTCCGGAGGACTGCTCTCCATCTCCGGTGGATTTGGTCGGCCGGTGCTTGTCTGATCACAAGCGAGGCTGGGGATCAACAGCACGAGTCGCAAGACAAGGGAGTATGGACGCGGCAGACGCTTGACTAGTCTGCACATCGGAGCATGCGCCACTCAGTCACTGGCGCTCATTGCACACCATGGCCCGTGGGAGAAAAAACAAGAAAATGGGTGTCGGCTGCACTGTGGTTCCTTGTGCCATTCCTGGAGGGCGCTTCCTGGCATCGATCCGTTGTGGTGGGTCAGTGGCTCCTCCACCACACTGCCGTGAAGGGTGAGTAGGTGCAAGTGCGGAAGGAGGGGGTCTCATGTCCGGGATGGCGCCTGGGGAACAATGCAGTGCGGGGGTTGTAGCCGGAGCTCGAGGAGAAAAATAAACACCCAAAACAAAAAGATGGGGACAAGTGTGAGATAAATTGCTGGTGTGAATAGAGGGACTGGAGTAGGGGAAGAACAGATGGGGTGGCCGGGGAGAGGGATACAGCGCTCTTTTTGGACTGTGCTGTGCGCCCTCTGCTGAGGCAAGCTCTGACCTGGTTCATTGATTTGGGGATTCACCCCCTCGCTATTATTATTATGCTTATATATAAATTACCAGCTATTTCAACCTATGTTTAAGCTATAATCCAATGAGGGTAGGATTGTCTAGAATCTCCAATGATGTATGGAGGGAATATTGTTCTTATCAATGTCTATCCTGCATCTGTTTCAAGGTATGGGGGTTTCTAAAAGATATGTATTGATAGTTACAACTTGTATTTTTTATAACAAATTGAGGCGGCTTGGGGGAGGAGGCGTTTGCTCGATAGAGGGAAGGGAATGTAAAATCTCTGCTTCTCGCAGTTACTGTTACAAAGGGGAATGAGGTATGCTAAGGGGCGAGGTGGGGGAAAGAGGAGGGAGTGAGGAATGGTTGTACATAGTTCTAGTTCTACTTACTGTTTGTCTGTTCTTTTATGACTCACTACTACTTCTAAGATCCAAATATAATACCAATTCAGCGTTGTGGTTGGGGAGGAAGAGAGATACAGGCTTGTTGGGTGGGGAAATGCCCACGGTTGAAGTATGGCTAGCTTGAAAGACCTGACCATCTTCTCCTGGAATGTTAGGGGAATAGCCACTACTGTTAAGTGCACAATGTTGTTGACAGCATTAAAGTGCCAAAACACTCAAGTTGCTATGCTACAGGAAACCCATCTCACAGATCAGGAGCATGCTAAGTTAAAGAGAGGGTGGGTAGGGGAATGCTATTCAGTGGCCTTTCAGTCCCATAAACGAGAGGTGGCTATTCTTCTGCATAAAAAGTTACCATTCCAGAAGGAGAGGATCGTGGCTGATCCAGAATCTGGGTGATACATCTTTGTGGTTGGAACAATACAAGGGGAAAGAGTTACGCTTGGGAGCGTGTAAGCCCCAGCTGTACACGACACAACTTTCTATAGATCTTTAATGGCCTTGTTGGTTGCAGAGCAATTCCCAAATGTGTTACTAGGGGGAGACATGAACTGCTTGTTCAACCCAACTCTGGACCATTCGAAAGATAGAGGGTCCCCAAAAGGTGCCATTCGGGAGTGGTTGGCGGAAATGAGTGACCTAGATCTAATTGATGGGTGGTGAACTGCTAACCCCACGACCAGGGAATATACCTTTTTCTCACACCCATATCGCACATGGTCCTGACTAGATTACATTCTACTCCCTCGGACTTGGTATTTCCGAGTCAGTTGTATTAAACACAGCCCGATCCATGTATCGGACCACGCGATGGTTACATTGACACTGAGGTGGGGAGGAGAGAGACATATTCCATCGACGTGGAGATTTCCCAACTATTTGCTAGCTAATAAGGATTTTTATTTATTTATTTAGATTGGGATTAATACCTTTGAGTCAAAGACTAATTTTCAGAGGTTCCAAGTCAGAGACAAAACAGAGCAAAATACGAGTACAATATAATACAGATAAGAATAAAATTAAATGACAGTGAAAGAAAGGGAAACATTGTAGGCAGCATGAGAATCAATTTATGTTGGCACATTTGGTACAGGACTTGCTAGTTTCAGATACAACCTAAAAATAGAAATGAATTCCATTATGTCGTGTTATTGCAGGGTAGGGAAAAGTGAGAATATCAATAAATAGGTCCACATTAAGCTGTGGGAAGGAAGGGGGGGAAAGGTAGGCAGCCAGGCTGGCATTGTCTAAGTAGCTGGAGATGGTGTGGGACAGGAGTAAAGGGAAAAGGTGATGTAGGAGGGTTATAAGTCAAAAAAGGAGTGGGGGAGTGGGGAAGGGAAGGATGATAAGGTGGTGGATAGGGCAGGAGGAAAATGGAAAAGTCAAATTATTTACTAGCACAGTTACAGGTATCTACAGGGATTTTAAAGAATACATGTAAGAACAATGGAAGTTATATGTACTGTACAAACTAATTCTGGGACGGCCACATCTCGGGCCCTTTTTTGGGATGCAGGGAAAGCATATATGAGAGGGGCTATTATTAGTTTTGTCTCCCATCATAAACATAAAGTCCAGGAGCGGAGGATAAATTTGGAGCAGCGGCTTAAAGTATTAGAGGGGAAAGCTGCTCAAAATGAGGGAGGAGAAAATGTACATCTCTTGACTGGGACCAGGGAAGCACTTAACAATTTGCTGTTGGGAGAGGCAAGGAAGACTTGTCTCTTTGTCAGGAAACA
Organism: Neoceratodus forsteri; assembly: GCA_016271365.2. Classification (NCBI taxonomy): domain Eukaryota; kingdom Metazoa; phylum Chordata; order Ceratodontiformes; family Ceratodontidae; genus Neoceratodus; species Neoceratodus forsteri. The sequence continues at coordinate 946,042,565 of CM028130.1, forward strand.
TTTTTATGAATGGGGAAATAGGCCGGGCACTATGCTGGCCAATTTAGTAAGAGGGAAAAGAGGAACACACCTGATACATGATGTTAGAGGAGAAGATGGATCACTCCAGAAGGATATGAATTCTATTGGAAATCGGTTTAGGGGATTTTATCAGAAACTTTACCATTCTCAAACTGCAGGAGGAGGTAGGGAAATGGTGGACTTTCTGAACAGAATCACTTTGCCACAGCTTACAGAAGTGCAGCAAGGGTGGCTAAATTCAGCTATAACAAAAGAAGAAATTCTCAAAGCCATTACAGCCCTCAAGAGAGGGAAAACTTGAGGCCCAGATGGCTTTCCAGCCAAATGCTATAAAATCATGCAGACTCAACTAGTAGAGCATCTAGAGGCTGTGTTTAAGGGAGCTAGGGAAGAGAGAGGGGTGTTGCCATACTCTTGGGGGGAAGCAACAGTATGCCTGATTCCAAAAGCAGAGAAGGACCTACTCGAATGTTTCTCCTTTAGACCGATATCCCTCTTAAACTGTGATTCTAAGATACTGGCCAAAATTTTGGCTAGTAGATTGGATGTAGTGCTCCTGGGACTTGTTCACCCAGACCAGACCGGGTTTATACGGGACAGATATTCTTATCATAATATGAGAACTCTTTTAAATGTGGTGTGGGGAGCCCACTGTAAACAGGAGGTAGTACATATCCTGTCGATGGATGCAGAAAAAGTGTTTGACAGAGTAGAATGGCCATATTTGATGGCAGTCCTAACCCGGTTGGTCTGGGTGATGATTTCAAAGGAATGGTGCAACAGATGTACACAAATCCTAGAGCCAGAGTTCTTGTTAATGGCAAGCTTTCGGGTAGCTTTGATTTGAGTAGAGGGACTAGACAAGGGTGCCCTCTGTCTCCACTCTTGTTTGCATTGGTACTTGAACCCTTGGCTATAGCCATCCAAACACGTCCCAGAATTGTAGGGGTTCGGGGGAAGACAGGCAGAGAAAGTAAGCTGTCGTTGTATGCAGACGACATGTTGTTATATGTTGTTGAACCAGACCAGTCTATGCCAGTATTATTAGACTTAACTGAGCAATTCTCTAGGTTTTTCAGATATAAGTTAAACTTAGACAAGTCGGAGGAAATGAGAATCAGGGGGGCAGAGCATAGGGAATGGTTTGCAGAGTTCAAAATGGGGTTTTAAGACTGTCCAGGAGGCATTCACATACTTGGGTATCAGGGTTGGAAGAAATATTGGAGCCCTATATACAGTAATCTTAATTATGGCCCGCTCTTGCACGCAATGATTTGACTAGATGGCAGGATCTCCCTATTACATGGATGGGCACAATCAATTTGATCAAGATGAACGTCCTACCAAGGATACTCTACAGCTTACAGATGCTTCATATAGGGCTTAAACAGACTAATATTAAGCAATTAGAAAAGGCTTTTTCTGAATTTATATGGCGGAGTAAACGGTCGAGGGTGGGTTTGGCTTGGTTAAAAGCCCAATAGAAAAGGAGGGACTTCAATTTCCAGACTTAGGAGTTTACCATATGGCCATTTAATGTCGATATGTGCAAGATTGGTTAGGAAGACCTGCAGAGGCTGGTTGGCTAGATCTGGAGGAGAGGGGATGCCCTGGCAAGATTTCCACCTACTTATTTATCAGAGGGTGGAAGGCTTATCTTAACTTACCTGACCCTAATCCCCTAGTTAAGGCTGTTTTAGAGAGCTGGAAGGGAGTGGTTAAACATAGAAGGGTAGGACAGGAGGATACCCTACTCCTGCCTCTGAGAGGGAACCCCTTTTTCCTTCCAGGTATAGAAGATATGGGATATCGGGAATGGGAGGCAAGAGGTGTCTTTCGCCTTAAACATTTGTTTACCCAGAGTGGATTAGATTCATTTGAGAATATACAGGCTAGGACTGGTTTCGGACGTCAACATTTTTTTCGTTATCTACAACTTAAGGCCTATATCAGATCCATTAGTAGAGCGCAGAGCCCAGATTCTATGTGGAAACAACTTGAACAGTTAATACTAGCAGGACAAAAAAAAATCCAAGGGTACTATTCAGAGAATAGCCAAAGTGGGTAAAACCTGGCTCCCAGATAAAACACAGAGCACTAAATTGCTCTGGGAGAGAGACCTAGGGATTTCTGTCTTAGAAGAGAATTAGAAACTACTAATTCAACTCCACCAGGGTATATTGTTGTATAACAAATATAAGGAATCTTATTATAAATTCTCATAGATTATATCGCCTACCACTGGTTGTTCACAAATATAACCCTGCGGTATCCCCTGTATGTCCTAGATGTAATAATAATTTAGCTTCATACTATCACCACTTTTGGGCTTGCCCCGTTTTGCAGGACTTTTGGGGGAAGGTAGTGACAGAGATGCAGAACATAACTGGGTAGCAATATGCTAGGTCACCACTGCTGTTATTGTTTGGCATAGAAGTATTGGGGAATGGAGAATGGGCTCCTGTCAAGAGATGGCTCAGAGTGGTATTGTGCATGGCCAGACATTGCATCCTTAATACCTGGGTGAATGCGGTGGAACCTACCACATCTCAGCGGAAGGCCCTAATATTGCAAGCCCTCACATTGGAGCGCTTGGCGTATGTTATTAAAGATAAGGAGGAACTCTTTCAAAGGGTATGGCAGCCATGCTTAGCCTCTCTCCCAGTCGTAGATAACTTTATGCTGAGAGAGGGATGGGTTTAACATCAAAGGTTATGGAGACCTTGTAGCCATAGAAGGGTTCTTGAATGCAAATAGGAGACCCGGGCTCTTCCTCCTATTACACCCATGCTGGAATAATAAAATAATAGTAACTTGCTGATTGGTTTTTAGATTATAGTTAATTAAGGAACTGGATCTATTGTATATAAGTTATGTATTTAAATCAATGTATAATGTATTTGTCTAAGTGTTTATATTATGTCTATTAAAACAAAATTCAATAAACAAATAATGCAAAAAACAAATTGGCGACGTTAGGAGCGTGAGTAGAAACTGCGTAACGCATGCGTATAACGCAGTCATTTTTGGGAATTTTTTCACCAAATTTGCAACATGGGCTTTTTGGAACCCCACCTCATGAACAGTGGCACTGTCATTTCATGAATCAGTCCTGAAAGGTGATTCCACACAGTAACCACAAAATCATCTTTCAGAACCAAGTAACAAAATGACAGTGACAGTTTTCATGAGGTGAGGTCCCAAGAACCCCATGTTGAAAATTTGGGGCAAAAATTTCCCCAAAAATGGCTGAGATTTCAGCATAAGTTGAAACTCCTATTGAATGGCTATATAGCATGCTTACCTTTAATTCTTCAGTTCACAGTCGGGCTTTGATCAGTACAGACATGTCCCGGTCAGAAGATGACAGCACCGACCTCCAGAGGTAAGTATGGGGTGAGGGGTGTAGGGAGGTGGGTGCTCAGTGAGAGGGGTGGGGAGGAGGAGGAGGGGACTGTAGCTGACAGCGAGGGATCGCTTTCAGTTTTACAGGGGAAAAAACACAGAGTCCGCTTTGCTAATTTACAGGAAAAACATAAAACAACACATTTCGGCACCCTGGAGTGGGTTCCCAGTATGCCACATGAATGGGGAAGGGGGTTGTACAGGATGCCGACATGAGGATTGGACACCCTATGTCGGGCATGACATAGGGAGGAGTGCAGCAGAGAAAATACAACGCGACAACGAGGGACCGTCTTCTACTTTTCAGAAACAAATGAAAAAACATTTTCACACACTGGGGTGGGCTCCCAGTGTGCGACATGAATTGGGGAGGATTGTACTGCAGCGAATGCGCAACATGGCGGCACCCACTGATCTGTGCATGTGCACAAGTCATGCACATGCGCAGTTTATGCATCAGAATGCGAAAGTAACAGCCAAATAGTGCAGCTTTATTCCGTAGGCCAATCATGGCAGAGGGTTTAGTCTCAAGGCTTTTGAAAAGATACTTCCAAAGTCCAACGGAAGCTGCTGTGAGCGGCCACTTCAGAGCCAGAGCTTTGCAAATGGCTGTAGGCTCTGCCCACAGCCCTAAAAACCTACATATGTCCAGCTGGCACTCATAGTGCAGGCAAGCAGGTGCAAACAGCAGGGGCTCGCTAACCCCACAACAACAAACAAGGAAGGGAAGTGACACACATTGGAAATACAGAAATGATTGTCAAAAAGTCACAAAAATTGCAAACAGGATAATATTATTGAGCTAATAGCTTAGGTAAATGTAAACCAGATACATACATACCACCACCGAATCTCCCACAGTAGTCTACTGCTCTAATGTCAGTGGCAGGGGATTCTGGAATTTGTAGTAACAGATGTCAGCCTAGAAGTAAACAAAGTTAGTCTGATACATTATACTGTACTACAGTAAACAGTAAATAAACCAAAATGTTTTTGCACACGAAGTGCACATTTGAACTAGCCCCACACTTGAGTACGTGGAGTCCTTGGTGCTGACTGTTTCCCCTTAACATTACTCTCTGGAGGACAGGAGGGAAAGGGAGGATATGACAGAAATGTACAAAAACATGCAGAGGTATAATACGGTGAATTCCACGGAGGTATTCAAGTTAAGGAGCAGCACAGCCACCAAAAGGCACAATCTTAAACTGCAAGGAAGGCAATTCCTGAAGAACGCCAGAAAGTATTCATTGTCATGGAGCAGGTGGTGGCTAGATGGAGTAGCCTACCCAGTAATGTGTTCAGTGATGGGACTCAAAACCCAACTGGGTGTCTTCAAAGCAATTATTAGGAAATGAAGGAAGGAAGGTAGTTGGGAGAGCTCTGTAAGGGCAGAGTAAAGCAATGTAGGTGCATTAGGGTTGACTCAACAGGCACAGCATTTTCTGTCCCAAACCATCTATGTATGTATAATCAGCACTGGGTCATAGCCATCCATCATTTCGTCAGCATCTCTAGCACTGCCTGCCATTCACAGCTCAGCTGGTTCCACCAGCCACACTAGCAGTGCCTGCCATTCACAGCCGGTTTGGCCAGCACCTCCAATGGTTCCTGCCATTTACAGTCAATTTCACCAGCATTTGTAGTGATCCCTGCCATTCACAACTGGTTTCACCAGCAACACTAGCAGTGCCTGCCATTCACAGCCAGTTCCACCAGCATCACTAGTGGTGTGTCATTCACAGTTGGTTTCACCAGCATTAGTAGTGGTACCTGCCATTCACAGCCAGTTTCACCAGCATCACTGGTGGTGCCTGCTAATTACAGCCAGTTTAACCAACCTCACTAGCGGTGCCTGCATTCACAGCCAGTTTTGCCAGCATCACTAGCAGTGCCTGCCATTCACAGCAAGTTTTGCCAGCATTCACTAGCAGTGTTTTACCACTGTTTTACAGTGTTGGTGAAACCAGCATCAGTTGTGATACCTGCCATTCACAGCTGGTTTCACCAGCATCACTAGCAGCGCCTGCCATTCACAACCAGTTTCATCAGTATCCCCAGCTGTGCCTACCATTCACAGCTGGTTTCACCAGCATCACTAGCAGCACCTGCCATTCACAGCCAGTTTCACCAGCATCACTAACTGTGCCTGCCATTCACTGTCAGATTCACCAGTATTAGTAGTGGCACCTGCCATTCACAGCTGGTTTCACCAGCAACATTAGTGGCACCTGTCATTCACAGCTGGTTTTGCCAGCATCACTAGCAATGACAGCCATTAACAGCTAGTTTTGTCATCATTAGAAGTGATGTCTGCCATTAATAGCTGGTTTCACCGGCAATACTAGCAGTGCCTGCCATTCATAGCTAGTTTCACCAGCACTGCTAGTCAGGCCTGCCATTTGCAAATGGCTTTTCCAGCATCACAGGCTGTGCCTGCCATCACAGACTGCTTCACCAGCAATAGTAGTGATGCCTGATATTCACAGCCTGCTGTGCTGGTATCACTAGCAGTGCCTGCCATTCACAGCCAGTTTCCCCAGCATCACTAGCGGTGTCTGCCATCACAGACCACTTCACCAGCATTAGTAGCTGAGCCTGCCATTCACAGCCAGTTTGGCCAGCATCACTAGTGATGCCTGCCATTCACAGTCAATTTCACCAACATTAGTAGTGATGCTTGATATTCACAGCCTGTTTTGCCAACATCACTAGCAGTGCCTGCCATTCAAAGCTAGTTTCATCAACATCACTAGCAGTGCCTGCCATCACAGACCACTTTACTAGCGTCACTAGCAATGACAGCAATTAACAACCAGTTTTGTCAGCATTAGAAGTGATGCCTGCCATTCACAACTGGTTTCACCATCAATACTAGAAGTGCCTGACATTCATAGCTAGTTTCATCAGCAATACTAGTGGTGCCTGCCATTCACAGCCAGTTTTGCCAGCATTACTAGTGGCACTTGCCATCACAGACTGCTTCACCAGCATAAGTAGAGATGGTTGGTATTCACAGCCTGTTTTGGTAGCATCACTAGTAGTGCTTGCTATTCACAGCTAGTTTTAACAGCATCACTAGCGGTGCTTGGCACCACAGACCACTTCACCAGCATTAGTAGTGGTGCCTGCCATTCGCAGCCAGTTTGGACAGTGTCACTAGTGGTGTCTGCCACTTACAGTCAGTTTCACCAGCATTAGTAGTAATGCCTGCCATTCACAGCTGGTTTCATCACCAACACTAGCAGTGCCTGCCATTCACAGCCAGTTTTATCAGCATCTGTAGCACTGCCTTCATTCACAGTTGGTTTCACCAGCATTAGTACTGGTACCTGCCATTCATAGCCAGTTTCACCTATATAATCTAGTGATGCCTGCCAATCACAGCCGGTTTCACCAGCCTCACCAGTGGTGCCTGCCATTCAGTCAGTTTTGCCAGTATCACTACCAGTGTCTGCCATTCACAGCATTAGTAGTGGTGCTTGCCATTCACAGCTGGTTTCACCAGCATCACTAGCAGCACCTGCCATTCACAGTCAGTTTCACTAGCATCACTAGCTGTGCCTGCAATTCACAGTCGGTTACACCAGTATTAGTAGTGGTTCCCACCATTCACAGCTGGTTTCACCAGCAACATTAGCAGTACCTACCATTCACAGTTGATTTCACCAGCATCACCAGCAGTTTCTTCCATTAACAGCTGGTTTCTTCAGCATCACTAGCAGTGTCTGCCATTCATGGCCAGTATTCCCAGCATCACTAACAGTGTCTGCCCTTCACAATCAGTTCTGACTGCATTACTAGCAGTGCCTGTTATTCACAGCCAGTGCTGCCAGTATCACTACTGTTGCCTGCCATTTACAGTTGATTTCACAAGTATTAGTAGTGGTGCCTGCTAGTCACATCTTGTTTCACCAGCATCACTAGTGGTGCTTGACATTCACAGCTGGTTTTGCCAGCATCACAAGCAGCACCTGCCATTCACAGCCAGTATTTCCAGCACCACTAGCAGTCCCTGCCAGTCACAACTGGTTTCACCAGCATCACTAGTGGTGCCTGCCATTCACAGTCAGTTTTGCCAGTATCATTAGTAGTGCCTTCCATTCACAGTTGGCTTCACCAGCATTAGAAGTGGTGCCTCCCATTCAAAGCCAGTTTCATCAGCATTGCTAGCAATGCATGCCATTCACAGCTGGTTTCACCAGCAACGCTAAAGGTGCTTGCTATTCACAACCAGTTTTGTCAGTGTCATGAATGCCACCTTCCGTTTCCAGTCAGTTTCACCAGCATTAGCAGTGATGCCTGCCAACCACAGCTGGTTTCACCAGCAACAGTAGCAGTGCCTGCCATTCACAGACAGTTTCACCAGCATCACTAGCAGTGCCTGCCATTCACAGTTGGTTTCACCATCATTAGTAGTGGTGCCTGCCTTTCACAGCTGGTTTCACCAGCAACATTAGTGGTGTCTGAAATTCACAGACAGTTTCACCAGCATCCCTAGCAGTGCCTGTATTTACAGTCAGTTTTGCCAGCATCACTAGTGGTGACTGCCATTCACGTCAGTTTTATCAGCATCACTAGCAGTGCCTGCTCTTCACAATCAGTTCTGACTACATCACTAGCAGTGCCTGCTATTCACAGAGGGTTTCACCGGCATTGCTAGCAATAATGGATATTCACAGCCAGTGTTGCCAATATCACTACTGCTGCCTGCCATTCACAGTTGGTTCCACAAGTATAAGTAGTGGTTCCTGCTAGTCACATCTTGTTTCACCAGCATCACTAGTGGTGCTTGACATTTACAGCTGGTTTTGCCAGCATCACAAGTGGTATCTGCCATTCGCAGCCAGTTCTTCCAACATCACTAGCAGTCCCTGCCAGTCACAACTGGTTTCACCAGCCTCACTAGTGGTGTCTGCCAGTCACAGCCAGTTTCACCAGCATCACTAGCAGTCCCTGCTGGTCACAGTCAGTTTTGCCAGCATCATTAGTGGTGCCTGCCATTCACAGTTGGCTTCACCAGCATTAATAGTGGTGCCTCCCATTCAAAGCCAGTTTCATCAGCATTGCCAGCAGTGCATGCCATTCGCAGCTGGTTTCACCAGAAACACTAGAGGTGCTTGCCATTCACAGCCAGTTTTCTCAGTGTCACAAATACCACTTTCCATTTCCAGTCAGTTTCACCAGTATTAGCAGTGATGCCTGCCAATCAGAGCTGGTTTCACCAGCAACACTAGCAGTACCAGCCATTCACAGTTGGTTTCGCCATCATTAGTAGTGGTGCCGGCCTTTCACAGCAGGTTTCACCAGCAACATTAGTGGTGTCTGAAATTCATAGACAGTTTCCCCAGCATCCCTTGCAGTACCTGTATTTACAGTCAGTTTTGCCAGCATCACTAGTGGTGACTGCCATTCACAGTCAGTTTTATCAGCATCAGTAGTGATGCCTGCCATTCACAGCTGATTTCTCCAGCAACATTTGTGGTGCCATCCAGTCACAGCCAGTTTTTGCCAAGTTCACTAAGAGTGCCTGTCATTCACAGTTGGTTTCACCAACATTAGGACCATTCACAGCCAGTTTCACCAGCATCACTAGCAGTGCCTGCCAATCATAGCCAGTTTCACCAGCATCACTAGCAGTGCCTGCCAATCACAGCCAGATTCACATGCATTAGTAGTGGTGCCTGCCATTCACAGCTCATTTCTCCAGCAACACTAGTGGTGCCATCCAGTCACAGCCAGTTTTGCCAGGATCACTAAGAGTGCCTGCCATTCACAGTTGGTTTCACCAGAATTAGTACCATTCACAGTCAGTTTCACCAGCACCACTAGCAGTGCCTGCCAATCACAGCCAGTTTCACCAGCATCACTAGCAGTGTCTGCCAATCACAGCTGGTTTCCGAAGTCTCACTAGCAGTGCCAGCACCCACTATGCTTTTTTGTGGCCATCTACATTAGTTCTAACCCCTCATAGATGTAACTGTGATGCAAGGGATCAAAACCACAACAAAGCAGTGCCTAAGATGGTAGCCAGAACATTATAGTAATTTAAGGTCTTAAGGTACTCTATTACTAGGGTTACTACTATGGTATACAAGGGTAAGAACAGACCAATGTGGTCCTACTAGTCTACCCACCCACCCACATACACACACATACTAACTAGTGGTTAGTACTGTTTAGTTTGTCTGCATCCATAAATGCTTCCAACTGCATTTTGAAACTGTTTATGCTAGTGGCATCCACAACAGCTTGTGGAAGCGTATTCCATTTGGCCACCACTTTTTGGGTGTAATAGTGTCCCCTGTTGTTGATCTTATATTTCCTCCCTATTGGAATAAATAAATATGCTATGCAAACATGTATTAATTAATTAATTTATATGTATAATGCATGTGCCTTTCCTGACCAGAAACTGTAACACAAAAAAAGGAATTAACCACCAATTTTACTGTGAAGGGTATTGAGTGATTTTCTGGGGAAGAAGAAATGTTTTCACACTTACATTGAAGGCTTGTGCTGTCTTCACAGCCATTGTCTCTACTGGTAGGGTAGCAATTCTCAGGCCCCAAATCCCGGTGACCTCAAAGTGTGACTGTCACAAATGCACAACACAGGTCAGGTCCTCTGCTCCCACAGTGCCAACCTCAGAGTGCAATAGTGTGAACAGGTAACAGACAGGGTAACCCTCCTGTCTGCTTTTGGTCTGAATCACCTTTAGTCTTGAGTTCTGGAGGGATTCAAACTGTGAACCTTATGCTAGCATACCCAATTACAGGCTCAGATATGTACCCTCTTTGGGACTGAAGTACAATCTTTCACCAGAGAAACCCTGCCCGGTCTCCAAAATGAACCCTTAAAACTCTATAAGAGACCTTAGGTATATTCTTACCTTTTAGCTTAGTAACACAATCACACTTTTAATAGCTGTCAGACTTAATCACATATACATCACATGCAAAAAAGAAACTGAAAAGACACCCAGGCAGTATTTCAAAGAAATGGTTATTTACTAAAAATATGATAAAAAGGTAAAATTAAACACAAAACAATATATCATACAGCTTGCAGTCTTGTAAAACAAAAAAGAAGTTTCAGAACAAACACTCCTGCCCACAGATAATTAATTATTTTCTAGCTATTACCTTTCTAAATGCTTTCCCAGTCAGAGTCCAGAATCATATGTCACCATCCCATATACAATGTTTCATTTTTAACTCTCTATCTGTCCCCAACCCCTTTTGATGAGGTCAGCTAGAACCTCCCTTAGATAATTTCTGACATAAGTGTCTCTGAGGATGTGAGTCATTGCTTTGAAAAATCTGTAACTAGCCCTTTCCCAAATATGACAGTCTTTAATTAAACATTTTCTCTTTGAACTTAACAATCCCACACTCATGTCCTCTTGAACTCATCTCTTCAATCTTTCCCTAGCTACTGGATCCATTCCCTCCACTTGGAAAACAGCTCAAGTAGTTCCACTACTTAAATCTGGTGATCCCATGGACCTTAACAATTACAGGCCCATTTCCATCCTACCGGTACTATCCAAGATGCTTGAAAAATTAGTAAATTCACAATTAAGGGCCTATCTGGATAAAACAACCTCCTAAATCCAGCACAATCGGATTTAGATCAAGGCATAGCACCATTTCTGCCTAGCCAAAGTAACTAACGATTGGCAGATTGCCTTGGATAAGAAGAATAGTACCTGTGCTGTGTTCCTGGATTTGAGTAAAGCATTTGATACAGTGGATCATGAATCATTACTCACCTCCCTTAGCTCTCTAGGCCTGGATTCTCTCTCACTCAACTGGTTTAAGTGCTATCTATCTGATAGGTCACAATTGGTAAAAAATGAAAATTACCTATCCACCTCTAAACCACTGCTAAGAGGTGTACCGCAAGGCTCTATTCTTGGCCCCATCCTCTTTGCCATTTATATTAATAATATCGATGCCAACCTCTCTCAATCTAACATTCATCTGTTTGCTGATGATACTGTATTATATGTCAGCAATCCCTCATTATCTAAAGCCTGTGAGCTGTTACAGTCAATTCTCCATCCTACAACACAATCTATTAGAAAAAAATTACTTCTAAATGCCAAAAACAAAGCTATGTTCTTTGCCACAAAGAGTTGCTCTGCCATTACCCATCACCCATCACCCTACAATTATCCACCTTACTTGGAGAAGCTGGAATTTGTGGACAAATTCAAATATCTTGGAGTCTGGGTTGATAATAAGCTTGACTACTCTGTCCATATTGAAGAGCTACTAAAAAGTTGAGACAAAGGCTTGGCCTATTTTACAGAATAAAACACTACCTTACCAGAGACTCCAAACAAAGATTAATCCAGGCATCATTCCTATCCCTCATTGATTATGCTGACTTTCTCTATGGCCATTGCTCACTCTCCTCTTAAATAAGCTGGACACCCTGTATCATAGATCCATCAGATTTATTACTGACCTTCCCTCCAGCACCCATCATTGCTCTCTTTACATGGCAGTAAATTGGACATCACTACAACACAGAAGAAATAGGAATGCTGCAGTCTGGATCTTCAAAGCTTTATCAGGCAAACTCCCCTCCTATATCACAGACTGTTTTACCCAAATTACTTCTAGGCCATACACCTTAAGGATCAGTAAACTCATCATGTTAAAGGTTCCCAATGCCTGCACCCGGTTTGGGAGGGCTGCTATCAGCTACTCCCTAGCAGTTACTTGGAACTCACTCCAAACATCTATGAATCTAAATACCCTCTTACCCTTATCATCCTTCAAAAGATTATTCTCCACCCTATTTCCAGAGTTCTGCAATTGCTTCCTTAAGGCCTAATCTCCCATCCAACCTACATCCCCCCTTCCGTATTCCATTCTGTTTAGTTCTCCTTCTATTATCCAGTCAGCTGCTATATTCTTAAAAGCCATAAAGGCCATATTATTTGTACACTATGCCTGCTATATCTATTCTCTCTTTTTTTACAGGTTAAGTGATTTTACTGTGCCTTGTATATATGCAAATTTTGTATACTCTCATTTTATGTCATTGTACTATTGTTTATGCTATTTTCTTGTCCATGTAAAAATACTTGTACTCTTATTTGTATGACCACTCAGGTCCATCTTGTAAATGAGCTACGCTCAATGATGTTCGCCTGACTAAATAAAGATTTTGATTGATTGATTGATTGATTGATTGAACTGATTGCCTGTGCTAGTGTGATCTGAGGGATGTTATGACTCATCATACCTTTCTGGTTATATGCTAAAAGGAGAAGAACCAGCCCGATTACCCTGCCTCCTGTAACGTCATAAAACTCACATTTGGTTTTCAACTTCAAAAGCCTGGGCAGATCATAAAAGGGCAATAAAATACCCTTCTGTAAGGAAGTCTTAATTAATTGGTTCTTCTGGTCTGTTTTACAACATCCTGTGGTTTCAGCTACTGACCTTGAAAGTTAAAGGCCAAATCTCTCACATACTGACATTTCATACGCAGACCATTTATTTATTATATAAATATCATACAGGTAACCAGAAGCAAGGGCAGAGTGTCACAGTGACTACCAGAACTTATTGGTGGTCTCGCTCCTTCTTGTTTCACCCCAAATTCGCTACTATACCACAAACCCCATGATATAACACATTTTTTCACACAGTACACATTGAATCAAGTCATTGATGTAGTTTCACTTCAAATATATCTTCTATAATTTTTTAAAGGTATGATTTTGTCCATTTTATTAGGGCTGTGAGTGGAACCTACAGCCTTCTGTCATCTGTAGCTCTAAAAACTGCTTTTCCTAGAACTTCCTTTTTAGACATTTGTATATATTCCTCCACAGCTGCAAAGTAGTGCACCCCTTCTGATTTTTCTGCTATTTGTTGATCTATGTTAAAGGCATCTGAAGGGGGGAGGAGGATGCTACTGTATTGTACCTCAGAACTTCTCAGGATATTAACAAAAAAAAACTTTTTAAACTGCTATTTCTATCATCTGTCCAGCTCAGTCTAATGGATTTGTTCTATTTCTTTCAGCAACCTAAGGGTTAGCTCATTTCCTCTTGTTTTTTTATGAAAATGAAAGTCAGACTTGGTGTCACATTATAGACAGTGGAATTGCAGTTTATTAGCTGACATTCCTTTCCATAGGACAGGTTGGAGGCAAGCACTGGAAACAGAAGACTGTTTTTTTTTTTTTCTCATTTTATACTATGATGTACTGAGTGTGTATTTAGTTGCTGGGTCATGGCCTTGAAGAAAATAATAACATTTATGTAACTCATTCAAGATTCCATCAGGTGGTCAGAAAAAAAGTCTGAGAGAATTTGTGTAAAAACTAACAAATGAAAGATGCAAAAAATAGCATGCACACTGGCCTCTGAGACTGGAAGATCAGAAGACTATGGGTTCTATCCCCATACTAAGCGTGTGGGTTAAACAGCTTGTGTACTGCCTAAAACTAATATTAGATTTTAAAAGCAGTCAACCATTACCTTTTATATTTGAGGTACTTTATCTTTTCCCTTTGTTTAATTAGAAGACTTTTTACCTGATGTTAATATGTGTGTATATATGTGATGATATAAATCTGTGCAGGAGGGAGGTTTGGTGAAGTTAGGCCAGAGATTGGCTTTTTAGGAGGGAGAACATGTAAACACACTGAGTTGGCCCTTAAATAGTTGAAGCAACCCCTCTGGTTAAATTTAAAGCTGTAACGTGTTTTCTTATGCTACGCTGTGCCAGAGTTGATAGTTGCTGTGGTCAGGCAGGTGATTGGTTGCATACAGCTAGATACTTTTAACGAGGTACAAGCACGGTGGCTGCTGGCACATTATTAAATGAATGGACCACAAATGCAGATTTTTTTTATGCTACTGACTGTCTAAATCGGGAGATTTGCTTTCCCATGTGGGGGGGGTGGTAGTTTAGTTAAAAAAAAATGGGACTCTCCCAACCAAAATGGGAGACATCACACGTATGTGTGTAATGTGTGGAACAGCACTCTGTGTGGCAGCTGACATAGCTAGCTATACTGCCCCCACTACATCACCAGAATTGTAACGTCACTGACTGTGACATCACTGCTACTTAGGAACAACAATTCAGTGACTGCCAGGTCATTCACCTGTGATTTCACTGTCAGCTTGACATATAATTTTAATACCTAACAGCAAATCAAAGCCCTTTTCCTGATAAAAGGCTGCCAACATATTACATTTAAATAAACAACAAAGTCACAAATAAGGAACTAGTGGCTTATGGAAAAATCTATAGGGATTTATACAAGGATTTGATGCTGCCTCTACATGGAAAATACAGGGAAAAATGAGGGTTTGTTACAGGAAAATGGTTATTTGTATCTGGGAACACTGTGATGATTGTAACTAAATAGCACTATATGGCACCAACAAGAACATTACTTTGGTCATTTGGTAGCTCTTCACAGCCCTATCAGCTCTGGCTAGAGTTTGTTACCTTTGTAATTGGGACTCTCAAGAGGTCTGTGGACACAGAAACTTGTGCTGGAGTCTGCATGTGGCCACGGTGGCCTTATTTGAAAAACACCGTGTCTTGTGGATCCAGTTATGTAACAAGATAGCACCCACTACCTCTCTAGGCCAGTAAACAGTAGCTCTTTTATCCTATTCTGAGATTTAAAAGGGAACATTTAATATTTTGGGGATAAAGTGCTACCCCCTTGATGAAACTGCTACAATCAGACACTGTTTTACCAGAAAAGGCCTTGAGCCATAATAGCTCATTTCCAGATGCATCCCGGGGGAGGAGGTACATGGGATGAAAATACAGAGCAATAGTATAGAACAGTGACAGTGATACAGTACAGTAGTATGCACAGGTTTAGATTGATGTGGGACAGGTGTTGTTACCTTGGCAGTGAGTCCTAAGTAGCCTAAAGGTACAGGTGAGGGGGGGACACCATTGTTCCATGTATCACACAGATAGGTATGTGCATTGCAGTGTGCCTTATGTATACATGTCTGTGGCTATATTGTGCACTGTTACTGTGTGCAAATCATGTTTGCACACTGTAACAGCTGGATGCCATCATTTGCAATTTTTATTGGCGTGGGGTGGGGTATCCCCTTCGCAGTATAGAATTTTTATGTGCTGTTGCAATGAGGCACACATTTCACATAGTTTTCAGGTGGATAAAACTGAAAATGAGATTTAGTCCTGTGTCTAGGCAGCAAGTAACAGATTCCGCCAGTTGTCACCATATGTACCTTTTTGTGCAGATTAAAAATGATTGTTACATTTAGAGTGTGTGATTCAGCTGTGGTGAGGCCTGTGTAGAGACATGTTAAAAAGAAAGTAGCACCAGTTGATTTTCTGGTCAGTTTACCCCCCAAAACACACACAGATCTGCACACTCATGATGCTTTGTGTCGTGTTTGTGGCTTTAAATGTTATGTGTGCTTACAGAAATCCAACAAACTGGACTGTATCTGCCTTCTTGTATCATTTATACATCTTACATGCATTTCTTCACTCTTGTCAACATTTAGAGGGAAACAGCACTTAACACAGAAAGTGCAGCAGCTACTGCAGAAATGCCCAATTAGGGCTTTTAGCAATAAAAGACATTTTTAAATACCTTTTACATCTGTTATTCTATTGTAAATGAATTGCACCAACCATCTTTTCTACAGACTCGCCCATGGCCATCTTGTGCACACCAGCAGCTATGTCATGCTAATGAGTGCTACCAACTATGTCAATAGTTGCTAGCACTTATTTGCATAACCTGCATGCAAGAAGCCATCTGATGTGCAAAAAATGGGCATGTAAAAGTCTGCTGAAAGGATGGTTGGTGCATTAGTGTTGACACATGCCTGGAGTCACAGCTTTGCATTTCAACCACCAGCCAGTGGCATGGAGGGCTAAGACATCCATGCCTTACCTCCTCCCATGCCGGTGAACCATGTTTGCCATGCAAGCAGGCTGCAGGGGATCAGCTGGGGAGGGAGAGGATCGAGCATTCGGAGGACTGCTCTCCTCTCCCGGTGAAGGAGGACTGGCATTCACTGAATGACTGCCCTCAGGTGGAGGCCCATGGGTAGTGCGGGATTGCTGGGTGCCAGAGTGGGAGGGTGCTGTGGGACTTCTGCAGTGTGCGTATGCCTCCACACATGCACATTGACGTGTGCACCCCAGCGACAGGGAAGGGAAGGGAGAAAAATGGAGGAATAACACCCCAGGTTTCAGGTGATGACAGATTATTGGCAGGCTCCACACCCAGTGGCTGGGCACCACTGTAGCCCAGTGGCAGAGGGTATAGGCTAATGTAAGTCCCGGGGGCACCAGGGTGACGGGCCTTGGGGGGCAGTCTGAAGGGGGCAACCAGGGGGAGAACTGGTGATAAAATATTTATTAAGAAAAGTTATAAACTCATCAATGCACAAGTTCAGCGCCGTGTCGTCAAGTGAATGCACAGAATGCATGCTGGGTCATTGGGCGGTTGTCGTAAGAGCAGGTCATCACAGTTCTGAAATACTGTAGACAAAAGTCAGCAAATGAATAGAACATGGAAATTGGCTACCATAGTTCACTTATAGAAGGTCACAGGCACATACTTGACATGAGGAAATGGGATTCACCTTGTGGTAAAAATAAGTTACCCATAATTTGGGAGTGGGTTGTCATTCTAGCGCTGGAGTCCCAGGTGTTGGTTGTGGTTAGGGCCTGGTTTACCATTGCCAGATTTCACTCCTTTCTTGAAGATAAACAGTGGTGCACCCCATGTTACATTAACAGAGGTATTGCACTCAGCCAGTTCAGAAACGTTCAGTTAGTCTCCTCCCATCTATCTGCAACTTACTCTTGAAGTTCTATTATGAAAAAAAGTTCAGTTATATCCTAGTCAGATTACACACACACACACACACACACACACACACGTATGCATACACTACATCACTGGTATGATCAATCCAAGTATTCTAGATGGACATAGCACTGGGGTTCTGACATGGTGCCTGGTTGAGATTATGACTGCAGTGAAATGAGGAGCCCCAAAAAGGATGAGGCACATGTACTGTATGTAGTTTGTCATTCACAGCTTATACTTGATCAGATGTAAAAATCTATTTAAAAGGTAAAAGCTCCCATAGTCAGAGTCTGCTGCAAATGCAGCACAGCCTGTTGCACTGCGCTTGCGATAGTGCACAGTTGTCTCTGAGTGACATTTAGCTAGTTAGTGCACACTGATGTGGTGCTGTAACTGACTGATTATTGGGCCATGTCAGTACAGTGCTAAGTAGATCTGTGCTGCACTGACAAGGACCATGGCTGCATATGGCCCATAGGAGATAGTGCTGCCTGAAACGGGACAGTGCTAGGGCTCCTGTGGGCCATATTCATCCCGAGCATGCAAATGAGCTCACTGGACATGCAAGGTGCTAAGGGGCCATCTGCATGCCCATTATGAGTTCATTTGCATGGGTGCAGCAGACCCCTATCGTCGAGTGGTACAAGATCCCTGGTTGTCTAGTGGTCTATCCTCCAGTCACCCATCCTGCCAGAGTAAAGCCCATCCCTGGTAGTCTAGTAGTCCCCCCAATCTCTGATCACCCATCCTGCATTATGTAACCATATCCCTGGTAGTCTAGTAGACCCTGACTTATCACCAGCCCCCATCTACCCACCTGCACAAGACCCCTGCCCCGCACCCCCCTCACCCTCAATTGCCTCTCACCTGTGCAATGAGAGCACAGCAGTAGCTGGCACAGTCCTCTGCCCACCTTCTTGGCTGGCTGCCACCTGACAGTCACAGAGTATGATCACGTGATAGTGCTCTGTGACTGTCAGATGGTGGCTGGATGAGTAGATGAGTGAAGGGCAATGCTGGCTGCCACTCTGCTCTTTTTATACAGTTGAGAGGCAGTCAGTGTGATGGGGGTGTGGGGCAAGGGTCCTATGGAGGTGGTTGGGTGGAGGTTGGCAATCAGTTAGTGGGTGGAGGTTGGCAATCAGTTAGGGGCTGGAAGGTCCATTAAACTACCAGGGATGTGCTTAACTCTGCAAGGAGGTGACCAGGGGTGGGGGATTCACTAGACACCAGGGATAAGGATAATATGCGCAGGAGAGGTGATCAGGTAGTGGGGGGAACCACTAGATTACAGGAATATGGATATAAAATGCAGGAGGAGTGATCAGGGGTGGGGGGAATGCTTGACACAGTGGCTGGTGGGTGCAGTACAGTTGCCTTACCTTCGGGGGTTGGGGTGCGGCCTTTGCACCATATTAAGATGTGGTTTTCGGTGGCGGTACACAGTGCTGCTCTGGGGGCTGTTTAGTGCTGCCACAAAAGTTTGAATATACCGCTGCACCAGTATTCAAGAGGGACCCATTATTGGCATAGATGCAGCGCTATGGGTAGTGCCTTCTTGCTGCTGGGTTTGGGCAGTGCTCCCGGGGCCTCTGAATATGGCACTGCCTAGAGTACTGGTTCAAACCAAGGTTAGCGCCAGCACTAACTCTTTTTGCGCTGGCATTACCTTTTAAATATGAGGCTCCACATCTTTTTTGATGAAGCCTTGTCAGCCAGACATGTGCAAGGATTTGTATACCCATGATGCCTTGCTCTGGGAATGAGGCATGAGAGTACATGTAAGGCTTGAAGAGCTGCACCAAAAAAAAAAATGACTTTGCTTTGTACCCAGTCAAAACAGCGTTTCAAGAATAGCGCTGTCAAAACAGCACTTTAGAAACCGTGTTTGCCTTGACAGCGACAAGGGTAGGATAGTGAAAGTTAATTACCATTACCCCTGTAGCTGTCAAGGCAGACGGGAAGGAGTCAAGTAACTGGAAGCAAGGAGACTGTTTGAGGTGCTCCCGTGGTGGAGAGGCTAAGTCACTTGCATCCAGAGCAAAGGAGACCCAGAGACCCAGAGACCCAGAGACCCAGAGACCCAGAGACCCAGAGACCCAGAGACCCAGAGACCCAGAGACCTGGGTTTTATTCCTGGTCTCCTGAGTAGCAGATTTTCAGTTTTCGTTTCCTCCCATATTTGAATTCTCTATTTTTTTTCCCCTCCCCCCAAGCATTAGGTTGTGTTCCCTGACTGTTGTTTTTGCTTGATCTCCTTCCATGGTTCTCCCCATCCCTAAAGTTCCATTCTTCCACCCCCCGTGTGGAGATGATTATAGAAAAATCGGGGGGGTCGGGGGGGGAGCCATGGTAGCAGTCCTCCATGTGTTTGTTTTTTTTAGTTGTTTAACCAGGATTAGCACACTAAGCTGAAAGCTTTTTTACAGGCGCAACCTGGGAGCACAGGGAAGTTAAGTGACTTGCTCAGGGTCATACAGTATGTAAGTGGAAGCTGTGGGATTCAAACCCAGGTCCGGTCTGCTGGATGTCACCAGATTTGTAGCTCAGAGCCTTAAACCACTGCGTTATACTGCCTTTTGTGGACCACTACCATTGGTGCCATTGTTGTATACAGCATTTTTAATGGGCTCTGTTATTGTCCACACCATTTTTCCTTCGCAGTTCTTGACCGTGCTATTATTGCGTGTGGCATTATGACCTAGTGCCACTTTGCATTCCCATGATGCTTTATGCTGGTTTTGAAACATGGATTGTATGTGTCCTTACAGAAACCACACAAAATGAAAGGTATCTGCCTTCATGTATCATTTTTGCATCCTACCGTACATATTCTTATTGTTTCTTTGCATTTAAATTACTTCACCTTTTCCACTCACTACAACATTACCAAGCATTTGGTCAATGCCAATGACATATAAGTGCACATTTTTATAATGCAAATGTGTGCAGAAGGGCAAAGATAGATGAAATATAGATGGGGCTGCACTATGGGGTCTAGCTATTTGTTTAGTTATTTTGACTGGTCGGGGAAGGGAGAAAGAGATACAGGATAGCTGCAGAGTACAGTTCCTATATAAATTAATTGGATCCCCACGGAGTGCAGTTCCTATATGGATGCTCACCTCTCACTTGCAGGAACAGGCCAAATCACCACCAAGTGTAGCTCCTCTAATGATGCGCCCTTTTCCTGAGGGAGAGGGCAGGCCGAACCGCCACCAAGTATGGCTCCTATCCTATAGGAGGATCAGCATGGTCCCCCTTGGGCACTGGCATCCAAATCTGTCCCTCATTGCTGCAAATCTCAAACATATTGACATGGTCTTAGTTGAGAAAAGCAGGTTCTGCAGGTGCACCAGGCTGTGAGCCAATAAGGTGGCTGGAATACAGACTTCAGCCAATGGTGGTTGATCTAGCCAATGATGCAGGGTTTCCAGTGGAAAGCATGTTTTTCAAAGGAGTTTTGCCACTCCAATAAGTGTGTTGGGTTTTGCCATTTTGATAATGCTGTGTTCAACGCCTCCTGTCTAACTCTCTCCCCACATGTCACATAACTTTTTCTCTCAGTACTACAACACTACTGCACACTCCTGGAGTGGGCAAAGTGTAATACTGCCAGCAGTGGCTCCTTGTTTGCCCACCAAATGGACTGAGTTTAATGCTTCTAGGGGCAGCTCCTTGATTGCCTGCCAAGCGGGCTAAGTTTAATGCTGCCAGCAACAGCTCCCTGATTGCCTGCCAAGCAGGCTAAGTTTAATGCCGCCAGCAACAGTTCCTTGGTTGCCTGCCAAGTGATCTGAGTTTAATGCCACCAGGGTAAGCTCCTTGACTGCCCAACAGGCAGAATAAATGTACCCCCCATCTGTACCACCCTCATATCACCCTAACACCTTCCCCCTTCACGATCATTTAATCCGGTCTGTGAGCCATAATGTAAACACCGCCAGAACTGCGGCGCCATTTCACATTCTCATACATTCTGATGCAGTGAGTGGCACCACGCTGAGAATGTGAAATTGCACTGCACAGCTCCAGTGGTGTTTACATTATGGCTCACAGACCAGATTAATTATAACAGCAGGCAGGTGATTAAGAACATTATGTATTTATTGGTTCATTTATTGATTGATTGATAAATTGATTTTTGCTTCAAAGCCTAATCGATGGGTTTTGGTTTGGGGTGGAGTGGAGTGGTGGAGAGAAAGGTGTTCTACTTTAAAAAAAAAAACACTATCCTTTTCCACCCACTGTGCACCCTACCATTCCTCCCCCCATGGCACCCACCTCTATTTCACGTCAAAACTCCTCTGTCCCTTGAGTTGCTGCATCTCTAATAGCCCAACTGCATTACCCTTACCCTACGACAATGACCTTCTTCCTGCCTTCGTTCCCCCTCCCTCCCTACCCTCTCGTTGGCAGCGCTAATTTCTAAGTTTATTGCTAAGTTTGCCCTTGGATGTTGTGTCTTTCTACTTAACACTGGCACATTTTGAGGTACTGTAATTAAATATGCCTCAGCTTCTTGCTTCTTTTTACCTATGTATAACATATCTACAGGTTCGGGGAAGGATGAGGTTACCTGGCACAAGAGACCTAGGTTTGGCTACTCTGCACAGGGGCACCCAAGTAAATCCAAACTACAGGAAGCAATAACTGTAATGTCCAGAACCAGAATTGGGATTTTTCAGTGTGGCTTTATTCAGACAAGATGACACATAACAAAGCATTGCATGGTCCCCCAAAGGGCTACGTTACTGTATATGCAGATTAAAGGTTAACACAGCGGTCCATTTGAGGAATGAACACATTACTACAGTTGTCTGGCTTTGGACCCACCAGGCACTCAGCCCGGACTTTGCATGTGCATTGGATACATAGCCCGACTGGCCCAGCTCCCCTGCTGGCCACTCACCTGACAGTCCACTTGAAGAATGAACCCAAACTTTACTTGGAAAGACATCCCATCAAACAAGGAGACTCACAAACTGTGGCTCCCCACACCACTTGAAGTCTGCGACTCCTAGAGAGATTTGTTTTTGTACTTCCAATCGAGCTCCCATCAAACAAGGAGTAATTTTCCCATCCTGTGGCTCCGCACACCACTTAGAGTCTGCGACTCCTAGAGAGATTTTCAAGTTGCGACCCACGTCTGGGTACCCACCCCATCACTGGCCAAGTGCATGAGGCAAGTAGCAAAAACACAGAAGAAATCCATAGAGCTGGACCTGGTTACTAAAGATGGGGGGTTTTCCCACCTCCAGCTCCCACAGCCCATACCCAGCCATTTCTCTGGACACACAGAAAACTTTAAACTTTAAAACGTAGATTGAACGGTGGATGACCTGAAGCACCCCCTCTACAGCGAACTTTAAATCCATTTAAAACTTTAAACTGTTTGACTGCTGTATTTGTTTGTCCTAGTTGACATAGTCTTCCCAAATAGCAGTCCACATTTATTTCCAAACTGAAGAAAAGAAGTTGTTTGCCCCTTCAAATGGAGCCAAACACTCATCCATTCGTTGCAGGTGCCCCACAGGCAAAGTAACTCTTCCTTTGCTGTTATACAAGAACAGACTAAAACAAAGTCAGGCAGCTTCCTTCCATAGTGGGCAAAGGGGATTGCCCCCGGAACCCACAGAGAACTTTTCCTCCCCCCCCCCAGAGGGAGGGGGTACTGAGACCGGGGGAGCGGTCTCCACCACTTTAAAAAAGGTAAACACAGGAACACTTCCTTTTTTCTTAGTGAGAGATCAGACAGCAGACTGATGCTTCCTTCTTGCTTAAGGACAAACGGAAGACTCCCTTAAAATTTCCCAAAGTTCTAAACTTCACTCCCTGAGCTGGAGATTCCAAAGTGGCTCATGCAGCTGCGACAGTTCTATAGTGATGTCATCTCTCAAGTCTCAGCTGTGACTGAGGACAGAGTGAGACAGTGTGACTGGAGTTTCACAAGCTGCCTTCCCTGCCTACCACTAGGTCTTACTGGGATTCTAGTAACCCCGGGTAACAAAGGGGTTACATATGTAATTATGTATAATCCTGTCCACCTTTGTATGTATGTTTACCTGCTATTTCCTCAATGTGGAACCTTTGTAAACGAGCAGTTCCTGCTTAAAGGTATTTGTAATCCTAGATTTCAATAAATAAAAAAATAAATAAAAAATGAAAAGGTTCCATTCATTTCAATGGGTCATTCATTTCAAGATTTTTTCCTTTGCTTCATAACTTTTTTTTGTTTGTTTTTCAAATATTTTTACCTACTTTTTTTTCTGTCAAGGTCCTTTTTAGGTCCACCCTCACAAACCCAATGGGTGTTAACTTTCAAATCCCTCTCAGAATGAATGCTTGCAGCATACAGCAGAATCCACTGCAAACACCCATTTCAAGGGGATTTGAAAGTTGACACGTACTGAGTTCTTGAGGGTGGGGGTAAAAAGCTCTTGACAAAAAGTTATGACTTAAAGACCCCCCCCCCATGCCCCCTTTGAAATGAATGGGCTCTTCTACTGAAAATGTTTCCTAATTCAGCTTATGAATTTTAAATTGTCAGTAGTGGCGCTTGTTGCAGTTACTAAGGTCACAATTTTATTTTTAGATTTATGGATGTCTTTTACTGTAAAAGCAATCTGGTATTGCAGCACTGCAGTCAGCGTTCACGTTAAATGATTGCTTGGAGTTTTAGCACTCCTGCTGCACAAGGATTTCAAGAATTCCATCTGGGGATCCCTTCGATGTGGCATAGAGGGGTGAACAGGGTGCAGGAAGGGAGTCTCTTTTGAATGAGCAAGAGCACCAGCATTGGAAAGTATGCAATGAACCTTGGGGGGGGGAGGTTTAAGAGGGATGGGATGAAGTAATACTTTACTGAAAGTGCAGTGAACACCTGAAACAGACTGCCAGCAGAAGTGGTGGAGATGAAAACAGTAGGGGCTTCAAGCATGGGTGGGATAGACAGAAGAATATGCAGGGAGGAGGTAGGGCCGTTGGAGACCAGTTAGGGTCTGCAGAGACAGACTAGGCAGGGACCATCTGGGCAGATTGGGTGGGCCTATCAGTCTTTTTCTGCCAACATGTTCTATGTTTCTGAGTTTCTAAGGTAATGCTTTTCTCTTTTTCTCAATCAAGCTTTTTCTCCTCCTGTTCTCTGCTCTGCCCTCTCTCTTTGATGGCACACCATGCATCACCCATCTTCTGGGCTTGCACATTGCCACCACTTGCTCAGGACCATGGTGACAGTGGGTGGAGTGCCAGGTTGGTAGTGCATGAGCCTGCGGGAGGAATGTCGGTATCTACCCCCTATGGCGGTTGTTTTCCCTCCTGTGTAGCAAGGCACACATACATCTGTGCAAGGTGCTGGAGCCTGGCAGTGTCCCTTCAGATCTGGTGTCCCCAGCTGCAGTCCCACCCAACCTCCAGTAGGTTTTAGTAGCGGTGTGGGGTACAGCTTCCATCCTTCTCAGAGGAGAGCCATCATGGGGCGTTCAATCCTCCTTCCCCCAGCCAGTCCTCAGCAACCAGACCTTGCTCAGAAACATGGGTTGCCAGTGTGGCAATATTTTCTGACTGATGGGATTATGGGATTTGCGTGTCACTCTTTCCTCTATGGGTGAAAGTGACTATCCATATTACAACACATTTGTTCCATCTTGGTTTTTTTTTTCCTCTTTCCATGGCCCAGTGCCCTGGAGTTCTCTTGTTGACAATAAGCAGGCTGCATCTTTTCAACAGTCTAATAAAGCACCCTTGGAAAACAATTTTGTAATGAGCTACTATTTAAGAGACTGCTAGACAGACGCAGGCATCAACTGTGTAGAAGGCACTCAAGTTTCTTTTATGGCCGTCATTGTTTACCTTGATTCTGTGCCTTGCTGGCCGCCAGTCCTGGTGTGCTGTTTATATGAAATCAATATTATTTACTTTAGCCTTAATTGTAGGGGTCAATCATAAGTTATTGTTTCACCTAAAACTGTTTTAATAGGACATTACCCAGATGCAGTTGTTAACTTTTTATTTGTGCTTTCCGCACCTCTTGGCTGTTTTAGGGTTGACTGCAAGGAGGACAGATTTCTCTCTGTGAGGCTGTTCAAACTCATTAGTGGCTCCATTTGGCAGTGTGGTCTAGTAACTCAAAGCACAGACCTGTGAAGCAGCAGAGCACAGGTTCAAGTCCCACCACCACTCCTGGCTCAATTTGTGACCTTGAGTAAGCTGCTTGGCCTACTGGTGGTTTTCAATCTGTCCCCCCAGCTGCACAACTGTACCCACTATAAATAAGTTGATGCCAGTCAAGTAAATAAATTGTCAGCAAACAGTAATCCCCCAGTAGGGGTTATCTATACTGTTTTTGGGTCCCCATATACTGGGAAATGTGGGGGAGGCCTGCCTTTTTCCATGAAGCCCCATTTGTTGATATAAAGGACATTCATCAGCACACTGCATTGCCACCTGGGAGATCAGGGTCTTTGTGCAATCCCAGAATCCCAAGTTGGAGTCAGCAGGGAACCGAGATACATCGCAAAGGTAAAGAGCTCCACTCCCAGGAAAGATGGGAGCAGGATGACAGATGTTTGCATGCCTCCTACTGGCCAACCTTAGAACAGCACTGGCATCTGCTGTGAAGGGAGTTGCTCACTGCCCTCCTCGTGGGAGGAATAAAGCAGCCAGGGGTGGGTGACGGGTGTAAATCAATAGAGACACAGAAAAAGACCGAAACAGAATGATTACTGACAGCTGTATAATACTGCGGTAGAGCCACCACTCACTACCTGTGACTTGGTTTCATGAATGGACTCAGGTCACACAACGGCTGGTGAGGGGAGCAAGGATTGAACATTCCAGGGACAGCTCCCCTCTGTCAAGGATGGGCGGACACTGCATCCCGCTGTTTGCCTGCCACCTGGTAGAAGCCATGTGGCATTACAGTGGAAAAGCATACTCTTGGGGGGAGGGCCCACCTTCAGACACAGATACATGCATGTGTGTGAGCACGGTGCATCACTGCAGGACTGGTATGCCCGAGAAAGAAACACCAGTAGGAAAAATTCCCAGTGATGGTGGGATGGAGACTAGTCCTCCACAGGTCCCACCCCACTGATTAGGCTCCTCCTGCAGAGTCTGGACTGTGCTCTGGAGGGGTTAGGGCAACCATGAAGGTCCCGTCATGGGGGTAATCTGTGGGGGACTCACTTGGAAAGGTAAGTCTTAGGAAAGTTGGGTGATGGGACTGGAAGGACCAGGCCAGAAGGGGGCCAGTCAGTGGAAGCTGGATAAACAGATGATGAAAAAAACAGAATGATTAAAAACAGATCACAAAGAAAATTGACAAAACAAAGTTTCCTTAAGCTGTATTGAGTTCTGGGCCTCAGTGATCAAGACACCACTGGCTACTGTGTCTTGAGTTGGGTCACCATCTTCATGGGTTTCTACAGTAGGCGTGTGTGTACTCCCTGCCACTCACATGGCAGCCAGCCAAGGTAGTGAGTGGAGGAGCTGTTTCAGATGCTGCCTCTGGGAGGTGACAGCTGCCAGGTCCTGCTAGGTAAGGTGAGTGGGGTGCCAACAAGGGGAGGGTGCTGCATGGGCAGGTTGGGGCAGAGGTGTCTGATTGAGATTATGGGGTGGTGCACGAGACAGCCAGAGATATGGATTATGGCATATACTGAGGGATTGGTCCAGCTGTCAGGAGGTGTAGCATTCGCAAGACAGCCAGGGCGTGACCGGGAGCTCCTGCCACTCTTGAGGACCGACCTTTTCTAAAATCTGTTGCAACAGTTCTTCTATTTCTAAGCCTAATCTATCCCTTTACTATTTCTAGTCCAAAAGGTTGTTCACCTGTGGGCACCCCCTTTTCCCTCTCTTGACTATGCTACAGTGTCCTCTTTAATTTTCATTTTTTCCTCTTAGGTCCTCGTACAGGGAGGGTATTGTGGTGACCTCCAGATGTATGTAAAACATATTGTGTTTATTGTTGGATTTAGTATGTAATAGCACTATATTATAAAATACCTTAATGTATATACCTTCTGTTTATGAAGCCTGTAAATGTTTAAAATACCATGGCACTTGGTGTTTTGATAATAGTAAAATGTACTAGGTGTCTGTTATAGAAATTAAGCTAGTTGTGCTATTTAAAATGCATGTAAATTGTTGTAAACTGAAAAAGTCTAAATGTCATGGTGATTTGCATATATCCCATGACGCATTGCATTATGGAAGTGTGTATGATGTTGCATTTCTTTGAGACTTGATTTCTTGCCAATGCATTTTGGGGTAACTGTTCTTTCAGTTATTCTGCATTGAGGTTCTTTGTTTATAGCTTGTTTTGTTTTTCTTCTTTTTGGGCCCCTACTATGCAAGCAAATGAGGGCTTGCATAAGGGTTATGGGTACAGCTTAGTTAGTGGATTGGAGAGGAGATCAGTGTCAATAGGTGCTGGCTAAGTGCAGAAAAAGGACTATTCATAGTCTGTTGCTGTAAACTGATGTACTGAAGAAGTAATATGGTATTGCAGAAGCTTATTTCTTGTATTTTGAATAAACATCACACAGAGATTGTGTGTTGAACCTGAAGTTACGTGTCTGTTATCCAACAACACCTCTACAGACTTGGTATCAGCAGAAGTGGGATAACTTGCTGGAAGTGTCTGGACTGGCTGAAGAGGGATGTTTTCTGGTGGATATTGCCCAGGTATCCCAGGTGGACTGATGCACCAGGAGTTGCCAGAACAGATCCTAGAGAAGAAGATCTGTGGAGTTCTGACCAGAACCATGGCTGACAGATGGAGAGAAGCTGCTGCCTGGACTGGACCTGGGAGCTTGAAGGAAGGCCAAGTCTGAAGACGACAAAAAGATGCAGGTCGAGACAGATTGGCAGTGTGAGAGACAACACCCCACAGGTGGAGACCCTGATGAGGATGATCCACTGGACGAGTGGGCAATGGCTGGAGGTAGACCGACTACGTAGAGAGGTACGAAACACTGGTGCCAGGTGCTCAAGAAGTTCCTGCTGGAGAGCTTCGACAAAGAGTCGGAGGAGGATTTTTTGTGGGCTCAGTTTGAGGAGGACCCCCTAACTGAGCAGGATATTCCTTTGTTTCTTGTGTTCCCAGGACGTTACCTTTTGGAGGTCAGAGATGCAAGTATGGAACTTGAATGTGAGACCCCGGGTAAGACTGTGCCTAGTGATATTGTGCTGGGGTTGAAGACTCCAAGCAAGCAAGAATAATTCTATGAGGCTGAAGGGACTTTTCTTGTATTGATGCTGCTAAATCTATTAACAGTATTGACTGGGGTATACTGCATGCTAAAAATACTAATATTGTCAAACTGTTACAGTATGCTAAAGTTAAGGAGAGTAGAGATCATTTAAAAAAATGTCATCCTTGGAAAAAGGGAAACTCTCACATAGGTTACAAGGTATTAGATGGTAACAGATGACTGAAAATAGCACAGTGATTAAAAGGATGTTTACTAAGACACCCCAGAATTAAAAAGTTAAGGAACCTGCTGTTTAACATTGCAGGATATTCAGCATGGGAGGTTGCTTGGCATCCTGTAGGTTTCTGTAGAGACCTGCCTGGGGATAAAATGACCAAGGATTTGGGGTCATAAGTTATAAAAGGTTGAAACTGGAGAGTAGAAACTGCTATTGCTCCTTCCATATTCCCGCAGACACTTTGTGTAAGACAGAGTGGCCAAGTTGGTTGCAGGCAAGGCCAGAGGTGGCTCTGCAATGGTCCCTTTCTGTAGGCAAAAGTGTAGCATATTTGATCAGGGGGCAGGCCTGATGTCAAAGAAAGAGGTACCCAAGGGCAGACAAGGAATCTGAGGTGGTACGTGTGTTTTGTTCTTTTATGAGTGAAAACCTACAAAGAAGTGGGTGGAAAATGGATTGGAACCTGCGCTGCGGTAACACATTGAGTGTCTACCCTCAGGTGTCTATATCTGTAACAGGTGAAATGAATCAAGAGTCATAGTGGGTTTATGTAGGAGGGGTTGAACCTAGGAATGGTCCCCTGCTTAAAACTGACTTGTCTGGCGGGGTTGGAGCAGGTAGTTACTCACCCCAGAGAAAGTCTTTCTATGGTACTGGACTTTACAGTTGTCCAGATGTTCGGTCAGTAAAATATAACATACTTTCCCTAAAAGGAGATGAGAAGGTACCGTTAGTCTGTTGAGAAATGTGTTAATGCTTCAGAGTAAAGAATGATGACATCCACCATGTTTATGATAGAATGTTTATCGATAATGGGGACCCTGAGAAAGAGCTTCTGAAGATGGATGGGTAGAAGCTCCATCCCTTCCTGGGACAGGAAGTGGTAAGCAGTTTGCAATAACTGCTTCCCTCTTAAAGTGGGGGATATGTGACCGGGAGCTCCTGCCACTCTTGAGGACTGATCTTTTCTAAAATCTGTTGCAACAGTTCTTCCATTTCTAATCTATCCTTTACTATTTCTAGTCCATAAGGTTGGCTACCTGTGGGCACACCCTTCTCCCTCTCTTGACTATGCTACAGTGTCCTCTTTAATTTTCATTTTTTTCCTCTTAGGTCCTCGTACAGGGAGGCTATTGTGGTGACCTCCAGATGTACATAAAACATAGTGGCCCAGATATTCAAACTGTGTCAAAAAGTAGCGCAATAGCAGGAGCAGGCGCAAGTCCACTGCGCCCATGAGCAACACTAGCGATATTCAGACACTGTGCAGGTCAAGATGCACCTGCAGCACATGACTGAATATCGCACCAACTGTGCCATTGAGCAACCAGGGATGTGCAGTGGCACAGGTCAGATGCGCAATAGCACAACCAGGGATGCTCAGTGAAGCAGGGCAGCAGCGCAACAGCACAACCAGGGATGCGAAGGGACAGGATGCAGGGGCCCACCACCCATGGTAGAGATGGGCAGAGGAGCACACAGCAGAACAGACATGGCTCCCCACACCCCATGCACTGCACAACTGGAGGAGAGCTGGAAGAACCACTGGCCCATGGACACCAGCAACAAACCCATAGCCGGAGCATGGTGCCCCAGCACACCCCCTGGCAAGCTGTGACCATCACACATGGATGTCCGGCCACCCTGTGCCACGTCATCCCACCAATGCAGAGCACACCCTGCACTATGATCCCCATACACCCTGCCCAGGAGTAGCGCCCAACAGTGCAGGACACCCCATGCATGCCACCACCCCCACTGTGACAATGCAATCCTGTGCACCACAGAACCATGCAAGGCAGCCCCACCACGAGCACTCTGCAGTGGGCAGCAGCAGACAGCGATGCAACAACTGCATACACAGTGCCGCCCCGCACGCCCCCTTCCCCGAGGTACAGCTGAAAGACCGACCATGTGTCAGCACACAAGGTACCCCACACATGAAAGGGCATGCCCAGGACCCCACCACCAGTGGTACAGCACCCTGCACACCCTCCCAAGGACACATCCCATCCCAGCACTGGCCACAACAGCCAGTGCAGACACCCACAGTGGTGCATGGATGCATGCGCCACACAGGATGCAACACAGTGCATGGACAAACACCCACCCATACCCAAGGGAACACCAACACAAGGACACAGTAGCGGGTCAACCAAGCCCCCGGCATGTGGCCACGGCAGCCATGTACACACAGTCAGAACCCCTCCACGGCACAGGTGTGCCAGCAACCCTGTGCAGGCACCATGACACTGTACGCCACTAGCATGCAGCCAAAGCACAAGTGACAGACAGTGGAGCACATCCCCTGCAACAGACACAAGTGATAGCATTGAGGTGGGACAACAACAGCGGAGGCAATAGTGCCACCCGAGGCAGACGTGCACCACACCAGTGACAGGAGGCAACCCGGCATCATGCTGGGTACAGTGGCTGTCCAGCATGGGCAGCCACCACTGACATGCCAGTGGACTGTGCAGGTCACAGACATGCAAGGGTGTCAGCTGCACAGGCCATGGATGGTCTGACAGGGGCGCCATGGACACAGTGCATGCACCGTGTACCACTGCACACAGTCATCCAGTGCACAGGGAACAACACACAAACCACAGACAGTGACTGAGAGCTACGCCCTCACCAAAGTCGCCTCCCCTACGGACACACACATACACACACACACACGCCCATGATAGCACCACCCCGACGCCATGCACACCACTGCAACTGAGCACCTTTAGCCCGCTGCAAATCAGAGACCACCACAGTAGGCATAACAAAACAAATGTATTTGAAAAATTATAACAAAACAATATACAGCTATATACAATCATTATGGGGTGAGGGCCACAAACCAGGTGGGGGTGGGTAAGGGGCAGGGGTGAACATATGGGAGAGGGAAGGAGGGGTGTAAGGGTGGGTCCAGGGGGGTAGGTTTCATGCTGGGGCATGTGCACTTCAGCGGAAGCCCCACTCCCCGCTCCGGTGGTGCCTCCTGCGGACTCTGTATTGCTCCACCCGCTGAAGAATCTCTAAAGAGGCCCGGGCCACCTGCAGAAGCTCCTGCACCGCCCTCTCTATCCTCATCATCCACCGTCCACCTAGGACAAGGGAGCAGAGTCAGTAGGTGTGAATGCACAGTCCCCTGCAGCCCACCCATTGTGCATGGCATACAGCCATGGGACTTGCCCCTGTGATGGTGTGTGACCACCCACAGTGATCGTGTCCACATGACCTGCCCACCCAGGTGCACACAGCCATGTGGACCACTGCACACACCCACTGCCCAAGTCTCGCACAGCACCACCGTGGCTGCACAGTGACATGGCTGTGCGGTGTGAAGGCAGTGGCACAGCCATGTACCCGGTGCACGCATGGAACCACCAGCGCTGCACACCCAGACATGCAGTGCCACTGGACAGTGCTGACTGTACCATGTGGCATGCACGGCAGTTGTGTCAATGGATGGTGGCCATGCCCCACAACCTGCCCTGCTACACAGCATGCACAGAATACCCTGGATGAAAGGCACTCGCCATCATCGGCCTGGTTCTGGTGCTGACCCACGATGGGACCTCCTGCACGAGGATGTAGCTCCCTTCCCCCTCAGCTCGCGCCTCTGCCTGTCCTCCCGAACATGGCAATGCTCATCAGGGCCTAGGGTGCAAACATGGAGAGAGGAACATCAGTACAATCCAGAATCAAAGGCCGCACAGCCCAACCATTTGGCCCCCCCACACCACCACCACCACCACCACTGCTCACACTGGATGGCCCACACCCCCTGAGTGGTGGACACATGCCCACCACAATACCCATACGGACACAACCAGTGTATGGATGGGGCACCTACCTGGTCGTGGAACAGTGCCTCTCCTGGCACATGCCCACAGGCAGGCAAGCCTGTCCAGGTCTTTCCGCTGGAGGTCCCCGTACCAGTGTCAACACTGCTCTGCCGATCTGTTCATCCCTGTGGCCTCCTCCAGTGCCACCACCACCTCCTCCCACATGGCACTCCTGGCCCTGTCCAGGGGTGCATCTCCAAATAGAGCACCAGCATGGTGCTCCACTAGTGCCACCAAATTAGCCAGTTCAACCTGGCTCCATACTGCAGCCCTCCTACTTGCCATCTCTGGATCTGCTCGGATTCAAAATGGCACTCCGTAGCGTGTGTCCGCCACGTGCAGATGCTGCGTAGTACAGTGCTGCCATTCCCCATCGCGCTGTCACCGAACAGCATGATAGGGGTGCACCCATGCGGACACATGGGGCCTAGGGGGCAAAGGTCAGGCACAGGGTCAAGGGTCTCTCATGCACGGACCGCCACAGCACGATTGGTACTCCCCGTGTGTAGCGCGGTAGGGCACCTGTGTGGGACTTCCTGTAGTGGCCTACAATGCTGTGGCACCACGGCGCTTAAGGTGCTCCAGGGCAAGGGCACCATACATTTGAACAGCGCACTAGCACCACTGACACAGTAGTGGACATGCCCTGCACTGCCTCCTATGCTCAGCATGTCAGCAGCGCAGCAGGCATCGGCATCAGCTCCCCGGGCATGCACCGTGCTGTGCCTACTGTGCACGTCACAGAGCTGCGCCTGTGCTTGAGCACGTTCAACACAATTGCACAAGGCGCAACAGTGTGATATTCAGCTGGCATATTCAAATCAGCTCATCAGGAATTCCATGGCGCAGCTACTGCATTAGCATCCACTTAAATTTGAGCCTCGCCTCATTTCCATGCGTTGCACTACATAAATGTGACATGGGGCTGCAGAGGCCATAGTATGGTATTGCAGTGTATTGTGGTGAGTTGCATGCTGTTTGCCAGTGTGGACTGTGGTGTGTGGGAGATGCATGGGACTGCACATTCAGAGGTAACACCTGTCATTCCCACAGGATCAATAATGACCGAACGTGATGAGGAGGAGGAGGAACAGAGATGTGGGAGATGGAGGAGGCCCAACTTCACCCCGGCAGAATCAGATGCCCTGTTTGAGGCCTACCCTGACAGGGAACCGCTGCTCAGCAAACAGCGAGGAACACCACAGGCCCGTGCTGTGGCATGGGATGAGGCGGCGCGTGCTGTCAACCAGCATGACAGCCACCAGTGGTCCGTGCAGGAGTGCAAGAAGAAGGTGGGCATGGACAAGAGGAGGATAAAAGATAAGGTGGCTGCCATCAGGGCAGCACATGCTGTGACTGGTGGTGGACAGCTGGCTGTGCCACGCCTGATGCCACAGGAAAAGCGGGTGGCTGGCAGCATGCGGCGTTGTGCCCTAGAGGGCGTTCCAGGTGGTGGCTTCCAGATGGGTGGCAGCCTGTCACTGCATGGTAGGTCCTGATCTGTCACTGTGTGGGGGGTTGGGGGAATGCCACAGGGTAAGGCAGAGACACTAATGCTACTGTGTTCCCTTACAGCTCCTGAGCATCTACATGGGTCAGCGGTGGTGGGTTTGTCCACTGAGGGCGATACCCTGGACACGGAGGAGCGCCCATCCACCTTCACAGGTGTCCAAGAGTCAGGACAACAGTGTACCTGCCTGTCTGTCCGGATTGAAGTTGGTGGTGCTGGTGCGGAGGAGACCCTGCCCGTGTCCCAGCATGACAGCGTCCATGGATGCCAGCATGCTGTGACTCGGACTGGTGCAGGATCTGTCACCAATGATGATGGAGCTCACATCATGGACAGTGATACGTGTGGGCCACAGGATGGCCCCACAGCAGGTAACAGCACGGGCATAGCCGTGGGTGGTGCCGCCGTGGAGGCCTGCATGACATCACAGTCCCAGCCTGTGCCTGTCTGCACCAGTGGGGCAGCACTGGTGTGCATCCAGGCTGGTGGGGCTGTTGCAGCCACTGCAGCGGCACCGTTGAGCCCTGGTGAGCGGCAGAGATGGCCCGGCAGCAGGAGGATGTGACCACTGCCATTGACAGGCAGACCCGTGCATTCACAGCTGTCATGGCCACATTGGGCACAAAGTTTGTTGCCCATGCACCGCAGACACCGTGCAGTGTCATGTCCACCCCTTGTTCCTGGCATTGTGCAACACCCTCCATGTAGACACTGGGTTCAGCTGTGGGCATCCTGAGCACGCCTGGCGCAGGCATGTTCGGTGAGCTGCAGGCCCCTGCTCGAACACGGTCGTGTTCCCACAGCATCACCCCTGAGAGACCGTCAGTGCTACCACATGAGGCCAATGGTCAGTCTGTCATGGCTTGCAGGTCTCGGTGGGGCCGCCCACGCATCCGTGGCAGCCGTGGCACTGTGTCACGTGACTGACCTGTCTTCCACCATGGCTACTGTCTGACACTGCCCTGTGTACAGTGTGTTGTGCAACGTGCGACGCATGGGTGGGGTACCTGGCCCTGCACACACACACACGGTCCATGTGCACACCCTCCTGGCTGCTGGCCGCTGTGGCATGTGCATGATGATGCCTGTGTTGTGCTGTCCACCACTGTGCAATGGTGCCCAGCGTCTGAGACACGCACAATGATGGGCACTGTGCGTGGTCGTGTGTGGACCTGTGTGTGGCTAGGGGTAGCAGTCGGGGTCGGCGTGCCTTCCACCACTTGTGCATGTCTTCTGGGGTGTGTGTGTGTGTGTGCATGACCGTGTGTCATGTTAGGCCTTGCCCATCCCTGATGGCATGTGCGGTTCCATGCTCAGCCAATTCCCTTGCCGCCATGCGTCCCTGGGGTTCGTCCATGCGAGTTTGTGGGTTGTGCCCTTGCCATTGGTGGTTGCACATGGCCCCATGACCTATCTGGGTTGGTTGAAGTGCTCCTCTGTGATAGTATCCTGGTGCAGCTGCGACATCCGGATCAGGCAGGGGTCCCTTTGCCCAAGGGGGGGCTGCCCATCACTGTCTTCACCGGCATCCTCAACGTCCCCGTCACTGTCCCCCTCTTTGACCTCTACAGCTATCCTACAGTCATTGGCCATGTTGTGCAGGATGCAACAGGCCAGGAATAGCCTGCAGGCCTTCTAGGGGCTGTACTGTAGAGCACCGCCAGACATGTCCAGGCAACAGAAACGTGCCTTCAGCATCCCAAACACCTGCTCTATGACATTGCGTGTGGTGGCATGTGCCTCATTGTACCGTTGCTGCAATGGGGTCGCAGGGCGCCGGTATGGTGTGAGCAGCCAGGGACGGAGTGGGTAGCCACTGTCACCTGTGTGTAGAGGGTGGACATTAGTATGGTGCTCAGCGTCGCTCTGCCATGGGCCATCAAGGCCGGTACACATGGCAGCTCTGACTATGCACCCCCCCAAAGACCCATGTCATCCTGCGTGATGTGCATACTCACCCACTAGGTGGCCAGTGGGGATGTCCCCACTCTCGAACCTGTGGCACAGTGCAGACTGCTGCCAGATGAAGGCATCATGTACTCCCCCAGGGTGTGTGGCACAGACATTGGTTATGCGTCCCCTGGCATTGCACACCACCTGGCAGTTGATGCTGGCATAGCCCTTTCAGTTGATGTATGCTACACCTTCCGGGCCAGGTGGCATGTGGATGGCCACATGGGTGCAGTCAATGGCCCCAAGCATGCCAGGCATACGTGCTACCCTGTGGAACTCTTGTATGTGTGCTGTGCGCTCCGCCTGTGTGCTGGGGAAATGGATGAACTCTGCAGCATGTGGCAGCAGTGTGCTGAGGAATTGTGTGAGTAGGCGTGACACAGCTGACTGGATTATGCCTGTTGTGTCCTCTGTTGGTCTCTGGAAGGTGCCCGTGGCGAGCAGGCACATGACAGCTGTCACCTTTGTCTCCACTGACAGAGCATGGCTCCGTTGTGTGGGTGCCTGCATCTCATCACTGCACAGCTCACAGAGCCGCCTCAGGATCACCCGGTTCAGGCGGTACTGGCCCACAATCTCTGTGTCACTGTAGTGCTCGAAGATGGTGCGGGCTCGATAACGCCTGTTGGGGGCATACCGCCGACGGACCCTTCCACGGCCACGCCCCCCTGCTGCCTGCCTTCTCACACCCCTCATTACAGCCTCCATCTGAAAGGTGGCACTGGCCATGTCCCTGGCTGGTGTTCCCCCCCCCCCGGCAGCTGTTATCCCGTTGCTCCCACTGTCCTTTGTGATGCTCCCCCTGCACCGGGTATGCCTCCAGCCTTTGGCTGTCCTACCCACTGCCACTGCCCTCAGTCCACTGTGGCACTTCCCCTGTCTCTCCTGCACAGTGGCACAGGCTCCCCACTCCTGTCCTGTTGCTGTTTTTTCCCAGGTGTGCCCTGTTCTGCTCCTGCCCAGTCCCACTCACTGCTACCCTCTTTCCTGTTGCTGTCACCTTGCTCCCACCTCTGGCTTCCCTATAGCGTTCTTGCGCCTCTCTCTTGTTCCTTTTTATTTTGGATCATTTCCACCATCGCGCAACTTCCGCTTGCTCCCCTATTGCGGATGGCACATGCTGTTGAAT
The DNA here is from genome assembly GCA_016271365.2 of Neoceratodus forsteri. Lineage (NCBI taxonomy): Eukaryota > Metazoa > Chordata > Ceratodontiformes > Ceratodontidae > Neoceratodus > Neoceratodus forsteri. The sequence goes on from CM028130.1 coordinate 946,079,721, forward strand.
ATCGCACTGTGCCATTTATTCATGGTTCCTCCCCCTACGGTTGCGCATGCATTCATTACCATTGCGCTCTTGCGCATTGCAACTTGAGCGGCGCAGCTGCCTCCCGCTGAATATCGCACAATGGTGCATTTTCGGACTTGCGCTGGTGCATCTCTGTTGCGCATGGCGCAACCCTTTTGAATATCTGGGCCATTGTGTTTATTGCTGGATTTAGTATGTAATAGTATTATGCTATGGTCCATCTGTTATCCCACAACTCCTCCACACAGGGTTGTGGATTATGGCAAGCACAGAGAAATCAGACCTGCAGTCGGGGGAAGGGGGGTCCATAAAACAGCCAGGGATATGGATTATGGCAAGTACAGAGAAATCAGACCTGCGATCAGGGGCACGAGTCCACAAGACAGTCAGGGATATGGATTATGGCAAGTACAGAGAAAATCGGACCTGCAATCAGGGACGGGGGTCCACAAGACAGCCAGGGATATGGATTATGGCAAGTACAGAGAAACTGGACCTGCGATTGGGGGCGGGGATCCACAAGACAGCCAGGGATATGGATTATGGCAAGTACAGAAAGATCAGACCTGTGATCGAGGGTGGGAGTCCACAAGACAACCAGGGATGTGTATTATGAGATGTACTGAGGTATCAGACTTGCTGTCAGGGGGTGTAGGGATCATTAGACAGCTAATGATATTGATTATGGCAAGTGCAGAGAGATCGAACCTGCGATCAGGGATACGAGTCCAGAAGACAGCCAGGAATATAAATTATGACATATACTGTAGAATCAGACCTGCTATCAGGGGGTGCAAGGTTCGCCAGACAGTCCAAGATATGGATTGTGGCAACTACAGAGAGACTGAACCTCTGATCGGGAGGGGGGATCCACTAGACAGCCAGCAATATGGATTATGGCATGTCCTGAGGGATCAGACCTGCTATCAGGGAGTGGAGGCACACCTGACAGCCAGAGATATGGATTATGGCAAGTACAGAGAGATCGAACCTGAAATCAGGGGTGGAAGTCCACACGATAGCCAGGAATGTGGATTCTGACATGTAGTGAGGGATCAGACCTACTATCGGGAGTGTAAAGTCCACTAGACAGCAAGGGATATGGATTATGGCAAGTACAGAGGGATTGGACCTGTAACTGGGGGTGAGGGTCCACAAGATAGCCAGAAATATGAATCATGACTTGTACTGAGGGATCAGACTTGGTATCAGGGGGTGTAAGGTTCACTAGACAGCCAGGGATATGGATTATAGCAAGTGAATAGAGATCAGACCTGCGATCAGGGCTGGAGGTCCACCAGACAGCCAGGAATATAGATTATGATGTACTGAGGGCTTACACCTGCTATCAGGAGGTGTACAGTTCACTAGACAGCCAGAGATGTGGATTGTGGCAAGTACAGAGAGATCGGACCTATGATCGGTTGTGGGGGTCCACAAAACAGCCAGGAATATTGATTATGATGTACCGAGGAATAAACCTACTATCAGGGGATATAAGGTTCACTAGCCAGTCAAGGATATGGATTATGGCAAGTAAATGGAGATCAGACCTGCGATCAGGGGTTGGGGTCCACTAGATAGCCAGGGATATGGGTTATGGCAAACACAGAGAGGTCAAACCTGCTCTCAGGGGCTGGGGATCCACTAGAGAGCCAGGGATCTGGCTTTTGAAATGTGCTGGCAGATTAGACACGTGATCGAAGGAAGGGGTGGCACAACTCCACACAATGCTTCTGTGTAAATGAGTGCATAATGGCATGCAAATGGTCCCTTAACCCCTTGCATGCCATATGTACTTATTGGCATGTTGGCAGCTGAAAATGGCTCATGGGGGCAAGGGCGCAATCCCACTTGGGACACTCTGTCTTCCTTTGCTCCTGTGAGTCACTTTTCTGCAGGGGGATATGTCGACATAGTGCATACTCAGTGTGTGCTGCAGTCTCACCATTTCCTTATTCAGATAGGAAGCACACACAAGTCGTAGCGAGCTGCCTATCTTAATATGCCCCCCAGGCAGGCCGTTTGCTGTCTCATGCTCACCACTTAGGGGTGCACAGCACTAATGGCCAACGCTGAAAAAGGGGCCCCATAAGTATAAGCCTGTTTAAAAGTCAATGTCTGTTTCGGTAAATCATTGTGAACCTGTACGGACAAAGATTTGTATACCCATGATCCTGTACTCTAGTACTGAGGTGTTAAAGTATGCGTGTGGTTAGAAGTGATGCACAGATACCAAAAAAATGTGGATATTTCTTTCTTAGCACCCTTTTAGGATCCCATATACTGTTCTTCCCGCAAACCACCTTGTCAGCATGCTCAGTCCAAGTTTACTAAATAGGCAAGTGATCAGGGGTTTGTACCTGGAAGCTGGTTAATAGAAGAAATAGTCCAAAAGTTTTTATTGTTGGTCATAGACCTTTACAAAACAAGATCATTAATACTCAAAATACAGTTTTCTAGTTAACATTTTTTACATTCATAGCACCACCACAATGCAATTTTACATAAACTGCTCAGATCATTGAGGCAGTGATTTTATACATTTGTTGTAAATCTTTATAATCTATCCACTTTCCTTTTAATAATTGATATTGCTCTAAAGTATACAGCTGCCTATCCAATTATTAATTCATTCTGAGAGGTAAGCAGAATCTCAAGCAAAATATTTTTGTCGCATATATCTATTGTAGACCATAACGGAGACAACCAATAAGTTCTAGGCTTAGTATACTATGTACATGAAAAAATAACATGTGTGATATCTTCTGTCTCCTTGTTATTACAGTTACACCGTGGACCAGATATTCAGACTGCGCCAGGCAATGGCGCAAGTGGGGCGCAGTGCATCCGAGATGCGCCGGGGCCAAGACAGGGAGATATTCAAAGATGATGTGCCATAGCGCATCACCTTTCAATATGGCACAGAATGTGCATGGCACATTGACAATGGCACTGGCACAGTTCCCAGGCAGGGAGGACTGGGAATGCTCCAGCGCAACTGTAGTTGCGCTGGGTGCATCACCCGCGATATTCAGACTTGGGCATGGAAATGGGGACATGATGTATGCATGGCACAAATGGGGCCATTTGCATGTCATTATTGCCCCATTTGCATGCGTTACGCAGGGCATCCTGGTGAAATGCATCTGGCGCCCTGCACAGAATGTTGTGTAGACTGAGGGGGTCCTGGGGCACTCCCTTCCCATAACCGCAACCACGGTATAACTAAGACAATACAATCCCTGATGGTCTAGTGGAACCCCCACCCTCCCATAACCCCAATCACGGGACACAGGGAAATGTACATGCCCTGGTAGTCTAGTGGAAACCTTCCTCCCTCCCTCCCATACCCAATCGCAGGTACAGGTGAATAAAATAAAATCCCTGATGGTCTAGGGGTAGCCCCCACTATGCCCATAGCTGCAATTGTGGATAGTATAGCAATAAAATGCCCTGGTAGTCCAGTGGTAACTCCCCTCCCTCCCGTAGCCTGATCGCAGTGAGACTGTGAACACATCAGCCCTGGTGATCTAGTGGGACCCCTACCCCACCTAATACAGCGATCGCTGGTGCTTCATAATGACACAGCTCCTGGTGGTCAGTGGCACCCCACCTGCACAGGACCCTGCCCACCCAGCCCCCATCATTGGCAGCAGCTGCAACCTGCCCGCATACTGCCCGGCTGCCCGCCGAATGACAGCTTACAGTATGCGGGTGGGTTGCAGCTGCCCGCCGATGATGGGGGTGGAGCTGGGTGGGCAGGGGTCCTGTGTGGGTGGGGGGCAGTAGTGGCACTACACTGGGGCATACCAGGGCATACCAGGGCACATGCCCCAGTACAAATATGCTATGCCTCAGTTCATGCCCCAGTGATCAGATCTGTCCACTATGCCATATCTCTTCTCGCATCCCTCCCTCCCTGAGGTTCTAAAGGTCCATTCCACGGTACACAGTCACTGTACTATAAGTACAGGCTGCAACTGGCCCACTCCTCCCCACAGGATCCAATCACTCTTGGCCCCCATAGCATAACTCTTAGTCATGCGGATATGTGTGGGTCTCTCCTGTGGTGCACGTACACACCTGCATGGCCTGTCTTGGGTCTAGACTGCTCTACATGGATGATGCACTGCCAGCCACCTTCCCAGTTTCCACCCACCGAACTTCTTGCCAAGTCAGAAACTATACGTTACGGACCACAGTGATGGTCTGCTCTGTGCAGGACCACATTTCTGACTGGCTTCTATCTACAGTCCTGAGTTCTGGCTGTTCATTACGTGCACCACTTGGCTGGGTTGCAACTGCTATCTATCTAGTCCTCCCTCCACATCTAAATCGACACTTACCACCAGTCCACTAGACTACAGCACAGTCCCAGCCTTCACCACAGACCAGTAGTCCAGTCAATCAGACGAGTCTTCCTCCTCCAGTCCTGCCTGACTCCTCAGACTGAGAAGTAAGCATATTTCCATTTACAGTGTCTACTAGTCCCCTTTTACCATTGAATTGGCCATGTTTCCCTGGACAGGCTTGGCTGCATCTGGTGACTGATGCAACATGTGGGGGTGGGGAGTGCTCCTACTGTACCTTGCTTGGAGGGAGGGCTGAGGGACAGGAAGGTCAGGTAACTTGCACAGGTTCACACAGTGAACCAGTATCTGTGTGGTGGGGCTTGAACCTGTGAGCTCATATATCTCGGTTCAGTGCTCAAACCACCGGAACACACTGCTGATGTGGTATATGTACAGTTTCTTTCTGTGCCCTTGCTGCTTTATGCAGTTCTCACCCTGTGCTCTGATACCCAATAGAGGCTGGAGCCGCCACTGGTGGAGGGAGAGGGTGCTACTGGACCAACAGGGAGCTGTGTCATTATGGAGCACAGGTGAGCGCTGCATCGAGTGGGGTGGGGGGACCACTAGCCTACCAGAGAAGGGGATTCCAGTCCTTCTACAGTGATCGCTGCATCGGGTGGGGTGTGGGGACCAATAGATTACCAAGGCTGACGTGTACGGGTTTACACCGCGATTAGGCTATGGGAGGGAGGGGGTTGCCACTAGACTACCAGGGCATTTTATTTCTATGCCAATACCTGCGATCATGGCTACGGGCAGGGTGTGGGGTGCCACTAGACCATCAGTGATTGTATTATATTCACTAGTACCCGCGATCAGGTACGGGAGGGAGGGGGTTATCACTGGACTACCAGGGCATATGTGTCATGTGATATTACCCGTGATTAGGTACGGGTGGAAGGGGGGGTACCACTGGACTGCCAGGGATGGTTAGGGTGCTTGTGGATGGTGTTCTGTGTGGGTGGGTGGCCACCCATGGCTGGCGGTTGCTGTGTTGCACACTGCAATACAGCAGCCTGCCTGTGGGTGGCTGGATTTCAGCCTTTTTTTTTCTGGCTCAACTTTGTGCCCCAGTATGTGGTGTATCTTGGGGTTGTGCCAGCAGATGCGCCGCACATCCCGGACTGAATATTGGGATGTGCCGCATATGCATGGACACACCCCCTTCAGATGCACTGCATACATTACCAATGCACCCCGGCGTATCAGGACTTGTGCAAGTCCCCCTTTTAAATATCGCACTGGGGCACATTGCTGGGTTGTGTCAGAGCAACCCCTTTGAATATCCAGCCCCATATGGACTTTGGGTCAGACATCTATTGTATTTGGCTTTAAGTACGTTGCTAACAAAATATTCCATTCTATATCTAGTATAATTTATTCTCAATTCAGGATCAATGAATATATCCAAGTAAGGGCGATATAAATGCCTTACATTATTATGTTTGTTTGCACGCATGTGCAAGAAACATAGTGCGATTATCCAAAATGCAGTGCCGTACAGCTGAAAGGGAGGCGCCCGCTTCAGTGAGCAGCACCTCCTCCCACACACACGCACGCACAAGCACGCATATTGCATGCTCATGCGCCCCCACGCACAATTTTATAGCCGATGGGGTGCCCGATCCCCGCCGGCTGTGCTGCGCCCTCCCAACAGAGACCAGGTGCCATGCTGAAGCCCACCCCAGCATGGCAACAGATCGATGGCCAAGGAGGTGCCCAATCCCCATCGGCTCCAGGCTCCCCAAACAGCTTTCAGCTGCCACGCTTGGTGCCCATCCAGCGTGGCAAAAGTCCCGCGCCTTCCTAAAAACAACCTGTAAACAAAAACTCCTGCCCACCGCGCCCACCCTCTGTGCACTCTGCCTCTCACACCCCCATCTCACCCCATACTTACCTCCAGAGTCCGGCGCGATGATTTTCGATGGACCGGGAACACGTCTGCACTCTTCAAAGCCGACTGCGAACTGAGGAAATGCTGTATAATGTAATAAATAGGGGGTTTTCAACTTTGATGCATATCTCAGGCATTTTTTGGAATTTTGGCACCAAATTTTCAACTTGGGGATTTTGGGACCTCTTCTCATGAATTCCTGAACTGTCATGGCGTTAATCGGGCCCATGAAATCACCTTGGGACTGATTAATGAAACGACAGTGCCAGTGTTCATAAGGTGGGCTCTCAAAAACCTATGTTGTAAATTTGGTGAAAAATTCCTAAAAATGATTGATTCTGGCGATGCATTTGCGCAGTTCCTCACGCCTTCGTAGATTCATAAATTTTAATATTTGCACTCCAGATTTTCAACATTGCCATTTTACCGCACCTCCTTATGAGCAGTACAGCTGTCATTTTTCACATGTCGCCCGAAATGTGTTTCCGTGCATGTAGCGCACAATGGCACAGTCGGTGTGCGCAATCAATGTTTGGGTCAGATTAAGAAAATCACAGTGACACTACTCATGAGTAGAGGTCTTAAAATGGCTATGTTGAAAATTTGGTGAACAAATTCCCAAAAATGACTGTTTTAGGAGCGCACGTTGCGCAGTTCCTACGCACGCTCGCAAGTTTGAGAATTTTTAATATGTGCAAGCCAGATTTTCAACATTGCCATTTTACCACACTTCCTTATGAGCAGTACAGCTGCCATTTTTCACATCTCGCCCAAAATGTGTTTCCGCACACGTAGCGCACAATGGTGCAGTCTGTGTGCGAAAGCAATGTTTGGGACTGATTAAGAAAATCACAGTGACACTGGTCATGAGCAGAGGTCTTAAAATGGCTGTGTTGAAAATTTGGTGACAAAAGCCCATAAAATGACTGTTACGAGTGAGCATTGCACAGTTTCCACGCACCCTTGTAAGTTCATGAAATTGTAATATTTTCAGTCCAGATTTTCACCACTGGCATTTTTCCACACTTCCTTGTGAACAGTACAGCTGTCATTTTTCACAACATGGCCGAAACATGTTTTCACACTTTCAGCACAGAAATGCATGGCTGCTGTGGGAAATCATTGTCCGGGACAGATAAAGAAAATTACAGTGACACTGTTCATGATCGGAGATCCCAAAATGCCTGTGTTGACAATCTGCTGTAAAAAATCCCCAAACTAATTACATTATGGGTGTGCGTTGCACAGTTTCTATGCAGGCTCATAACTTCACCAGTTTTTAAAATATTTTCACTGCAGATTTTCAACATTGCCATTTTTCACACCTCCCCGTGAGCAGTACAGCTGTCATTTTTCACATCCTGTTCAGAATGTGTTTTTTGTACCTGTGGTGACAAATGCCGTAGTTGCTGTGCAAAAGCAGCTTTCAGCTAACAAACTGATATTGACACTGTTCATGAGGTGGGGGTCACAAAAAAAACATGTTGAAAATTTGGAGTGAAAATACCAACAATGCCTGAGGTGTTAGGGTTTCCGACCATAATGCCCCACCCTGTAGAGAATGACAGGCATCAGGGCTGTGACTTGGGATTGTCGCCTGCAATGCTCATATCATTCCACCCCCACCCACACCTTGCAGCCACTGAGGCATTAAGGTGTGCCTTGAACTCTTCGGCCCCAAAGTTCACCCCATTCTCCTATACCGCACTCATCTCACCGTATTTCCTGATGGAATGGGGTGCGCATAAGGGCCAAAGACCCCAAGGCACACTGTGACACTTGTCGGTGTATGCAGGGTAGGGTGTGGTGAAATGGCGTGGCCGTTATGCCTGATGACCCAAAGGCACACCCCAATGCCTGTCACTATCTGCAGGGTGGTGATGGGGTTCACTTCAGTTCAATATTTCACTGCCATTCCTATTATGCAGCTCTGTAACTCCTACACTACCAGTGCCAGCAAGCAAACATTTGGCATTGACAAATGCTTGTTTTTAACTAACCTTGGAGTAACTTTTAGGTTGTTATTAGCTCACACTCTAACTCCTGTAAAAATGCTGAATTTTATTTGTACAAAATTGTTTGTACTTTAAGCTAACTTTAATACCTCTGTCTACATAACTTAGAAAGTATTGTAGATTAAAACAGCGCATTATTTCCTATAAATTTATTAACCATTGGGATTGTTTACAACCCTTAAGCTTCCAGCTTTCCTTTTCCTTCAGGCAGGCATATGGAAGTTTTTCTTGGTCCATTGTAATGATCCTTTTTTTTTTATTTTGCTTTTGTTTACCAGGCAAGCACACTAGACAGCCAAGTGCCTATTTTCAGGAGCGACCCGGGAGATTACAAAGGTAACAGATATAAACATTACAGGGAATACCATCAGCATTTAGAACATAACAGGGAACAATACCATCAGCATTTAGGCAGAGACAAGGTAACAGACAATAACATCAAGCATTGACAGATTCAATTGATAGATAAATAACAACATATATACAGGCATGGTCATTATCGTACAGGCATGGTCATTATCATTCAAGTCAGGGATTCAGCCATAAATCCTAGGGGTGCAGAAGGGATAGGGAGATTAGGAGGAGTGGGGAGTAGAGAGATGGGGAAAAATGGGAAGGGATTTTGCTACGTAAACCCTCAGAGAGCAGTCAGGGCAGGGAGTGGACCCCGTGCTTTGGGATGCAGTTAACACAGCTAACTGAATCAAGAAACCTCAGCAGAGGAAGTGCAACTTGGTAAAACAGGATTCTCGCCCCCAGCAAGTTGAGCTGGGAATAAAAGAGCCTCAGCCCTGGCTTTAGTTCACACAGAGACAGTCAGAGGCCAATTTAAGGAAGTTCCATAGGGAGGTTTTAACGCAAGGATGTGTGGTGGTGGAGTGGGTAACGGCAGGAAGAGAGTTCCACACTCTGGGCGCGTAAGTTGTGAAAGCCCGATCACCCGCAAGGGTGCGGGTTTTTGGGACCAGTAGGGCCTGTGAGTCACTGGACCTTAGGTGGTAGGAGGAGGTTCCATGTAGGAGGCATTGGGCAAGAGCAGTAGGGGTGGCGGTTCGTGCAATGTTGTCGATAAAGCTGCCAAAGACAAATGTGCGGTGCTTTTCCGGAGGGAGCCATTCCAGCCTTGAATAAAGATCACAGCGATGTGTAAGGCGGGGGGCGGAGAGCGCAAACCAGCATATGTTGTTATAAGCTGTGTCCCATACTGTGTGATTGGTTTTCGGGACAGGGGCAAAGGTAACAAACCCATAACAGAGCATGGGAAGAAGGATCCCCTTAGCAAGTGCAAGTCGTGCAGCCGGGGTGAGACAGCTTTTAGCTCTATAAGCCAGTCCCAGTTTTCTGTTTGATGCCTTATCTACTGTACGTTCTGTATATGCAGGGTGAGGTCAAATTGCGGGTCAAGTGTTACGCCTAGGTACTTGACAGAGCTAACAGCCCTCAGGAGGGAGCCATCGGCTCCAAGGTTGTTTAGGGGAGCTAGGCAGGATGAGGTCTTGGCTCTAGAGCCAAAGAGCATGACCTGAGTTTTATTGAGGTTGATGGCCAGCTTGTAGCCCACAAGCCACGTTTTGAATAAGGTTGAAATCCGAATTTAGCCTTGCGTTAATGGTAGTGAGGTCTTGAGAACTGGCCAGGAGAACGAGGTCTTCTGCGTATAGGGTGGAGCGCCCATGGAATGTGACAGAGGGCAGCTCATTTATAAATAGGGAAAACAGGAGGGGTCCAAGGACGGATCCCTGGGGGAACCCGCAGTACACTGTGGAGGGGTCAGAGAGGGCTCTATTGAAGTTAGTGTTTTGTTGCCTGCCCAAGAGGTAGTTGGAGAACCAGGTATGGGCGGGGGGGGGAGAAACCAAGAGAGCATAGGGTGGCACAGAGAAGAGAGTGGTCAACCTGATCAAAGGCTTTCGAGAGGTCCACAAAGATGGCACCAGTCAGTTTGCCTTGATCAGCAGCAGACCTACTCTCAGAGGTAACTACAGCAAGCGCAGTGGATGTACTGTGCTCCTTTCTAAAGCTGTGTTGTGCCGGGGAGAGAAGTCCATAGGTCTGAAGGTGATGGGAGAGCTGGGCGCCAACTGCCTTTTCAAGAAGCTTACCGAGCGCAGACAGGATTGCAATAGGGCAGTAGTTGTTTAGAACCTTCGGATCACCTTGTTTGAGGACAGGGACGACCTTGGCCACTTTCCATACAACGGGGATGGTACCCAAGATAAGAGAAGTATTAAATATGTGAGAGACAGGCCTGGCAAGGTGTACTGCCCCCAGGCAGAGCAGATTCGGCTCAAGGCTGTCATGCCCTGCCCCATTATGAGGGGAGAGTCCTGCGAAGAGCTTCTGGGACTCCTTAATGGAGACCCATTTTAAGTAGAAGGGTGGTTTGGGGGTGTACCCACTCTGGGAGGGGCCAGGTCCCATGGGGTCAGGGGATTGATGGGGGGGAGGCGGGTCGGAGAACATGGAGTTAAATGCATTGGCTATGGTGAGTGGGTTATTGCAGCTAACCCTGCCAATATGCATATCCATGACCTGGACTCTAGCGGACCCACCGATGGTGTTTTTGATGTTCTGACAGAAACTCCTCGGGTTTCTGTCGGAGGATAGCAAAGCAGATTTACAATACACGCTCTTGGAAGTTCGGATGGCTCTCTTGCAAGTGTTTCTCAGCTGCCGATATTCAATGAGGTCTGTATTGTTAAGGGAGGCCTTGTACTTTGCCCAGCTTTTGTCCCTTTGTTTCATGAGGGAGAAAAGGCTGCCATGGAGCCATTTTGTAACCGTGCCCCTCACTCTCCTTTTTGTGAGGGGGGCATGTTTATTTTGTAGGGGAGTGAACACAGCAAGAAAAAGGTCAAGAGCTTCCGATGGGTCGCTGGTTGCAGTGACCCGGGACCAGTCCACATGTTGAAGGTCCGCTATGAAGTCATAGACATTGAATTTTAAGTAGTCCCTCATCTGGATAACTTTACAGGGGATTTTGGGAGGGGAGATGTCCCATGTGCAGAAGGTAGGGGAATGATCCGAGATGACGTCAGGGAGGATACCTGAGGAGACTATCCTATCCAGCCTATTACACAGTACCCAGTCAATGAGGGATCCTTTATTTCCACTGGGGGAGAGCCTAGTGAGTACTGTTATGAGTTGGCTGAGGGCAAGTCCAGAGAGCAGAGGCTTGTAAAGTTTGGCATTGGGACCCAGCCAATTTAAGCTAAAGTCCCCAAGGATGAGTACCTCATTTGAGCCAACCTTGTCGCTAAGGCTGTCCACAAGTGAGGCGAGCCCAGGCACTCCTACTTTTGGAGGATTATAGGCACAGACCAAGTGAACCTTATTTGAGTTTCCTAACATGAGAAGGACATGCAGGAATTCACAGGCAGGGGAGGTGGGGGGTGCGTGCAATGACAGACACATTCAGGTGCATTTTGTAGTAGAAGAGCACACCGCCCCCACATTTTCTACCTGGTCTATCTTGTCTGATGAGGCTGTAACCCAGAAGGGCACAGGCTGAGTCAGGGGTGTCAGGCTTCAGCCAGGTTTCTGAGATCCCCATAATATCAGGGTCGTAGTGTGCCACCCAGGCTGTTAGCTCTGCTAGGTTAGGCAGGATGCTGCGTATATTTAGGTGAGCCATTTTTATGCCTTTGGCGGATGACCAAGCAGGGGGGGATGTGAACAAGGGTATGGTCCAGGGATTTTCGCCAAGCCCCCAGGCAGGTCAAAAGTGGTAGGGCGCAGTGAGGTTCCCAAGGGAACAGTGCAGTGAGCCAGGGTAAGCAGGGATTAAGCTATGTACATAGGAGGCCAGGAGAAGCGGCAACACCCAGGTCAGGTTCCAGGACTGGGTGCAGCAGCAGGGGTCATTACTAATGACAGAATAGGTTAGCACAGCAGCGAGTACCTACAAGATATAACCCTGGAGAATCACAGAACTGTGATTCCTGTGAGGTAAAATATACAAAGATAAATGCTTCCAAAGGCAGCAGGGAGCGTGAATCCAACCACTAACTTAAAAATCTAGTAGTTGCAACAGCTTTGAGGGATAGACAGCTTAATTCTGCCCTAACCAAAGATATGGGGATGAAATTACTTAGACCAAGTACTGAACATAACAATTTATTTAAAGGAATTTCTAATATTCTTTTATCACCATATTCCCAAATTTCACTAAGATATAGCACCTGGGGGATATATTTAGCCTGAGTGGCTTTCAATAGAGGCCTGATAGAATTACCCCTATAATTTTAGTTTAATTTCTTCAGGGCTCCTGCTGATTGTTTTAATTTTGGCAGTAGTGCTTTTTTATGCAGATGCCACTGACCGTTACTTGCAAATGTCAAGCCTAAATACAAATATGAACCAACCGTATCTATCCTTTTATCTCCTACCCGCCAAACCTTGGCTCTATTTGTTGATCCAAATATCATCACCTGACTCTTTTTTTCATTAATTTGCAAGCCATGAGACAGGCAGCTGGTTGAGATGGCACAGTGTCAATATGCCATAGAACAGAACAGTGCAGTAAACAACCACGCAGACATAGTAACAAAAACTGAGGTAGCGTTCAGTAAAACAGCAAGCACTACCATCCGCTAACAAAAACACATCAGCTACATGTTTGTGGTCCAATAACTCCAGGGAGGACTAAAACTGGGGAAAGGGCGAAAACTCAGGGGGAGAAAAACCAAAACATAATAACAAAATCAAAACCCCGAACACCAGGAACTGAGCCCCAGTCCGTCAGTGCTTCATCATCCTCCACTGCCTGTGGCTCTATCCACTGAGTCATGGCAGTTGCTAGGCCAGCACACCACCGGTCAGAGCCTTTCACCTCTCCCCCAATGGCAACACAGCTACAGGGATAGCGGTATTTTACCTTTGCTACACTGTCCCTGTAGCTATTATTGCATTAGCTGTTTTAACCGCACTGAGACAATGCTATTGCTGGATATGTATGAACATATGAACTTATCAATAGAAAAAGGCCTTACAATCTATCTAGTCTGCCAGATGTAGAGCTCATGTGTCATTCATGACACGTCTCTTTCCCCCTTCCCTCCTGTCACACTTTTACCCTTCCCTGAACTTTATCTTGAATCTCCCAATCGTCCCCTGCTTCACTACCTCCTCTGGTAGCCCGTTCCACCCTGACACCACTCTTTCCATGAAGAACTGCCTCCTTCTGGAACCAAATTTTCAACACAACCTTTTTGGGACCCCAACTCATGAACAAGGGTGGTGAAATTATTTAAATCAGGCCTGAAAGGGGATTTTGCAGATGCTGCACAAAATCACATTTTGGGTGACATTTGAATAGTTTCACAGCCCTTGTTCATGAGGTGGGGTCCCAAAAAGGCCATGTTTAAAATTTGGGCTAAAAATATTTAGAAATTACCAAGTTATGAGCACACATTGAAATTCTTCTATGCTCTCTCATAACTTTAGTAATTTTCAATATTATGCCCCAAATTTTCAATATAGTAATTTTTTCACATCACCTCGTGAACATGACAGCTATCGTTTTTCAAATCCTGGCCAAAATGTGTTTCCACACCTGTGGTGTTAAATTACATTTCATCAGGGATTTGAAAATGTTCACCTCCTAGTTCATGAGGTGGAGTCATAAGAATATGTTGGAAATTTGGAGTCAAAATATAAAACAATAACAAAGCTATTAAGATACATTGACATTTTTTAATGCTGACTCATAACGTTAGTAATTTTAAATATTTTGACCTCAGATTTTCAACATAGCCATTTTTTCACACCACCTCATGAATCTGACAGCTGTTATTTTTCAGATCCTGGCCCAAATAAGATTTCGCACTTGTGGTGTGAAATGACGTTTCGTCCAGTATTTTATAAATGATTCCTGTCATGTTCAGAAGGGAGGAGGGTCATAAAAAGACTATGATAAAATTTTGGGGTTAAAAATGTCATGCATAAAATGTATAATGTTGTTTGCAGGGATGGCCATTTGCCCATTGGGGACCACGCTGCCTTCCCATGCCATTGACCTGAGTTCAGGTGCCAGCTCAGTGAGCCGGCTGAATGGGCCAAGGCTAGAGGGAAGGTGCTGCGGCGTTCAGCACTGGCCCCAGCCTGGGGAGGGACATAGCAGTGTTCTGGCACACACACACACCTTGTGGCCGGACAGGGAGCCTTCCCTTAAAAAGGAGTTGATGCGCATGTTGAGGCCTGATGGGACCATGCACTGTGTGCGGACAAGTATGGTGGCAAGAAAAATGGGGGAACATATGCCTGGCAGGATGAAAGTCGGGTAACCCATTTTCCACTTTATGTCTACAGGTCCAATGGATGTGAGCAACAGCACTGGAGGGCACTGACCACACGTATCAGGAAAGTATTGTTCTATGTTTACAGTACCTTGTTTGTCCCAGTTAATTACTGAAGAGCTGTAGACCCTTTGTGACCATGTTGCTATTTTATTTTACAGGTACGACTGGATGTTCCCACAACCAATCCACAATACCCAGGTAAGAAATCTTTATTATCAGTACTGTATCTCAGCTGCCTGTTATAATACTTGTAGTTACACAGTTACACCATACCATTGTACAGTGCAGCAGTGTAACTACAACTGTTAAGACACTGTTGTCTTTCACGTGTTAGTTGACTGGTGAAGCAGGGCTAGAAACAACTCAAATATTTGATTCATTACATTTCACACAGGTCTCTTAGGGATCTACATGAATGAGGCTACAACTCCACTACCAGAAAAGGAAGGGAAATTAATTGCAAAAAACTACATTGATGCAGACATTAGGGTTGAAGAATGCAAAGTGAACAAAGTAGAGAAATGAAAAACATTAGGGGCCTGATTCTAGAAAGGTTTATGCATGGGGCAAAGTGACTTGCACCAACAAGAATGGCGTAAACATCACTTTGTGCCATGAGCTGCATCAAGCAGTATTCTGCAAAACAGCCTGCGACATGTCACAGGCTGCTTGCACCAAAGTGGACATAAGCCACCAGTTGCACCATAAACCCCCTGCAACATGGTGCAAGGGGGTTTACGACAGCAGTTGCACCCTATTGTGGAAGGGCAGCTGCCACATCCCCAATGTTGGAGTTCTACAACAACCCCTGAGGACATCTGCCAAAGTACACTTACACCAGCTAATAGCTGGTGTAAGTGTACCTTGCATCCACTGGGGGTTGCGCCACTGTGCTGCCAGTCCATTCCCAAGGTCATGTAGCCCCCACAACAGCCCTGATCCCCGATAATTGTAATAGCTCCCAGCACCAATCCCTCTTAAGTATAAAAGCCCCCCTCTCAGCCCCGATCCCCCATACTATAAATAGTACACGCTCAGTGATTGACAGCAGCTGTCATTCACTGAGTGCATACTATTTACAGTACACAGTCATACAGAACTCAGTCAGTGGCTGGCCATAGTGGTGAAAAGGGTTACGCCTAGTGCCAGCTGGGTACTGGTGGGGGTCAGGGTGGGCTGGCACTGCGGGGTGGGGGCCACTAGACTACCAGGGATATTGGGGTCTACGGGATGTGGATTTTGATTTATTATTCTACTTTTACAGCTGCCATACTTCTCCTGTGGGTGAGAAACTGGATTGGGGCTGGGAGGGGAATCTTACTAAGATTATAGGGATCAGGGCTGAGGGGACTATTACACTTATAGGGATTGGGCTGGAGGGCTATTACACTTATGGGGATCAGGGCTGGGGGCTATTACAATCATGGAGGTTTGGGGCTGGGGCTATTACACTTCTGGGGGTTGGGGCTGGGGACTATTACAATTATAGGGTTTGGGGCTGTGGGCTATTACACTTATGGGGGATCAGGGCTTGGGGGGGTCTGCTAGCCCTGCAGGGCTGTTCAGGCTCAGGGATTGTGGCTGGGGGCACTTACACCCTTCCCTTGATCATACTGCAGGCCTGCAGCAACCTGTACAGATATGCTCTCCATTTGTTATACCATTCAGGTTGGCACAAGTCGTGGGACTTAGCTGCAGGGAACCGTGCTAGATAGAGAATTGGGTGCAGGGTCCTTGGCGCAATGGCATTTGGCACAAGTCGCTTTTGGTACGACTTGTGACAGCCCTTCTAGAATTGGGCCCTAGGTATTTTTGGTCTCTGGAGTATTGGCAAATCAGTTGTGGGGTCTTCCTTGGGGTTGTCATCCCTAATGCCCACCCCTACCCTGAACAAAGTCAGACGTAATCTCTTTTCTTCATGCAGTGCCCACAGGGCCCTGTGTGAAGAAAGCTAAGACAGAGTCTGTTGGCAACATGTGGTGAGCCATGCTTCTCTAGCCTTTGAAGAGTGCATCACTATGAGGCACTGGCTTGGAACTGTACCTTGACTTTTGAAAAGGAGGGTAGGGGCTGGGGGGATGGGCATTATGATCAACAACCCCAATGAAAGGGCCCCCAACTTATTCACCAGTACTCCAGAGACAAAAAAACCCTAATGTTTTTCATTTCTCTACTTTGTGCGCTTTGCATTCTTAAACCCTAATGTCTACATTAATGTAGTTTTTTGCAGTTAATATTTAATATTGTTAAGCTTAACCAGTGGTGCTGAGGGTTGAGGCATTAGACGCCACACCTCACACCACGCCAGTTCGGGACTGAGCCAGGGCCACTGGGATTTGGCAGGGGAGGGAAGGGATCAAGCGTCCGGAGGACGGCTCTCCATTCCCTTGGGAGGGTTCCAGGGTTGTGCTGCTCTGCAGTGGCACCTGGCAATGGTTGGGTGCAGTGGCACATACAGCTGGAAGGAGCTTGGTGGGCGGCGGCATGCTGTGCCCAGCCGCCAGTGCACATCCAAGCTCCTCGTGGACCAACAAGCAGAAAAACCCCTACCACATCCATGGAGATGATGGGGTTCCAGGGATACAGCCCACATCCCAATGCCGGCCCTGTGCTCAGGGGACTCCACAGCTGACCCACCATCCAGGTAAGGCCTTTTTAATCCCAGAAAGGCCATTGGGGACGATGGGCCCACCCTGGAGGGGTGCTCTGGGGGGTTAGGTCTGCCTGGGTGGTCGGGGAAGTCCCTCCTAGGGGATGTAGGGTTCAGGCCGGGAGCAGAGGCTGCTATCAAGAGAACACCCCGGAAGTATGCCCGGGTGTGGAGGCAAAGAAATAGAATTTGAAAAAAAATATATTTATTATCGTTTGGGTGGAGATGGGTGTTTAATGTTACACCCCTAACTTTGCAAGTTAATGGCGTCTCCCCGTTCAATGGAATGACATGAAATTTTTCATGCAGTCTTGGGGGGGCAAGGTCTCTTGATTTGGTAAGTTTGGTTCCGATTAATTGTAAAGATTCTGCAATCCGGATAGTGCAAAAAAATGAAAAATATGGGTTTTTGCTTTTTTTTTTTGCTGTCACCTATAACCCAAATGGTTTGGAATCTTTTTCTGAGATTTTTGGGATACAGAGGCTTGCCCTATAATGGTGCCTTCCATTGGTTTGGTAAAAATTCATTGGTTTAGTGAAAATATATTAATTCGTTCCCAAGTTCTAAGGATTTGACATTTCGGTTCTGAGCATGCTCATTAGGGTCTTTCAGATAGATGTTTGATACAAAAAAGAATTTTTGACAACTCACAAAAGAAGATTCTTGTTTCATGACAAAGAATTCCTCTTTTGTGAGAAAAAGTCTTCTTTAATATGGCAGCCACCTTGTTTCTGTTTTTTAAAAAAAAAATATTTCAAAACCCATAAAACTGATGCCCTAGTGAGACACAAACATATGCATCTAACTAAACAGGGTCTGTTCAGCTCAATTCTGGACTGAATCCTTTGAAAAACATCCCCAAAATGTGTTTTTGGGACATCCCAGAAATCCTTTGTGAGTCTTGTTTTGTGAGCCAATTTTCTTGTTTCATGAGGTTCACAAAAGAGGAATAGAGCTTCATGAAACAAGAATTTCATCTCATGCAATAGGATTTTGAACTTCATATTTTTTTCCAAGTTTTGTTTTGTGAGAAGGCATATTCTCTAATGAGCTCATGAAAATCTCATGAAATAAGATGGTGATCTCATGAAACAACATTTTGGACTTATTGTTTTTTCACAGTCTTCTGTGAGAAGGCATCTTGTTTTGTGAGCTCATGAAACAAGAAGGTGGGCTCACAAATCAAGATTTTGGACTTTTAGCCAACAATCTTCTTTCATGAGCCCTCACAAAACAAGAATGCTGGCTCACAAAACAGAAATATGAGCTCATAAAAGAAGAATTTCTTTATATTCAAAGAACGAAGAGTTTTGCTCATAACAGTGCCATTTTTGAAGATTTCAAAGTCAGATTGTTAACATGTGGATTCTATGACCCTACCTCATGAACAATTGTTGAAACATACTTGACACTTGATCAAAATGGTGTATCTGTAGCAACATGGAACCGCAGAGCCCCTTCTGTACTCAGACAGACTCCTTAGTGTCTGCATCTGTAGCAGCATGGAACTGCAATACTCGGAAGGCCCTGGGCTTCTGTGTTGATACAGACTCCAGAGTTGGTGCATGGCCAAGAGAGCCCTGCATGTTTACATCTGTAGCCACAAAGAAGTGCAGGGCCCAGAGGGTCCTTCACTTCTGCAGCTGGATGGATTCCATATTTGGTGCAGTGCCCAAAGAGCCCTGCACATCTGCATCTACAGATGCACAGCAGTGCACATGCACTTTGGTAGCAAGACCGATGTGTTCCCACAGGTCCCAAAGGGACCTGCGTGAATGAAGATACAACTCTACTATCTCAAAAAGAAAGAAAAGTCATTGTATAAAAACTGCATTAATACTCCAGTTACAGTTCAGCTTAAAGCAGCAAAAGTAGGGAAATGTAGCATTAGAGGTTGCAATGCTAACTCCCCAGCACCACCCCCATGCGACAAAAGGAAAATACATTAAGGTCTTGGCTCTACTGAGTTTTGATGTATCAGTAGTGGAGACTTCCTTGGCATTGTCAGCCCTAACACTCACCCCACCTCCCAGCCTGTACCATCCTTTCTGAAGCACAAGGTGCAGCTCCAAGCCACTAACTCATACTGATACACTCTTCACAGGTACAGAAATATGTTTCGTTACATGTTGACAACAACCTGTAGTCCTTGCCTGAAGAAAACAGATCACCTGTGACCTTCTTTGCTCAGCGGAGGGGTGAGCATTAGCATTCACAACCCCAAGGAAAGACCCTGCCACTGATTTGCCAAGACTCAGGAGAGCCAAAACCCTGATGTTTTTCCTTTTGCTGCTTGGGGGTGGGGTGGGGAGTTAGGGTTGGAAAAACGAATGCCACATTTCCCTATTTTGTTGCTTAAAGCTCAGTCCTAACCAGTGCATTAATGCAGTTCATTGCAATGAAGCTCTCTCTCACACACACACATATATATATAGATAGAGATTATATGTCTATCTATATCTATATATAGATATAGATATAAAGGATATACAATGGTGAGCTGTCAGATAAATGATATATCTACACAAGTGCTGTTTGACCTTGGGTAACCTCACGAGTGGCGTAAGCCACGAGTGACGTGTCTGAGGTCAAACAGCACAAGTGTAGATAAATCATTTATCTGACAGCTCACCATTGTATATTTCACTTATGCAATATGGATGCTTTCCATCAGTGCAGAAACATTTGGTTTTGACTGTTTATCTTTATTTTAAATGATAATTTCTGGGAGTTTTAGTTAACTTTCCTAGAGTATGTCTGCCTAGTGGTTGTTATTAAATGAAACACCACTCATTTTGTAGAATACTTCTTGCTGAACAAATGTCTTGCTCACAGTACTATGCTACCTTTTTCATTTTAAAGTTATTCACATTTGTTTGTCAAAAAAGGGAAAAGAAAATTGAATTTTATGCTGTTTTTTTGCTAATTATAAAAAAATTAAAAGGTATCTATAAATGAAACACCACTCATTTTGTAGATATTTTTGTGCTGAACATTTGTCGTGCTCACAGTACCATGCTATCGTTTTTTGTTTTAAAGTTATTCACATTTGTTTGTCAAAAAAGTGAACAAAAAATTACATTTTCTTTTGCTTTTTTGCTAATTGTAAAAATCTATAAGGTATCTATACATGAAACACCACTCATTTTGTAGAGAATGTTGTGCTGAACAATTTTTGTGCTCACAGTACCATGCTATCTTTTTTCGTTTTAGAGTTATTTCCATTTGAATATGGTTAGTACTGCTTCTGAGGCTGAACATTCTAAATGAATTCTAAAGAGATTTGTGACATAGTAACTGTGTGTATAAATGGTCACTGTATGTATACATTTATTTATACATACAGTGACTCAGACAAACGCATTTATCACACTGAATATATGTCCACCCTTATTGCATAAATATATATATATATATATATATATATATACATATATATAGCAAAAAACTTTGCTAATGCATCTGTTAGGGTTAAAATGACAAAAGTAGGAAAATGTGGCATTAGGGTTTCCAACCTAACACCCCCATCCTGCCAGATGAAGAGACATCGAGGCGGCATTGGGGTCATCTGCCCTAACACTCATCCCATTCCATTAAAAATAAGCTGGGTGGGTGCAGCATGGGAGAATGGGGTGAGCTTTGGGGCTGATGACTCCAGTGCTGCCCCAATGCTCTTCATCTGTGCAGAAAGTGAGGAGTGAAATATTAGGTTGGAAATCCTAATGTCACATTTCCTGCTTTTGTCATTTTAACCCTTCCTGATGCACTAACAAGGTTTTTTGCAATTTATTTCCTTACTTTTCAAGATAATGTAATCACATCCCAATGTGCTCAATTCCTCCACAGAACATATATATAGAACATATACGTACGTGAGACCACGCGCACCCACAGTATCTCAGGCAGCAGTGCAGTGCCACATAGACCCTGCACTACAATATGTTTAGGGTGGAAGTGCAGGGTCCACCAGCCCAGTGGCCCACAGACCCTGTGCTACAACGTCTTTAGGGGTGTGAGTGCAGGGTCCTTCAGACCCTGCACTCCCACAGTATCTCAGGTACCAGCACAGTGACCCACAAACCCTACACCACAAGGTCTTTGCAAGTGGGAGCACAGGGTCTAAATGCAGGCACCAGGACAGTGGCACACAGACCCAGCACTAGGGGTAAGAGTGCAGTGTCCTTTGGACCCTGTGCTCCCACATTATCTCAAGCACCGGCACAATGCCCCAGAGACCCTGGTCAGAAAAGTCCTAATCTTTTTTTGTCATGACGGCAAAGGATTTTGTCATCTCATGAAATAGGAATCATCTCACCAAATAGGATTAGGGTGTCTCATGAAAGAGAACTTTAAAAATAATCTTTTTTCGTGAGCTGTCAAAATTCTTTTTTATGAGACGATTCCTTTTTCGTGAGATGACAAAATTCATTGTCATCACCACGAAAAGGGATTAGGGTTCTCTAACCAGAAGGCCATGATGCTAATCCTCTTTTGTCAGATAAATTCTTTTTTCGTGAGCTGTCAAAATCCCTTTTTGTCACAACGTAAAAGGATCGGAAGTGAGTCACGTAAAAGGATTGTAAAAAAATAAATAAGCATTCTGAAGCCACATAAAATTAATGTAAAGGCACACAACAATACAGGACATCTTGATGAATAAGACACATACTTGGATGTCTGCAGAAGACATCCCTAGGCAGAGTTATGACAGTTTGTTTGGGCTAAAAAAAATAAAAAAGATGGTGGCTGATGAAAAAGGATTTTTTTCTCATGAAGAAGGATTCAAACAATCCCTTTTCATGAGCTGTTAAAATCCTTTTTCATCAAACCAAAATCCTTTTTTTTCGTTCCATGCAGCTATTGAAAAGGCTGTACTGAGCATGCTCAGAATCTGAAATTTCAACATTTAATAACTTTGGAACAGATTAATATTTTTCACCAAACCAAGGCTGGGGTGTTCTTTGGGGCAAGCTCTTTCTACCCTGACAATGTCAGACCGAAATTCCAAATGGTTTGGCAACAGCGTGATGAGGAAAAAACAGCCAAAAAAGGCAAATTTTAGCATTTTGTCACAATGCACAGCACAAAATCCACCAATCTGACTGACATGAAACTTGGTACCTCATGAGATCTATCCCATGGGACAGCACATACCAAATTTCATGCAAATCCTTTGAATGTTTGCAAAGTCATTAAAGTGCAAAATTTCAGGTTTAACAATAAAGTGCCTACTGAACCCTAACTATAGGGGTGCAAGCGTGCCCCAATTACACACACACACACACACACACATATATATAAGGGATATACAATGGTGAGCTGTCAGATAAATGATTTATCTACACAAGTGCTGTTTGACCTTGGTAACCTCACGAGTGGCGTAAGCCACGAGACGTGTGTCCGAGGTCAAACAGCACAAGTGTAGATAAATCATTTATCTGACAGCTCACCATTGTATATTTCATTTATGCAATAGGGATGCTTTCTATCAGTGCTGGAACATTTGGTTTTGACTGTTTATCTTTATTTTAAATGATAATTTCTGGGAGTTTTGGTTAACTTTCCTAGAGTATGTCTGCCTAGCATAGTGGTTGCTATTAAATGAAACACCACTCATTTTGTAGAATACTTCTTGCTAAACAAATGTCTTGCTCACAGTACTATGCTACCTTTTTCATTTTAAAGTTATTCATATTTGTTTGTCAAAAAAGGGAAAAGAAAATTGAATTTTATGCTGTTTTTTTGCTAACTACAAAAAAAACTAAAAGGTATCTATAAATGAAACACCACTCATTTTGTAGATATTTTTGTGTTGAACATTTTTCATGCTCACAGTACCATACTATCATTTTTTGTTTTAAAGTTATTCACATTCTTTTGTCAAAAAAATGAACAAAAAATTACATTTTCTTCTGCTTTTTTGCTAATTGTAAAAATCTATAAGGTATCTATACATGAAACACCACTCATTTTGTAGATAATTTTGTGCTGAACAATTTTCATGCTCACAGTACCATGCTATCTTTTTTCGTTTTAAAGTTATTTCCATTTGAATATGGTTAGTACTGCTTCTGAGGCCGAACAGTCTAAATGAATTTTAAAGTGATTTGTGACATAGTAATTGTGTGTATAAATGGTCACTGTATGTATGAATTTATTTATACATACAGTGACTCAGATAAACGCATTTATCACACTGAATATATGTCCACCCTTTTTGCATAAATATACAGTATATATATATAATTACTGGTGAGCATTTTTTTCAATGGTTTCAAGCAGTTGATATTTACCGTAATAACTAGTTGGTTATTACGGCATTCACGCGCTCAGTCTGTTAAAAGTGAGCGATCCCTCACTGGTTCCTGTTTTCTGTGTGGGCGGGCTCCGTGTCTTTATTAGCGAGAAGCTGCCACAACAAGACCCTTACCTTTTCAAAATCATTTTTTTTTGTTGCTATCTGGTTGATCCTACTATTAATCCTATCGTTATATTTTTTTTAAAGTATCTGGTTGATCCTGCGGTTCGTCAGCTTCAGGCGATGATGACCGTGAGAACTGACTACAGCAGGGCGGTCAGTGGCTGACTCTCTATAGTAAGAGGTAGCGATCCTCGCAATTGCGATTTGAACTATAACTAAAATAAAATGAATTATTTATAAAGTGTGACCTGGAGGCTGCTGTACTGTTGTGTGGCTGCTAGGGACAAGAAGGAGAAGGACAGGGAATGGGGAGGGGACAGCTCTGGAATCTGAAGTGGGAGGTAGAAGCTGCTGCTGCATTTAGAGCTGCTGTGTGGGGCTGCTGCAGTGTGTCCCAAAACTAGACTGAAGCTGTAATGGGTGGGGGTGCGGGGGATTGAAAGGAGAGAGAGGTGTGTGTGTGTGTGTGTCACAGCACTCAGACTGGAAAAAATTGCTTACCAGCAAATTATAAAAAATTAAAGATGGGGAAGTGTGTCATATTCAAATTTAATGCTCACCCTCGGTGTGGGATGCTTTGATAAACCCCTCGGGCTTCGCCCTCGGGGTTTATGTAGCATCCCACTTCTTGAGTGAGCATTAAATTCTCATAACATACACTTCCCCATCCTTTATTCTCTATAGATAACATTCACTGCAAAAAACTTTGTTAATGCACTAGTTAGGGTTGAACCAACTCCATTGCAACCAAACAAGAAGCCATCCTAGAGCAAACACAATTGTTCAAGTACCTCGGCATCACCCTTGATCCCCACCTCTCATACGCTGTCCATATCAGCAATGTTGCAAAGTCTGCCAATGCAAGGTTAGGCATATTATTCCGGCACAGGAAACACCTAACCCCAGAAGCACTGGCAGTGGCCATCCAAAGCTCCATCGTCAGCATCGTAGACTATGGTCTTATCATATATGGGTCTGCATCTACCTCTGCTCTCAAACATATTGCAACCTCCCTGAATAAGGTCTGTCATCTCATCACTGGCTCGCATCGCCATACCCACACATGTGACCTTTATTCCCAATCTGGATGGCTTCAACTGGACAAATGCATAAAATACCAAACCTGCATCACGGCCAAGAAAATTATAATGGGTCTGGCCCCACCTGGTGTCTGTGCCCTCCTTAAGCCTAGACATAGGAACGTCACTACAAGGAGATCCAATTCCCATCTACTACATAACCCACGATGTCACACGCCCCAAGGACAAAGATCATTCGCCTATCGGGCATCCAACTGGCTCAACTCTCCTGGCAGCGACATAGCGACCACTCCAACACTCGGCCTCTTCAAGTCCAAGCTGCGCCTCTCACTGCTTGTATTCTGCGATTGCCCATCTTAACATTTCCACCATTCCAGCTGCAAATGCCCTAGCACCCAGCACTTACAATCAGTCTTTGCACCCCTAGCACCTTACCTGTCATATTCCCTCGACAAGGCCCCCTGGCTGCACTGTCTCCCACCCTCACCCACCTCCTCCCTGTATCTCCACCTGCCCCAACCACCTCCCGCACTCCCCTACCCCTGCACCTCCTTACCCCCCTTCAATCTCCTACCCTCACTTCCCCACCACCCACCCCTTCCTTGTCTTGCTCATAGCTCAAGTCTTTGTACCGGTTATTACATGTCTGTAAGTCAATGACTATATGTTTGTAACTAAAATGACGACTGTTGCTACGCTGACATGGAACCTTTGTAAAAGAGCCTCAGCTCAAAGGTATTGTAATCCTAGATTGAAATAAATAAATAAATAAATAAATAATACCCCAACCCCGCCCTGCAAGCAGCAACAGGAAAAACCATTACTATTTGACCTCTCCTGCTTCTTCACAAATCAGGCGTGGTATGTGTGCCTAGGAGTTTTCAACCCTAATGCCCCCCCATTCCATCTGTTAATAAGCTGAGATGTGTACAATACATAAGAATGGGGTGAGCATTAGGGCTGACAACCCTAATGCACACCCCATGCCTGATTTGCAAATACACAGGAGAGGTCAAATAATAATGTTTTTTTCTTGCTGCTGCCTGCAGGGTGGGGGTTGGGTGTTAGGATTGGGAACCCTAGTTCCCTACTTTTATCAGTTTAACTCTAACTAGTGCATTTCCTTACTTTTTGAGATTGTATAATCATATCCTCATTTGCCTGGGGGAGCCCAGGGTCCTGCACTTCCATCCTTCCATAGATGCATATATGCCCTGTGCTTCCATTTCTGCCAAAACAGCTATTTCTTTCCTTTGCTGTATGGCTTTTTAAAGTTCAAATGTTATGCTATGGATATTTGCACTGTTTATTTTTATGCATTTTTATATTGCCCCTAAATGTTAACAGACAGAATATGTATTATTCTTGTAGTACTCATTAAGACCTTTATTTTGATATATGGGTTGTCCCTTTAGTCCAAATAGTATTGAGGCAGTTATGACTTGTTGAAGTTCCAATGCTAGCCTATGAGAATTTTCATTTTTTCCTTTTCTTTTTCTTTTTATATTACAGATAAATGTTTTAGGGGTATATGTGTTATTCCAAAATTACTCATTAAGACATTTTTTCTGCTATATAGATTGTTCCTTAAAGGGGCGCTGTCTACTTTTTTGCATCATATTATTTTAAGGTAATACCCCACATTTTATGATTGCTTACCTTCTCTAAAATTCAAGTGATGCTGCTGGGTGTTTTAGCTAACTCCTTGCTTACTAGAACTGAAATGAATGGTAATGTACAGCTATACCCAGCCTTGTTTTGTTTCAAATCACTGAAATACTCTTACTGCATACTGTACTTCCTGAACATTAGACATACCCTCAAATAGTGCAACCACTCATGATACAATAGTCTCCTCTACTCTCACTGCATAATGAGTGGCTAGACTGTGTTTGGGATGTTCCTGAGTCCAGGAAAGATGCAGTGGGAGTTGGTCAAGAAATGTAAACAAACTTGTTTTGGTGTGGTAACACCAGGATGGTGAGCACTCATTTTTTCACCTTTTTAAAAGAAAAAAGGGATCTGAATCAAACTACCTGCTGCATCAACAGTCGCTAGAGAATGTGAACAATCACAACATTTGTTTTTAAACTATGGTCACTTTGAGGCCTAAGGGGGTTGACAGTGTCCCTTTACTGTAAGTCCATATATTGAGGGAGTTATAGCTTGTTAAAGTTCCAATGTTATGCTATGAACATTTTAATTTTAACATTTTTTGTGGTATTTTATGTGGGCCCTAAATGTTTTATTTGGGGGAGGGGGTTATGTATTATTCTTGTAGTACTCATTAATACCTTTGTTTTGATATATACTGTAGATTGTCCCTGAAGTTCAAATATTGAGGGAATTATGACTTGTTAATGTTCAAATGTGGCAAACAATTTTAAGTCCAAAATCTTTTTTCGTATGAGGGGATTCTTTTTTCGTATGAACAAAAAAAGCCATACAAAAAAAGGATGTGTTCATATGAAAAAAGAATGGAAACAAATTAAGACCAAATTATTTTTTCATATGAAGGCATTCTTTTTTCATATGAATACAAAAAGCATATGAAAAAAGATTCATTTATACAAAAAAAGAATGGTGAAAAACTAAGTCTAAAGTCTTTTTTTTGTATCAAGGCATTCTTTTTTTCATATGAATGAAAAAAGCATATGCAAAAAAAAGCATTCAAACGAAAAAAGAATGGGGGAGAAAAACTAAGTCCAAATTCTTTTTTCAAATGAAGGCATTCTTTTTTAGTATGAACAAAAAAGCATACAAAAAAGGATTAATTCATACAAAAAAAAAAGAATGAGGAAAAAAATTAAGTTCAAATTATTTTTTTGTATGAGGGCATTCTTTTTTCGTATGAATGAAAACAG
The DNA here is from genome assembly GCA_016271365.2 of Neoceratodus forsteri. Lineage (NCBI taxonomy): Eukaryota > Metazoa > Chordata > Ceratodontiformes > Ceratodontidae > Neoceratodus > Neoceratodus forsteri. The sequence goes on from CM028130.1 coordinate 946,107,281, forward strand.
CGTACGAAAAAAGAAAATCGGCTGATGACAAAGGATTTTTTAATGTTAAAAATAGACATTTGTGGGTCACTTCTCCATAAACTTAGTACAGAATCCACCTAATGGGGTCCCAATGAGCAAAATACATTTGTTGGTGTGTGTGCTGGATGTCATTTTTGTGTGTTTTGAATTTTTTTTTAAAGGGAGACAAGATGGCAGCCATATAAAAAAATTATTTTCCCTCATGAAAAATGATTGCCCCATACAAAAAAGGACCCTTTTGTCATATGTACCAAATTATTTTTTTGTTCCAAGCAGCTATCCAAAAGAACGTACTGAGCATGCTCAGAACCAACATTTTTAAATGTAAAAACTTTGGAATGAATTAATATTTTTTCACCAAACCAGTGAAAGGTACATCTGTGGGACAAGTCCTTTCTACCCTGAAAATTACAAACCACAGTTACAAACCTTCTGGGTGCTAATGATGAAAAAAAAAAAGTGATTTTTTAAAACTTTTTAGCGCTCCAGATCTCGGAATCCACACATCTGATTGGAACAAAACATTTATTTTATTTATTTATTTTTATTTAGTTTTTGTTGACCGGGTAAGTGCACTAGACAAATCCTGCCTATTTTCAGGCATGACCCGGGGGAGGGGGATACAGATGAATGCCAACTGACCTTGAACCAGATTAAGCTGTTGGTGGTATTTTTAGTGAATGAGGGAAATTTGGACAGGACAACAGGGAAATTCCCTTACTCTTTTCGATAAGTGCCATGGGATCTTTAACATCCACCTGAACTACCACCAATCCAGGCAGATGGGACCTCGGTTTAATGTCTCATCCGGAAGACGGCACCTCAGAAGTGCAGCACCCCTCTCATGCTGCACTACAGTGTCAGTACTGGGATATTAACCTAGGTGCCAGATGTGGGAACTAAACCCACAGCCCTCTGATCACCTGGCCTCAGAGGCGAGTGTGCTACCTACTGAGCCACTGACACTGCTAAACATGGCACATCAGGAGAGCTACCCCCCTCCCCCCGACTGCACACACAAAATGTCATGCAAATCTGTTGAACGGTTGCAAAGATATTAAGGTTTAACATAGAAACCCCTGCTCAACCCAAACTATAGTGGCACTACTTCACTGCTATACTATATACAGTAGAGCCAGCCACAATGCAACACAGTAACAAGTGACATGTAACAAAAATACTGCATGGCAAAATGGCTTAATTGCCATTGCATTACACTGTTCCCTGCAGCATACTGCAGTATTTTATGATATACTGCAGCATTTCTGCATTGCATCCTGGCTGGTGCTGCTGTATAACAATAGAGAGATAGAGATAGAGATAGAGATAGGGACAGGGACAGGGACAGGGACAGGAACAAGGACAGAAACAGACACAGAGACAGAGACAGGGATAGAGGATAGAGACAGAGACAGAGACAGGCATAGAGGCAGAGCCAGGGATAGAGAGGATAGAGGTAGAGACAGAGACAGAGACAGAGGTAGAGACAGAGAAAGAGGTTGAGGTTGAGGTAGAGGTTGAGGTAGAGGTAGAGGTAGAAGTAGAGGTGGGCATGAGGACTGAGGGGCACCCATAAGCATACTGACTGAATAACATGAATGAGACAAAGAGCTAGAGGAATGGTACAACAAGCAGGAGGATTGAGGGGCACCAGTAACACACTGACTCAATAACATGAATGAGACAAAGATCTAGAGGAATGGTACAACAAGCAAGAGGATTGAGGGGCACCAGTAACACACTGGCTCAATAACATGAATGAGACAATGCACACAAGGACTGAGGGGCACCTGTAAGCACACTTATAACATGACTGGAACAAATAATGTGAGGACTGAGGGGCACCAGTAACACGATGACTCAATAAGATGAATGAGACAAAGATCTAGAGGACTGAGGGGCATCAGTAGCAAACTGACACCATAACATGAATGGGACAACAGGTGAGGAAGATTGAGGGGCATCCACAAGCACAGTGCATGAACAAGCACTTCAACAGCCCCAGTAAGTGAAAAGAACATTTATTACTCACAAAGTAAAACAAACTGACCTAACAAGCCCTGGTGCCTCGAGGTGTAAAAAACACTTCCCCAAGGGGCATAGCTACCACTTCATATACTTCCCTTATATGTGCCATGTTGGACCACTTATCTGGAAACGCTATATTTTCATGCAGAGTGTTGTCAATTTAAATATTAGTTATTTAATGCAGTAAGTACACTAATTAAATATAGCACCCCTTCTTTTGTCATGCAATGAGTCCATACATATAAATTAAACTTGCATTAATCAAGCGGACTAATTTTCAAGCGGATGTGGGGGTGAGACAAGGCAAAACTCCATGATTCAAGGGAGGAATATATTATGTGGAGTATACAAGGTGATTACCACCCAGAAAGTGTCAGTGCTTATTTGCATAGATGGAACATAAACAAAATAATGTAGCCAGTAAATTAATTTTACAATAGTGTATATGCTGTTGAATTCCACTCACGGCACTGTAGTATGATCAACTGCGAATGCTGCCAACTAAAGGTGCAAACTCCACTATATAATCATTCATTGATAAACACGTTTCGTGTACAACGAGGTATCAGTTGTACTAACTGTGACTTAGTGTTTTAAACTGAATACATGAGCATGCATTTTATTTTGAAATTGTATGCTAATCCCCCCATCTACCTTTATAATGCTGTGAGGGAAGAAAAGTTTAACATGATTCACCCATATGTGCACATATGTATTGAACTAAGGAGGCGAGACCACAAGGGCAGTGGTAGAACTTGCAAAAAAACATATAAGATACAACACCCATAAATAGTGTGTTCGATACTGCGGCGGGGTGCCCCATCGGCACAGCAGTAGGGCTACTGCTCATGATGCCAGCGACCCAGGTTCAGAAACTTACTCGGGACATTGGAGAGCCAGCGAGGGGGAGGAGGATCAAGCATCCGCTAGACTGCTCTTCTCCTCTGGGGAAGGTGGGTAGTGGAGCCTGGCATAAGGGTGGCTCCCAGTGGAGGCTGGGAGCACTACATCAGCACAGGACCACACTGACATGATGGGGGTGCAGCTGATGTCTGCAGGGCACATGTAGGAGCATGCACTGACATCATTGCATGTCCACATAACCAGAGGGAACCTTTAAGCAAGAAACACCCCTGTGCTAGCCACACAATCATGCCAGGGCACTTGCTGGCACTGCTTTGGGCCTGCTCTGGGAGATGCCAGGAACTAGATTAGCATTTCATTCCTTCCCCCCTTTGAGGACAGACAGGGGCAGACCCACTGTGGGGGGCAAGCCATGGTCTCCCCATCACCCAGTAGGCTCCCAAAGACAGCACAGTAGGTAAAACTGAAAGGAGCACCAGTTGGCTGAATTGGGTACATGCCCAGCCTAGACACAGGAGCATAAAGGAAATCTATAAAAAAAATACTGAGGTGGAGGGATAAGGATGAATTAGTGATTATGGATAAATGTGGTGGGAGTTATCAATGATGTGGCTAAGGAAAAGACTAGTTACTAAATTTAAATGTTTTTTTATTTATTAATTTTTATATTTTATATTTACTACTACTGTAGTGATTAAAATTAACATTTAAAAATGGTTTAAGTTAAGTGGCCAGGGGGTCTGAGGGGTATCAGTACCAGATCAACTTACTAACATAAATGGGACAATGAGGACAGAGGGACACCAGTAACACATTGACCTGATAACATGAATGGGCCAACGGATGTGAGGACTGAGGGACACCACTAATACACTGACTCAGCATGAATGATAACAGGTGTGAGGACTGAGTGGCACCAGTAATGCACTGACTTAATAACATGAATTAGACAAAGGGCATGAGGACTAAGGGGAAGCTATAAGCACGCTGATTCAATAACATGAATGAGCCAACGGACATGATGACTGAGGGACACCACTAATACACTGACTCAAGATGAATGAGAACAGGTGTGAGGACTGAGGGACACCAGTAATGCACTGACTTAATAACATGAATTAGACAAAGGGCATGAGGACTAAGGGGAAGCCATAAGCACACTGATTCAATAACATGAATGCGACAATGGGCATTAGCTCTGAGGGGCACCAGTAACATGCTGGCTCTATAACATCAATGGAACAACTGGCGTGAGGACTGAGTGGCACCAGTAACACACTGGCTCATAACATGACTTGAACAACTGGCGGGAGGACTGATAGGTCCCAGTAACACACTGATTCAATAACATGAATGGAACAACCAATGGGAGGACTGACAGGTTCAGTAATACCCTGACTCTACAACATGAATGGAACAACAGGCATAAGAACTGATGAAGAGGGTCTGTGCCCTCAAAGCACCGAGGAACAGTTTGTCATTTGTCTTTTAATACATTTTGCTGTCCTGGAGTCTCCAATGTGTATAGCTACAATTTTTTGTATGTTATAAGAACTGAGTGGCACCCGTAAGCACACTGACTCAGTGTGACATGAATAGGATGAAAGGTGCAGGTCTGAGTGACACCAGTAACACACTGACTCAATAACATGAATGAGACTATGGGTGTGAGTTCTGAGGGGCACCTATAGACACACTGAATCAATAACATAATTGTCCACACACACAGAACCAAGCAACAAGGCAGATTTATTCAGGCTTCAGATGTCCTCCTCCTGGAAACACATCAGTGAGAGTAGTCAACCCCGAAGAGACTGAGACAAATGACAGATTTGTTCATGTCTTCCTCTTTCACCCACGCATTCCATATTGCGGCATAGCACTGTTCAGGAATTAGGTAGTTATGAGACACTGACACTGCAGCATACTGTGGGACGGTGGGTAAATGGGCACCAAAGCCAAAGCTGGGCACTTGGAAACAATTACCCTCTAAAGCACTCGCTGGACTTTTTAGACTTAAGTGGGCACTCCAGCCAATACTGAGCTCATTAGTATCTTTTGATCAGCAAGCCGATATGTAGCATCCATCAGTCTGCCCAGGCACCCATTCGGCTCATCTCTACTGTGCTCAATTCCCATCCCATACTGTATGTACAGTGTTGCAGCCTTCTTATGATTCAGTCATGCCACTTCATTCAGGACGCACCCTAACAACCATGAGCAACACACCCATACTAGAGCCAGACCCCTCATGAGCTTGGCTCTATCAGTATACCATGAGACTTGTACTCAGTAGAGGATCGCACTGCCAAGCCTGAAGCAGCTGTTATATAAGTTGTCCAGTTCTTCTGGAGGTAATTCAGCAATCCTTAGATTTCTTTAAGAATTGGCAGGCGTGCCCTATGTGCACCTCTTCAGGGGTGGAGTCCTCACATGCTCAAGTTTCAAGTTTTTTGAGTGAGACTCATTTACAATAATGCCCCATTAAGCTCACATTATAAATAATTACAGAACAGTTACAATTTAAGTAAGCAGAAAAAAATTGTATAAATGCATGTTAGCATGATACCATTATTATACAGATGAATAAAGAACCACACTATAAAGTGCTCAGATATAGGTTACACAGCTAAAAAGTATTAGCTCAGGTAATATCAAAGGAGTTCCCTCTACATTTGTCACATATCTGAGGAAGTGACAGGAAGCAGGATTTAATGAAAGTAAAAGAAGGCAATCCCCGTCTGAATTTTGCAGGCAATGAATTCCAAACCTGAGGAATCATACTGCTGGAGAAAAGTGAAGCCCTAAATGTATTAGCCCTAGGTACAGTACCACTAACTCTAAAAGGTCCGCATACCTTACAGACATGCTGGGACCTCCTTTAGTTGCAGGGCCACTCACTGTAAAACCTTGGTAAGGGAGGATGGACGAGTGAGACAGGACATGAAAATTGACCCCTACATCTTGTGGAGCAGCATGTTGGAGGTCTGGAATCTTCAGAGTTAACATGTATAATAATGTAGTTAGCCTGGAGAGATGGAACCTGAGACTTTGGTTCCTCAGAAGTTTCCTCCACAGAGAGATTTTCCCTCTCCTCTGTGCCAAAGGTAATATTATTAGTAGAAAACATTAGATTCCACCATGAGTTGGACGTGAATGGTGGTTCTAAACTCATTTGAATCTGGTTCTGCCCAAGGCCATTCCCTCTCCTTCAACAAGCGTGTGATTTGACCATTTTTTATTTTGCTCATGGCTCGCTCCTTTTGGGCATTTCCTATAGTACCTCATAAAATAAGTAGCAGAAATCCTGACTCCTAACTGTGTCACACAGACTGGCACCAGGACTTTTATCTCAGTATAATGTCCAGGTACAAAAAAAGTACCAGTGCTAGCCTGCCCCATCACTCAGATAACATTGTTCCAGTTTAGAATGTAAAGTTTCAAACAGACACCATTTTTCCTCAAAGACCAACCCAACCCTCAGCTCTACTGCCCACTCATTTGCTCGGTCAACTCACTGTTCATCCAAGTACATCCTCTCCCTTTTCCTCACTTTTCTATGCTTTATGTTTTTTTACCTTCGTGCTCAGTCGCTACCGCTCGCCTGCCTGTACACCTGATCAATCCACGCCCACACTTACTCCCAGTCTTCAAGCAGGCAGCGAGGACTGGCAAACAGACAATGCTGCATTATACAGACTCATTCCTGGTCCTCAGAGCATGCAGTAAGGACCGGGAAACATGAGCAGAGAACAACCGGAAGCCACAGTGAAGAACAGTTGTTAAAAAACGTAGTTAAACTGCTAACAGCTGTACCACTTTGTCTTGGTCCTCCGAGTAGGCAGCGAGGACTGGAAAACAGCAAGAGACTTAACAGTCAAAGACATCATAGCTCCCCCTAGTGATAGGAACTATTTTACCTTTAAAAGCAATATTTTTGTTTTCTTGGGGTGGGGGTGTTGTTCATAAATGGCTAAGAAAAAAATCCTGCCATCTGGTTGGCTGATACTGCTTGGCACCCATACATTCATCTCAGCCTGCTGCCCAGGTACAAAAAAGTTCCAGTGGGATTTAGAAGTTGAGCAAACCACATACAGAATTCATGAGCCATTTCACTCATCTCTGATTGCCATGACAGACATGGCTGCCACCCTTACTTTTACTGAATCCCTTCAACAAGGCCCTAAAAAGTAAAACTCACTTAAATTTCAGTAAATAGATAGACATTCTTTCCTCTCGTGATCCCCTCACACAAAAACAAATTAAAAAGATTAAGCACTATTCGCAGATTTAATTCCTGATGTTTCTTTGGTGACCATAAAGAATCCCCCTCCTATCCTTATAAGCTTGCCAAGGCAATCTCTGCTCTCTACTCTGCCACAGATAAAACAGAGACCATGGCTCTGTATAAGGCCTTTTGTTGCATGTGAGAGGGCAGGGGTGTCTGCAGGCATACGCACTGTACTCAGCAGAGTACAGTAAAAAAAAAAATCAGACAGGGGCAACAAATCAGGCTGGGGCAACAAAAAGAGGAAAGCAAGGACATTGTGAGTCACATTGTGTCTGTGTCGCGCTGAGTCCTTTTGCCTTTGTAGCTCGCTATGGGGCACTGATGCCACCAGTGAAATACACAAACAAGAACAACTTACCAGGCAGGCAGAAAAACAATGGAAGGAGGATTACAGGAAGAAACTGATTACTTGAATTCAGACATGGCAAAGGCGGTGGGGACTGTTGTTGGTCTAGCGTGGCAGCGCATATTTTGGTTTATGTTTACATAATGGTGGGGGGGGGCAACAGTGCATCAGTTTTGAGTACAAGTTTAAAATTCCTGGCTACACCCCTGAGAGAGGGTGAACATTCTGCCAGGGGAATTCTGCAGAAGTTTGAATTCCTGTATTCCATAGCAAACAAACTTACCATCTATTGAATGTGTAGACAGACAGATGATTGACAGGTGGAGAGGGGTTACGTTTTACTAGTTACTTTTACAAAAAAACACTTTTTAATATTAAAAACAGCATTTTTTATTTAACATTTTTTTCAGTTTTCTCACTTTACAAGTGCAATAAGACACTGCAGGGTGTGGGCTAGGCTGGGATAACCACCCTTCCAGGGCCTCACTATGCCCCTGGGTGGGCAGTTATCTCAGCCTAAGCCACAACCTGGCATGTCTTACTGCTTGCTTAAACTACCTATTACCCATTTTACAAGCATAATAAGACACTCCAGGGTAGGCAATATGCTGAGATAACAACCCTACTTCCGCCTGCAGCATCGGGCCTCACTAAGCCCCAGAGCGAGCAGTTATCTCACCATAATGCCCACCCTGTCGTGTCTTAATTGCCTGCTTAGAAACTCCATTCCTGCAACACCTCTAGGGATGAGACCCTCCATTAAAGGGTTCCTGTTCCTTCATGATACCCAGAAGGGTTGGTAGCCCCATAACGGGAGACAGACAGCGTGAATGGCCATAAACCTCATGGCATATTTGCACTAAGGCAGTTCAAACTCTGCTCCAAGCTCTAACCATCAGCATCCTGCTTTCATAGTGAAAGCTCCGGCATCATCAGTAGCTCCAGCTGCATTAGAGCTCAGCTCTCATTACATATGAACAAACCATCAACCTAATCATAGATTTAAAAGGCTAAGCCTGTGGTTCAGTGGGAAATTACCAGACTCAACCCTTCAGCATTACATAAACCCTCAACAGTCATAGAATCACTGCCTACCATTCAAAGGCAGAGGAGAGGTTCAAAAAATGTGGGGTCAGAACAAATTATATCACGATATGACAGTTTCAGCCTCAGACATCATGCTATCAATACTGTAAAAAAGTGATACAGCCATCAATGGTTTATGGTATACCATTGTTTTCTGGTCTTTTAACCAGTTCAGTGGGGTGTTTTTTCATCTGTGCCATCTCTTCCTAAATATAGTACTGTAATAAGAAATATGTACCTTTATTTGCCAGGCTTGTAACTTTTTTGTACGAGCCAAGCAGCCGTAGAGTGCGGCAACTGTAGCCCAGCATCTAAAACACATTTACTGTTGCTACAAACTAGGGAAGGCCAAGGGGTTTGCATGCATTTTGTGTAGAAACAGTGTTAACAGGATTGGTGGGGGTGGGGGGGCTTTCCAAATGTAGCTGCATTATTTTTGTTGGCAGGTCTACATGTATGGGGTTAATTATAGACCCATACGAATAACATGGGATAGGAAATGTAAGATCTCAATTGGCTGTCTACCACCATGTGACTGTTCATTAATCACTGTTAATGAACAGTCAGCATGAATTGTCCCAGTGGCACAATCTGTGTTGAGCAGCCAGACTTCTTCACAGTGCAGGCAGAGCTGCAGTGTATGGTAGCCATTAAATTCCCCACAAAGTGAGGTGGAGACAGCAGCAGTTTATGAGTACTGCTCATCCCCAGAGGCATACATGTGCAACATACAGTCACTCCATTTGCTGTTGCCATGCTTTTGCTGTCGCCATCCAGTGTTCTGTAGCATGCAGAGGCTGCCCACCCACCCGCCCAGATTTCGACATACCAGATGAGACACCACACCAGCACATAGCAACCCACGCCCCCGGAGCAGCAACATGTCCTCCAAAAGGCATTCCCATCCATTTCTGTGCAGCATGCAGAGGTCTACCCACCCACCAGCCCTGTGGAGCTCCATTTTCCCCCAAAGCTATTACATGGGCAGGTGACACAGATCTAAGTAGCAGTTCTCTCTGTGCATGCACTGAGGCAGTTATGTGCACCAAGGCAGTTACCTTTTCATGTATAAAACCTTGCCCCCTCGGCATGTCCCGTTGAGTTGAGAGTGACAGCCCCCCCAAAAGATTGACCCTGACTTCGAGTGCGAGACAGAGGGAGAAAGAGAGAGAGAGAGAGAGAGAGAGAGAGAGATATGCCAGCGCTGTGAGTTTATCCCAGTGGTGAAACACAGAGTCTGAGACAGAGATGGCCATATTTCTAATCCCCCTCCTGTCTTCTACCAAAGCTGTCCCATGCCAATCTGCTCCTTCTCCATACTCTCAGTTAATGCCAATGTTGCTAATGAGGGAGAGAAAAAGAGTGACAGAGACATACGGCTTTCATGGCTTGCAACTGTTGTCTTGCAGGTGTGTTTCACATCTATGCATTGGCTTTCAGCAGTGTGCCGATCAGGTTGGCAAATGCATGGGCAGAAAAAAGTGAAAGTGTTGTCCCACGGCAGTACTAGACAGCAGCAAGAGGCTGGAACAGGACCTGTAATTTTGACATGCTGCACTATCCTCTCTGTTCCCCCACCAGCATGCTGTTTTCCAGAGACAGATATTCTGTGGGGGGAGAGAGAAGCTGAACGCAGTCCTGTCGCTTAACTATATGTGGCAGGGACAGAGAGAGCAATCAGCACAGAGACCGAGAGACATACACAGCATTAAATCAAACTTGTTTTGAAATGCTGCTCTATCCTTTCTTTTCCCCCACCACGTGCACTGTCCTGTGTGTGTCCTGAATGTGGGCTATCCCTTCCTTACTGTACTGTGAAACAGTCAACCTTGATTTCAGCAAGGCCTTCAACTCCATCCCAATTAAGAGGCTGGTTAACAAAATGGGTAGCATGGGCATGGGGCACAAGGTGGTAAACTGGGCTAGAAACCGGCTAAAGGACAGGAGGCAGAGGGTGGTGGTAAATGGGATACAATCTGGAGAGAAAGGGGTGACCAGCTGGGTACCTCAGGGATCAGTCCTTGGGTCAGTCCTGTTCAATATCTTCATCAGTGACATTGCTGAAGGGCTGGAGAGAAAGGTCTGTTTGCAGATGACACCAAGATCTGCAACAGGGTAGATACTCCAGATGGGGTGGAGAAAATGAGGTGGGACCTGGGGAAGCTTGAAAAATGGTTGGAGGTGTGGCAACTGAGGTTCAGCTCCATGAAGTACAAATAATGCACCTGGAAATCCTGGGGACAGCATGGGGATGGGGGAGGGAATTGATCACCAAAGAAGAAAAGGACCTGGGGATTATCATTTCAGATGACCTAATGATGTCTAAGCAGAGTACAAAGGCTGCAGGGAGGACCAGTGGCATGCTGGGGGTGCATAGGCATAAGTATCACTAGCAGTATCCAGGCCTGGGTCCATCATACTATGCCTGATGTCCTGGTGGTCATGAAGTCATGGCTCAAACCTGGAATTGCTGACCAGGAAGTAAATATCCCCTCTTACTCCCTTTTTAGAATGGGCAGGCTGACAAGAGGAGAAGGAGTTGCAATTTATGTCAAGGATAAATTCTCTGCATCGGTCATTGACTCAACCTCAGTTCATAAACAGTTCGAAAGTCTATCTCTCAAACTTGAAATATCCCCCACTACCTCGCTCTGTGTTATTGGATGCTATAGGCCCCAGTCGGCCGGATTACAGCTTCTGAACCACCTTCTCAACTCTCTGGGTTCTTCGCCCTCTGAGTATATAATCTTAGGAGATCTTAACTTGGACTGGTCATCCAGTGCCTCTTTACCTCTTAAGAATATCTGTGACACTCGGCTTGTCTCAGCTTATTATTGAAGTTACGCGTCCTAATAAGAAGATCCCTAACAACAGCACCCAACTGGACCTCATTATGGTTAGCAAACCTCATCTATTTTCCCACACAGGAGTTTTTTTCTCCAACATTAGCAACCACTGCTTTATTGCCTGTGTAAGATCTATTCCTAAAATAACATCTACATCCAAATATGCCCTTTAAAGATGTCGGCATAACCTTGACCCTTATGCTTTTAAAACAGAGCTACACTTTTCCCTGCACTGGCAGGACTTCTACCTGCCAAAGTCTGTGAACAGGGCCTACGACATCTTCCATGAAATTGTGCTGGGGGTACTAGACAAATATGCTCCATTAGTTAAAATCCGTGCCAAGAAAAAATTATGCCAATGGTTCTCAGCACAGTTAAAGTCCACCTTGCTTGAGAGAGACTCACTCTGGTTAAAGGCCAGGAAACCAAGCTCCCAGCAGACTGGTTATCATTTAGGGAGGCTAGGAACTATTGCACCAAAATGGTCAGAGAAGCTAAGGCTAGCTTCTACCGAGCAGAACTTGATGCTGCTTCTAACTGCTCAGCTAAGTTTAGGAGCACCTTAAAGGAAGTAGAAGGCCATTCATCTGGAAATGCCCTGCCAGCGAAAATCTGCCTTGGAGACATTACAATTTCTGATAAGCCATCCATCCTTGAGTCTCTTAACAATCACTTCTCTACTGCAGGCCTAGCCTTTGACTCCTCCCCTGCCAGTGCGCTCTGCAACCAAGCTGGTGTCCAGGACCCCGAAGTCCTTGTCACGAGTTCATCATTCTCCCTTCAACCTGCATCACTAAAAGAGGTTGAAGATCTTTTGCAGCAACTGGATGTTAGGAAGAGTGCAGGAGCAGATCTGCTTGACCCCTTCTTCCTTAAGATTGGTTATCACATCTTGGCTGTGCCAATTACCCACCTTTTTAAACTATCTATCTCTCAGGGTGTCCTTCCCTCCATATGGAAAACTGAGTATGTTATTCCCCTTTATAAATCCAGAGATCCCAGTGACCTAAACAATTATAGACCTATTTCTTTACTCCCCATCCTGTCTAATTTGTTAGAAAAAATTGTGAGCTCACAACTAAGGAATTATTTGGAATTATATAATCTCCTTAACCCATTACAGTCTGGCTTCAGACCATGGCATAGCACCATTTCGGCACTTGCTAAAGTTACAATTGACTGGCAACGTGAACTTGATGCCAAAAACTTTATTTGTGCAGTATTCTTAGACCTTAGCAAGGCGTTTGATACTGTCAACCATGACCTGCTTCTCCTTTCCCTCAGGAACATTGGACTGGACCACCTTTCCTTGAGATGGTTTTCTAATTATCTAGATCGGTTCCAGCAGGTCAAAATGGAACTCTCTCCACTTAAGCCCCTCCTGAGAGGCGTACCGCAGGGATCGATACTAGTCCCCTTGCTTTTGGCAATATATATTAACAGTACAGATGCCTGCATCAAAAATGCCAATATACACTTTTTCGCAGATGACACGGTTCTATACACCAGTAGAACTACCCTTGAGGCTGCTTGCAGTCACCTTCAACAGGAAGTCAGTCTTCTGCAACATCAGCTTCTTAACCAAAAGCTACTTCTAAATGCCAAAAAAACTAAGGCAATGTTCTTCCCCCCCCTCTTTGCGCCTTCAAGATATCCGTCCTTACTTGGAACATTGCCTCCAATCACCACCCTTCTTGGTGATCCTCTGGAGTATGTATCCAAGTTTAAGTACCTAGGGGTATGGATTGACCACAGCCTTTCTTTTCTCGACCACATTGAAGAACTGTCAAAAAAGCTTAGACAGAGGTTGGGCCTGTTTTATAGGATTAAGCATCTTCTTACAAGAGATGCCAAGAAAAGACTGGTCCAGACCACCTTCATCTCCCTTCTGGATTACGCAGACTTTCTGTACAGCCAGGTCCCAGCTGCTGCGCTCTCAAAACTGGACACGCTCCATCATAAAGCCCTAAGGTTCATCACTGATCTTCCATACAATACTCACCACTGCTCTCTATACAATGCCATGGGATGGACATCTCTCTCTTGCAGAAGACAGAGAAACGCCTCCCTCTGGACCTTCAGAGCTATCGCCAAGAAGCTGCCTCAATATATCTTGGATTGTTTCCCCCTAAGCGTGTTAGGTACGTATACACTGAGAAGTGCCTCCTATATCTACCTGGCAGTGCCAAAGATCAAATCACACCTTGGTAGGGCTTCCATGCGCCATATGTTACTTGTGTGCTGTAACACACTGCAAAAAAACTTGAAATTGGCCCACAGCATCAGCATATCAGCATTTAAAACTCTCTATGCTTGTTTATTTAAAGAAACCTGCAATTGTTTCTCCTGATCTCCCCCTTCCTGCCTCAGTGACTTGCTGGTTACCTGTCTGATGACATATTATAGTACATTTACTACCCCATCTCATTGACCCCTTCCCCTCCCTCTTTAACCTTTTCATAGCATTCCTTTTCTGCTTTTCCTTGTGTAGCCTGCTGCCTTGCATAGGTTTCAGTTGTCTTAAAGTAGCATTACCTCTTGTTCACATGCCCCCTATCTCTCTGATCCTGGGGTACTCACCTTACCTTCTGCCTCTCCTCACTCCCTTTATCTGGAGTCTGTCCTTACCCATGGCCCTGGTATCACTGTTTGCTGCTATGACACTTACAGGTTCCCCTGCCTACCTTCCCCTTCCTCTTTAACCTTCACAACTCCCTTCCTTTTCTTACCAGCTTCCTAACTTCCCTTGTTGCCCTCTCACTCATGTTTGTTCTTCTGCCTTCACCACACCATAGTGTCCCATCTTGACTATAATCTGTATTTAACTGCTCATGTGTGTATATCGTACTCATGCACTACCACTGTCATTACCCTGTGTATTATATTTAGCCCTGACTATGTTAGTTAGTTATTTAAATATGGTGTGAATGTGCTGTGTATTTTTCTTGTATCCCCGTCCAGGTCCATCTCGCAAATGAGCTTTGCTCAATGATGTTCACCTGGTTAAATAAAGATTTTGATTGATTGATTGATTGAGAAGGCAGGAGGTAGTGATGCCATTGTAAAAAGCACTGGTTAGGCCCCACCTAGAGTACTGTGTGCAATTCTGGAGGCCACACCTTCATAAGGATATTGATAGGTTGGAGGCAGTCCAGAGAAGGGCAACTAAGATGGTACAGGGCTTGCACCAGAAACATAAGAGGAGAGATTAAAGGATCTCAATATGTACTTGCTGGAGGACAGAAGGGATCGGGGGGACATGATAGAAACATTTAAGTACCTTACAGGTATAAACAAGGTACGGGGGGGGAGACATCTTCCAATACAGAAGAAGTACAAGAACGTGGAGGCATCATATGAAACTGAAAGGTGACAGGTTAAGGGGAAGTGTGAGGAAGTTCTTCTTCACAGAGACTGGTGGACACATGGAATACTCTGCCACAGGAAGTGGTGGGAGCGAGCACAGTATAGGGATTGAAACATGCCTGGGATAGGCATAAGGGAACCTTAGAAGAGGGGGAGGACAGTGTTTAATTTGTGCTGGTGCTTGCTGGGGCACAGCCCCAGAATCTCTTTTCATGCCAGAGCTCAGTCCTGGCACCTCTTCTCCCTGTCAGTACACTTTAAATAGGGACAGTATTGTTTTTTTCTTTTTTTTTATGGGTGTGTACTGTGCATTGACTGATTCACTGTGCAAAGCCAGCTTCTGCGATGTAGATTGCAGTCGGCTCCATCTCCTTGCTCGTTCTTCTCTCTTAGCAGAGCTGCTGCATACTGCTTCCTCATTCTTCCTAACGCTCGCTCCCGTCCCAAGTTGAACTTGTTTGCTCCGGGGGTTAGTGCAGCACACACAACCTTGCTTTTGCGCATACTCTATTGCTAGACACTGTAAAGGATCACCTTACCAACTGTTCTGGGGTCAGGTATCTCAGAGTCATCTCATGTTGTGTGGGAACGTCAGGGAAGGAGTTAGCAGTCGCTGATTTTTGCAGGCTGTGGCTGTGTCTCTCGTCTCGTTGTTGAGACTAAGTTAAAAAGAAACCTGCGTGTGCACTTAAAAAATATATAGAAAAGTGATAAAACTTTGTGTGTGTGTGTGTGTGTGTGTGTGTTTGTGTGTGTGTGTACTGAGGTTGGGGATTCAGAAAGGGGTTGTGAATGTCTAAAAGGAAAGCTCGTGGTTGGTCTGGTGGACAAGGCAGGAAGTGGGACCAACTAGGAGCCAACCGAGGGTTCAGAAAAAAAGCCCGGCCGTGGGAAAGAAGGGTAGCCAGGGCTGGGAGGAACTGGGGGTAGATACCTGGCTGGCTGGGGGAGGATACTGGGCAACAATTCATTCAGGGAGGCTGAGGCCAGTTAGCCCAGGGCTGATTGACTGAGTGAGGGAAGCTTTTTACCATGGCCAGAGACTAGTCCAGATTTAATACTTGGAACAGCTGGAAGTTAAAATAAGTATAAAAAAAATGTAAAACCTTGGCTGTTGGGAGGGTAAGGGTTTAATTCCTACCATATATTTGTGATTAAACAGGGGCTCTGGTGCTGATAACCAGTAGTTCCCCCTCCCCCCCAAAAAAAAAATTCATAAGTGTGAAAGCAGAGGAGCTATGTCTCTGTGAGTTTGTTACATCCAGCAGACTGATTGGGTATACATTTAAAATTAAATAAGCTGACCAAAAAAAAAAGGCTAAATAAGAAAGGCAGAGGAGCAGCAGTGTGTGAGCTTGGTACATACAGCAGACTGTCTGGGGTTCATTCATTCCTATCCACCAGATGAAAAAAATAGAAATTAAACCTCCATCCCCTAGGTTATAGGCTGTGTGAGACTGGTGCAGTGCAGCCAGAAGACTGCCAGGGTTTGAATCCTATAATCTAAGACTGTGCTGAGTACTGTTTGTCTGTTAACTTAAGGGGCTCTGCAGCTGATAGCTAATAAATTACACCCCCCCAAAAAAAAATCTAACAGTTAAACCAGGAAAGCAGAGGAGCAGTGTGTGACCCCAAAATTCACCACAGAACATCTAAAACCCAAGACCTTCTGGGGGCCTAGCGGCCCCCAGACCCCTGGTTTTTGACCCACAGCACCTTACCATTGCACTCTACATGCCCACGATCCCTTGCCTATAGAAAACATTTCATGTTTCAGTTTTAATGGGTTCCACTATTTGTACCATGCTAGATGCTCTGTGGTGCATTTTGTTGCTAATGAAGTCAGCCAGAGTCTCCAATACCCTTACCCCAGGGGAAAAGGAAAATTTCTTCCCTTGGAGTCGGGGTAGGGAACTTGTAATAGAAGTGTGTTTTATCTTCAATAAAAGCCCCAAAACTCACCACAGAACATCTAAAACCCAAGAGCTTCTGGGGGCCTAGCAGCCCCTAGACCATTAAAACATAGACTTTGATGGCAGATAACGACCACTTGGCCCATCTAGTCGGCCCGTTTTCCTACCTATTGGATAAGCTGCAGATCCTAGTTAACCAACAGCCTATTTCTTCCTACCCCCCACAGGAATCGCCTTATGTCTGTCCTATGCATTCTTGAATTCCCCCACTGTTTTGACCCCATGACCTCCTCAGGAAGGTCATTCCATGCATCCACCACCCTCTCTGTGAAAAAATACTTCCTCACATTGTCCCTGAGCCGTACCCCCTCTATCTTCAAATTGTGTCCCCTTGTTCTTGCACATCTCTTTTTCTGAAAGATGCTGCCCTCTTGGACTTTACTGATTCTCTTGAGGTACTTAAAAGTTTCTATCATGTCTCCCCTCTCCCTCCTTTCCTCAAGGGTATACAGATTAAGCTCCTTTAGTCTCTCTTCATATGGCTTCTTTTGCAGACCCTACATCATTTTAGTTGCCCTCCTCTGGACTGCCTCAATCCTGTCTTTGTCCTTGCAGAGATGGGGTCTCCAGAACTGCACACAGTACTCCAGATGGGGTCTCACCAACTGTCTGTACAGAGGGATAACAGCTTCTTGTTTTCTACTGCTGATGCCTCTCCCTATACGTCCCAGTATCCCCCAGCCATCCCTACTGCCTTCTCACATTGCTTGCTAACCTTTAGGTAATCTGATATGGCTACTCCCAGGTCCCTTTCCATTTTTGGTGTTGTTACTACCTCCCCGCCCATTGTGTACTCCTCCCCTCAGTTTTTAGTTTCCCAGGTGCATTACTTTGCACTGAATCTAAGCTGCCATACTTCTGACCATTCCTCCAACCTTGCCAAGTCCCTTCTCATCTTTTCCATCCCCCCCTTGTGTATCAACCCTGTTGCAGATCTTTGTGTTGTCTGCAAAGAGACATACTTTTCCTTCCAGTCCCTCTGCAAAGCTACTTATAAAGACATTAAAAAGGACCGGACCCAGTACTGAACCTTGCAGAACCCCACTAGTAACCCTTTTTTCTTCGGAGTGGACTCCGATTACTATTACCTTCTGTGTCCTGTTGTCCAGCCATTGTTTTACCCAGGCTACCACCCTGGGACCCACTCCCAGGCTGGCTAATTTGTTTATTAATCTTTTGTGTGGGACTGTGTCAAATGCCATGCTAAAGTCTAGGTAGGCCATGTCAAGAGCCCTTCCCTGGTCTACTACTTTGGTCACCCATTCAAAGAAATCAGTTAGATTCATCTGACATGACCTTCCCACTGTGACTCCATGCTGCCCTGGGTCCTGTGCCCCACTGGCCGCTAGGTACTCAACAATTCTTTTCTTCAGAAGTGATTCCATCATTTTCCCTACCACTGAGGTCAAACTGACAGGTCTGTAGTTTCCTGCCTCTGTCTTGAAACATAGAAACATAGAAGTTGACAGCAGATAAGGACCACAAGGCCCATCCAGTCTGCTCCCACTTTTGTGAAGGGGAATCACATCCGCCCTCCTCCAGTCCTCATGTACCACACCATCCTCCCATGATTTGTTAAAAAGGGTAGTCGGTAGTCACTAGTTCTCCCTTTAGTTCTTTAAGAATTCTGGGGTGAATCCCATCAGGCCCTATTGCTTTGTCCACCTTCAGTTTTAGGAGTTCTTTCAGAACCCTCTCTTCTGCAAAAGGACTGGTATCGACACCTCTATCCAGACTGCTTCTGTTGATTGGATTAGGTACCTTCCCCTCCTCTTCTTTTCTGAATACTGAGCAGAAGTATTCATTCAGACTCCTGGGTTTTAGGCCACAGCACCTTGCTGTTGCACTCTACGTGCTCTTGATACTTCACCTATAGAAAATGTTTCATGTTTCAGTTTTAATGGGTTCTACTACTTGTACTGTGCTAGATGCTCTGTGGTACATTCTGTTGCTTAACAAAGTCAGCCAAAGTCTCCAATACTCTGACTCCAAGGGGAAAAAAATTTCTTCCCCAGGACTCGGGGGCAGGGAACCTGTAACAGAAGTGTGTTTTATCTTCAGTAAAGCCCCAAAACTCACCATAGAGCATCTAAAACCCCAACACTTCTGAGAGCCTGGCAGCCCCCAGACCCCCAGCCTTTGGGGTTTGGGCACTGGCACCTCTTTCTTTACAAATTAAGCACTAGGGAAGGAGGGGGTGAAGAGCGATTGACCAGGCAGGGTCAAAGACTGCAAAATAGTGTAGGGCTTAGGGCAGAATGGATGGGCCTAGCGGTCTTTATGTGCCAACAATTTCTATGTTTCTATGCTGCAACCAGCATGGTTACAATGCTCTAGCTATGCTATGCATTAACCAGCATAACATTTTGTCCCAATCCCACACTCTGAAATGAACACTGCAGCCTTTCTTCATTTTGAGTCTGCTTTACACTTCCAGCATTGAGCTGGCATTATAGCCTAGAGCAGGGTTTCTCAAATGGTGAGGCTGGCCTCCCAGGGGAGGCCCCAACCTGTTCCAGGGGAGGCTCAAGCAAGCCTTAAAATGTACTGTATTTTAATGTCAAGTTTTGGATGCTTCATGTGAAAGCATGCAGCAAAGTGAAAGCGAATAATGGAGTATGAATTTATGTACAAAATGGTTACCAGGAAAGACACGCTCAACAAACATTTGTTTCCTGGTATGAGATGGGGAAATTACAATTCTTGGAAACTGTGCAAAACAAAATTCAAAATAATGCAAATGAATAGGAACATGGTAACAACTGATCCATTATACTGGCTGCAGAAAAGCACAAATACAAAGGCTAAGCAGAGAGCTACTAGGAGCAAGAGCAGGAGGGAGCAAAATGGTCCCTGAGAAGGTGTTTAAGAGCAGGGTAAAACTGCCAAAGAAAGCAATCTGACTCATGGAGGTGTTGCAATGAGAGGTAAATAGAGTCCAAAAGTCAGAAGTGTGGAGTGTGTAGGCTGACCTGGGGAGGGGAGTTATAGAGAGGGAGAATAATAAGTTCAATAAAATGAGAATAAACTCAGCTACTCACATGCACTTCATTGTATTCTTCCTGTAATGTGCAAAGTATGATAGTTGTTCTAACTATGGGGAGGCCCCAAATTATTTCTATATTAGGGGGAGGCTCAAGATCTTTTCCAAGGCTTGGGGGAGGCTGACTATGACAAAGTGTGAGAACTCCTGGCCTAGAGGTTAGAGTAAGGAGCTGTGAACAAGTGTGGTATATCCAGCAGACCTAGATTTGATTTCCACAGCCTCCACGTACATACTGTGTGACACTGAGTAATTGCTCCCAGGTGCTAGATGGGTGACTAAAACAAACTAGCAAGCAGCAGACAGTGCTCCATGACTTTACAGGACAGTGGTTATACTAAAACCAGAATGACCTTGTAAATAAGCATCACTCAATGAAGCCTTGTCCAGGTAAAAAATTCTCACACAAACACACACACGCTCTTTGGTGTCCATTTTCAGAGAGGCCATTTATAGCCCTTGTCACATTCCATTCATAGGAAATGGCTAATTTACACATACCTAGGATTTCAAACTATTTTATTTCTGAAAAATACCTATTCTACCCTATGTATTTAAAGTGAGTTCTTTGCAAAGTCTGTCACTGTACGATGAAGAGCTCTGCTTTAAACCTCTTATTGGTCCAATAAAAAGTATGGGAAAAAACATTATTTTTTGTGTGCCAGTGAGGGAAGGGTACATAGCAATTACTATTTAGGACAGGCAAGGCAAATTTTATTTTTAAGGTGTCCAATCCCTGAGGCTCTTGGCACCGTACCTACAAACACACAAATCAGAAATCAGATAAAACAAACACAGCAATAAATAGTACAGCTGGAAATAAATAAAATAGGCCACTGTAAAATAGAAAATAGCCTGGGACAGACAGCTATTTCTAAATATATCTAATACTAAAAAACAGTATTTAAAAGATGGTGTCCGGAAAAGCCTGATTAAACAAGAAGGCCTTGAGGCAGGCTTTGAAAACCTCAACTGAAGAGGCCTCCCTTACAGCTGGAAGTAGCGAATTCCACAGGATGGGGCCGGCGACACTAAAGGCTCTGTCACTGACAATTTTTAACCTCCTCCTCCTGGGAATTGCAAGAAGGCCCCTAGAGAAGGAACGGAGGGAGCAAGTGGACTAAGGCAGCAGGTGTTAGAAGGTCCAATAGGTAGCCAGGGCCCAGGCCATGTAGGGCCTTAAAGGTGAGCAAGCCCACCTTGAAGAGGACCATCCACCTGACTGGCAGCCGCTGCAGTTCACACAGCACTGGGGTGATGTGGCAGTGCTTAGGCCGCCCCATCAACAACCTGGCAGCTGTGTTCTTTACCAGCTGTAGCCAGTAGAAGGTACCTCCTGAGACCCCAAGATAGAGTGCATTACAGTAATCAAGCCTTGACATCACAAAGGCATGCACTAAGGTGAGGAGATCCAGGGGTGGAACAAGGGGCTTGATTCTGGCGATATTCCTCAGATAATAAAAACTGGTACAGACAATGGACAACAACTGAGATTCAAATGTCAATCCGCTGTCCAGGATAACATCAAGATCGTGCACCTTAGAGGAGGCCTTCAATGGCATGGATCCCAGGAAAAGTCCTGTTGCTGCTCCAGAGGCCATCCTATCATGCCTTCTATTCGACTCCACCACCAGTACCTCTGTCTTATCAGGGTTCAGTTACAACCTGATGGAGGCCATCCAGTCATTAATCTCAGCAAGGCAATTATTTAGCATGCCTATTGTGCTGGATGCTCAAGCGCAAAGGAAAGATACAGCTAGGTATCATTGGCATAGCAATGAAAACTCAAACTGTACTTCCTAATGAGCTCACTCAGGGGCAGCATATACATGGCAAGCAACACTGGTGACAAGACCTAACTTTGAGGTACTCCACAAGACAGGAGGCTAGGGAAGGAGGTGAAATTCTCCATCACTATCTGTTGCCTCCTGTTCATGAGATAGGACTCAAACCAGCATATGACAGTGCTGGCAAGTCCACAATATTCCTTCAGGTGGTCAAGCAACACACAATGATCCATTGTGTCAAAAGCTGAGGAGAGATAGAGAAGAATGAGAATTGTCCCCTCCGCTCGGTCTCTTACCCTGCGGAGTCATTATGCACCTGAACGAATGCAGTTTCTGTGCTGTGCCTCACACGAAACCTAGACTGGAGGGTCTCATTTAGATCATAGGCCATGAGGTGCTCCTCATGCAGCACTGCAATCTTCTCAACAACCTTACCTAGAAATGGAAGACTGGAGATAGGGTGGTAATTCTCCATGACATCAGGGTCTAATGATGGTTTCTTCAGAAGGGGCCTCACTAATGACTCCTTCAAGGCATCTGGAAAAAAAACCTCTGACAAAGAGCACCAGGCAATCAAGGCAAACACCAGACCTATGGAGTCGACACATTCCATCAAGAAATGTGTTAGCACTGGGTCCAGTTTGCTATATGTGTGCCTCAGCTTGGAAACAACCTCAATGACCTTGGCCACCTCCACTGATTTAAACTCACCCCAACTAGATGGAGTGCTCTCTGGATGCCCCAAGGCGATCACTGTCGACCACTGTGACAGGGTTGAATAGGACCCTGTCCCAGTTGTTATGGAGAGTTTGAATGCAGGGATCTGTTCTGTTCTTTCCTTTCCTGCCTTTGTCTATCTGGTTGCGCAACCAAATTTTCCTGTGAGACCTAGGATTTGATCACCCTGGCAGTCTCGCAATTCTCTGCCTCTCACTGTCTCTCAGTCTTCCCTTGCTGTTTCTGTCTTTTCCTCCCATGCATGTCTGCTAATATAAAATATATGCAAATCATTATGTTGGAAATGTAACTGATATTGGGATCCCTTTGTTTAGAAATTATATAGTGTTACTGTTGAAATGTATATTATTATAGTTTGAGATGATTGCAAAAAGCTATTGGGAACTCAAGGGGTTAACCTGAGAGCCACTTTTAAGCCCTTTTTCAGAAGCTGTGGAGAAGGAGCCTCAGTTCTGGGACATTGTGTTCTTGCTGCACCTGCCTGAAATATACAAGAACATTGTAGAAAAAAAACAGGATGCTTGTTAAGGAGGGGGTTGCAAAGATTTATGAGAGAGCTTCAATGTTTTGAGACAAAGAGACTGAAGGAACACTCAGATGGATTTTCTCTGTTTATTCTGCCTTTGTAAATAGTTATTCTGAACAATTTTATTTTTTAATGCTATTGCCAGTAGTAGTAAATACTTTTTGCAAATTCTACAACTGCTCATGGTTTTTCCTATGCTTCTTGACCTGTGCCTTGACAACAGATGGTGTTAAAAGTGGGATTATGCCATGTATACTCTAAGCTAGGAGTTTTGTGCGTGGGTACTGGACCTAGTACTAAGGAAGCATAGAGAAAGGTATGGATTCTGCAGCAGCAAGTCCAGGAGTGGTTACCAGGAGAATGGCAGCCAAACTAGCAGAGACAGAAGTCCAAACTGAGATTGTACAGCCAGCACAAGTTATGGAAAAAGAACAGGCAGTGACAGAACCTGAAAGCCTGATGGACGTTTTCAAATGGTGGGTTATACAACAAAAAGAGACAGAGAAACCGAGAAGAGAAGGGAAGGGAAGGGAAGGGAAGAGAAGAGAAGAGAAGAGAAGAGAAGAGAAGAGAAGAGAAGAGAAGAGAAGAGAAGAGATGCAGTGACAGGAGCAACAAAGAAAAGAAGAGATGCAGTGACAGGAGCAGCACTGGCTGGATGCCTTGCAAGCTATCAAAGCAGAAGGATCTGGCACTGGTCCAGCAGAGCAACAAGGTATAAGCAACTTAAAAAGCATTACACTTACAAAGCTGTGTCCCTCAGATGATATTGAGGCATACCTGACAACTTTTGAATTAAGTTGCCACAGCCTGCCAATGGCCAAAGCAGCAGAGGACAATCAGACTGGCACCCTAATTGACAGGTAAAGCCTAACTTTCCTACAGCAGTATGGACACTGCACAGTCAGAATACTATAACCTTGTGAAAAAAGAAATCCTGAACAAATATGACATCTCAGGACAGACCCACAAGCAGAGATTTCGATCTCTGAAGTACAACTCAGTCGACAATCCTCAAGAAGCCTTCACCTGACTCAGAGAACTCCTGACAAAATGGCTTCAACCAGAGGTCAAAACAGTCCCACAGATCATTGACACATTTGCCATGGAGCAATTCATCAACATCCTGCATACAGATGTGCAGCTTTGGGTAAAGGAATACCAACCAGAAAGTGGGGAAAAGGCTTTTTCTTTGGTCAAGGACTACCAAATGGCAAAACAGACACCACAGCAGCGAGGTAACAGCCAAGCACCAGTAAGACACTCTTTTTCGCCGGCTCAGTGGCACAGAGGGTTGAGGCACTGGACACCACACCTCGCGTCACACAGACAACCTGGGTTTGGGAAAGGACCCGGGCGGCTGGGGGTCGGCGGGGGGGGGAGAGATTGAGCGTCCAGAGGACTGCTCTCTCTTCCCTGGGGAGGGTTGGGATAGCGAATGCTCAACAAGCGCCTCTGGTGGAGGCTGGGGGGGTAGCCAAACAAGCATCGCGGCGTATGCCAGGGGGTGGAGACACAACATGTGCTGCCTTGGTAGCTGGGCCCCACAGGGGACGTAGCACAAAAAAGGAAAAAAAAGCCAGCTTGTGGATAGGTGATGGCACCTGCTTCTACCCGACCAGACTCCACCGCCGGTTGCACTCCTTACCTGGGCTGAGCCCAGCCCGGCCCGAATTTCAGATAGAGCACCCTGGGTGGATAGGACGGACCTACCATGAGGGGCTCAGAGCCAGAGGGATAGCTGGGCTGGTGCCAGGAATCAGGAGGCCTCTCAGGCATGGAGGTAGAGTCAGGGGCAATGCAGGATGCCTGAGAGAGTTCCACAAGCCAAGAGAAAAATAAAGTTTTAAAAAAAAAAAGACACTCTTTTTCCAAGTTAAACTCCAAGTCTGATAAGAACTCTGGTGGGGGTAACAAATCTGTGCCCAAAGATGTTATTTGCTATAACTGTAATAAGCCAGGTCATATTGCAAGGAATTGTCATAAGAAGAGTGACACTGGAGCAGATTTGTCCTTAGCAAATTGGAGCAAGTACTGAACAGATGTGAAGGTGGGGGATAAGAATGTAAAGGGACTCATTGATTCAGGAAGCAGACAGACCCTAGTGCATGCTGAAATGCTGGGAAAACACTGTGCAAAAGGACCAAGTACTGGTGTCATCTGCATTCATAGGGACACTCAATGCTATCCCACCATCCAAGTGACTCTGACCATTGATGGTGTGTCGCACCAAATGAAAGTGGGGGTAGTACCTAAGTTACCTGTACTGTCCAGGATTTACCGAGTTTATCTCAGCAGAACTGAATCCTGCAGTTTCAGCAGCAGTGGTAACAAGAGCTCAGGCAAAGATAATCTCAGATGGCGGGGACTCTTTTCCTTTTGCTGATTTTGATTCGGACTTGTTTGAGCACAGCTCCAAGATACGGAAATCCAGGAAAGAAACTTGATGCCTGAAGAAACTGTGGCAACAAATGATTGATGAACACAAGGGGGTTAACATATGAAAATGCTGAAGCTAAGCTGATAACTGATTGTGATTTTATTTCAGAGCAAGCTAACAATGTTTCTCTCCAGGGTCATTTTAAGCAGCTGGGGGTGAAGCCAAAACAGGGTGGACCAATGTTTAAAAAATGTAATGGGCTACTGTACAGAGTTTGAGTTAAACCTCAGACACAGGAACAGACAGAACAATTAGTTATACCACAGAAGTATAGAACAGAGATGTTACAGATAATACATGAGAGTCCTATGGCTGGTCACTCAGGGAGGGATCGCACCCTTGCCAGATTGCTGTATAGATTTTACTGGCCTGGAATTCATGAAGATGTTGCTACCTATTGTAATTCTTGTGCTGAGTGTCAGAAAGTAGCCCCAGTCACTAGAAAAGACAAAGTGCCCCTGGTGCCCCTACCCTTGATAGGTGTGCCTTTTGAGAGAATTGCAATGGATGTGGTTGGCCCTTTAGACAAAAGTAAAAAGGGTAATATATTCATCCTGGTAGTATGCAACTATGCTACTCGATACCCAGAAGCAGTTCCAATGTGTACAGTCACAGCTTCAAAAGTGGCAGCAGAGCTTGCAAAAATTTTCAGCAGAGTGGGCACACCTAAAGAAATTATTACTGATCAAGGTAGTAATTTTGGTGCTGCATTACTTAAGGAGCTGTACAGACTACTAGGTATCACTGCCATACAAACCTCTCCCTATCACCCTCAGACAGACGGTCTTGCTGAGCGTTTTAACCAAACCCTAAAACACATGTTAAAAAGGTTTGTAAAAGGGGCAGGAAAGATTTGGTACCAATACTTGCCTTACCTACTTTTTGCTTAGAGAGAAGTGCCACAGGCATCAACAGGGTTTTCACCATTTGAAATGTTTTATGGTAGGCATCCAAGAGGGCCACTGAATGTGATAAAAGAAACATGGGAAGATAATCCCACTCAGAAACAATCTATAACATCTTATATGTGTGCCCTAAGAAAGAAGCTGGCAAAATATGTTGAAATTGTCCATAGTAATCAGGAAGAGGCCCAAAACCAGCAGAAGGTATATTATGACCATGGGTTAAAAGAAAGATTTTAAGCCAGGTGAAAAGGTTTTGCTACTGTTACCCACAACAGAAAATAAACTGTTAATGAAGTGGCAAGGGGCTTATAAAGCGTTTAGATGTACTGGCACCATTAATTATGAGATTGAGACCCCTGACAGGAAAAATCCTACTAAGATATACCATGCTAACCTCCTCAAGAAATGGGTTGAAAAAATCCAAAAACTGCTTTACTAGTTTTACTAGAAACTGATAAAGAAAATATTGATGTAGCTTATGATAGACAGGAACCAACTGTAACTTCTGATGCTATAAAGGTGAATGTTTCTGTAACTTCAGAACAAACTGCAGAAATTCGTAATGTGCAAAAGACACTTAACAGTACTTTTACCACAGTTCCAGGCCAAGTAAAAGGGGTCGAGCATGTAATAGTGGCAAGGAATTCTCGCCCTATTAGGAAAAAGACATACAAGTCATCAGAGTGGTTAAGAGCTGACGTGGTTAAGGAAATAAAAAAAATGAAAGAACTGGGTATCATAGAAGAGTCGAGGAGTGCTTGGTCATCTCCAATGGTAATTGTAAACAAAAAAGAAGGGAGTGTTAGAATCTGCCTTAATTTTAGGAAACGTAATCGAGTGTCAGAATTTGACAGTCATTCTATGTCCAGAATAGATGATTTGGTTAAGAGACTGGGGAGTGCAAAGTATATCAGTGCCCTCGATCTCACCAAGGGTTACTGGCAAATCCCTTTAGTTAAAGAATCCAGAAAAAAAACTGCATTTGCCACTCCTGTTGGATTCTATCAGTTCACCACCATACCATTTGGTTTACATGGCGCACCCGCTACATTCCAGCAGTACTTGGATGTAATTTTATCTCTTTACACTGGTTATTGTGTTGCGTACCTGGATGATGTCATCGTGTACAGTCCAGACTGGAAAAGCCACCTGGAACACCTATGAGCAGTTATCCAAGCTATCAAAAATGGAGATCTGACTATTAATCCTACCAAATGTGCATCGGGCATGCAGGAAACCAGATATTTTGGTAATGTGTTGAGAAATGGAGATGTTAAGCCAGAAATTTCTAAAATAGAAGCCTGTAGCTAACAGCCCTGTCCCTAAAACAAAGAAACATGTCAGGTCATTTTTAGGGCTGGCTGGTTATTATCAGAGATTTGTTCCCAACTTTGCTAAATTAGCTACTCCCCTCACTGAACTTACAAAAAAAGGTGCCCAAATAATGTGAAATGGACCCCAGAGTGTGATGAAGCTTTTCAAGCCATTAAGGCTGCATTATGTTCAGCCCCTGTTTTAAGAAGCCCAGACTTTGAGAAACCATTTTTTTTACAAACAGATGCATCAGAGGTAGGCCTAGGTACAGTACTAAGTCAAAATATAGATGGGAAAGAACATCCTATTCACTACATAAGTAGGAAGTTGCATGACAGAGAGAAAAGGTGCTCCACAAGTGAAAAGGAATGTTTAGCAGCAAAGTGGGCCATGGAGTTTCTTAAGTTTTATTTACTAAGAACTGACTTTATACTTGTAACAGATCACAGTCCTCTCTGTTGGTTTAACCAAATGAAAGATGAAAATTCCAGAATCACAAGGTGGTACCTGGCACTACAGCCATTTAAATTCAAGGTGATACACAAATCTGGTAAAGAAAATTGTCAATATATGGATCTGGAACTGAGAATTCTGAAGGTTGAAAAACCAATATATGAGTTTGAATTTACTGTTTGCTGTTTTGTTATAGAAAAGAGGATGCTGCATAGGTGCTTAATTTCTGAAAGTTAGAAGCTAATATTGGTAGAGAATGAATAAAAAATGTTGGAAATCTGTTTAATAAAACAGGTTCCCTCTTAAGGAGGGGGGTGTATGTGACAGGGTTGAATAGGACCCTGTCCCAGTTATTATGGAGCGTTTGAATTCAAGGATCTGTTCTGTTCTTTTCTCTCCTGCCTCTTGTCTGTCTGGTTGCACAACCACATTTTCTCATGAGACCTAGGACTTGATCACCCCAACAGTCTCGCAATTCCTTGCCTCTCACTGTCTCTCAGTCTTTTTTTTAACCTTGTATTTATCCTCCTACCAGCACCGTCCCTCCACTCTTTCAGACCCTCTCAAGTAGCCTTCCTCAATGGCATTCGGAGCTCCCAGGAGTCTGCTCCTAGAGTTTTCGCTTGCTCAAGGACCCCTAGGTATCCCGGTATACCCCCCGGGTGGGGTGAGGGAAGGACTCCCCAAACCTTCCCCCTCACAACTGTGGAGCAAATAGAACACAGTGGAGTCTGCTCAGGTGAGCGCCCACAACGTGGTCCAGCTTACAGAGGAGTCATCACCTAGGAGTGACAGGCTCCATTTTTCACTTGTTCTGATGAGCCCCCCCTCCTGACTTCAATGTGCAATGAGGGCCAATGAGCATGGAGGTGCACGCTGAGACATGCCTCCTGCTCTGCCCCTCTGCCGATGTCTGCCCTGTCCCTGTACTGCTATTTCCTTCTACCGCACCTTCCACCTGGGCTCCCCTAGGTGATGGTATTGCGTCTGGAGCTTGCAGGTAACCCTCCTTGGAGAAGGAGAGCAGCCACTGGGCACTCAATCCTTCTCCACCCCAGCCGACCGCCAGTGGCCCGTGCTCGTTCCCGAACACGGATCACCAGCGTGGTGCAAGGTAAGGCGTACAGCGCCTCAGCCCTCAGCACCACCGGGCCAGCCCCCTGTCTCTCAGTCTTCACTTGCTGTTCTGTCTCTTTTCCTCCCTTGCATATCTGTTGGTATAAAAATATATATGAATCTTTTGTGGAAATGTAACTGATACTGGGATCCCTTTATTTAGAAATGTATATAGTTATACTGTTGAAATGTATATAATTATAGTTTGAGATGATTGCAGAAAGCTTTTGGGAACTCAAAGGGTTAACCTGAGAGCAGTTTTTAAGTCCGTTTTTGGAAGCTGTGGAGAGGGGCCTCAGTTCTCGGACATTGTGTTCTTGCTGCACCTGCATGAAACTGACAAGAACATTTTAAAAAAGAATCAGAATGCTTGTTAAGAAGGGGGGTTGCAAAGACTTATAAGAGACAGCATCAATGTTTTGAGACACAGAGATTGAAGGAAAACTCAGATGGATCTTCTCTTATTCTGCCTTTGTAAATAATTATTCTGAATAATTTTTTTTTATGTTACTGCTAGTACTAAAAAAACTTTTGCAAATTCTACAGCTGCTCCTGTTTTTTCCTATACTTCCTGACCTGTACCTCGACAACAGCCACATTTTGGTTCATTGGCAGAATTCCCTGCTGGATGGCGGACACTCTGTTCTAGAATAACCGAGCAAACTCCTCACATAAAGCATCAGAAAAAGCTTTTTCAGCTGCAGACAGGCAGGATGTAAAAGCCTGTCCATAGTCCAAAAGAGCACATTTGGTCAATTCTTCCCAGCAGCAATCTCCCTGGACTGTAATTCTGCCTTCTTATGGTTGATTGCCCCCTGGTACTCACTGTAGTGGGTACACAGGGCCAGTTTGTCCACCTCCAGACCAGTTCTCTGCCTGCAGCGCTTTTACCTCCAACCCATAGGCTGTTGCTAGCCTTGCTTGTAGAGCAGAAAGCAGCTAACTAAAAAAGCTACATTTTCTTATTAATTTAAAACTTATATCTCAGCAGGAGTCAGTGTCTGTTGAGATTAAGTAGACAGATACTTTATTAGAAGTAGAAGGGGTCTTATTTAGGGTTTAAAAAAGAAAGAAAAGAAAGAAAGTCAGTGTGTGTTCTGTGCTGGGAAGGGTATTGTATCAGCTGACTTTGCTAAACCAGTAGGAGGAGAGAGAGCTTAATTGGGGGTGTGGCTTAGACACTATAAAAGCAGGTGACTCAAATTAAAACTTCCTGTTGCTAGCCTTTTTTCTTACTAATTGCCCTCCATCCCACCCTAAGCCAGTTCTACTTTTATAGCCACTGGATCTGACTGTCAACAGGAACTTCCTGTTTGGCAGTAGGAAGGGAAGGATCATAGAGAAACACTGGTTTTGTCAACCCTAAAGGGAAAAAGTAGCTCACTCTCGCCCCCAGCTGCTGGTGGTCTGATATTGAGCAAGGAAGACGGAGGCTACTAAAGAAGATAGGAAGTTGCTGTCCCAGAACAGGAAGGGTGAGAGTTGTAAGGAGAGGAGAGAGTAAGCATACAGAGAAACAGGAGAGGGGACACAAAATAAGACATGATAGGAGTGGTGCAGTGCAATGGCTGTGGGGCGACAGTGTTACAGGAGACATTCTGGAGGCTGCGATGCTGCCCTATTTTCAGGCACCTCTCTGGTCTGAGAGAGGAGGTTGCCCATCTCCAGGCTGACCTGTCTAGGATTCGAGAAACCTCCTCCCCCACCCAGGGACCACCAGGGCCAATGTCACTACCTCAGAGGTTGCCAAGAAAGAGGAGAGGCTGGACCAGGGTGGGCTCAGGGAGGGAGAGGGTGGTGGAACAGAGTTGCATCCTCCAGCTGTACCTCTCCACAATTCATTCGCTCTTCTGGTGGATAGTGGTTCCTCTATGGAGGCACCTGCAGTGGAGACCAAGGAGGATGCTGGAACCTTCACAAAGGAGACCCACAGGAGGGTGGCATGGGACCCCACTGGGAAGGAAACAACTCCTGGTGGGGACTCAATCATTAGGGGGTAGAAATGGGGGAGGAAGGGGAGAGGGAGGTAAGGTGCCTTCCTGGCACCACGACTTGGAGGGACAGGAAGTGAATCCTCAGGATCATGGGAGGAGCTGCACGAGGGAGGGATCTGGATGTCATTGTCCACCTAGGGACAAATGACCTGGCTAGGAATGGGATCAGAGCAGTGCAAGAGGAGTTTGTAGAGCTGGGGAGGGGCCTTAGACAAGTAGCGCATACAGTAACCTTCTCAGAGGTGTTGCCTGTCTATGGCAAGGGTGATGCTAGGGCACTCCTCACCATGGAATTCAATGAGTGGTTGAAAAACTGGTGTGGAGCTCAGGATTTTGGCTTCATTGGGGACTGGGGAGCCACCTGGAGGGATGCAGACCTATACTGGTGCGATGGTCTGCATCTGTTCAGGGGGGAACCAGGATCCTAGGTGAGAGGTTTAAATGCTTCATTGGCAAGCATTTAAACTAGCCAAGGGGGGAGGCACTGAAAAGGAGCAGGGAAATCCCAGCCTCCCCCCACAAAACATGGTAATTAGTGAGGTAAACACCAAGGTAGAGAAGTTATTAGGGAGCAGGACAGAGGTAAATGTAAAAAAAGGCAAAGACACTAAGGACAGGAATGGGGCTAAAAGGGGTAAGGCTATCAAAAAGTGGAGGGTGATGAGTACCAATGCCCGTAGTCTGTGTAACAAGCTCCCTGAACTAGTGGCCTTGATGGAAGAGGGTTGCCTGGATATTGTGGCAGTCCCAGAAACATGGTACACAGAGAACCATGAATGGGATGTCAACACACCAGGATACACAATCTACAGGAGGGACAGGGAAGGTAAAAGAGGAGGAGGAGTAGCTCTCTATGTAAAGGAAGGGATCAAAGCAACAGAACTAAAGAGTAAACGGAGCAGATGAGGCACTCTGGGTCACCCTGGAGACAGAAAATGGCACCACAATCTGCACGGGGGTTGTATACAGACCCCCATCTCAGGGGGAAGGAATGGACAAGGAAATGATAGAAGGCTTCCTTAGAATGGCAGAAAAAGGGGAGATATTGTTGATGGGGGACCTGAATGTGCCAGATGTTAACTGGAACACCTTTGCTGCAGGCACATCCAAGAGCAGGATCATTCTTGATGCCCTACAAGGGGCATGCCTCTGACAGCTAGTACTGGAACCCACTCGGGAGGGAGCAATCTTAGACCCGGTACTCTGAAATGGGGATGGAGAAAGAATCTCAGATTTAGAGATGGGTAGCCATCTGGGAACAAGCGACCACCAAACAGTGTGGTTTACGATAAACACAGCCATACGATCAAGCCATACAAAAGCAAGAGTATTGGACTTTAGGAGGGCTGACTTTGGGAAAATGAGAGAGTGCCTTAGAAAAGCACTAGCAAACAGGCAAGAAGGAGGGGTGGAGGAACAATGGGGAGTAATCAAAAAGCCATCACAGAGGCAACAAGCCTTTGTGTAAAGCAAATCAATAAAACACAACGAAGGAAAAAAACGCTATGGTTCTCAAAAGAGGTGGCAGGGAAGGTTAAGGAGAAAAGGATAGCATTCAGGAAATATAAGGAAACACAGAAGGAGCAGGACAGAGAACT
Organism: Neoceratodus forsteri; assembly: GCA_016271365.2. Classification (NCBI taxonomy): domain Eukaryota; kingdom Metazoa; phylum Chordata; order Ceratodontiformes; family Ceratodontidae; genus Neoceratodus; species Neoceratodus forsteri. The sequence continues at coordinate 946,140,016 of CM028130.1, forward strand.
TTATCAGTTAAAGCAGAAAGAGGCTAGGAAGGCAGTCAGAATAGCAAAGGCCCAAACCGAGGAAAGGATAGCCAGTTCTGTTAAGAAGGGGATAAGACCTTTTATAAGTATATTAGGGAGCGAAGAAAGACCAAAGGAGGGCTACTGAGGCTTAATAAAGGGGAAGGAATGTGGGTAGAGGGGGACAGTGAAAAGGCAGGGATACTGAATGAATATTTCTGCTCAGTATTCACAAAGGAAGAGGAGGGGGAGGTATCTAAACCAAACAAGAGAAACACCCTGAAGACGGGGGTCAATACCAGTCCATTTACAGAAGAAAGGGTTCTGAAAGAACTAATAAAATTGAAGGTGGACAAAGCAATGGGGCCTGATGGGATTCACCCAAGAATTCCAAAAGAACTAAGGGTAGAACTAGTGACACCGCTGACTACTCTCTTTAACAAATCATGGGAGGATGGGGTGGTACCTGAGGACTGGAGGAGGGCAGATGTGATTCCTCTTCACAAAAGTGGGAGCAGGACAGAGGCAGGAAACTACAGATCAGTTAGTTTGACCTCAGTGGTAGGGAAAATTATGGAATCACTTCTGAAGGAAAGAATTGTTGAGTACCTAGAGGCCAGTGGGGCACAGGACTCAAGGCAGCATGGATTCACAATGGGAAGGTCATGTCAGATGAATCTAATAGATTTCTTTGACTGGGTGACCAAAGTAGTAGACCAGGGAAGGGCTGTGGACATGGCCTACCTAGATTTTAGCAAGGCATTTGATACAGTCCCACACAAAGATTAATTCATAAGTTAGCCAGCCTTGGAGTGGGCCCCAAGGTGGTAGCCTGGATAAAAAATTGGCTAGACAACAGGACGCAAAGGGTAGTAGTAAATGGAGTACACAGTGAAGAAAGAAGGGTTACTAGTGGGGTACCGCAGGGTTCAGTACTGGGACCGGTCCTTTTTAATGTCTTTATAAGTGACATTGCAGAGGAACTGGAAGGAAAAGTATGTCTCTTTGCAGACAACAAAATATCTGCAACAGGGTTGATACACAAGATGGAGTGGAAAGGATGAGAAGGGACTTGGCAAGGTTGGAGGAATGGTCAAATGTATGGCAGCTCATATTCAATGCAAAGAAGTGCAAGGTAATGCACATGGGAAACAAAAACCCAGGGGAAGAGTACACAATGGGGGGTGAGATACTGGCAACAGTAAAAATGGAAAGGGAGCTGGGAGTAATTATATCAGATGACCTAAAGGTGGGCAAGCAATGTGAGAAGGCAGTAAGGAAGGCTGGGGGGCTACTGGGATGCATAGGAAGAGGCATCAATAGTTGAAAACAGGAAGTTGTTATCCCTCTGTACAGACAGTTGGTGAGACCCCATCTGGAGTACTGTGTGCAGTTCTGGAGACCCCATCTCTGCAAAGACATAGACAGAGTGGAGGCTGTCCAGAGGAGGGCAACCAAAATGGTGCAGGGTCTGCACCAGAAGACATACGAAGAAAGACTAAAGGAGCTTAATATGTATACCCTTGAGGAAAAAGGGAGAGGGACATGATAAAAACTTTCAAGTACCTCAAGGGAATCAACAAAGTCTAAGGGGTAGCATCTTTCAGAAAAGAGATGTGCAAGAACAAGGGCACAATTTGAAGATGGGGGATGGCTCAGAGGTAATGTGAGGAAGTATTTTTCATAGAGAGGGTTGTGGATGCATGGAACAGCGGGGGAATTCAAGAATGCATAGGACAGACATAAGGCAGTCCTAGTGGGGGGTAGAAGGAAGTAAGCTGTTGGCTAACTAGGATCTGCAGCTTATCTGTTAGGTAGGAAAATGGGCAGACTAGGTGGGCCAAGCGGTCCTTATCTGCCATCAAATTCTATGTTTCTATGTTTCATCACCTTAAGCTCCTCATCAAACCACAGAGACCTTGAGTGAGAGGATTTGAGTTGTACATGGACCGGTGTGAGGGAGTCTAGCGCATCAGACATCACCTTATTATAGGCGGCAACTGCCTCACACATACCCCCTACGCATGCACTGCCCACATTAGATAGATCGACTACCATCAGAAATCCCTCCTGACTCAAACCCCTCAAAGGGCAGTAGTTAACCATCTCTGCAGGGGGAAGGATCTCGAGGAGGGGGCACCAAACAAGAACTCCTTGATGCAATGATCGGACCAAGCCACCAGACCAGTCTTGAGATTATTAATCTCAAGCCCCAGCAAGAAGAGCAGGTCCAACATGTGTCCGCCCTGGTGGGTCATGTGAGAAACCTCTTACGACAGGCCCAGAGATGACATTGTCTGGAGGAGGTTGTAACCAAGCCTGGAAGATTCGTCATTGGCCCAAATATTGAAGTCTAGTCTGAACTAAACAGCTGGGGGACTCCACTGTTTCACTGACGATGAAGTCAGCTACCTCCCGCAGGAATTCTCCCGGGGCCCTGGGGGGGACGGTAAATCAGGAGGATCCTGCAACCTGCACCTGGACCCCCACAAACAGCCACACATTCAAAGGTACCCAGTGTTCTCAAAGGGTGCACAGTGAAGCCTAACTCTGATCTAAAGCAGATGGCCACTCCCCTGCCCCTGTGCTCCACTCTAGGAGAGGGGACGGCGGCCTCTAAAACCGGGCTGGTATCATCACCCACTCAGTTCTCCATAATGCAAGCCAGATCAACTGAAGAAACCAAGTCCGCTGTCATTGCAGTCTAGTTTCTGATCGATCTGGCATTACAGAGCACTGCCTTCAGGGGATTGGTAGACAGTGCATCCCCTCTGGCTACCCTCTCGTTCTGCTGGGGACCCTGGGGACGGGGACCAAATAAGTCTGGCCTCTCCCTAGAATTTGTCAAAACCCATTCGCCCACATTACAATTCATCGAGCTTATCTGACCTAGCTCTTGCTGACTTCTAGTGAATGTGTGTGCTGTGTGCCACACAAAACACAGATAACAGGCTAGTAAATCCATCAGAAATGGGGGGGTCAAAATGTATATTCTGACCCTTTTGAAAGTGAGGGGTCAGCTGACCCCCCTGACCCCCTGGCTCTGTGGCCTCTGCTACTGTTTCTCACAGGTGGTCTTACCTCTGTGCTGGCTCCAGTTTCTGTGCTTGTTCTGCCATTTTGTGCTGTTTCCCTCTGTATTTCCCATTGCTCCCATCGGATTTTCCTTCTTCTGCTGTTTGCTCCTTACTCTGCCATTTATACTTCTCTTACTACTGTTGTTGTCCCTTCTGTTGTCTGTGTGTTTCCCTTGCTGCTGCCCCCCAGAGTCCTGCTATTCCCACTTGTTCTGCTCATCCCCCCCCATTTCAGCTTCCTTTTCCTTTTCATTCTTGGCTGTTTACTGTGCCCTGCTTTTCCTTTTGTGCCACTATCCTGCCCTCTCTCTCTCTCTCTGCAGTGTTTTGTTTCTGCTGCTGCTCCTCTGTCCCCCTCAGTGTGTGTGTGTGTGTGTGTGTGTGTGTGTGTGTGTGCGCACACATTTGTTTGGTTGGCTCACCTGTGCTACCTCCTGCACCTGCTACTTGTCCGTGGATTGCTGCTTCCCATCTGTCCCCATTTGGTGTGCTCTTGGGGTCTGTGTGCTGGCCAACTATCTCCTTTGCCTGGGAGTTTAGGTTGTGTTGGGCTACAGCCTTCTGGCCCTTTGTTGCTGCATATTTTAAGTGTCTGTCTTGCAGCTTATATTTATATCACCTGCTGCTCTTGGTGGAGTCTAGTCTCCATTTTTGTTCACTGTTCTCAAGTGTTCCAGCAGTGTCACTCTCCCTCTGGAATTCCTACGACATGCTGTGGTGGGTGCCAGATTCAAAGCCCTCTCCTTAGTTCCATCTCACTCCTAGGATAAGCAACATAGTGGTAGTGCAGTGGCCTGTAGAAGCTCAGTCATTAGGCTGTTTGCCTAGCCTAGCCTGTATTTTGAACTCAGTTCCATCCCAGAGCATTGCTCGGGACAGTTCCATCCCAGAGCATTGCTCGGGACACCGGGAGTCATCCACCCATAGCGGCTACCTCCTCAGGACTGGATCAACACCCACACTCCACTCAAACTATCTAATCTTTCTTTTATTCTTGCCCAGCCATCAGAATATCAAACCTCAAAGACACAGCTCAGTTCATTCCAAACCAGAGGACATGGATCACATGCAGTCTGCCTTCTCAGTAAACTCATCATAGGAAAACCTCCTCGAAATCTCAGTTCTGCCTTAAGGAATGGACTATTCCCAAGCCAATGTCTGTGCTCCAAGTATTAAAAAGCACCCTTTTCTTCTTCTGCCATGAAGTAGGAACTGTTCCATTTGTATGTCATAACACTGATGGCTAGCTCAGCTTCTCCTTCACCACCAGTACCTACTCCTACTACCCCTTCTCCTTTATCTCACTTTAAGACATTACAGGATCTTATCCTCCAAATGGGCTCATCCATGACCCATGTTGATTCCAGAGTGGCATCCCTAGAATCCACACCTTCCAGTCAACTGTCAGATCCAGGTTCTTCCAATCAGCTTCCAGTCTTCTTAGCAATACTCCTCTTCCAATGCCAAATCTGCCATCACCCTCACCCTGGTGCTATCCCAACAGCCATTGTTGCCTTGTCTGGTTCAACCTCCTAAACCAGCTCAGCAACCGACAGCATCCCTGCCAGGCAGTTTGTCTATGTCTTCCCAACTTGATCTATCAGATATTTATTTATTTATTGTTTTATTTATTTGTATCATCTGAATACCTTTGAGCTAGGATTACAAAGGTTCCACGTCAATAGACAATGAGATGGATACAATATTTACAATTTTGTAAAGACAGAAGTACAGGCTTCAAGACAAAGGACTATCAGTCGAGACAAGAGCTAAACAGTTGAATTACAAGCCGTCACAAAAAAAATATTAAAATAGCTGCCTAGGACCTGGCATCGTCACTCAGTTCAGGATCTTAATTATATTTATTTATTTAGTTTTTGTTGACCCGGGTAAGTGCACTAGACAAATTCTGCCTATTTTCAAGCATGACCCGGGGGAGGGAGATACAGATGAATGCCAACTGACCCTGAACCAGATTAAGCTGTTGGTGGTATTTTTAGTGAATGGGGGGAAATTTGGCTAGGGCCCCGGAGACATTCCCCTACTCATCAGTAGGGGGACCCCCTTGGCCGTCTATCACAGGACTGCCAGAATGGAGGAGCCTCAGAAGGAGACGGATGAGTTTGGAGCAGGAGAGCAGGCCTCGTCTCCTGTATCCTGATCACAAGAGGTCATTGATGAGGAACTGGCTGTTGCAGATTTGGATGGTGCATCTCTGGAGGAGGTAGTGATTTTGGAAAGCCCAGGAGCTGAGCTGAGTTGGGTGGTGGCCTCTACAAGTGTTGACGGTGCTAAGCAAGGTACTGCTGCTGAGAAAAATAAGCTCTGTTTATTGCAAAGAAAGGAAAAACTTTTGGAAGAAGTCTTATTGGTAGAAAAAAGGTTTGGCAGCCTTAGCAGAAAGAGCGGAAGTGTCAAAATGGGCTTTGCAGCTGTCAAAACACCGGTGACTCAACAGAGTGCTGACATGACTGTAGCTCTGACTATCAGAAAAAAAGAGTTGCGGTCTGCTGGAAATGACCGCGTAGGAGATGTACAGGCTGGCAGTTCAAACAAGAGTTCTCCTGTGTGTCAAGAGCCTACATTACAGAGTTCAACTTCGGGACAGAGGCGTACGGCTACGACATCCAAGGAACCGGACAGTCACATACCTGAAAGTGCAGTGAGAAAACAGAAGCTACACAGAGGACAAGAATTTACTTTTCCCCACAAACAAAATAAAACAGGCTAGAGTAAAATGAAAGACAAAGTGCAAGACTTTAAAACAGCTGATGATGTTGGAGGCCCAAATTGGACTCCTGCCAAGGCATTAGAAAACGCAGGATGGGAGCAGCAATCCACTGGGTTATGGACTCTGGATTCTCAGAACCCTGTGTATTTAAGGATGTTACAAAAAACATTGGAGAAAGTGGCCACCAACACAGAGCGCTCCAACAAGCCCCAGGGTAAAGATGTTATTTTTTACATGATGATAATACTGTTACTCATACTGTTAATAAAATTGTTGAGGTGGAAGGTACATTATTAGAACAGCCCTCTGAAGTTGCTAATAAGGTGCCTGGAGATGTTGGGGGGAGGAATCGGGAAATGGATGTGGATAACCAACACAATGGCCAGGAAGGAATGGACACTGGGGGGCAAAATTCAGCTGAGCCTCCGATTAGATTAGGCCCTCCTATAGATATAACTCAGGATGGAGAGGGTGGAGATGCTTGTTTAAACTGTCAGATCTATTCCAAAATCAGGGACAGCCTGCTCCAAGGCATAATGCTGTGTGCCTGTTATATAAAGGGGGGTTACAGGACCTACCAGATAGAATTTATATTGCAAAGACTCTACTGAAAGGATCAATGAAGTTCTTTTCTTCAGAGATTTTTGCTCTGATTAACCTGGGGAACTCTAACGTCGATGTTAGTTTTAAGAATGTTTCTAGTTTGGACAGGTTTTGGGCTCAATATACTGCATGCAAAAACTCCCCAATATGGACTCCTTTCTATGTAACATCCTCGACTAGACCAGCTGTAAAGAACATTACAGTAATGTTTAAAAATGAGGGAGTCAATATTGAGGACATTTTGTTTTGGCTCAGGAAAAGATGTGAAATATTGAGTAGGCCGGTGCCCACTCTAGACAGTGAGCAGATTTGGGATGGTGGATAGAGAATAAGGGTGAAGCTCTTTACAACAAACACAGAGCCAGTACACCTTCCAAGCACCTTTTATTTGGGGAGGGATAGAGGGGCCATTTTTTATATTGGACAGCCGAGGTCATGGTTCAAATGTGGCTCTAGAACTCATCTTAGCTCGGATTATGACTCAGTCAGATATAGTCAGTGTTTAGATTTTGGACATAAATCTGAGAAATGTTTGAATTTGTTTAAGTGTAATTTGTGTGAGTGCACAGGGCGTGCTTATGGTCACTGTCCCTGGGCCTTACATAATCGGGAAGATTGCCCATCTCATGAAGGGATTATTAATCTGGCCCAACAACAACAGGCCAAGAGGGCAGCTGAACAAAGTTTACAAGCAGGCCTGCATACTTTACAACAGAACCCTTAGGTTAGAGAACAGACACAGGAGATCTCGATTCCACAAGAAGAGTTAAGGACTGGTCAGAGTCCCCTGGTGACTATTCCTTCCTCTTCAACCCCCTCACTCTCCTGATAGTCAGCAGGACGCTGATATGCCACCCCCTGCAGCCCCTCTGGCCCTCCTCCACCCCTCTGCTGCCCCCGCTGCAGCTTCTGAAAGGAGTCAGATTTTAAACTGGTTCACAAAAAGAAATAGGGCTGGGAAGGTGGCTGCAAAAGTCAAGGCAGTAACAGCCTCCAGAGGTTCTTGGAAGGCAGAAAACAAATTTGCAGCCCTTTGCAGTGATACTTTGGATAGGGAATCAAAGGAGAATGATTTGGATTCTTCCTCCTTAATTTCTTCCACAGATACAGAAGAAATGGAAGGTACTAACTCTATAGCTAAGAGAACAAGACAGTGTCAGAAAACTAAAACTCCTTAATGATTAGATTGGGTGGATGTTTCCTTTTTCTGAGCACTCTACTTATGCAGGACTTTCTCACAATAACATCTTTAAATGTGAATAGTATTAAACGGGAGAAAAAGCTTATAGGCACAATGTTAACCTTGCATGATACCGCTAGTGATATTACCTGTCTATTAGACACCAGATTAAAATCACATAGGGAGCTACAACATGCCACTCGTGCCTGGAAGTTGGGAGCTTCCTTTTGGTCCCCAGGTACAGAACAGTGTGATAGGATTGGAATTCTCTTTTCGAACCAGGATTTGGTATTATCTAGATTGGCTGAGATACACCCAGGTAGAGTATTATTACTGGATTTTTCCTTTCACACGGAAAGATTTAGGCTTATAGCTGTATATGCCCCACAAACTAAAGCCTTGCGATCTTTATTTCAGGACATCCAACCCTTTTTGCATACATCTCTTTTAGTAGTCTGGCTAGGAGATTTTAATTGTGGGTTGCAGCACTCTCATAGAGGTCTGAAGACAGATAAATTGTTTAGTGATTCGGTTAAACTAAAACAGATCATCTCCACAGCTAATTTAAAAGATGCATATCGTTGCTTACATCCATCGGTGGGTTATATCTATTTTAGAGGGAAAGTTAAGACCAGAATAGATTTTATTTTTCGTTCACATACACTAAAGGTGCTGGATTTTAAAACACAAGCACATGAATGCTCGGATCATGTGGCTTTGTGAGCAAAGGTTTCATAGACTGGTACCCCATGATGCAAAAAGAATAAGTGAAGATTAAATGAGGCCCTTTTAGCTGATCCCAAAATACAAAGGTTATGACAAAAAGACTGGACAGCTAGATTGTCAGTAATTCAATTTTACAATACGCTTGAGGAGTAGTGGGAGGAAACCAAGGGCTCTTGGAAGAATTTATTTCAGAAAACGTCACAGTTTAGAAATAATGACTTATATTTACAATATCTAAAACTCAGACACCAGCTACAACATCTAATAACTCTCTCAGAGTTTACTAATCATGACTTTTGTTCACAGATTTCCATAATTAGCAAACAAATGAAGGATATTCAATATGATAGAGCAAAAGGAGGCTAGGTTTGGGACACAACTTTCCAAAGGGGGGGATCGATCCTGATCGGGATTGTGCAAACAGGGTTAAGTCATAGGTTATAACAGAGTTTGTTTCACCACAAGGACAAAGGTGACAGAACCTACTGATATTTCTCAGGTTATAGAGGCTCTGATGAAACATTTATTTGGTACACAGAGAGTGTGTGAGGATGCTAGACACCTGTTGTGGGACTTAGACCTGCCTCAGGCCTTGTGGCAGGATAAAATAGCACTAACACAAGATATTAAGGAGGCAGAGGTGGCTCAAGCCATAGGTCTTTGAAATCAGACTCTGCCCCTGGTTCGAATGGTATAGAAGCGGGGTTTCATAAACAATTCAAAGAAGATTTAGTGCCTGTCTTAACAATATTATTCAATTATTTGTTAAGGAGAGGTAGGTTTACAAAATCTATACAGGAAGCAGTGTTGGTTCTTATCCATAAAAAAGGCAACCCTCAGGATATCAACAACTGGAGACCTTTAAGTCTGTTAAATACAGACCGAAAATTAATAGCAAACAGTTTGCTAGCTAGGCTCAGCAATATTACTAATTATCTTATAGGACCTGAGCAAACATGTGCACTACCAGGGAGACGACAATGTGACAACCTCATATTATTGAGAGAGTTATTTTTTCATGGGGAAACTAATAAGGCACAAGGGTGGGTTATTGAAGTGGACCAGGAAAAGGCATTTGACCATATCTCCCATACCTTCTTATTTACTGTGTTACTAGCCTTCAGGATACCTGTGAAATTTGTTTCATGGATTAAGAAATTATATGAGGATACTTCCCTTATACCTAATATTAATGGGTGGGAAGGGAGACAAGTTAGGATTCATAGTGGTTTTAGGCAAGGGTGTCCACTCAGTCCTTTATTATATATTTTTTGTATGGAGATACTTATTAGGCTGATTAAGAAATCTCATGATGTGCATGGGATATTGGCACCTGGAGGAATTCTTCTCATCAAAGTGTTGGCTTATGCTGATGATTTGCTTCTTACCTTAGGTACTAGGACCAGGGAAGATGCACTCACTCAAGCATTTAACACATATGCAGCAATATCTGGGTCATGTACTAATATTTCTAAAAGCAAAGGGGTTCCCTTGGGGGACACTCCCATCCCTGTTTCAGTGGGACTATCGTGTATCTGTATTTCATCGGAATCCATCAAAGTGTTAGGGATAATGTTTGGTCCTCATGATCTGCAGGTCCTTAATTGGGGAAAAAGGTCTTAGTAAAGCAGATAGCTTATTGAGTGGGTAGAAGAATAAGCAAATAGGAAAAAAAAGAGGGCATGCTTAATTAAATCATTGCTGGTACCTATTTTCTTATATATTTATGTGTTCCCCCCTCCCCGTAGCTTGTTCACTAGAATGCATGGGGTCTTTTTTCAAGCCTTATGGGGATCACATTTAAACCCCATAAAAAGGGAGATTACCTATAGTCCCATTTCAGAAGGAGGGGTTGGAATGCTTAACCAGTAGCATTCTTTCTTAGTTTATTTGGGAGCTATAATTTGGGGGAGTACTTAGACCTGGAGATAAGGTATGGAAATGATGAATTTATGAGTAGCTTCTAGTATAACGTAGTGGGAGCATGGGAAGTTGAGACAGCTGACGAAAATGGAACAATTTCCTCGGTATAGGGTTGACGCTATAAAACAGATGGCCGTCTGGGGCCTTACCCCGAATAATTTTTTGACATTGGACAGAAAATCTATATATAAGACCATTTTAAGAGCTGAAAGTAGTGATTCTTTAGAATTTCCATTTTGTACTGAGATACAGAAGCCATTTGCAATTAAACAATTAAGTAATCCCAGAATTCCACAGTATGTATGGGATAGCCTATGGTTGAGGAATTTTGGAAGATTGAGTGTGAAGGGAAATCACAAGCATAAACTGGTGGAGGACAGATACTGTCCAAGGGGAAACATGCCCCTTTATTATAGAGTCTCAGCAGCATTTATTCCATGCGTGTCCCTTTGTTAGAAGCTTTTGGGCGTTATTGGCAAAGGAATGGAGGGTTTGATAGAGTGACATATTCAGAGATTATGCATGGAGGGAATCCACTTCTCAGAGGGAAATATCATACGGACACTATTTTTGTGGTATTGGCGATTATTAGATACCACATCTGGCAAGCAAGATGCTTGGATGCTGCAACAGAGATGGTTAACACAACCTGAAATAATTTGTAGTATCAAGAAATCAGTGCAAAGGGTGGGGAATTTGGGATGTGGCTCAGCAGTCCAATGAAAGGAGTATTCATTTATGGATTCATTGCACTCACTGGATGAAATCATGGCTTTTGTATTTATGATGCTATATTCTGTACAATTTGTGATCTTGTATTGAACAAGTAATATATTTTCACTGCTTTATTTTTGATATTTATTAATGAATTGAAATCTTACTGTTATTATGTTTATTGATGGTTTCATTTGATCTATGTGTTGTAGCGAAATCCAAATTTTCTAATAAAAATTCCCCTACTCTTTTCGAGAAGTGCCATGGGATTTTTGACATCCACCTGAACTACCACCAGAACAAGCAGATGGGATCTTGGTTTAATGTCTCATCTGAAAGACAGCATCACAGGAGTGCAGCACCCCCCTCATTCTGCACTGCAGTGTCAATATTGGGATTTAACCCAAGTGCCTGGTGTGGGGGGATAGAACCCACAGCCTTCTGATCTCCCAGCCTCAGAGGCAAGTGCGCTACCTGCTGAGCCACTGACACTGCTAATAACATAGTTTCACAAAGAGGGACGGGGGGAGAGGGGGTGTTAAAGCAAAGGGCCTGCAAGAGACATGGTTACAACATCAATAAAATGTACAGTAATAATGTGACATATAAAACAAAGTCACTGTGCAGCCACAAGGGCCTTGTAAAATAGAACAAAGATTCTGTGAGAATCAATTGTAGTATGGGGAAGACATAGGATTGCATGTAGGGGTGAAGGGGTGTAAGCAGAGGTGGGAGTGGGAGAATGTAAAGAAGGGGTGGAGAAGTAGGAGTAGAGAGGGAAGGAAGGAGAACGACTGTAGGAGGTGAGAGAGAGGAGGAGGGGGTAGAAGGGCAATGTCATGCGAGAATTGAGGATTAGTATTAAATGGACTGCTGGGAGCAAGGAGATCAGAGCTGGCAATCGCAAACACTCCTGTTAGTAAGGAACAGCTTAAGCTTATTTTTGAAAGTCCTAGGAATGTCAGTATTTAGAAGTGATGCTGGGAGCTCGTTCAGCCATAAAGGGGCACGGTAACAGAAGGAACGTTGCCCTAAAGCTGTCCTAAGGAAAGGGACACAGAGCGGGTTAAGTTCTTTGCCTCTAGTATTATACTTTGCTTTAGTTGCAGATAGCATATTGGAGATGCGGGGGGGGGGGGGTTGCATTGCTTTCTTCCCCAGGTGAACCATTTGTAATATAATTCTATTCCTGAGGGAGAGTAGGTTGGATTGTTCGTAGAGTGAACAAGTGTGCATGAAATGGTCAGCACTGAGCATCAGTTGACACGCCTTATTAAGGGCTGTTACAATTGTCTTGAGGGCCATGTCGTGGGCTGCACCATAAACCACCAGACCATAATCAATTATGGTTAAGACACAGCTGGATATGGATATCCTGAGGGCATTATGAGTTAGACTTTTCCTGTGCCTATAGAGGATTCCTAACTTGATATACACAGCTTTTACCACTTGTTCAATGTGTTGTGCAAAGGAGGGGGTGTCTTCAATTGTGACACCAAGGTACTTGAAGGCATGTACCTGCTCCAGGGGTTCCAGTTTGTTATTGGTAATAGTCAGTAACAGGAACCTCCGCTTCAGCTGTGTGACTGAGAGGAGCATCATCTTCATTTTTTTATAGCTGAGTAGTAATTTATGGGAGTTGAACCATTTTTCCAGTGTATTGAAGGTGGTATGCAACTCATCCTGTAGGGGCTCAATACAAGAGTGACTGAGTATAGCAGCATCATCAGCGTAGAGTATTATTTTGCTAGTACAGGCCTCAGGGAGGGTGTTCAGGAACAGGCTAAACATTAAGGGTCCCAGAATAGACCCTTGGGACACTTCCAGTGAAACCATTTTTGAGTTAGACACTGCTTGACCAGTTTTAACCCTTTGGGATCTAGTTGATAAATAGTTCTTGAACCAGTGTACTGTATTGGGGCAAACCCGAGTGACTGAAGTTGAAGCAGGAGGAGGGGGTAATTGACCATGTCGAAGGCCTTAGTGAGGTCAATGAAGATGGAGCCAACTAACTTGCCCTCATCCAAGGCCTTATGGACATAGTCGGTGAAATCAACCAGTGCTGTGGCGGTACTATGGTTTTTTTCCTAAAGCCATGCTGCTCAGGGCATTGCAGTTGGTACTTCTGGATATAATCTGTGATCTGGTCGGCCACAATCCTCTCCAGTGCCTTGGAAAGGGATGAGAGGATAGAGATGAGTCTATAGTTAGCTGTACAGGTCCTATCACCACTCTTGTGGACTGGGGTCACAAGTGCTTGCTTCCATTGGGAGTGGAATTTAGCCTGAGAGATGGATAAATTGAAAATTTTTAGCTATGGGTACTATTAGCTCATCGATTGCAAGTGCAACCAGCTTCATATCAATGTTGTTGCTACCTAGCTTGGTCTTACCCAGGACTCTTTTTACGTACCCCATGGCTTCCTTCACCATGACATGTTTAAAGTAAAAGGTAGGTTGCAGATGGACCGTGGGTGTATTGTTAGTGCTCACCTCAGATGGCTCTAGGTAGTCAGATGGGAGTGCAGAGCAAAGATCTGTGAAGGTATGGCAGCATCTGAAGGATTATTAGCAGTCATGCACTGCCGAAGCCACAGCTTGAACATCAAAATTTAACTCGCAATGTCCTGACCATCTCTAGATGATGAATGATTTTGCATGCACTCTGCTGAGCGACGTGCCCTGACCTGTAACATATGAGGGTCATTTTCTCATTTCACAGCCTTACTTCCTCTCAGTGCACAGCTCTCATCCATCTCCAAATTCCATTCATCTCTAACTTCAATGTCTCAGCAAGTATTTTATGCACCAAGGAATCTACTGGATATAAGAGGATGACAGATTGTTTTTTCTTCCAATCACACAGTTGTAGCAACTTCAATGAATCCACTTTCTTTGTGCCACCATGCACTCTGCTGCACATCTGTAGCCGCTGCGGGCAAGCCCTCACTAATAGTCTGCCATAATACTTCACTATTTCTGACCAAAGCCTAAACTGGCATTGTCTACCCTTTCCCTCCAGTTAATACTCCTTGCCTCCAGCAGTAGTTATCGACCTATCCATCTGAATCTGGTTCATTTCCTTCTCTCAGGTCTCTTTGATAGCTCCCATACCAGACTTCATTCCGTATCACCTATCATAGTCAGTTATCTGAATCTTAAGTCAGCTACAGCAGAGCCAGACTGTGAATGCATTAATTGCAAAAGAACTACTAAAGGCTTATTTATTTGTCCATTTTTGGCACATCCTCTTCCCATATTTTAAATCAACCCTATCAGGATTGCAACCTGAAGATTTCCTGGAAAGAGACAACTGATTATAGATTTCTCAGGTCCTCACTTAACTACTGATCCCAGTATTAACCGATTCCTACAGAAAACTACTCACTAGCCCAGGCGCACATTGATGGTGCACATTCATTAAACAGCCGATCCTGAGCCTGGTTAACCAAGGCTGATATCATGGATGCCTTCAAGCCATTGCCTGCTGAGTCTTTGCTATGACTCATCTATGGAATATCTTAGAAAACCCAGTACTATTTTGTGGTTTATTCCACTTTTGGAGGAGAAAGCAGCCCCAAACACTTTGATACATTCTCAAGCTCCCTCTGTATGATCCTGTTGAATATCTACAGGTGCCCACATGTCTTGCATCGCCTTGACAAATTTCTCCTTGTGGACCCTCTGGAATCTCCTCTTGATGCAGCATATCTTGACTTGTTTCTTTATTTTCTTCTCTCAACATCCTACTCATTAGCCTATGCACACATGGATGATGCAACCGTGTTCATTGACAGTATCAGTGTTGGAGGCTCAGCAGGTTGCGCATTCACCTCTGAGGCCATAAGATCAGAAAGATGGTTGTGAGTTCTAGTCCCACACCAGAAACTAAAGCTAAATTCCAATACTGACACTGTAGTGCAGCATTGGGGTGCTGCACACCTCAGGTACTGTCTTTCAAATGAGATGTTAAACTGAGGTCCCGTCTGCCTGTTCTGGTGATTGAGCAGATGGATGTTAAAGATCCCATGGCACTTCTCGAAAAGAGTAGGAGAATTTTTATTGAAAAGTAGGCTTCATTACAACAGCAATACTAAACATTACATCAAATCTATACAAACAATCACTTGGCAAACATGTTTGTTAATCACCACATTAAAATGCATGTATATCACAAAAGACAAAGAAACCAACACTGAAGTATTGTTACCCCATGCCAAATACCTTTTTAACATTAACAAAAGTCATTCGATTTAATGCCTTTGTTTATCACAGTTCTCTGCCACGTGTTGTCTACTTCAAAATAATTTAATGAACCCATTTAGAAACATAGAATTTGATGGCAGATAAGGACCACTTGGCCCACCTAGTCTGTCCATTTCCCTAACTAATGGATAAGCTGAAGTTCCTAGTTAACCAACAGCCTACTTCCTCCTACGTCCCCCTAGAATTGCCTTATGTCTGTCCCATGCATACTTGAATTCCCCCACTGTTTTTGACTCCACTACCTCCTCAGGAAGGCTATTCCATGTATCCACAACCCTATCCATGAAAAAATACTTCCTCACATTACCTTTGAGTCGTCCCCCTCTATCTTCAAATTGTGCCCTCTTGTTCTTGCACATCTCTTTCTCTTGAGGTACTTGAAAGTTTATATCATGTCCCCCCTCTCCCTCCTTTCTTTCAGAGTATACAGATTAAGCTCCTTTAATCTCTCTTTGTATGTCTTCTGGTGCAGACTCTGCACCATTTTAGTTGCCCTCCTCTGGACAGCCTCAATCCTGTCAATGTCCTTGCAGAGATAGGGTCTCCAGAACTGCACACAGTACTCCAAATGGGGTCTCACCAACTGTCTGTACAGAGCAACTTCCTGTTTTCTACTGGTGATGCCTCTCCCTATGCATCCCAGTATCCCGCCAGCCCTCTTTACTGCCTTCTCACATTCCTTGCTCACCTTTAGGTCATCTGATATGACTACCCCTAGGTCCCTTTCCATTTTTGTTGTTGTTAGTATCTCACCCCCACTGTGTACTCTTCCCCTGGGTTTTTGTTTCCCAGGTGCATTACTTTGCACTTCTTTGCATTGAATCTAAGCTGTCATACATTTGACCATTCCTCCAACCTTGCCAAGTCCCTTCTCATCCTTTCCACCCCACCTTCTGTATTGACCCTATTGGAGATCTTTGTGTCATCTGCAAAGAGACATACTTTTCCTTCCAGTCCCTCCACAATGTCACTTATAAAGACATTAAAGAGGACCGGTCCCAGTACTGAACCCTGCGGTACTCCGCTAGTAACTCCCCTTCCTTCAGAGTGGACTCTGTTTACTATTACCCTCTGCGTCCTGTTGTCTAGCCACTTTTTTACCCAGGCTACCATTTACCATAGTTTACCTATAAGTGTCTAACTGTTTCCCAGGAGAATCGCTCTATATCTTTCTGCATAATTGCTTGTAGTGCCCTTTGCACATTAGAAAGTGTTTCTACATGGGCTACATTTCTCTGCTGCATAACCCACACACATCTAGCTTGCCAAATAAAGTAACAAAAAGCAGCAAACATGATATATACAGTATCAGGGTTGTATTTGCCCCATTGACCTGCGGGGGGGGGGGCATAAAATAAAACAGCATAAGAAAGGGACTTAAACAGTGGTTCCTCCCATTCTTTGACAACCAAGGCCCAACAATTCCTCACATAAACACAGTCCAAAAACAGGTGTTCTTGTGTCTTCAACACCCGAACACAAGTTTCTCTAGGATAATGCCTATCAGATAGTTGCTTATGCTTATCATCGTTCCATACACTGACTCTACCATAATTTCCTAACCAACCAACATCCCACACATAGGGCAGTAATTTTGGGTTTGATAACTGTTTAAGTACCCTATGTAATTTGTTGGCCAGACATTGGGGAAAGGAGATCTGTTCACTACTCTCTGCACATAAGATAGCTTTTATAAATGTTCTGCCCACTGGCGCAGTGGTTGGATTTCCCACTTGCAACGCCAGTGACCCAGGTTCAGGAATTGACCCAGGGAGCCAGAGGGCCGGCCGGGGAGAGAAGGATAGAGCACCCGCAGGGCTGTTCTTCTCTGGAGGGAGGGCTGGGTGCATGTCCAGCACTTGGAGACTCCTGGTAGAGGCCAGGAGTAACACAAGCTGCCGGTCCCCAGTTCCAAAAGGGGCAGGGCAGATGCCAGCGTCATTGTATGACCCCGTCCATGAGCAAGCCCACAAAATAGCTCGCAGGCCACCATGGATGACACATGCCTGGCACCGGAGCCTCAATAATTACAGCCTCCTCCGCCAACCTAATCCCAGTCCCAATGTGCCGTACAGCCCTGAATCCCACCCTGTGGTGGAAGTCAGGGAGGCCTCACCTTTCCCGTCGGAGATGGACTGGATCCGGGCATTGGCCCCATCTTGAGGGGTAAGTTGGTGGGGGTATCAGTTAGGGAGGAGTGCGACGGGGCACGAGTGTGCAGGACTAGACAATGATTAGATGGCCTGTGAGGAAAAAAAATAAAAATAAATAAATGTTCTTCCTGTCTGAAGTTTGAAATTGTGTGGCTGAAAGTCCCCACTTCATGATGGTCTTCATAAGCTCTAACCCATACTGAGGTAATGAGGGTATTTTAATCAAAAGCTTTGGCTTCCCCTGTGCCTATGGTGAAAAGCAGGGGGCCAGCCATAACATCACCGAAGGTTTCCACAATTTATTTCCCAGTTTTAGTGCAGCCCCAATGTTATAACACGTTAATAGGCAATAGAAGAATGCAACCGGGTTTACCATGTTTACCCCCCCTTCCTGAATTATTCAACATATATGCTCCCTTTTTATTGGATTTACTCTGTTCCCTACCAAAAGCCTGGTAAAACACACTTTACAGTCCTGTGGCTATTGTCTGGGGAGGGGGAAAAATATAACATATGTATAGAAAAAATGGAATTAGTAAAGACCGAATCAGAACCACTCTCTTTTATTTCGATTTCTGCTGTCCCTTCCAACCAGCCACCAATCTGTTTGCCCTCTCTAAACATTTCTCCCAAATGGCTAAAGCCATATCACCTGGACCAAAATCTACCCCCAGGATACAGACTGGGTCCCTAGAAATAGAAATTCCTGAAAGCCTGTTTGTCTTGGGTGGGGGAGGGGGGTATTACCCAAAGTCACACCTTTACTCTTACCCAGATTTATTTTGGAAACTGACATGTTTGAAAATTCATACAAAGTTTTGGTTAGGGAACCCTTACAAGTATCTGGAGCAAGCGTCAAAACAATATCATCAGCATATGGCAACATTTTTTTGGGGGGTGCTCCTGGGACTGGAGAGAGTCCATTTATTTTGTTTTCTAACATTATTTTCGAATGAGAATGTCTATATCAAATGCGTACAGAAGCGGACTGAGGGGACATCCCTGATCAACACCCCTCAGAACACTTATTCGTTTACCACACCATCCATTTATATTAGGGATAAGCACCACATTATGATACATATGCCTACTCCAGTCCACACAGGGTTGTAGAATCCCAAAAGCTTCCAAGGTGGCAAACAGAAACTCATGTGCCAGCCTATCGAAGGCCTTTTCTTGGTCTAGGCTTACCACGTACCCCTGCATTTCTTTTACCCCTCCCTTGTAGAAGAGTTCCCTTAAAACAATTAAATTGTCATGCTACCTTCTATCAGTAATTTCACAAGTCTGAGGGGAACTTATCAAATAGCTAGAGAGTTTTGTTGGTCTGGCTAAAATAATCTTGTTAAATATTTGCCCAGCCTGTCTCCTCTGACATTCCCCAGGGCTCCATTCTGGGCCACCTACTCTTTTGGTTTTGTCAACTCACTCCCCACAGATAGCTTCAAATGTAGTGCCCTCCTACATGCGGTTGATCTTGCCCTCTTTCACAGTGACAAGGCCCTATCTCGTATATCCTCAGTACTAGCCCAGAACTATGCCTCTGCCCACAGCTAGTTCACATCTAACTTGCTTTTGTTTAATGAAAAGAAAACCAAGGTTGTGCTGTTTGTGTCCAAACCCTTCTTTGCCAAAACTCAGAAATCCAACTCCTCCCTCTCAGTACACTCCCCAGCTGGCCTTACCCTCGAGAACGTCTCCTCCTTTAAATACCTGGGGGTAGCGCTTGACCCTCTCTCTCCTTCACCGAACAAATCAACCTCGTAGCACACAGGGTCAATCAAAAATTAGGGTCTGCCTACCATCTAAAACACTACCTGACTCCGGAGGCTCGCCTAGCCATCATCCAAACCAGTCTGCTCCCCTTCTTTGATTATTGCTCCCCATCTATTCACACATGTCCTCTGCCCTTCATGCTAGACTTATGTCAGCCTACAACAGTGCATGCAACTTTACTCTCCTGGCTCTGTACTCTACCCATCACTGTGACATCTGTCGTTCACTCAGCTGGCTTCCTCTCCAAGTTTGCTTTGATTTAGCCCTCAGCTGCATTGGGGATAACACCCTCAGGGGTGGGAATGTGATTAAGTCCTATCTGTTGCTGCCCCCTCTATGTGGAATAGTATTCTTGTGCCTCTCCGTTCGTCCAACACACATCTCACTTTCAAATCCCACTATAAAGCATGGCCTATGGCAGAAACTAGTTGCTACTGCTTGCCTGGGTAATTCTCCTCCTTGTTCCTTGTCCTTTCTCCCCCCTTAATTCCAGACCACTATCTGGGAATACTTCCCGTCACCACTTGTCTCCTGCGCTTATCTCTGCCATGATGCTTGTAAAGCCTGCCCAGATGTTTAGGGATGGTGGGGTTTTACTATGCCAGTGTTGTTATAGTTTGGATGTATTTGTACCATTGTCTGCCAGCTCTTCTCTTTTGTAACTGTGTTTGATTTCATGTGTATTTAATTACTGTGCAGCTGTTTATCATGATTGTATGCTTCCTGTGCCATCCCTATGGCCCAGGTCATGCCTGAAAACTGTTCCTCGGATCAGTGCACTTACTCGGTAACCAAAGTCATAAATAAATAAATAAAAATAAAATTGGTAATATTAAATTCACACTGAAAATAAAAAATAGAGTTAGAATCAACATTTCAACCATGAGTCTTCTTCAGGAATTTTCTAAAAGCACATGAGACACAAATATAGAAACACCCTACCTACTTAACACCCTACTCTACCCACTATGCCATGATGGAACCACGATCCCAACCCAGCCAACAACAGCTTTCATTCACTACGGAAACAAGAAAATAACTGCTCAGTATATAACACACTTACATAACACTACATTATACTGTATTTTCTTTTTTTTTTTGTAATTTAAACTTTATTAAATTTATAACAGCATACAACCAAGAACCAGTGCCAACAAACAATGAACACAAGGTAAGGGGGGTATCAAAGGAAGTATAATCATTACACAAACACCATTAAACACCCCCATTTGATTAACACCCTCCCCAAATGCCTCAACCCCTCCCTCCCCATTCCCTCCCCAGATACCACCACCACCACCTTACCCCAGAGCACTCCTACCTACAGGTCAACTGGACTAAGAGAGAGGGGTAATCCAAGACCTTTCAGGGCCTGGGCTCCACATGAGAGAGACATTACAACCCAGCTACTCAACCAGGGAGTCTTAAAATGGAAAGGAGAGTGGAAAGCTGCTCCCATCTGTTTTGGAAGAGGTCAGGACATTGATGAAGTATGGCAATCTACTTTTCAACTGCCAGTGCCTGCATCATCTCACCATACCATTGCTGAAAAGATGGGGTAAGCTCATTACGCCAATGGCAAAGAATGATGACTTTCGCCACCATGGTAATCAGAGCCATATGAGCTTTACTGTTCCCTAACAAAGAGGGTGGGAAGTCACCAATCAAACAAATCTCAGGAGTAAAGGCACCTTCCAAGCCCAGTAAAGGGTCCAATGAGACCTTGATTTTAGACCAGAAGGGGGCTACCTTAGGGCATTCCCATAGCATGTGAAATAGATGGCCTTCCTCTATCCTGCATTGAGTACATAGTGGTGTAGCTGATCATCCCATCTTATATAACTTAGAAGGGGTGTAGTACAGATTATGCAGTATCCGGAATTGGGTCCACCGATAACAATCCCTTTTAATGTACTTATACAGGTTACGCCAGATGCGTTTCCAGCGACCCATATCTGGTTGCTGTTGGAAGACCTGCTACCAGTAAAAACCAACACCAGAGAGGGCTTCAGGGTCCAGGGTCTGTAGGCACGCATATAACTGGGCTACAGAGTGGGGCTGGAATGCCAGTGGGGATAACTGGGAGAGAGCACCTGCCTCAGTCTGGGCCCAGGGGGCGCAACCGAAGACCGAGGTGAGGGCAGCAGTCAATTGCCAATATTTAAATGTGTAAAATATGGGAATGGATGAAAGTTCTTGTAGATTTTGGTGGGAGCAAATATTCCCATTTTTGACAATGGAGGAGACCGATACGGTGCCAAGCTGAGGGCAAAATGCAGCCAGAATCTGATGGCCCTCGATCCTAATGTTGGGATTTGCCAGGACAGGTTGAGATAGGGAATGAGACCAGTCCTCGATGAGAAAGTGTTCCAACTGCATTCTAGCCTTGATGGACCATGAGATAGGGGGAGTTTTCAAAGAAACTGGAAGGTTAGCAAGCCTAGAATATAGAAGTCTGGCACAAGATACACCTGCTTTCTGGCACAATTCTGTTTCCATGTGGAACCAGAGTGGAGAATAACCCCTGCCATCCGGAGCAGGACCCCAGCATAGGAATTTAGCAGTATGAAGAGCCAAATAATAAAGGTAAAAATTGGGAAGGTGTAATCCATCCTTATCCCAAGGGGCAGTAAGTTTATGGTAAGCACGACGAACTACCCCCTCCTTCCAGAGGAAGCGGTTCAGTAATCTTTGCAGGGTAGTAAACCAGACTTTAGGAAACTAGGTCCCCAACATGCCCATCAGGTATAGTAACTGGAGTAGAATATTCATCTAAAGAATATTAGGACGACCCAGAATGTCATAGGGAGGGAGGATCATCTAGTTAAATCAGCTTTAATGTTCTGAAGAAGGGGCAGGAAATTTAGAGAAACTAGGTGTGGGAGATTACAAGGTAGAAAATTTCCCAAATATTTAATAGCCTTAGGTTCCCAGGATAAACCCAGCTCCAGGATATCGTGTTTTAGAACATAGGCAATGAGTGGTAAAACCTGAGTTTTTTCGAGATTCGGTCTCTAACCTGCTAGTTTAGGGAAAGCCTCAATCTCAGCTAGTGTGGCTAGGATGGAGGAGACCGGGTCTGAGATGTGGAGGAGCAGATCATCTGTGTACGTAGAAAGTTTATATATCTGATCCTCTACTGGGATACCTTGAATAGCAGGGGAAATTTGTAAATGTTGGAGAAGGGCCTCAAAAAGGAAGGGCCAGGACACACAATCAAATGCTTTCTCCGTGTCCAGCGAGACCAGGGCCGCTGGGGACCTGATCTCTCCAGACGCAGAGATTAAATGAAGCAACTTTCTCACATGATCACTAGAGTGACACCCCTCCATAAAACCAACTTACATTGGTGAAATTAATGAATCCCAGACAGATTTCAGTCTATTTGCCATTACTTTGGCCAAAATCTTTGCATCTGAGTTCAGAGGCAAGATAGGCTGATAGCTAGCCGGCAGGAGCTCATCCTTACCCGGCTTATGAAGGAGGGTTATCCAGGCCTGAGTAAAGGAAAAATCCCACAGGCCGTCTTTCAGGAAAAAGTTAAAAAGTCAGGTAAGAAAAGGTGCAAGGTCCTCCAATAGAATTTTATAAAAAGTATTACAGAAACCATCCAGACCCGATGCTTTGTCAGGAGGAAGTTGCTTGATAACAGCTTGTACCTCCGCTAATTGGATGGGTTTCCCCAGAAATTCTTGTTGTGAGGAAGAGAGACAAGGGAGACGGACTTGATTCAAATAATCCAGGATTGCTCTGCGTTCCTCTGGGGGGGACATCAGTGCTTCATAAAGGCTCCTGCAGAAGTCCCCAAAGGCCTCCACAATGTCCCGAGGCCGAGTGAGCATTTCACCCCCTGGTTCTAACCTAAGGCAAGGGACAGCTCTCAGTTCCTCTAATTGTCTCAATCTCCATGCCAGGAGTCTTCCAGCCCTCTCCCATGACTCAAGGTATCGGGACTTAGTACACAAAAGGGCCAATTCAGCCTTTTCAGCCATGAATTCAGAATATCTGACACAGGCAGATTCAAGCCACTGCCAAACTGTGGGCAAGGAGGTGGCTGATATGTCTCACTCCAAGCGCCGGACGTCTGCCAGCAGCTGATCTGCCTCCTGAGTCCGGCGTTTATGATGCTCAGAGGCCAATTTAATACATTCACCCCGGATAGTAATTTTAATTCCTCCCCACCACCAATCTAGTCTGGAGACTGAATCCTCATTGTCCGAGATGGTCAAGCGAAAAAAGTCCGGTATATGCTGAGTTAAGATGGGGTCCCGAAGAAGCTAAGTATTCAGATGCCAGATCCCATCTCTCTCCTCACCCCCTTGTAGGGACTGGATTAGCTCAACCAGGGCAAGATCTGATAACACTGTTGCAAGAATCTCCGAGGAGGCTAAGCCCCCCAGAGCATTCCCACTCATTAGAAAATAGTCAAGCCTAGAAGACGTGCCATGCACCAGTGAGAAAAGGTATATTGCTGGTCACTGGAGTGAAGAACCCTCCATGGGTCTAGCAAGTCTCAGAGACCCCACTGACCAGGGGACAGACCATGCCTTACTGAGCCTGATCTGTCCTGGTCATTCTGATAAACAAGATTCCAATCCCCTCCAAGAATGACTGGTAACCGAGGGAAGGATGTGAGATGGAACTCAAGGGTGGAAATGAAGGAGGGCGAGTCGATGTTGAGGCTATAGACAGACCCCAAGATTACTTCACTAATACCTAATCGGCCATGCGATAAGATATACTGGCCCTCAGGATCCCAACATTCTCGGATGACCTGGAATTGAATACCATTGGAGACCAGGATAACCACCCCACCCCTTGCAGAGTGGATCCTAGCCCCAAAGACCTGTGCTACTCAACGTCTACACATACAGGCCAAGTCCTCCCTCTTCAGGTGGGTTTCCTGTAACATAACCACCTGCAGGCGCAGTTTTCACAGATGCCCTAGGATCATGAATCTCTTTTTCAAGTTATTAGCTGCTTTAATGTTCCAAGACACAAATTTATAATTAACCCCCATACCACAATAGATGTCCTATGAGTAAAATGAAAGGACTGCGATTAAATATGCTACCCTTTTGCTCTAGGAGAACTCCCCCCCCCCCGCTCCCAAGAAAACCCCCAAAAAACCCTTATACACCCGTAATTATATACAAACACCCCTTGACCCCCCCACCTGCAAAAACATTGCCTCACCCCATTCCCAAAAAAGACACACATGTCTGAGAGAACAAGATAAAACAGTAACAGCAGATCGGGACCCCCGCCCCAAGAAGCCAGACAGAAAGAATGTAAGGAGTAAGGCAACCAATATCAAGACCTAGATCTTGTGCCATAACACTCTTCCCTCTGAAATGTGATAAGTGCAGTGAACATTTTAACCAGATGCCACAAAGAACCAAAACCCAACCCTGAAGACCCCGTGTACCCTCTGCCCCTTCCTGAAAAATAAAAGTTAAGATCCTCAGATATGTGCCAACCCTAGACCATAGGGCAAAGAGGACCCCACCCATAATCTGGTGCATGAATACCAACCCCAATTAGAACAGACGTCCCCAACAGCACCCCAACCCCCACGGGAACCAAACTGATGTTGCAGCTAGGCAAAAACATGGTCAGTGGGTAAATACCTAAGTCCATCCGAGCTTAGGATAGACAGTCTAAACCCCTCCCCCCAACACCCAAAAGTATATAAAGAAGATTATGCCAAAACTGAGTAATTCTCTATATAGTAATAAGGCATGCATAAAAGAGTCCAAGAAAAGCTTGCAAAGTCCAAACAACTGTTCAACCCATTGCCAGAGGCCATACCACAAAGAAAAAGAAAAGGTGGGGCCGTCCAAAACTTAGGATCTATGTTAGGAAGGCCGTCATTCCACCAGCAAGAGAAATCAGCACAACAACAGATTATCCGAGGGAAAGTGAAGCTCTTCCGCAGCGCCATGTGCACTAAAAGTATTAAGCAGCACTCCAGTATAAGGTCGTCATATTAATCAGGCAGTCAGCAATCCTTAAATAAGTCTGGAAAAAGCTTTCCAAGCTCAGGTGCAGCTTGCTCTGCCGTATCAAAAGCAATCCAGGACTCCTGATGCTGAACTGAAAACTGAGCTGGATAGGACATTCTGAACTGCATACCCACAGCAATTAACCTCATCACCATTGAATGATAAGCCGCCCTTTTCTGCCTTGTAGCCATGGGGAGGTCCTGTGCAATACGGATCTTGGCACCCTTCCAAAGAAGCTCCCAGATCTCCCAAACCTTAGCCAATATGTGCTGCTTGTCCAGGTAATTTAGTAGCCTCAAAATGAGAGTGCTGGTGGCCTAGGGCGTAGGGAATGATGGGCTCGCTCAATCACATAGGCAGGGTTATTAGGAGAGGGACCCATGATTTTAGCAAGCATCTTCTGAGTAAATAAGATTGGGGAAGAGCCCTCCGCATCTTCTGGAAGGCCAAAGATAACCAAATTGGTTCTTCAGCTTCAGCCTTCCAGGTCCTCCAGTTTGGATTCCATCCTTTTAAGTTTCTGCCAAACAGCAGCCATATCTGACTCTTCCTTATCTCTCCAGTGTTCTAGTGATGAGGTGCGGGCAGCAACATCCGAGATCATTTTGGTTGCTTCCCCAAGATCTGCCCTCATTGATTTGAGCTCCAAGGTAAGTTCTTGCAAGGTGGACTTGAAAAGTCGAAGCTCCACCAGAAATCTGTCCTCCATGGGAAGAACCAGCACTGGGGTAGTAGTGGCAGGCTTACCGGCGGTGACACTCTGTCCGTTAGACTGTTTATTACTTTTCTCTGGTGTTTGCGGTGGTGTATGTCAAGGAGGGGCCTGATGCATTTCTGCCTCCATCGTGTATCAGATCAAAAGCGCTCTGCTGGAAAAGTTACCAATTCCTGACAGGTAAGATGCTATCAAAGCTGGTTTAATGCAAAAAGAGGTGAAAATGTCCCAGGAAGCACAAAAGAAATCAATTTTCCCTCGATAAGGCAGGAGCCATTGTATGGAAGCTGCTACACCAAGGGGTGCATTACGTGACTCCCAGCATTATATTTTCTGCTTTGCCTCCCAAACCCCCCTTACTATTAATAACCATCTCCAAGCCCCACACTAATTACTACTGCAAGGTAAATACCGACCCACCTCAAGTCGCCCTCGCTGACATTACATTCGCTATTTTATTTATTTATTGTAATCTTGGATAACACCTTTGAGCTAAAAGCTCGTTTACAAAGGTTCCACGTCATAAGACAATAGACAAGGTATGTAGACATTACAAAACAGATAGGGGTATATACAGCAGGCAAATACATTATGGTACATACAGATACAGATTCAAGCAAGTACAGTTAAAGTACATCAGGTAGGAGAGGTCAAATTTATTGCAACAGTACTAAGAGCATACCTAAAGTGGACAAGCAATTTATACTGGTAGCTGAGCTTTAGAGCGTGCAGGTAGAGTTATGGAGGGTCAGAAGTGGTGGTGACCAAAGGAGGGAGGACAGAATAGATAAGAGCAGGGGAGGGTGGGGCAGAGACAAGGGGTGACAGAATAAGGGAGTTGAGCAGTCAGAGGGTGGGATTGGACAGGAATCTACCCAGGGTTACGTCGTGAGTGATAGGAAGGGCTGGGTGATGTGGGGGAGGGATAAGGGAAAGGGTTTTAAAGTGGGGGTGGGGTGAGGCTGAAACTGTGGGGAGGGGTGAAAATATGGGGGATTAATATTTGGAAGAGAAAGCAGGAAGGCAGGGGATAAAGAGGGACATGGGGTAAGTGCTCAGTGGGGTCATGCCAGGCAGGAGGAAGTGGGGGGGAGGCACTATGCAGGACAGATAAGCTATCAATAACAGTAGGATTATGCACAGGTGACACAGTCACAGTTACTTAGAGTGGCCAGGTACTGCAGCAGCTTGGCCTTAAATGGGCGTAGTTTTGTTTCCTCAATGAGCTCAGAGTTAAGGGAATTTAGCCAGCAGGGGGCCCTGTATTTGAAGGACCGTTGCCCTAGTGAGGTCCGGCAGAATGGGATAATGAAGGCAGCTTTACTCGACCCCCTAGTTAGTCTGGAGGAAGTGGAGTTTATTAGCAGTTGCCTCACTCCAGGAGGAGCAAGACCTAGGGTGGATTTTTTCGCTAATAGACAGACTTGGTACTGAATTCTGCTATTCAGGTTTAACCAACCAGTGCTTGAGTATAGTTCACAAGTGTGAGTTAAATGGTCCACACCCAGGACTAGTCTTCAGGCTTTGTTTAAGACAATCTTGATTCGCCTAAGTGCTGTATCAGTACCGGCTCCATAGACTACCAGTTCATAATCTATGATAGGGAGCACGGAGCTGTTAACTGCAAGCTTGATGGCACTTTCGGTGAGGCACTGCCTATGCCAGTAGAGCTGACCTAGTCTGGCACTAGCTGCCTTGGCAACATGGTCTATGTGCTGGCTGTAGGAGAGAGAGCTGTCAAGGTAGACACCAAGGTACTTAAAGGTGGTGACCATTTCGAGTGTATCAAACTTGTTATTGTAGATATTAAGGTGATGGGACTTATGACGGTTTTGATGGGAGTCAAACAACATTGTTTTAGTCTTAGTGTAGTTGAGCAACAGCTTAGACTGAAGGAACCATTTTTGCACAGCAGTAAAGTTGTCTTGCATGCCTTTTTCCAGCTCTTCCGGAGTAAAGTGACACGTAGAGAATAGCATCATCTGTATATAGAAGGATCTTATTCTGGCAGACTTTGGGGAGTTCATTTAGAAACAGGCTGAACAGCAGGAGCCCCAAAATAGAACCTTGGGGCAGCCCTGTGTTGACATGCCAATGGTCAGATAGAACGTCAAGAATCTTGACCTGTTGGGTCCTGTTAGAGAGGTAACTCTGGAACCAGCCTAGAGAGACAGAGGATATACCAATGTTAGCGAGTTGTGTGAGAAGCAAGTCATGGTTGACCGTGTCGAAGGCCTTGGTGAGGTCGATGAAAGTGGCCCCCACCAAGAGCCCTCGGTCAAGTGCTTCATGACCGGTAAACTCAATCAATGACGTTGAAGTACTATGTGCCTTCCGAAAGCCATGCTGTTCCTGGCATTGAAGGTTATACTTATCAAGGTACGTACCTAACTGATCATATACTATCCTCTCTAGTGCCTTGGAGGGGGGCAGATTGAGATTGGCCTGTAGTTGGTCAGGCAGGTTCTGTCCCCACTTTTAAAGACTGGGGTGACCATCACAGCTTTCCAGCATTGAGGGAAAATGCCAGTGGTTAGTGAGAGATTTGGGATCCAGGTTAGAGGGGAGAGTAACACATCCATGATGAAAGCCACAATCTTTAGGTCAAGTGAGTCCCCACTGGATCTAGTGTTCCCGAGAACCTTTTCCAAGCATTTTTTTGCCTCAGTTGTAGAGATTACCCTCAGGTAGAAGGGAGGTGCTGTGTGTGTTGGAGCAATGTCGGTACAACTAATGGTGGAGCTAGGCACAGGTCAGAGATAGTCTGGAAGAAGGACCCCACTAAGGTCTGTGAAGGCCTTGTTGAAGCCATCTGTGTTAGTTTTGGGATCCTGGGTAATTGCACCCTCAAAGTTTATTTGCGATGGTGGTGATTTACTTCCTCTACCTGTTAGGGTTTTTATATCATCCCAGAATCTGCGGCTGTCGTGCCAAGAGTTGTCCAGTTCACTTTTTTTTTTTGTCTTATCTTTTTCTTCCCTACGTGCCTCGCGACCCACCACTCCTTCAAGCTGCCTAGGTCCCACCCGCTCCGCCTGTCCCCTACTGAGCCATCCACCTCAAATCGCAGCCATCCCTGGGGTAGCCCAGATGTAACCCTTCACCGAGCGGGGCCCCCTCCTCCAAGAGGGAAGGCACCAAGGGGGGCACCCAGCACACATACTTGGCCCCAGGGTGCTGCTGAGGTGAATATTCTCCTTCAGGGCATCGGCGGCAGTGGTGGACCGGCAGCCATCATCCGGTCAGTTGCAAAGTGAATTTTCCGCTTCTCGGCTGTTCCCTCCTACATGCGTCTGCAGAGCTCCTGGTCTCCACCAGAGGCCGCTGCAGTGCGACGTTGACCCGCAACCCACCCTAGGAGAGGAGAGGAGAGCAGTCCTATGGATGCTCAATCCTCTCCTTCCCCTGCCAGCCCCCGGCGTAGTTCACTTTTAAAGTGAGATCTTTTGGCAAGGCGGATAACATAGAAACATAGAAACATAGAATTTCATGGCAGATAAGGACCGCTTGGCCCACCCAGTCTGCCCATTTACCTATCTACTGGATAAGCTGCAGATTCTAGTTAACTAGCAGCCTACTTCTTCCTACCCCCACCCCCTAGAATGGCCTTATGACTGTCCCATGCATGCTTGAATTCCACCACTGATTTTGATTCCACAACCTCCTCCGGAAGGCCGTTCCATGCATCCACAACCCTCTCTGTGAAAAAATACTTCCTTAAATTACCTCTGAGCCGCCTCCCTCTATCTTCAAGTTGTGCCCTCTTGTTCTTGCACACCTCTTTTTTTGAAAGATGCTACCCTCTTGGACTTTGTTGATTCCCTTGAGGTACTTGAACGTTTCTATCATTCCCCCCTCCTTTCCTCGAGGCTATACATATTAAGCTCCTTTCGTCTCTCTTCATATGTCTTCTGGTGCAGACCCTGCACCATTTTAGTTGCCCTCCTCTGGACAGCTTCCATCCTGTCTATGTCTTTGCGGAGATTGGGTCTCCAGAACTGCACACAGTACTCCAGATGGGGTCTCACCAGCTGTCTGTACAGAGGGATAATAACTTCCTGTTTTCTACTGGTGATGCCTCTCCCTGTGCATCCCAGTATCCCCCCAGCCCTCCTTGCTGCCTTCTCACATTGCTTGCCCACCTTTAGGTCATCTGATATGACTACCCCCAGGTCCCTTTCCATTTTTGTTGTTGTTAGTATCTCACCCCCCATTGTGTACTCTTCCCTGGTTTTTGTTTCCCAGGTGCATTACCTTGCACCTCTTAGCATTGAATCTAAGCTGCCATACATTTGACCATTCCTCTAACCTCCAAGTCCCTTCTCATCCTTTCCACCTCACCCTGTGCATCAACTCTGTTGCAGATCTTTGTGTCATCTGCAAAGAGACATACTTTTTTACAGTCCCTCTGCAATGTCGCTTATAAAGACATTGAAGAGGACCGGTCCTAATACTGAACCCTGCGGTACCCCCACTAGTAACCCCCCTTTCTTCTGAGTGGACTCCATTTATTATTACTCTCTGTGTCCTATTCTCCAGCCAATTCTTTAACCAGGCTGTCACCTTGGGACCCACTCCCAGGCTGGCTAACTTGTATATTAATCTTTTGTGTGGGACTGTGTCAAATGCCTTGCTAAAGTCTAGGTAGGCCATGTCCACAGCCCCTCCCTGATCTACTACTTTGGCCACCCAGTCAAAGAAATCTATCAGATTCGTCTGGCATGACCTTCCCGCTGTGAATCCATGCTGCCTAGGGTCCTGTGCCCCTCTGGCCTCTAGATACTCGACAATTCTTTCCTTCAGAAGTGATTCCATCATTTTCCCCATCACTGAGGTTAAACTAACAGGTCTGTAGTTTCCTGCTTCTGCCTTGCTTCCACTTTTGTGAAGGGGAATCACATCTGCCCTCCTCCAGTCCTCGGGTACCACCCCATCCTCCCATGATTTGTTAAAAAGGGTAGTCAGTGGTGTCACTAGTTCTACCCTTAGTTCTTTTAGAATTCTGGGATGAATCCCATCAGGCCCCAGGCTTGAGTTCACTTATTACGTACTGCTTTGTATTTCTGTATGTCAGAGGGGGACCCAGTGCTCTTAGCCCTATGCCACAGGTTATCCCTGACCCCCATGAGCTCAAGGAGCTGTGGTGTGATCCAAGATTTGCTGATTCCTTTGATTTTCCTCCTTTTTAGAGGGGCAAAGATGTTGTAGGCAGAGTTAAACTTGTAGATAAAGCACCCAAGAGCAGCATTCACGGTAGCGGCAGCGTAGACCCCCTTCCAGTCTAGCTGGCAGAGGTAGGATTTTAGCAAGGCAAGATGTCAGCTTTTATAATTCTGGAGGTTATTGTTTTTTGGGGGGGTTTCAGGGTCTTGTTTACCCAGGAGCATAAGACTGGTGAGTGGTCACTGATAGAGTCGGCTAGCACAGTGGTTCTAGTTATTCTTTGAGACCAGCTGGTTAGTACCCAGTCTATGAGAGTACTTGAACCAGTGCGATAGTTTACACAAGTGGGGGATTGAACGAGTTGGACCATGTCTATGGCCGCTATTGCATCCTGGTAAGGTGCAGCATCTGAGGATAACCAATTTATATTAAAGTCCCCTAACATTATGATTTCAGATTGATGGCGATTGCTAGATAAATAATCAAGTGCTAGTTTGAAACCAGCCTCTTGATCTTTAGGGGGTATGTACACTAAGATTATAGTTAAACACTTTCCCTGGGATCCAAGTTGAACCTGGACGAAGAGAATTTGTGATCTTCCACCCTGGGGTAGGATGGGGAGTGCCCTGCACTGAATTGAGTCATTAACATAAATGACACATCCTCCCCCTCGTTTCCCTCGCCTGTCCACCCTGACAGTTGTGTAGCCCTCAAGCTGGATAACAGAGTCAGGGGTTCTATGAATGAGCCAGGTCTCCATGACTGAGATGACATCTGGTTTATGGTGGGCCATCCATACCTGGACAGCATCAAATGTTGCTAGCAGGCTGCATATGTTAAGAGATGCAATAGTCATTGCACCAGCCTTGCGGTCTGTTGGTGGTATTGAGGCACTAGTACTAGGTCCAGGGTTTGGATGAACATTCCCCAAGAGTAGAAGGAGTAGCCAGAAAATTCTAAGAGCTTGTACCTTCAAATGTTTCATAAGATAGGACTTGCTGTGGGAGTTGGCTATTTTCTTCTTCACTTTTGTGGTGACTATCAACATATTCAGCTGAGCCAGCAGGATAGCAGATGTATGTTTAACTGCGTCCCCTGCTCTTGTGGGATGGCAGAGGGGTGGCATAGTATTATTGCCAGAGGTGGTCTCAGAGCACCTTGTAGTTGGGGCCGGAAGTTGGATTGCATTCCACATTATTTTGGAGAAGGGTAAGTCAAGTGTATGATCCTGCCCATTGCTTAGGAATGCTTTGTTTGGTTGTTTGCCTTGGACACTATCAAGCGCAGCGGTGCGGGAGTTTGGTTGGCAGCGGAAGTTGATCAGAGCAGATAATACTACCCTAGCACAGAGGGTAAGGGGGACTGCTTAGAGAATGTTGGGCAGTAGGAGGTGTGAAGGGTTGGAAATGTGTTAGGATTACTGCCTTTTGAGGGAGTTAACTGGGTGGCAGACACCGTTGGGCTTATTTTCAGTCCTATAGGAGTATTCGGGCAGGATGAGTCTTTCCTGGAGTCCAAAATTGGCTCCACTGTCAGAAGGAGAATGTAGCCAATAAGGAGAAGTGGGGGCTGCAGAAGCCATCTCTTGGATTTATTACATAGCCAATGAAACAGTACTATCTAGAGCTGTAAAACCACAGCCAGGGAAACAGAGCAGGACTTTAAGGAGAAAGTGTCTTATAGTGAAGATGCCTTTAAGAAGAGGGCAGGATCAACAAAGATCAACAAAGGGGGTGGGGAGACAGAAAACTTTAAGCTCAGAGCACTGGGAGCCAATGGGGCAGGATGGGGTAGGGGAGGGAGGAGCTAAAGTGTATTTAAGGGTGTCCTGGGATGGGGAAGGGGGTGGGCGAAAATTTGGCAGCCAGAGCAGCAGCCAGCAAGGCTGGAGCTCTATATAGGCCGTACCTGATGCTTGATTCCAGGGGCCTAGTGGCAGCAGGCTCCTTGATGCTAAGAGAGGCACAGAGTGGTATCCAGGCATACAGGAGGTGAACCGCAGGTGCGGTAGGTTGCCAAGTGGGCTACAAGGATGCCTGTTGGAAAAGGGACAGAACAGGGATTTATAGCCCTGCAAAGGGGTGGGAATGAAACTAAGATTAGCACAGAGACAAAAGAGCTGCAATTTACTAAAAGAGGGACAAATAATGGGTCAAGGAGCAGACAGATAGGTACCAGCTCTGTAACTGAGATTTGTAAAACAGTGTGGGGGGGGCGCAACTAAGGGAGAAATTAAAATGGTAGCTGCACTGGATTAAAATATAACAATTCAGTATGCTATGTAGACTTTCAACTAAGAAATGTTAAACTCTGAATCCTGACTCTAAATTCTGTACATTAATAAACATAGACACAGCAACTGAAGTGACAGGTTAAATACAATACAAAAAAAGACTGCCGGTAGAAGTACAGTAAAAAATCAGTAGAGGGGAAGCTATAAAGCACAGCTTGGCGCACTGAAATGGAGGACTGCACTTGCAGGGA
The DNA here is from genome assembly GCA_016271365.2 of Neoceratodus forsteri. Lineage (NCBI taxonomy): Eukaryota > Metazoa > Chordata > Ceratodontiformes > Ceratodontidae > Neoceratodus > Neoceratodus forsteri. The sequence goes on from CM028130.1 coordinate 946,173,531, forward strand.
TACAGGAACTCTGTAAGTGCAGGGTTTCAGCTGCAAGAGAGAGAGAGAAAAACAAATTTATTTCTTTACTAGTTCCAGAGTGTTTGAACAGAGGCAGCCCAAATTAATTCACTGGCTTAATATCTAAGAGCTGCTAAGAGCAGAGCTAACTAAATGATATGCACTACTCTTCTGTCACTCAAATTGAGTCGCTCAAATACATTTGCTCATTTGACATGATACCGTATATGATGGCATCTCATCCAGGAGAGTGCCTGCCTTATGCCATGAAATACCAATACTGCATCAGCACCAGTCACCCTTGCCATCACAGTTTAGAGGCGATCGGGATATGGGGCACCTTAAAACCATACCGAGGCACGGTTAACATGAGATCACACAAAAACTAGATTTTTCATACCAGAGTTGGACTCAAGCATGGTGGTATTTATTATTTAGCTGCCCAGGTGGTACACAGCTCTCTGGGCATTTTTCTGGTCATGAATATTCTTTCTCACAATGGTATTTGCACACACACTACATTAAACTCTTTACCTGGCTTATGCCCAGCACATACATTACTTCACATTATTCCTTGGGCTTTCACATGCAGTATTTCCCCCTACCACTAGTGTGCATCCAATTCTACTGCTGCTGCTATACACTGGACAGATGGTACCAAGCTACTCGTGGGGCCTACTTGCCCAACCCATGACTACATTTGTTCCAGGTCTACCCTCTGAGCTAAGGGAGCATAATTACATGCTGCATAATTACTTGGTTTCTTTCAACCGTCCAAAACCCTAACCTCCCTTGCAGGGTCCCTTGAGCCCTGGCCCTCCTAAGACCATTTGGGCGGTGGCACACTCCTCAAGTAGGGCACGCATTTACCTGAGGTACAAGCTGTACTGGTATGTGTCTCAGTGTGCCCAGTAGGTCAACAAATAGAAAAGCATATCAACATTATGATATCACCACTAAATGCATAAAACATGGTTGGTCCAGCTGTTCACACCTCCCTTCGACACTACACTGACCGCTCTAGTGGCCCAGAAAGCAGACTCCCATATCTGGCCCCTCACTTGGGTGGGGACTTACTGACCTCAACCCTTGCCAGGCCCCCTCCTACCTGATGCCCATTAATTTGGCTACCTGCCAAGGGTTTCAATACAAACTGCATAGGACTTTGCACAATGAGCCTTCTATTTAGCAAGGTAACCTTACAGTTTGCTCTGAACACAGAGTTCTCCCATTTCTCTCTCTTTCTCTCTCTCTCACTACTGCTTTTTTCTTTAAAAATTTTTATTGAGTTTATAAAAAGAAAACAATTTACAGACCTTTAGTGGTACAACATAGGACATGTCACTACATATTTAAAAGCATTTCTTAAATAATTTCTCTTATCGATAAATTAAGGTAATATACAAGAGGTTTAATCAAAACCATGAATACATAATTCAAGTTATCTAGTTTTTATAGGTTTCCAAAAGTTTTTCAAAAGGGTTCCATATGGCATTGTATGTTTCCATTCTTTCCTGAGCTATGAATCCAGTGTTATTCATTAAAGGCTAGTTTGCATGTATACTGAAGCTATTTTTGAATATTGGGTACATACTGGGGTTTCCAGGCTTAAAGAATCAGTCTTTTGAGTCCAAGACGAGCAGCAAGTATCCAGCATTGTGCGTTCCTAGGTAGAGCATATAACTGTGAGCAGTCTCCTAATACTTATAGATTAGTTGAATAATGAAATGGCATTTTATATAGTCTTTTGCATAGCATTAATATTTCCTCCCAGATATGTCTTATTTTAACATATGACCCAATATGTGTGTGAGACCTGTATCTTCTGCATTACATCTCCACCATCTACCACTTTTTGTAGAGTCAGGTTTTTTTTCATGAATTTAGGAGTGTGGTATATGTAATGCAGAATCTTATACTGTATGGATCTTCCTTGGATTCCACATGAAGTTTTACAAGCATTCAACCACAATTTGATCCAAGTCTGCTGTTCGATTCTAATATTATGCTCTTTCTTTCCATCTCTCATTAGACTTTTCTGTGGGATCTTGTTCTAAACAGTTCAGATTTTTATATGTCCTGCCTGTCCCCCCATTCCCTGATGATATTTGTTTGAAGGTTCAACCATTCTTTGTCTTGGGAGGTGATTAGCATCTCACTAATGAAAGGTTTAATTACATGTCTAACTTGTAGGTAATGACAGAAGTCTATTCTACCCAGTTGAAATTCTTAATTTCTTCAAAATATTTAAGGATTTCTGAAGGGTGTGTGATTTCACTTAGTCTATAAATACCTTTCCTTTTTCCATCTTTCTTCATTTAGCATTTCTCCTTCAAATTTGAACATTGGGTTTTCCCATATTGGAATCATTTTCCAAGGAAAGGATTTCCAACTTTTTGATTTTCTTAATCTGTTTGAGGGTATTTATAGCCTGATGTATGGTTGGATTGGATTCTAGGCCTGAGGCAAAATGAATATACTGTATAAGCACTTTCTAGTGTTCGAGGGTACATTAATGCTTTTTTACATTCAGCCCATAAATGAGTATTTGTGTTACTATTAGCTTTTAATAATAAGTTTGTTCGTTGTGCTGTAAATACCATGAGATACAATTTAAAGTAAAAAAAAAAATCCAGATGCTCCTTTGCCTTTAGTTTGGCTAATTTTCTTTAAGCGGTGTGTGTGTGTGTGTGTGTGTGTGTGTGTGTGTGTGTGTTATTCCAAATGAATTCCTGAAACATATTTTGAATTTTAGAGAACCACTTGATAAGTATTTTAATTGGCAGCGCAATAAGTATGGAATGGATTTTTGGGATTGAAACCATTTTTATGGAAATAACTTTTCTCCATATGGATAGATTTAGGGACTCCCAACTTGCTAACTCATTCTTGATTATGTTAATTACAGGAGTTATGTTTTCTTTAAATAAATCAGAATGGGTTCTTTGTCATTTTTAGTCCTAAGTATGTTAATCCAACTGACGAAACATTAAGGGAAAATTGCGACTATATCTGAGTTACATTAGTGCCTGAAAAGTTTGGATTCAATAGGAGGATTTCAGATTTTTTTCCCAGTTTATGGTAAACCCTGAAATTTACAAAAGAAAAAATTCCAGCTCAGCCAACCTCGATAAAACAAAAAATGTAATTAATGGGAGGCACTAAACTACCAATATGGCTAATACACTGAAAATGCTAATTGGTAGACAATAAAGCCCACTCATCCAGTGTAAAGGTATACAAATATTTTTTATTTCTAAATCTTTTGTTTCTTTTCTTCTTTTTTCCAAAAAACAGACACTATATAGTGTACTGTGAAAAATCAAACGTTTCAAGCAAGTGCCCTTCATCAGGGAAGTACACTGTGTCTGTACAAAAACATAAAAATATAGAGAATTTTTTTAAATTTTCATTACACAATAAATAGCAATTCAATTTATCTACATAAATGTAGCACACTGACTCACCTGGTGCCCCTCTTGTATAATGTCTCCTATACACCAATTCCCCTCTATATTTCTCCTTTTCTGTTCTCTAAATGACATTTTTTTGTGTTTTATTTCAGAACCAAAAGTGTCAACCCTATGGTCTGTATATACCAGAAATGTTCCTTTTCTGTACCAAACTCGATCACATACAGTTTCTTTATATTAAGAAAGTAACAAAATTTTGAGGGCCAGACATTCAGAAATGCACCAAAGGCCTGCACAAGTCCGGCGCAGCGCAAATCCAATGCACCATGGCTCAAGGAGTGCCATATTCAGAGGTTGCACATGCCGAACAGTGCCAGCACAACCCAGCTGAATATGGTAGAGATGCACCATGGCGCAAACAGAGGTGCACCATGGCACAAACAGACTTGTGCCATGGTGCTAACAGAGCTGTGCCATGGCACAGAAAGAGATGCCCCAGGCAACTGTGGGAGCAGAGCAGCAGAGCAACAGAGGGGGATACGGCACTGGAACAGACCCATGAACAGTGCCAGGGAAGCACAGAGTCAGGCCACACGTGGCCACCACCAACAGGGTACACACAGGCACCTAGACACCCCACCCCAGAACACAACAGTGGCACAGATAGCAAGCAACAGGTGGCACCAATGGCCAATGGAGGGCCACCAATAGAATCACCCCACAGGCCACAGGCCATGCCCCCCACCCTCCCAGACCCCAGCAAGCCACACCCAGGACCATGCAGCCAAGCACACACATGCCACACCCCTGACAGATGCCCCATGGACACCCCAAGGCACAGCTACCAACCAAGGGGCAGGACACCACCACAGTGGGACACATCACAGCACACAGCAGTGAACTGCAGATGCACGACATGCTCACTGACACACGCACACCACACGGACATACACCACACCACTGCAGCATGACTCCTCATGCCACCTGTGAGGCAGACACCGACACAGGCAGGTATGTCAAAAAATATATACTTAACAACAAAACTATTTACATGAACAAGAGGGTGGGAAATGGTAGGAAAGCAAGGGAAGGGGACAGGGAACAGGGACTGTACAGTGGGAAGGGGGACAGATGGGGAGGTACAGCAGGGGAAACAGGGGAATGCTGGGGCATAAACTAACAGCGGCCACAGCCCGCCGCTACTTGGCGCCCTCTCTGCCTCTGGTCTGCCAGCAACAATTGGCCCACCTGCATAACCGCCTCCATGGTGGTGGAGCAGCCTGCAGTACAATGGCATCCGTCTACTCCGCTGGACACCTATGACAAGGGACAGGACAGGTGATCAGTGCAATGTCCCAAGGTACCATGCCCACCCACTGTGCACAATGGGCAGTGAAAACACACACCCCTGGAGTGGCCACCCCAGTCACCCACAGGGGGGTGGGCCAATGCCTGCCAGCAACTCAGCATGCCATGATAATGCACAGACGTGGTCACTGCCACCCAATGGTCACCTGACTACAAAATGACAGTCACATGGAACAGTGCACCAGCAACACCACAGCAACACCAGTGTAAGCCGGGCACATACCAACCCCACCAACAGCTGGCACACATGTGCAATGGCCACTCCACAGTGGCATGCACCACGCACAGTGCGACACACACAGCTGCCATGGCACATGGCACACGTGGCCATGCCCACACCTACTCCCCTGCTGGCCCCCCAGTAAAGTGCACAGGACCAAAACAGTGTCTACCTGCCCTTTGCAGCCCTGCTGGTGCAGGTCCTGCTCCCGCACCACCTCCGTGGCCTGCTGAAGCCTGCTGCACTGCTCCCACTGCTTCTGCTGCCCTCACACGGCTGTGAGACCCAGATCCTGGGAATGGAACAAAGACAGATACACATCAGGAATCATCCACAACATGTGTCCACCACCCCCACCCCTGTGCACAGGGTGTGCCCTTGCCTGACACATCCCACATGGCTGTACTGCAATGCTAGCTGCGGCTGGCAATGCCACTCCACAATGCCCACAATAACAGTGTACCCCATGCAGGGCATGCCAGGCAGCCTAGCCAACACCACAGTACAGCACTAGGGCACACATGCAGAATGGGCTGACTTACCTGGCCATGGCACAGCACCTCGCTGGAAGCGTGCCTGCAGCCATCGCAGGCATTCTGGGTCCCGCCGCACAAGGTCCCCATACCTGTGGCGGCATTGCTCCCCAGTCCTAGCCACCTCAGTGCATTGATGCAATCTGGCAGCACTCCCCTGCCAGACATCAGCACTTGGCTGCTGCAGGGGCACCTGGCTAAATAGCTGTGGGGCATGTGGCTGCATGCATGTCACCAGATTCACAAGCTTCACCTGTGACCAGTTCCTTGCCCGCTGAACACCATGCTGTGCCATACTGCCAACCGCAATGTGGGGAAGCAAAATGGTGGCCAGAAGTGCACGTGTGCACTTCAAGGATACATGCACTGTGTCCGCCCATCGCGCAGTGCCAGAGATGCGCGACATGGGCATGGCCAGACTGGTACATGGCAGGGTAGTGACAAAGGGTCAGGGTTCACACCAGGGATCAGGGGTCGGCCACCGCACAGTGCACCAGCACACAATAGCAGGCATGGTGCACCGTGCACCACGGTCCCTATTGCGCAGAGGGCGCACAATGTGCAATACGCAGGAGTACACCAACTGGCGCATGCTCCGAAGCAATCTCATTGTGCACAGAGCAAATTTGTGATATTCAGCTGCCAGATACTAATGAGCTCATCAGCCAATGCATGGCGCACTGGAGAAATTAGCATGTCATTACCGTTGCACCAATGCTCGTTTGCATGCGTTGCGCTATAAAAGCGCCACGGACCAGCACAGGCCATGGACCGGTATTGCAACCATCTGAGGTAAGTAGCGCATGCTTCTGAGGCACACTGAGTCCAGCCAGCACAGCAGGGGGGGACGGATTAGGGTGCTACTGACACTGACACACTGTGCTGTCCATGTCCACAGGTAGCAACATGTTGGAATGTGAGGAGGGTGAGGAGCATGGGCCTGCTCTTAAACACAGGCCCAGTTTCACAAAGGCAGAGGCCCTGTTTGAGGCCTACCTCGACAGGGAGCCACTGTTGAGTGGTGCCACGGGCACACCACAGGCCAGGGCTGGGGCCTGGGAGGAGGTGGCGGCATGCATCAACCAGCAGGACAGCCACCAGCGGTTAGTGCAGGTGTGCTGCAAGAAGGTGGGCACCGATAAGTGGTGCATCAAAGAGAAGGTGGTGGCCATCCATGCAGCCCGGATAGCCACTGGAGAGGGGCCTGCTGATGCGCCACAGCTCACGGCGCAGGAGGAGTTGGTGGCAGCCACCATGCGCCACAGCACAGTGGAGGGTGTGCCAGGTGGAGGATTCCAGATGGGTGGCAGCCCATCACTGCATGGTATGTATGTCGGGCATGCACAGCATGCAGTGGCTGTGTTGGGGGGGCACTCGTGGGCCTTGCATCACTGACACATCTGTTTTCTCTTTCAGCACCAGCACACCTGCATGCAGAGAACGGGGCACCAGCAGCAGCCATGGAAGCAGGCCCAGCCCCAGAGGAGCAGCCATCCACCTCCACAGGCATCCGGGGGCCTAATCGGCAGCAGCACACCACCACTGTCCAGCTGGATATCCTGGGATTGGGTTGGACGAGGCCCTGGATGTGTTTCTACAGGATGCCAGTCTCGGTGTCCTCTGCGTGGAGACACAGATCAGGGCGGGTTCCGACACCGATGACAACCTGACCATCATCCTGGACAGCATGGGTGGTGTTGTGGGGGAGACGCCCATACCAGATACCATCACAGGCAGCACGCCCAGCAGCCTGACAGCGGTGGAGCAGCTGCCCACCACCACTGCTGGTGATGCTGTGTGCACTGCCACAGCAGTGCCATGTGGTGGTGGTGGTGGTGGTGTGGCTGCACAGGTGCTGGGCAGCGTTCAGCAGCTGGATGGGCAATGGCAGCAGGGGCCACAGGGCAGCTGGAAGTGGGGTCTGCTGCCGGGGCGCCTGATAGGGATTTATCCCATGGGGACCCCACTGTGTAGTGTCTACCTGAGTGGGGGGCTGTGCAGCATGGTCGTTCACCGCAGGAGGGTCAGTGCCCCACCCAGGTTCCCCTGGGCCCCAACCCATTGGCAGAGCACACCCATTTGCTGCGGGCCTCCGTGGAGCAACAGGTGCTGCTTGCAGCTGGGGTGTGTGCACTACACGCAGAGGTGTGCCAGGCAACTGAGCAGCATGAGTGGGGCACTGCATAGCTCCTGGAGGCTATACAGTGCTTGCGGGAGGACACGACCACATCCCAGGATCACATAGCCAATGCAATCATGGATGGCCTTGCACTGCTGGCTGCTACATGGTGTGGCCGGCCACCATGGACACCACATAGTGCACTGTCCACCCCATGATCCCAGCGTCAACTGACACCCTCTCTGTCGACGCCGGGCTCTGCTGTTGGCATCCCAAGCATGCCTGGTGCGGGCCTGTTTGGGCGCCTACACACCCCTGTGCGGACCCGGTCGTGGTCCCACAGTACAACTCCTGGGAGGCTGTTGCAAATATCCCCTGTGGCTGATGAGCAGCCTATGCCTGCTGATCAGCCCTGATGCGGCCGCCCTGTGGCTGCAGTGGCCATGGTTCTGCGCGGCAGCCCTGATGTGCGTGCCTCCCTCACCGCAGTCTGCAGCCGCTGCCCTGTGTGTGCATGGGCGGTGTGTGTGTGTGTGTGTGTGTGCATACCACTGGTGTGGTACCTGTGTGTCATGCCGCATGCTGCCTGTGTGCATGCCTGCCCGGCCACTGGCCCATGTGTGATTAGGGCAGTTCTGCACCGGTTGCGCCTGTGCACTGGTGCGATGCATCTGATCCCCACCACTAGCCAGCACCTGGGCGTGTGGGTGCTTGTGTGTGTTGCTGTTTGCTGCTGTGTGCAGTTGTGTGTGGATGTGTGCCACTGACTCCCCTACCCCTGCACCACACCTCTGTGTGTACATGCCCATTGCCATGCATGCCCCTGCCTGTGTGCTGTACCTGTGTGTGTGGCCAGTGCAATGGTTTGGTGCCATCTACCTGCGTGCACCATAGTGCTCCTGTGTGATTGTGTCTCAATGCTGCCGTGCCATCCTTTGCAGCCAGGGATCCCTCCGCCCAGGGGGGGCTGTCCACCACCCTCCAGCCCATTGCCCTCATCGTTCCCACTGCTACTGTCGCCCTTATCAGCCTCGACAGCTATCTCATGGTCAATGGCCATGCTGTGCAGTATGCAGCAGGCCAGGAATAGGCCACAGGTTTTTGAGGGGCTGTACTGTAGGGCACTGCTAGACCTGTCTAGGCAATGGAACCATGCCTTCAGCATCCCAAATACACGCTCGATGATGTTTCATGTGCTGGCATGTGCCTCATTGTAGCGTTCCTCTGCTGGGGACAATAGACGCTGATAGTGGGTGAGCAGCCAGGGCCTCAGTGGATAGGCGCTCTCTCCTGTGTGGATAATGACATGGTTAGCCCTGTGTCCTCCTTTGCTATCACCCTTGCCTGTCCCTGGCGCCTCGCCAGCACACCCACCCTGCCCTCCCCATCCCATTGCCTGCTCTGCCCAGCCCCTTGCCTGTGCCATACTCACCCACTAGGTGGCCCGTGGGGATGTACCCATGCTCGAACCTGTGGTACAGCGTAGAGCTGTGCCAGATGAACGCATCATGTGCACTCTCAGAGTATGTGGCACAGATATTGGTGATGCGCCCCTTGGCATTGCACACCACCTGGCAGTTCACACTTGGGAACCCCTTCCTATTCATATAGACTACACCCTCAGGGCCAGGTGATGTGCGGATGCCCACGTGGGTGCAGTCAAGTGGCCCCAAGCATGCCAGGCATGTATGCTACCCTGTGGAAGTCCTGCATTGTTGCTGTACGCTCCACCTGTGTGCTGGGGAAATGGATGTATTCCAAAGCATGTGGCAGCAGAGCATCGAGGAACTGGGTGAGGAAGTGTGATGTGGCCAACTGGGTTATGCCTGTGGTTTCCCCTGTTGGTCTCTGGAAGGTGCCCGTGGTGAGCAGGCACATGACAGCTGTCACTTTTGTCTCCACAGACATTGCGTGGCTCCATCTTGTGGGTGCCTGCATCTCCTCACTGCACAGCTCACAGAGCTGCCTCAGAATGACCCTGTTCAGGTGGTACCATCCCACAATCTCTGTATCTATGTAGTTCTCGAAGGTGATGCAGGCACGGCACCACCTGTCCCGGGCGTACCACCGACGGGTCCTTCCATGGCCACATCGCTGTTCCTGCTGCCCCCTCACTCCCCTCATTATGGCCTCCATTAGGAAGGGTGCACTATCCATGGCCCCGATGTCCTGTCTCCCCCCGGGCGGTCAGCTGCTGTGGGCTGTGTGCCACCCTTTTGCACTGCGTGGCACTGTGCCTGCCTGTCCCTCTCACTCTCTCAGCCCCTGGCTCACCCTCCACTGCCACCTCTGTCCCTCTCCTCCTGTGGCTGCCTGTGACAGTCTCTCTGTCTCTCATTGGCTCTGTCTCCCTTGCTCTGTCTGTTTGTCTAACTGTCTAGTGTCTCTTGCCACTCTCTCTCTCTCTCCCTCTTGCCTGGTGCAAGTGCTGTCTGTGTGCTTGCGCCCTGTATTTATGGGCTCAAGTCTGCTCCGCACATCCAGGTTTTGCTCCACACTTGCGCCATGGTTCCACGGTTCAATATCGCACTGCGCCAAATATTCATGGGCACATACCTGCTCTTGCACATGCATTCATTATAGTTGTGCACTGGCGCAACGAGGATTGCACTGAGCAATGGCTCCCGCTGAATATCATTCCTTGGAGCAAGCCCGCACTTGTGCCGGTGCAACTCGTTTGCGCTATGCGCAACTGCTTTGAATATCCCGGCCATTGTCTCTAATTTTCCCTTAATGTCCTAAATATCCACCATGTACACTGGCATCTCATTACCATGAAGTTGGTAATTAAAGCAATTAAATGTTCCAGTTCACAAACCTTATAAATCAACTCAATAAAAAATATAAAAATAAAGTTAAACAGACAAAAATGCCATAATAGGGCCCTCAGTATCACAGACTTCAGAAGAACAGTGGTTTCAGCATCCTATACGTGCTAGGAAATAATTAAAAAGAACATGAAGAAACTTGGAACCATCATATATTAAGCTCTAAACATTGTTAAACACTCTAACACTTGTGTGTACACCTCTCAACTAAATTGTATTTTATAGTTTAAAACCAGTAAATCATCCCACGTTTCAATATCTCATTAATAATTTGGTGTGAATTCAAATGTGTATTTAAGATTTGCTCACGCAGTGAAACAAACCCGTCTGTGAAATGTCTCTCCGTTTGGAAATCTCTATCTGTATAAACAAATACAAAGCAGGCTGTTTAGAAACTAAATATATCTGTCTCTAGGCAATGTTAAAATCATTGTCTAGAAACTGAAACAGAAAACAATTAAGTTCACTCTCGGGTCACTTACTTCAAAAATTTCATTTGTTCTCAGGGGAAACAGAGTGTACTACTGCTCCCTGCTCCACTCAAGTTGGGATTATCAGCGTTCTACGCATGTTGCAGGATAAGTTTTTGAAAAATCCTACCATCGAGAATCGGGCGCACTGATAGGAGACAGCAAGTCACATGGAACATCACTCTCAAGCACCTGTGCACCTGACCTGCTGAATAGCAGCACCGAGCAGAAGGCCAGCAGGTCCTAAAGCCAGGCATCTCAATGGCATTAATTTAAATGTGTTACTCTAATGACCACCCTTGTAGCTATAAAATTTAAAGGATTTTCTATGCATTACTATTTCATGTATTTGATCATTTGTCGTTGAATCATAACTTTTTGTCCTGACAAACCTGGGATCCTGCACTACCTCGGGAAATAGATCCCACATAGACAAATGTTCTTAATAGTACTGCGGGCATAACATCATCCACTATGAAAGTCAGATAGCCCAAATTGGGCTTCCATATGTCCAAAAAAGCACTCAAGACGGTCTCTACCTTCGCTATCTGTTTAACCTAATTTTTATATTTTTTATTCAGTTGATTTATAAGGTTTGTGAACTGGAACATTTAATTGCTTTAATTACCAGCTTCATGGTAACAAGATGCAAGTGTACATGGTAGATATTTAGGACATTAAGGGCAAATTAGAGACAATGGCCCAGATATTCAAAACTTTGCACTGGGCAAAAATCGTTTGTGCAGGTTTAGAGTGGGATTAGTGTGGGTCTGCTATATTCAAAAGGCCAAATAGCGTGGGCAAACTGCATTAGCGCTGGGCAAAATTATAATGTATGCAAGGCGCAAACTGACATGAATACAGGCGCAATGCTATATTCAGCGACTAGTGCCGCGCCAAGTGGTTTTGCGCGACACTTAGCGCGGTACACATTACCGCCCAGGAAAAGCTTATAGTGTATGGTGGAAAGTCGTTTCTCCACCGAAACCATCGTTGTTTAAAGCTTGTAGATTCACACAGTGACATTCGCGGTGCAGCAGAATGATGTTTTTCTACTACACTGCGACGTCACACTGTGTCCTCGAGCAGCATTTGACAGTTAGGGCTCACTCCATAGACAGGACACATAGCGAAAGCAGCAGTGTCGGCTGCAGTACTAATGTTTAGCGTTAAAATGTTCAAAATGTAAAGTTCTTAAACAGTTAAAATGTCAAGCGTGAACACGTTCAAAATGTAAAGTTCTTTTTTCCTTCTAGTAACCCAGTAAAAATGTTTTGAAGCAGAAACATGCTGTAGTGATTTTTCCCCCCTAAAAACGACATTCCACCATACACTATAAAGAAAAGTGCATGGGGAACAGTTGACAACAGGGCGTCTTTCACCTCGTTGGCACTATGACCATGGATTACCTCTCGAGCTGTGCTCGAGGTAATCCGTCGTCATAGTGCCAACTCGGTGAAAGAATAGCCCTGTTGTCAACCGTTCCCCATGCACTATCCTATATGTCTTAACCCTGGGCAATCAGCTTTGTGTGACACTATGGCTTTGCGCGGTGTTTACGCGGGTTTAGCGTGGGTTTTGCGTGACCCTAACAAATAAATATGACACATAGATAAACCTAAACATAGAGGAAGCATGCTGCTAACTGATGGCATCACAATGATACCATCATCTGCCACCAGTCCCAGCCATGCCAGGCAGTAAGTGGTGACCCTGTTGCCAGTGGACAGCAAGGCAGTGTGGCCATACAGCACACACCTGTGGGCCATACTTCTGTGGACACCAACAGATGCCAGCACACACATGCAGCACTGTGGGCATGGAGGATGTTGAGGGGGAGTGTGTATGGGTGGTGAGGCTGTGCCACAGACCAGATGTGGCCATAAGGCTGGGACACATCATGCAGTGCACATGGGCCAGTATTGGGAATACCCCAACACCAGTGTACCTTTCGGATAATATATGCCCCCCCGGCCACATACCACACAGCTGTACAACTGCCACAGCACACAAAGCCAGAAATGCACATATCACTGTGAGCATCCCATGCCACAGGTGCAGCCTCTCACTGTGTATAGTGCAGTCATCATCACTGCCCTACACACCATAGGCATTGTTGTGTCAACACACTACTGGCCTCCTTGCTACTGTAGTGTCTGCTGTGCACTGTAGCATGACCAACAGTGTGACGGTTGCATGCAGCACCACCACCATCTGTGCCTATGCTGTGTTGTCCCAGTACAGCTGCAGGCAGCAGCGCATGTGGAAGTAGTGTTCAAAACTGTATAATATTCCCCAAGCTGTTTGCGCAGCGCTAACACGTTTGCGCGGGTTTAGCGCAGGGCTAAACAGTTAGCCCGGTGCAAACTGCATGCAAATCAGGGCATAATGAGATGCTAATCTGGATGTTTGCCCACAGACTACCTAAGTAGGCTCATTTGCATGTCACTTTTGAATATGGCAAAGTTTAGCGCTGGGCAAACGTGTTTGCTCCGGGCTAACGGTTTAGCCCTGCGCTAAACCCGCGCAAACGTATTAGCACTGTGCTAACAGTTCGGGGAATATTTTACAGTTTTGCACACTGTACTTTCACATACGCTGCTGCCTGCAGCTGTACTGGGTTCACGCATTTGCTGGCACACACATTGGCCACATAGTTCATCTCTACCTTCACACTGCTGTGCACCATGTTGCTGTTGTGGTTTGCACTTCCTGGTTGCCATATTCAGAGCTGTCTTATTCCAGGGCTAAGTTTGCCCTGCATTCCCAGCCCAGTTTGCCCGGCCTCATTCCCATGCTATATTCAGAAGCTGTTTGCCCCAGGCTATTCCTTTTGAATATGGCTTGTTTTGAGCTCCGGGCTAAGTTTGCCTGCCGGGCAGTGTTAATTTAGCCCCGGGGCAAAGTTTTGAATATCTGGCCCAATATGTTCAGTATTTTATTACTTTCTTAATATAAAGAAACTGTATGTGATCGAGTTTGGTACAGAAAACGAACATTTCTGGTATATACAGACCATAGGGTTGACACTTTTGGTTCTGAAATAAAATACAAAAAAATTTCATTTAGAGAACAGAAAAGGAGAAACATAGAGGGGAATTGGTGTATAGGAGACATTATACAAGAGGGGCACCAGGTGAGACAGTGTGTCACATTTGTGTAGATAAATTGAATCGCTATTGATTGTGTAATGAAAATTGAAAAAATTTCTCTATATCTTTGTTTTTGTACAGACACAGTGTACTTCATTGATGAAGAGCACTTGCTTGAAACGTTTGAGTTTTCACAGTACACTATATAGTGTCTGTTTTTTGGAAAAAGAAGCAAAGAAACAAACGATTTAGAAATAAAAAATATTTATATACCTTTACACTGGGTGAGTGGGCTTTATTGTCTACCAATTGGCATTTTCAAGCCCTGAAATTTCCCTGAAGTTTTCTAATGTTTCCATTAGTGATGAACCTGAGCTAACTGGATTTCTAATGGAGAGTAAAATATTGTCAGCGAAGGTTAAAGTCTTACAATTGAACTTTTGTTCCATGTGTTTGTTTTGGTCTGTTTTCCTGACCAGTGGTTCAATAGCTTTAGCATAGATTCCAGGTGACAGAGGGCATCCCTATCTTGTGCCTCTTGAGCTGAAAACAGATTTTACTCAGTTTGTAACTAAAGCCACTTTATGTTCTTCATAAAGAATGCTTATCCAGTCTCTGAATGATTCTAGTAATCTAAATGACTGCATTACATTATTCGAGTATTCTCATTCTATGGAATCAAATGCTTCTGTAGCATCTAGGGAGACTAGTGCAGCATTCATATAGTTTTCTCTGACTTTCCATAGGACAGATGGTATCCGCCTGATGCTGTTTCTTCCTTGGCATCCAGGGATAAATCCTACCTAACTAGACGTCCTCTACCACCGTGCCATATGGTTCATGACAAACCTACCCTACCGATCCCACCATTGCGGTTGCTTGGCCACTGGCTGGACATCACTCAACTAGGTGTACGCTTCATGCTGGTATTTGGACTCTTAAGTTACTCCTGAACAAGCTCCCGAACTATCTCACAACCCTTTTCTGTATTTCCCATACTGCCTACTCTTAGGAAAAATTACCTCCTCCTCCTCCTCGATGTACCGAGAACTCGCACCTTTCTCGGCAAGCCGGCCATATCGAGCATACTCCCTATTATCTGGAACCAGCTCCAAGGCGTACTGAAGCTTCCCGGTACTGTCCCTGTCAGCCTATTTAAAAGGCTGGCTGCAGCAAAATATAGGATAGTGCATGAGTAACAGTTAGCAACAGGGCTATTCTTTCACCGAGCTGGTACTATGACGACAGATTACCTTGAGAGTGCAGCTTGAGAGGTAGTCAGTGATCATAGTATACAACAGGTGAAGAACAGCCTTGCTGTTAAAAGGTATGCATGCACGCTCTGTATAGTGTATAGTGGAACGTCGTTGCCTCAAAAAAAAATTACTACATCTTTCTTTTTACAATAAGACTAACTGTCAGATTGCTGCTCAAGGACACCGTGTGTGACGTCTGCACTGCAGCAGAACGAAAAGTCGTTCTGCTGTCCTGCAGACATCACTTTTGGTTCTGCTGCATTGCGGACGTCACTAGTGCAGCAGAACAACATTTTGAGAGTGCTAGATTTCAGTGAACAACGACTTTCCACTATACACTATAGTAAAATATATGTGCAGCTGCTTCTAAATCCTAGCTCACTGTTCAAACCCTAGCCCACTGCTTCCTCTTACTTACCTAGAAATTAGCTGCCTTGTTACTCCGAAACAAGCACTTAGTACCTTTTTTCTCTACTTGTATTTTTCTACGTCATTGTCATTTTTATGCAACATGTTAATGCTTGCCCATAATTCTGTACTTGAATTTGTACTGTTTTTTCGATTATGCAATCTGTAGCTACCTATCTGTGTCAAAGGACCTCCTTGTGAATGAGTTTTCCTACGATAAACTTGAACTTGAACTACCTGTTTGCATCCACTTAATGTAGGCATAAAATTTTTAGTCTGTTACTTAAAATGTTTGCTAATATTTTATAGTCGGTATTTAATAATGAAACTGTTCTGTAGCTGGTGCTTTCTGTAGGATCTTTTCCTTTCTTGTGCATAACTATTAGCGCTTCTTTCATTGATATTAGTAATTTTTTTTTAACTTCCACAAATACTTTATGTAAGTGCAGACTAATTTCTTGCGTTCATGCTCGATATATTACAGTTGGTAAACCATCTGGTCCTGACATCTTATTTTTGGGTAAATTTGCTATCACCTGTTGTATCTCTTCTTGTGATATTTGTTTGTCTGATTGATTTGTTAGACTGTTTTGAGCTGATTTTGTTCCAGTTGAAGACAGGAAATTTTTAACTTTGTCTGAATTAGGCTCTTTGTTCTTCTTGTATGTTTTTATAGAACAAAATAAAGTCCCTATTGATTTCCATATATGTTATGGTATTAGAATTATCTTGTTTCCTACAGGATGTTGTTATGCTCGTGGTTTTTTTTTTTATCCTGTTCGCTAGGAGTCTAGTGGGCCTTTCTCCTGCCTCCCAGTATTTTTGATATAGCTTTGCTAAGCTTTTTCTGCCCAATTGTGTTGTAGGGTATTAATCTCATATTTTATCTTGGTTATTTCAGGGAATAGTTTTTTTACTGGCATTACGATTTTGTTTATGTTCTCAATTAAAGGCTTTAGTGTGTTTTCCAGATGTAGTAGTTTTGCATTCATTTGTTTGTTTTTTAATTTTAGCTGCGAAGTCAATTATCAGCCCCCTTATGAGACATTTATATGCTTCCCATATGGGTGCTTCTGACAGGCCTTCTGTAGAATTTGTTTCAAAATAATGGATAGATTCTTCCTTTAGTAATGTGAAGATATTTTCGTTTTTTAGTAGTAAGACATTACATGTCTATCTCGGAGGGCCTGTTCTGTTCAGAGATTGAGAAATCTGACATGTTGATAACAAGTGGTCTGAGATTGAATTTTCTGTTATTTCTGGTTTCGTCATTGATCCCTTAACTTTGTTATTTGCAAATAAATAATCTATTCGACTCTATGAATTTGGGGATTTGGAAAAGAAGGTGTAGTCCCTTCCATGAGGATTGAGTGTCCTCCACGTGTCACATAAAGTATGCTCTGTCATCAAGAGAGTCCATGCTTATCTGTTTTTCTTTCTTGCCTCATTGCCTTTCCAGGAACTTTTCTCCAGGAAAGGATCTAGTATTATACTTAAATCTCCTCTCAGGGTTATGTCTTCCTCAGGACATGCTTTCAGTTCATTGGATATCAGGTGTACAGTACTAGGCTTGGTCCACTGTTAGGAGGTGCGTAGGTACCACAAAAGGTCATTTTTTTCCAGTTTAGGGTACCCTCAAGAATTATCCATCTGCCCCCAGTGTCTTTTACTTCTTTGTGTAAGATAAAGGGGACATTTTTTCTGATTAATATGGAGACTTTTCTTTTGGTAGTACTATAGCACTGTGCTATTCTTGTCCCACCCAGTTCCTTTCCAATTTCTTAGCTTCAGAGTCTACTAGGTGTGTCTCCTGAAGGAAAGCTATGTCTATTTTCAAAATGTTGTTTTTGTAATACTCTTGCACAGTGCAAATACCACCGAACACAACCTCAACTTACTCCAGGGAACCCTAGCGGCTGCTGGAGGTAATGCTGCTACCTAGCCAGTTGTTCACTGGAGCTCACCCATCCCCTGTGGTCCATGGCACCCTCCTCTCCAATCGTCAGCCTGTAATAATGTTAACACATCCCTGGTGCTAGTGGTCCACACCCCCAATCACCAGCCCATAAGAAACATAAAGTATCTGTGGTGCTTTTGGTCTCCCCCTCACCTCTGATCACCACCCATAATAATGTTAACACACCCCTGGTGCTAGTGGTCCCCCTTCCTCTTACTGCCAGCCCATAGGAAACTTGACAACCCTTCCTGGTGTCTAGCCAACCCCCATTGTGGCACAAAACACCCACCCCCCAACACCTTACCAGTATCCTTGGTGCCACAGATGTGCATATGGCGACCAGGGCAGCCCCCCTCACACCTCCTTGGCCAAACATCTTATGTCCAGGCAGGGAATGCACATCTTATTTATAGGAGAGGGCATAGATGCATAGATACATAGACAGTGTCAGCAGATAAAGGCCTATGGCCCACCCAGTCTGCCCATTTGAGCTTGTAAGTTCAGTTTATGTTTTCCTAGAAGTCTGTTGCCCCTTACCCCTGACCTCCAGAATTCCTTTATGTCTATCCTATGCATTCTTAAATCCCGTGATTGTTTCAGCCCCCACCACTTCCTCTGGCAGGGTGTTCCACTTGTCCACTACCCATTCTGTGAAGAAATTCTTCCTCATGTTTCCTCTGAATTGTCCTCCCTCCAACTTCATCCCATGCCCTCTAGTCCTGGAACATCTTTTTCACTTAAAAATAGTGTATTCCTGCACCCTGTTCCTCCCTGTAAGATACTTGTATGTCTCTATCATATCCCCTCTCCTCCTCCTCTCCTCCAGGGAGTACATGTTCAGTTCCTTCAACCTGTCTTCATAGGACTTGTGATGCAATCCATGCACCATCTTTGTTGCCCTCCTCTGAACCTTCTCTACCCTATGTCCTTACGTAGGTATGGTCTCCAGAACTGTACACTGTACTCCAGGTGGGGCCTCACTAGTGTCTTGTATAGCAGAATTATGACCTCCTTTCCTGCTGGTGATGCCCCTGCCTCATACATCCCAGCATCCTATTTGCTTTACCTGCTGCCTTGTCACACTGTTTCTACCTTGAGGTCATCAGAGATGATAACCCAAGATCCCTTTCCTGCTTGGTGCATGCTATATACTCACCCCCAACTGATATATTGTGCCAGGGTTTTGTGCCCCATATGCATTATCTTGCACTCTTTGTATTGAATTTCAACTGCCAAACCCCTGCCCATTCTTCAAGTTTATGCAGGTCCCTTCTCATTCTGTCTACACCCTCTGGTGTGTCTACTCTGTTACAGAGCTTTGTGTCATCAGCGAACAGTGAAATTCTGCCTTCTAGGTCCTGCGCAATGTCCCTGATGAAGATGTTTGAATAGGACCGGTCCCAGCACTGATTCCTGTGGTACCCCACTGGTCACTGTTCCCTCTGTGGAGTGACAGCCATTTACCATCACCCTCTGTGTCCTGCCACCCAGCCAGTTACCACCCACCACACTACTGTCCTGCCCACACCCATATTCCCCAGTTTGTGTAATAGTCTTCTATGTGGCACAGTGTCAAAGCCTTGCTGAAGTCCAGATAGGCCATGTCCACTGCCCTCCCTGATCCACCTCCCTAGTCACCCAGTCAAAAATTCAATGAGGTTGGTCTGACATGACCTCCCCCTGGTGAAACCATGCTGCCTTGGGTCCTGTAGTCCATTGACAACCAGATGTTCCACCAATCTCTCCTTCAGTAGTGCTTCCATGATCTTCCCCACTACCAAGGTGAGGCTGACTGGTCTGTAGTTCCCTGCTTCATGTCATCCTGTCCTATAAATAAGACACGCCCTTCCTGTTTGCACATACGGTGGCCAGCCAAGGAGGTGTAAGAAGAGCTGCGCCAGTCACCATATGTGCACCCACAGCACCAAGGATACTGGCAAGGTGACTGGAAGGTGGGTGTTCAGTGCCACAGGGGGAAACTAGATACCAGGGAGGGTAGTCAAGTTTCCTATGGGCTGGTGATTGGGTGGGACCACTAGCACCAAGGATGCTTTACCATTATTACAGGCTGGCGATTGGAGGGAGGGGGGAACCACTAGGCACCAGGAATATCTGCACAGTCCTGGGACCGAGCAATTGGGGGGTGGCACTGCACTAAGCTGCCTCACTACTCATGCAAATCAGCCCATAATGGGCATGCAAATAGTCTCTTAGCACCTTGCATGCCCAATGGGCTCATTTTCATGGGTCCCTCTGAATACTGCAGATAGCGCTCTGGTGCTATCCATTCTGGCAGCGTATTTTGAGATCCATGTTGGGACAGCACTACTTGACTTAGCGCTGTGCTGACATAACCCTCTATTCAGTCAAAGTAGCGCTGGTGCACTATCCAACTGAATATAGCATCCTTGGGCTCCCGAGTGATCGCGAGGTGCAGCACAAAGTTTTGCACTATTTCGAATATTGGACCCTTGAGGTCTTAACCTAAGTAATCTGTTCTTTTAACTTCTAATTCATTTCTATTTTCTAGATAATGTGTTTCAAACACATTTTAATAAGAAAAGAGCACTTATATTTCTAGTTACTATCTTACTAAAGCTGTCCCTTAGCCATTTGGGAATGTTAGCTAACTAACTAAAACCTATATCTGTATTCCATGTAACAAATTTTCTTTAAGTATTAACAAGAAATAGTTGCTATAGAACAAGAAACAGTATGCGACACTGTATATAGTTATAGTAATACTTTGGGTGATAGAGCTGAAAAAAAATCCATACATTTGAAGTTGCCTATAGACAATATAAAATTGTCAATATATTGTTTCACCAGTCATGTACCAGTTCTAAAAAGGTAGTAAAAGTGCATTAGTTTTCTTTTCAATTCCATGCTCCTTGTGTCTCAGATTTTTGTCAGCATTCCTCTAAATCTTGTTAAGTTTCCCTTTTGTAACATGACAGGATATTATTCTTCCATTGTTACATAGGTGTATTTCAGCTTGTTATTAGCATATGCACATCTCAGAAGACACTTTATTTTCTGTAGCACTCCATCACACTTTTTTTGGCTTGATTTTGCTACTTTCCTAGAGGTATGTGTGTGTTGGGGGGGGGTATCAAGGGATAGGGGTGGTTAAGAATGTGGGGGTGAAAAAGGAAAGGGAGAAGAGCAGGGGTAGTGTGAATCAAACTTAACTTATACTTCCAATGTTGGTACAGTCCAAATCAATATATAGTATTTGCTGATTTACAGTTTAGTTTTTCTGCTTGTATGTTTTCTGCATTTGTTACGATGGGAAATGCTTCAGCTTTGAGAGGATTTTCTACTTTTCACTAACCGTTGCGTGATTGACAACATTTGTGGAGAGATCTGGGTCTACAAGGATGTTCCATATCATATGACCACCCACACACCCACCCCCACCCCCCAGCAGTGCAGGTCTCTATTGGGCTACATGGAAGTGCAGTTATATTGAACGCTATGCGTTTCTAGAAGCCACCTGATATTCCCATAGCTTGCACAACTGAAGTTTCTATCAGAATGAGGTATTTGTTTTTGAATTATCGCTTCACTAAACCCCGGGGGGGGGTGCAGCAAGGTTGTGTGGGGAGGGGGAAGGGTACCTCTAAAGGAATTTCAATTATTAGTTCTCTCTAGTCTGGTCTTATTTTCCTCAAATAGGTTTCATGATGTTAAGGAGAGCTTGGTGACAAAAAATTTAAGGATATACTGGATACTGCAGATGCGTACATGCACAAAAAGCAATGAATGGCAAAGATCAAACCGGTATCAGAGATCACTACTAACTTCTGTGATTCATTCATTGTTCATTCAGACTATTTGATCAGAAATTTATTTAGCTGCTTTGAGCATTGTGGTTCATTCCTGTGGAAAGGAGATCTCTATTTTGGCTACTGAATCTTCTTGCTGTGGAGAATGGATGTCTGACATGGTATTTGCTCCCCTGTGATGCGCTTTTGAAATAGGTCCTGTCTTTTTGTGAGTCCAGCCCCTTCTCATGATATTTAAATGGTGAGGGCGTGTCATTATTTTTATATCTCCCTCTGGTTGGGTGCCCTTCCTTCTTCATTTGTCTCATCTCAACAGGGGCATGGTCTCTCGGTGTATTAGCTTCTGGTAGGACTGTGTCAGTCTGATTTACATTAAAGATGATGGGCTCAATCTTTCCAATCTTTCCTCTATCTGGAAAGCTCTCGGAGGTTAGATTATGTTGAAATATGCCATGGTCATCATGGAGACTTGTATTTCCCCCTAGTGATTTCTGTATTAGGTAATTTACAGAGTTTTTTTTATACCTTCAAGTGCTTCTCTTGGATCTGAGTAAGATCATTCCCTATTATTTACTTGGAAAATGAGTACAGCAAGGTATTTTATATAGTATTTTATTCCCTGGTTTTGTAGGACCCGTCTTGCTGGTGTGATCTCTTTTCGTTTGGTTGCAATTTTGTTTGACTAGTCTTAGAACAAAAGAATCTTGCTGCCATGCTGTATACATTTTTATGCTCTTTAGCTGCCTTTGACACCAAATCTTTCTGAGAGGAACTGAGAAAGTTCATTATTATGGGTCTTGGCTTTTCTTTTTTTTTTCTTTTTCATTTTTGAGGAGATGCTAACAATCTGTGGACCCTCTCAATTAACAGAGGCTGGTCAGATTTGAGGCCGGATTCTCAAAATGATATTGGACTAAGTCCCACACTGCAACTCCAGCTGTGGACCGAAATCTCTGCAGCTGCAGAGATTGGAATTCTCAGTCTACTGCAACTGCAGGAGATGTTATAGCTGGTCCCACCGGCCGTAACATTTTTCCGCAGCTGTGGGAGAAACCAACTGCAAGCTGCAGTAAACTGTGAAGCTGGTCATAAACCGGCTGTACTTCCGAGAATACCACAGCTGCAAGAGACACTGCGGTTCTGCAAGTGGCAACCCACTTGCGTCAAGTTTTTCCTGCAGCTATGGGATTTTCATGGGTTTTGAGAATCTAGCCTTCAGTTTTTAACAGTTTACAGAGGAAACTCTGCAGAAAAAGTATCATATCTGGATATTCAGACTCGTTTGGGAGACCTACAAAGCAAATGTTTCGTCTGCCTTTATCTTCTAGGTCCTCTTCCTTATCAAGTAAGAGATTTGCTTAGCTTGTTTATTTACAGTGTTCTCTAATTTAAATATCAGGTCTTGTGACCAAAGGATCCTGTTCTCGGATGCCTCTTTTATCGGATGCCTCAGTTCTAGCATGAGCCGTATGAACATTTACTTTTATATTAGCGAATGAGTCTTTAAAGAGGTACTGACACCCACAGTTCAGGCACCTTCTGGCAAGGAGTTGCTTGCCTGGGGATTTAAATCGCCCATATTTTAATTTTTTTTTAATGCAGTCATTCTTAAGTTATTTAAATAACAATATGCACAATTGTGCTTCTGCCTTATCTGAAAGCTGCTCAGTGCCCTGTAGCCCAACCCCTAAAAAAGTGTTTTGATGACACAAAGCAGGGAAAGCGCTGCAGGGCTATTAATAGCTAGATAAAGCAATTGTGAGCAGCAAAGCCCTCTAAATACATACAGTTCACTGGGTAGGCACTTACACATGTTGTGAGGGGGTATATAAATGTAATATTACCCCACCAACCTGTGTAAGTGCCTACAAAGTGGATTATATGTATCTAGGGGGCATTGCTGCTCCCAAATGATTTCTATAGCTATTACTAGCCCTGCAGCCCTTCCCTACTTTGTGTCATCAAAATGCTGTTTTTGAAGTGGCAGAGCTGCTGTGGGTACAGCGTCACATTCAGGCAAGGCAGAAGAATGATCGTTTGTAATGTTATTTGAACAACAATGGCTGCATAAAATGTTTTAAAATACAGGCAGTTTAGGTCCTTGGGCAGGCAACTCTTTGCCAGGAGTTGCCTGATGCAAGGGCACAATGGTATCAGCTGCTCTTTAAGTTGTTTGAGTTCACTAAGGTCTGTTTTAATAAAAAGGAGAATGTTGTTTAGATCAGAGTTATTATTAATCTGAGCCAGCAGGTCAGCATGATTCATGTGATAACAACAAAAGCCTAAAGGTGATCGCTGTTATCACAAAGTCAGAGTGCCAGAAACATTTTCAGCACTCTGACACCCCAGTGCACAGGAAAACAGTGTCAGGGACTTACTTTTTATCATTTTTTCAGGGGAAGCTGCGCCCCCACTCACACCACACAGGACGGCCCTGCACTCCTCGTTAAAGAATTCTCAACCCAGGGGTGCATGTCGGGAGGGTGAAAACATTAAAATAAAGGTTTGGGCCAGGCACAATAAAATTGCACCAGCGCCTGGACCCGAACCCGGTACCTCACCCGCCCCAACCACAGGTCAACCCCCAATGCCACAATGCAGCTTTGCAACCCACCACAGCACCACCCCCTACAGCTCTTCCATCCTCTCCCAGTCCACGCTTGCCGTGCTTGCTGCCCCCCACACATGTACATATAGCGCCATCCAGTCACCCATTTTGCCCACCCCCCCCATCCGGCCACCCTACCCTCCCATCACCTTGAGAGATTTGCTGGGGAATGAGTCACCATTATGGATGGTGCCCTTCCCCATGCACCCTCCTCAAGGGTTAACAGTCAGCATTAGCGTTAGTGTCTGCATCTGCATTAACCAGGTCTAAGTTCAAAAGCACTTAAGCTCTGTTCATAATAAAATTGTAAATAGTTACTCAAAATCTTCCATTTCAGTACCAGAATTAAGCTGATGATCTCCTCTTTTTAAAATGATGTTATCTTTATCATGATCTGACGTGTTTTTGAAATAGCAGCAGATAGCACTGTTACTGTCAGAGCAGTGGCGACAAGCATCCATAGCTGCACAGCACATGCTTAGACCCTCTCTCTTGCTATTCCTACCGGGAGTGAACCTGGTAGCTTTCCAGTAACCTCCCTTGATGGGTGGCCCACCACTCTTTCTGATGTGCCTTTTGGGGCTGCTATCTCTGTTCCCTTCAAGGTGAGTCCATGGGGCCTCCATCCCTTCAGCTGTTCCCAGTGTTTTACTTCTCTGGAGCCCAGGCACAATGGGACCAGTGCCACACAATCCCAGGGCCACTGCCACCATCCTTGAGACTGCATGCCCACAAGGCCTAGTAGCAGCCAGAAAGGCTGGACTGCTCCAATCTCTGTCTCTGCTCCCAGGTAAAGCTCAAGCTGCCCAAGCACCTTCCGCTTATAGAAGATATCGGAGAAGGGCAGAACTATGCACATTCATGCTCTAGTTCCTTGCTGTTTGCCAAATCAGGCCACTCACAGCAGTCAGAAGGGAAAGCCTGGAGGCCTGCTAACCATGTGAGCCCCATAACTTAGTGGTTAGAGCACTGGCATGGTATGACAGGGGCTTGGGTTCAATTCCCAGTGGGTCACACTTTTCCTTTCACATTTCCATCATGATTCAGATACATAAGTGATAAGAGGAAAGCAAGGGGAGGGATAGTAAGGGACAGGAGGGGAAGACGGTACAGAAGGGGACCAAAAAAAAACAACTGACATTTTAAACAGGTACTTCTGATCACAGTGGAGGGAGATGGGGACATTCCACAACGGTGAAGCAGGAATGGGGGGGAGGGTAAACACAAGTCCATTTTCAGAGGAAAGAGTCCTGAAGGGACTTGCAGCACTGAAGGTGGCTAAGGCTATGGGACCAGATGGTACACATCCAAGGGTACTAGAAGAACTCTGAGAGGTGCTAGCTGATCAGCTGACAGCCTTGTTCAACAGCTCACTAGAAAAAGGCACAGTTCCAGAGGACTGGAGAAGAGCTAAAATGGTCCCCCTACATAAGAGTGGCAGCAGGGAGAAGGCTAGTTACTATAGGCTGGTCAGTCTTACTTCGGTGGTGGGAAAATGAATGGAAACCCTACTGAAAGAAAAGCACAGAGGCAAGGGTTACCCAGAAAAGGCATTGGCAATAAAGTCATGTTTCAGAGAAATGTAAAATTACAAATATCCCCATAATGTAAAGAATCATGGGAAGTATGTAAATCACCATGAACGAATTTAGACTCGTTCTGCTTTAAGCAAGAGTGTATGGTAACAAATGGCATCTCACAAACTCTGCAAAGACTAAAAACAGAAGACCCCCCAGGCTGTGATAGAGGGTAGAGAATTTCTGGGGGAAAGAATTCCTGCCAAAATGAGAGACAACCCATGGGAGGAATGGGGGGAAGAGAAGCAAGCAAGCAAGCAAACTTTATTTATATAGCGCCTTTCACAATCAAGGTGCTGTACACAATATAAGTTACAATAAAACAGTATGAATAAAATTTTAAAATCAGTCAATAGAGTAGCACTGAATTAGGAAAAGCCAAAGAGAATAAATATGTTTTCAGCATCAGTTTAAAGCTGCTGACGGTCAGGCATTCTCTTAACTGACGAGGTAGAGAACCCCACAGGGTTGGTGCTGCAAATGAAAAGGCACAAGCTCCAGATGTTTTAAGACGAACCCTGGGAATCTCTAGCAACCCCTCATTGGCGGATTGGAGAAGGTGACTGGGGGAGTAAGGAGTCAGGAGATCTTTCAGGTAGTCGTGTCCCAGTTCATGTAGGGCTTTAAAGGTAAGCAAGTCTACCTTATAGATGATCCGCCACTGAACTGGCAGCCAGTGCAGTTTGTGCAGCACAGGCATAATATGACTAGTCCTAGAGGTACTAGTCATCAGCCTGGCCACAGCATTCTGCACTAGCTGCAGGTGGCGGTTATCAACCCCAGACAGCCCTAGGCAGAGAGCATTGCAGTAGTCAAGATGGGTGGTAATGAAGGCATGGACCAATGTTGGAAGGTCACCCGGTGGAATCAAGTGTTTCACCTGAGCAATGTTCCTCAGATGGTAAAATAAGGATTTGACCACCACTGACACCTGAGACTTCAGGGTCAGACCGTCATCAAAAATAACGCCCAGGTTGAGCACCCAATCTGAGGTAATGAGCTGAACATCATCAAGCCATAGGCCCGACATGAGCCCAGATCCAAAATCTGCCCCCTGGGCAACCCGGATCCACCACCAACACATCATTCTTATCCAGATTCAATCTCAACCAACACGAGCTCATCCAGTCTTTCATCTCAGAGAGGCAGCTGTTTAGCACAGGGACTGCATCTTCCTGTCTGGGCACAAAGGACATACACAGCTGAGTATCATCTGCATAGCAGTAAAAACTCAAGCCATATCACCTGATGATATCTCCTGACGGCAGCATATACACTGTGAACAACATGGGTGCCAATATGGAACCCTGCCGTACCCCACAGTACGGGGGGGTCAGAGGAATAAATTCCAGTGGCCACCCTCTGGGACCTGCCTACAAGGAAAGATCGAAACCATTCCAGGTCTGTACCTGACAGTCCACAAAGGACCCGCAGGGTTTCCAGAAGCACCTCATGGTCCACAGTGTCAAAAGCTGCAGAGAGATCGAGAAGGACCAAGATGGTATGAGCCTTACAATCTCTAGCCATTAGGAGGTCATTTAATACCCGAACAAGGGCAGTCTTGGTGCTATGCCTCTTCCTAAAACCAGACTGGAGAGCTTCATTGACATTGTGAGTTACCAAGTGATCATCCAGTTGCAGCGCAACCACCTTTTCAATAACCTTCCCCATGAAGGGAAGGTTAGAGACAGGTCGGTAGTTAGCTGGATCGATGGGGTCCAGGGAGGGTTTTTTAAGGAGTGGTTGAATGACCACCTCCTTTAGGGGATCTGGAAAGATTCCCCTCTCCAAGGATCTCCATACAATTTCAGCTAAGATCAGGCAGATGACATCTACACAACCCAGTAAAAGGGTGGTAGGGCCCGGATCCAAACTACAGCAGGTTGGGCACAAGGTCTGGACAATCTTCACAATGTCCGTGAATTCCGGTCGGCTGAAATCCGTCCAGACAGACCGGGTGCTCACCACCTCCCATCAACCTCCGCAACACCTCGTAGAGAGAGCCGGGCCGATTCCAGACCTGATGCTGGTAACCTTATCTGCGAAGAACCGAGCTAGCCCATCACACTCAATTTGTAAAAAAACTCTTCCGACTGGAGACAGATTGGATTGCACAATCTGTCAACAGAAATCTCCCAGGACAGGAATTCTGCCTTCTTATGGGTGATTTCTGATTGATAGCCCTTATAATGTTCCATCAATCTAAGTCTGTCAGCATCCAGGCCGGATTTCCACCATGCTCTCTCCAACCTTCGACCAACACACCTCAGCTCCTTCAGGAACCCATCATACCAAGGGGACCTTGGGCAAAGAGTGAGTGGTCGAACACGAACAGGAGCAATCAAGTCCAAAGCCTCTCCCACTGCTTTGTTATAGGCTAGTACGAGATCCCCTGGACTTGTGCTTTCACCCGGCAATCCCAATAGGTCAAGCACCACCGATAGACCATCTGGAGTAACTCCCCTTAAAGGGCAGTACCGGACCATCTCCTAAGGGGTAGGTCCATTTAGGGGGCCCCGAAACTGAACCCAATGATGTGATGGTCAGACCAATTGACTGGTTCCACCCCCCCCCACGTCAGTGATCTCCAACCCCAGGAGGAACGGCAGATCCAACGAGTGACCTCCTATATGGGTAGAGGAGGTCACTACCTATGTAAGGCCCAGCATTGTCATTAGCTGGAGGACATTTTGACCAAACTGCGAGAGTTCGTCATTGACCCAGGCATTGAAGTCCCCCAGAATTATCCATCTGGGAGACTCTAACACCATGTCGATGACAAAGTCCGCAATCTCCTGCAGGAATAAACCCCCATCTCCTGGAGGACGGTAAATGAGGAGTATCCTGCAACCTACACCCTCACCCATGATACACTCGAAGGATCTGGTGGTCCCCACTGGAACATCCACAAGGCCCAGTTCGGTCTTAAAAAAGATGGCTACACCCCCACCCCTATGATCCAGTCTCAGGCGGTGAATCACCAAGAACCCAGCTGGTACTGCAGAGGCCAATACTGGGCCTGCAGTTTCATCCAGCCAGGTCTCGGTGACACATGCAAGGTCCACCATTTCAACAAGGTCAGCTATAATAGCTGTCTTGTTTTTGATGGACCTAGCATTACATGACACCATCCGGGTAGGATGAGATGCTGGGGAAGACCTCAACTCCTGACCAGCATCAATTGCTGGACCCTTGGGTATAGGTACAAGACAGGGATTACCCCAGTACTGGCACCATTTCACCACAGGGCATCGTCTGGTCCCCACCACCCCAATACGTTCCCCCTTTCCATTTCCCCCACCAGGCCTGACCCTGCCTCCCCCTTCTGACACCTCCTAGCAATCCCGAGGGACTGTCAACATTTATAGGTTTCTAGTGGTAGAAAATGGCAGCCAAAGGGGTGCAGTTCCCTGAGCCTGGTGGGGGAATACTGCCTGACCGTCTTTGGACCCTCCCTACACATACTAATCTCCAATCTATCAACACACACCAAAAACCTAAGACCCAACCCACCAATACAAATAACCAATAACAAATTAAAAATATTTTATAATACACACTACCAATCTCTCTCAAAGATTGGGAGGTGACTTAAACATAGTACCCCAATATAATAAAAATAATACCACCCATAGCCCCAAGATACCAACCCCAAATCAACAACCCCACAGATTACTACTAATAACAGTAATAAACAATGAAACATTAAAAGCGGTCATAATACAAAATAACCAGTCTAATGTGAATAGTGCAGGCTCAGAGTCCAGGACGACAGCTTGGATCAACTTGAGGAAAAGTAAATTATGAAATAAATAATAAAACCTCTTCACTGTAACTCAGAGCCAATAATATTAAATAAGTTCAAATAAAAATCATCATCAGCCCTCTGAGGCCCTCTCACAGCCTAAAGGGAGCCAATAAAATCCAGGTACTCTCACTACCTGAACCAAAATAATGTTAGTATTTTAAATGAGTTTTGCACAGGTGCACTCACTACCTGAGCAAAAGTGATATCGCTGTCACAAATGATTTTCAGTCCCCAGGTTCTCTCACTACGTGGGAATCTGATCAAAGAACAGGCACTCTCACTGCCTTCCAGATTATGTTAACAATGAGAAATAAAAATTAAAAGTCTGACCATGGCAGGCAGAAGAAGTAAAACATGAGTCCTCCTCTCGCAAACCAGATAGTACAAAGACGTGGCCCCAAAACCCATACAAGGGAGAACCGCAACCGAAATTACCTGCAGCCACCACTACAGGCCCCCACTGGCACCAACCCACCAGCTGGCCCCCAGGGAACCTGAGGGGACTGTTTGCTCAGTCAGCCTCTACCCGGCTGAACCTAAACCCAGACCCCGTGCAGCCACAAGCCTCAGCCGCCAGACACCCTGCAAGGCTGGGACCACCCAGTAGCTTCCATGGAAATAATCCGATCTCCAGATGCCTTCACAGGATCCTTAAGTAGCTACCATCTCCACAGCCCAGTTGATAGCACAATAATCTTGCCGGTCGCTGCGATCAATATTCCCGACAGTCACCTTCTCTCCTCAGGTTCCCTCACAATCAGTTGATTCAGTTTCAAGTCAGTCCAACAGGATCAGGACCTTAACGGACAAACAGCAAGTCGCCTCCAAATAGTCCCAATAATCCAGTAAGCCAAGTGAGGAGCAATAAAAATGCTCATAAGGTGCTCAAAAATGATAGTAAGCAGGCAGTATGAAAAGGAGAAGGGGAAACATCTGCACTACATGAGAAGGGACAAGAGTAAGACTAACAAAATCTGGACAGCCATGTGTGCCAATGCTAGAAGTCTGGGAAATAAGATACCAGATCTGGAAGCCACCATGGCTGAGACAGGCCTAGATATTGTGGTCATCACCTAAACATGGTGCACAAACAACCATGACTGGGAGATGGTCATACCTGGCTACACAATGTTTAGAAGGGACAGGGTAGGAAGGAAAGGTGGAGGAGTGGTGCTTTATGTTAAAGAAAACATTGAAGCGACAGAGGTACAGGGAGGACGGGGGGTTTGAGGTGTTGCAGGTCAACCTCGAGTCTGGAAACATAGTCAATATTCACATGGGAGGGGTATACAGGCCGCTGACACAGGGAGAGGATATAGACAAAGAAATGTTGGAAGACATAGGCAAAATGGCTAAGAAGGGGGAGGCGGTGCTGGTGGGGGACTTTAATCTGCCAGATGTAGAGTGGAGCCTACCTGCAGCAACATCAGCTAGGACATCTCAGACTCCCTGCAGGGATATTCCTCAGGGACCTGGTCAGTGAACCCCCTCTGGGTGGGACAATACTGGACCTGGTACATAAGAATGGGAACAGTTTGGGGGACATCAGAGTGGGGAGTCATCTGGGGACCAGTGACCATCACACAGTAAGGTTTAATATAAGAACAACAGCAGAATCCAGCTGCAAAAGGGCAATGGTCCTGGATTTCAGAAGGGCTGATTTTACAAAGATGAGGGAATGCATCTGAAAAGATCTGAAGGGGAGAGCTGTCGGGGGGGGGGGTGGAGGGAAAATGGGCCAGAATAAAAGAGAGTTTAGTAAAGGCTACAAGCTTGTATATCAGGCAAATACACAAAAGCAGAAGGAGGAGGAGATCATTATGGTTCTCCAGGGAAGTGACAGAAAAGGTAAGGGCAAATACAGGTGCATTCAGAAGGTATAAGGAGACCCAGAGAGAGGAGGACAGAGAAATGTATCTAAGTAAATGGAGGAAGGCAGGCAAGACAGTAAGGAGTGCAAAAGTGCAAGCTGAGGAAAGAATAGCCCAGACAGTATCGAAGGAGGACAAGATATTTTTCAGGTGTATCAGGGAGAAGAGGAAGACCAAGGATATGATTAATAAAGGAAGTAGGGGGCTATACTGAGGAGTACTAAGGAATGGCAAATATCTTAAATATTTCTGCTCCGTATTTACAGTTGGGGGGGGGGAGGGACCACAAATAAACACCAAGAGATTGGGGAGGAGGGAAATGGACACCAGTCCTTTTTCAAAGTAGACAGTCTGGAAAGCACTCGCTAATCTGAGGGTGGACGTAGCCATGGGGCCAGATGGGGTGCATCCAAGAGTGCTAAAGGAACTCTGGGAGGTGCTAGCTGCATCCCTGACAGACTTGTTTAACAGTTCACTGGAGACAGGCGTGGTCCCAAAGGACTGGAGAAGGGTGGACATAGTCCCACTTCACAAAAGTGGTAGCAAGGAGGAGGTGCGAAATTACAGGCCTGTCAGCCTGCCATCTGTAGTAGGGAAATTGATGGAAACACTATTAAAGGAAAGAAACATGGAACACCTAGAATCCAATGGACTGCAGGACCTGAGGCAGCATGGCTTTATGGTGGGGAGGTCATGCCAAACAAATCTGCTGGATGTTTTTGATTGGGTAACCAGGGTGCTGGATTGGGGTAGAGTGTGGATGTGGCCTACTTGGACTTCAACGAGGCCTTTGACACCATTCCACATAGGAGGCTGGTAAATAAGTTGGGTAGCATGGAGGTGGGCAATAAGGTGGTAACCTGGGTAAGAAACTGGTTAGGAGATAGGAGGCTGAGGGTGGTGGTAAATGGAGCTCACTCTGAGGAGGGGAGAGTGACCAGTGGGGAACTACAGGGGTCAGTACTGGGGCTAAGTTACACAGCAGAGGAACTGGCAGGGAAAGTCTGCCTCTTTGTGGATGACACCAAGATCTGCAACATGGTAGACACACCGGAGAGGGTGCAAAAGATAGAAAGAGACTTGAAGCAACTGGAGGAGTGGTCAAAAGTTTGATAGCTAAGGTTGAATGCAAAAATGCACTTGGGTCATAGAAACTGGGGGCAGTACAAAATGGGGGAGAGATACTAGCAGTGACCAAGCAGAAAAGAGACCTGGGGGTAATCATATGAGATGACCTGAAGGTGGCCAGACAATGCAACAAATCATTCAGGAGAGCTAGTAGGATTCTGAGATGTATAGGCAGTGGTATTACCACTGCAGTCTTTAATATGTTATGTTTCCTAAACATGTGTGTGTGTCTGTGTGTGTGTGTGTGTATATATATATATGTGTGTATATATATATATATATATATATATATATATATATATATACACACACACACACATATATAAATTATATTTTAAATACTTATTTCACTGTATATTATGTAAATATCCACTGCTCAATATATGTTACCCATTTGTTGTGGGCAATGTTTTATTGTTTGCTGCTCATTGTACCCCTTCCCCCGGGTTGCGCCTGGAAACGAGCCTTGGCTCATGGTGCTTTTCCCTGTTATCAAATTTTAAATAAAATAAATTACCAGCAGGAAAAGGGAAGTAGTGTTGCCACTATATAGGTCTTTAGTAAGACCCCATCTACAGTACTGTGTTCAGTTTTGGAGGCCACATCTCAGGAAGGATATAGACAGGATGGAGGCCATCCAAAGAGGGCTACCAAGATGGTACAGGGTCTACATCAAATGTCCTATGAGGAGAGTCTAAAAGAATTTAACATGTACACCCTGGAGGAGATGGGGGATATGATCGAGGCCTTTAAATACATTATGGAGGTGAATAAGGTACAAACTGGGGATATTTTTCAGAGGAAAGGGTACTCCAGAACAAGGGGCCACAATATGAAGATGGAAGGGGGTAGGTTTAGGAGAGATATGAGAAAATACTTCCTCACAGAAAGGGTGATGGATGCCTGGAAGGGTCTTCCAGCGAAATTTGTGGGGGTGAAAATGGTGGTGGGATTAAAAAAAGCCTGGGATAAGCAAAAAGGAGTCATAAGTGAAAGGTAATGGGGTGGCAGGGAAAGCGCCATAGACCTGAAAGGGTCTACAGTGTAAGCAAAACAACAAAAAAGGGCAGCCTGGATGGGCCATGTGGCCCTTATCTGCTGTCAGTTTCTGTTTCTATGACATAGGCACGTGTTTTGTCCTACAGAGGACTCATCAGTGTGCCTCGTCTGTAACAGTCCAGGGAAGGATAAACCAGCATATTTTTTTCTTACCGGTTTGAGTCAGTTCAGTTCAGTTTATTTATTCCATATACATATAACCAATGGTTTGACATACAATCATTTGCATAAAAAAGTCAGTAAAAACTAATATAAAGCACATGCCATCACTTTATACAAATATAAATGTTTAAAGATAAAAAACATTATTTTTATGTAATAACTGGGGAGCATTTTCTCCCATAGGAAACCCAGGTTATAACTCACCGTTACAACCCGTGGGTTACAACAGTGAACATGTGCTAGGTTTGCCTTTCTGCTCTTGACTTTGCTCACTGCTGACCTTAAAAAAAGAGGTTTCGGCAGCCGCTCGGCCACAGACTGCCCACAGACCGCGGACTGCCCGTCATCCACACCGGCGGCTGTTTTGTTCTATATAATTGCTGTGATGAGAAAATGCTCCCCAGCAATTATATAAAATAAAACATGGGGTGGTGTGTTTAACTCAAGATTTTACACACAGACACCTCAGTGTTGGATGCTTAAATAAACCCCTTGAGCTTTGCTCTCGGGGTTTATGTAGCATCCAACGCCTCCGGGTGTGTGCAAAATCTCATTAAACACACCATCCCATGCATTATTCTATATATTATAACGTGGGTTAGCTGAAGCAGGATTAAATAAGGGAATATGCAATGGAAATGAGTGGAATATAAAATTCATCTGCACAAGAGCGGTTTGACCTCGGGTAACCTCATGAGTGGCGTAAGCCACGAGTGAGATGTCAGAGGTCAAACTGATCGAGTGCAGATAAATCATTTATTCCATGAGTTTTCCATTGCATATCTCATTTATGCAATAGTATAAGAGTTTTTTGAATGCTTTTTTATTTATGTTTAGTGTAATTTGTGTTTTATTTTTGATAGTTTCCCAGTGTTGCTCCACTTAGCACAGTGGTTGCTAAGCAGTTGCTATGAACACTCCAACCTTACATTATGGTCAGTACACAATAAAAAGGTTTGATACACAATTCTTTTGTTTTGCATTTGGAGGGGGCATTTGTTTGTCAAAAAGGTGAAAAAACTGAACATTTCTGCCATTTTCTGTTGATTATAGAAAATCCAAAAGGAATCTAGAAATTAAACACATCTCATTCTGTAGATATTTATGTGCTGAACAACTTTTGTGCTCAAAGTACCATGTTATTTTTTTATTTTAAAGTTATTTGCATTTGTTTGATGAAAAAGTGCACAAAAATTGAATTTTCTGCAGTTTTTTTTTTGCTATGAAAAAACTAAAAGGTATCTATAAATGAAACACCACCCATTTTGTAGATATTCTATGCTAAATAAACATTGTGCGCACAGTACCATGCTATCATTTTTCATTTTAAAGTTATTTACATTTGTTTGTTGACAAAATGAAAAAAAGGAATTTTGTGCCAATTATAAAAAAATCTAAAAGGTATTAATAAATGAAGCACCACTCATTTTGTAGATATGTTTGTGCTGAACAACTTTCATGCTCACAGTACCATACTGTTATTTCTTGTTTTAAAGTTATTCGCATTTATGTGTGGTTGGTACACTGATGCTACCGCAACAATTTTACATCACCCAACACTACAGTGACTACAGCGCCAGGTAGCTGTAGTGTCGGTGCGGGACCCTGGCACTGCTTTCTGTGGGTGTTGCACCCCCTCCCTGAAACAACTCCAGCTTGGAGTTGATTATTTAAGTAGCGGGGGGTGCAGGAGGCAGAGCACCCCACATGGGGGATTTGGGGGGGCAAAGCCCCCTGAAGAAAACAACGTTTCTTGAGACTCCCTTTATGCCAACCGCAAATGTGGTTGACATAAAGGAGTTGCTATAACGTCGGTCGACAACTAATTTGTCAACTGACTGTCATGGATCCAGTATGGTTAGTACTGCTACTGAGGCTGAATATTCTAAATGACATAAGCACTGTGTAGATAAACGGCTGATGACATAAGCACTGTGTGGATAAATAAGGGATATGTGGGGGGGGTACCTGTGGAATAAGCAATTTAAGTGTATAGTTGTCCATGACCTCAAGTGAGGTATATGAGAGGTCACAGGCAACTGTACAAATAACTTGCTTATCCCACAGGTGCCCCCGCATATTACATTTATGCAACAGGTTTTTGTTTGGTTATGATCGTTTTTGATTCAAATTGAGATGGATTTGGTTTTCTTTTTATTATTTTTTAAAGGTACTCTTTGTTTGGCTGTTGTAATGTTCCGCGGGTTTCCGAGCTGGTATCGGGAGAAAATGTCATGATGCTGCAGTTGATTGGTTTACATGTTCAGGAGTATTTCTGTGAAGATAGCGGAGTCTGTTCCCGAGAGCAGTTCGGAACTGCACTGTGTAATGGGCTGCAAGTTTTTTTGTTTTTTGTTTTTTACTTCCAGCTGTTTCATGTATTAAAAAACAAAAGAAGAAAAGGTATTGTTAGTTCATGGGTGCCTCTGGAAGTGGCAGCAAACAGGACCGAGACTAGCGGCAGGAAGAGTGAGCGGGAGAGCGAGTCAGTGGTGAGCTGCGGTAACTGTTTCAACATTTTAGTAAACAGCCAGAGACTGTCACAGAGCATAGAGAGTCATGCTATGATAAGGCTTGGTATTTTTTGTGAAATGTGTGCGCTAGGGAAGTCCGGGGAGGTGCGTGGACAAGTGATAGTGGAAAGCAGAAGTGGGTGGAAGTAGCACCGGCAGGTAGTTGGGGGACCTATGCCGTAGTCACTGTGTGTATAAATGGGTGATGATGTAATCACTATAGGAATAACTTGAAGTTATTATCATAGTGATTACATCACCCATTTATCCACACAGTGACTCAGATAAATGGAGTTATGTGCTGCTTTTTATCCTGATGCCTGTTGCATAAATGAAATATATCCACACAGTTGCTCAGATAAATGGATTTATTTCACTCTGTTTATCTCCAACCCTTTGCATAAATGCCTGTATCAGCACAGCTGGGGTGATGCTTCCCACAGCAGAATCCCTCAGCCAAGAGGGACTTGTTATGTGGGTTCAAACTGTAAAATGAAAGGCAGCCATTTAAAAGCAGTGCTAAGTGAGCAAGGGCTGCAGAGGATGTCTCTATCTGCGTCAGTACCCTGTGTCCGTTCTTTCCGGTGTACATGTAATCTGTCATGGCACCCCAGAGAGAGACTGTGTGCGAGCTACAGGGACAGTGGTCAAAATAATTTTGTTCTGTATCTCTCCTTTTACAGGTAGATCTCCCATACTGTGGCAGTGCTCTGTGTCTGGCAATGGCCCTGTTGTCCTCCTCCTTGCTGTGTCCCTCCTTGCAAAGGCAGTCTTGGGTCCTGGCACAGCAGAGCCTCCCCCTCTAAACTTCCGACATGGAAGAGAGACACCGAGTTAATCCCAGTATACCTGTGCTGTCGTGCACTATACAGTCCCCTTCTGTCCTGCTGTCATAGAGCTGTCACAGCACACCTCTCTGTCTCTGTGTCCATGTATCGTATCCATCTGTTGCAAGAAAGCTATGTAATGCCCACCCCTACAAAGCCCAAGAAAAGTGAAGCAGTGTGCCCATACACTGTGTTGTGTGCACGGGGGGGGCAGGGGAAATGGAAAGGGAGATCAGCACTGAGAAAGAGAGACGGGAGAGACATAGTAGTGGCATGTCCCTCCACAGTGCTCCCCCCCCCCCCGAGGTACACCCTCGCAGTGCCATTACTGCCTTAGCTGGGAGACAAGTAGTGTTTCTGTGCACCGTCTGGTCCCATTCTGTGCAGAGTGCTGTTCAGCAGCTAAGTGGGAAGAGAGCAACAGGTAGAGTTTTCCGTCTCGTGCCCTTCCAAACATTTGCGCCTGTGCTTGATAGACTGAGAGACTGTGACAGAGAGAGAGAGAGAGAGAGAAAGAGCGGGACACTTCAGTCAGCAGTATCTCCAGTGTCCTATGTCCTCTGTGTGTGTGCTGTGCTATGTCTCTGGTGTGGCTGCTGTTTGTCTGTGAGAGGGTAAGACATTGTTGGGTGTCTGCGGTCCTTCATGGCACATGTCTGTGCACTGTGCCAGGACAGAGACTGGGGGACACAGTGGGAGCAAGGAGCACAGCGAGACTACAGTTAGTATGAACTTTCCAGACAAAGGGAGAGAGAGAGAGAGAGACAGACAGACAGACAGTGGGACACTTCATTCAGCATTGCTCCCGTGTGCTCTGTCGTGTGTGTGTGTGTGTGTGTGTGTGTGTGTGTGTGTGTGTGCGTGCAGTGTCTCCAGTCTAGTTGCTGTTGTCAGTGAGAGGGTAAGACATTTTTGGCTGTCTGTGGTCCCTCACGGCACACGTCTGTGCATTGTCCCTGGACAAAGAATGGGAAACAGAGAACGTGAGTGACACACCAGGGGCGAGGAGAACAGTGAGACTGCACTTAGTATGAGCCTTCCAGTTCAAGTTCCATATCACTGTCTCTTGGGGGGGCATGAAGCACGCATTGCTGACACATTAGGAAGCAGTGGTATGCATAGAAAATGTGACACATCACATCAGTAGTGTATGTGTGACATTTCTATGTGCATAACATGCATCCACCGTGCTTTCCTTCTGTGGTACTATTTTACCAAGTGGCAGGATACAGTCCCTTTTTTCATGTAGCCACAGGACAACTCCCCCTTCTAGTGCCAGTTTCTGTGATTTTTACACAACCCATGTTATAAGCGTAATAACCCACTCCTGGGTATGGGGTTATAGGCATTTAATCCACACCTGGGGTGCATTGTGAGGCATGAGGCTGCAGGCCAAATGTCCTCACAGCACCCCAGGCGTGGATTAAATGCCTATAACCCCATACCCTGTTGTGGGTTATTGCTAACTTAGTGCATATCAAAAGTTATTGCTACGTGTACATAAATACTTAGTTTTCCTTATTTCTCCTGTTCTTTTGTTTTATAAAAACATACGCTACCTTTTGTGCAAATTTTGCAGTGGCAAAGTTAATGCGTACAAGACTATTTTTTAGCAGATAATCACATGCTGTCATAACATCTGGAAATGTTTTTTTTACAGTATCGGTGTGATCCATGTATTTCTCAACTCCTTTAACGTATCACATGAAAGCAAGGGGCAGGATTCACAAAGAAAGCCAAAAGTCCCACAGCTACAG
The DNA here is from genome assembly GCA_016271365.2 of Neoceratodus forsteri. Taxonomy (NCBI): domain Eukaryota; kingdom Metazoa; phylum Chordata; order Ceratodontiformes; family Ceratodontidae; genus Neoceratodus; species Neoceratodus forsteri. The sequence continues at coordinate 946,212,293 of CM028130.1, forward strand.
GGAAAAAAGCCTGCAGCACTGCGGAAACACAGTTGCGTGATATTCATAAAGAAATTTGGAGCAGGTGCGGAATTTCGTAAAATCCCTGCAGCTGCGGAAATTGCACACATGCTGAAAATCCACAACTGTGGATCCGCAGCTCCAGAAATAGCTTAGGAGGCATAGCAACAGGTGAACTTAATTAGCTGGAACAGCAGACTTTAACAGGGCTGCCATAGAATGAAGCTGAAAGCACCCACAAAGAGACCTGCAACCAGTCCCTCAACTGGGACCACTGCAGCACCACAGGTGCCAGCAATACCATGGCACCTCAGTGGCCAACTGTTACTGCAGGTCCCCCCTCCCTGGGGTGTTCCTGTTGCCTGCAGGGGTAGCACTCACTGCAGGCTGGCCAGGCTCTACTGCCTGTGGGGCTCCGTCATGGGCTGCATTGTGTCTGGTGGTTGTTGCCTGTTGCCATATCATGGCAATGTGTGCTTTTGTTGCTGTAACAGCAGCCGCAGTTATACTATCTGGGATGCTATTACCTGTGCCTCACCTCCACCTTAATTGATTCCAATTGCTGGGGCACTACTGCAGTTTGCTGAGGGAGAGTTACACCTCATTCCACTGGGTGTAACATTTTTTCCGCAGCTGCGCAAAAAAACTGGTTTGAATAGCCTCTCAGGGACTGTGCCTTACTTACCTCACACCTTTTTTTTCTCCTCAGCGACTTCCACAGCAGCACTTTTTTTTCCACAGTCCTTAGTGTTATTTTCCGCAGCTGTGGAGGGTTTTGTGAATAGCTCCCAGTGCAAATTCCCCTTTGTTTCCATAGCTACGGCAGTTTTGGGGACTTAGGGAAGGTTTTGCACCTTCAGAAAGCTTTGTGAATCCAGCCTAAGATATGTATTGTTGAGCATTCCCTTTCACAGCCCAAAGGACAGAGATCATTAGAAATTGCATTCCATTAAAAATATGAAGTTATGCCAAAACCAAAGCAATTGAATCTTAGTCTGGCTAGGAATTTCATGTGCTCAGAGTTTTCACAATTTTCAAATATATTTTGGTTTCCCAGTCCATGTTAATTTTTTATAGAATTCAAACTTTCCTTCTTGTAGATTAGTTAATCTGGCCAAATTGGTTTGTCTTGCAGGGTCTAATTCTCTACAAGCTGCCTTCTTTGCATACTCATTTATATTCCTTATAGCAGTAGCATTGTAAATCATTTCTAGACCATACATTTTAAGTTTTTTTCTAAATTAATAAACCATGAATTACCCCTAGACATAAGACTTTCCTGTCAATATGCATAGTTATTTTATTATCTGGGTTTGTCACAATTTGTTTCCAGTATTTTATTATACATATAACAGCTTTTATTGTATTTATTTATTTAACTTTTGTTAACCAGGTAAGTACACTAGACAAGCAATTTGCCTATTTTCAATTACGACCCGGGAGAGTACAGGAAATTACATACTTACACACTTGGGACAACATGGTACATAATTAAGAGCAGGTCACACATCATGAGACTACAAGGTAAGATTACACATCCCATGATTAGGAACAGGTTACACGTCAAGAGACTACAGGTAAGATTACACATCTTGCATCAAGTTTGGGGCAGTATAGAAATACTACATTTTAAGGGCTGGCAGTTTTGTATGGGTGCAAGTGCTAAACATATGTCATGGGGGTATTTGACATCCGCAGGCCGATGCACTTTTAAGATGGCGCCATAGGGAAGAGCGCAGGCTGCCCTGTGAGGGGCAGCACGGACCTGGTTGGGAAGGTATTCCAAAGTTTAGGGGCACATGCTGCGAAGTCCCTTTCACCCATCTTGGTGCTAGTCACAGGTACCTTGAGTGTGGCAGACCCTGAGACCCATGGGTGATAGACGAGGGGGCAGTTTAACAGCAAGCTTGCCACCCCGGAGGTACCGTTGAGGACCTTACCAGAAGCAACCAACGACAAAGTCAATGTACTTTGTAGGTGAGAGCCAGTGTAGCTTGTTGTAGAGCTCACAGTGATGAGTGAGCTGGGGGGGGGCGATAGGGTGAAGCGACAGATATTGTTATAAGCCGTCGACCACCTGGAGAGCTGGGCCTTAGTGGTGCTACCAAACAGCAGGAGCCCATAACATAAAGAGGGTAGAAGCATCCCTCTCACAAGGGCAGCACGTGTGGCTGGTGTGAAGTTGTTTTTTGCCTTGTAGGCTAGACCCAGTTTACAGTTGACTGTTTTACATATCCTCTGAACATGAAGGCCAAGGTCAAGCTGTGGGTCCAGCATTACTCCCAGGTATTTGAAGTTGTCCGTGATAGGGATCGGGACATCTCCCTTGCCGGATACACAGAACGGCACACGAGCGGCCTTAATCTTTGCCCGGGACCCAAAGAGCATGGCCTGGGTTTTTTTTAGGTTAAGGACAAGCTTGTGGTTCGCAGATTCCCGTTTCCATTCTCAAAAATGCTGGATGCATTATTTGCAGTAGTTCCAGAATCAGTCTTATAAACAAATTCTGAATGGGTTCAAGTGAGCCAGTCTGTCCTCTAGAACCCCATATTTCCACTCCATATAATGCAGATGTTGATATTTTCACCATAAAAGTCAATATAATTGCTTTAAATGAATTTCCTGCAAATAATTTACCAAATCTATATACCCCAAGGGTAGCCTGGCGTAACTCCTTTTCCTTATTTTTCACATGTTGATGCCAAATTTTACTGTTATTAGATATTGTAACATCAAGGTAGTTAATAATATTTACTTTGCCGGCCCCGTGGTGCTGAGGGTTGAGGTGCTGGATGCCACACATCGCGCCACGCCCGTGACCCAAGTTCGGGAGCGAGCATGGGTGCTGGAAGTCGGCAGGATGGGAGAGGATTGAGCACCCACAGGCTGCTCTCCTCCCCAGAGGGGAGGGTGGGGGATAGCCTGGTGCACCAGCGGGTACCGGTGGAGATCGGGAACGCTGCAGTGCATGGGCTGCACATTGAACAGCGTGCTGACGCAGGCAGGGTTGCCATGCACTGCAGCGTCAGGTGTGCACACACAAGGGAGGGTCACCAGAACAGGAAAACAACTGGCTCTGTGGGGTAGGCGACGGCACCTGTCCCCCATGCCCTCTGCCGGGTCCACCTCACCTGGCCTTCCAGTTCCTCCATCTAGGCCTTCACCTGCAGCCAGAGACTGACTTGTAAATGAGCCCAACAAGGAGGGCGGCTCCACCCTGGAGGGGTTAAGCCAGGAGTGCTGGCTGCAGGGAGGGGGAAGAGAGGAGGCACAGGTCAAGGGGACCTCAGGCGGGCAGGATACGAGCAAGATGCCTGAGAGAGGCTCTGCAGGGCCATGACCGGAGGGAAATAAAGTCATTAAAAAAATTTAATATTTACTTCCATTCTCATTATTATAGGACCAGGTAATATTCTTTGTCATTTTACCTGAGAATCTCATTACTTTTGTTTTCTTTACATTTAATTAAAGTTTTAGATACAGTATGACATAGTCTTTGAAACATCGTCCAGTATCTTCTGCATACCAGCCACAGTACGTGACATTATTAATGCATCATCTGCATACATAACAACTTCATACGGTGTATCAGATATCTTTGGAAAATCTGCTTTTAGGTTGTTAACACTCTCTATTAATTTATTTATATGAAGATTAAATAAAATGAGGGCAAGTAGAAAACCTTGTTTGACCCTTTTGTAATATGATTATTATTAGTAAGTTTGCCTTTTTGATATCATATTTTTAATACTATATTTTGGTGCAGCAACTGTAAAAGTTTTATGAAATTCAGATCCAACCCATATTTTTCCAAAGTTGACCAGAAGATCGATCTATCAAGATTACTGAAGGCACCCTTTATATCTATGAATGCCATAAAGAGGTTGGACTTTCTTTTGATCCCGTGTTTATGAATCAAATAATCTACTATAAAAATACAATCTGTTGTAGATCTGTTTTTCCTAAATCCAAATCAATGGGGACTTAATATTTCTTTAGTGACTAGCCATAACTGTAATCTATTCAAAAGAATATGTCTGAAAATTGTTTGCAAAATGCATAATAAAAATATTAGTCTATATGATGAAGGATTATTTCTTGGTCCCTTTTTGTACCAGGGTACTATTTCAGCAGTATTCCACAAAGCCGGTAATCTTCCTGCCCCTATAATACAATTATATAGTTTGGATTTCCACCCACCATTTTGCTGTACTCCTGCAAATTTTGGCTGGAATACCGTCAATACCAGGTGACTTATTTTTTTGCTGATTTATTGCAGCAAGAACTTCTTCAGTAATAATAATATCAACTCTATTTTTAGACTTATTATTTGAGGATGATATAACCAATATATTATTACTTGATTTTGCCACCTGTTCAGAATACTGACTCCATGCCAGTAGCGTGATGCAAGCTTTAATATTCATTCTGTAGTTGTTAGACCCGAACCTTATAAGTTTCCAAAAAGTCTGAGTGTCTTTGTCCCATATTGCTGATTGCAACCTGCTCCATAATTTTGTTTTATGTTCCTTTTGTTTTCTGAATAATAATGTACGGTATTCTTTCTTCAGATTAATATACACCTCTTTATATTCTACTATGTCCAGCTTCCATGTCATCCTGGTTATTTTGTTCAGTGTTTTTTTTTTTTTATTCTATAACATTTGGCATCATACCATGGTAATTTTCCTCTGATATCTTTTAGTGTATGGGTTTTCCTTGCATTATGTTTAAGTTGATGCCTGAAAATTACTTTCATATATTCATATAATTCTATAATCTTTTCTTCTTTTTCATTCATAATAAGCAGTTGTTCTCTTAATTGTTTTATTTCATCTCTACCACATACCTTTGAGATTTTTTTCTGGTAATAGAGGATCCCAAGTCATTATCTTACCCCCTCTAACTTCCATGTGTTTGTTAATTTCATTCTAAGAAATACTGCAACTTTTATCTGCACTTGCAACCTGGAGGTTTAATTACACACTCACAGGGCAAAATGTTCACTTGAACACTCTGGAATTACAGTTGGGTAATATTAATTGACGTCTGTAATTATTAGGTCTGTTACTGAATTTCCCCTTTCAGAAATGAAAGTGAAATTCCATGCAGCACCTCCTGGTGTTCTGCCATTAAGTATTCTTAAATTATTATTTGCTAGGAAAGAAAGCAATTTAGTTCCTCTGGCATTGTTTTTTGTTTTTGTCTTTTGAAGATCTCATTGGCACTGCCAAATGTTTATCTGTTCCCCACCCAGAGGACAAATGAAAGGCTTTATTTCTTTTCTCCAGTTCTTGCATTAATGTCTCCTGCCAGGCTGACAGAAGTTATTTGTCTACTATTTAGCTCTTGCAGCAATGTTTTCTAGCTTTTAAAAAACTTTGTTAACATCAAGCTCAAATAGGGGAAGGGGTCATTGGAAGATATCTGGGTGACCAAACTCCCTTTATGTCTTCTCATTTTGTTAAATTTTTTCCCCTTTTATTTCAAATTGAGTATACCCTTCCATAATCTGATGTTCACAATTATCCAACCATGTCCCTTGCATGAGAACAATATCAATTTTAAGGAATTGCAGCCAAGATTTATCAATAATTTTTGCTCTCAGCCCTGAAACGTTCCAGGACAAAAGTGTTATTTCGATGTTTTCATTGATTTGGTCACCTTCAGATGGTCATAAATCCGATAGATACCCAATTGAGGTAGTGAGTCCAACTGTCCTGAACTGTTCTAGTAACAAGACTGAATAGGTCTAAACTATTCACCTCTTCAGTATCCAGTATCACACTATTACTTACTTTTATACCTCTTCTTTTTCTTCCTCTAATGTAACTTCTTCTTCATCAAAACCTTCCAATATCAGTTCCTCCTTGTTTTTTCTTAAGTTGTTTTGTGATCATATCCTGTTGCTGTTGTCCTTGCCTATATTTCCTTTGTTATTGCATTTCTTGTCTTTCTTTTCTGATACATTTGTTTCCACTTCATTGTTGGTCTCAACATTTTGTGATATTGTAACATCCAGCTTAATATCATCATTTCTTAAATGGTGCATTCTATCCAAGCTATGTTGTCTTACTTCTCTTGAATTTAGTAAATTACATTTTTTACCTTTATTGGGGTCAGCTCTTCACCTATACACTGAAATGAGATCTTCCCCAAATGACTTGTCTTTCATAAATGATTTCAAGTAATTACATATCTTAACTCTCAGTTTGTAACAGGTTTCATTTCTATCTTTTGGCACCCCAAAGAGGTATAAGGTTGGTAATAGTTTTTTATGCTTCATTGGCTTTCTTAAACCTACCTTTCCTGAGCTTTTTGTTTGAACACAAAGATTTTTTATTTGCAGATTTTCCTGATTTGAGTGAGATTCTTTATTATTATTTATAATCACTTTCACCTTGTGTAACATTTGCGTAGCTGTATTTTTTTACTTTCTTATTTGTCACCTGTAAATCTTCACCGCTAATATTATTTTCTTTTGATGATATATTATTTTTTCCTATCTTAGTTACTGATTTTTTCATTTTAACCTTTCCTGATTGTTTTATCAGATTCCGAATTTCTTCCCCTTTTCTTTCTGCTATCTCTTCAGTTATTTGTCTTATTGTTTTCTCCTTTGTTTCTTTTTTCCCTTCATTGGTATTTTTATTTTCTGGACAGTCTAACCCTTTTTTCTTTTTTTTTGCAGTTGTTTAACCAGGAGTGGCACATTAAGCTGATAGCGTGTTTACAGGTGCAACCTGGGAGCACAGGGAAGTTAAGTGACTTGCTCAGGGTCACACAGTATGCAAGTGGGGCCTTGGGATTCAAACCCAGGTCTCTAGATTTGCAGCTCAGAGCCTTAGACCACTGCACTATACTGCCCCCATACTATACTGACCCTAAATTCAATGTTTTTAATAAGGTCAGCATTTCAAGATTTTGTTACCTTGGGAATTAATAGCAGCCAGAATTTCCCTCAAATAGAAATTACTTTGTAGCAGCGTAATCTTAAGGTCAAGGATATCTTTGCCCATCTGTATGTTTGTTTGGTTTGCAATATAATCCAGCCCAGCTTCAGAGGTAGATATTATAGTGTCTCTGTGTTGATGCCGCACTGAACCCTCACCCATTTCGACAGTTTCAGACCATAAAAAAGGAATCCCTCTCTGTTCACCTGAGGGTGGGTACAATTTAGCTCTTTGAACATAAGGGGAAATAAACTGATCACAATCTTGCAAAAAATTATTGACAATTTTCCCTTCAAGCTGGTCCATGGGTAAATTAATTTTATTAATGTAATTACTTAAATTATTTATTTTTTCAACATTTTCCTCAAGATTGCAACTCTGACTGTGGTCTAATTTCCCATTCTTGGATCTTATTTTATTGGTTAATTCTAATTGTGGCACTGATCTGCTCGTAAGATTTTCCTGTGACTTCTTTTGAGTAGTTGAGTTTCAGCTCTTTTTACCATGTTCTAAATCTCAGAATATGGATCATCTACTTGTGTACTTATTAACTGTTTTTTAGGAGATGAGGTATTGAAAGGTTTCTGTGACTTCATAGGTTCTATTCTTTTCCATGTACAATGAAGCTTGCCAGGATGAAACCCAATTCTGCAGCATTTTGCAGCGCTCTGAAGCATGCTGCAGCAGAGTTACTGTGGAAAACAACGTAATTTCAATGGCAATTAATCTCTTTTGTCATGCAGGAAACCGTGACATTCATTTCATTCTGGCAGTGTCACAGTTTCCTGCATGACAAAAGGGATTAATTCCCATTGAAATTACATCGTTTACTGCAGTAACTCTGCTGCAGCATACTGCAGAATGCTGTAGAAGTGGGTTTCATCCTGGTGAGCTTCACTGTATATTGTTTATAATCAGTAATTCTCTTGTTTTTTCCTAAAGTCGCTTTCTGAGTCATTTTAGTGTTTCTCAGCTGCTCAGCCTCAGCGAGCGGGGAGAATTTAGTCCCTGTATGGAGTGACTGAAGGTCTTCCTAATCTTATACTGTGCTTAAGACATGCTGGTACATTTTTATTGAAGCAATAGATATGTGCTTGTTTGGGTGGCTTTACTGTTTAGGTGCCGTTGACCTGGCAACTGTACAGAAAGGAAGTTGGGTAGTGTTGTTTATCTGGGAGCCCAGAAACTACCACTTTATACCTATGGGATTGTGCAATATATTTAACATAGTCAGGCATTTCTGTGAGGCAGAGTAGCCTGACTTTAGCCTGCATGTGCATTTTAAAATTATTTTAAAACATTTTTAAACAGTACCTTGTACCTGGAATTGTGAGCGGTCCCATGATTTACAGACCTTATTTCTGGGTCCCAATTGGTTAAAAATAGCACACACAGGTTGGCTCAGTGGTGCTGAGGGTTGAGGCATTGGACGCCACACCTCATGACACACCGGTGACCCATGTTTGGGAACAAGCATTAGGCACCAGGGGTTGGCAGGGGGGAGAGGATTGAGCATCCAGAGGACAGCTTACCTCTCCCAAGGAGGGAGGACTGGCGCTCCCAACGAATGACTTCCCCAGGTGGAGGCTTGAGGGCAGTGCAGGACTGTGGGCACAATGGAAGGGAGGGTGCTGCGGGATTTCCGCGGACACGCGCACACCATGTGCACACATCCTGCATGTGCACCCCAGCAATGGGGAAGGGAACAAAAATGGAGAAAAAACACCCCCAGCTGCAGATGATGACTGACCCTTTGCAGGCACTGCACCCAGTGACTAGGCAGGCTCTGGGTAAGTCCCAGTGAGACCGGGGTGCAGGGCTGGGGGTCAGTTAGAAGGGGCAGTTGAGGGCAGAAGGAGATAAACACCTATATAAAAAAAATAGCACACACAGTGAGTGGGGTGAATTTAGTCCCTGTATTCAGTGACTGAAGGTCTTTGTATTCTTATACCATGCTTAAAACATGCTGGAACATTTTTATTGGAGCAATAGATATTTGCTCATTTGGGTGGCTTTACTGTTGAGGTGCCATTGACCTGGCAACTACACAGAAAGGAAGCTGGGTAGTGTAGTTTATCTGGGAGCCCAGAAACTACTACTTTATACCCACAGGACTGTGCAACATATTTAACATATTCAGGCATTTCTGTAAGGCAGAGTAGCCTGATTTTTAGCCCAGGTGTGCATTTTAAAACAATTTTAAAATGTTTTTAAACAGTACCTTGTACCTGGAATTGTGAGAGGTCATGTGACTTCTGGACTTTACTTCCGGGTCCCGACTGGTAAAAATAGCACACACAGTGACCAGGTGAGAACATGCTGGCAAGTGCTCATGGAAAAGTGCACAGAGATATGCATATTGGCACGTGTCAGGCATGTCCAGTGGGACCGGAGGTAAGGAGAAATACAACTGTGAAGGTTAGACCGACGGCACTACTGATTTCAAGTCAGGGTTTGTTGATTGGTGACAGAGTTATTGACCCAAAATGTTGTAAGGGTATCACTAGTACCAGTAGGAGGGACCAGTATTGGCCTATTCTTTTATTGCAGTATTTCAAACCCTAGCTTTTCAGTATTACTAGGACTGCATATATTCTTCTTCTTGCTAATCTATGTCCTACTCACATGCTAATTGTTTCTATCCTATGTCACTTCCCAACACTAGGGGGTACTGGTATCTACACCACTCGCCTCTAACTTTTTGTTCTATGCTGTTGATCACTGTTGTATTCTAAAAAAAGAGAAAAAAGCTTACTCTTATTTTTTTTCGGCTTTGCTTGGTTCCATGTGATAATGGCGATCACAGAAATGTGATCACCGTTAGGCCAATTGTACATCACTGAAAATCAATTTTGGGGATGTACACTCCCAGCGCACAGCAAAACAGCGCTGGGGACTTGTTTTTTTCTTTTTTTATGCTGGGTGGCTTCACCCACTGCACGCCCCTACTAAAGGATCCTCACCTTCGTGGGGGTGCATGACGGGGGGGTGCAAATGCAGAAAAAAAAAATGGCCAGGCACAACAAAATGAACACACACCCAGAACCGAACCCAGCACCATCACAACCCTAGCCTGCCACTCACCCACCATGCCACTGGGCCAGTTCAGCAGCCCACCACCATACAACACCTCACAAACCCTCCCTCCCTCCCTGTCTGCCCATCACATGGCATGCTCACTCCCCCCACCATGAACGTGTACATATAGTGACATCCTGCCACTGTATTTGTGGACCCCCCACATCCGGTCACCCTCCCTTCCTGGTAGCCCTGTGGACAGGTACTGCAATTGAGTCACCCTTTTTGAAAGCACTCAATCACAGTCGCCCTTGTCATGGGCTACCCTCTGCTCTATATCCAATAAGTACACCATGGCCACAACCATCATGACCCTCTACAGCAACATAGGACTTATGTGCATTGGTTGCTCAATGTATATAATAGTTAGCTGTCAAGTGACAAATGAGGAAGTTACCTGTGAAAAAATGTAAACTGGGCAGACTGGATGGGCCTTGCGGTCCTTATCTGCCGTCAACTTCTATGTTTCTATGTTTAAACATATTGCTGGCATCCAGTTGGAAATCAATACTTTCAACTCAAAACTTGAGGTTATTTAAAAAGGCCAACAGGAAACGGCTCACAGGATATTGGTGTTTGATGCCAGACAATGTAGGCACAAACAGAAGCTTTAGTACTAGTCTTGGCAGTAAGCCTCAGTCATGGCCCTCCCCTTTTGCTAACCTCACACAATTTCATTGGGCATAATGCATGCAAAAAAGGGGCAGCGAGGATGATCTCAATGGGGGGTTACTTGCTGATGATAATTGGGTGTTAGTGGACAATGAACAAAAATTGAAAAGGGGCACCAAGCTATGGAATTTGACTTGACAATGAGTAACCGCTACCTACCACTGCAATGTAGCACCGATGAGAATAACAGCTCCACTCTTTCAGTTTGTACTCCAGTTACCAATGAGGGTTCTACTATAGATAATCCCCATCTAATTATTCAGGGGAATGAATCATCTACTGTTTAACTAGTACTAAATATCCTAGCTAAGAGCACCATGTCGACCACTATAACCCTTCCACTGGAAAATGGGAACTTCCCCTCTTGTCACATAATCAAATGACATTTGCCCAAGTCTCCTTGCCCAGTCACCTGAACCTGCTGATTACCAGCCTGTAACCATACTTGCAAGCAAAATGTCCCTTACAACCCAGCCGTCGCTGCCAACTCCTTTGGAATCAGGGAACCCATGTCTTATGTTGCCATGTGCTATGGAAAGAACCTCTTGTACAAACCCTCCAAAACAGATATATGTATTAGGAGACTCGATAGTGAAATACATTAACAAAATTGTTTGTAGGAAAGATAAGGCTAACCGTACATGTATTACATTCAGGGATGCACAAATATCAAACATAGCAGGAATAGTGGATAACGTACTTAGCAATGCCGGTCCGAACCCCCTTGTGGTTGCCACGTAGGCATCAATGATATAAACAAGCATAGCATGGATGAGAGTAAGAAAGATTTTATACAGTTCAATAATAAATTAAAGGATAAAGGGAGTACTTTTTGGTTTTCTGAAATTCTACCCATTCTGAGGGATGGCCACTCTAAAAATAACAACATAAAACAAATCATTGGGTGGCTTCGTAAATGGACACTGAAAAATGGCTACACTTGCTACCCATTAGGAAACCTTTAATAATAACAACAGCCTTTTCAGCTGGGATGAACTGCATCTTAGCAGAAGGGATAGTAAGGCATTGGGCAAAAAAACTGAAACCTTCATCCATAATAATTTAAACTGAACATGATGGGGGACAGGGGCAAAACCAAATCCATATATACCACTGTCAATCACTCACCTAAACCCACTGACCTATGCACAGTTATGCTAACTAATACACATACTTTAAATATGGTAAAGAAAGACAAACTTGAGACAATCATGCTAAGAGACAGCCTACATGTGGTTGCAGTAACTGAAACATGATGGGATGATAGTAACAAATGGAGTAAGGAAATAAGGGGTCACAACCTATTTTCTAACAACAGAAACAACAAAGGAGGGGGTGGGGACTGTATATATGTAAATAATAATATCACGTGCCATCAAATATTTCTCTCACCTGAATCAGGTTGTTGTGTAGAAAGCATTTGGATTCAAATCCAGTTTAAAAATAGGTCAAAGACCCTTTTTGGCAATTTTTATAAATCACCTAACTCGGATATTGAATATAACAACGCACTTATAAGAGAAATCATTTGTGCCACAGAAACAGGGAATACCATATTCGGAGGTGACTTTAATTTCCCAGGCATTAATTGGGACAATCTAACTGGGTCAATGAAAGAGGAAAATATTTTCTGGAACCTCTTAGCCAACAAGGGCCTTCACCAAAGGGTAACTTCCCCAACTAGCTAACATTCTGGATCTCATCTTGACTAATATTGAAGATAATCTTTCTGACATAAATATTCTATGTCACCTTGTGGGTAGTGACCACAGCACTATACAGTGCTGCTTAACATGTAGATACAAATCATTTGCCACCCATTTTATTAGTGATTTCAGTAAAGCCAACTTTAAAAGAATGAGTCAAGCTATTAATTCCATCAAGTGGGAGCATGTGACTTCCAACCTTTCTGTCGAAGAAATTTGGACTTTCCTAAAAAACACCATTGTTGAACTCGAAAACTCATTTGTACAAAAAAAAATGAAATTCAACAAAGGGGGCAGGGTGCCAGAATGACTCACCTGAGCAATCAAACAACAAATATCCAGAAAGGAAAAATCCTTTAAAAAACTTAAAAGAGGCAATTGCCCCATAGCAAGAGGCCATTACAGGTCCTAACTAAAAAATTAACATTCGTGATCAGAAAAGAAAAAAAAACATGGAATTTAAAATTGCCCCCACCAAGGGAAATAATAAGGCTTTTTTTTCCATATGTTAACAGTTTCAAAAATGAACCTAAATGTGCTGGCCGTATTACTGAGACTGGATTAACAGTTGAGGATTGCACAGTAACTGTGAATATTTTCAGTGACTTCTTTTGTTCAGTGTTCAATCCAGGGGATCTACCCAGTGAACAAATAGAGGTCCCCAAAATTAATACTATTCACTTTTTCAGGGGGGAAACTGAGAACTCTATTAAAAAACTAAAGATAAACACCTCTCCCGGTCCAGACAACATCCACTCCAGGTTACTGATAGAAATGTAACCTGCACCATCAGTCCCTCTGTCAATTCTTTTCAACAGGTTATTAGCATCAGACAAGGTACCATCTGACTGGGGAAAGGCTATTGTCACTCCTGTTCACAAGTAGGGGAGCAAGGGGTGAGTTAATAGCTACAGGCCTATCAACCTAATATCCCTCTGTTGCAAAACAATGGAAAGACTGATAAGAGACAAAACTGAGTTTGAGGCAAAGTCCAAGGAGATAACTGACCAATTCCAAAATGGTTTTAACATAGGCCACTCATATACAACAAATCTGGTCACTTTTTACAACAATGTTAGCAATAGTCTGGACAATAACATACCAGTAAACATAATCATGCTAGACTTTTCCAAGGCATTTGACATAGTCCTCCACTCTAAACTTATTTCTAAATTAACACGGATGGACTTCAACTTGTACCTAGTCAGGTGGATTAATAACTGGTTACAAAACAGATCACAATGTGCAGGGGAATGGTTATATTTCTAACTGTGCTAAGGTTAGAAGTGGGGTGCAGCAGGGATCAGTTCTTGGACCAACTCTCTTCAACCTATACATCTCAGATATTAATAACAACATTATGAACTCCCTGTCCAAGTTCACAGATGACACAAAACTGGGAGGTGAGGTGTACACTCATCCAAAGTACACGACAATGTACCCATCCCAGCAGCCTGGTCCATACTTGAGCAATTTGAGAGGCTGGTGGGACTCAAATTAAATAAAACAAAAACTAAAATACTAACATTATAATTTTTCCCCATCAGATGAGCTGAAGGGGGCCTTTCCCCTTCAATGGAACAGATTATCTATTAAATATCTTGGAATATACATCCCTAGAGATCTGCAAAATTTGAAATTATTTAATTACGAGTCCATGACCCAGACATTGCAATTGGATTTAAAGAGATGGGGGAATTTGTGGCTCACCTTCTTTCAAAAAATCAAAACAATACAAATGAACCTTCTTCCCCATCTGCTTTACTTATTCTAGAATATCCCATATTTTCTGTCATGGTTTTATTTTAAATCATGGAACACAATGATTTCCAACTTTGTTTGGCAGGCCAACAACTGTGAATTAGTCTCACCAGTCTTCAGTTATCTATGGCCCAAGGGGGAGGGCAAACCTAATACACTTGGAATGGTATGCAATGGTGGCCTTTCTCAAGATTGCTTTTCAGTGGTTAATGGAATATTTTTGGTCACCCTGGAAAGACACAGAATTTTCACTTAATGCTCTTTATTATATAGGCCGAGTGTTATTTGCCTCAGAGGAGAACACCCCCCCAACCCCGGAACGTCACAGATATATCTTCCTGAATATTGAAAATCTGGATTAAAATTCAAAAGAACATAAAATTCTGGGATATTTTTTATTTCATGAGCCTACTAAGTGCAGACACACACTTTTTACCAAATCAAATGGCATTACTTTCAAACAATGGTGCCGAATTGGATTATACTTTGTATATCAGTCCCTGAATAGGGAGGGGGTGGTTTCTTTTGAGATACTGCAGAGATCCTATGGACTATCGCTATGTCCAAGTGAAAAGATATATACAGCAACAACCAGAAAGAAACACCAAAATACCAACCCAGAAACCTTTATTTTTAGAATTATTAATCCAGCATAGTGACGGACATTTGGGCACCCACCTGATAGGTCAATTGTATAGAATACTAAGGGATACATTGGGGGATAATACTAACTGAATTCTTGAAAGTTGGAACAGTGACCTGGGCCTTCAGGTTTCTTTTGAGGAATGGTCAGGATCAGCCCTCCCTGCTGTAAAAATCACTACCTTAGTTCCATGGCGTGAATTTGCATGGAAAAGCAGAAATAGATTTTTTAAGGCCCCGACCATTCTCATAAAATATCTACCAGCACAATATGGGCATTGCTGGTGGGGCTGGTGATGTAGATTGTCTGACTTGTCACATGTATTCTAGACATGTCCCCTTTTAACCTTATTTTGGGGTTCTGTTCCGAGTGCCATTAATGACTGCTTGGGAGAAAATGTAGAGCTGACAGATGAGATAGTTTTATTAATGATTATGCCCCAGCATTCCCCTTCATGGCATAAAGTGCTGCTGCCAGTTCTTTTACTGGCAGCAAAGAAGGCCATTACAAAGCGTTGGATGAAGTCAGCTATTCCCACAGTTGTGGAGTGTAGAGCAATTGTACTTTCCATCTGCTACATAGAGAAACTGTCAGCAGAGATATCAGAGTTCCATCCTGTACTACTAGATGGCAGCTGTGGGTGTGGTACATGGTTCAAATCGATACCACATTCATACCATAATATAATGGAGAGGGCTGATGGAGAAGGGACCACTTCAGAAATGATAACGAGGCACACAAGGGGAGGAATGATTACAATCTAAGATTATATTAATAATGATATGTAATTTAATGCCTACTGTGGAAATGTATATAAATATTATATACAGGAAATTGATAGATAGAATATTTCTAGCTAATTATTATGTAGAAAAGTTGTCACAACTCAATCAACTGCTAATCACAATGTAACCTTTTAAGTCAATGCTTGGAAATATGAGTAATGTCTCTCAATAAAAAAAGAAATAAAAAAAAAAGAAGTACATGGCCAGCCCGGTGGTCTGAGGGTTGAGTCGTTGGACACCACACCTCATGCCACGCTGGTGACCCAGGTTCGGACGCGAGCCTGGGTTGTCAGGGGTGGATAGGATTGAGCATCCAGAGGACTGCTCTCCTATCCTGGGGAGGGCTGTGGTCTTTCACTGCTCTGCAGTGGCCCCTGGGGTTGCCCGTAAGCACTGCTAGAGCTGGTGTAGTGGTGAGAGGAGTGCAGTGGACATCAGCACATCAGTGCTAGACATCTTTACACGTCTGCACTCCTGGGGCTAACACTGGAGGAAAAAATGGCAGCACTGTCTGTGGCAGCTTGATGGCCGCACTTCCTGAGCCTGGCAGGGCTCGTGGGGTGCAGACATTGGGCTGGTATTGGATCCTGGCCTGGCGCAGGGACCAAGGGGAGGGTCCCTCTCATGGGTACAGCTGTATATGCCAGCTGGCCCAGAGGACGTGCTCCCGTGGTCATTGGGGGAAGTGCGCAGTGGCTGGAAACTTGCAGGTCAGTGGCTGCAGAAGAGAGAAAATAGAAATAAGATAAAAAAAGAGAAGTACATGACAACAGTCTATGATTTCAAGACCAGTGAAACATGAACCATGGTAAATAAGATGAAACTAAACAATGAAAAGTGTGTGGTTCTCAACTTTGGCAAAAAGCATCCATCACTAACATATTCTATCAACAATAAGGTTCTTAAGTCTCCTGATCATGAACAAGACCTAGGGGTCAACGCCAGACTTATGGCCTCAAATCACTGTACCAAGGTCACCCACACTGCTAATGGTATCCTGAACCATGTCAAACGCTGTTTTGTTAGCAGAAATTTGCAATGTATCATTCCACTATACAGGACCCTTATCCGTCCACATTTGGACTACAGTTCCCCCTTTTGGAATCCTTATTTAAAACAGAATATCAACTTAGTTGAAAAGGTGCAACGCAGAACTACAAAACTTATTCCTAATTTAAAAAAACCTGAGTTATCCAGACAGACTTCGCTCCACTGGGCTAGCAAGTCTGGAAAACAGGAGAAAGCGGGGTGACCTATTACAATTGTATAAGATTTTGCAGAGTCCAATTTAACTAGACAATGTAGTTTCCCATTTAGTAATCATACCCTCAACTTAAGAAGCCATAATAAACAACTGTTAATTACTGCTGTGAATACTTGCAGGAGGGACAACTACTTTATCATTAGGGTAGCAAAGGCCTGGAATAAGTTGCCTCAACATGTTGTTGAGGCTGCAGATTGAGAGTTTTGTTAAGAGAATACATCAAAGGTTGGGAATGTCATTCAGAGCAAGATCATACTTAATTCTGTAATCCTGTAAACTATTAACCTATAGCTTTTTGCTTAGCACTTTTGACTATGGCCTAATGATGTACTTAGGTGCTAGTGAAAGAGTACTACATACATTACAGGTCACTTACTACAGTATATTATGATTTATGACAGGTCTTCCCTTAAGAACACATCTTTGCAGTTTACTGAAAGAAGATAACTGTCCCTCCTTAATGGATAGGATAAACCTTAAGATGGCTACCTTTGTTTTTAAAGGTCTTAATGTCTTTTTCCCTTCAACTATTCAATCTTTTTTCATTAGATCTCAGAGTACTGAATTTACAAGGTCACAGACTTCAGGTTTTCTAAAGGTTCCTCTCTGTAAGAAAACTATAGGTCAAAGATCAGTTGTATACAGGGCAATCATCCTTTTTAACAAGATTCCAAGTGCCATTATTAACTGTAAAATTGTTAGGTCATTTAAGCATCAGCTTACCCCGTGATTAGATTCTCTTTTCAGAGTGCATCTGTTTTCAAAGGTAATTGATTGTTCTGTGTTTTTGTATGTATTTATAATATGGTTATGTCTATATGTTGTACATTTGTTATTAAGTGTCTTCTATAACAAAATGTTTTATGTGCAAAATTGTCACTTGTGAAAACGGGCTTTTAGCTCATCTTGCTTACAAGAATAAAAAATGAAAATGAAATGAAATTTCAATATGTTTAAAGCAAGACTAGACAAATTCCTCAGTTGGACTATTGCTATGGACTTATCTACCCACCAAGGTGTGGGCGACATTTCAGATGGGCATACACCTACTTATGTCTGAATCAAACTGAGTAGTTGTTTCCAACTGAGAAAGATTACTTAACCAGCATCTACAGGGCAACAAGGAGATTAAAAAAGGAGTATAAAAGTGGCTAGCTCGATTTGATAAATACTGCTATTGAATTACTTTTGTTTAAGTACTGGTTTAGGTCATGGTGAGCCCTAAATAGGAAAGTAATCTAAAAGACAAAGAACCACAGCACAAAAGCACTGAGACAAGTGTTACCCAGAAAGGGCACTGGCAGTAACACCAGCTTTGAAAGAAATATAAAATTACATATAGCCCCATAATGCAAAGCGTCATGGGAAGTGCATACAAAACACAATGAATGAATTTAGACTGGTTCTGCTTTAAAAACAGCGTATGGTGCCAAATGGCCTCTCACATGCTCTGCAAAGGCTGAAAACAGAAGACAGGTAGGGGAATTTTATTGAAAAAAAAATCATAACAAAATTACAAATTTTCACACAGAAAAAATGAAACATTACATCAACAATTAATCAGCTCCAATAATCACACACACACACACAAAATAGAAAAAATACCCCCCCAAAGAAAAGAGAAAAAATAGTTACATAACTTATGCATAGTCAGAAAATTAAGCACTCAGGATAAAACCTTAGCTGTGTAACCCATTGTATGTATTTCCACAGGTATTCTGCTTTCCCACTTTCTAGAGTCTTATAATCTTGGAATTTAACTTGTTCTACAATAGACTCCAATCTATTTGTAGTACAATAGTCAAATCTGAAGATTCTAAATGCTGTAACAGATGCTGACATCTGACCTTCCAAAGATAAAACTTAATATGAGCAAATATAACATCTAGAGTGCTTGGGTGATATATCTGGAGTCTGCCTGAATAAATCCCTAATATTAAAATATTGTAACTAAAAAAGGCCATTGCCATCTCTGGGCTAAAAACCTCAAAAAATGTGTTGTAAACAGGCAATCAATAAAAAAAATGTTCTTGTGTTTCTTCTACCTTTATGCATTCTGCCCTGAAGCAATATCTTTCGTCAACGGTCTATGTTTTAGATTCCCTTTTACCCCTAACTTGCCATAGCAGCTCAACCATACAATATCCCATAATTTAGCCAGGATTCTTTTATCATTCATTAGTAAAAGGGGAGTCTGCATTTTTGTATGGGGGCACACAGGTAAATCTGCTTTGGTTGCAGAATTTCTTTCTAAAACCCAAACATATAATTATTTCCTATTTAAACTAAGAATATTTGTTTTGCTCACATTCCATTACCTGATTTTCCTTATTGCAGATTCAGTAAACTCAGGGATTTGCAAATAATTTGTTATTTTAGGTGGTATTGTTGTCCATTTATCCACTAAAGATCCCAATAACTGTTTTGTCCACAGTTGCCATGGCTGTGTTACTTGTCCCCACCCTTTCTTGATTATGAACTGGATAAAAAATGACTGGTAAAACACTATGGGATTTATCATATTTAAGCCACTCTTTTTTCTGATAAATATGTAAACTCCCTCTTTATAGCGTTCAGCCTACTACCCCATATAATTTGGAATACAGTGCTGTAGAGTATAGTGTCTAGCTTAGCAGGACAAGGGTAGATGTGACAGACATAAGTAAAAATGGGCAATAAGAATGTATTTTTATCATGGCTATTCTTTTTGGAGAATTTCCATGACTTTCATATTTGTACAGTACTTTCCATTCATTGACTGTCAGTTTTTCTTCCCAATCCAGTTGTCCTTGGTCTCTCTGCCCAAAAAGTAAACCCATTATTTTAATTGGAGCATTGTAGAGGGCTATCTGTACAATTTCAGTGATGTTAGCACCATTTTTAAGGCTGTGTGGGCAGAGCTCCACAGACATTATGCCATCAATCATGATTTTCTTTTTCTGTTTTTCCACCACCACAGCCCAGCACTATCACCTATCTGCCCTGGCCACCTCTTTCTGCCAAAGACCCCTCATGGAGCCCTGGCTTACCCCCCCATGGGGGGACACAATGTGGGGCTCCCCCTTAACCCCCTCCCCAGGGGAATCAAGTCTTCGTTGGGATCCCGGCAGTACTGCAGCTGCAGGCAGGAGAGGATCCACTATCGGGCCCTCACATAGGTATCACACTGGGAGAGGCATTTTTCTGTGTATGCCCTCCCAGAGCATGACATGCCATGATGCCACGGCTTAGGCCGGCATCCATCACACTCTCACCACTGGTGTGGGCATTGGGGCTACAATACCTCCAACTGTCACCAGAGGTCAGGCCACCCCTGAGCCAATGTGCCACCCTTCCCCGGAGGAGCTGAGCGGTCCATCGGATGCTCAGACATCCTCCCCCCAGCCAACCCTCTGACACTGCTCGCAACCTGGGTCGCCAGTGGCACAAGTGGAAATCCAACCACTGCACCGATGGGCCAGCCACCAATCATGATATCTTAAGAGCACTGTGGTAGCACGTGACCAGACCTCTGTCCACTGTGCTTCCACAGTGCTCTGGTACAAATTTAAGTGGTGCTGTTTAAGTGTCCTTCCCTCCGCTGGCTGCATAAACACACCCCCTTCCCAGTGCACTACGTTTCCTTTTTGAAACTGTGGAAGTGACGTCCACCATGCACAACATGGCAGCACCATCGCATGGCTGGCTTTGGAGCAAACTGCACATGCATGATACTCTCACATATGCAGTTCCCTCATCACTGCACTCCTACTTATGGCTGTCTCCAGTGTGACAAGAGCTCCACATATTCTTTTCAATGCTCTCGGGAGCTCTCACCACTATGAGCAGCTGCATCGGCTCTGACCAGAATTTGTTATTTAAAACTGTTGCTTGGCTTTTTTCCATGTTAATTTCAGCTTCTGAAATTTTTGAAAAAATCCCTAAAAATATTCATAATTGTTATACCCGAGTTCTAGTCCTGAACAAAAAGACAAACATCATCCACATAAGTGGCTATTTTTTGTGCTGGTATGCTAAAGTGTGGGGTGATACCTATTATATCTTTTTCCCACAGAATGAGAAACATACAAACATAAACTTTGATGGCAGATAAGGACCACTAGGCCCACCCATTCTGCCCATTTCCCTACCTATCGGATAAGCTGCAGCTCCTAGTTAACCAACAGCCTACTTCTTCCTAACCCCCACCAGAATTGCTTTAGGTCTGGCCCATGTATTCTTGAATTCCCCCACCATTTTTGACCCCACAACCTCCTCAGTAAGGCCACTGCATGCATCCACCACCCCCTCTGTGAAAAAATACTTCCTTGCATTGCCCCTGAGCTGCCCCCCATCTTCAAATAGTGTCCCCTTGTTCTTGCACATCTCTTTTCTGAAAGATGCTACCCTCTTGGATGTTGTTGATTCCCTTGAGGTACTTGAACATTTCTATCATGTCCCCCCTCTCCCTTCTTTCCTCATGGGTATACATATTAAGCTCCTTTAGTCTCTCTTCGTATGGTTTCTGCTGCAGACCCTGCACCATTTTAGTTGCCCTCCTCTGGACTGCCTCCATCCTGTCTATGTCCTTGCAGAGATGGAGTCTCCAGAACTGCACGCAGTACTCCAGATGGGGTCTTACTCCACTATCTTTACAGAGAGATAACAACTTCCTGCTTTCTACTGATGTTGCCTCTCCCTATACATCCCAGTATCCCTCCAGCCATCCTTACTGCCTTCTCACATTGCTTACTTACCTTTAGGTCAACTGATATGACAACCCCCAGGTCCTGTTCCATTTTTGTTGTTGTTAGTAACCCCCACTGTGTACCCTTCGCTTGTCTGATAACTGGGTTAAAAATAAATGTGTAAAGTAAGGGACTTAAAGGGCATCCGTGCCGAACACCCCTTTGCAATGGAATTTCGATGCCCAACTGCCCATTAACAGTAGGTATAAGAGAAACATTATTATATAAGATTTTAACCCATGAGATGTATTTTGTAGGACTGCTGTAGATATGACGAGCCTGAAACAAAAATTTATGTGAGACTTTATCGAAGACTTTGGCTTGATCTAGCATCAATATGTACCCTTCTAATTTCCCTTGTTTACTAAATTCTAAAACATCCCTAAGGAAAATAAGGTTTTGAGTAATGTTTCTATCTGGAATGGAGCAAGTTTGAACAGGGTGGATCAAACTGTCTGCAACTTTTTGTAGTCGTCTACACAGAATGGATGATGAATGATTATAATCCGAGTTTAACAGGCTCATCGGTCTCCAATTACCAAGATGCTGTTTCTCCCATTTCTAAAATAAAAAAATAACTACAGCTTTAGCAAATTCAGGAAAACTTTGTTGGTCTAACAACATTTCATTAAATATCTCCACCAGAAACCCTCCTAACTCTTGAGCGAATGTTTTATAGAATTCATTGGTAAGGCCAATAAGTCCCAAAGAAATTCTGGATTTTAGTTGGGCCAGAGCTACAGACACTTCTTCTAGAGTGATTGATACTTCTAACATGTTTCGATTTTCTGTATTGGCAACTATATGGAAAATGTTATAAGATCAATAAGTGAATAAGACTAGTCATAACTA
The DNA here is from genome assembly GCA_016271365.2 of Neoceratodus forsteri. Lineage (NCBI taxonomy): Eukaryota > Metazoa > Chordata > Ceratodontiformes > Ceratodontidae > Neoceratodus > Neoceratodus forsteri. Next base: position 946,234,734 of record CM028130.1, read on the forward strand.
TTACCAAAGGTACCTACTGAATTATGCACTATGTCCAACATTTCTATAGCAGTAGTTTTTAAGTGCCAATTTCCATCAATTAAGCCTTCAATATTTTTTGAGTCCAATTTCTGTTTGCAGACCCGAAAGGGATCAGAGAAAGGTTGCTTCTCTAGTCCAAACTTCATTTCAGCTTCCAAAGTATTCGCATGGTCATACTGAAACTGAAACATTTTATTTTTGGCAAGGTCAATCTGCGTTTTATGGTGTATTCTTTCAGAAGGAGGTAATGACATAAGTTTACAGAACCGATGTCTATAGTCTAAACATTATAAATACTCCTGATTAGCTTTGAATATACCATAGAGAGTTAAAAATATGTAATATTTATTTATTTTTTATTTATTTATTTAAAGAATCAGAATTACAATCCTTTGAGTCAGAGACTCATTTACAAAGGCTCCAGGTTATGGTGAACAATACAAATAGAGACAAAACGAACACGGTACATTCAATAAGTCAGTGATACATTCAAACAGGTGAAATACATTAAGCATCAAGTCAGTGTTTTCATTCAAACAGGAGAAATACATTAGGCATCAAGATTGTTGGAAGTCCTGGCAGTGTTCAAGCAACTGCGAGGGTCGAGGTAGTTGAGGAGGTCTAGGCAAGACAGAGATCCTTTGTCAATAGGTAAGTGGAAGGGGGGGAGGGTTAACCGGGGCAGTTACATTTATTTTATTTATTGAAATGTTTCACCAGGAAAGGCACACTGAGTAACAAGATGCTCATCTCACAGTGTGTCCGGGGGTACAGAGGAGAGCAGTGCGTACATGATACATAGGATTGAGTTACACATTGGAGTCATGAATTGAGAGCATCATTACTTACATTACTTACATACATCCATTACTTACATTAGTTACATTGAATTGAATAGAGTTACTATTTCACAATGTTACATGAGCGGGAGGCGAGAAGATGGGCATGAAGGAGGGACTTGAAACGTCCGAGTTTGGGTTCAAGGGTGATAGGACTGAGTAGGGAGTTGAGCCAAGGGGGGGGCTCTATATATGAAGAAGCACTGGCCCAGAGAGGTTCTAAGATGTGGGACTAGTAGATTGGCTTTTGAGGAACTGCAGGTGGTGATAGTTTTGGGTGCATGCTGGAGGAGGTGGGAGAGACCTGGAGGGGCCATTCCAGTGGTGATTTTTCTGGCAAGTAGGCACATCTGGTACATTAGCCATTCATTGAAGGTTAGCCAGGGAACCAGGCTGTAGAGTGTGCAGGTGTATGTTAGTCTAGGGGAGCCTGTGGCTAGTCGACACACCTTATTCAAAGAGACTTTGATTCTATGAAGGGCCGTGCTGTCAGCTGCTCTGTAGACCCCAATCCCATAGTCAATAAGGGACAGTGCCGAGGAAGAGATGGCGAGTTGGAGGGCTTCGGGGGGGAGGCAGTTCCTATGGTGGCAGAGTATGCTGATACATGAGTTGACAGCTGTACCGAGTAAGTGAGTGTGATCATGGAAAGTGAGGGCAGAGTTGAAGCCTCTTTACTGCCTTTCCACCAAGTCCATTTATCATCATACATACAAAGTACAGATTCCCTGTCCTGTAGTAATCTAATTATGCCTTTTTTTATGTCTTCGCTGTCCAAAATGGAAGAATTTAATTTCCACCTTTTGGACAGTGAAGGAAATTTAGGAGGAACATTTTTGAGACTATACTGACAAGCAAGCAAAGAATGATCCAAAAATTTGCATGATGTCATTACTGTATAACGGTACTTGGTGTTAAATATTTAGAACCAAAAACACAATCAATTCTGGTAACATAGGTGCTTCTATGATATGTATGTCCTGTGTCCCTGTGTAGCTGTCTATAAGTATCCTTTAAATTTGCAGTTGTGAGTGCATTTTTCAAAACGCTGAAATCACAGTAGACTTTTTTTGAATGTGTCTCTGATTTTCACATCTAAACTGCTGTTAAAATCTCCACCCCACATAATGTGGCAAGAGGTGAATAACTAAGGTTTTATTTTTTTGATTAGTTCTATCCGTGACGTTTTTGTTTGGGGAGCATAGGTACTTATTAGTCTCAAAGAAAACTCTTGGTAAACACAATCAAGTAATAAAGCCCTATCAGGAACTATGTCCACCAACCTCTGTACTGTGAGGTTCATACCTTTGAACAATATCCCTATGCCATCAGCTACATCCTGCCATAACCAAAAGGAGGGTCCCCATATCCACCCTTTTTTGCCTGAGAAATGTCCCAAAGGGAATTAAACCTAGTTTCTTGTTGCAGAATGATGTTAATGGGAGACTGCCTGAAGTGTGACAAAATGGAAACCCTTTCTTTGTAAGTCTTCATACTACATACATTCAGGGAGGCAAGATGTAGGGAAGCCATAAGTTATTTAGGGAGTCAGGGAATCATACCTGATCTTTCAGTTTTCTCTTTCTTCCTTTTTTCTTTTTTGACACCAGAAGGCCAAGTTCATGGTCTTCTTCTACCTCAGTTTCTGAGACAACATCTTATTTAGAAGAAATATCAGAGTCTGGCTCTGAATCCCCACCATCTTTGAGGTCCTGGAGCACCTGACAGGGATGTTGAAGAGAAATGACTTGTGTAGCCTGTTTACTAGTAGCCCTAGTAAGTCGTCTGGAAGTGGGAATTTGAAACTCTTTGGGAGGGGCCATAACTCTTTGAGCCTTGTTATGTGCTGTTTCATCTGTCAATGCCTCCTATACCATGGCAATAACATTCTCTGAAATCCCTGCTTGGGGGGGAGAGGCGGTGAGGAGGGGGTCTCCTGGGAAGGAGGTTCTTCCAGCCTGGCATTTTCTGTGCATGGTGCTAACTCTGAGGCTACTCTGCTATCAGTGGCCTCTTCCTGATTTGCACCAGTAGAAGGGGGGGGGGTCTCTGTACCCTATGTATTTTCCTTATTCCTTTCTTGAGCCTGATTAACAATGTTCTACTGATTAGTGTTCCTATTCTGACCAGCCCAGGGATATTGGTGATAAGTGTGTCCTGTTTTGTCACAGAGATTACACTTGTAGATATTGCAGCAGACCATACTAATGTGCCCAAAGTCTCCGCAAAGTGTGCATCTCAGTCGGTCACAGGCACTACTCGAGTGGGTCCTACTGCCACACTTGTAGCAGACCTTCGGTTGACTAGGGTAAAAAACACACCCCTCTGTCCCTACCTAGGAAAAAAGCTATTTGGGATGTGCTGAACCTCATCGTCCCTATGCAGAAGCTTTACTCTGAACCTCCACCCACCCATCCAAATGCCTTCTGAATCTATTATGGCTTCCAGGGGACCAAGCCCTGTACATTTTTTCTCCAGCCAAAATTGCATATCATGCACATTGACCTATTTCATTCCTAAACATAACTGTTACAGATTTAAAAAGAGGCTTTTTAAGCAGAATTACCAAGAGGGGTATCCAAAACGGAGAAGATTTTAAGTTCTCATATCTATTCCAGAATTGTTTAAGGTTAGCAAAAGTTTTAAAACTAATGTCAAATATATCCTCCCCAGAAACATGAATTAATGCATATACATCAGTTGCCAAGAAGTTCATTGACATTTTTAACAGTGTTCGTGCTACATATACCATATCTGGGCATTCCTGAAGTCCCCCTCTGTATCTCAGTGTGACAGTGTTCTTCCTTGGTGCCTGCTTGAGCTTATTTCTAAATAAGTTGGAAAATGTAGGCCTTTGATGATTTGACTGATGTCTATGATCCTGAGACATGGACGGAGAACTGTTGTCAGAGTCAGAGCCTGAGAGTTCTGACCGTTCCCTGTCTTGATCATGCAGAGTGTCAGTTGTGGATAGAAAGTGTTCTTTGCAAAGAAATTTCACTTCCTGTACCTGAGTAGAGAGTTGCTTAGGTAAAGCACCAAACTGTTTGCTAGTAGGAGCTTCAAAATCTTGAATTGACTTGGGGGGGGGCCCTTTGTAACATTGCTATTCTGTGAAAAATGTTCCCAATTTGGATCTGGGACCCATTTACCTTCAGCAGTTTTCATCCATCCCACATTCAACATTGCACTGTCAGACCATCAGTCTTGTGAATCCCTTGTATCTTCTGGTTCAGAAATGCCAAATGTTGACTGGAAAACTTGTTTAACCAGCTGCGGTTTGTTTATGCGACCTTTCCCTTCCAGTCATGAGTGGTCAGAAACTGCTGAGTCACTGCCAGCTGTCTGGAAAATTGGAACAGTTGAGGGCTGTGATGCCTCTTCCTGAAAAGGATTCTGTGGTAAGAACTTGATATTTGTTTTCTGCTGTGTAACATTACCAGGGTTCTCAGTGTTATTCCCCGTATCCCTGGCACTCAGAACCAAGGGTGTAAGCAGACATACTCACTGTACACATTTGTGTACAATTTTTTTGTTCCTGTCCCAAACCATATGCCTTTTTCTTACCACTGTCATTCTTATCTGGAGTATTTGCATTAGCATTGACTACTGAGTAGTTTCCATACCTGTTTAAACGTCTATCGTTCAGGACATAGATACGTGTGCAACCTATTTAAAGATTAGAAAGGGCAGCAGTCTCTTTTGTTTTGTATTGGGGGGCAGCAGCTGTAAAGAGTGTGTACATTTTTGCAAAAAAAAGGGGGCGGCAGTTGGATGGACTGTGTACAAAATGGAAATTTCTAGCTACAGTGAAGCTCAGAACTTGATGCGTGGTTGCTGTAGTACTCTCCGTCATTTGCTGCAATGTTTGCTCTGACGCTACCGGCTTTGTAGCAGGTACATCTGTTTCCATAGCGGCCTCCAATAAATCCATCTTTGTCTCCATAGCCAGTACCTGGTCCATTTCTTCATCCCCTAAAAGAGCCTCATCTGGGTTCGGGGACTGGACCACAGCCTGCTGCAAGACCTCCTCCTCCTTTCCAGAGTCTTCCATCCAGGAATCAGACAGAAGCACCCCCCTAACAAAGAATAGGGGAGTTTCCCAGGTGTCATTGCCAACATTCCCCCATCAATAAAACAGGTACTTGTAACCCACCCCCCAGGATGCACCTGGAAACAAGTTATCACAGTTGTTCGGGTTTCGGCATGCATTTGGTGAGGAGCAAACACCAGCAACATCAGCACAGATTAAGAGTTTGGGCAGTTTGCAAACCTACAGAGCCATAGATAACTTCTGTGTGTTCCTTTTCTCCTTTCTTGTTAGCAACAGATACAAGTCAGCAGTTGAAGCTGGCACTGGAAAGTGGGTGGGGTCAATCTCAGAGCAGGGGTCAATCAGAAACCTCCGAGAGTGGCGTTTAAATCTGGGAGGTGCTTGGGTTTCAGCACTCATTTGCTGTGGAGTGAGCACCAGCAACATCAGCCTGTTATCGAGGAACAGGTCAGGAAGCATAGGAAAACCAGGAGCAGTTGTAGAATTCACCAAAAATATTTATTTACAGTAGCAGTAACATAAAAAAATATACTTGTTCAGTATAACTATTTACAAATGCAAAATAAATTAGAGCTTTCCTGCAGTCTATGTGCCCCTTTTTCTGCTAATCTTTCTTGAGGTTGCAGCTTAGCTCTAATAAGTCCTTTCAACCCACATCCTTAGCAAGCATCCTGTTTTTGTAAATATCAAGCAGGAGCTGCTAGAACACAGTGTGCTCCTTGAGTTCAGCCCCACTTTTTTCACAGCTTTTGCAAAAGGCTTAAAAACTGAACTCTGGTAACCTCTAGCTTCCAACAGCTTTTTGCAGTAATCTCAAATTATAATTATATACATTTCCACAGTAATGCTATATATTTTCCAGACACAAGGGATCCCAATATCAGTTACATTTCCATACAATGATTTGCACATATTTTTATATCAGCAGATCTAGGTATGCAAGGGAGAAAAACAGACAGCAAGAGAAAACTGAGAGACAGCGAGAGGCAAAGAACTGTGAGCCTGTTGGGTTGATCAAGTCCAAAGTTTCACAGAAAAATGTGGTTGCTCAACATGACACAGAAGAGACAGAAAAGGAAAGATCTTTGCATTTAAGCACTTTCTTCATAACAAATGGGATAGGGTCCTATTCTACCCTGTCACCTACACCCTCCCCCGAAAGAGGGAACCTGTTTTATTAAACAGGTTTCCAAAACTTTTTTATTCTCTAATAACATCTGCTGCTTTCAGACATCAAGCACATATACATCATCTCTCTCTTCTTTTTACAACAACACAGCAAACAGTAGAGTTCAAACCCATATATTTGTTTTTCAACTGCCAGAATCCTCAATTCCTGATCCATATCTTGACAGAAAATCAGCATTGCTGTTCTCTTTACCAGCTTTGTGCATCACAGTGAATTTAAATGGCTGCAGTGCCAGGTACCACCTTGTGATTCTGGAATTTTCATCTTTCATCTGGTTAAACCAACAGAGAGGATAGTGGTCTGTTACAAGAACAAAGTCAGTTCCTAGTAAATAAAATGTAAGCGACTCCAAGGCCCACTTTGCTGCTAAATATTCCTTTTCTATACTGGAGTACCTTTTCTCTCTGTCATGCAACTTCCTACTCATGTACAGAATAGGATGTTCTGTCCCATCTACATTTTGACTTAGGACTTCACCTAGACCTACCTTGAATGCATCTGTCTGTAGCAAAAATGGTTTCTCAAAGTCTGGGCTTCTTAAAACAGGAGCTGAACATAATGCAGCCTTTATAGCTTGAAAAGCTTCATCACACACTGCGGTCCAGTTCACATTATTTGGGTACTGTTTTTTCTTGAGCTCAGTGAGGGGAGTAGCTAACTCTGCAAAGTTGGGAACAAATCTCTGATAATAACCAGCCAGCCCTAAAAGTTACCTGACATGTTTCTTTGTTTTAGGTACAGGGCTATTAGCTACAGCTTCTATTTTAGTAATTTCTGGCTTAACTTCTCCATTTCCCAACACATAGCCCAAATATTTGGTTTCCTGCATGCCCAATGCACATTTGGTAGGAATAATAGTCAGATCTGTATTTTTGATACCTTGGATAACTGCTTGTAGGTGTTCCAGGTGGCTTTTCCAGTCTGGACTGTATACCACGACATCATCCAGGTATGCAGCACAGTAACCAGTGTGAGGGGATAAAATGACATCCATGTACCGCTGGAAAGTAGCTGGCGCACCATGTAAACCAAATGGCATGGTGGTGAACTGATAGAATCCTATAGGGGTGGCAAATGCAGTTTTGTCTCTGGATTCTTTAGCTAAAGGGATTTATCAATAACCCTTGGTGAGATTGAGGGCACTGATATATATTGCACTCCTCAATCTGTCTACCAAATCATTTATTCTGGGCGTAGGATAATTGTCAAATTCTGATACTTGATTAAGTTTCCTAAAATCAAGGCAGATTCTAACACTCCCTTCTTTTTAGTTTACAATTACCATGGGAGATGACCAAGCACTCCTTGACTCCTCTATGATACCCAGTTCTTACATTTTTTTGATTTCTTTAACCACATCAGCCCTTAACCACTCTGGTAACCTGTATGTCTTTTGCCTAATAGGACAAGCATTCCTTGTCACTATTACATACTCAACCCCTTTTGCTCGGCCTGGCACCATGGTAAAAGTATCTCCCCTCCCTTATGCCTATCTTGTGTCTCCCTCCCCCATGTTTCCCTCCTCCTCTTACTGCTCCCCCCATCCCCTTCCACTGGCCCCATCTCACTCCCTTCCTCTCTCCTCCAATCCTCCACTGCCTCCCCTTCCTTCTCCCCTCCTGCCTCCTTTCTGTCGACAAAGCCTCCCCAGAGACTGCTTTACTTTCTCCCTGCTATCTTCCCCATGCACCTTCCTTTGGGATCCTCCTTATCCTCGCTCCTCTCCCAACAAATTGCTGTATACCGCCTATTTGTTATCTTTACTGAAAATGTGCACTGCCTTGTTTCATGTAAATGACTCAGTTTTTTTAAACTGTAACTATAGGCAAGAAGTCACCCTTACCAGTAGTTGTAATTTTACTCTGTCTAAAGTTTGTACAGCTGACGTGGAACTTTTGTAAAAGAGCTCTGCTCAAAGGTCTTTTCCAAAACCTCAAATAAATAAATAAAAGAAAGAGAAAGAAAGAAAGAAAGAGAAAGAAAGAAAGAAAGAAAGAAAGAAAGAAGAGATTCCATGGAGATCAAATAAAGTGGTATTCCAAAGAATTATTAAGTTTAAACTTACCCTACTCATTATGCAAGGTAGCTCATGAGCAGCTTTAATTTTATCTGTTCATAGGTGGAGTAATTTTAAGGTGAAACTCCTTGGTATTTATTTATTGTACTCCATCCAATTTTATCCTAACTGGTTGTAACTTATCAAAAAATGATGATGTCCATGAATTGATACCTGTCCTGACCTGTGTATGTTATGCTATGTATTTGTTAAAAGTTTTAAAGTTGAAAATATAATTAAATAAAAAAAGTTAATAGTATTGTTAAATGTCTTTAGCATGTTACAAATATCTGCAGTTTGTTCTGAGGTTAAGGAAACATTCACCTTTACAGGATCAGCATTTACAGTTTGTTCCAGTTTGTCATAAGCTACATCAATATCTTCCTTATCAGTCTCTGGTAAAACCAGCAAAGCAGTTTTTGGCATTTTTTTCAACCCATTTCTTGAGGAGGTTAGCATGGTATATCTTAGAAGGGTTTTTCCTGTCAGGGGTCTCAATCTTGTAGTTAATTGTGCCAGTACGTGTAAGCACTTTATAGGGCCCTTGACACTTCATTAACAGTTTATTTTCTGTCATGGGTAACAGTAGCAAAACCTTTTCACCTGGCTCGAAAACTTTTTCTTTTACCCCATGGTCATAATATACCTTCTGCTGGATTTGGGCCTCTTTCTGATTACTATGGGTAATTTCAACATATTTTGCCAGCTTCTTTCTTAGGGCACACATATAAGATGTTATAGATTGTTTCTGAGTGGGGTTATCTTCCCACGTTTCTTTTATCACATCCAGTGGCCCTCTTGGATGCCTACCATATAGCATTTAAAATGGTGAAAACCCTGTTGATGCCTGTGGCACTTCTCTGTAAGCAAAAAGTAGGTAAGGCAAGTATTGGTCCCAACCTTTCCCTTCCCCTTTTACAAACTTTTTTAACATGCGTTTTAGGGTGTGGTAAAAATGCTCAACAAGATCATCTGTCTGAGGGTGATAGGGGGAGGTTCGTATGGCAGTGATACCTAGTAGTCTGTACAGCCTGTTAAGCAATGCAGTACCAAAATTACTACCCCGATCAGTAATAATTTCTTTAGGTATGCCCACTCTGCTGAAAATTTTTGCAAGCTCTGCTGCAACTTTTAGGGCTGTAATAGTACACACTGGAACTGCTTCTGGGTATCGAGTAGCATAGTTGCATACTACCAGGATAAATCTATTACCCTTTTTACGTTTGCCTAAAGGGCCAACCACATCCACCGCAATTCTCTCAAAAGGCACATCTATCAAGGGTGGAGGTGCCGAGGCACCTTGTCTTTTCTAGTGACTGGGGCTGCTTTCTGACACTCAGCACAGGAATTACAATAGGTAGCAACATCTTCATGAATTCCAGGCCAGTAAAATCTATACAGCAATCTGGCAAGGATGCAATCCCTCCCTGAGTGACCAGCCATAGGACTATCATGTGCTATCTGTAACAACTCTGTTCTATATTTCTGTGGTATAACCAATTGTTCTGTCTGTTCCTGTGTCTGAGGTTTAACCCAAACTCTGTACAGTAACCCGTTAAATTTTTTAAACATTGCCCCACCCTGTTTTGGTTTCACCCCCAGCTGCTTGAAATAACCCAGGAGAGAAACATCGTTAGCTTGCTCTGAAAGAAAATCACAATCAGTTAACAATTTAGTTTCAGCATTTTCATATTTTAACCCTTTATGTCCATCAGTTATTTGCTGCCACAGTTTCTTCAGGCATCATCTCTCTTTCTTGGATTTCCAGATCTTGGAGCTGTGTTCAAACAAGTCCAAATCAAAATCACTAAAAGGAAAGCCGGCTCGTCGGCATAGCGGTTGGATTTCCGCTTGCGGCGCCCGGCGACCGGGTTCGAGAGCGGACCGAGTCGCCGGAGGTAGGCGGCGGGGAGAAGGATTGAGCGTCCGTTGGACTGCCTCCTTCTCCGGGGAGGTATGGGTAGCATCCGGGCGATGGGGACTCCAGCAGAGGCCAGGAGCACCCACGCTGCCGCTCCAAAGATTGTAGGAGGCGGGGCGGACGCTGGACATCATTGCATGACCCGCCTCCCGGAAAAAGGAAAATGGACGGCTGGCGCCCTCCGCCAAACCCGCGCGGCTTTGATTAGCCCCAGGCCAGCCCTCCGACCAATCACGGTCTCTGCGGGATGTCTCGCCCTCTCCATCCCGCAGCCCCACCGTGGGGGGTAAGCCACGGGGTATCGGAGGACCCGAGGCCAATGTGGGGGGGTGGAAGCCGTTGGCCCGTGACCGGGCTGAACATTGGGTGGCCAGCAGCTAGGAGGAGGTGGAAAATGCAAATTTAAAAAAAAAAAATCACTAAAAGGAAAAGTGTCCCCACCATCTGAAATTTTCTTTGCATGAGCTCTTGTCACCACTGCTGCTGAAACATCAGGATTCACTCCCTCCTTGATTAATTCAGTAAATCCTGGAAAGTCATTTCCAATAATCACAGGTACAGGTAACATAGGTACTTACCCCCACACTATCATTTGGTGCGACACACCCTTAATGGTCAGAGTCACTTGGGTGGTGGGATAGTATCGTGTGTCCCCATGGATGCAGATGATACCAGTACCTGGTCCCTTTGCACAGTTTTTTCCCAGCACTTCAACATGCACTAGGGTCTGTCTGCTTCCCGAATCAATGAGTCCTTTCACAGCCTTATCCCCCCACCTTCACATCTGTTAAGTACTTGCCCCAATTTGCCAAGGACAAATCTGCTCCAGTGCCACTCTCCTTACTATGGCAGTTTCTTGCAAAATGGCCTGGCTTATTACAGTTATAGCAGATGTCTTTGGGCATAGATTTGTTACCCCCACCAGAGTTCTTATCAGGTTTGGAATTTAAATGGGAAAAATAGTCTCTTACCAGTGCTTAGCTGCTTCCTTGCTACTGTGGTGTCTGTCTGGCCATTTGGTAGTCCTCAACCAAAGAAACAGCCTTTTCCCCACTCACTGGTCAGTGTTCCTTTACCCACAGCTGCATATCTGTAGGCAAGATGTTGTTGCATTGTTCCATGGCAAATGTGTTAATCTGTGGGACTGTTTTGCTCTCTGGTTGGATCCATTTTATCAGAAGTTCTCTGAGTTGGGAGAAGGCTTCTCAAAGATTGTCAACCGAGTTGTACCTCAGAGGTTGAAATCTCTGCCTGTATGTCTCTCTAGAGATGTCATACCTTTTCAGGATTTCACTTTTCACCAGGTCATAGCTTTCTGACTGTGCAGTGTCCATACTGTTGTAGGCAAATTGGGCTTTCCCTATCAGGTAGGGTACCAGTCTGATTGTCCATTGTTGCTTTGGCCATTGGCAGGCTGTGGCAACTCTTTCAAAAGTTGTCAGGTATACCTCAATATCATCTGAAAGACACAGCTTTGTAAGTTTAATGGCTTTTAAGTTGCTTGCATTTTGTTGCTTGTCTGGATCTGTGCCAGATCCTCTGCCTTTGATAGCTTACAAGGCATCCAGCCATCACTGCATCTCTTCTCTTCTCTCACCTGCTGCTCCTGTCGCTGCATCTCCTCTCTCCTCTCCTCTGCTGCTCCTGTCACTTTTTGTTGTATAGCCTACCATTTGAAAAAGTCCATCAGGCTTTCAGGTTCTGTCACTGCCTGTTCTTTTTCCATAACTTGTGCTGGCTGCACAGTTTCAGACTGGACTTCTGTCTCTGCTAGTTTGGCTGCCATTCTCCTGGTAACCACTCCTGGACTTGCTGCTACAAAATCCATATCGTTCTCTATGCTTCCCTGGTACTAGGTCCAGTACCCATGCACAAAACTCCTGTCTTAGGATATGCACAGCGTAAATCCCATTTAGGCTGACACCATCTGTTATCGAGGCACAGGTCAGGAAGCATAGGAAAACCAGAAGCAGTTGTATAATTCACCAAAAATATTTTACAGTAGCAGTAACGTAAAAAAAAAAACTTGTTCAGTATAACTATTTAAAATGCAAAATAAAATAGAGTTTTCCTGCAGTCTCTGTGTCCCTTTTTCTTCTAATCTTTCTTGAGGTTGCAGCTTAGCTCTAATAAGTCCTTTCAACCCCCTATCCTTAGCAAGCATCCTGTTTTTGTAAATATCAGGCAGGAACTGCTAGGACACAGTGTGCTTCTTGAGTTGAGGCCCCATTTTGCACAGCTTTTGCAAAAGGCTTAAAAATTCAACTCTGGTAACCTCTAGCTTCTAACAGCTTTTTGCAGTAATCTCAAATTATAATTATATACATTTCAACAGTAATGCTATATATTTTCCAAACACAAGGGATCCCAATATCAGTTATATTTCCATACAATGATTTGCACATGTTTTTATATCAGCAGATCTAGATATGCAAGGGAGAAAAACAGACAGCAAGAGAAAACTGAGAGACAGCGAGAGGCGAAGAACTGCGAGCCTGTTGGGTTGATCAAGCCCGAAGTCTCACAGGAAAATGTTGTTCCACAACCAGAGAAGAGACAGAAAAGGAAAGATCCTTGCATTTAAACACTTTCTCCATAACAAATGGGACAGGTCCTATTCTACCCTGTCACACAGCCCTGATTAAGGGTTTGGGCAGTCAGTAAACATACTAAGCTGTAGTTAACTCTGCATGTTTCTTTTCTCTTTTCTTTTTAGCAACAGATATAAGTCAGCAGTCAGAGCCAGCAATGGGAAGTAGGCAGGGGCCAACCAGAAGCCTTCAGGGTAGTATTTGGGAACTCCTTCCTAACTTGTCCCATTCACATTTGTGCCCCAGCACACGAGTGGAACAGAGCAGAAGCAGAACATGATTGCTACCTTATGAATCGACAGGCATCTGCAGGGGAAGCAGGCATGCAGGGAACTCTGCCTGTCCATTAAGGCAATGTATAGTACCTGTTTACTTGCTGCTGCCCATATAAGAGAGTACTGCAAGAAGGTAAGGGGGAAACAACTATTGTGTGGGAAGGGAGGAAGTGCCCTAACTAGAGCAATCATGCCAGGGTTAAAGGTTAAATTAAAAGTGAAACAAATGTCACCTGTGGTGTGAGAATAGTGGTAACACCCTATCTAGGGTAAGAGTTAAAAGATGGTATAGGAAGCCAAAAGGCAGTATAACGAAGTGGTTTAAGGCTCTGAGCTGCAAATCTGGAGACCTGGATTTGAATCCCACAGCCCCCACTTGTATACTGTGTGATCCTGAGCAAGTCACTCAACTTCCCTGTGCTCCCAGGTCACACCTGTAAACAAGCTTTCAGCTTAGTGTGCCACTCCTGGTTAAACAACTGGAAAAAGAAAAAGGGGGAAAACTTAAAACACCCTTTCTGGGGTTAGGATACAAGGGGTTAAGTAAAATAAAAAGAGGAATAGCAGAAAACCCCTGTCTAGGGTAAGGGTACGGACATACTAAAGGGAAAGGCTAAATACAGGAAGGACGGAAAAAGTAGTTAAGCCAAGGGGGCAGATACAGAAGAAATGTATAAGGACAAGTAAAAGGCAGAGTAGCAAGTAGTTAAGAGGGAAAAACAGTCATCAGGCATGGGAGCAGTGCAGTGTAATGGGTGTGGGACTGTAATCTTCAGAGACACCTTCCGGATACTGATGTGCTGCCTATATGCAGGCACCTCTCTGGTCTGAGAGCAGAGGTTGTTGGACTCAGGGCCAAACTGGCGTGAGTATAGGGTACTGTCTGCTTCACTCAGGTGCCAAAAAGATTGCTGCTGCTGCTCCGTTAAAGGAAGTCAGAAAAGAGGCAGAGTGGCTGGACTTTGGCGGGCTCCAGTAGGGTGGGGAGAGGAAGGAGAGCACCCTTCATCCCTTACTGCTGCATAATTCTTTCACCATTCCAGCAGGATGGTGAAACCAGCAGGAGGCATCTGAAGCAGTAGGAGTGAAGGAGGTAGGGGTCCTCAAGGGAGGAAGCCAAAAGAAGGGAGGGAGAGGCCTTCAGCCAAGGAGGAGGCAGGTGCTGGTGTGGGACTCCATAGTCAGAGGGATAGAATTTGGAGCAGAGGAGGGAAGGGACAAAGTAGTAAAGGGTCTACCAGGAGCTTCGGCTAGGAGGACTGGATGGCATAGAGATCATCAGCAAAGAGGGGCTTGGGAGGGAGCTGGATGTCATTGTCCATCTGGGAATTAATGACCTGGCAAGGGATGCAGCAGGGGTGATGCAGGATGAGTTAAGGGAGCAAGACAGGGGTCTGAAGTAGATAGCTTGCACGGTGGCCTTCACTGAGGTGCAACCTATGGCTGAGGAAAAGTTAGGAAACACTACACCAGGGCCTTCAAAGAGTGGTTGAAACCATGGTGCAGTAAGGAGGGTTTTGGCTACATCAGGGACTGGAGTCCCACTTGGGGGATAGAAGCCTATACAAACGAGATGGTCTCCACCCATCCAGAAGGGGAATGATAGTCCTGTGTGGAAGGTTTAGATGCCACTTTGATGGGTATTTAAACTACCAAGGGGGCAGAAAACTGAAGAAGGCAGAGATTGCCACTCCCAGAGAATAAAGCAGCAGAGAGGAGAAGCCCAAGGCAAATTAATTCTCCAGGTGTAGGGGAAGAGGGGTATAAATGTGTTGGCTCTGATGAAATACAGTCTAAAATACTAAAGACTGCTGCTGCAGAACTTATACTTCCTTTCACAAGAATCTACAACCTGTCCCTTTCTATACACAGAGTCCCTGAATCTCACATTGTTCCAGTTTGCAAGAAAGGTAATTGTATGAACATTGACTACTATAGGCCATTTGAGATACTACCAGTATTCAAAAAATTGCTTGAAAAATTGGTTGCCCTCCAACTGACTGAGTACTTCGCCAATCGCAACCTCCTGTCTCCTACACAACACAGCTCTAGGAAAGACCACAGCACTACTACTGCCCTCCTGTCGGTAACCTCTCCATCTTCTTTGCCATGGATAGGGGTAAGCTCACTGGTATGGTCTTCATTGACCTTACTTAGGCCTTTGATTTGGCCAACCACACCCTACTCTTTGGAAAACTAAGTGCTTTGGGCATCTCCTCCACTGCTCTGTCATGGTGCAAAAGCTACCTGGGAAATTGGTATCAGCAAGTTAAATTTGGTCACGCCCTGTCTGACCCAGATGCTACCACAGGCAGAGTCACTCACTGCTCCATACTGGGGCCCCTCCTTTTCTCTTTGCACATGAATTCAATCCAGACTAGTCTTAGACACTGAACTCCAGTCCTACAGTTTATGCTGATGACCTTGCCCTCTTCATAAGCTCTCACAGCATCCTGGATTCAAAATTACCAACTTTCTTCCAACCTTCAGTTGGTACAAGCTTAGCTACACTCAAGCTCCTTGTGAATGCTGCTAAGACCCAAGCCATGCTTTTCAGCTCAGCCCTAAGAGTAAAATGTGCCATAACCCCCTGGCAGTAGCATGCATTTATGGATGCTGTCTTACCATAGTCTCCTCCTTTAACTACCTGGGAGTTACACTTGACATCTCTTTGGACTTCTCAGCTCATATCTGTGCTGCGTATAAGGCTGTGAACACCAGGTTGGAGCTTTTCTGTAAGATTAGAGACAACCTTAAATCCAAAACCCATACTGCCATTGTCCGGGGCACCCTGCTCCCCAAACTGATCTACAGGATGGCTGTCTACTTCTCAACCCCCAAAACTGTTCTACAAAAATGGGACGTGGCCTGTTACAACATCTGCAGGTTTGCCTTGGCAACAAACAGATACACATACACACCACTGTGACCTTTATACCAAACTAAGATGGCTTCCTCCACCAGCCTTGTGCAAATTTACCATGGGAGATGTGATACATATAGTTGTGACTAAGCAATCCCCCTTGTCCCTTTCAACACTACTCACACCCGATATCAGATCCTATCTATTAAGATCTAAGGTCCCTGGTTCCATGCACATACCCAAAACCAATACAAAAATCAGGAAAAATGTCCTTATCCTACTCTGCTCCCACACTTTAAAACTCCATCCCGTTCAAGGTCCATCAGTGTCCATCCGGCCAAGCCTTCTAAAGACAGTACCACACATTTCTTAACCAGACTTCTGTATGTACCTGCCCTTAGACTGCTAGGAACTGTGGCACCTTGCCTATTTGACTAACACCACACCAATGGATGTTACCTATCCCTGTATCCTGATTGTATGCATACTGTTGCACATAGTGCTGTACTGTATACAATGCCATTCATATACTGCATCTTGTATATTATTTCTCTTGCTCTATTTACTTCCCTGTGCTACTGCTGGGCTATATGTATGGCACCCTGTTTTCTTGTTATCTGTATACTTGGATTTACTACAGAATACTGATATGCCATTGCCCAACACACAGGAGCCTGAAGATTATATCCCGAAAGTCGGTATCCCGACAGTCGGGAATTGCTCGCGATGGAGTTTTTTCCTATGTTTCGGGAGGCTTCACTTCCCCCACATCCCCTTATTTCTGATTGCCAACTCCACCATCGGCAATTTCCGACTGTCAGGATACCGACTGTTGGCATATAATTGTCGGGCTCCTGGGTGTTGGGCAATGGCATTTCAGTATTCTGTAATACTGTACTTCTGTATACTTTGTAATGACCTCCTGTATTGTGATCTCCAGGGTGATGCCTGAAAATAGGCAAATGCTTTGTCTGGTGCATCTACTTGGTAAATAAAAACTAAATACGACCTCCCCCATGTTTGCTCCTCCTCCCACACACCTCTATGCTGACAACACTATTCTCTATTACTCTGGCCCCTCTGCCTCAATGGTGACCTCTCAGTTGCAGACTGATTTCACCCGTGTCCTTAACTGGTTTGAGGCAAATCAACTGAAGGTCAACACCACACAAACTGTCTCCATGCACTTCAGCTCCACCTAAAAACTAGCCAAACTCCTCTCACCTCCCCCGCCACCTTCACGACCCTCGATGACAAAACCCTGGATACAGTCCCAGCCTACAAATACCTTGGAGTCTGGTTGGACAGTCATCTGGATTTCTCCACTCATGAAACCATATTCACTCCAAGCTCCACCCTAAACTTGAGGCCCTCAATAGAAATAAAGATGCCCTCTCCCTCCCTGTTCGCTCCACACTCCTTACAAAAAATATTCTACTGCTTTTCAACTATGCTGGCATCATGTACAGGTCCGCCTCCACACCCACCCGCTCCAAACTGGATGTTCTCTTCAATGCCTTTTGTCGCTTCATCCTTAATGCCCACCCCTCCCCCAGAACCCATCATTGCATTCTTTACTCCACGCTATCACTTCGTTCTCTTAATTCCCGACGAAATCTCCACACCACCATTCTCACTGCTAAATACTGGTTTGGCTCGCTCTCCTCCTACCTAACCTCCCTTCCTATCCCCCACCGCCCACACCTCTTATAGTCTCCATTCCCGTGACCCAAGTTCCTTTGCCCTACCCTGCCCTCACTCTAACTCTGGCAAGGCTGCCTTCTCTTTCCACTTCCCCAGGAGTGGAACTCCCTGCCTGCCTCACTGCACACATTGTCTTCCCTAAGTCTCTTTAAACTAACCCTCTACCTCTTTGCTCCGACTCTATGCTCGTGCACACGACCTGACTAACCTCTAGGTAGTAACTTTGCCTAACCACCCCTGGTTACCTGTACCCCAGCATGTCAGGTCCACTGCTTTTTCTGAAGTTAGTATCTGCCCAAGTTTCCCATGAGTCCTACTGCCTACCCGGGCCTCAACAATACCCTCCGCTGTTATGCTGCTCAATGTGTTGTTGATATGCATATGTTATGTACCATTTTTGAATCTACTTGTAACCTTCTGCTGCTATTTTGCTTATGTGTTGTTGTTATACACACTGTATTGTACAATTTTATACCTTCCCCCTACCCTATGAACCCTTCTTCCTTTTAATTGGTGGAGAACTAAAATTAAATATCTCAGGGATAATTATACCAAAAGATCTGGGAAACTTAGAATTGGTAAACTATGAACCACTTACAAGTCAAATTATGGAGGATCTGAGTAAAATGACTTCACCTCCCCTTTTATTTTTTCTTTCAGATTAAAGTCATTAGAATGACTATTCTCCCCAGACTGTTATATTTATTTCAAACACTGCCACTATTCCCATCTCACTTTTATTTTTCCTCTTGGAATAAACTGATATCTAGGTTCATGTGGGGAGGCTCTTGACCCAGCATTCGTTACTCTTTGCCACAATTGTCCCTGCAGAAGGAGGGGGGTGTTAATCTTCCAAACTTTGAGAACTATGCTAGGGCCTCTCACTTGGGTCTAATTTGGACATGGCTTCTGGCATAAGCCCAACTGATATGGAAGTAGATATAGTTTGCATTCTGTGAATATGATATCAGTCCTCTGCTGTTTTCAAAGGGAATCAAGGAGTGCCCCCCAATCAGATTTTAAGCCCTTTACTGCTACCACGAGCCTTTGTGTGAAGCAAATAAACAAAACAAGACAATGTAAGAAACCACTCTGGTTCTCAAAGGAAGTGGCAGTGAAGGTTCAAGAGAAAAAGAAAGCATTCAGGAAGTACAAGGAATCGCAGAAGGAGCAGGACAGAGAACTGTATCAGTTAAAGCAAAAGGAAGCTGGGAAGGCAGTCAGAACAGCAAAGGCCCAAACCGAGGAAAAGATAGCCAACTCAGTTAAGAAGGGGATAAAACCTTTTATAGGTACATCAGGGAGTGAAGGAAGACCAAGGGAGGGATAGTGAGGCTTAATAAAGGGGTGGGAGGGTGGGCAGAGGAGACTGTGAAAAGGCAGAGATACTAAACAAATATTTTGCTCAGTATTTACAAAAAGAGGGAGGTATAAAACAAACAGTAGTAACACGCTGGATACAGAAGTTGATACGGCCCATTTACAGAAGAAAGAGTTCTGAAAGAACTCTTAAAACTGAAGGGGACAAAGCAATGGGGCCTGATGGGATTCATCCCAGAATTCTAAAAGAACTAAGGGTAGAACTAGTGACACCACTGACTACCCTTTTTAACAAATCATTGGAGGATGGGGTGGTGCCCGAAGACTGGAGGAGGGCAGATGTGATTCCCCTTCACAAAAGTGGGAGCAAGGCAGAAGCAGGAAACTATAGACCTGTTAGTTTAACCTCAGTGATAGGGAAAATGATGGAATCACTTCTAAAGGAAAGAATTGTCGAGTATCTAGAGGCCAGAGGGCACAGGACCCTAGGCAGCATGGATTCACACGTGGAAGGTCATGCCAGACAAATCTGATAGATTTCTTTGACTGGGTGACCAAAGTAGTAGATCAGGGAGGGGCTGTGGACATGGCCTACCTAGACTTTGCAAGGCATTTGACACAGTCCCACACAAAAGATTAATATACAAGTTAGCCAGCCTGGGTGTGGGTCCCAAGATGACAGCCTGGGTAAAGAATTGGCTGGAGAATAGGACACAGAGAGTAATAGTAAATGGAGTCCTCAGAAGAAAGGAGGTTACTAGTGGGATACACATGCAGGGTTCAGTATTAGGACGGTCCTCTTCAATGTCTTTATAGCGACATTGCAGAAGGACTGGAAGGAAAATATGTCTCTTTGCAGATGACACTAAGATCTGCAGCAGAGTTGATGCACAGGGTGGGGTGGAAAGGATGAGAAGGACTGGCAAGGTTAGAGGAATGGTCAAATGTATGGCAGCTTAGATTCAATGCTAAGAAGTGTAGGTAATGCACCTGGAAACAAAAACCCAGGAGAAGAGTACATAATGGGGGTGAGATACTAACAACAACAAAAATGGAGAGGGACCTGGGGGTAGTCATATCAGATGACCTAAAGATGGGCAAGCAATGTGAGAGGGCAGCAAGGAGGGCTGGGGGGATACTGGGATGCATAGGGAGAGGCATCACCAGTAGAAAACAGGAAGTTATTATCCCTCTGTACAGACAGCTGGTGAGACCCCATCTGGAGTACTGTGTGCAGTTCTGGAGACCTAATCTCCGCAAAGACATAGACAGGATGGAAGCTGTCCAGAGGAGGGCAACTAAAATGGTGCAGGGTCTGCACCGGAAGACATATGAAGAGAGACTTAAGGAGCTTAATATGTATAGCCTCGAGGAAAGGAGGAGAGAGGGGACATGATAGAAACTTTCAAGTACCTCAAGGAATCAACAAAGTCCAAGAGGGTAGCATCTTTCAAAAAAGTGTGCAAGAACAAGAGGCACAATTTGAAGATGGGGGCGCTCAGAGGTAATTTAAGAAGTATTTTTTCACAGAGAGGGTTGTGGATGCATGGAACGCCTTCCGTAGGAGGTTGTGGAGTCAAAATCAGCGGTGGAATTCAAGCATGCATGGGATAGTCATAAGGCAGTTCTGGGGGGTGGGGGTAGGAAGAAGTAGGCTGCTGGTTAACTAGGATCTGCAGCTTATCCAGTAGGTAAGGAAATGGGCAGACTGGGTGGGCCAAGCGGTCCTTATCTGCCGTCAAATTCTATGTTTCTATGTTTTACTATAAGGATATGGAGAAAATTAGTGAATCATCCTAAATTGGCATGGGTTTTCTATTCTCTCAGAGTTCTTTCAGATAAATCTGAGTTCCTCCCAGTGAGGATTGATCACACTTTCTCTCGCTGGAGACATTTAGGTCTCACCTGTATCAACTAATTTGTGGATCTCAGTGGAGTAGTTCCCTTCAACTCTCTTCAGCAGCATTATGGGTTAATGGGATGGGAGCACTTTAGATATTTACAGGTACGTACATTCCTTCTACATACACAGAAGAAATACATAAACCCCTCTACTCCTACCATTATCCTCCTTAACATATTTTAAAGACTCTATGAGACATTGCCTGGTCACATCTCATAGATAACTTTTATCGTGGTCTGCAGGAATACTTGGCAGACACTTTCCAAAGAACTTTGGAAGCATGGAATAAAGAGTTAAATATGAACATTACTTTTGACATGTGGACCAAATATACGATACCAGCAGTCAAAGTAACATCCTCCACATGCTGGAGAGAATTCACATGGAAATGTAGAAGATGGTACTTCCAGACCTCTATGGTTCTTATAACATATCTCCTCCCAGTTAGGGAGTCTGTTGGAGACAACGTGGGTGTCGTCTAGTTACACACTGACATGTGTTCTGGTCCTGCCCAGGGTTAATGGACTACTGAAAAAACCTGGCTGCCAATTTGAAGAGCTGTATGTTACTCAGGACTGGCTTAACCCAGTCATGATGCTACTGTCTATCCCCCCTAGGGGTTACTCATACACAAGGGGGTCACTAATTCACATACACTTAGTAGCAGCAAAAAAAAAAGCCATTACCAAGCACTGGATGACTCCTGTCCCTCCGATGATTGTACTATGGCTGAAAATTGTTAATGAAATACATGGGATGGAAAAACTAACGACTTCTCTACATAATCAATTCACAAACTTTCTAAGTAAATGACAGTGCTGGATCTTACATTATTCACAAACAGACCCAGTCTTTATTCCCTAAAAAGATGGGTCTAGAGTGATCGCGGTGTGGCTGACACCTACTGGATGGCCGTTGGTGTTTGGGAGAGGGGATTTATATACACAAGTGTTATGTGATAATACCACTGCAGAGAGGGCTTTTTTGCTGAGATCATGCTGCAAGGGGTTAGGAAGCCCATTCAACAGCATCATTGAAGTTTTTTTTTTTTATAACTGGGATCAGTTTGAGAGCCTTTATTTTAACTGGGTAATAATGGAGGCAAATGTGTGCATACTTTCTAAGATAGGATATACAGCAATCCCCCATGTATCTGACATGTAACATCCACAGTTCATGTCTGTATAAAATGTACAATGCTTTTGTTTCACCTCAATAAAAATCCAAATAAAAAAAAATGTGCAACAGGGCGGACACTCAGGAAAGGGTGGAGAGAATGCAAAAGGATCTGGAGAAACCAGAGGAGTGGTCTGTAGTGTGGCAGCTGGGTTTCAATGCCAAAAAGAGCAAAGTCATGCACCTGGGATGGGGAAACCCAGGGGCTGTATATAAGATGGGCAAGGTACGTACAGTCACCAAGCAAGACAGGAACCTTGCGTAACCACATCTGATGATCTCAAGGTGGCAGGGCAGAGTAACAAGGCAGTAGACAAGGCTGGTGGGATGCTGGGATGCATAGGGAAGGGAATTTCTAGCAAGAAAAGGGAGCTTGGTAGTGAGACCCACCTAGAGTTTTGTGTTCAGTTCTGGAGGCCGCACCTACGCAAGAACATTGACAGAGTGGAAGCAATACAGAGAAGGGCTACCAAAATGGTGTGGGGCTTGCAAGAGAAGGCATACGAAGAGAGGCTGTGAGATCTCCACATGTTCTCCCTAGAAGAGAACAGAGTGAGACGGGACATGATTGAGACCTATAAGTATCTCACAGAGGTGAACAAGGTGCAGGTGAGGAGTCTTTTCAGAGGAGGAAAAGCACCATAACACAGGGGCATACAATGAAGCTGGGGGGAGTTTAAGAGGGATGTGAGGAAATATTTCTTCACAGAAAGGGTGGTGGATGCATGGAACAGCCTGCCAGAAGAGATGGTGGGGGTGAACACAGTGAGGAGTTAGGCACACAGGCATACTAAGTAGAGGAAAGGGAGGCAGGAGGGACACCAGTGACCAAATAGGGTCTAAGAAGTTGGACTAGGCAGAGAAAAATAGGTCCTTTTCTGTCGACTAATTCTGATTTCTAACACAGCATGTTTGCAGTCCTCCTCACCCACTGTATGCCCAGCACTGTCATCTGTGCTCAGTCAAGTTCAGTTCACTTACTGCCAGCCAACATCGGTGCCTTTGGCTCAGAACACAATCCTGGATTAACTGTGTGACAAATGGTGTCAACCACTACTATGTCATTGAGCTAACCAGATTCAAATCTCTTCAGAAACATTTAATTTTATGATTAAGTAATTTTTCCTGCTGCGCCTGCAACTTCTCACCACATTCTTGATTAGCTTGTCCCCAATTCAGAGTAAAAGCTGACAAAAAATCTGAGCAAAAAATAATGAACATTTTTACTATTTCCTCATTTTTTTGTTTCTAATCCCCATAGCAATTTATTTAAGTGGATAATTTTTCTAATTTTCTTTTATGTTCTGCTTACAACAGATATATTTGGAAAAAAAATGTATTTTTGTTCCTTTAGGAATTTCTAGCAATTTTGTTTCATTTGTTTTTACATATAGACATAGGGCCCCATATTCAAAAGTGTCAGGCTGCACCGCGCAAACAAATGCACTGTGTATCTAAATGTGCCAGCACAAATCAATGGGATATTCAGAATATGTGCCAGGAAAAGCGACTGCGCATGTCTGACTGAATATCCTGAGTATGCGTGATCACACAACAGAAGATGTACAGCACAGCAGGCGACATCTGAATATGGGGGAACCACACACAAAAGGCGGAGACTGCTGCACAAACAGTGGCAGTGGCACACTGCATGGGTGCATGGGAGAACAGTGGTGGTGCAACAGTGCAGCAGCCCTGGGGACAGGGGAGGCACAGTGGCACACCACAGTGGCCACAAGGGCCTGATGCAAGGCCAGCGAGTGGCCAGCAATGTGCACCATACAGACATGGCCAGGCATGTGGAAAGCAATGTGACCACCCAGGGCTGACACACACACACACAGCAATGGATAGGGGACCACTGCAGTGTCCGTGACCAATGGAAAGTGCTGAAGGCCGATGCCGAGCAACACTGCTGCAGACATGCCTGTGTGATGGATGGCCCAGTGTGCCACCGGCACACCACCACAATGATGTGTAGCCACAGGCCACACATGGGGCCCACACTGACACCATGACATGGCTGATGACAGTATAAGACACATGCACACAGGGGTGCATGCTGAGGCCAGTGTCACCCCCACAGTACACCACAGTGCCTCCACAGGGAACCAGCGGAATGGATCATAAGGATGGACATGTAACAGGAACACCATGCATCCTGTGTAGGGGGACACAGGGACATGCACAGTGTGCACACCCCGGAGACAGGGGGCGGTGGGTGATGCAAAGGCCTACACCCAGCTGTGTACCTTTGGACATGTGGATGTGTGGTACATGTGCCAAACACCTGGAAAATATCAGTGTGGAAGAATACACTGCACACAGCCATGTGAAATATTCAAAGACATATATTTAAGAACATCAGAAAATATAGGAACAAACAGCAGGAAAAATGGCAAAACAGGAACAATGGCAAATAAACAAAACTGGCATCAACAATAGTAAAAGTACAATATAAAACTATATACAGAGAAGGCATGGGGACGAAAGGGTGGACAAGGTTGGTAGTCGTACAACTATTTACAAAGGAAGGGGGGTTTGGACGGGAGTGTGGGGTGGGTAGCGGCATGGCACAAAACATATGGTGCTTGGAACACCTACGGCTCAACAGGGGCATGGCATTGTGCCCATCTGTGGTGCAGGGTGCCAAGATGTACATGAATGCCCATCATGGCCCGGGCAATTGCCCTTATGGTCCTCAGCATGGCTCCCTGCTGAAGAAAGATGTGTAACAGCTGCTGGGTCAGTGTTGCTCCCCTACTCTGTATGGCCCCACCTGCTGGCTTCATCCCCAGGCTCCATGTCTCCCTGGCCGAACATGTCCTATGGGAATAAAAAGAAAAACCAATCCAGCAGCAGTGCCAGTGGTCCATGATGTATACAGAGATAGTCCTGCCCCCCCCACCCCCACAATGGTGGTGATGTGCAGCCGTGCATTCGTGATGTGCCCAGCACCGGCCCTGCCACAGTCCTGCATGCAACAGTGATCACTGATGTGCCACGAACATGTGTGCCATGAAGCACAACACATGGGTTGCGGATGTGACAGCACACAATAGCAGTGAAGGACATGTGGCCAGCATGGCACAGGGCAATGTTGTGGAGAGGCACATCCCTGTGCCATGGATGCACAGTAGCCTCTGCCACAGCACACCATCCAATCGCAGAAACACATGTGTGATGGCCACAGGTGGCTGACCCTTGGTACAGGTGTGCCAGAAGCACCACCACAGATGTCCCTGACTGTCCACAGTGGCCCTCAAATGTAAGCAAGGATGGCCAGCATGCAGCATGTACCCAGGTGTGGACACAAGACCCCCACAGCCCATGACAATAGGGCATGGGCATGTGCATGTTCCCAATCACCAGCCCTGTTGTGCAATAGAGGCATGCCAAAATCACTAACCACCCCCAATGGAACCATGTGTAGCACCACAGGGCCACACCTATGTACAGACCACACGGTGCAGAGGAGCCTGTACGCGAACAAGGTGCATGCCCATGTCATACTAACATACTACATACTAAAATGCCAGCAGAATAGGCCTAATGGTCTTTCGAGTCTGCTCGATTGGTCAGCCCCCACCCTGGGTGCTGACCTTGCTGCCCCCCTCACCTTCTCTGGCTTCTCCCTTCCCCGTTCCAGATATTCTTGCTGCATTGGATTTTGCTTCCAGAACCCTTCCCCTGTACCTGTCCCAGCCCCTCTTGAACCCCTCCACCGTCTCTGCCTCCACCAGCCCCCTAGGTAGTGCATTCCATGGCTCCACCACCCTCTCAGTGAAGTAGCACCTCATCCTTTCTCCCCTGAATCTTCCCCCCTCCAGCTTCCACCCATGCCCTCCCCGCCACAGAGTGGGCACTATGTGGCCAACACCCATCACTGGGTACAGCCAGCTCACAGGGTGACACAACAAGCCATGCAATGCCCAAACTCAGTGTCAGTGGGCACGGCTGCATGGCACAACCACAACCAGGGTCGGACTGGAATACAGGGGGCCCACCTGGAACTTTGGCAAAGGGGCCAACCTAGAAAATCAATAAGGTACGGCCAAGGATAACACATTCATATCAGTATTTCATGTCAATTTGATACTCTGTCTGTGCTTGCATCCTGCATTTACCTTCAGGGCCCAAAATACATATTTTTGTTAGAAAATAGATGATAACACCACATAGTCACGGATTATAGGTGGTGGCCAAGTACCCAACAGAGGGAGTCCACCTGGAACATTACAGGTAGCCAGGTGGGCCAGTCTGACTCTGACTACAACCTGCACAATGGATGGTGGCATGTACAAAGAAGGGCGCACGTGCGGTGGTGTCGCAGAGGTACAGGAGGTGGACACACCCTCTGATATGCATTACACTCAGGTCGCACATTGACACGGTGACATAGGCCAATCAGAAGGGCTGCCAGGCAACAGAAAATGGTAAACACTGGACAACACCAACACGGCCATGGTAACAAGCACACGCAACACATGACCACTGGTGAGTGTTGTTGCAACATTGCATGCAGTGTCTGATGCAAGACCAGCATGGCTGCCCCCCACTGCCATGTGCATGGCACAGTCTGCACTGGGCAGTGATATGCCCTGTTCCACACACAGTGGGTGGCCATGGCCATACCAATATCCTGCAGTGGTGTTATCTGTGCACAACATAAAAACATACCAGGACCCCAACCCAACAAAGTGGCATAGTATGAGGGCACATCACTGGAGCAATGTGAGCCATGTAGTATGCAAGGGTGATATGGGGGGGGGAATGTCCACTGGATGACAGTTGCATACCATGAACATATGGTGGACAGCACAGGGGGCATAGGGAGCTGTGCAGGGGCACACACAGGATGGTGACCACACAACTGGGGGACATGCTGCACTGGGTACATGTGCATCACTGTTTGTTGTACACTTTGCCTGAGGTGGTAGGCCATGGCGGCTGGACGACACTGTCTGGGGGCACTGTCATGGCCATGTACCCAAAGAGATGGTACACAGCCAACTACTGGCATGCCATGGACAGACACAGGCCCACATAGCTGTGGCAGGAGGGTCGCCCATATGCCCCATGTCACCCAATGGCCACCTTGTCCATGACAGTCACTTACATATGTATAGCAACACAAGTCCACTGTGCCATGTCAAGGTGGGACACAGCACAGTGGGCCACTGTGACCTCTGACCTGCAGCACATACTATGACATGGATACATGGATGCATTGTCACCGCCACTATGACGGTCCTAGGAATGGGTGCGGGCCACACCGTGGATATCTGTTGGACATATTCGTCATCCAGGAACCTGCATACCCTGTTGCTGTGTCATGGCAGATGACACACAGTATCACAGAGATGCACAACAGGCACCCACCCTGGCACATTGTGCTGCGCCATGCTACATACCAACATACCCCGGCATGCACGGCCACATGGGGGACTGTGCTGCACAGAGAAGTGTGGTATTCCACAGGGGGGCTGTCATACAAAGGCATGCTGGGACACACTATATCCATGTACCATAGCCTGTCATGTGATCTGTGGCACATGGGTGGACACATGCATGGACACATACGGACATCAGTGGCATGGGAATATTACATGACATCATACGGCACATCGGCTATACCATACATCACCATGATCACACATTGTACCATGTCCATGGTGACACAGGTGCACTGCAAAGGTCCTGCAGCCTGTACACCATCGCCCATTGTGTGCCCTTATTCTGAGGGCACCATGCCCTGCCCAGATGACTGACTTCAGGTACCACTTGGCATCCTGTCAGCCCCTGTTGGCAGGTGATGCCCTCAATGGAACAGACATGGCCATGTGACACTGTACTCATGCACCATATACTGGGTGGGCCATGTCTGTGCCATCCACAACAGGCTGTTATATGGCAGTGTTCTGCATCTGTTATCCGATACCGATGGCATGCCACCATCCACACTGGTCAGTGTCGGGCATGCCCACACCCCTGACATATAACTACAACCATCATGTCACATATTCACATGGTTTACATGCCTAGGCGTGGCACCATGCCCTGCTTCACCATGGCACGGTGTCAGTCGAGGCATACCCTGTCCCTCCTGCTGAAGTCCCTAAACCGGTGGCAGCACTGCTCTGCTGTGTGTGGGATGCCAGTTCACCTGCTGAGGTAACTGGCAATGTCAACCCAAACTGCAGATCTGGCCCTGTCCAGCTCCTCTTGGCTGAACAGCTAGCCCTCCCCGGGGACCACCAGGTCCACAAGGTTTGCCAGCTCTACCTCCTCTCACATCTGTGTTGCACGTGCCATGTTAGTATTGCAGCTGCTGGGCTGTAACTCTGGCCATGTTCTGGCAGGCCTTTCTCCCACGTATGTCACGTGATAGGACATACATGGTTAGCCACATGCTGCTTGTGTTTGTGCCATGACATTGCATTATATGGATCAACAGGCGTCATACTGTGCATGAGCGCTAGCATTTTGCCGTGTGGCAAACTAAGGTCACGAACCATGCTACCATGCATGCGCAGTAGCTGCATAATGCCATCTTGTAAAGGGTGCCTGTTGCCATGATCCCAGCCATCCATACCGCACACTGCACAACCCATGCACAGCAGACACCTGTCACGCATGACTGACACACATTTGCATCTGCGCAATACAACACTGCTGTCATTACTGAATTGCACTGTACATCTTCTGCACAGTGCACTGACTATGGCATCTGTCACACTGATGTCTGTGTATATGCGCCATCGTGTTCAGGGGAGCAAACAGATATGCACGATAAACCAATTGCGTGGGTCGCATCTTTGTAATATTCAGCCAGGATATGCAAATAACCTCATTGCACAGTTTGTGCCCATTCTGCACATTTGCATCTCATTACTGGAATGTATTCAGCTCATTTACATGCACATTACCATAAAAGCAGGCCTGCATCACTACCCTGAATAGGTGACCGAGAGGTATTGCAGCCTTGAAGGTAGGATTTCTGTCAAGGTTCTGTGTGTCTGTACATGTTCTGTACAAGGTGCTTTTTTTACATGTCAGTGTTGTAACTGGGCCTGTCTCTATCTGTTTGTTCCACAAGCACAAGTATGGCATCAGAGAGATGGAGATGTCCAGACTTTACAAAGGACAAGCTGAAGGACCTCGCTGTGGCCTACGTGCTCAGGGAGGATCTCCTCAGTCAGAAGTGTGGGACACCACAAGAGTGGGAACAGGGCTGGAGGGAGGTGGCAGAGGCCATGAATGCCCAGGAGACTACAACCGCACTCCCCAGGAGTGCATTAAGCGGATCAGTGGTCTCCGGGTGTGATGCAAGAGCCTACTGACCCAGGCACGTGCTTCCCTTCAGGCAACCAGTGGTGAACCCTCCACAGCCCCTGTCATGACACCGTTGGAGGCACTTTTAGCCACTACCTTCATCTCTGTGTCTGTGGATGGTGTACCCAGTGGGGGCTTTGAAACAGGTGGTGGGCCGTCGCTGCACTGTGAGTATGCAAGTTGCATGTCATGTCTGGTCCTGCATGTGGCGTCCTATGTCTGTGTGTATTATGTTATCCATTATGTATATCACTATGTGGCCACAGAACAGCGTCCACTGTATGGGTGTGTGTATCACTGCATCTGTGTGCATTCTAGCATGTCCAGCATGTGCCCTGCTCACAGTGTCATGCTGGTGTGTGGTTTCACCTGCACTCCTGGCAAATGAATGCACACCTACCTGTGTATTTTATGGTACTTTTGCCATGGACAAGCATCCCTAATCATGCTCTCCCCTTTTGTTTCCACAGCACCATCACATCTTGGGGCACGTGGTGGTTCACGGCTACAGCTGCATGCACAGTGTGGCCCCGTACTTGTGGCCACAGCAACAGCCAGTGTGGTGCCCAGTGCTGTGGGGCTGCACATACAGGGGAGGTCAGGCATTGATGATGATGAGATCATCTCCCTGTCAGCTGAGGCACTCCTCAATGCTCTGGATGTGCTCACCTCAGACACCGATGATGATGACACTGCCCATATCAACAGTGTTGTCCCTGACACCACCCCCATGTGGCCTGGACTGAGTCCCCACACACTGTACATGCCACCAGCAGCCATCCAGCAGCAGGTGGGCCAATGTCTACACAGCTGTGGAGTCAAGCCATACAAAAGTGAGGGTACTGGACTTCAGGAGGGCTGACTTTGACAAAATGGGAGAGCGCATAAGGAATGCACTAGAAAATGGGCAGGAAGGAGGGGTGGAGGAACAATGGGGAAAAATCAAAAATGCCATCACAGAGACAACAAGACTTTGTGTGAAGCAAATAAACAAAACAAAATGAAGGAAAAAAACACTATGGTTCTCAAAAGAGGTGGCAGGGAAGGTTAGGGAAAAAAAAGATAACATTCAGGAAGTATAAGGAATCACAGAAGGAGCAGGACAGAGAACTGTATCAGTTAAAGCAGAAGGAAGGGAAAGGCAGTCAGAATAGCAAGGCTCAAACCAAGAAAAGATAGCCAACTCCGTTAAGAAGGGGATAAAACCTTTTATAGGTACATCAGGGAGTGTAGAAAGACAAGGGAGGGATAGTGAGGCTGTATAGAATTGTTGAGTACCTAGAGGCCAGTGGGGCACAGGACCCAATGCAGCATGGGTTCGCAGTGGGAAGGTCATGTCAGATGAATCTAATTGATTTCTTTGACTGGGTGA
Organism: Neoceratodus forsteri; assembly: GCA_016271365.2. Lineage (NCBI taxonomy): Eukaryota > Metazoa > Chordata > Ceratodontiformes > Ceratodontidae > Neoceratodus > Neoceratodus forsteri. Next base: position 946,265,353 of record CM028130.1, read on the forward strand.
CAAAAGTAGTAGACCAGGGAGGGGCTGTGGACATGGCCTACCTAGACTTTAGCAAGGCATTTGACACAGTTCCACACAAAAGATTAATAGTCAAATTAACCAGCCTGGGAGTGGGTCCCAGGGTGGTAGCCTGATAAAACATTGGCTGGACAACAGGACACAGAAAGTAATTGTAAATGGAGTCCACTCTGAAGAAAGGGGTTACTAGTGGGGTACCATGAGGGTTCAGTACTGGGTCCAGTCCTTTTAATGTCTTTATAAGTGACATTGCAGAGGGACTGGAAGGAAAAATATGCCTCTTTGCAGATGACACAAAGATCTGCAACAAGGTTGATACACAAGGGCGTGGAAAAGATGAGAAGGGACTTGGCATGGTTGGAGGAATGGTCAAGTATGGCAGCTAGGATTCAATGCAAAGAAGTGCAAAATAATGCACCTGGGAAACAAGAACCCAGGGAAGATTACACAATGGGGGGTAGTAACAACAACAAAAAAGGAAAGGGACCTGGGATAATCATATCAGATGACCTTATGGTTAGCAAGCAATGTGAGAAGGCAGTAGGGAGGCTGGGGTATACTGGCATGCATAGGAGAGGCAACACCAGCAGAAAACAGGAAGTTGTTATCCCTCTGTACAGACAGTTGGTGAGACCTCATCTGGAGTACTGCGCTCCAGTTCTGGAGACCCCATCTCTGCAAGGACATAGACAGGATAGAGGCAGTCCAGAGGAGAGCAGCTAAAATGGTGCAGGGTCTGCAAGAGAAGCCATACGAGGAGAGACTAAAGGAGCTTCATATGTATACCCTTGAGGAAAGAAGGAAGGGGGGGGACATGATAGAAACTTTTAAATACCTCAGTGGAATCAACAAAGTCCAAGAGGGTAGCATCTTTCAGAAAAAGAGACATGCAAGAACAAGGGGACACAATTTAAAGATGGGTGGTGGTTCAGGAGCAATGTGAGGAAGTATTTTTTCACAGAGAAGGTAGTGGATGCATGGAACAGCCTTCCTGAGGAGGTTGTGGGGTCTAAAACTGTGAGAGAATTCAAGAATGCATGAGACAGACATAAGGCAATCCTTGTGGGGGTAGGAAGAAATAGGCTGTTGGTTAACTAGGATCTGTGGCCTATCCTGTAGGTAGGAAATGGGCAGGCTAGGTGGGCCCAGCGATCCTTATCTGCCATCAAAGTCTATGCTTCTATGTTTCTATCAGGTGAAGAGACTAGGGAAAGATTATGAGGCTTAATAAAGGGGAGGGGGGTGGGCAGAGGGTGACAGTGAAAAGGCAGAGATACTGAATGAATACTTTTGTTCAGTATTTACAAAAGAAGAGGGGGGGCACCTAAACCAAACAATAGAAGCACTCTGGATGGGGGGATCGATACCAGTCCATTCACAGAAGAAAGGGTCCTGAAAGAACTCCTAAAACGCCAGGTGGACAAGGCAATGGGGCCTGACAGGATTCACCCCAGAATTCTAAAAGAACTAAGGGGAGAACTAGTGACTACTCTTTTTAACAAATCATGGGAGGATGGTGTGGTACCTGAGGACTGGAGGAGGGTGGGTGTGATTCCCCTTTACAAAAGTGGGAGCAAGGCAGAGGCAGGAAACTACAGGCCTGTTAGTTTGACCTCAGTGGTAGGAAAATGATGGAATCACTTCTAAAAGAAAGAATTGTTGAGTACCTAGAGTCCAGCGGGGCACAGCACCCAAGGCAGTATGGATTCACAGTGGGAAGGTCATGTCAAACAAATCTAATAGATTTCTTTGGGTGACCAAAGTAGTATACTAGGGAGGGGCTGTGGACATGGTCTACCCAGACTTTAGCAAGGCATCTGACACAGTCCCACACAAAAGATTAATAAACAAGTTAGCCAGTCTGGGAGTGGGTCCCAGGGTGGTGGCTTGGGTAAAAAAACTGGCTGGACAACAGGACACGACGAAGGTAACAGTAACTCTGAAGAAAGGGGGGTTACTAGCTGGGGTACCGCAGTGCTCAGTACTGGGACCGGTCTTCTTCAATGTCTTTATAAGTGACATTACGGAGAGACTGGAAGGAAAAGTATGCCTCTTTGCAGATGACATAAAGATCTGCAACAGGGTTGATACACAACGGTTGGAAAGGATGAGAAGAGACTTGGCAAGGTTGGAGGAATGGTCAAAAGTATGGCAGCTTAGGTTCAATGCAAGAAGTGCAAGTAATGCACCTGGGAAACAAAACCCAGGGAAGAGTACACAATTGGGGGGTTACTAACCACAGCAAAATGGAAAGGGACCTTGGGGTAGTCATATCAGATGACCTAAAGGTAGGCAAGCAATGTGAAACGGCAGTAAGGAGGACTGGGGGATACTGGGATGCATAGGAAGGCATCACCCGTAGAAAACAGGAAGTTGTTATCCCTCTGTACAGACAGCTGGTGAGACCCCATCTGGAGTACTGCATACAGTTCTGGAGACCCCATCTCCACGAGAACATAGACAGGATGGGCAGTCCAGAGGAAGGCAACTAAAATGGTGCAGGATCTGCACCAGAAATCATACGATGAGAGACTAAAGGAGCTTACTATGTATATCCTTGAGGAAAGGAGGGAGAGGGGGGACATGATAGAAACTTTCAAGTACCTCAAGGGAATCAACAAAGTCCAAGAGGGTAGCATCTTTCAGTAAAAGAGATGTGTAAGAACAAGGGGGCACAATCTGAAGACAGGGGAGACGGCTCAGGGGCAACGTGAAGAAGTATTTTTTCATGGAGAGGTTGGTGGATGAATGGAACAGCCTTCCTGAGGAGGTCGTGGGGTCAAAAACAGTGGAGGAATTCAAGAATGCATGGGACAGACATAAGGCAATTCTAGTGGGAGGTAGGAGGAAGTAGGATGTTGGTTAACTAGGATCTGCAGCTTATCCAATAGGCAAGGAAATGGGTAGGCTTAGTGGGACAAGCGATCCTTATCTGCCGTCAAATTCTATGCTTTTATGCTTGCAGTCGACCACAGTGCAGGTTGAGGACATTGAGTTGTGGCCTGCAAAGATGCAGCCAATAGGCACTGTTGCACAGCGATGGGGAACCAGTGACCAGATGCAGCCTGACCAGCTGCATGTTCAGGCATCCCCGGCATACATTGTTGATGCGCATGAATCATCCCCAACAGCCACCCTCCCACCCCCAGATTGGCAGCCTCCCTCAGCACAACATACTGCCCTGGACAATGAGATGTCTGAACACATGAGTCTACTGAGGGCCTCAGTGGAGAGCCAGGAGGCACTCCATAATTCTCTACATGGGTTGCGGCACAGATTCTTCTCCATGAAGAGTGGGTGGCTATTCACTTGTTAAGTGCTGACTTTGCTGCATGCTTCTCCACTGTACTGGCAGCTATACGGGAAGGCACTGCAGCACAGGCTGCATGTGGACGCTGTACCACACACAGCACAGCTTGCAGCAACCCCAAACAACATGCAGCATCCTCAGTTCCCCTAACACCCTGTCCCCTGCCCTAGGAACCCCACCCACCCCTGGCTACCATGGCGGCTGCATGCGTACACCTTGAGGTGTCCAAGGCCCTTATGGACTGCCCATGATGCCTCCAGGCTGTAGGTGGGGCTTCTTCTGCCCTATAGTGCCTACAACTGTGTGATATTCACTCTGTGACCACACTGTCCCACCTACCCACCCTGTGGCATTGTCACACTATGGATGGCATCTGGGACATTGATGTGGGCCATAGTGTTGTGGGACCGTCATGGGCGTGATGAGAGCACCTGTGCCTTATCACTGTGGGTATGTGCCAGTGGTCTCACTCTGACCCATGTCATTCCAATACCGGTACCTCTGTGCATCCTTGGCAATGTCGTCCCACCTGTGGACATGTGTGGATGTGACTGCCTCACACCTGTCTGAACATCTCCATCTGGAGTACTGTGTGCAGTTTTGGAGACCTCATCTACGCAAGGACATAGACAGGATGGAAGCAGTCCAGAGGGCAACTAAAATGGTGCAGGGTCTGCATCAGAAACCATATGAGGAGAGACTGAGAGAGCTTAATATGTATACCCTTGAGGAAAGGAGGGACGGGGAGACATGATAGAAACGTTCAAGTACCTCAAGGGAATCAACAAAGTCCTGAGCTCTTTCCTTCTAAGACTGCTTGAAAGGCAGAGTAGAGAAACTTACCAGAGCAAGGGAAAAGGATTAAGACTTAGTTTGGCTAAGCAGTTTTACTGTGTGGTGGTGTTTTTATTTTTTACTTACAGGGATTGCTACTGTTTGTTGCTAACATTTCATTGCTTTATTTTTTCTCTGATTCAAATTGTTGTTGCTGGTATACCTTCTTCTGCATTATTACAAGGTGTGCCTACAGGTGTGTGCTAACAGATTACTGCTGTAATCTTCTGATTCAAATTGTCTTTTGCAAGGTATATCTTCTGTTACTGCTTTATTTTTCTCTGGAGCAAAGTGTTTCTTACAGATATATCTTCTCTGAAATTATTACAGGTGGTGCTTTACAGGTTTTACAGTTTTATCTAACATTAGGATAAGCTTTCAGGGTTACTGCATTTGTTGTTGACTGATTGTTTCTGCTCTTACCTCCTTGTTCTTTCATCCGTGGTTCTTCTTTTTAGGCGGGGGACGGGCCCAGCCACCCACCCCATCCCCAACCACCCCATGCTACACTCCTTTTATAGGGTACCACAGTTGTGACATTTCCTGTGGCAGAGCAGGAAGGGGCGGATCAGTGGGGCCTCCACAAGGTGATCTCATTTACAGGGCACTAGTAATTTAACTTGTTATAACAAGTTAAACAAAGCACAATTAAACCATTACTTGCATTTTTTTTCTCTTTAATTACTCTGACTAGGTTACAAACCCAGCAACTTATTTGGAATGGATTTCATTAACTGCAGGTACTGTGGAACAATTTTCAGAAGGACAGTCTTACAGGATTTAGGACACTGTCCTACATGCTGAGCCTTTGGAGATCTTAGGGCTCAGCTCCGGGCAGCATGGGCAGAGATTGCACGCCTCAAATTTCATATTGAAGAGGAAATACATTATAAGAACCACCCATGTTTCCCCAGCATCCAACAGAAAAACCTCGACCACAGAGGGTAGTTGGTCCAGGAGGTTGGCAGGTGGTTAGGAGGAACAAATCAGGTGCCCCATCTCTCTGCTCTCCAACACATTACCTCCAAAACCATATAAACACTACAAAACAGGTATCTGCCTCTATCTCTGAAATCAAATAAAGAGGCAGAAGACACTGCAGAGCAGGACACTGCTGGCACAGGAGCTAGCACAACAAAACTCACCCAAATCAGGAACCAAAACAAAACAAGCACAAAGAAATCCAAAAACTTCTGATCATAGGAGACTCCATGATTGGGAGTTGATACCCATCTCCAGCCAGGGTGATGGTCAGATGTCTCCCAGGTACATCAGCATGGAGAGACACTGACCGCACTGCTAAAATTGTTCACAAAGCAGGAGAAACATTGATGTCCTAGTACACATAGGGACTAATGATCTCGCCAGCCGGTCAGTTGTGGAGACCAAGGAACACCTGACTAGGCTGGGTGCCAAACTATCATCTATTTCGTCGCATCTCCTCTCTGAGATCCTGCCAGTCTGGGAGAGGGAGCAGATGGACGGAAGGTCAGAGAAGGAGATAGGGGAGCTAAACACGTGGCTCAAGGGCTGGTGCCAGGAAAAGGACACAGATTTGTAGGGAACTGGCAACAGTTCTGGGAGCAAGTTCTTTAATTTGATGGACTGCATCTGACTAAAGAGGGAGTCAGTGCATTGGGGCAGAAGTTTGACGTCTTTGCAGAATATTTAAACTAGCAAATGGGGAGAGGGGTGCAGCACCCCATACGTCGAATGGGAAGAACACCCCTTCCCCCTCAGCTAGTGGTCAAACAGGAATTCAGCATGTTTGCCGTTCATTTGCATCACCAGGTAAGAAAAAAGGTTTGTCTCCCCATACGACGCACAGGGGTAATGCCAAACTTCACCCAACTAACACACCAAAATCTGGCCAATGGAAAATCATGTACACAAATGCTCACAGCCTGGGAAATAAGATCCCAGACCTGCAGGCAATAATGTCAGAGGCTAAACTGGACATAGTAGCAATTAGTGAGACGTGGTTTACCAGTAACCACACTTGGAGACTTCAGTACCTGGCTATGTATTGTTCAGAAGAGACGAGGTGCAAAAGGGGAGGAGTGGCCCTGTATGTTAATGAAAATATCAAAGCTACAGAAATTCAGAATACACATAAGGAGCCAGAAGAACTGTGGGTCACCCTGGAAACAGGAAATGGGACAGTCATAAGAACTGGAGTTGTCTACAGGCCCCCAGACCAGAGGGAGGACATAGACACATTACTGTTAGAAGATATACAAAACATGACAGCTAAAGGGAGGTTCTGATAATGGGAGACTTCAACATGCGGATACAGATTGGTCAATACCAGCAGGAACATCTGCCAGAACTAGACTCATAGTGGATTCCCTGCAGGGAGGGCCTCAAACAACTGGTACAGCAACCCACAAGAGACATGGCTATCCTAGATCTAGTACTGACTAACAAAGAAGGGATCACAGATCTCCAGGTAGAAGGTCACCTGGGGCCAGTGACCATCACATGGTATGGTTCAATTTGGCTACTACATCTAAATCATCCCATTCCAAGGCAAAAATATGGGACTTCAGAGGAGCTGACTTTGATAAGATGGCCAACAGAGTTAAGCTAGCCCTGGCAAAAAGAAACACAGGTGAGGGGTACAGGCAAAGTGGGCAAGCATTAAGGATGCAATACTTGAAGCAACATCCCATTGTGTTAGACAGAAAAGGAAGTGCAAAGAAGAAGGAAACCACTTTGGTTCTCAAATACAGTAGCAGAAAAGGTCAGAGCCAAAGGCTGGCCTTCAGGAAATATAAGGAACCAGCGGGATGAAGATAGGGAGGCATACCAAACTGCCCTAAGGAAGCAGGTAAGGCAGTAAGGCAGGCAAAGTCCCAAACTGAAGAAACACTAGCACGAACAGTAAAGAAGGTGATAAGACTTTCTATAGATACATTAGTAAAGGAGAAAGTCCAGAGAGGGTATTGCTAAGCTTAATGGAGAAAATGGAGCATGTGAGGAGGAGGGACTGAAAGGCATCTATCCTAAATAGATACTTTTGCTCAGTATTTACTGAAGAGAAGGTAGGGCAGGGCCCACAGCTCAGCATCATGGACACGGGGAGGGAGGTGAGCACTACTCCCTTCACAAAAGAAAGGGTCCTACAAGAGCTTGTTAAGCTCAGGGTGGATAAGGCAATGGGACCTGATGGCATACATCCCAGGGTACTTAAGGAGCTAAAGGAGGAACTAGCAGAGCCATTAGCAGAATTGTTTAGTGAGTCTCTGAGTACAGGAGGTCCCAGAAGACTGGAGAAGGGCTCATGTGATCCCGCTCCACAAGAGTGGTGCAGGGAGGAGGCGGGGAACTACAGACCGGTCTGTCTTACCTCAGTAGTGGGCAAGATTATGGAGGCACTCCTTAAGGAAAGGATAGTGCAACACCTGAACCATAGGGGCACAGGATCCAAGACAGCATGGGTTTACAAAGAAGGTCCTGTCAAACTAATCTCATAGATTTCTTTGACTGGGTAACCAGAGTGGTGGACCAAGGGGAGCAGTTGATGTGCCTACCTTGACTTCAGCAAAGCTTTTGACACTGTTCCACATAGAAGATTGATAAATAAGCTGGGTAGGCTCGGGTGGGGTCAGAGTTGGTCAACTGGGTGGCAAACTGGTTGACGGGCAGAAAACAGAGAGTGGTGGTAAATGGTATACAGTCAGAAGAGATTCAAGTCACAAGTGGGGTACCTTAGGGATCAGTCCTGGGGCCAGTCCTCTTCAACATCTTCATTAGTGACCTTGCAGATGGACTAGAGGTAAGGCTTGTCTGTTTGCAGATGACACCAAGATCTGCAACAGAGTAGATGATCCAGATGGGGTGGGCAGAATGAGAAGAGATCTGGATAAACTAGCAGAATGGTCAGAAGAGTGGCAACTGGATTTAATGCAAAGAAGTGCAAAATCATGCACATAGGTAAGAGAAACCCTGAAGCCACCTATAGGCTGGGAGGAGTTGCTAGCAGTCACAAAGGAAGAAAGAGACTTGGGCATCATCACTGATGACCTAAAATCATCAAGCAGACCTCTAAAGCAGTAGGTAAGGCTAGGGGATGTTAGGGTGTATTAGTAGGGTATCACAAGTTGTAGAGGGAGGTGACAATCCCTCTGTACAAGACACTGGTTGAGCCCCATCTGGAGTACTGCGTGCAGTATTGGAGGCCACACCTTCACAAGGACATTAACCAAATTGAGGCAGTCCAGAGAAGGGCAACCAAAATGGTGCAGGGACTGCATCAGAAGACATATGAGGACAGATTAACGGAGCTCAATATGTATACCCTTGAGCAAAGGAGGAGAGGTGGATATGATCGAGGCATTCAAACACCTTAAGGGCATAAACAAGGTGAAAGAGTCTAACATGTTTAAATATAAGAAAAATAGCAGGACAAGAGGACACAGCATGAGATTAGAGGGAGGCCGATTAAGGGGAATGTGAGGAAATTCTTTTCACAGAAAGGGTGGTGGATGCATGGAATGGCTTACCACAAGAAGTGGTGGCTATGAATACAGTGCAGGGCTTCAAACAGGCATGGATAGGCATAGGAGCAATACAAATGACTATGAATAGATAGGCCACTGACAGAGCAAAGGCTGATGGCACATTTATAAGGTAGAAAAGAAATGGGCAGACTGGATGGGCCTTCGGTCCTTATCTGCCATCAACTTCTATGTTTCTATGTTTCTATGTTTCAGGAGGTAGCATCTTTCAGAAAAAGAGATGTGTAAGAACAAGGGGCACAATTTAAAGATAATGGGGGGATGGCTCAGGGGTAATGTGAGGAAATTTTTTTTCATGGAGAGAGTGGTGGATGCATGGAACCGCCTTCCTGGGGAGGTTGATGGGTCTAAAACAGTGCGGGAATTCAAACATACATGGGACAGACATAAAGCAATTGTAGTGGGGGGTAGCAGGAAGTAGGCTGTTGGTTAACTAAAATCTGCAGCTTATCCAGTAGGTAGGGAAATGGGCAGACTGGGTGGGCCAAGTGGTCCTTATCTGCCATCAAAGTCTATGTTTCTATGTTTCTATCACAATAGGGCAATTGATTCATACTCGACATGACCATGAGGTACACCGTGCATCCACATATACAGTGCCTGTGTGCATGACAGCACTGTCACAGCTGAAAGCATTACTCACCTTCGGGGTCCAAAATGTTTATGCACAATGGTGTCCCTGTGCTGCTGTCCCCTCAGGGCCATTCTTGGGTCCCTTCAGTCTTGACGTAGATGCTTACCCTCATCTGGTGGCTCCATGTCCTCTGCACTGTCACCCTCTGAGACCATGACAACTATTCCATGGTCTATGGCCATGCTGTGTAGCATACTACACGCCAGGAATATGGCACAGGCCTTGTCCGGACTATACTGTAGGGCACCACTGGACTTGTTCAGGCATCTGAAGTGCATCTTCAGCATGCTGGACACATGCTTTATGATGTTACGTGTAGCATGTGTGCCTCATTATACCACTCTTCTGCATCAGATGTGGGCCACAGTATTGGAGTGACCATCCAAGGCCGAGAGGATATGCGCTGTCTCCTGTGTGGGTGAAAGTGATATGTTGGTATACAGTACACATCCATGGCATTCTGCCTTCCACACAAACCTGTTACATCTGGTTGGCCTCATCTGCACATTGCCCCACACACAGTGTCACTGCTGTATATTCCTGCCCTCCCCTATGTGGCCCTTTCCATGCTGTTGTATTTCCACTATCACTGCCACTGCAGACAACATAACGTTTGGTCTGTTGGGCATGGCACATCTCCGGCCTGAATGTGCCATGCAGCACTGTCCCCTTCCAATGCATCACATTGTGCTACCCCTCCCACATTGTCACAGGCCCCTACCAGCTGGCACCACCCCTGTAATCTGTACCTATTGCACACGGTTACATGTTCTCCCTCCCATTGCGCCATTCGACATCTGTTTGGTGTCAGTCTTATTCTGGTCCCTTCTCTGCCTCCCTTCCCCCCATCCTGTATGTCACATGGCTGTCTGCCATTGCTGCACCCTTTCCTACTGTGTCAACTCCTGTACAGATGCAATCACTGCACCATGATACCATGTGGGCACCTCATTTGTGGCTGTTTTCCACTTACCCACAAGTTGGCCACAGGAACTCGAACCAACGGCACAGGGATGACTGATGACAGATGTATGCATCGTGTGCACTCCATAGGTAGAGAACAGACGTGTGATGCACCCTGTGGCATTGCATACCACCTGGTAGTTTATAGAGTGGTATCCCTTCCTGTTGACTCAGACACCCTTGTCTCTGCCAGGTGGTGCTCTGAGAGCCACTTGGGTGTAGTCAATGGCCCCTAGCATGCCCAGTTGGCATGCAACCCTGTAGAAGTGCTGCATTGTTGTTGTCCACTCTGCTGGTATGCTAGGGAATTTAATTAACTCACTGGCATAGGGCAGCAGAGCGATGAGGAACTGTGCGAGGAGACGAGATGTGGCCGAATGTGTGATGCCGGTGGTGTCACCCACTAGTATCTGGAAGGTACCTGTGGCAAGCAGGCACAACGCTGCTGTAACCTTCGTCTCCACTGTCATAGCATGACTTCTGTGTGTGGGTGCCTGGAGCTCATCATGGCACACCTCACAAAGCTGTCTCAGAATTGCCCTGTTGAGCCGGTACCAGCCCACGATGTCCGTGTCACTGAGCTTTTTGAATGTGACGTGGGGCTGGTACCATCTCTGTGGTGCGTACTGCCTACGGGCCCTTCCTCAGCCACCTTGCTGTTCCCTCAGTTTCCTCACATCAGCTATTACTGCTGCCATGTGGAATGCAAGCCCATAGTTCCTGCAGTGCAGCAGCCTACCTCTGGGTGGCTGGCCTATTTAGGGCAGCCCCTTGTATCCCTAATTTTGCGTGGCCCACTTTTGGGTTGCATGGCACATGCGCCACTCATTTTGGCTGAATATACACATGCACGGCATATTCAGGTGTCCGCCCCCTTTTTCTATGCAGCGTACATTATATCCATGTGATTGTGCATACTGACTTGAGAGCCACAGTTTCCAAATTTGAATATCGCACTGCTGCGCATTTTTCAGGATGCACCCAACATCTCCATTTTGTGCTGCACATCTCCTTTGAATATGTAAGTCACAGAATCTGACGGCAGATAAGGACCACCTGGCCCATCTAGTCTGCCCATTTTTTTCCTACCCACTCCATATACCGCAGACCTTAACTGATCTGCAGCTTATCCTCTCTTTTCTATTGTTAGGGTTCCTTTATTTCTATCCCATGCATTTTTAAATTCCCCCACCACCTCCACAGGGAGGCTGTTCCATGTATCCACCACCCTTTTCATGAAGTACTTCCACACATTACCCCTGAGTCTATCCCCCCAGTCTCATATCATGACCCCTTGTTCTTGAACTTCTTCTTTTCTGAAAGATGCTACCCTCTTGTACCTTGTTTATACCCTTGTGGTATCTGAAAGTCTCCATCATATTTCCCCCTCTCTTCCCACCTCCAGTGAATACATATTGAGGTCCTTTTGTCTCTCCTCATATGACTTCTGATGCAACCCTTGCACCATTTTAGTTGCCTTTCTCTGAACTTCCTCTATCTATTATCAATGATCTATACAGTGGCATCACCACCTCTTTTTTTCTGCTAGTGATATCTTTCCTTATGCACCCTAGCATCCCACTGGCTCTCCCTGCAGCCTTTTCACATTGTCTGGTCACCTTTAGCTCATCAGATATGATCACCCCCTGGTCCCTTTCCTGTTCGGTGAATGTCAGAACCCCCCCCCCCATCATGTACTCTTCCCCTTGAATTCTGTGCCCCATATGCATGGTGCCACACTCTCGACCACTTCTCAAACTTGCTTAGGTCCCTTCTCATTTTCACCACCCCCTGGAGTGTTAACCCTGTTGCAGATCTTAGTGTTGTCTGTGAAAAGGCATACCTTCCCTTCCAGCCCTTCTGCAATGTCGCCTATGAAGACATTAAAAAAGATTGGCCCTAACACCGATCCCTGTGGTACCCTGCTGGTCACCCTCCTCTCTTCGGCTAGAGCGCCATTCACCACCATCTTCTGCATCCTGCCCTTACCTTTATACGTCTGGATTTCTTCTGAAGTGGTCAGAGGTGCACTGCTTCATATTTGGAAGGCTTGTGCATATGTAGCAATTGTGCAGTCTCACGCACTATAGGTCTCTCTGTCATTGTATTCTTATCATCAGTAGTGCTGCTGTCCCTCATTGAGCCTGCCAAGCACCAGAAGGCAAGCTGTCATTGCTGGCAGCCCATAATTCCAGACTCAGCCCAATGTGATAAAGCATTTACAAAGATGAAAAAAGGGTGTCCCTGGCCTCCTCTTTGCTCTTTTCCCCGCAATATTTACCCGCCTGACTCCTTTCTTCAGAATCCTTGTGTAGGCCCTCCTCTCTGGTCTAGGGGCATTTAGATGGCAGACAGTGTTTTCAGGGAGAAGACTCTCACAAACCACTAGCTTGCACTTCCTTGTCTTCCCAGGCTGAAGCTTGACTTCCAAGGGCTCCTCAGACACACAGCACGGCAATCATAGCTGCAAAGAAGGGGTGTAGACTTTGGCACAGACCAAAAAGAAATGTCCAAACTTGGGGTAACAAACAAACTAGGACCCTTTTATTCTGCTATTGTGATCTCACAGGCAAACAGCAGAGTCACATTTCTCTCAGTTTCTACTTGATCTCATAGCTCCTTAATCTGGCACGGTCTTTCTGGTGGTCACCAAGGGGTGAAAAGTCCAGGCATTTCTCGGGGTTGCAGACAACTTGGTGGGGTACAAACAGGCACATTACTGGCCCTGATGGAGGCACAATTTTAACAGAGCCCACATCCCAGGGAGCAAGAAAATGGACCTGCTGGATTATTTAGCCTGTTTTTCCAATTACCTTCAACTTGACAGCTGAAATAAATTCCAAGTGCTTCTGTGGTGCAGCACTATTCGTGACATGGACGATAACTCACTGTGAAGAACTCCAGCTTCTCAGAGCTCCTTTCACTAGAAAGATCCTCAAATATCTTAGGCTCTATCTGCTCATCTTCAACTCAGGGTTCTTTTAATCTATGTAGACCAGAGCAAAAGAGCTGGGTTAGCAATCAAGGAATGCCAGAATACTAAAAATAGTGCAGATAAACACAGGTTTATTGCTAAAATTGTATACCACAGAAGCAGCGACTCCTACCCCCACCAACATTTCGTGCCAAGCAGTGCTTTGTCAACACCGACAAGCACAAGTTTTGGTGTGAAATGTTGGAAGGGGGTAGGAGGTGCTACTTCTGTGGTATGTATTTTTAGCAATAAACAAATTTTTAACTGCAACAAGTATTTTTGGTTTTCTGGCATTCCTTGTTTGTTAGCCCAGCTCTTTTGCTTTGGTTAGTCTACCTTGGTTATTTTACTTTGGATCCAAACTTTAGTAGTATCCAGTGCTACCTTTTGACACTTCTTTTTATTATGTTTGCTAGCACGCATGTGCAAGAAACATAGTGCCATCATCGGAGTTTTCGGAGGTGTGTCAGCCCACTTCTAATTCAGTCAGTGTGTTTGCAGGAGCAGCCGCAGCCGCAGTTCTCCAATGCTTGCTGGAGCTGTGTATGACAGCTCCAAAATGCAGTGGCATACAGTTGAAAGGGGGAGCTACGCTTCAGTGAGCAGCGATCAGATATCGCCTGCTCATGCGCGCTTCCCCTACACACACACATACACACAAATATGCTGCTGCTGCTGCTCCCCCCCCCAATGCATGCACTGTATAGCCGACGGGGGTGCCCAATCCCCGCCGGCTGTGCTGGCGCTGGGTGCTCACCCCAGCCTGGCTACATTGTATAACCGACGGGGGTGCCCAATCCCCTGTCATCTCCACTGTGTTCCCCCCAGTACAGGGTGCCACGCTGGGAGCCCACCCCAGCGTGGCAACAGATGCCATGGCCGACGGGGGTGCCCAATCCCCCGTCGGTTCCACGCCCCCCCAGCCATCCTTCTGCCATGCTGGGAGCCCACCTCAGTGTGGCAAACGTCCCGCATCATCTTTTAAAACAAAAAAAACCTGTAAAGAAAAAAATGGTCCTTCGCAGTCTCCCTGCCTCCCCACAATCCGCACCCACCCACTGCACACCTGCCTCCCACACTTCAACCCCATACTTACTTGAGTCCGGCAACAATCTTCGGTGGACCGAACACGCCTGCACTCTTCAAAGCCGACCGCGAACTGAGGAAATGCCGGTAAGCTGTATAATGGGATAGATAAGGTTTTTTCAACTTTGTTGCATATCTCAGGCATTTTTTGGAATATTTGCACCAAATTTTCAACATGGGGTTTTTGGGACCCCTCCTCATGAATTCTTGCACTGTCACGGTGTTACTCGGGCCCAAAGGGTGATTTTGCAGCCACTGCACAAAATCACCTTTCCAGAATGATTAACGAAATGACACTGCCAGTGTTCATAAGGTGGGCTCTCAAAAAGCCTATTTTGAAAATTTGGTGGAAAAATTCCTAAAAACTGTTTTACAAGCATGCGTTGCGCAGTTCCAACACACACTCGTAAGTTTGCGAAATTTCAATATTTTCACTCCAGATTTTCAATATTGCCATTTTACCACACCTCATGAGCAGTACAGCTGTCATTTTCACATCTCACCCAAGCGTGTTTCGCCCATGTAGTGCACAATGGCGCAGTTGGTGTGTGAAATCAATGTATGGGACACATTAAGAAAATCACAGTGACACTGTTCATGAGCAGAGGTCTTAAAATGGCTATGCTGAAAATTTGGTGAAAAAATTCCTAAAAATGACTGTTTTACGAGCATGCGTTGCAGAGTTCCTATGCACACTCGTAAGTTCGCAAATTGTCAATATTTTCACTCCAGATTTTCAACATTGCCATTTTACCTCACCTCCTTATGAGCAGTACAGTTGTCATTTTTCACATCTCGCCCAGGTGTTTCTGCCCATGTAGCGCACAATGACGCAGTCAGTATGCGAAATCAATGTATAGGACATGTTAAGAAAGTCACAGTGACACTGGTCATGAGCAGAGGTGTTAAAATGGCTATGTTGAAAATTTGGTGAAAAAATTCCCCAAAATGACTGTTTTAGGAGCGCATGTTGCGCAGTTCTACGCACGCTGGCAAGTTTGCGAATTTGTAATATTTGCACACCAGATTTTCAACAGTGCCATTTTACCGCACTTCCTTATGAGCAGTACAGCTACCATTTTTTCACGTCGCTCAAAATGTGTTTCTGCACATGTAGCGCATAATTTGTACAGTCGGTGTGCAAAACAATGTTTGGGACAGATTAAGAAAATCACAGTGACACTGGTCATGAGCAGAGGTCTTAAAATGGCTATGTTGAAAATTTGGTGACAAAACTCCATAAAATGACTGTGTTACGAGTGAGCATTGCGCAGTTTCCACGCACCCTCATAAGTTCATGAATTTGTAATATTTTCAGTCCAGATTTTCACCAGTGGCATTTTTCCACACCTCCTTATGAACTTTACAGCTGTCATTTTCCACAACATGGCCGAAATGTGTTTTCACACTTTCAGCACAGAAATGCGTGGTCGCTGTGGGAAATCATTGTTCGGGACAGATAAAGAAAATCACACTGACACTGTTCATGATCGGAGGTCCCAAAAATCCTGTGTTAACAATCTGCTGTAAAAAAATCCCCAAACTAGTTACATTACAGGTGTGCGTTGTACAGTTTCTACGCACGCTCGTGACTTCACCAGTTTTTTTAAGATTTTCACAGCAGATTTTCAACATTGCCATTTTTTACACCTCCCATGAACAGTACCGCTGTCATTTTTCACATCCTGTTCGGAATGTGTTTTTGCACCTGTGGTGCCAAATGCCATAGTTGCTGTGCAAAAGCAGTTTTTGGCAAACAAACTGATATTGCCACTGTTCATGAGGTGGGGGTCACAAAAAAACCATGTTGAAAATTTGGAGTGAAAATACCAATGAATGCCTGAGGCGTTAGGGTTTCCAACCATAACGCCCCACTCTGTAGAGAATGACAGGCATCAGGGGTGTGACTTGGGATTCTTGCCTGTCATGCTCATACCATTCACCCCACTCACACCCTGCAGCCAGTGAGAGCATCAAGGTGTGCCTCGACTCTTTGGGCCCAAACTTCACCCCATTCTCCTATACCGCACTCATCTCACCATATTTCCTGATGGAATGGGGTGCGATAAGGGTCAAAGACCCCAAGGCACACCGTGACACTTGTCAGTGTCTGCAGGGTAGGGTGTGGTGAAATGGCGTGGTCGTTATGCCTGACGACCCAAAGGCACACCCCAATGCCTGTCACTCTCTGCAGGGTGGTGGTGGGGTTAGCTTCAGTTCAATACTTCACTGCCATTCCTATTATGCTGCTCTGTAACTTCTACACTACCAATGCCAATGCCAGCAAGCAAACATTCAGCATTGACTAATGCTTGTTTTAATATATGTCTAGCTGAGCTACAGAGTCTCTGGGCTTAGCATAACAATAGAGAGACACTCTGGAAACTACTGTATGCCTAGGCACAAAACACAACTCTCTTTCTAGAATTACCCGCTGTCCTCATTCTGGGACTGTGGGCACTGCCAGGTGCTAAACACAGTCACTTTACATGTCAAAATGCATAGCTATCACCTCAGTCCCTTTGGTCACAGTTCTTCACCTTTTCTTGTTCTTTCAGCAAGGCACTGGATCCCCATTTCTCACTGTCCTCCCGCTGGAGCATTCCCCACCTCCATCCCTGAGGGTTCTGTACCAATGGCAGTTGCCACAATTCAGTACTTTTTTTATGCCAGACTCTACGGAGAAAGTTCAGAACAGAGGCAAATGTTTGGGTACCTAACTAAGGGAGCTTGGGACCAAGAAATACCCAAATCGATATGCCAGGGTTTGGGAACCACTTAGGCCCCAAGAAAGCTTAGTTTTTTTTCATGCACTAAGATGCAAGCTGAGCATTTTTCCAGCAAAAATCTTAATAGGTAGTAAGCTTCCAGGAATGCAACCCATGCTGATTTTTGGCAAGAACAATGCACCAGTCTGTCTCTCCCAGACCTCCACCACTGGCAGCAGCAGCTGTCACTCACTTCAGTTTGTCTGAGTGTTTTCTCATTTTTTTTCTTGTATTTTGGATTTTTTGTCAGACACAGAGGCTGAGGCTCCCTCCCCAAACCCCAGCCCAGCACAAGCAACCCTCCCTTTGTGCTGCAGTTATCTCACCAGTTCAGTTGTTCAGTGAGTCAATGAAAGGTAGGGAAGAGTGAGACTAGAGACAGTATAATATTTAAATTTTTAAACTGTTTCCCTGACACACACAATGAGTGAATTCTCAGTCAGTTCACTGTGACTGTCAGACAGGTGCTGTCTCTCAATCTGGCTCCAAATGACGACTGCACACAGACAGTGTGCATGCTGGCTATATAGCATTGTACCACATGGGTGCTGGTAAAAAAAAGAACTAAGCACACCACAGAGTACAGTGCCACTTTTGGCGGATGATGTGTGCACGCACCCCTGCAAGCGACAAGTGAAACCCAACCCTACAAGCACTTGCTTGCCAATGCCTATCTCTGTGGGTTGGGTGGCAACAATGTATGACGTGACCACGCAGCCATGCAAGCAATGACCGCACCAGAACTCACCACCAACTCAGTTTGTCAGGCTCACTCCCTGCTGCCCTTTAGAAGAAACAGCAAGCGCTGCAAAAACTTAGTCAGTACTACAGTACTTTCTTTTACTGTCCACTCATTGGTGCTACTCCATCTGGTTAGGTTGGGTCAGGTCCGGTGGGGGAGGGACTCTGAGTCATACAAGTGAGGAGGGAAGCTGCAGGCACCTGCAATATTTAAATGAAAAAAAAATTCTTAACCGGCATGGTAGCACAAAGGGCTGAGGCACTGGTGCCTTACCTCACACCACACCGGTGACCCGGGTTCGGGAATGGACTCGGGGTGCAGCGGGCTGGCTGGGGAAGGAGAGGATTGAGCATCCGGAGAACTGCTCTCCTCTCCTGGGTGGGTTAGTGGGTAGCCCCACTCTGTCAGTGTCCCCCGGTGGAGACCGGGGGGGTACTACAAGAAGCGGTGCACAAGAGGGGACCAGTAAAGCATGAAAATGCATGCATGCATGCCATCCAGATGATGACGGCTCACCTCCCTGCGTCTTCCAACCGAGATACCTCCAGGCTGCATTTCTGTGCCTCGGTAAAGCTGCAAGGGAGTGCTATGTGTGCTCTGATCTCTCCTCCCAATGGCCCGGCAGGATATGGGAGAGCCCCCCCCCGACGAAGGGATATGTCTGAGACAACCAGGGCATCAGAACAGCTGGACGGTGGATCGGTCAGGGGAGGCAATGGCAGGACTTGGCTGCCTGAAGGAGAGGACGACAGTGGGGCACGTCGGAGGTGGTAAAGAAATAATGCAAAAAAAAAATTCTTGCTACTACTGTACCCAACTCAAAGCTAACATACAGTATATTGTGCAGTTTCCCAAATGGGGGCTTCAGCACCTTAACCCCCCCTTATGTCCACCACTGGTTCAGAACAGTGAGAGCAGCTGATGTATGCCTAATGTGCACCTCCCACCAACTATCACCAGCCTGCGTTCTTTAGTTCAGGCTACTGAATCATCCTCTTTGGAACACCCAGTCTGACCAGCTGACCCAGTCCTCCAGGGGCATGCAGAATGACATGCCCAGGAGTGGACAGACACTCTTAAAGTACATAGGTCCTGGGCGTGGCTACACTTGGTAGGCAATGTGGGACAGCAATGCCCACTCCATGTCAGGCAAAAGAATTTCCGAACAGCGAAGCATAGAAGTTATCCAAATAAAAAAATCCGATACCAGCCCCCACCCCACCCCAGATAATGAGCACTAGTCATTCAACTGTTAAGTCTCTTCTCTTTATTTATTTATTTATTGAAATGTTTCACCAGGAAGGCATGCTGAGTAACAAGTTGCTCATCTCCTGGTGCAACCTGGGGGGTAGGGAAACATGAGGATATTTTACAGAGATTTGGTACACGATATACATGTACAGTACATTACATTCAAATAATTTGAGCAGACTGTACAGGAGTAATGAAATAGTGGGATGCTAACAGTTTTGAACTAGACAGATACTATGCCAATGCTTCTGGACTAGATACATGCAACAACACAAAATAACATTTCGGCATACACTAAATGACACATAACTGTGTAGCTAGAAAATGGCTGAATAGAGTTGTTGTAGTTTGATCTAGGGAAGTTAGTGAGGAGTAAACACAGGCAGAACAGGTTGGCTAAGGTATAACAGAACTGCAAGTTAACTACAAGTGCAAGTTAACTACACGTGCATTAGAGATTAGGGGTCAGCCATAGCTAGGGCTACATAAGGGGCAGAAGGGAAGGTGAGAGAGAGGTAGGTATGTCGGTAGGCAGAGAAGCGGGGTGGTGATGGAAGGGGATAGAACAAAGAGGCGAAGGAAGAGGTAGGAGGAGAAAGATCTGCTGGGGCCTGACCCTCCAATATGCTGAGGACCCTGCCTGCACAAGGCAGGGGTCAAGCATGACAGGAAGGGAGCAGGTTGTGGCAGCGAGAGATAGAGTACAATAGGAGAGAAGCAGGTTGTAGGCAGCAAGGGGAAGAGGCTTTGGAAGAACAGAAGAGAGGGTGAAGGTGAGAGAGAAGAGAGTCCGGGATTCCAGCCCTTCAGGATGCGGAGAAGTGGAGGGAAGAGTTGGGTCAATGGTGTAAGGATAGGGTAGGGACTGGCCCTTGGTACAACTCTGGATGATAGAGAAATCACAGTAAGAGAACAATGGAAGGTCTTAAGGGAAGGAACTGGAGGAAGGGAAGGAATGCTGGTTTTTAGGTGGGTGGGGTGGAGCTGCAGCAGGGGCATTGCATGGGTACTGAGAGGGGTAGGGTTTGTCGGGCTTAGAGGGGGGAGTTAGGGAGGGTTGTAGCAGGAACAACTAGGTACAAGGAAGTTTTTAAGGGCAGAGCTGATGGAGTAGTAGGAGGATAAGTGATGAATTTGAGGGGGGAAGGAATTCCACATTTTTGGGAGGTGGTGAGAGTAACTGGATTGGCCGATGAGGGTGGCTCTGCGGGGGACCACCAGAGTTCCAGAGTCAGATGATCTAAGTGAGTGAGAGGGAGTGAGAGGTGTTATAAATGGGGGACAGAGGTAGGAAGGGAGTTCACCCAGCCAGTGCTTGGAGGTGAACTTAGTGCAGTGGGAGAGTCGTCTGTTTGTAAGAGAGGGGAAGGATAGGGCACGATAGAGATCACAGTCGTGGGTGTGAGAGGGAGCATCAAGGGCAAAACGGCAGAAGGAATTGAAGATTGTATCCAATCTGGCCAAGGAGGACTTGGGAGCAGCACCATAGACTACATCACAGTAGTCGAAGATGGGCAGGATCATCTTCTGAACAATTTCACGTCTAACCATAGAGGGGATACAACTAATGTTCCTGAACAGGGCACCAAACTTGGGGCACAATTTTTTTTTCAATGATGTCAATATGTCTGGAGAAGTTTAGGTGTTGATCCAGCCAAACTCCTAGGTACCTGAAGGAGGATGTGTCCTCAAGTAAAGTCCTATCAGGGGTGTGGGAAGTGGGCAGGGAAGGAAACCTAGAGAGTCTCTGCCTTGTGCCAAAGGTCATGAGACAGTCTTCTTGGCACTGAGAAAAAGTTGATGGTTAGCAAACCAGAGCTGAACCTTGTCAAAGTCTTGCTGCAAGTTGGATATAAATTCAGCTGGGCAAGAGCCAGATGCATACAGGACCATATCATCGGCATACATGTGCATGGCGGTGACAGACAAGCAGACAGATGGAAGGTCACTTGGGAAGATGGAGAATAATAGGGGCCCTAGCACTGAGCCCTGAGGGTCTCCAGTATTAATCGGGAAGGGAGAGGAAATGACATCAGAGATCCTGACTGATTGGGTTCTACCAGTGAGGTAGGCCTTGAACCAGCTAGTGGCTGAAGGAGATAGGTCAGCTGTTGAGAGGGAGTCAAGGAGGAGGGAGGTGGAAACAGTGTCAAAAGCCTTGGTGAGGTCGACAAAGATGGCTGAGGTAATTTGGCCATTGTCTATCCCGGTAAGGACAGAGTCAACGAACCGAAGTAGGGAGGTAGTGGTGGAGTGATTTTTCCTGAAGCCAGATTGAAAAGGGTGAAGTGGGAGGTGTCAGTTAGAAATTAGGTAAGCTGGGAGAGGACAAGGTGTTCTTGTAATTTAGCTAGGGTAGGGAGGAGAGAGATAGGGTGGTGATTTCCAGGGGAAGATGGGTCACTGCCTTTGGGAAGAGGGAGGACCACAGCATGTTTCCATGGGGTAGGGACCGAGGCAGTAGAAAATGAGAGGTTTAGAATTAGAGAAAGGGGATAGGCAATGACCAAGGCAGAGAAAGAGAGAGAGAGGAGTTTGGGGTCTAGCCCATCTTGGGAGAAGCCTTTTGAGGGGTTGATAGCAGAGCTTTGCAGAGCAGACTAGCTGAAAAGCCTTCCATTCCTGGAAATCAAACCTGGGACCCTGAGACTCAGTTTTACACCTGATAGAATATTCCCAGAGAGTAACAGTACTAGCTGATACCACATGTTTTGAAGTCTGTTCCAAGTCATCACTTCTTTTTCTGTAAAGTCCTTACAGATATTCAGTGTGAATTCCCCACCTTTTGGTTACATTATATGTCCCCTTGCTTTCTTGTTCCCTATCATTCTGAAGGTCTGTACTTGGACGGACAGTGTCATCCTGCTCAGCTATTTTTCTTTTTTATTTATTGTTTCTCATACGCCCCCAAACCCTAGATCAGGCCGAGCCCCACCTCCGATGTCCTTGTCTCTTACCTTCCATGGGTTTCCAACCCAAGCGCCAACCCCCAGCTAAGCCAGATCAACAGCCCCCCACCTCCTACTGGTCATTGAGGTTCCCAGGATTCGCCTGGAAGCGTGCAGTAACTAACTTCAGGGCACAAGTGCACCCAGATCACAGTTCGCGAGGCAGGCCTTTTTCAGGATTTTATTTTTGTCCCATGCCCTGGGAAATCGGCACACTGGGAGGTCCAGTCAGAAGCATGTGAGCTTGCTTCATGCAGACCCTGACTGATGTCCCCCTTTTTACCTTCACTGCCCACTGCACCACCACCTGTAGTCACTCGAATGGCAGTGTGGTAGCAGCAGCAGCCACCTCCTCCCTCCCCAGAGGAAGAGAGAGTCTTCTGGGATATTCAACCATCCTTCCTAGGCCGGCCGTCAATAGCCCAAACTTGTTCCTAAACTCAGGTGGACAGCGTCATGCATAGTAGCCCTACCGCTGCACTGATGGGCCAGTCTGTTTAGCTATTTGAAGACTAGAATGGTCATATCACCCCCTGGGTCTTCTCTTTAATGTAGACAATAGCCAATGCATTGCACTGCCATGTGGGGATCTGGGTTCAATTCTTGGCCTGACTCTCCTCCACCCTAAACTGGCGGGGTCCAAGATGCCATGCACTGGCATCACAGTCCAAACCCAGGGTGAGGAAACAAGTTTGTCACTATTGCAGTGTGTCTTATGGTGGAATCTGAGATTGTACTGATGCTATGGGTTACCATGCAACATCATTTATCCCCCCATTCACAGGAGAGACAGCATGGGAAGCCTCTACTTGAGGGTGGTGGGAAGGCTTTACATATGGATAAAATACCTCACCCTGCACAAATAATGACTCAGCTCACCTCATAGCCTGAGACAGCCCTATATCCCTCCTTTCGGCCTCGAAAACTTGTTCTGCTTCCTGACTAGGCCAGGGCTGTCGCACGACACAGGTCTGCTACAAAGTATTGTACTGATACTATGATTGGTATAGGTAACTCTATGAAATTGGTGGGAAGAAAGTTCAGAAAGGATGTCCAGAAGTATTTATCCACAGAGAGGGTACTGGTGAATTGGAAGAGGCTACCAATGGAAGTGGTCAGTGCCAAGACAAAATTGGCATTTAAGCATGGGTGGAAAATACATATGGGGACAGTGAAAGTGGGTGTGTGAGGAAGCACTTAAGATAGCAGTATGAGTGGCCAAAAGGTTACACATTATATACATCACAGGTTTGATTGAGCAGACTGGATTAATCATCAGACCTTTTTCTGACATCTTTTTCTAGGTTTCCATGCTGCAAGAAGGCGGGGATTAATCTGCAGGAACATTGGAGGTTTAGGAGAATATGGCCTGGTTTCCAGAGTGCTAGTAGTAGTGCCATAAGGTGAATCCAGGGCAGCTATTGCCTGAGGAAAGAGGAGGTGCAACAGCTGGGACTGAAGGAATAAAAAGATCAAGTGGAAAAAAGAAAATAGCCCCAGTTCTGTCAATCCTCATAGCCTTTGTCTTGCAAGCCTGCACCCACCTTGGTGGCTCTCTTTCAAACTGTTTGTGTCATGTCCACAACTTTCCTCAGTTATGGGAATTAGGTACTCAAGAATGGCTACAGAACTGCATGAGAGCATCATAAGATCTCTCCCGATTTGACTATGAAGTTTCTCTTGGACCATGAAATGATTTTGTTTTCTTTGCTTTGCTGCTGCCCCACACTGCTGTTCTATTTCAACAGTTCTGCCAAACACTACACCAAGGTCTTGATTCTTGCCGAGTTTCTGCTAATTCTTCTTCCCTGTCTACGCAGCTGCCTGTGACACAGTGCTAAACAGAATAAAGTTGATCAGTAATAAGGAATGCCGCTTTGTACTTGGTGCAGATAACCACTTTCTTAAATGCACCCATTACACACTCACTGACTACCTTTACCCAGCAGAATAAAATTCCAGGTCTGTTTGCTAGCCAAAAAGGCACTCCTGGGCTTAACATCCCCTACTTTAGCAAACTGCTTCCACACCATCTCCAACCAATACACACCAGAAAGATGGCCAGGAATGCTCTTAAGCCTCCTTTCCAGTGTACTCAGCTGAGCAAGCGGTCATTTGCTGTCAGGGCCACTAACTGGTTAAACGAACTGCCTGATACACTGCTGAATCTCCCCAAGATTAATCAGTTCAAGAGATCTTTGTGGTCTGCCCTTGCAACTGTAACTGTTAGACTGTTTCATTCGGTTTCTCTCTGTACATGTCTTATGACTTTTTATACAATGATCTGTATGGACTGGTTCAAAACTGTATGTAATTGTTATGTCTTAAGTGCTTTGAGCCTGACTCAACTGTGTTTCTTCTAGAACCGCTTATAGTACTTATAATGTATTTTGTGACTATGTATTTGACATAGAACCTTTGTAAATGAGCACTTGTGCTCAAAGGTAATCTCTGAAGTGTTCAACAAATAAATCAATAAAAGTGCAATACTGTGCATTTTGCAACATTCATCTGCTACTGTATTTCTCTTTCTGCTCTTTCCAAAGTCAGTGCAGGTCACTTTGCATTTAATTCATTTTGTGCTGTGAAGCAACTGCTCTGTCCTTTTGGTGTCCTCTGCAGTCCTCATGACCCAACTATTGGTGCCCACATTCAGGTCACATGTAAATATGTTGAACAGCGCTGTTGGTGTCAAGTCAAACCTCCAAGGGAGCCCACAGGCTCCTTGTTGTTTCTACGTTAAGAGTTTGCACAGCATACACAAATTAACACATCACACCACAAATGTCAAATATTAATAATAGCTGTTCTTAACAGATGTGTCTAACTCAATTTTGCCAAGGCGGACATTTTGTAGCAAGGTTAAGCAGTGGAATATTCCAACTTCAAAGGAGAACTGCGCTGAACCTGCAAGTAATTTTTTTCTGTAAACGCTGTTTTTCATCTTTTGGATCCCGTTCTGTTGTTCAGTCTTTAGCGGCTTTTCTACAAACTCGTTGGCCTGGATTTTCAAAGGTTTGAATGCTGGACATCTGGTCATTGCTCAGCCACAGCTATGTCACTGCAAAAGCGACAAAATGTTAGCGGGTTACTTACAAATATTTTGACCCATTTGCAAGACTTTTCTCATTTTATAGCACAAAAATAATGCATGTATTGTATTTTTGATGTGCAACTTGCTGCACTTATGACATATCTTTAATACCCGCTGTTGTAGGTGCAACTAACCCCCTGTTGTAACCTGTGGTACCTGTCCGCCTTGCCCCCTGGCTCGACAACGTCCACTGGACAGCCTCTCCCTTCCCCTCCCCTAGACCCACTCCTTCCCTACTAGGTCCAAATAGGAATGTAACCTGCTGTCTTCTCTGAGGACCTACTATATCCCTTATTGTAACTCACAATTTTGTAACATTATGTAACCTAAGTAACATACAAACTACTATATTATGTAACCTAAGTGTATCTGTGTTAAATGTTCCTTTTACTACACCTGTAATGTTATCCTCTGTTTTAATCTGCACTGTAATAACTGTCTTGATGTCTGCCCTCCCTGCGATGAAGTGCCTTTGT
Source organism: Neoceratodus forsteri (assembly GCA_016271365.2). NCBI lineage: Eukaryota > Metazoa > Chordata > Ceratodontiformes > Ceratodontidae > Neoceratodus > Neoceratodus forsteri. The sequence goes on from CM028130.1 coordinate 946,290,971, forward strand.
AAATGTGTCTCTGACTCAAAGATTGTAAACCCGATTTGTAATGAATAAATAAAGAATAAAGAGGTTAGACCACATTTATGCTAACAGTCATGTCACAAGTAGCACAGGTGTGGCAAAACTGCACCAAAAGCTTTAAAAATACAGCTAATTATTTTTTCTATTATTTATTTATGCTCCCCGGAGCCTGGCAGGAGGCTATGGCCCTCCCTCAGAGGGACTCATCCTCTGGACCGAGTGTCTGCACTCATGCCAGCCCCCATAATTTCCCCCTGGCTTACCCACCACTGCAGGGCCAGGGAAGAGAACACAGGCTCCCCCCGCCCCCGAGCATAATCCAGAAGCTAGGGGCGGCACAGGGACGCGACAGGCCATCATGGAGCCTCCCATCTCCCTTTTCCTGTCTTCTCCCATCCCCCCCCACCACCGATGTAAGGACACTGGTATGAGCCTCCCAACCCATACTGCCCACCAGAGGGCAGTCAATGAGCAGGATGACAGAACCTCCCTCCTTCGAGAGAGATCAGTCCTCCGAATGCTCACTCCTCTCTCGCCTCTGCCAATCCCCGGTGGTCCAGGCTCGTTCCCAAACCCGAGTTGGTGGTGTGGCGCAAAGTGTAGTGACCAGCGCCTCAACCTCCAGCGCCACCAGGCCCGCGTAAAATACAGCTAAATTTATGTTTCTAATGTATATGCTAATGGTCTTTGCCATTTAAGAACTGTATGATTAAGCAATAAAGCATGAGCAGGGGTTAGATTAACAGTCTGTTAATTACCCCCCTTGGGACATAATGTGGCACGAAGCACAGCTGAGTGCCATGTTGCCCCTAGAGTGTGATTAACTAACTGTTAATCTAACCCCTGGGAGTGTCTTATTTTTATTTTAGAAAATGGGATCAGAAAATAAATGAATCTCATTGGTTGAATTGTCAGATGAGAGATTCATTTGTTTTCCGATAGAGCCCGCTTAAGAACAAGAGCTTACTCGGGGTGCCCCATTTCTGAGTAAATCCTTGGGCACCCTGAACGTTAGCAAAACTCACCAAGCATTTTTTCCCTGCTCACAAAGCTAGCCCGAAAAGTAGTGGGCAGGCCGTCTTGCTCCCCGGACCCAAAATAAAAGAAAACAGCCTTTACTTGGGCAGATAAAGCCATTGCCTATACAGACAAAATTTCTGGTTCCACAATCAGAGTCAGTGAGGGCTATGTCAGCACATTATCTGTGACACCACGACTGAGCACAAGCGCAGCAGTATTTTCTTGATTTCATACTGCAGATGGACGTCCATCTGCAGTATGGAAACTCAAGAAAATACCGGTCCTCTCATGCACAGTATCGGTGTCAGGGATAACGTGCTATCTCAGTAAAGCCACCCACTGCAGTCTTTTAAATGAAAACCATGAGAAATACAAAAAAAGTTGATTCCCAAAGAAGCAAAATAAAGATTTTAAAAGCAAGTAAGCAAACTGTAAAAAATGTCAGACTTCCTTGAATTATCATTTAAAATTTCACCAGAAAAAAACTGGGATGTGGGACTACTTTATCTCAAAGCTGAAGAAATATGATATAAAAGTTAAAATCAATTATTCTAACATTTTAAAACTTTTAAAAACTGTGTCTGACAGTTTCTTTCCATTTTCTAAGTGCAATAATACCCTCCAGGGTGGGTGGTATGGGCTATACCGGACCTTACAGGAGCTATAAGGCCCTCTGCCTGCGGCGTTGGGCCTCATCACGCCCATAGGCAGTCTGGTATAGCCCAATACCGCCCAACCTGTCGAGTATTATTGCTTACATAAAAAAACTATTCCAAATGAAAGATGTCATGAGTGTAACTTTTGAATGCTTTCCTCACTGACAAGGATATTTTTAATAGTTTTTAATTTAAAATAGTTCATCCACCAACAGTTTAAGAATGTTGGTGCAGAATCAGAATGCCATTCCAGTCATTCAGCAGTGCTAGAGGATGGAATGCTGACAGGAAGAATTCATGCACCATGATAATTAGGTTGTGCATGACAGTGTAACAGAGATTAATGTAAGGGATCAGTGCTGGAACCAGTCCTGTTTAACATTTTCATTGCAGACATAGTGGTTGGGATCAAGAATAAGATCAGCCTCTTCGCCGATGACACCAAGATCTGTGCTGAGATGGATGGGGAGGAGGGTGGCAAACTATTGCAGGAGGGCTTGGCAAGACTCGAGAAGTCGTCGTACACCTGACAGCTTGGGTTCAATGCCAAGAAGTGCAAGGTGATGCAGTTCGGAGCCAAAAACCCAGGATACAGCTACTGGATGGATGGTATCAATCTGTCCACAACAGATGAGGAGAAGGATCTGGGGGTGCTGGTGACCAGGGAATTAAACCACTCAGCCCAGTGTAGTAAGGGAGAGGCTAAGGCTAACAGGATGCTAGGGTGCATAGGAAGGGGGGATTACATCCAGATGTAGTGAAGTCATATTGCACCAATACAGGTCCCTGGTGAGGCCACACTTGTAGTACTGCGTGCAGTTCTGGTGCCCGTACTTGAAAAGGGATATCAAACTACTGGAGGCAGTGCAGCGAAGAGCAACAAAGATGATCCAGGGGTTGGGGGATAGAACTTATGAGGAAAGAGTGAAAGAGCTCAACATGTGTACCCTGGAGGATAGAAGAGAGAGAGAGAGAGGGGGGACATGATCGAGACCATCAACTACCTGAAGGGGATGATCAGAGTAGGCTTCCAGGGTAGGTTCACTCTCCAGAACGGAAGAGATACCAGAGGGCACTCCCTGAAGTTAAAGAGGGGCAGATTCAGGAGGGAAAGAAAGAGGCACTGTTTCACTGAAAGAGTGGTAACAGGGTGGAATGCACTGCCTGAGCATCTTGTATCAGTGCAGACTGTGGGGTGCTTCAAGAGAGGGTGGGACAAATTCAAGGGAAAGTACATACCAGAGGAGGCAGTTGGGGGGAAGGAAGAGTTAATGTGAGGGGGGCAGCTGCAGACTAATGGGCTGAAGTGCTGCACACTTGAGCAGACTAGATAGACCATATGGTCTGTATCTGCTGGCAATTTCATATGTTCGCATATTCATAATGCTCACAGCCAATCAGACTGCAGCATTTCTGAGACAGTTTTTTTAATATACTTTATGCCCTCTTGGACTACAGAGTTCTGGAGTAGGATGCAGATGTAAGGGGATAACAATGTAAGTTATTAACAAGGTCATAAACCACATCATACAATTCTAAAATGGAAATGACCACGAGTATGTAAAAAAATCCGAAAGGCACACAGCAGCCAAGAAAGATGAAACACTAACTTAATGGGAACCAGTATTTGAAGCACAGCTTCTACAGAAGCTGCAGGCTTGTAGGTTCAGGGCTCTTCTTCGATGTGGTACCTAGAGTACTGTGTCCAGTTCAGAATGGACATAGAAAGGGTGGAGGCTGTCCAAAGGAGGGCAACTAAAATGGTGCAAGGGCCGAATCAGAAGCCCTAGTAGGAGAGACTGAAGGACCTTAACATGTACAACCTGGAAAATAGGAGGGGGGATAGGATAGAGACCTTTAAATACCTCACAGGCATAAATAAGGTACAGGAGGGGAGTATTTTTTAGAAACAAATGCACAACAAGGGTACATGCAATGAAGCTGAAGGGGGTTGATTCAGGAGCGATCTGAGGAAGTACTTCTTCACTGAAAGAGTGGTGGATGCATGGAACAATCTTCAGGTGGAGGTGATGGGAGTGAAAACAGTGGTTGGGTTCAAGGACGCATGGGATAGGCATAAGGGAATCTTGGTAGAAAGAAAGGAAGGGGTGGAGATCAAGTAGGGTCTGCAGTGACACTATAGGAAGGGAAGAAAATGGACCGACTGGGTGGGTCAAGCGGTCCTTATCTACCACCAAATTCTGTTTCTCTGTTTCTTCATTCAAGTTCTGAACGCTCAATGCAGATCTGTTTTTTACTGGAAGAACACAGCCAAGGGATCATCAACAAAAAAAAGCATGACCTTGTGTCATCCTTAGACATGTCACCAGCATGTGGCGGTGACCTCAGCTATGGAATATTAGGAGTGGCCAGAAAGATGGGGTGCGAGCACTGTAGGTCCATGATGTTAAATCGCCTAATCTGTTTAGAGCCTTACATGTGAAAACAAAATACTGAGAGTCCCCCTATGCCTCCTAGGAAGCCTAGTGTTGTTCATGGAGCAACAGTGTTACAGGATACAGGCCTACACAAGGGAGGACCAGTTTGAAAGGAGTACTGTATATTGACATAAGAACATAAGAAAGGAGTCAGCAGATGGGGACCGTGTGATCAATCTAGTCTGCTCATAGTCGCTACCCCCCCCCTAGTTATTTATCTTCCTAAGCTACTCATAATACGTGTCCCATGCAAGTTCATATGTTCTTACCGTCTTTGGTGCTACCACTTCTGGTAGCATGCTTTTCCATGGGTCTATCACCCTCTCAGTGAAAAAGTACTTCCTAGAGTTGCTTTTAAACCTACCTCCCACCAGACGCAAGTTGTGCCCTCTTGTACGCGTAGCCCTGTCTTCCTAGAAGAGGTTTCCCATCTGAGTTGTGTTAATTCCCCTGATGTATTTAAATGTTTCTATCATGCCTCTCCTATTTCTTCTCTGCTCTAGAGAGAATAAATTCAACTCCTTAAGTCTTGTTTTGAATGGCTCATGATGCATTCCCTGCACCATCTTTGTAGCCCTTCTCTGTACCATCTCAAAATGGTCAATGTCCTTTTTCAGATGAGGCCTCCAAAACTGGACGCAGTATTCCAGGTGTGGCCTCACCAATGAGCTGCAGAGTGGCATGATTACCTCCTGTTTTCTGCTTGTAATACCCTTGCCTGTGCATCTGAGGATGCCACTGGCCTTCTGTTCAGCTTTTTTTGCATTGTTTTCCTACCTTTAAGTCATCTGAAATGATTACACCTAGATCCTATTCCATCTTAGTCTCCTCTAATTGATGCCTTTCCAGTACATTATTTTTTCCCTTGGATCCATTTTCCCAGGTGCATAACTTTACACTTCTTGGAGTTAAACTTTAACTGCCAAGTCCTTGACCATTCTTCCAGTTTTCTGATATCAGTTTCCATACCTGAGGCTCCCTCCTGTGTGTCCACCCTGCTGCAGGACTTTGTACCATCTGCGAACAGGCAAACCTTCTCCTCCAGTCCATCGGTGATATCACTGGTAAATATGTTGAAGAGGACTGAACCTAGCACTGACCCTTGTGGAATGCCACTGGTCACTCTGCCCTCCCTTGATAGTGACCCACTGACCAACACTCTGGGTCCTATTCTGAAGCCAGTTTTCAATCCAGTTGACCATCTTTTGACTGACGCCTATGTGTTCCAGTTTATTAGCTAGTCTCCTTTGGGGAATGGCATTGAAGACTTTGCTGAAGTCCAGGTACACCACGTCCACCGCCCCACCCTGGTCTACTGTTCTGGTAACCCAATCAAAGAAATCAATCATGTTGGTTTGGCATGAGCACCCAGCTGTGAAGCCATGCTGCTTGGGGTCAAGTTTTCCACCGTCTTTAAGGTAATCTACTATTCTTTCCTTTAGCAATGACTCCATAATACTCCCCCACTACAGTGGTCAGGCTGACTGGGCAGTAGTTTCCTGACTGTTGCCCTTTTCCAGTCTTCTGGTACTCTGCCACTATCCAGTGACTTATTGAATAGCTCGGCTAGAGGTGCAGCAATTTCTTCCTGAAGTTCTTTTAGTACTCTAGGGTGGATGCCATCTGGACCCATGGCTTTATCCACCTTAACTTTTACTTAGCTCTTCTAGGACCTCAACCCCATGAATGGGCTTGTGTCTGCCCCTCTACCATTATGCTCTGTCTCACCTAGTGGAGGTCCTTTACCGCAGTCTTCTATTGTGAAGACTGAGCAGAAGAATTCGTTTAGCAACTGTGCTTTGTCTTTCTCTAATAGCTGGCCTTCTTTTGTTGCTAGTCGGATTATCCCCCCCCCCACTCTTTTTTTTCCCCCCGTATGTATCTATAGAAAGTTTTATCTCCATTCTTAACCCCTGTGCTATTTGCTCCTCTGGGCTCTGGCACTCTGAATCGCTTTTCCTGCCTCCTTGAGATTGTTTATGTATTCCTCCCTGTCTGTTTCTTTTTTCATCTCCTTGTATTGTTTAAAAGCCCTCTTCTTGTCCCTGATTTTGGTTGCTACCTCTTTGGAGAACCAGAGAGGGCCCTTTTGGATATGTTGATCTGCCTAGCATATTGTTCCGTAACTGTAGTCAAAGCGTTTTTCAAGGTCTCCCAGCAGTCCTCCGCATCACCTGTGTTACCGCACTCTATCATGGATCTGATCATGGATTTCATTCTGGGAAAGGCTGCTTTCTCGAAATCAAGTATGTTGATTTTTGTGCGACTTAATATCTTCTACTTTGTTTACTGATAACCAGACTGACCTGTGGTTGCTGGTCCCCCGATTGATTCCCACATGAATATCTGAAATCCTGTTGCTGTTTGAGAGTACCAGGTCCAGGATTGCTTTGTCTCTGTTGGGTCAGTCCACCAGTTGATGCAATCTTGCTCCTCACAGTGCTAACAAGAATTCCCTGCTCCGCTCTAAGGATGCCGTGTACAAGGACTAATCCACATCCGGCAGACTGAAGTCTCTGACCAGTAGTAACTCGCCCTTGTCTGCCATCATCAAGATGGTTTCTAGGAGTTCTTTGTCTATCTCAGTTTCCTGGGATGGGGGTCTGTAGATAACTCCCACCCGGATGGAGGCCTTGTCCTCAACTCCCAGGGTGACCCATAGGGCCTCCATCTTACTGAGCTTCCCCTGGATTTCTGTTGCACAGATTCACTCCCTCACATACAAAGCCACCCCCTTTTTTCCCTCACAGTCCCTCCTGAAAAAGTGTGTAACCTGGAATATATATTTTTTTAATTTATATTTTATTCATTTTAAAATGAAATGTTACAAGTACTTGTACATCCTTGTAAGAAACATTCTGAAATACAATGCATAAAGGGCTTAATTCCCTTATTAGATAGGATAATGTGTCTCTTACTTATACACTGTTTTGAGAGGCTGTCCAGTAAAACTTTTTCAAACATGTTAAATCCTTACACAGATCTGTAGAACTGTAGCCCATGAGCGCATGATCTTCCCCTTACTTGTTTATATCTGTGAGATGGTGTGGGATAGTAAGACACTCGGACAAGATTAGCAGTAACCAAAATAAAGATTTATTCCATATAGCGGACTAGAAACGGCAAAATAACAAAACAAGATATAGAATCCAAAATTCACAACTCAGAGCTAGAACTCACTAACTCAGAACAGGGTGTTGTTAGCTTCACACCCTCCTTCACACTGTTTGATTTCACTAGGCAGTCATCCTAAATAGCAGCCCCTCAAACATGTGACCTCAGAGCTCCGCTTTCAATGTTACTATAATTAAATAATCTCAAAAATAAAGCTTTTAGGCTGGCCCGTCGGCGCAGCGGTTGGATTTCCGCTATGGAGCCGGGCGACTTCGGTTCAGGAATGGACCCAGTCGCCGGAGGGCTGGTTTGGGGAGAAGGATCGCCGCCTGATGGACTGCTCTCCTTCTCCGGGGAGGGTTGGGGCAGCTACTGGGGCAATGGGGACTCCAGCGGAGGCTGGAAACACCATGCTGCGCTCTTACGCCGGGGAGATAGGCGGGGCAGACGCCAGTGCACGCCCCGCCTCCTCGGGGTGGGGACAGGGGGCGTAAATTCACGCCTAGCGCCTAGATGACGCCTGCCCCGGGATGCTCCTGATTGGTCACCGAGCCATTCCCTGACCAGTTATAAGGCCAGCGGTCCGGTGTAGGGAGGGGTCGAGCGCGGCCCGCTCTCTGGAGGTAAGCCAGGGATGACCAAAGTCTGCGATATCTGGTGACCGGGGCTCCTGGGGTCCGTGACCAGAGGCAGATTGGCAGACGAGAGGCGTGGAGGCAAAAAAAAAAAAAAATTAAAAAAATAAAGCTTTTAGTTTAGTTTACACACACATTAACATGTTTAAAATATATTCAAATTTTATCAATTGTTTTTAACAATTTTATGTACTTCTTTAATATTTTAATATTCTCAGAAGGTCACAGAAGGGTTGTCTCTCTTAGAAGGTAGATAAAAGAAAGGAAACTGTGGCCGGACGGCTCATAAGCAACACTGCAAAAGGAAGGGAGGAAACACTCGGCACGGTAGGGTTTTGTTAACAAAAATTAATAATAGCCTCGTAAATGGAAGGTGTGCTTTTTGTTCAAATATCCCTTTTAAAGGAAAGAGGAGGTAAGCCAACCTCACTTAAATCATTTTTGTTTGAATAAAAACGTCCTTATTTTAGTTTGAGGAGTTCCTCTGTGATAGTGCGAGTGTTTGGCGGCTGTACAACACAGTACTTACTCGCACTACCGTACAAGGTTCGGTCACCGACTCTTCAAGCGAGAACCCCTTCTGTGTCCTTTAATACATTAATGTGCGCACACACTTTAGTCTCCAGGTACTGCCAGAAATATGAATTCGGCACCCTATACTGACCTAAACTACAAGCTGCACATTTAGTTTTCAGACGGACCGCAAACAGCACCTCATGAGCAGGTTTTTTACTTAGGACAACAGTCCGAATTTCATTAACTCCCCGACTGCCTAAGATTATCACAAAAATCACACTGCTGGGCAGGATGTGCTGCGATATTCTTTTCTTTCTCTAAAAATGTACCAAAATGTACTTACAGGCAGAAATAACACTACGGGGGATTTTCTATGCGATAGTGCGGGCGTTCGAGCTGGAACTTACAGAAGCTCCGTAGCTCCATACTATCGCAAAGCCTTTACTTTCTAACCCCATTAAATAAATGCCTGAACGGTGAGAAAAAATACATTTTATCCAAAAAAATAATTCTGTTTCTTTTATTATTACTGCTTCAGTGGTTGTCTCTTACTTAAGATCTTACAGGAAAACTGAAACGAGGTCCGAAGTGTACATATAAACAAAAATGAAATATAATACAGAATTTGTGGTACAGCCCAACGGATAAGACATATACTAGCAGACAAAACGAAATATACATTCCGGACTCTTTCAGAACGCCTGCAGCAACCATTTTAAGCACTAATAAAAAACAATATACAAAAGGGGGGTTATCTCTCTCTCTCACAATATCCAAGATGCTTAAAATATTCCCATGCCTTTGTGGGCTGCAGGCATCATGCATTAGCTATATGTTAACTATATATCAACATGTGAATTATTGGTCGCATTCAACACTCCCTCTGGCAGGTTAAACACTCTATAATCAGTTAACTTAAGGGACAGTCACACCTTAATGTTCGATTAATTCTTGGATATATATTTCATCAAATTCCTGAATATGTGCTAGCCTCATCAGCAAGGAAAAAGAACACTGACAGCTCATTAAATTAAATGTTACTCTCACATACAGCAAGTGCTAAAGGGCAACAGTGCCACATTATATGAGAGCTGCCTCTATCTAAATGTTAAACTACAATGAGCAGTTAAACCCATCATGAGCTCCTACCTCCCTGATATGGAGAAAATATCTTGCAAACGTTGTACTTTTCCCTCTTACCATCTAAACAGGAACAAAACAGGTAGCATGATAATCGGGCAGTGGAAATAAGTCACACTGCTATTATGCAGTAGAGTTAGTGGGGTCTCCAAGTCGTGGGAAAAGTGGCAGTCTCTTCAAGTTTCCTTTTTGGGGGTCCAGTCTTGTGACTTCCTAACAGTCACCATCTTCGCCGCACATTTCCCCATGTCTATAGGATCAGAGAAAATGTGGCACAGGGTCATAATGTCACAGACAATATAGCGCACGTCAAAACCACACACCAAACACAGCACGCGGCAACACAGCAGCAGCACATAATGCCGACCACAACAGAAATGGCGCACACCTGAATGGTCTTATTATTTTTGCCCCCCACACCCCTGGACTATTTATAATCAACTTTGAGGGGGTGTGGACACAGAGGCAAAACAAATAATTTACCACGGCACTTAGCCATTGGCGCGTTAACGGTAATGACAAAAAAATTCCCACACCAGGGATTCAAACCCTGGTCCTGCCCTGCTGCCCACTGTAAGTCAGGTGCTCTAGCCACTCCACCATGGGAGCAGCTCAACCAAGCACCTGACCAGCAGTCACTACATGCACTTCCCCTTTCTGTGCAGAGCAACAGGGGTAGCGATACTTGCATATTGCTCATATCCCCCTGTCTCTCTGAAGCACTATGCGCTATAGACCATGAGGTTCTTCACACACAGTTTAGTCTGCACTATAATGACCCAGTACCAGAAAGCGTATACCTTGCTGTCATGAACCGTGCGTAGTTTCACGGGGAACTGGATGCTATGTGGAATATTTAGTTCTCACAAGGAGCCTCTGACCCCATCAGATTTTTTTCTCTTTAATCGAGTAGCATAAGCAATATCAGGAAACATGTGGGCTGTAACACCTTCCACACTCAGAGGACCATAGTGTTTGGCTAAGTTTAATAGCCGGTCTTAAGTGCCCATGTTGTTCAGCACCATCATCATGACTCAGGATAAGTCAGAAGGGGATGCTGCTGGCTGGCCCCCGTGGCGCAGAGGGCTGAAGTGCTGGCCGCCTTACCTTGCATCACGCCAGCGACCCGGGTTCAGAAATGTCCTCAGGTCATCGGGGAGCCAGCATGGGGGGGAAGGAGCAGGACCGAGCAGCTGAAAGGCAGCTCTCCTCTCCTGGGGAGGTTGTCCGCCCTCCCCCCCATAGTTCCACTCCCATCAGGTGATAATCCGATGGGTAGCATAGGTGAGAAGGGGTGGTGACAATTGCCAGGGGTGGGGTGGAAGGGGCAGAGTCTGTGCCTGGAGTGTGTATGGGTCTCCAAACACACACACACACACACTGCCTTGATTGCCTGGGTCCCAGGTTGGGGGGAAATGGGGCAAAAATACCAAAATTCATACAGTATATAGAAGAAAAAAAAAAGGAGGGGATGCCGCTCACTGCCGTATTCTATAGGCCTTTACTACAGTGATGGCCATATCAGGGACTTGTTATTGAAATTTTTCCTTCAGCCAGTCCTTTAGGAATAAAACTGCATGGTCGCCCTCGGTACCCTCTGGAAGGCCCACCAATCACACATTCTGGCTCTGAATCTGGTTCTCCAAATTCTCTAAGCAATTGTTGGAGTGTTGGGCCTCCTTGGTACATTAGGCCATGGTGCTCTTACACGTTTCTGAATGCTGGCGGACCCCCTCCATCTCCACCTGAAGTAGATCTACCTCTTTCTCCATGGTAACCAGTCGGCCTGTGATCAGATCTAATTTCTGATTCAGTGTGTTGGAGGCGGCCAACAGCTGATGCATTTTGTGGCCCAGTGATTGTAATGTTTCCTCAGCGCCATCCCCCTTGGTTGAATCCTCTGGTGTCGATCGGGTACTTGGGCCTGCCATCGGCCCCTTCCCTCCATCTTTTCTCCCCTCTGCTTGTGGCTGGTTCCAATTAGATTTGCCCATCTTATTCCACCACCTTTGCTCCAGCAATAGATTGCAATTTTAGATAAAATAATACTTGTAGTAAGATAATTATATTGTTTGCAAGAATATTGACTGAGGAGCTGTTGTTCCACACAACCTCTCTGCTCGGGCTCCACAGCACCCCCCCCCCATGTAACCTGGGATATTAACATCCCAGATGGTTCACAGTGAACTATGGTTCCGTAAGTGTGACCCAGTCCAGTTGCGCGTCTATCTATCACCATGGCTGTGAGGTCAGGGATTTTGTTTGGTAGACTGCGAGCACTGATGCACACTGCCTTCCATCCCTGATATTTCTGACTTGTTGAAATTGTACCTAGTTGTGTTTTGTGTTGTTTGTGTCTTATTTGCTTGTTGGATCTCCCTAGTGGATTAGACTGGGCTGTGTCTTTATTGTCACAGCTGTTGAGTTCCCTATGGTATACAGGCACTGAACTTGTTGATGATGGGGGAAGGGTATTTGGTGACCCTTTTGATGTGAGGGTTGCCTGCGCCTTCTCCCCTCCACTAATTTAACTGACTGATATGGACGCTGAACTTCTGTCCGAGTGCTCGAGTCCCCTGCTTTGTGAGGTGCAGGCTGTCAAATTTAAAGAACCCCCATTCCCAGAAGTCCTGCCAGTTTCCAATAAAGTGATACCCTTTTTCTTGGCACCAGCCTTTTAAACAGATGTTAAGTTCAGAGATGTCCTTTTCCCTGATCTTCTGCCTGCTGTCACCTCTTTCCCAAACAGGCAGAATCTCTGAGAAGGAGACACTGGACGAAAGAGATGCTAGCTTGTCGCCTAGTATGGTAAGATTCTGTTTTGTTTCCCTCTATGAACCAACTGGGTAGGTTATTGGTACCTATGTGGAGGATGACCTGCGTGTCATGTTCCACATCATGTATGCTTTTCTTGATGCGGTCTGTGTCCCTCCATGATGATGTCCCAAGGAGGCACTGGACCATAACTGTAGCCTGGTCATGTTGTTGGAGGTGAGACTCTGCTCCCCTATCACAGAATCTCCAATTATCAGTGCAGGCATTTTAGTTTCTTTTATAGTGCTTTTTGTGGGGGAGTGCACCTCCCTGTGCTGTGCTGGGTTCCCACATCTCCCAATGTCTGCCATGTCAGTAGTTCTGGAAGATAGTGGAGCATATTTATTTGATGCGTGTATAGGTTTGATTCCTTCCATTTTTACGGATTTTGGATTCGTTATACAAGTATTAACCATTTGCCAGCCCCTGGGTCTGTTTGTCCTTTGGGGTAGGGGTGCCTGCGCAAGAGGTTTGCAGATTGCTGGTGCTGTAGTGTTGCCCTGAGAGGTCTGATGGAGTTTTTGGCAGAGGTAGTGTATCTCAGCCCATGCTGCCTGGAGCTGAGAGTTTAGGTCCCTGAGGGTGAAGCATGTGGGACAGTGCCCCAAGAAGAGTGTTCCAGAGTTGTTGTATCTGACAAAGTCCACTGCTGGTAGGCATTTGCCTTGGGGCAATGTGATCTGTTTTTTTTTTTTTTGTTTGTTTTTATGCTGAGACACCCAAATGAGAGTCGTTGCTTGATCTGAGCAATGTGCGGACGGAAGTCAGTGAAGAGTAAAGAATTTTTTTTTCTTGTTCCCCTGGTCCAGAATCCTGCCCCTTCCAGTGTGACAGGAAATGGAATAATGTATGAGGTCTATAAAGTGCAACAAGCCTAGGATGGGTGGGGATGGGGTGGGAGGGTGGGTTATTCCTTTGCCTCCCTTGGTAACCGAAAATTACAATCAGTAGAAATAATTAGAACCAGAGTTGTAATCTAATATCTACCTTACCACCAAGACAATCTTGCCCTTGAGTGAAGGGACTGCCTCCCCTGTTCAGCGATAAAGTATGCAGAGGTGTGGGGCGGTATGTACAAACAGTTAAGTCTCCTGTGGGTATAAAAGAAAGCTTTCCCTAGCGGTACTTGCTAGCCTGAAAAACAAGTCAGTTACCTAGCGGTAGTTGCTAGCCTGAAAAGGAAATGTAAGATAGATTACTTTAAAGCCCCCAGGCAGCTGTGTGGGACAGAAAAGCTATAGTGTTCTCTAGCCCACAGCCACTTATCGGGTCAGATCAGAATCTCGAGTCTGCTGTGAGACATGATAAGCAGAGGTGGTGTACTAATCAGCAGCTGCAGATACAGTCAGAGAATCATATCTCGAGTCTGACCTGAAGCAAGAGAAGCCACGGTGTTTCAAAACTCAGTAGCCGCTGGTACACCTAGAGAAGCTCCGGTGTCTCAATAAGCAGCAGCTGCTAGTACAGCTGGAGAAGCAGTGGCATTTCAGTACTCAGCAGCTGCTGGTATGGGTGGATAACAGGCGGTAAGCCATGCAGGCAGACACAACCACAAATCTGGGAGAGACCCTGTTGCAGTCCTGATGTGTCCTCAAAGTATGAGCCTCAAGCCTTGCTATTTAAACACCCTTTCCCTTTGTTTGAATTTGGTGCCCTTATGCCTTGTCACCTATTGGGCACTAAGCTGAGTGAAGTCACTGAGTGGGGAGAGAACCGTATACCCGAATTAGCATTGCAGTCCCTTGTTGCCTCTCCTGGCAGCTGAAAATAACAATCAGTAGAAATAATTAGAACCAGCATTCCAATCTGATATCTACCTTATCACCAAGAGAATCTTGCCCTCAAGTGATGGGACCACCTCCTCTGTTCAGTGATAAGGTACGCAGAGGTATGAGACGGTATGTACAAACAGTCAAAAGTTTCCTGTGGGTGTAAAAGAAAGCTTTCCCTAGCGGTACTTGCTAGCCTGAAAAAGAAGTGTCAGTTACCTAGCTGTAGTTGCTAGTCTGAACAGGAAATGTCAGGTAGATTACTTTAAAGCAGGGGTTCTCAAATGGTGAGCCCAGCCTCCCTTGGGAGGCCCCAACCTGTTCCAGGGGAGGCTCAAGCAAGTCTGAAAAAGTACTATATTTAAACTTTGAGTTTTATGTATTTTGTGTGAAGAGATGAAGCAAACTGAAAGAGGATAATAGTAGGTGAATTTAATGTATTTATTTACTAATAGGTGACAAGGGAAGGTGAATGAATGGCTCATTTCAGGTGTACCCAGGGAAGGTTAGGGAGTGAATACATTTCAAAAGATGACTGCAAAACAATCTAGAAATACACAATAAACAATAGTGCAAACAAATATGAACAATAAACTAATAATGAGTGGTGGTAATTGATCAATTTGTAGCCTGATGTCAGAACAGCCCAAATACAATGATTGAGCATAGAAGTGCTAAGAGCAATAGCAGGAAGGAGCAAAGTAATCCCTGAGAAGTTGCTTAGGAGCAGGGAAGGAGGGGGAGAGTAAAGTATGTAGGAAGGTTATTTCATATAGAGAGGAAACAGAGAAAGAAGTCTGACCCATGAAGGTACTGCAACAAGGGGTAACAATGGTTCAAGAATGAAAATAGCAGAGTACATAGGTTGGCCGGGGGTTACAATAAGCTGAATAATAATATTTATTTTATTTACTTGTTATTCAGATAACACCTTTGAGCACACAAGCTCTTTTTAAAGGTTCCACATCAGTATAAGACAAAGAACTGAATGTGAGCCAAGTACTCAAAGAGGTTTCAATTTATTCATGGCGTACTGCGCAAAGTACTGTACGTTATTTTTCTTTGGGGAGGCCCAAGATTATTTCAATTTTGGGGGAGGCTCAAAATCTTTTCCATGGTTTTGGGGAGGCTCACTGTGACAAAGTCTGAGAACTATTGCTTTAAAGCCCTCAGACAGCTGTGTGGGCAGAGAAGCTATAGTGTTCTCTAGCCCGCAGCCGCTTGTCAAGTCAGGTCAAGATCTCGAGTCTGTTTTGAGACACGATAAGCAGAGGTGGTGTACTAATCAGCAGCCACAGATACGGTCGTAGAATCAGATCTCAAGTCTGCTCTGCAGCAAGAGAAGCCCCGGTGTTTCAAAACTCAGCAGCCACTGATACAGCTGGAGAAGCAGCGGTGTCTCAATAAGCAGCAGCCGCTGGTACGGGTGGATAATCGGCAGTAAGCCGTTCAGGCAGACACAACAACAAATCAGGGACAGACCCCACTGCAATCCTGATGTGTCTGCTATCCATTAGATGGATGCACAAATGGAGTACGGGTAAAATCCAGATCACTGGACCCAGACTGGACCAAAAACCAGTCCAGTTGGTCTGGTTTTTACCATTTTGGTCCATCAGTTCCAGATGATCCAGATTTCATCTAGGTGAGGGTATGGGTGAAATCCAGACCACCGGATTCGGACTGTACATTACCATTTTGGTCTAGTCCAAGTCTGGTGTTCTGGATTTCACCCATGCCCTCACATAGATGAAATCCAGACCAGCCAGAATGAACAGACCAAAAGAGTAAAAACCGGGCAAACTGGTCTGGCCAGAACAGCCAGACCGTGCAGGTTGCACTCGGTCTGGATTTTACAGTGTAAGTCCAGTCTGGGTCTGGCAGTCCAGATTTAATCAAGTTCTACAAGGGTAAAAGGTAAGATAAAGAATTTTCACCCTATGTAGGGCACTATTTTTTTAACTGAACCACAGTCAGAAGCACCAGCATACTGGTCAAATTCCAAAGGCTCCTCTAACCCTGAGCTCACAGGGAAGCTCAGACCCTGCAACATCTGGAATCATTGATGTGAGTCCAAAGGAACTCTCAAGGAGCTGCAAACTTTCTTTAGTAACTCCACGCTCAGGCCGTCTAAAGTTCACACAAGAGGAACGCGGCATAACAAGGTAATCAACAAAGGCGAACGTCAAATCTCATTAGCGCAAAGGCTTGGCAGATGAGCATTGGGTTTTAATAATTTAATATTGAATAAATGAATATAGAGGCAGCAGCAACTCAGGCCTGAGGCAGTCAGTCCCCTAAGAATTGAGAGCTAGGCACAGACTATTTAAAGTTGTTGCGTCCCTTTTCTGAGACAAGACAATCCTCCCACCCAAATACAGTGCTCCCTCTCTGTAAAGAACCCTCTGTAACAAACTCCCTCTGATGCCTCCCATTGTTCACTAAGTAGGCGTATTAGCACCTAGCTATAGTGAGCACCTAGCTATAGTGAATACCTCAGCTGGCTCCAGAGATGTTCACTACAACAAGGGAGCACTGTAAAAATATTTCATAGTCATAGTGTGATACTGCCCATACTGATTAAACCCATTACAAAATATTTTATTTTTTTACAATTTTTGACCAAGAAAGACATACTAAGCTGAGGCTTGTTTACTAGTGTGTCCTGGGAGCATGGAGAAGTTGAGCGACTTGCTCATGGTCACACAGTATGCAGATGGTGACAGACCAAGGAGCAGTAGTAATGTTGGCTGCAAAGACCGTTGCTTACCTGTTCTCCAGGTTGGAATGTCAACAGGCAGTATAGCAATGGGCTGGCAGTATAGCCAATAGATTAGAGTAACGAGCTGTGAATTAGTTTGGTACATCCAGCAGACCCTTGCATACTGTGTGACCCAGAGCAAGTCACTTAACCTTCCCAGTGCTCCCGGGTTGCCCCTGAAAACAAGCCTTGGGCCTAGTGGGCCTTACTCGGTTACCGAAGAATTATATATATGTATATATATATATATATATAAAAATATACACACACACATACACCCACATGATATAGCTCTCTCACTATATGCACACAGACACACATATTTGTATGTATGTCACAGACTGCATATAAGTATATAAGATACACAGTGGGGACCTCATGAGTGGTGTAGACAGCTTGAGTATAGAAATACCTTATTTATCACATAAGGTCTCCTTTGTATATTTCGTTTATGCAATAAGCTAGGACCTTAAGGGATAGATTTTTTTTTTGGTTTTTTAGGCAGAACATTATTTCTGTAAGTCTGTTATATTTTGAACTAGTGTTACTGTGCTTTCTTCCATCCCGATTGCTATAATCACTGCCATGAAAGTGAAGTCAGGATGACAAGCTGGCACTGTGATGTGGTAGTTTGTTAGTGCCGCAGAACTTCCGCAGAAATTATGAACCACTGCCACAGACGTTCTGCAACAAATGGTAGTCTTGTCGCTGAACTTGGTCTCAATGTGCTGCAGAAAAGTAGGGGCCTTGGTCATAATCATCACTAACCAGTTAATATAATTGGTTTATTGCATGACATAAAAACACCCCAAAGCCCACCAATGTTTTGGGGTGTCCACAGTACCCTTTCCTCAGGGTGGAAGGTGGCGTTTCTTATGGCTCAATACTTACCTCATAGTTTCTTTTAAATTACTTCCATATTTGCATTTGTAATCACTCTAAATATTCATCCTTCAATTTCAATTTTAATTCATTTCACTTTTGTTCGGGTCCATACTTTCTCGGCTCCTCATCCTCTGTTTGTGAGAGAGAGTGAGAGCTCTCACATAGAGGATGGGGAGCTGAGAAAGTGTGGAACTGAACGAAAGTGAAATGAACTACTGTTGAAACTGAAGGATGAATATTAGTGCATCCCAAACAGGTTAGTACCTTTGTTCCTGGGTGTCATATTAATGACCACAGAAGGCATGCACGGAGCTAGGCCATTTGCATGACATGACGTGGTCATCTGCAGCCCTACACGATAGCTTTGTGCCTTTGTACGTGCAGAGGCATTCAGTGTAGCCCCCTGTCCCAATCCCCATTACTGTCACATCCCTGGGAGTTTACTGGTACCAGCCTCCCTCATCCAATCCACAAGCCATCAATCTGCCTGGTAATCCAGTAGTACCCCACCTTACTCGAGCCCCATACCATTAATCTCCCTGGTTGTCCAGTGGTAACCCCCCACCTGACCCCATTTGCATGCTAGGAAATTTCCTTGGTGTCCAATGGTCTATCCAGCCTCCTGCCCCCTCCATCCCAATGCCAACGTCCCCACTACCACCACCGGACAGCAACCAGCACTTACCCTCTACTACCTCCCTGGCCAGCTGCTGGCTACCCTGCAAATGTACTGTATCAATAGGCACAACTGTGAAGGCCACCCAAGGGCCAGCAGAAGTGCTATGCACTCCCGTGCCAACTACCAAGGTTGTATAGTAAACTTGGGAGTTGGGTTGAGTGGGTGGGGTAGGGATTGGGGTAGCACTGCCACATGGCAGTCTCCCAGACAGCGGAGTGCAGCATCCAGGTTCTACCACCAGTGACCCCTGCGGTGGGCCAAGGGAGCTTGTCCCTTTGTATGGCATTGTTATGAGCACATGAGGGTTCGTGCGTGGGGCTGCGCAGCCTGCACCAGGATGCCTGGAGAGTGGAAGGGAGAAAAATCATAGAAAAACCTATCTCTACTTGCCACCGATCATGACAGCTGTCACACCTGGACCACTGATTCTGATCCATGCATCAAATTTTTTTTGTATTACATATAATTTATGTAAGGGAAGGGCAGTCAGAAGACCCACAGTCTTGCTGAACTGACACATCCAAAAAAAAAACCCAGGGATAAGTTCAAAGAACAGGACATAGCTAAATCTGCAGCTATTTAAAATGCAATTCCTTTGTTACATTTTCTTTGAAGGCAGGAACCAAAGTATCCACTTTATAATGCCCTCAGGGAGATCCTTTGACTTGCAATAGTTGCCAGGAAGAAACTGTGTTGGGAGGGGTGTCACAGGGAGCCCTTGAATTACACCAGAAAGACCTCTGATGTGTACATAACAAGGATCCAGACAAATTTGGAAGGTTCAATACACATTCCCAGGATGCTTTGGAAGGACATCACAGAAACTGTTTATGTGTCTGTGTGTGGCAGAACAAAAACCAGTTCTGACCAGTTAACCTGAGGAGAGGAAATTGAGTATGTCACTTAACATTTTTTTTAAATCTTGTTGGGACATCCTGTGCTGTAAAATATAACTTTTAATACTCCAAGGCGGAGTTTAATGACCTCAGAGAGGAGGCCGGCTCAAGACTGCTTTTATACAACTGAGCAAGCCTTAGAGAGACACATTTTTTTTTTATTTCTGACTGAGAGAAGAAGGACAACATCAGCACTGTAAGAGAGAAGTATTATGTGGATAAGAGAGCTTAGTTTGTACTTTAAAAACCTGTTTTGTTTTTAAGATCGTATGTGTTTGGGATATTTGTTCTGTATTTATTGTTCTGTTTTGATATTTTCAAGTAAAGATATATTTTACAACGGAAACTGTCTGGAGTGCCTTGACATTTCTTTTTATTTAAGTGGAGCTTTTAAAGGTTACAGTTAACACTGCGTATAGGCTTACTGATATACCAAACTGGGAAACAGATAAAGTTCTCTAAAGTCTTGCAAAGAGTTCTAAGGGTTCATTTGAAAGACCTGGTTGGGTGCCCGTAGGCAAAGATATCTGGCCCCCTGAAGACAGAATTATCTGACCCTGATAATTGGGTATGCTGACAAGAGGTTATCAGTTTGAATCCCTCCAGAACTTTAGACTAAGGTGACTTGTACCCACAAAACAGACAAGAGGGTTACCTTGTTCTGTTCACTGTCCACAAATCATACACTCAGAGGTTGGCACTTTGGGAGTAGAGGGCTGACTGGCTGAGCGAGTTTGTGACAACAGCCAGTGGTACTCTCGGGCTCCGCACCATGCAGACTGACTGGACAGTTGTGGGGAGCAGCAGTCAGGGGTGGGGAGGTCAATCAAAGGGCACGTAGTTAGGTGAAAGTGGTAGCAGTAGAGCAAAAAGCTTTATAGAATAAAATATGCAAAACTATATTTTAATACAGGGCTTGTGGCTAAAAATGAACTAGTCTGCATAAAGTGGTACTGCACATGCTCACAGACGCAGTTAATTTCCACAAACTTTACTTCTGTTATTCATAACTTTGGCAAAGGCAAATGTTTTGCCTTTAAACTGGATTGACAGAGTCCAGATCTTCATGATCACATTAGTGGTGACTCATAACTCACACCCAAAATGGGCGTCCAGCCCACAGCCGAACTCTACCCTGCCAGGAAGAGATCGTCCCATTAGATGCTCCAAACTCTCTCTCTGCCAGCCTCCACTACCATTGTTGGCTTGGCTTGCAAATCTGGGTCACCAGCATGTAAGACAGCCTCCAGCTGCCCAGCACAAATGTAACCTTGGAAATCATTTTCTAAGGAAACTTTTCCTAAGGAAGGCCGAGGGATTATAGTAGAACCCTAGTTAGGATAAGGGAGAAGGTGTAGTGCACATGGGAGCTGTTTTACAGCTGCCCCCATCTACTTTCCACTACAAAGAGGCCCGCTTAAAAAAAAGGGTCAAGGATCATGTGTACCAATGGTGCAGCTTTAACAGCCACCCCCATTTAATTAAATATGGAAGTACACTCTAGAGAGCCAGGATTTAGGAAGTGAAGCGATAATAGAAATCATGTACTGATAACAGGATAGGGAAAGAGAGTGGTGAGTTATAGAGGTCGTGGGGCGACAGTGTTCCTGAGGACAGTATAGGAGTTTGGGGACTGCCTAGTAGGTAGGAACCAGAATTTCCTAAGGGCAGAAGTAAGGCACCTCAGTTGAGAGCTAGGGAGGCTAGCATGGAATGCAGGAGGTTCGGGGAAGGGGGGCTAGCATGGAACACAGGTAAGGAGAGGCTGGTGAGAGGAGCCTAGGGGAGTGGGGGTGGCAAGCAAGAGAGGGGTACAGGGGAGAACCCAATTTCCATGGATGCCCCTACTGGAAAGGGAGAGAGGACCTGAGGTGGGAGACAGGAATGTTGTGGGCAGAAGGGGAAGGATGGTGGGAGGCGGGACTGGAATGGGAACATCTATGGGGGTACCTATAAGTAATATATTCCACCCATTTAATGGAATTGGGGAGTGGACACAGGAGAGGAGGAGGGGGGAGGTCTGGTACAGGAGTCGAAAACAGGGGGAGTAGGGCAAGGCATGGGGTGTGGTACAATACATGGCATAGATGGTAGAAGGGGAGGAGGGAACAAGGAGAAAGGATTAGGTAAGGAGGTAGAGGGAGCATCAGGTGGAGTGGGAAGGGAGATAGGGAGTGTGGGTGGTGCAAAAGGAGTAGTCAGGGAAGGGACAGGGAAGGCAGGCAAAAGGGTAGATGGGGACTGTGGAGGAGGCAGTAATTCAGGGGCAGGAGGAAGAAGTAAAGGGTGAAGAGTAAGCAGGATGGTAAGTACACAGGAGGGGAGGAGCTAGTGAGGTAGTAGGAGAGAAGGAGGCAGAAGGCAGGAAGGTGGGAGAGAGCATTGGGTGGTAATCCTGGGACACTCCATAGTTAAGGGTATTAGCTGGGAAAAGGTCCCAAATATGGAGGCAAGTGATTTAGTTGTTGAACATGAGAGGCAGCAGATAAGGGAGTTGGTGAGCCAGGAACCACACGAATTATAATTACTGTAATTACGTGTGGTTCCCACCAGCCCCTTCACCAACTCCATAATCTGCTGGCCCACTCTCTCTCCGCTGTAATTTCCAACAAGCAAATCACTTTCCTCTCCATATAAGTCATATAAGAAAGATTCGGGGGGAGGGGGGAATACCTGCAGGGAGGTAGCCAGATCAGTGGTATTCTCGGAGGTGTTGTCATTACCGAGAGCCAGCATGGGCAGGAGAAAAAGGAATAGAAGATTTCAATAAATGGTTCAGGGAGTGGTGCAAGGAGAAAGGGTTTGGCTGTGTCGGGGACTGGGGGAGAGACCTGGAGAGATAAGACACTCTACACACCGGACAGACTGCACCTCTGTAGAGGAGGTTGAGAGTCCTCAAAAGCAGGCTGGGAGGATAAAAAGACCTTAATTTAAACTACTGGGGGGAAGGGGCAGAGCAGGCTTTCAGCCCTCCCCCGAGTCTCCAGGAGGAGGAGATCCGGAGACCTCCACCCAGACTAGGCAAGGCGAGGAGGAAGGAAGGGGTGGGGAGTTGGGGAGGGAGGCAATAAAGGGGGAGGTTATAAGCAAAGGGGAGCAGAGGGGATGGCAGAAGGATGGGAGGGGGGAATCACAGTCTGGGTGGAAGGTGGTGCCCCTGAACGCAAGATGTATTGGTAACAAGATTGATGACCTGCAGGCATTGATGGCTGAGAGAGGAGTGGACATAACCACTGTCACAGAGACATGGGCCACACCTAACCATTACGGGGACCTCACGATCCAGCAGTGCAAACTATATAAGAGGGACAGGGGAGTAGGGAAAGGGGGGAATGGTGGTTTACCTAAAGGAAGGTATTCCTTATATGTAGGAGGAATTGGAAGGGGGAAGGCAGAAATTAGGTTGATTAAATTACAGTCTAATAAAGCAAGGAAGGTGAGACTAGGGATGGTATACAGGGGTCTCCTGAAAGGTGTAAGGATGGAAACAGGGTGTACTAAAAGTAGATCATCATAAAGGAGGGGCTAATGGCAGCCACAGGGGAGTGTGAAAGGCTCAAAGGGAAAAACTTGAGGACAAAAGCACCCAGCTGATTTAGCTTGGAGATCACCCAGGCAGTTAGGAGAAGAGGGCCACCTATAAGAATTTCAGAGAAACCCAGAGGGAGGAAGATAGACAGGACTGCCTAACGAACGCTAGTGTAGCAGATATGGTAGTCAGGTAGGTGAAAGCCCAAATAGAACTATAGCTAGCAGAGGGAATAAAAAAGGGGGAAATGGCCTATTTTGGTTATATTAATGAGAAGAGAGATGAATGAAGAAGAAGGATGGAACTGTTGGACTCAGAAAGGGGGAAGGGTGGGATGAAGGAAATGGGGACAACGCAAAAGTGCTGAATGAGTACTTCTGTTCGGTCACTACAAGAGAAAGAGAAGGATCAATACAGCAAGGGGGAAGGTGGGGAGGGAGGGGAGCATGGATGATTTCATAGAGGTGAATAGGATGAGGAAAGGGTTGCCTGCCTCGAAGGCGGATAAATCCCCAGATCCAGACGGAGTACATACAAGGGTGCTGAGGCAGCTGGTGGAGAAGCCTGCAGGCCCCCTGGCTGACCTGTTCAATAGTTCACTGGAGTCAGGGGTGGTACCAGTGGACTGGAGAATGACACATGTAGTTCCCCTCAATATCAAGTGGTCCCAAGGATGACCCAGGGTATTACAGACTGGTCAGTTTGACCTCAACAGTGTGCAAGCTCATGAAGGCCATACTTAAGGAAAGGACAATAGGGTATCTGAAGGAGAACAATCTCCAGAATGGGTGGGAGCATGGATTTACCGGAGGGAGATCATATCAAACAAATCTGATAGACTTCTTTGATTGAGTGACTAAGACAGTGGGCAGAGGCCAAGCAGTGGATATCCTATACCTGGATTTCAGCAAGGCCTTTGACTCTGTGCCCCACAAGAGGTTGACCAGGAAGTTGGTGGATCTGTGGGTAGGTGAGAAATTGACCAGGAGGACAGCAAACTGTCTTGGGGGGCAGGGCCTAGAACATGGTGGTGGGGGTACCAGCCCTCAAGTACTAGGAAGGTCACCAGTGGAGTCCCACAAGGATGGGTGCTTGGACCGGTGCTTTTTAATGTCTTCATTAACAACACTAGAGAAGGCATTAAGGGCAAAATTTGCTTATTTGCAGACACCAAACTCTGTGGGAGGGTGGACACAGCAGAAGGAATACAGGACCTGAGGAAAAATCTGGAAAGATTAGAGAGGTGATACAGGATATGGCAATGTGGCTTCAAGCTGAAGAAATGTAAAGTTATTAATACTGGAGCCAAGAACCCGAGGACCAAGTACAGCCTGGATGGAGTCCGGATATCTGCATCCCGGGAGGAAAACTGATCTGGGGGTGATGATCAAGAGTAACCTGAAACATTCCACACAATGGAGGAAACCAGCAGCAAAGGCAAATAAAACTTTGGGCTGTGCTGCTAGGGATCAGCAGTAGGCAGGAGGAGGCAATACTGTTATTGTATAGGTCATTAGTAAGACCTCCACATACAGTACTGGTGTCCATACCCAAAAAAGGATATAAATCTACTAGAGTCAGTTCAAAGGAGGTCAACAAAGACAATTGCAGGCCAGCAGGGTAGGACACATGAGAAGAGACTGGAGGCACCAAACGTACTCCCTGGAGGAGAGGAGAGACTGAAGGTGGAAATGATTGAGACCTTCAACTATTTGAAAGAAATAAACAAGGTGGACAATGCCAGTCTCTTCAAGATCAGTGGAAACAGGACCACAGGGGGGCGCAGTCTCAAGTTGGATGGTGGAGGTTTAGGAGAGAGAACAGGTGCCACTTCTTCATGGAGAGGGTGGTGGCGGGTTGGAATGGGCTTCCTGAGGAAGGGATATTGTTGGAAACGGTAGCTTCAAGATAGGCTGGGATAGAATTAAAGGGAAAATAAGGGTCAAAAGGTGTCAGACGGGGGCTGGGGCTGGTTGGGGAAGAGTCATTAGCTGTAAGTCGAGGACCTTGCAACACGAAAGCAGATCTGCTAGACCTTAAGGCCTTCCTCTGCTGGCATGTCATATGTTTGTATTTTAAAAGTATTATCGTTTATTTTTTTACAGTTTATTAACCCAGGGTAGCCCAACTTAAAAATGTTCTGTTTTGTGGTGGTGGTGGGGAGGGGGGCAGTTGGGTGAGCCAGCAGCAAAGAGAGATGAAAGAGAAGGCACTGGCACTGGGAGAGCTGGAAGTAAAGGGAGGCCAAGTGACTTGTGCATGTTGGAATGTGCTAGTAGCTGCAGTGGGATTCAGACCTAGTTCCCCTTATTCCTGTCTTGTGCAGTGTTCTAACCACCAGACTGCACCACTTTTCCTGAGGCAATAAATGGAAATAAATAACATCTATGGGAAAAACAACACAAGTGGGACACATGACCCAAGCTCATCCTTGGAAGTGGGATTCTGTAAACACAGCAGCAGGTTTACATTTCTAATAAATATTTGGCATTTTTTGTGGCAAATATAATAATTCCACAGCAGTTCAAAAGCTCTGACAAAGGAGCGTAGCAGCAGAGCTGGATCATTGCTCTGAACCCTTTTTAGGAAACGGTTTTCAGACGTTGTGACAAAAATAAATTGAGCAGCATATCTGTCTCTAAAATGATGTATTTTTTTCCACCCAACTGGCTGAAGGCTCAAAGGATTAATATGTCATCCTAGTCTGTCTCTGAAGACCTGGGTTTGAATCCCAGCTTGAGCCACAAGTGAACTCCATTGTGAAGGATATAGCAGAGTTCCTACTCGATGGTAATCCACCACACCGAAAAACTGCTCCTTTCAGCACAGTTTATTGATTTTTGCTCAAATGAGGCTAAAGACTGCATGTCTTTTTCTTGGGCAGCGTTTCCCACCACTTGCCCAGTTTAGCTGTGTTTTTGACTATTAGTTTCTGGATGCTGGACAACTATGATGGAATAAACTGCACCCTTGTGCAGACGATGGTCACCAAAAATACTGACTGACTGTGTCCGCAAACACTCAGTGCAGGAGTTTCATGAACTTACATGGACCTGTATGAACCTTTCTGTTCATGAATGTTCAAGAACATAGGAGTGAGAGCCAGCCCGGTGGCGCTGAGGGTTGAGGTGCTGGAAGCCACACCTCGCGCCACGCCAGCGACCTGGGTTGTGAGTGAGCTCGGGTGCCGGGGGTTGGCAGGGGCGGGATTGGATTGAGCGCCCATTGGGCTGCTCTCCTATCCTGTGGGGGGGCTCTGGGGTGTCCGGTGCACCAGCAACCCCTGGTGGAGACCGGGGGCGCCGCCATGCACTAGACAGCATGTGATCACCGTGGCCTGACGTCGGCAGGGTTGCCGTCCGCCGATCAGGACATACACCACACAGGGGAGGGAGGGAGGAGGAGCACAGAGACTAAAGGGAAAAAACCCTCCTGCCGGATAGGTGACAGCTCCTCCAGTGCACTGCCACCACACGCCCAACGCTGGTTACCTGCCACTGCCCCTTCGATCTTCCTGGGGGCTGTAGCCCCCCCAGTGTCCCTGGGGAGTCGTAACATCCTTGAAAATGGCGGGGGAACGCAGCGGGTGGTAGAGCGGACACGGCCAGTGAGGCAGCCAGAGAGAGTTCCAGTTGGGAGGCAAGAAAAAGAACTGAAAAAAAGAACACAGGAGTGTTATTTAATATTCATCTACAATTTGATACACACTTGGTGAATGTTCATGAGTTGAATTCATGACTGGTTGATGATCATTTTAATTGGGTACAGGAGTTTTAATGAGCCAGTCCCCTTAACCTTATTGAAGCCTTTAAAGCATAACAGTCAGCACAAAGAGCCCCCACACACTCGAGTGTGGGGCTGATCCTGACATGCACTTTGTGTCAAAAACATTTTGGTTTACTTACTGTTAACTGCAGTATAGTTTACTGTATCAGACTAATTTTGCTTAGTTTTTCAGGCTAACATCTACTACTACACATCCCAGAATCCCCTGCAGCTGACATAAGAGCAGTCAGCAGCAGTGGTAGATTCAATAGCCTTCAGTGCATGATAGAGTTTATATAAGCTCTAATTTTATTTGCTGGTCCTGCTGTCTTCTTTGAATTATTACAGTCACAGAGGACTGTACTTATCCCCCTGGAGAAAAGCAGACCTGGAAAACATCTGATCAGAGATAATAAAAGCTCTAACATGCACTGCGGGCTACTGAATCTCCCACTGCTGCCTACTGCTCTGATGTCAGCTTTTGGTGTCATCTGTATAGCTGGGAGGGAGGGAGGCGAACCACTGCAGTGTGTCATGTTCTCCTGACTACAGTATACCACCAGCTTCATCCTCCTCTGCATTATGGAAAACTGTGTCCCATGGGCCCCTGTAGCAATAATGGTAGGCGGAGTCATTGTGTGACAGCATTCGTGATGTCACACCCCCACACTTTGCAGTTATTAACTGGTATATTAACTGCACAAGCATAATGGCCCAGCTGCTCCTAGACATTGAGGGAGACAGCTGGGTAGCGCTGCGATTTCATAAAATTTTGTATAAGTGTACTATGTCTGACTTCTACTTGTTCCCATGATGTTTTCTTGTATCTACTATTGTCAACATACCCTTTGTTGTAATCTCCAGGGTCGTACCTGAAAATAGGCAGCTGTGCTGTCTAGTGTACCTAACCGGTTAACAAAAACGAAATAAATAAATAAGTAAATAAGTTCTTCACCCACTTTCACTGAAAGATTATGGTACTGGCATAAAACTTAGTATAATTCTTAAAAACATTTACTTGCACTAACAGGTATTAAAGAGGGCTCTGTGAACCTCAGAAAAACTTTGGTACAAGGCATGAGGGATGAAGCTACTGAGCTGGGTAACGTGATCAAGTATTTTAGGTATGTCCAAACCCATTTCTTTATTATAAACTCTAGAAGTTTTAATAGTTTCTCTGGATTTTGTATATAACTGGAAAGAAAGATTAGATGTACAATGGTGGTTATATTTATAATTTGTTTAGAGGCCTGGACGACCCAAGACAGATTTTTACAAGTGGAAGAATTATTCTGTTAGACAAGCAGCAAAGGTAATAAGTTTACAGAAAAAGAATATGATGTAAAAAAATCAGGAATGTAGCAGAATAGTGCCAAACAATATGTGAACTTGTTTTTTCTTTTCCATATACATTTTATCCACCTTCCAGTGGAGCTGACAGGCAGCTCTGGCCCCTCCCTCAGAGGGGCTCGGTCTGCAGTCCCCAGCTTCCCCGCACCCAATCCTCCCAGTAATCCCCCATGGGTTGTCCCTCCCCCGTGACAGGGCCAAGGGTGAAGGGTGTCAAGTTTCCCTTCCCTCCAAAGACCGACATCCAGATTCGGGGGGGGGCAGCGTGGGTGCTGTGGGGCTATCATGGAGCCTGCCAGCTCCGTTTTCTCCTCTTTCTCCCCTCCCCTTTGCCACGATTGCTCATGCACATGTGTAGGCACGCGCACGCAGTGACCCACAGCACCCTTCCCAGTCTAATCACTCCCATCTGCACTACCTCTGGGGCTCCACCTGGGGCAGCCTTGCAGTGTACATGGCTGAATCCCCACCGGGAAGGAAAGCTGCCCTATGGCTGCTTAATCCATGTCCCACCCTCGATGACCCAGGCTCGCTCCTAACCTGTCGCCAGCATGGCACTAGATATGTCATCCAGTGCCTCAACCCCCAGTGCAACCTGGCTGGCTGTGAACTTGCTTTTTAACAGAAGTGATGGAAAACAGGATGTATTTAATGTTTAGCAGCTGGAAATTATATACAGGGAGTATGTCATGAGGTATCTTCAGATATGCATGTTATCTGGTTTGGAATGTTGTTGTTATTGCACAGTTGCACGAGTGGTGCAGCCACAAGTACACAATGGCAATAACAACATTTCAAACCAGATAACATGCATATCTGAAGCTACCTCATGAGATAATCAGTGCACACCACGGGAGTCCACAACTGTATCTGTTTGTTTATGCTCACCATAGTACACAAACAAGCATTTGTCACTGCCGAATGTTGCATGCTTCTATGTGCTGTTTAGGTATTTGGAAGTCATTGGAGTGCAAATATTGAAAATTTGCAAACTTACGAGCGTCCGTAGGAACTGCGCAACGCACGCTCATAAAACAGTCATTTTTAGGAATTTTTTCACCAAATTTTCAACATATCCATTTTAAGACCTCTGCTCATGAACAGTGTCACTGTGATTTTCTTAATGTGTCCCATACATTGAGTTTGCACACCGATTGCGCCATTGTGCGCTACATGGGTGGAAACATGTTATGGGCAGGATGTGAAAAATGACAGCTGCACTGCTCATAAGGAGGTGTGGTAAAATGGCAATGTTGAAAATCTGGAGTGAAAATATTGAAAATTCGCAAACTTACAAGCGTGCGTAGGAACTGCACAACGCACGCTTGTAAAACAGTCATTTTTAGGAATTTTTTCACCAAATTTTCAACATATCCATTTTAAGACCTCTGCTAATGAACAGTGTCACTGTGATTTTCTTAATGTGTCCCATACAGTGATTTCGCACACCGACTGCGCCACTGCACGCTACATGGGCGGAAACATGTTTTGGGCAGGATGTGAAAAATCACAGCTGTACTGCTCATAAGGAGGTGTGGTAAAATGGCAATGTTGAAAATCTGGAGTGAAAATATTGAAAATTCGCATATTTATGAGCGCAAGGAACTGCACAACGACGCCGTAGAAAACAGTCATTTTTAGGAATTTGTTCATCAATTTTCAACATCGCCATTTTAAGACCTCTGCTAATGAACAGTGTCACTGTGATTTTCTTAATGTGTCCTATACAGTGATTTCACACACCGACTGCGCCATTGCACGCTACATGGGCGGAAACATGTTTTGGGCAGGATGTGAAAAATTACAGCTGTACTGCTCATAAGGAGGTGTGGTAAAATGGCAATGTTGAAAATCTGGAGTGAAAATATTGAAAATTCGCGAACTTACAAGATTGCATAGGAACTGCACATCGCACACTCGAAAAACAGTCATTTTTAAGAATTTTTTCACCAAATTTTCAACATAGGCTTTTTGACAGCCCACCTTATGAACACTGGCAGTGTCGTTTCGTTAATCAGTGTGGAAAGGTGATTTCACGCAGTGACTGCGAAATCACCCTTCGGGCCCGAGTAACGCCATGAAAGTGCAAGAATTCATGAGGAGGGGTCCCAAAAACCCCATGTTGAAAATTTAAAGCCAAATTCCAAAATGCCTGAGATATGCAACAAAGTTGAAAAACCCTATCTATCCCATTATACAGCTTACCGCATTTCCTCAGTTTGCGGTCGGCTTTGAAGAGTGCAGACGTGTTCCCGTCCACCGATGATCGCCGCGCTTGAGCCCGGAGCAAGTATGGGGTAAGGGGGTGGGAGGCAGGAAGAGTGGGTGGTGTGGGTTGTGGGAGGGGGGCAGGGAGACTACGAGGGACCATGTTTTTATTCACAGTTTTTTTTTTTTTTTAAGAAGACGACGCGGGACGTTTGCCACGCTGGGGTGGGCTCCCAGCGTGGCAGCAGGAAAAGCTGTTTGGGGGGACGTGGAGCCGACAAGGGATTGGGCACCCCGCCGGCAAAACAGATTTGCCACGCTTGGGTGGGCCCCCAGCGGCACCGGGAAAGCTTTTTGGGGGTGAGCCTTGGAGGTGACGGGGATTGGGCACCCGCCGGCTAGTACAGTTGCTGCCACGCTGGGGCAGTGGCTCCAGCGTGGCACTCTGACAGCGCTGTTGAGGGGACGTGGAGCCGACGGGGATTGGGCACCCCTGGCCGGCCATACAGTGTATGCGTAGGGGAGCCCAATAGCACGCAATATGCGCAGGCTTCGTGTGTGTGCGTGGGGGGAGCTCTGCTCACTGAAGCAGAGCTCTCCCTTTCAACTGTATGCCACTGCATTTTGCAGCTGTCATAGACAGCTGCAGCACTCATTGGGGAACTGGGGCCGCACCTGCAAACACACTGACTGCATTGGAAGAGGGGCTGACACACCTCTGAAAACTCGGATGATGGCACTATGTTTCTTGCACATGCGTGAAAGCAACATAAAAAGTGTTGTCAGAAACTAAATAAAGAGTTGCATTTTAAATGAGTGGTGGTTTATTTTTTGCTTAGTAGTTGAATGTGTGATAGGGGGCCAATCGCTTTTAGGAAATAGACTTAAATACAGATTCATATGCTGCTGTACAATGAGGAAGATGTTTCTTATGGATGAATAATGAGTTCGTACTATACCATTTAAAAGCTTCAGCTATGATTGCTGCTCGACACGGTACCAATTTTAATACTGCGATTACATTCACCCATTTCTGTTTGCTGAGTGCCACGCTGGCCTCTGTGTTTCAGAGGAGCGGCCTGCCCAGCAACATGCTGATTAGTGCATTGTTTCTGTGACTCTGTTGGCTGTCACTAGAAAAAAGGAATAGTGGTTTGGTTGTCGGCACTGTCATTCTCAACACCCTCATGTTCAGCACTGCAGACTTCGATTTCAGAGCCATGCTTGCCATGTTTTGTGATAGGCGACCTTTTTATGTTTTTTCATTTTGGTAGCCTTAGTAAAATACTGCTGTTTACTTTGTTGTATATCTAAGCATGTTTTCTTTGTTATACTGATGTTGAGAAGACAGTTCAGGCTGACGATTCAAATAAAACTGCACATGGTTTTGTGTACAGATGAACTCCGAAACTATGACTGTGGTCTACTGTGCAGATAACATAGCTACTGTGCAAATGACATGATTTCAGATGTTACTTGCACAGGAGCTATTTGTTCAGTTCAGATAATAACTGTTATTTTGACTAATTTATCTGCACTCCCATGGTATACAGTGGATTATATTATGCAGAATAGGGAGACATCAGTACTGAACAATAAACGAAAGAATTAACTTTGGTAGTGATTAGCTTACTTCTGTGATTTCAGGGGATACATGACATTAAAATTAAATGTGAACTAGTGCAAGGTATGACCATAGGTGATGTTGCAGAAGCACTGTTTGCTGGTGCAGGGGAGCACGGTGGTGCCTTCTGAACACTAATTAGAATATAAGGCTGAGACTTTTTTTTTTTTTCTTTCTTTATGCTCCTACCTGACTGGGGCATCTCTCAGGTTCCCATGCTCAGCTCTGCGGCTCCACCACCCATTGGAACCGCTCCTCTCGCACGCTACATCGGGTCAGGACTCTGGGCCCCCCCGCCCCATGGAGAGACCCCAGAGTCCCCAGTGGGACAGTTGAGAGTTGCGGACGACATTGGGCGTGTGGCCGGGGCCCCTGATGGTCACTGTCACGTCACCTCGAGGTAGGGGAATTTTTTTGATTTTTGCCCCTATTGGCTGGGTAGTGCAATGCACTCCAGTGAGCTGCGTGCTCACTGCTGAGCACACCCAGAGAAGTGCCTCCCAGCCAATCCCCAATCTTCTGGCTCTCAACTGCTGTGCACCCCCAGAACCACCAGAGGCCACTCGACTGTGGGAGCAGGGATACCCCCTTCCCAGGGAGGGAGAGCTGTCGAACGGACACTCAATCCCTACCCTCCTCTGCCGACCCCCGATGGCCTGGGCTCATTCCTGAATCTGGGTTGCGTGCATAGTATGAGGTGTGGCGTCCAGCGCCTCAACCCTCAGCACCATGAGGCCAACTGGCTGAGACTTTTCTATTAATATCATGACAGATAATGAACATCGGGGGCCTGATGAAGTGGCGACGGCCATGAAACGTTGCACTGGTCGTGTTGTATGAAGTTAAAAAATAAACCAAATTGTGGATAAAATGTTATCTGTTTGTGGTGTTCATTCTATTTTCACAAGTACCGGATTGAGTAGTCTTTTGGATGACCCAAGATACATAACACGTTTTCTTCAAACAGAAAAAGGGCAACCCTTATAAACCTGGTTTCCTGTGCACCAAGACTCGGCAACATCCATGATATCTACATCTGCCTCCGCCATGATGGCCTCTAGGTCCAGAATTTTATTTCATTGACTTCTTGCATATGCACACATGGCTTTCCATATTTTGTTACCACTCTGCCTGCCACCTCCCTTTTTTCCTTTTTATCCTGCCTCCTTCTCCCCACCCTTTTTACAGTTCATCTTCCTGTCCCCTTGCCTTTCTACCACTCTGTTTTTTTTCTTTATTTTGCACCCTGAGGGGTTGCCTCCCCTCGAGTGTTCCCTTCTCCTGGCTTCTGTCAGTGGGGTTTATATGTTCATCAAAGTAACTTTTTTTTTTAGTTGATTTTTTTTATTTAAAATTTTCTTTACAATAACAAAGACATGAAAACAAGACATAGCAACAAAACAGTACAGAACACCATCAAACATAGGCATTCAAGTGTATTATAACACACTGAAGGTTTTACCATATTTAAAAGGATATGTGACTTTTTAACAAACAATTTTTATTAATTAAAAAAATAAAACAGTACAGCAATTTTCATATCATCTAATTCAAAAATGTAATGTACGTGAATACAAATCACAATATAGTTCTTCAAGGAAGAGAAACAATGAAAATGTAGGTTTTTAGAACAGACCTATTCTATCCCTTCCTTATCAATGTACCTTAAGTTCAACCTCAAGTAATTTATATAATTTAATAATACCCCTCTCCAATACTAACAGTTGGGTATTGAATATATTACATAATTGCAGAGAGCTATTATAGTTTCAACCGTGGAGGGAGATTTTCTTGTTTTTCTTTCTATGAAGTCCCATATAAATCATCGACAGTATCATCCAAGTTATAGACTATTTTTTTTCAAATTACATAGTTGCTTTAAATATGTTGCACCATTTGTTGATTTTAAAAGGGGGAAGAGTTTTGGCTTTCCATTTTTCTAGGATCAACCTCTTTAATGCCATGGCTCCTAATGAGAAAATTCTACCCTGAATCTGAGTTTGTATTGTACCAACTATACTGTTAAATATAAAAAGGCTGTATTTTAATGGAAAAGGCATAGTTAATATGTTTTAAATAATATATTTTATTTTATTCCATCATTATTGAATTTACGACATTCCCAAAAGCAATGATACAATGATCCTAGTAGTCCGTATCCATGCCAACATTTATTACTGTATGTTTTATTTAATTTGCCTATTTGAACTGACATTTAAATAAGTTATTTCAAATATCTTCTTTTGTACTGTTTTGCTTTTAGCAGAAACATAATTCTTGTTTGCTTGAATCCTAAAATTGATCCATTGTTGTGTTACATTTAGATTTGTTTCCTGGTTCCAATTTTTTTATTTATTTATTCTACTATATTTATTCTACAGCATAATCATAATATAAGTACTAGCCAATAACTTATCTTTACCCTTCCTTATACACTCCTCATCTCTGTTTTGAATGAATGACAGGTTTATCGGAGTAGTCTCAAATAATCACTGAATTTTATTACATTTCTTTTGGGGTGTATAATAAGTGAAATTATTTATTGTATCATTCCCTTCCACTCTTATTCTTAATTGATTGCAAGTTGGGAACTTACCTTCCATTATTAAATAATTCCAAGTCAGAAGATTGTTTTTCAAAAACATCTTGCTATTTACTGTTTTCTATTTACCCCACAGTTCTTTACTAGTCCCGGAGCCCAATATTCAAAACTTAGCCCCAGGGCAAAATTAGCACTGCCCAGCATGCGAAATTAGCCTGGAACCATTAGCACGCTATAATCAAAGGAATAGCCCCGGGGCTAAATCAGTTGAATATGGCATGCAAATGAAGCCGTGAAAACAGGGTTGAGAGTGCAGTGCAAAAATAGCCCAGCAAACAAGACAGCACTGAAAACAGCAAATAAGAGAAACATAGAAGATGACGGCAGATAAGGATCCAGTAAGAGAGCTCTGAATATAGCAATCAGGCAGTGCAAACAGCAACAGTAGCACAGTGCACAGGAGAACTGTGTCCACAGGGGGCGCATGCAAAGAAGGGCAGCCCAAAATGTGAACACCACGGCAGACAGCAGTGTACAACACAAACAATAGCAAATGACCCACCAAAGGCAATGCCAGTAAAAAACCATATGAACCAAAAATGAAAAATAAAGAACCAAATTAGAGACCATGAAAGAGAACCCCCAAATTGTAGCAACACTCTATGGATGTGAACCGTGGAAAAGGTGCAGAGATGGGACAGTGGTGATGTGACCCTCAGAAAGGAAAAACCATGCCTGTGTGGCCATTTGAACCAAAGCAGTGCCCACTGTGCACAGAAGGAAGGGACAAGGATCCACAACACAGAGCAGGGGGACTGCACACCACAGGATACACAGTGGGAGGATGCAGGTGGATGGATGGCAGCCATGACCACATGGATAAAGTCCCACACAAGCCTGCAGAGCAAAACCCCCCCAAACAGGCAATGCCATCATGGTGCACCCAAGGAACAGGGAACAGACCATGTCCATGGGCAGACACAAGACAGATGTCACCTGCTGTCACATGACATGCAGGATACACATGGAGAACAGAATGTGACAGCCATGTAGAGGAGACATCCACCACGCCCAGCACGCCCAAAAGAATCCACTGCTACATGCACAGCCACAGACAGCACAGGGAAAGCTGATGTGGGATCAGGCTAGGATGGTAACTGCCATGGTGAACCAAATGGATGGTAGGTGCAACACACCACAGTAGTGACACTGACTACAGCTAGCCAAGAAAGAGACAGGACACAGGAATGCAAATAGAACAAGCATTTATCAATGCTGAATGTTTGCTTGCTGATATTAGCATTGGACGTGGAGGAGTTAGACCGATGCAGAATAGGAGAGGCAGTGAAGTATTGAACTCATGCAAATCCCACTTCCACCCTGCAGAGATGGACAGGCATTGGGATGTGCCTGTGGGTCGTTGCCCATAATGCTCATGGCATTTCAACTCACCCTATCCTGTAGACACTGATAAGTGATGAGGTGTGCCTTGGGGTGTTCTGCTTCACAGTCACCCCATTTCATAAGGACATATGCTGAAATGGGAGTAGTACAGGAGAATGGGGTGAAGTCTGGGACTGAAGAGTGCAAGGCACACCTTGATGCCTGACACGGGCTTCATGGTGGGGGTGGGATGGCATGAGCATTATAGCCGGTGATCTAAAGTTACACCTCTGATGCCTGTCAGTCTGTACAGGGTGGGACGTTATGGTTAGAAACCCTAACGGCCCAGGGTGTGTGTTGGTATTTGCACTACAAATTTTCAACATGGCCATTTTGTGACCCCCACCTCATGAAAGCATTTGGGACCTCTTCTCATAAACAGTGGCAGTGTGATTTTGTTAATGTGTCCCCAACTTCAAGTTCCCACAGCAACCGTGCCATTCTGCGCCAGATGTGCGAAAACACAGATCATACAGGATGTGAAGAATGACAGCTCTACCATCCATAGGGAGGTGTGAAGAGATGGCAATGTTGAAAATCTGTAGTGAAAATATTAAAAATGCTCGAAGTTCCGAGTGTACATGGAAACTGTGCAACACATGCTTGTACTGCAGTCATTTAGTGGAATTATTTCACCAAATTTTCAACATAGCATTTTGTGAACCTCTGCTCATGAACACTGTCATTATGATTTTTTTAATCTGTCCAAAACATTAATTTCCCACAGCGACTGCGCCATCGTGCACCAGATGTGCAAACGCATATTTCAGGGCAGGATGTAAAAAATGACAGCTGTGCTGTTCATATGGAGATGTGGCAAAATGCCAATGTTGAAAATCTGGAGTGAAAATATTACAAATTTGCACACTTCTGAGCATATGTGGAAACTGCGCAACACACGCTTGTAACACAGTCATTTTATGGACTTTTGTCACCAAATTTTCAACATAGGCATTTTAGGTCCTCTGCTCATGAACAGTGTCATTATGATTTTTTTAATGTGTCCCGAACACTGATTTCCCACAGCGACCACGCTATTCTGCGCCGGAAGTGCAAAAACACATTTCGGCCAGCATGTGAAAAATGACAGCTGTACTGTTCATAAGGAGGTGTGGAAAATTACAATGTTGAAAATCTGAAGTGAAAATATTACAAATTTGCAAAGTTATGAGCAAACGTGGAAACTGCGCAACACATGCTCGTAACACAGTCATTTTATGGACTTTCATCGCCAAATTTTCAACATAGGCATTTTAGGACCTCTGCTCATGAACAGTGTCACTGTGATTTTCTTAATGTGTCCCAAACACTGATTTCCAACAGTGACCATGCTATTCTGTGCCGGAAGTGCGAAAACACATTTTGGTCAGGATGTGAAAAATGACAGCTGTACCCTTCATAAGGAGGTGTGTAAAAATGCCAATGTTGAAAATCTGGAGTGAAAATATTACAAATTCATGAAGGTACAAGCATGTGTGGAAACTGCGCAATGCACACTTGTAAAACAGCCATTTTTTGGATTTTTTCCACCAAATTTGTAACATAGGCTTTTTGAGAGCCCACCTCATGAACACTGGCACTGTCGTTTCATTAATTGGTCCCAAAAGGTGATTCCACGCAGTGACCTCGAAATCACCTTTCTGGACCGAATAATGCCATGACAGTGGATGAATTCTTGAGGAGGGGTCCCAGTAACCCCATGTTGAAAATGTGGTGCCAAAATTCCCCAAAATGCCTGAGATGTGCACCAAAGTTGAAAAAACCCTATTTATGCCATTATACAACTTACCGGCATTTCTTCAGTTCGCAGTCGACTTTGAAGAGTGCAGACGTGTTTCCAGTCCACCAAAGATCAGCGCTGGGCTCCAGAGGTAAGTATGGGGTGGGGGGTGGGGAGGCAGGGTGCGAGAGGGTGGGAGCGGGTTGGGGAGGGACACCTAACTCAACAAGAGACTGTTTTCTGTTTTATCAGTTTAAAAAACAAATGAAAAACATCGCAAACTGCTTTTTTTTTTTTTTTCCGGGACATTTAGCATGCTGGGTGGGCTCCCAGTGTGCCACCTGAGTGTTTTGAGGGGCTGTAGCTAATGGGGATTGGGCACCCCCATCGGCACATACCGAGGGGAGTCAAGGGGATTGGGCACCCCCCTTCGGCACACAACAAATTGGGGGAAGGGACATTATCCTGAAAGGGAGTGGGCTTCCCTGTATGCAAATTGAACTGTGAAGGGAGGGACTGATACCAATGGGGGACTGGGTCCCCAGTCAGGAAAGAAAGACTGTTGGGGGGGCGCATGATGCCAGGGGGGACTGGGCACCCCCTCGACACACAACAAATGGGGGAGGGGTTACAGTATGCCAAAGGGGAGTGGGCTCCCCCATAGGTAAATGAACTGGGTCGGGGGCATGCGGACAGCAAGGTACCGCCCTGCAATGATGGGTCGCTCCTTCATTGCAGTGGAATGGCTGACACTGCAAGGACGAGGAGGCCCCAATTGCAGCGGTGAAAACTTTTCAGGGTGGTGGCATGCTGGCTGAACTAGTGTCAGCAGCAGCATGCCACCGCATTGGGGAAAGCGGGCCAAGCCTCAAAAGGCACTGGGACCATTGGCCCCCACAGTGCCACACCTCCAAAACCCTGCTTCTCTCCTAAGCTGTGCCAAAATGTTTCTTGCACATGCGCGCAATCAAACATAAAAATATGTAATAATGAAACAACAGAAGGCAACACAACAGCAAACTATTTACAGAAAGCCAAAAGGGGGGAGGGTGAAAAACAAGGGGAAAGAGGGGGATTGGGGTTGGAAGCCTGGGCCTGGTTGTCTGCAGGGAGTCTCCTCTCCAGTTTGTCCACCACATGCCTCATTTCACTGATGAGGATGACCTGCTGCTCAATAATTGTGTGCTGTTGCCGCACCAGCCTGCAGAGAAGGTCATCACAGCCTTCACTTTCTTCAGGCCACCTGGTCCACAATGAGCTCCGATGTGGACCTATGGGGGGAATGATGCCCATGTAGGGATGGTGTGCTGACACTGTGGAGCAATGCAGATCTCAGGATGTGGCCCCAGGGATGGACAGCATGTCCCAACCACCATGCCCATGTACTCAACAATGAAAACAGTGCACATGCCA
This sequence comes from Neoceratodus forsteri, assembly GCA_016271365.2. Lineage (NCBI taxonomy): Eukaryota > Metazoa > Chordata > Ceratodontiformes > Ceratodontidae > Neoceratodus > Neoceratodus forsteri. The sequence continues at coordinate 946,329,903 of CM028130.1, forward strand.
CCTGACCTGTGCCTGTATGCGGCGGCACAGATCCCCATGGTACAAACACCCATCCCACACAGACAGGAAGGCCATTGCCACCACCACCACAGATGGGATGATGCCCCAAGCATGACCAATGTAGGCCCTGTCACAGTACAGCTATGCAAACCCCTGAGGATAACAACAGACTGCCCCAGAGCAATGACAAAACACTGGTGCAATGGAATGGGTAGGACATGCTGCCCAATGGAACAGAAGGTAGAGCCAGGTGACCTTACAACATCACAACCTGGAAACACACAACCAGTGGATACATGGCAACAGACAGTGGCCCATACTGGCAATCCACAGGGCTGTGCAGTACTCAGTGTGCAGGTGTTCCTACAACCCCCGTCACAGCCACAGACCCTGACCATGACACAAGTGTGACGTGTGGACATGTGACAGCCACACGACCCCAAGGCTATGATGCCTCACTGAGCCAGACAACAGAAGCAACCCCCCCAAAGACAACAGTTCGGTGGCCACAGTGTACTGCACAGCTCCAACATGGTGGCACGCCAGAATAGTACAGTGCAATGTGACTGTTCTGCATGTGTGACACAGATGGTGCACATGTGCCCATGCCACTGTGTGTACACAATGTCCCCAGGGACCATTGCCAAGCCAGAGGCATGCCATATGGTGAATGTATACCATGGGCAGACACGCAACCACAATAACCGGACAATACAACCACCCAGCCACCCACAGGCATGAGCAAAACATACCACATAGCCGGCATACAATGTACATTGTGCAAACATGGTCACACCACATGTACATGTGTCTGGCAGCACAATGCACAGTCTGAGCTGGGCACATGCAATGGCATGATAGGACCGTGGAATGGTAGCGAATACAGCATGCACAACACACATGGATAACAGGGGTATAACCAGACATGTCCATTATGTACACAGCCGACATCTGCCACCCCCTCAGTGCCATTATACACAGCTACCCAAAATAACAAAGAAGACATTTGCCAGAAAACAACTCTACACCCTACACAGCCCGTGCACATAACAATCCCCCCAGACATACCTACAGTACCCTACTACACACATTAGCATGCGTGTTTGAACAACAGAGGGATATGGGTGGGACATGCACCAAAAATGTGTACAGATATGTGTACAGTGAACATGTCCACCTACATCACTGATGGAGAACACAGCTGGAGAATAGCATACCCTACACACCACAATGGTGGTGACTGACATATCCACAGTGCACTGTAGGCCACTACGTGCATTTTGATGCACAGAGTACAATGCAGCTGTCAAGCCCATGCCACCCTGTGACAGACACAGATGTGACACAGGTCCACTGCTTTAGTGGCATGTAGCACACAGGGTGCAGATTTGGCACATCAGGACAGCAGTACCAAGAGGCGATGTGTGCCCATGTAGCCTACTTCAACGTGCACAACCCAACCCTCGCATGGCACGCGCATGTAGAACACAACATGTCACAACACTGCAGGACTGTGGGGAGCAGGCTAGGCAGTGTCCATGTGCACTGTACCATAGGCAGCCTGTGATGTTTGTGATGTCCTCCCCAGCAGCACAGCACCATGGGCAACCCATGGCCACATGCCCCCAGGACTGGGGACAGTATATAGGGCATCAGCACATTCTTTGGTGACACAGTGCTGTATAGGGTACTAAACTGCCCCACCCAGCAAGGTATCTTACACAGGTAGACAACAGAAGATTATACTCACGTGCCGCAACCTGCTGCCCATCACTACTGGTGTCATCCTGCCACTGGCATTGCGGTCTGCAGAGTGAAGGGAATGTACAAGGGTCAGTACCATCATGAACAGCCATATACCCTCCCTACCTGTGCCAGGTACACAATGCACAACTATCAAGCAGTGCAATGTGCCCTTCCCAAGATGCAGTTGTCACATGCTAGACATTGGCACTGTAGGCGCAACGCACATGTGTCACACAGCCACTGCAGCCACTGCCTGACACACCCATGAACTGTCACGTGGATCCAGCAATGCACATAACATGTACGCCCACATACACAGGTTCTGTCGGCCCACACATGGGCAACACTGCACCCATAGTGCTGCACACAGTCCACTGCCTGGGTCATACCCAGCAGTATTGTAGGCATGTGTGCAGTGATCCCCAGACACAAAAGTGCCTACATGTGTAGGGGTACATGGATGCCAAAACCCACTGACATGCAAAAGGTACAGCTCTAAGTAAGGTGTCCACTTACCTGGCACATGCACAGTGCCATCCTGCACCATGCGCCTGAAGCACTCCAGTCTGCTCCTCTTCCAGCACTACAGGTCAGTGCACCTGTGCTGGTACTGTTCCCCGTTTCAGTCCACACCCGTGAGGTGGGACAGGTGTCGTGCAATTGAGGCCCACACCTGGTGCCGTGGCCTGTCCCCCTCACGTACTTCCCCAAACAGCTGCCTCTCCCTGACCATCACCAGTTGAACCAGATTAGCCATCTCTGCCTCCCCCCACCTCTGGTCCCTCTGCACCATGGCCCTCAAGCACCTGCTGTTTGCCATATCCAGCAATTCCAAGTTAGTTCTCAACACCCTCACACTGCTGCACACTGAAGCTGTGTAGGCCACAAAATAAAGTGTGTGTACGCCAGCGCTGCGCTATTTATGTACAGCATGGCACAGAATCCTATAGCGCTGCACTAGGCTAGACTGCCACCAATGAGCATGCGTGACCCTTGCATGACCACCACCCTGATGACATCATCGTGCATGCGCCCCGGGAGCGGCGCTAAATGATGTAGCTCCAGGGTAATCATATAGCGCCACGGCACAAACACTTTGCCCAGTGTAATCATGTTTGCCTGGTGCTAAATTTTGCAATATTCAAAGGTGGTATGTAAATGAGTCCACTTAGGCAATCGGTGTGCAATCCACCACATTAACATCTCATTACGGTCTCATCTGCATGCCTTACCATGTGTGGATTGCCTGGCCAGGCTATTTAAGGGTTGCCTGAGCTTCACCTGCAGAGCTTATAGGTACTGCAGCCAGAAGGAGGATTTGTTTGCTCACAACACTAGGCCTCAGCCATTCCCAGGAAACAACTTCAGGAACTACAGGTAGGTTTCCCACAGTCATTATCATGTTATATATTACTGCAACACTGTGTGCACTCTGCTACAGTGTAATGGGGCCACAGTTCGTGTGTGGGAACAGAAATGGGAAGTACTGTGTCCGTTACTGCAGACTACTGCACACTCAGATGCTGCAGGCCCAGCATACAGGTCTGGTGTATACAGTCACAGTGCTGCACTATTGTTCTGTCAAATCACATGTCCACTCTGTGATAGCGTCTCGGTTTGCGCACACTGTGACACACATATAGATGCACAACTGCATCCACAGGTTAGCAGTATGTCCCAGGTGGGGGGGGGGGGACTCACAATACAGTTCATATGGCTGCCCTGTTCCTCTAGCATGTGTATGCGTACTCCATGCTATGCTCCCCTACAACAAGAGCACATTGTGCAGTCTGCCAGCCCTACTGGTCTGTGCAGCGCAGTCACGCCACACACCTGTTGGGACACAAACGGCACACTGGTCCTGGTGCTACCCTCACAATGCAGCCTTGTGGCTGTTTCACAGTTGCACACAAACCCTGTCCTGTGGCAGACACCGCCAGACAGACATGCGGAGGTCATTGCTGGGCCTGTTTGCCATGTGTTGTGACGCATGCCCACAACCTATGACACACTGTGACCATTCTGGTGTGTGTAGTGGGCACACACACACACACACACACACACACACACACACTACATGACAACCACTGACCACTGTCAACTTACATCCCCACACAGGTGCCTCTGATGGATGGACGAGGCTGCACTCACACAAGTGCTCCCAGGAGGAGCTGAAGGCCCTGGCCGATGGCTACAAGGTGAGGGAGCAGGTTATGTGGCTGTACAGGACCACAGATGCCGCCATCAGGGAGACGTGGGATCAGATCACTGCAGAAGTCAATGCAGTGGGTGGACGTGATGGCACAATGGACACCGTAAGAAAGCAGTGGCATGACCTGCAGTGTAGAGCAAAGGAGGAGGAGACAGCATGCCACCGTGCACTTCATGGCACCATGGGAGGTCCAGGACCTGCACAGCTTGGAACAGCAGATCCCATCATGGAGGTGGTAACATCGACCATACAGACAGTGCCCGTGGCTGGTGTGGACGGCAGTGACTGTGAAACACCACTGGCATTACACCGCATATGTGAGCACATGGCCATGCAGCACCATGGTATGCATGTCAGCTCATGGGGGTACAGATGGCTCTGCTTGTGGTATGGCACACAGCTGGCCTGGCCTGTGCACAGATGTGTGCATTGTATACACATATGTGTAGTCTGGCAGTGTTTGGTGTTGTGTTCTACAAATTGCCGGACCTGCAGCATGTGCCATGTTAACACGGTCATGGTTTACCCTACGGACACTGACCCTGTGCCTCTGCACATGGTGTGCATCTTGCCAGTGGGTGTGTCTTCAACATGCGGTGTTGCATGCTGCCACAGGTGTCACTGGGAGCTACTACTAGTACCTCCCTTTTGGTGGGGGGATTCACCTATGTGTGTGGAAGTTTGCTAACACCTGGTGCTGGTTGAGTGCTGGCCTTTGGGATGCACATTCTGGACATGGTTGTGCGTGCACCTTGGCTGTGTGGGTGTGTCAGCTGTGCACACTGGGTTTCAGCTTGCACTGTGCGGCACAGGTGTGTACTGCATGTGGTGGCATTGGTGGGAGACCACTCTGTCATTTGCATGCCACTCATGGTCTTATTCTTTGTCCACAGCACAGGGTGATGGACTCACAGCAGGGGACTGTGTGGAGGTGGATGAGGTAGAGGGCCCGTCAACATCCGGGGTGCAGAGGCTGCCGGCACAGGCATCAGCTGAGGCGGTGACCATGGATGCAATCTTTGGAGCTGTCACCGATGATGAGGTTGATGATGAAGACAGAGACGATGAGACATACATCCCCACCACTGACTACAGTGGCAACATTACAGGTGGGGGGTGGGTTCTCCCCATCAAACTTCGGTCTTGAAATGGAGGACCTGCCAGGGGCTGACAGCAGTGGCCACAGTGCTGCTCCAACAGATTCACCCACTAGACATCCAGTGCCTTTGGTGCTTTCAGGGTCCCCTGTGGTTTATGTACTGCTACTGCGACTGCCACCAGCACCACCATCACAACCACTGCCACTGGTGTCCCTGACAGGTCTGTGGCCACACACACTGGCCAGCACATATGGCACCCACCTGTGGGCAGACATCCTGCTGGTCAGGCAGGCCACCATGCAGGGTGCTTGCCGCTCCCACCCCACTGATCACCCCCAGCAACTCCCACCCACTGTCCAGGGTGCCCATGCACCCCTGGAACAGGAGGCCCCTGGATCCAGCAGCTCCTCTGCTCTGCGGTGGAGTCACAGACTGCCACAAAGCAGAAGCTGCACACCTTCAGGAGGGAGGTATGGCAGGAACTGTCCCACCTCCGGGAGGCTGTGCATGCCAACCTATTGCGGGCAGAACAGCATACAGAGGAGTGTCAGGCATGTTACCTCATGCCCTCCTCCAAGTCTTTGGTGAGATCACTGGGACTGTGAGGAAGCCACAGTAGAGAACATTGTGATGGCCAGGCAGCAGTACACAAACAGCACACTTTGTAGCCATGCCAGTAGTGTCCCCCGGCTTGTCTCCACTGCATGGAGTGGAAGGTCGGGGTTGGCCAGCACTGCTGCCACACCATCATCCATGAGCACACCATGGAACCTTGGGTGGAAGATGTCATTGGCTACACCTAGCCAGCACCATGGCCAGGGTCATCCCAAGGCCTCCCTGTCCCCGCAGTCTTCGCCTATTGGCTCCTTGTCCCGCAGTACACCCACCTCGTGTTTCCATAGTAGGGAGTCTGTGAGGGTCTGTAGTGGGAGACGGTGAAGATGTCATGTGCGTGCCACACCTTCTTGAACCCTTCACCCACCTGCACCCCTCACATGCACCTCTTTGTACATAGCTACTTCCCACCACATTCCCTGTATCACCTGTGTGACATGCCTATTGTTTTGCATTGTTCCCAACCTGTCACCATTCTGTGTCTGCCGCTCTACTGTTTCTACTGTAAATACACATCTGAAATCATGTTCATTGTCCATGTTGTTTTCATTCACCTGGCCATCCTTGTCAGGGTTCCAATATTGTTTCTGTGCTCCCGGGACCTCTTGGCCATGCGATGGTCTCGTCTTTCGAGTTGCTGTACTATCCCCTGGACATCTGGCTCTAGGTCACTGTCTGCATGTACCTCAGGTTTAGGCGGGCATATTCCATGGTTCAGCACCATGTTGTGCAACATACAACAGATTAGGAATATGCGGCATACCTTCTGAGGGGTGTATTGTAGGGCACCACCAGACCGGTCCAGACATCAGAATTTCATTTTGAGCAAGCCAAAAACTCACTCTATTATATTCTTTGTTGTGGTGTGTGCCTCATTGTACCTCTCCTCAGCCACTGTTGCTGGCCAGAGGACTGGTATTAGGAGCCTGGGTCTCAGGGGATAGGCACTGTCCCCTGTGGAAACAGTAACATGTTAGCAGGTGTATGCTGTATCACTCACCCTGACCTGTTTGCAGATCCTGCTGTTTGAGTCATCTTGTCTACCTGTATTCACTCCCTTTCCCCTTCCACTCTACCTCCCTTGTCTGCTGTTTAGTGGCACTGTCTCAACATTGGAAGGTATTGGGTTGTGCCTGCTGCAGGTACTCACCAACAAAGTGTCCACTGAGTATTGTGCCAGCCTCAAATAGCTGGCACAGCTATGACTGCTGTCAGATGAAGGCATTGTGGACACTGCTGGCGTACTGTGCAAAGACACTGATGATGATGTGCCCAGCTGGCTCACACACCACCTGGCAATTTATGGAGTGGCAGCTCTTCCTGTTGATGAATGTGTCTCCAACGTCACCAGGTGGTGCACGGATGGCAACGTGGGTGTTGTTGTTTATTAGGAATAACCATTGAGCATATGCTCATTCACAATGGCAACCTAGTGCATACATTAAAAACATACAAATAACAATACATGCATTCAATACAGTGCAGCCAGTGGCACTGAGTATAGCTGGTAGGTGCGCAACCCAGTTGCTGCATTGTTTCTCTGTGCTCCACTGCCATGCTGGGGAATATGATGAATTCACCAGAATGTAGCAGCAGAGCATCCAGGAGCTGGGTCAGGAGGCGCGATGTGGCCGACTGCAACATGCCGATGGTATCTCCAACTGGGGTCTGGAAGGTCCTGGTGGATAGAAAGCACATCACAGCCATCACCGTTTCCTCAACTGACATGGCATGGCTGCATTGGGTGGTAGGCTGCACCTGCTCATGCAGGAGCTCACAAAGCTGCTTCAGCATGACCCTGTTCAGTCTGTACCAGCCCACAAGGTGGTCGTCTGTCACTGTCTCTGTCACTGTCTCGAATGAGACTCTGGGCCGGTACATTCTGTCTGCAGCGTATCTCCTCCTTGGCCTACAGAGTGGCCCAGGGTGGGCTTGAGTCCCTCTCTTCCTCCTCCAGCAGAGCTGCAGATGGATCATCACCACATTGTTGCCAACCACCATCTTGCTTCCTGCTGTGTCCACGCTCCCCTCTGTGGTTTACCCAAAGTTTAGACTACCTTTTTATAGGCAGTAAATAGCACTGTGCTACAGATTGTGCTGACACACGTTGCGCGGCACTGTACTTTTGAATATACCATTGCGCCTGTATTCATGTCCCCGCCCCTCACTTTGCCCTGTGCATACATTATCTTTTAGCACCATTCCTAACCCGTTGCACCAGTGCTATCTGGCCTTTTGAATATGATGACCTAATGCAATTCCGTTGCAAACGGTTTGTGCCCAGTACAAAGTTTTGACTATCTGGCCCCAGATGTTAAAAAATAACCATGGCAGGTTCAATTTGTTCTTTTTGTACATTATCTTTCTTTTTATGAGGTTGAACCATGATGAAGATTTTTAGCCTTTTTTTCGCAAGTATGCAAAATCTAAAAAAAAGGTCTCTAATAGTCATACTTTCTTTAAAGTTGTACTTTATTTACTCTTGAATTAATATTGCATCTTCATCCTTCAAAAAGGACCATTCCCATAGGATATTAGTTTTATGGGACTCCATGTATTTCAGGGGTCAGGGCACCCTAATTCTCTCGGGGTAATCAACAGGGGCCAGGCAATTCAGGGTTTGCCTGCTCGCCATAGAAACTTAATAAAAATCCTTCAAATTTCATTGAACCACGCCACTGAAAGAGAACCTACTATATTTTGCATTACAAAAATAAAGTGTGGTATTGCCATCATTTTAGGGGTACTAACTCTACCCTATAAGGATAATGATAAGTTCTTCCAGTTCCCTAATAGATGTTTAATTTTTTGTTTAACATGATTAAAGTTAGTTTTTATATTTGTGTTTTGATCTCCAGTCAAGGTTATTCCTTGGTATTTAATGGGACTTTAATCTTCAAATCTTTTTCAAATTCTGATATGGGTTGTAATTTTGCTTTTGAGACTTTCATTATAACTGATTTATTTTTGTTTAGTCGATATTCAGAAATTAAAGAAAAAGAGCAGGATCCACAGAAGGGGGCGAAGGACCCGCAGCTGCTGGAAAACCTCGGCGCTAGTGGGAAACCACTTGCAAAGCCACAGGTCGCCCGCAGCTGCGGGCATTCACGTAGGTGGAGACGGAGTACGACTGGCTCCACGGAATATGGTAGCTTGCGGATGCTGTCGCCATGGACAGCACCGCAGCTGCGGGAGACTGCTACGGGCAACGGAACCTGCCGTAGCACCCACCACAACTGCTGCGGCTGTGAATCGTAACCGCCGCAGATGCGGACGATTCCAGTCCGCAGCGGCAGTTGTGGAGGGAAACTTTGAAAGTTTCGCTTTGTGGATCTTGCCCAAAGTTTCTACTTCTTGTAGAATGATTTTCAGTGAACTCTGTTTTTAATGACTAATAACATATCGTCCGCAAAAACACTCAGTTTCAGGTGGTCACATCTGGTATCTACCCCTTCAGTTTCCCTGTTATATCTCATGCTCTGAAAAAAGGGTTCCAAACACAATATGAATAAAGTAGAGGCTAGTGGACATCCCCAGCTAACGCCATTAAACATGCCGAATTGATCAGTAAGGAATGAATTTATGTGAAATTTAACCACTGTTTTATTATATAAACATTTTATGAATGTTAATAGTGGAGTTGGTAGATTCCAAGCTTTTAATACTTCACACACACAAAAGTTCTATTAATCACATCAAAGGCTTTACTACATCTAAAGCCACAGTGTAATAGACTGATTTTTTAAAACGATCTCGATTGCTAATAAGTTCAAACAGAGCTTGTACTTTTCTTGTAGCCTTCTAGTACAGCCCTTTATAAAACCATATTGGTTCTTATGGATAAGATTGGGCAAGTATGGTTGAATTCTATTAGTTATCAGTTTAGCTAATATTTTATAATCCAAATTTAATAGTGCTATTGGTCTGTAACTGTCAGCAACATCTGCTGGCTTGCCTTCCTTGTGAAACAAAATAACTTTAGTTTCTTGTATTTTTTTAGGTAAATGACCAGTCCCTTCCAAAGATTTTCTATTATTCTTAAAATCCAAAGGGGCCAGGTCCCCAGCAAAGGCTTGATAGAATTCATTTGTTAAACCTTTCAAGTCCTGCTGACTTCCTCCTAGGTAGTGTTTTAATAGTTGCAAGAATTTCAGTAAGAGTAAAGTGCGAAAAAGCAATCTCCATCGACTTAAGATCGGCCGGCCCTATTTAGAAATTCAGATAATTTTTGTTGATCAAGTTCTAACTTATTATCCAGATAGCTTTATAATAGTTAACAAACACTTCAGCTATTTCCAAATTTTTTGTACTGACTGCCTCGTTTTCATCCTTTAATGCTATAATTATATTACACTCGTTTTCTCTCCTTAACAAGCTAGCCAGCATTTTTCCAGATTTACTGTATCTATATGGAAATATTTGGCACAGTTTATGTTCTTTAACATTCAACAGGTCTCTTGGTTAATCTGGTCTTGTTTTTTAATTTTCTATTCTGTCCATTCTTTAATGTATTTACTATAGTCCTGTAAGACTGATTGACCATGCTGTTTTAATTTTGAGTCCATCAGGTTAGTCTCCTGTAACCTAATTTTATTTAACTTAGTTTGATAGGAAATTATAGCCCCCCTTACGGTTGCTTTGAGAGGATCCCATAACTGGGAAATTGCCAGTTGTCCATTACAGTTATAAAACCAATATTCTTTAATTACAGCCTTAATCACCGATAAGAAGTCTGGGTGCTTCAATGCCTCATTACTGAAGGACCATGCACACTTAATTTTCAAATGCCTAGTAAAATATTTATAGACATGGTCTAATATAATTACTCACTAGAACTGCCAGCTTGTACTCTCTTACAGTAGCAGCTGCAGACACTGCAAGCTATATGTGATATTTCCAGATATATCTAATGCTTTCTCTATTTCTACAGTAGGGGCAGCAGAGAGAAACTCTTTAGAAATTTTGCAAAATATCTGGAAATAGCTGGCAACATCTTTGGCTACTACTGCTACTCTAATGCCTCCCCCCACACCATCACTTAGAAAAAACAAAATAATAGTGGAAACATAATATTGGTATGCAATATCATTGCAGCATAGAAAATAGTGATCATGTGTTTTAGTTAAAGGTCTGAGCAAGCTTTTTCTGTAAGTCTTTGAGAGCCTCCTGTGGACTGTCATAAAGCAGGAAAAAAAACAGTCACTTTTATGTTATTCGCCTACAGCTTATTCCTAATAAAGTCATAGTTTCTAAGTTCTTGGACCAGTTCTGGGGGATAAATAATTAAAAACTGAAATGTTTACTCCCATCACTTGAATTCTTTTTTCTTATAAACTGCTGCCAATAAAGAATCGTTGTACACAGATCTCATAAACTTAAGAACAACAGGTTTAGATGGAGCATTTTTCCATTTGATTTCATAGTTAATGTTGGCAGGATCTTTTTCCAAATAAGCAGCTGCTATTTGTTTGAAGGTTTCCTGTAAACCTCTACTGTTAGCCCAGTTCTCAGGAACCCCTAATAGTCTTACATTTTTCCTTCTCACTCGCATTTCAAAGTCAAGTAGTTTGGCTCTAAGGTCTTTATTGGCGAATTCTAAGGTGTTAATTTGTCTCTGAATGGGAATATTTTCCTCCATCAAAGTATTCAATTTTTATTGAATTTCTGCATTTTCTCTTATTAGGGTTTGCGTTAAAGTGTAGTAAGCATCAAACTTTTCTTGTAGTCCCATTAGTCATTCTATCTTGATTGATATAATATTTATTTGCTTTTAAGAATTTAACCCAGGCAGGGGCATCTTCTGAATCTTCACCCTCTTTGTTATTTTTGCTGTTTTTATTTGGATCAGAAATTTAAGGAGCTAACTTTGGAAAAGCTTTAATTGTTTCCTGCCCCTTCCCCATCCCTGGCATATTTTGAAGATTTTCGTCTGACTGTTCTAATCCCTGGTCGGGCACTGAGCCAGGTAATTATTTAGTGTTTCTCAGTGGGGATTTAGCTTCCATTGTCAGCACAGGTGATTGATGAGGCATATTATCATCATTTTGATTTATACTGAAAGCAACTGTTTGTATATCAGTGACTCTGTTTAACATTTCCCTTTCTGACTCATTTAGTACAGCATTCTGACCGATTTGTAAGCTAGTTTCCACCAATTTTTCCGAAAGAGACTTGAGAAAAATATTCTTGCTGCTTACCCCATCTGGAATTTTCAATTGGATCGGCGTTTGCTCAGCTGGAGTGTCTTTTATTTCCACAGAGTAGCCGTGTTAACTCTCCAGTCGGTTCCTTCTCCTGTTCCTCATGGGATTGTAAATTAGCAATCCAGGGTTGGGGTTGTATGTTAGCAATCCAGGGTTGGGGTTGTATGTTAGCAATCCAGGGTTGGGGTTGTATGTTAGCAATCCAGGGTTGGGGTTGTATGTTAGCAATCCAGGGTTGGGGTTGTAAATTAGCAATCCAGGGTTGGGGTTGTAAATTAGCAATCCAGGGTTGGGGTTGTATGTTAGCAATCCAGGGTTGGGGTTGTAAATTAGCAATCCAAGGTTGGGGTTGTATGTTAGCAATCCAGGGTTGGGGTTGTAAATTAGCAATCCAGGGTTGGGGTTGTAAATTAGCAATCCAGGGTTGGGGTTGTATGTTAGCAATCCACGGTTGGGGTTGTATGTTAGCAATCCAGGGTTGGGGTTGTATGTTAGCAATCCAGGGTTGGGGTTGTAAATTAGCAATCCAGGGTTGGGGTTGTAAATTAGCAATCCAGGGTTGGGGTTGTATGTTAGCAATCCACGGTTGGGGTTGTATGTTAGCAATCCAGGGTTGGGGTTGTATGTTAGCAATCCAGGGTTGGGGTTGTAAATTAGCAATCCAGGGTTGGGGTTGTAAATTAGCAATCCAGGGCTTTTCTCTTCCAAAATTCATTACAGCTTCAGCAGTCTGATGACCACCAGCAGGAACCGGGGTCAAATTCTAGCTATCATTCCCAGGCTGAGTTGAAGAGAAAGGTAACCTTGACGGACCTGGTTCAGGTGGGACTGTATTGTTATTTTGAGTTTCCATTATTTCATTCTGATTAAAAAAACATGAAGCAAATGACTAGCTACACCGCCACTTGGATGTGGGACATTAAATGTTATCACAGTAGCTTTCTGCTAAATTAGCAAGTTAGCTTTCCTAGTTGACATAGTTAGTTGTTTAAATGGTTTTGACTTTGATGTAGAAGCTGAACCTTTAGCCGACTGTTTTGCATCCCTTTTTTTGGCATCATGATACCAGAGACCAGTAGAGTTTTTACATCTTTTTTTCAAGCTCCTCTTCAGTAGTTAAAGGCTCAATACCAATATTCATTTCAAGTAAGCCTTTTCTTGGTGTGGAAATATCAATTCTTCATTTCAGAGCAGCAATTCACACATACAGCCATCGATTATGCCTACCATTACCCAGGTTTCCTTTATTATTTCATGGTTTTATCAATGTTCCAGAACAGTGGGTTGAATATGACTGCTAAAACAGCTGTGTGCAACTGAACATCTGTCAGCTCAACGTACTTTTGCATAGCTGCCATTAGTGATGTGTCTATCTTGCTATAGTCCAAGTAACTCAGCCCTCCACAACACTCTAACTGTGACGCACCTAATTCCATCCACAGCCTCTGTCAGTCCTGAAGTATGTGTGTCTCTTTCACAGTTCACAGTACCAAGATTATTTGTTTGTATGCATGCAAAACAAAGTTACTGTGTTTAATCTACGATGGGACTAACACTGAATTAGCAATGAACTGCGGTACAGTACGAAGCCATAGTTCCTGGTGACTGCCAGAGTCACTTGTGCCAAGCAGACCCCTGAACTCAAGCAGTTCGATTAACAATGCCAGTTTTCACAGTTCTGCACACACTGTCACTTGGCTGCACAAGACGTGCCCTTTTTCGCCACTGTACACACGTTCCAGCAGACATTTTTCTCATTTAAAAGGATATGTGACTTGTCTCTTGGTAAGTTCATACGCAGGGACATAGCGATCATTGTAAGGAACATGATATAAGTGCGCCATGCATGGACTAAATTTAGTTCTCAGTGTGATCCAGGGATCGCATTTAAGCTGATGAGCCTAAGGGTCTGTCAATATGTGAGCAAGCATGTGATGCCTTCTTTAGATAGTTGTTGATGGTGGGCTATATGAAAAATCCCTCCCAAGGCAAACTGAGAACATATAGTAGTTCTACTGCCTCTTACGCATTTTCTCCTTGTTTGTGGGTCCCTTTTTACTCTTCCTCACTTTTAGCTGATATTGCAGTATGGTGAGGAGAGGTAAGGTCCCCAGATGCAATAAAAAGCTTTTAGAGTGCCTACATGTCTGTGTGATATCTTTTCAAAGGAAGCTAGTTACCCTAGGTTGGTGAGCCACTCTGCGACAGATGGTACATCCTGAGTTTGCCATCTGTAAAGGAGTAGCTGTTTGGCTATTACTCCAGTTGCTGTTAGCCAGAATAGCAAAGGGAAATGCTTAGGGAGAGGCGATGGGTATTTGCTATTGAGGAATGGGGTTCATCTAGTTGCAGAAGAGGTTCTAGTATTATGGAACAGGTCCTTTGGATGTCTTTTATAAATACTGAGATGGCAAGACATCACCACAGTATATGGGAAAGGTTACCCCCGATTGTTGGAACCTCCAGCATCTGTCATCTGATAGGAGTTTCATTTTGAATAGGGTTGTCAGTGTACAGTACCATCTTAACAGCATCTTGTTTTGGAAACGGCGACTGCAGCCATCTCAGCAAGCCTTATGAGCTCTAGAGAGATAAGTGGTCCACTCTGCTTCATCGATTGTAATGCCGAGTTCCACTTGCCAGGCCAACTGAAATGGGAGGGATGGATTCAGTTGGCCATCATGCAGATGTCTGTAGAAGAGACTTGCCTTACCCTTTAGCAGTGCATTGGCTTTTGTAAGTATAGTGAGGGTGGTGTCTTCTCCCTCTGGTTGGGGGAGCTGCAGTCATCAGTTAAATGCCACCCAAATGTGTAAGTACTTCCAAAGGTCTTGCTTAGGCAAGCTGTATTTACGCATCAAGTTCTCAAAGCCTCAGGGTCATTATGTTGCAGATGAAACCACGCACGGCTAAATGCCACACTCAAAACAGTGACTTGAGGCAACAGCATCAGTAAAAACACCAACGTTTCAACAAAAGTGTACATCCCATTATGTGGAATGAGACTGTGTCTTTTTTTGTAGGGGGCTCTGCCCACTGCATCCGCGGACTATAAATAACCAACTCCGGTGGGGGCTGGACTTTGGGGAAAGGGCTTACGTCGGGAGGGGGGAAATGAACTATTTCTATTAAAAAATCCCACAACACTAAAGGACCTGGGAGACCAAACTGCGGCTCCAGGTCCCCCATGCCGTGCCTTAGCCACTCCACCACGGAAGTGGCTCAACCAGGCACTGCACCGGCAGCCTCTTCAACACTACCCTAGCAGAACATACAGCAATAGGGATAGTGGTTCTTCCATACGTTTAAAAATCCCTGTTGCTGTACCAGCTTTAGCGCCACCTGCTGCACTGTTATTGCCGCATTGTTTAGGTAGTGCTATATTGACCTGGTACTGTTCTCAAATGCTTTGACATAATTGAAATCTTGTGTAAGCAAGTCTCAGATATGATGAATGCCCCTGTGGGCCCAGATTAACCATTCTGGTGAATTGTTAATGCATCACTAGACTTTGATCAGCACATCACTGCAACCTGTAAGTCAGTTAATGCCAAAATTGGGATCGCCTACAAAACAAGCTATGCCCTATCTCCATCAGCTAAGCTAGCCATTGCTCAAGGCATTCTGCTCCCGGCCCTGACCTACGGCTCGGTCATATATGTAGGTGCATCTAAAGCCACTCTGCATAAGTGGGACACCACCTACAATAATATTTGCTGCTATGCCTCAGCATCCAGTTTTATGCTGACCTTAAATGGCCCTCACGAACTGCCTACCAACTCTATTCCTTTGGCTCTCTTATACATGGCATTGTCAGATCGATAAACCCCCAATCTCTAGCTTCCTTGTTGCATCCTCAGTCCTCTTCCTATGGGCTTAGATCTATTGACCAAACTCTCCTCCACATCCCTAGATGCAAAACATCAATGGGCGCTCGTGCTTTCCTCCTATGCTGCCCCACACTACTGGAACTCTCTTCCCCTAGCCATCTGATGTGCTCCTAGTCATGTTAACTTTAAAAGGCAACACTGTAACCATCTACTTGTTTCAGCCCCCTGCAACTGTTTTCACTCACCTCAGATCCTCCATCCTCTACCTCCTGGCTGCCACGCCTCCTACCCCTACTGCACTTTCTCTGCTCACTAGCAACTTTCCTTGCCTATGCCTCCAGCTTTTCTCCTTGGCTTCCCTGTCTCACGACTTTCCTTTGTCCACTTCTAGGTGTCACTCCCTCTCCCTCCCCTATGCTTTAGACTCAAAACCTGGCACTTATCTGGCTATATTTCATGTCTCCCTCCTAACTGGCATCAATCACTGTATTCTCTTGTATCTGCTACTCAGCTACTGTATTCTCACACCCTGTAACTCTGTTTTTTCCCTGTTTGAACTTTTATATTTCTATTTGTTCAATTTAACATAACTTTCTCTCAATTTATATATTTGAAATACTAATCTCTCAAACTGACTGTTTATTTGACCTTGCTGAATTTTGCACTTGCTAGTTATGTTCTCTTACCTCACCGACATTTCTGCCTACTGATGAATTGTATTTGACTTGTACCCTCTGTTCACTGTTCTGTATACACTGTTATTTTTTGAATTGTATTCGACTTGTACCCTCTGTTCACTGTACTGGAGTCACTGTGATGTTTTGCATTCCAACCTGTGTCCTCCCGGGTCGTGCCTGAAAATAGGCATTTCTATGTCTAGTGCACCTACCTAGTTAACAAAAACAAAATAAATAAATAATATTCTGCAGGTAAGGTTGACTGTGTCTCTTTAACCTTTACCCCATGTACAATTACTCTAGATAAGGTGTTCCTCCTTACCTGCACAACAGCTCACCTTCCCCATTACCTGACTATACTTTCTTGTTCAGGCAGAAACAGGCATACAGGTAGTAAACTATAACCCACGACAGACCGTGGATATACCCGGCATTAGTGCACACTCCAGTTGCATTGTGAGGCATGAGGGTGCTAGCCCAAGTGACCTCCAACCAACTGGGAAGTGCATTAATGCCGGGTATACCCACGGTCTGGAGTGGGTTATTGCACTTATAAATTGACATTGTTCTGTATCAGAAAAAAACTCAGAAATACATTAAATTTGATTTATTGTCACGGTGTAAGTCCGCAATAAAAAGCAGTCCTGCTTAAAACACTGTTTTTAAACTTTAGCGCACAGTATACTTACTTCAAAGTATAACAGAGGGCCACTCCACTTCTTAAATACTATTTTATAGTATCTGTGCTTGGTAACCTGGTTTTTCAGCGGCATGGTTTTTCGGACGCGTAACCAGAAGTTTTCAATAGAGGAGGTTTCAAACCCTTAGCAAATCATTGTTTTTTGGCCAGACGTGGAACCAGAAGTTTTCAATTTGATTCAGTCAATGGGGTGGTTGCCGATTAGTATCTTGAGCAAATCCAGGAAGTCAATTGGCTTGCCATGTCGAGCAAATTGGAGTTAGTCAATGAGATGTTTGCTGCCTAAAAATGATTTGCAGCTTTATTTTCGTCTTGCATTGTTTTGGTAAGTTTCCGTTGCTTAGTCGTCAATTTCTGTCAATTTCACTGCAGCCAGCTCTGACGAAGCAGTTTTGACAGCCAAAGATTAGCGTATTGATTTGTGCTTATAATCATTTGTTCTTTGCGTTATAAAATCAAGATCGGGCACGGAATGGCATGCCAAGTGTAGGTATGCCAGGCATTAATCAATGGTCATGTGTTATGCCTTAACCAATCATAGTGCCACTATTTCATGTTACTTGTTTTGCCATTTTATAACTCCACTTCAGCAATAACAACTGAGAAGCCAGTCATTTCCAAGGGATTAATGACCAGTTTGTTGGGATGGGTGGCCCTCAGCTGCCACCTCCCTCTAGCCAATCGTTAATCCAAAGAAATGACTGGCTTTGAGGCCGTTGCTGCAATTATAGGTCTAATCGCAATAACAGCTTTTGTTTTTCCCTCTTCTTTTGTTTTAGCTGTGTGGTGCGAGCCGTGCATGCCACACAGCATCAACTGGCAGCTGTATTGGTTATTTCTCAAACAATAATGACCAATACAGTAGCCAATCAGGATCCTTGCTAGGCACATGACTAGTTAAGTAGATTTATACATTACCTTAGTGGACTGGCAGAGTTCACTATGTGCCTGCTGTCGCCAATCACTTTCCTGTTCCACTAACACTCTGGGATGAGAACGTGAATGGACATGTTAAGAGCAGTTGCCTTTTATCCTCCTTATAGGATCTCCCCTAAGCAGAACTTCCTGCCATGCTCCTATTGGTTTGTGCCCATCATGTAACCCTTGCCTGCAGCTCCAACCACGCCTACCAAGAGATGGTGGTCCTGCTGCGAATGAGAGAAAACTAACAAGAAATTCCTTGGACAGGTTAGTTCTGTAACCTCAGCTCTGCTCCCTGTTGAATTTACACTCTGAATAACCCTCCTGGTTTGTTAATCCAAGCCCCAATCTGCTGGCATCTCTCCTGTATTTTAAAAACATGCCAAACGCTAACCTCCCATCACAGCAACCCTCCCTGCCCTATACTCCCACCGAACACCTCTGTTTAGTCCATTTTAGTTGTTTTACATCACAGGGTAGTCTAAATGTAGTGTTGTACCTCAAAAATCCTTTAGTCCACTGTTGCTTGTTTTTGTAAAGACCTTTTTTGCCCTTTCTACCAAAACAGCCTGATTTGGTCTGTTTGCATTTGTTCCAGCCACACAGCCATATTTTGCAGCTCAGTTTAATCCCTCTGTGTTGTTTTACAGCTAAGTTTAGTACATTTTTGTTGTTTTACAGCTCGGTTTATTCCAACTGTATTGTCTGAGCTCAAAATCCTTTAGTCTGTTTTTGCTTTCTCATTTTACAGCTTAGTTTAGTCTAAATGTATTATTTTACCTCAGACTCCTTTAGTCTGTTTTTCGTTGCTTAAGTAACACCCTTATTTGCCTTTTCTACCCAAACAGCCTGATTTAGTCTGCTTCTATTTGTTCACCCAAGCAGCCTGATTTTACCCATTATCATCCACTAGCCTGACTGAGCGCTATTCTAAACCTCTTTGCATGTTGTTCCCCTCCCAATGTTTGCCAGCAGTTCAGTGTACTGATTTGTTTTAGAAAATGGGCAGGGATATTTCCCAGTCTCTGCCTGGCTGAACCCTTTGCCAAGTGGTACATTTATGAGGCGATAGAGACCAGGAAATAATAAGTCCCAGCCAACCTGTCTCATCACATCCTACTAGTGCTGGTATTCATGGGCCACAAATTTCAACCCCCCCCCAAAAAAAGCCACTGTTTTCACTGCTTACCAAGCAATGTCCACCCCTCACACTCAGTTTAATCTCGCTTACCATCAACCAGTGAGTAAGCCATCCCTCCCTACATTATCCCTTTCATTCTGGCACACCACAAAAAAAACCTCTTTCATTTTACATTACTAGTGCTAGTATGTCCTGTGCTCAGTGCTACTGCTACACAGCATTTTCTCCCCGACTCGCCTCACTCCACGCCCGCTCGAATGGAACTACAACTGTCTGTTTTTTGTTTTTATATAATGAATCAACTTCTTTAACTTTTCTACTGTGACTGAGCACACATACCTCTGCCGGCATTCCTAATCGCGCTGCAGCTATCATCTCGCCATGTACACTCCAGCTCCATGCCCATCGCCCTGTTTCTGACCACTGCCAGTCTCCCAATGCAAAAAAAAAAAAAATTGGGGCAGAGAAACTCTGGTCTTCCAAAGGAAAACAAAACTAAAAAGAACTGAGCTGGGGAAGTGGGGAGGTGACAGTTCACAAAGCCAAGGAGGGGGGATGCTGTTCACACTATTAAAAGAAAAGATGACGGACAGCAAAGAAGTGTGAAACGGTGCACTACCCTCTACTGGCAAGTCAATCAGAAGAGGGACTACTTTACTAAGAAAACAAGTTTAACTTAATTCTTAGTTATCTTCAAATAATTTTTAAATGTGTGAAATATTACATTAAAATGTTACCTATAACCCATTTTCTAAGCGCAATAATACCCTTCACAGTGGGCAGTATTGGGTTATACCGGACCTTCCAGGAGCTACAGTATAAGGCCCTCCGCCTGTGGTGTCAGGCTTCATTATGCCCCTGGGTAGTCTGGTATAGCCCAAATACTGTCCACCCTGTTGGGTATTATTGCTTGCAGAATCCCCTCCTGATGCTTGCTCCACTTGTGAGCAATTAGTACTGTAGTAGGAATGCAAGAACAGAGAGATAAAAGAAACAAATTTGCTGATGTGAAGGTGGGATTACATAGAACTGGCACTTGCTTCCATCTCATGTATCCTGCCAAACTATGAGTGTGGCTGAAATCCAGACAGCAAATGTATGGAACTGTGGAGGAGGTGAAAAAAGGTCCTCACCACCAAATTCTCCAACATATTCTCATACAAGCGACCAAGAGACCTGCCAGAGACACTATAGGTCCGAGGTAAGGGACACATACGAATGTGAATTGGAACCGAACAGAGACTGCTCCACTGGACATGCTTCCTTCCCTCCCACCCCTTAACCTGACCCAAAACGCATGCCCCAGACTGCTACAACAATAAAAAAAAAGAAATGAAAACTCTGATCACAGTTGGTATAAAAAGACCCCCTAATGAAGACTCTTCTGTGAGTTGAAGTGCTGGGGCAAGTTAGCACTTTGTTCTGTTTGTGTGCCTGTTGGTCCTTTTGTTCTTTAGAACGTAATTAATATTTGAAGTTTTTGCATATCAGTTGGTTTGGACTTGGATTTATCCTACTACAGGTGAAGAGTGCTGAGCTTTTTTGGACTTGCTGAATGTTTGGGGCTGGCTACCCTTTAGTCTTTGCATCATCCCCCTCCTTTACTGATCGCAGCACATCTGCTTGGTCTCGTATAAAAAGCATAACCTGCTAGAGACAAAGATCCCTCCACAACACCTTTCACAGTGTACAGCAGGCCACTTTCACCTAGTAGCTTGATGTCTTGAAACACAGAGAGACCAAACATTGTAATCTCCAGCTTGGGCCACATAAGAAGCTTTAGCTCTACTACCCATGCCATCCAAACACCCGACAACAGAATTCAGTCAGACAACATCATGGCACACCTTAACAGGGTCCCAATAAGAATAGAAAATGCCAAGACTCGCAGTGTGCAACTCGAGTCTCATATCTCGAGAGAGAGCTCAAACAATTGCACTGCGTTGAGGGAAATTCCCTGACTTCTCCAATGAACTAGACAGTAAGTACAAAGGGCATAAACAATAACTGGGACTTAAAATTACAGAGACAAAGCACCCAAAATACTTTACTAGGGCGCACAGTAGCCCTTAATTGACAGTGAATGAACCCTGCAAATGTGGGAGGATGATTATTACTGCCTGACCTGAGCTTCTGTAAATTATATATCTTGTTTCTGTGCACATTAATAATCAAGAGAGAGGTACCAAATATATTTATTGTTGGGCTTGCTCTCTACAGTAGTCTCACCTACTATGGGGGGCATGCATAACATGTACATGATGGGAAGGGTTTGGGGATGGAGGAGGGGGAAGATGAATACACGTACAGGCCCGGGGGATTTACAGTGACCCAGCACCAGTCTCAGCTGATCAAACACTCAGCTGCTGTGCCTGCCCTCATGGGAAAGGAGGGTGGGTAATATCCCCATTTACAAGTCTGTAAGCAGACTTGAAGGGACACCTTTACCAGCTGAGTGCATCTTACAGAAGCCCCTCCCCCCAAAGCGGAGTGCAACTCCCCCTAGAGGCTACTCTACGAGAAGCAGTGGGTAAAAACCCCAGCACAAACAAAAATGTTAATCTGGTTAAGATGATGTTATTCTGGCTTTAGCGTTCTTACTCTTTGATCACTTAATGATATCAATATTTGCAACAAAATTCTATGTACAGGTGGCTGTTGGTGAAGAGACATCACTTACTGCTGTATTGCATTGGAAGTCAGGGTCCTAAGAAGTACAAACGTAGATCCACACAACATAACTGGATCTCAGGAACGTAACCTATGTATTATTTCCCCCACAAGAATATTAACAAAAGAATATACCCAAGAATCAAAGATTAAGAGTGATACTACAAATACGTCTAATTACCTGGAATGTGAAAGGAATGCAAGTTGGAGCCACAAGGCAACAAGTACTCACGCACCTGAAAAGACAGGAGCCACAAACAGCCTTCCTTCAAGAGATTCACATGAGGCACACAGATGCTGAAATGTTGAGTACAGAATGGGTAGGTACAGCTTATGGAGCAGGGAATAGTAACAAGAAAGAAGGACTGCAAATCCTCATACACAGAACCCTGACCTTTACTGAAGACTCTGTCTGGAAACACCCCGAAGGTAGAATTCTGATAGTACTGGGCGAAACTGCAATGCATAAAATAGTATTAATAAATATATACAGTCCCAATACAGACAGTCCCGATTTTTATGCTGAACTTAGTGCTAAACTAAGTCAGTATCTGGACCGCCTGATTATAACGGGAGGGGACGATAACATAATACTAAACCTTATATTGGACAGCACAAATCCAAGCAAGCATTTATCCAGTGCATCCCAAACACTGCAGGTTTACTAGTGGACCACCAAACAGAAGATACATGCAGGTTGCTGCATCCGTAAGAATGCTGTTACATCTTCACTCAGGAGCAAACAGAAAGGCATCCCAAACTGACTACATATTCACCTGCAAAGAGAAGATACTGAACATTCAGACAGTCTCGATCGTACCAAAAACGTTTTCTGACCATGCCATGGTAAGGGTCAAACTGTCACTAGAAAACATATACAAATCGAAGCCGAGGTGGAGACTAAATAACTATGCAATCCAGCAGGAACAGAACCTAGAAGAGATTAAGGGAAAACATCAAAGAATTCCTATGAAATAATCATCCAGAGAAGACATCACGGGATAACATATGGAAGCCCTCAAACGCAGCCTAAGAGGCATGTTAATAGCAATGGGAGCTAAGAGGAACAAGACAGCTGTGCATAAGAGAGAACTTCTGAGGGAAATAGCAAGGACAGAAGAAATCTTAAAATACGATAACTCAGATGTAGCCTGGCAGAGCTGGGCAACAGCTAAAATTCCCTATAATAAGAACCTATGAGAAGCCACTGAATTTCGGTACTGGAAGGCCAAAGTTATTATGTAAACAATGGACCAAAAGGCACAAGAATATTAGCTCTTCAGATAAAACAAGAGAGAACCAAGGAAACTATTATCACCACTAGTGATAACAGGTCCAATCAGTTAACAACGGACCCAGAAGAAATGAAAAATGAATTTATCAAATTCTACAGAAAGCTATATCCATCAGAAGGACCATCATCACTTGCCCCTAGTGCAGAATTTCTAGAAGGCATAACCCTCCCCAAGTTGAACCAAGACCTAGCTGTGGGCCTGGTGGCGGAATTATCCACCAATGAAATCCTAGAGGCTATGCTACCTCTCCCTAAGGGGAAAGCACCGGGAAATTACAGGTTTATTGCAGACCTCTATGTAATGTTTGCAGACTTCGTAGCACTTGTCCTAAACAAAGTATTTATTTATTTATTTAGAGCTTTGGATTACACTACCTTTGAGCTAATAGCTCATTTATAAAGGTTCCACATCAAAATACGTGATATACACAGTCGCAGTTGGGTACATAGGTTTTTTATTATTCAGTACAACTTAACATAAATAGCTAATACTAAGCTTAAAGCAGGATATGCAGTAAGCAGCCTTATACCTTGTCATAATAACAGTTTGCTATACATCCACAGCTTTGTCTTAGGTAAATACTAGGCTATAATTGATGTGTGAGGTGTAACATGCGGGACAGTGAGATTCCCAGGTGGGTAGTGGAAATACTGTAGAGTCAGAGGTATGGGATTCCCTAGAAGGTAGAGTAACATGGGAGTCAGTGGTAGGGGACGGAGGCCAGTGGTATCAGTGATAGGGAAGTAGATTTTTTGTGGTGAATGAGTGGAAAAGGAGAATGGGGGTTAGGGGGTAGTAGGGAATTGGGTGCCATGAGGGTTGAGGGGTTGGGATAGGATGTAATGTAGGTTAGGGTGAGGGTCCGCTAGCGAGTTTTGCAAATTGCTTAGGGTCATACAAACAATTCACATTTTACTGTCTGTGAGAGGTGAGTTTTTAGTTCTTTTTTGAAAAGGCCCATCTTTTCTGAGTTCCTTATTGTGGGAGGTAGACCAATGAGCCATTCTGGAGCCCTAAAGGTGAGGAATCGCTGTGCTAGACTTGTCCTTCTATGGGGTACACAGAGGGCATTGTTAGTCATGCTTCTAGTGTGGTGAGGGGTAGTCACTGTTTGTACTAGTGTCTGGAGTCCTGGAGGGGTAAGCTTGAGTTGTGCTTTCTTACCCAAGAGGCAGACCTGATATTTGATTCTTTCTCTGAGGAGGAGCCAGCCAGTTTGGACATAGAGATCACAGGTTTGGGTGAGTTTGCCAACGCCGAGGACTAGCCTACATATACAAGGAAGACTAGCCTACAGTATATAAGGAGGCATTACAAAAGGAGATAATGCCCAGATCCATGACAGCAGGACTAATAACAGTCATACCAAGGTTGGGCAAAGATCCTTCAAATTGCTCAAGCTATCGTCTAATAACATTATTAAACATCAATGCATAAACCGTCACTTATAAGCCCCGTTCAAATGGTTTTCATGCTAGGAAGACATTTCACTGATAACACAAGGAAGGTAGCATACCTCACACGAGTAGCAACAATCCTGCAAGACCCAACTGTTTTGACTAGATGCAGAAAATGTGTTTGACCGGGTGGAAGGGCCATATCTCTTCCTTATTAGAAAGGTATTTTTTTTATTTATTTAGTTATTCGGAAAAAGCCTTTGAGCACAAGCTCTTTTACAAAGGTTCCACGTCATAGATTGCAAAACAAAGTACAGTAGGAGAAAGCAAAGATACATTACAATGAACGATATAGCTTGGATTCAGAGCTTACAGAATAACTCAAAACATAGGTACAAGTTAAATGACAAGAAAAAACACTTTATGAGGGTGGGGGATAAGCAGCCATAAAGTGCCTTGTCAGTAGTTCAGAGGGACGGGGATAGCTGGCTGAGGGGTGAAGCAGGGAGGTATGAGAGAGAGAGGTAAGTACTGCAGTGGAGGTGAGAGGGTGGGGGAAGAGGGATGATAAGAAATAGGAGAAATTGTGGGGTAAGGGGAGGCTGAGCGGAGAGGACATGCTAGAGTAAAATGGTAGGGTATGAGGGGGCATGGTCAGGCAGCCAGCATTAGCAGTGACTGTTTGGGAAACTCACAGGACTGTGAGTTGGGGGAAGGGGTGGCAGGTGCCGAAGGAACATGACGCAAACTGATTGCTGGGGCAAGTCATGAGATGGGACAGAGGGAGAGGGTACCTGAGGCCTGCCTAGTGCTTGCTGGGGGAAGAACGAGCAGGTTGACTGGACTCAGGGGCAGGTGCACTTAGAGAGTGTTATTAGGTGCTGTTTGAGGTCAGTTTTGAATTGTGCCAGACAATTGGTGGCCAAGAGGTTCCTAGGAAGTTCATTCATCCATAGCGGGGCCCGGTAGGCAAATGCATGTTGCCCAAGTGAGGTGCGACGGAAGGGGATCGCCAAGGCCCCTCTAGTCCTCCTTCTGGTGACCTGTAACGGGTTGGCCGCCTTGATCAAACTGCCTACACAAGGTGGTGTTTTACCTAATAGAGCCTTCTTCCCCAGGATGCAAGTCTGGAATTTGACCCTGTTTCTTAATGACAGCCAGTTTGCACGTTCATACAGAGTACAGGTGTGAGTGCCACACTCAGCATCCAGAGTGAGTCTGCCAGCTTTGTTGAGCGCAGTCTGAACCCTCTTGGCATTGGTGTGGCATTCCACTGGTCTATATTGCAATGATAAAGCTACTATACACAGACACCATAGCAACCATCTCAACAAATGGAATGATGTCGATGAAATTTCCTGCAAGCAGGAGGACAAGACGGGTGCCCCTTATCCCTCTCCCTCTTCAATTTAGCGCTAGAGCCCCTGATCAGAAAGATAACAGGAGAGAAGAGAATCAAAGGAATTCTGATAGCTGGAGAAGAACACAAGACTATGTAGATGATCTGCTGCTATCCATAAGTAAGCCCGAAACATCACTCCCCCTTTACTGAGCCTGCCAAAGTAATTTGGTGTGTTTTCAGTATACAAACTGAACTTGGATAAGTCTGAAATCTTGCCGTTAATCAAACACTGCAACAAACAGGCAACAGAAAGTTTTCGGGTGCAGTGGAAAGTCACTTCTCCAAATACCTGAGGGTTGTTCTTGCAGCATCAATCAAAGATATGGTGACAATAAGTACGCAGGACCTCACAAAAATGGTGCAGGATGATCTTCTTCACTGGAACAAACTCCCCATATCGATGGGGCAAAGAATCACAGTCAAAAAAATGAATCTCCTCACCAGAGCGCTTTTCAATATGTCAGTGCTGCACAGTTCCATCCCAGCTATCTGGCTTAAGAAAATGCAGAAGGCCATCAACAAATTCTTACAGGCCTAAAAAAGGCCCAGGAGTTCGCTGCAAAAACTTGCAAAGATATCTCCCAGGAGAGGATTGAAAGTCCCTGACATAACCCTGTACTCCTGGGCTTTACAACTCACGCACATAGGCTTTTGGATGAGAGACCTCGACACCCCAGTCCAGCAGCAATACACCACAGAATGGCTGCAAAGCAACCCTGTACAAAGGCGAGTTTCAACATTGCGGCACCACCATACAACTCATCATCACCATTACTAGATGAATCTCCATTAGGCAACACGTATGCTGTACTATG
The DNA here is from genome assembly GCA_016271365.2 of Neoceratodus forsteri. Taxonomy (NCBI): domain Eukaryota; kingdom Metazoa; phylum Chordata; order Ceratodontiformes; family Ceratodontidae; genus Neoceratodus; species Neoceratodus forsteri. The sequence goes on from CM028130.1 coordinate 946,356,627, forward strand.
CCACACTACAATAGACTGCTAAAAACTATGCACGCAACTGTAAAGTATAGTACCACTCAACCCCTGTGGGGCAACAGCAACGTGGTAATAAATCAAAATAAAATACAACACTTCCAATGGGAAACTAAGAAAACAACGACTGTGCAAGACATCCTAGGAGCAAACATATACCTGTCCTTCCAGTAAGTACAGGCGCAGCACCAACTGCTACCAAGGGATACCTACAACGGCAGCATTCACCCTCCAAACACTGGAAAAGTAAGGTGCCTACAAACAGATTATCTCCATGGGAAAATGTACTATTGAACCAGCGGTGCAACAAAAGCTACACCTCACAGTGGTACACCCTAGCTGAGCAAGTGCACCGGAAGGCCAAAGAAACAAAAGCCTGGTGGGCCAGAGAGCTACAGCGAGAAACAGATTCATGGGACTGGCCACAGATCTGGCAATCTGCCAAAAAAGCCACCTTGACAGTAGATTTAAAAATGCAGCAATTGATTAAAAAGTATTTTCAACCCATGGGCTAGATTAACTATGCCAAGAATGGCTCCACGCTAAACTTAGATGGGATAGGAGTGACCCAGTTTGGAGCAAAATACCTCTTCAGTGACTACCAAACTTTACACCAGGTAGAAGGGATGGTAATTTTCACGTCTGGGGTCAGAAAGGCTTAACTACTTTACAGCAGTTTATAGGTGAGGGGGCAATTCTTAAAAGCTTCTTGCAGCTACAGAGGGAGTTTGGATTATCTCTAAAGGACTTCCACAGGTACTTGCAATGCCGATATTATATTCTTAAAGGTCCAGGGATAACAGGAATTCAGAAAGCACCCTCACAGGGACTAAATTTCATTTGGTATACAATGACAGCCACAGACCAGAAAAAATTTATATCTCAGGAATACTCACTTTTGAATGGAATGGAAGGTCAACAAGCTACAGCTCAGGTGCAATCTAAATGGGAGAATGAACCCAATGTAGTTATCATGTGGGACAGGTGGGCAAAAATCTGGTGTGGTATTCACAGAACAACAGCATCAATGTCTTGGCGTGACAGATTTGTGCCAGATTTTTTATTATCCCGGTCATATCTAAGCACCTTGGCACTAATGCTTCAGACAGGTATTGGAGAGGCTGTGGGGGCAGTTCTATGTGACTTGGGTGCGTGCAAAACCGTGATGGCAAAACAGTGACCTGAAAACAGTGAGGCAAAAGGAGCGACCCTGAAATAACAGTGATCGCAAAAAGACGACAACACTGCAGCAGTGAGTTTCTGGGGGGCTGCTGGGGGCTTGCCCTCTGCACACCTGCTCTATATATAATCAACTCTGGGGGAGACGATGCAACTTGGGGAGGGAGAAAGCCAGAGGTCACTGTTTTGGCGATCATTGTTTTTACGGGTCGCTCTTTTTGACTAGCTGTTTTCAGGTCACTGTTCTTCATGTTTTCTGGGATTGCCCAAAAATACAGTCTATCTGGAGGGAAATGGGAGAGGCAATAATGGGGATGGTGAACCCTGTCACATCCAGATCCTTTGAACATCTAGTATTAGGGCTCCCTCCGGGGGGGGGTAGAATGCCATACAGAAGGTACCTATTTTTTATTATGTTTGTTTGCACACATGCAAGAAACATAGTGCCATCATCCGAGTTTTCCAGAGGTGTGTCAGCCTCTTCCAATTCAGTCAGTGTGTTTGCAGGCGCAGTCGCAGTGCGCCAATCACTGCTCCAGCTGTCTATGACAGCTGAAAATGCAGTGGCATACAGTTGAAAGGGACAGCTCCACTTCAGTGAGCAGAGCTCCCCCCTCCACACACACACACACACACATATGCGCATGCATGCACACTGCGTGCTCATGCGCCTCCCTCCCCACACCTGTACAGCCGGCGGGAGTGCCCAATTCCTGTCGGCTCCACGCCCCAAATCATCCAGGTTCCACGCTGGGACCCACCCCAGTGTGGCAAAATGTTTTATGGCTGACGGGTGCCCAATCCCCGCCGGCTGCACGCCCCCTAAGGATCCAGGTGCCACGCTGGGAGCCCACCCCAGTGTGGCAAATTGATGTTATGGCGTCAGGGATGCCCAATCCCTGTCGGCTCCAGCCCCCCAACAGTTCCAGGTGCCACGCTGGAGCCCACCCCAGCGTGGCAAATGTCCCTCATAGTCTTCATCCTCGTAGTCTTAGTAAAAAAAAAAAACTGTAAATACAAAACTGTGCCTCGGCGCTTCTCCCTGCCCCTTCCACAACCCGCACTCACCACTGCGCACTTGCCCCCACTCCTATACTTACCTCGACCTCGGCGCTGATGACCTTTCGGTGGACTGGAACACGCCTGCACTCTTTCAAAGCCACCGCGAACTAAGGAAATGCCGGTAAGCTGTATAATGTAATAGGGTTTTTTCAACTTTGCTGCATATCTCGGGCATTTTTTGCACCAAATTTTCAACATGGGGTTTTTGGGACCCCTTCTCATGAATGCTGTCACTGTCATGGCTTTACTCGAGCCTGAAGGGTGATTTCACAGCCACTGCACGAAGCCACCTTTCCGGAACGATTAACGAAATGACACTGGTGTTCATAAGGTGGGCTCTCAAAAAGCCTATTTTGAAAATTTGGTGGAAAAATTCCTTAAAATGACTGTTTTACGAGTGTGCGTTGCGCAGTTCCTATGCACGCTCGTAAGTTCACAAATTTTCAATATTTTCACTCCAGATTTTCAACACTGCCATTTTACCACACCTCCTTATGAGAAGTACAGCTGTCATTTTCACATCTCACCCAAAATGTGTTTCCGCTCATGTAGCGCACAATGGCGCAGTCGGTGTGCGAAATCAATCTACGGGACACATTAAGAAAATCACAGTGACACTGTTCATGAGCAGAGGTCTTAAAATGGCTATGTTGAAAATTTGGTGAAAAAATTCCTAAAAATGACTGTTTTACGAGCAGCGTTGCAGAGTTCCCACGCATGCTCGTAAGTTCGCAAATTTTCAATATTTTCACTCCAGATTTTCAACATTGCCATTTTACCACACCTCCTTATGAGCAGTACAGTTGTCATTTTTCACATCTCACACAACGTGTTTCTGCCCATGTAGCGCACAATGGCGCAGTCAGTGTGCGAAATCAATGTATGGGACAGATTAAGAAAATCACAGTGACACTGGTTATGAGCAGAGGTATTAAAATGGCTATGTTGAAAATTTGGTGAAAAAATTCCTCAAAATGACTGTTTTAGGAGCGCATGTTGCGCAGTTCCTACGCACGCTGGCAAGTTTGCGAATTTGTAATATTTGCACACCAGATTTTTAACAGTGCCATGTTACCGCACTTCCTTATGAGCAGTACAGCTACCATTTTTCACATCTCGCCCAAAATGTGTTTCTGCACATGTAGCGCACAATGGTACAGTCGGTGTGCGAAAACAACGTTTGGGACAGATTAAGAAAATCACAGTGACACTGGTCATGAGCAGAGATCTTAAAATGGCTATGTTGAAAATTTGGTGACAAAAGTCCATAAATGACTGTGTTACGAGTGAGCATTGGCGCAGTTTCCACGCACTCGTAAGTTCATGAATTTGTAATATTTTCAGTCCAGATTTTCACCAGTGGCATTTTTCCACACCTCCTTATGAACAGTACAGCTGTCATTTTCCACAACATGGCTGAAATGTGTTTTCACACTTTTAGCACAGAAATGCATGGTCGCTGTGGGAAACCATTGTTCGGGACAGATAAAGAAATCACACTGACACTGTTCATGATCGGAGGTCCCAAAATGCCTGTGTTAATCTGCTGTAAAAAAAATCCCCAAACTAGTTACATTACGGGTGTGTGTTGCACAGTTTCTACGCACGCTCGTGAGTTCACCAGTTTTTTTAAGATTTTCACAGCAGATTTTCAACATTGCAATTTTTTACACCTCCCCATGAACAGTACCGCTGTCATTTTTCACATCGTGTTTGGAATGTGTTTTTGCGCCTGTGGTGCCAAATGCCATAGTCGCTGTGAAAAAGCAGTTTTCGGCTAACAAACTGATATTGCCACTGTTCATGAGTTGGGGGTCACAAAAAAAACATGTTGAAAATTTGGAGTGAAAATACCAACGAATGCCTGAGGCGTTACGGTTTCCGATCATAACGCCCCACCCTGTAGAGAATGACAGGCATCAGGGGTGTGACTTGGGATTCTTGCCTGTCATGCTCATACCATTCCACCCCCACCCACACCCTGCAGCCAGTGAGACGCATCAAGGTGTGCCTTGGACTCTTTGGGCCCAAACTTCACCCCATTCTCCTATACCGCAGCTATCTCACCGTATTTCCTGATGGAATGGGGTGTGCATAAGGGCCAAAGACCCCAAGGCACACCGTGACACTTGTCAGTGTCTGCAGGGTAGGGTGTGGTGAAATGGCGTGGTCATTATGCCTGACGACCCAAAGGCACACCCCAATGACTGTCACTCTCTGCAGGGTGGTGGTGGGTTGGCTTCAGTTCGATACTTTGCTGCCATTCCTATTATGCAGCTCTGTAACTTCTACACTACCAATGCCTATGACAGCAAGCAAACATTCAGCATTGACAAATGCTTGTTTTAATAGCTGTGGCCAATAAAGCCATTATGCAATGCTAGCTCACAGCAACTAGACTGCAAACGGGTCAGTGGCTGCATAATATCCTTAACATCAAAAATATGGAAGCCATTACAGTCCGTCTGCGTTTGCAACAAGACAAGTTTAATTTCTGTTTTACCCTTTTTTCATCACATGGAGGAGGTAGAACAACTCTCAGTTATAGACCAGTTACTCAGTTAACGTAGACTAAGGCGTGTTTCTGCATTCAAGAATGGACACACTCAGTCAACTGTGTTTGTTGCTTGTCTTTACTTCATTAACGATTCGATCAGTGTTGTTGCATTTTCCTATATATTGAAGTTTGCATCACCGGTGCAGCAGTCACACTAAAAAAACAGGAGACACTGGAACACCACAGATTGAGTCAGCCTGACCATCTGTACTCTGGACTCAACTTGTCATTAATCTGGTGGACATTACAATGACACCTGAAAAAGTGACAAACTGGGGAATGGTTATTCTGTTCTGTCTGTCAGGTTGCAAGAAATTCTGCTTGTTAGTGACGCATGGAGTGATCAAATGGTGACAACTCTTCTTTTTTATATCTTGGAACCTGCAAATATGGATGGTTATCATACAGTGTTTGTGAATAACCTGCTTATGTCTTAATACATTCTGACAAGTTTAAAAAAAAATGCAGCAATCCACATCCTTGGTAATCTTTACTGGACTCCTAAGAAGCTACGCAATATAAAGGTCATAACACAGCCCTCGTGTTATAAAATGCAAGCAGCAAGAAGGAATCTTAATGCATTTGATGCGGGAATACCCGTGCAACAGGAATTTCTGGTGTGAGAGCAAATCCAAACTTAACCCACTACTAGGGTTAAAAGACCTGTTCGAGCCTGACGTCTGTATAGTGGGCAACATTGGAAAATCTAGAGAGGCACAAAGTAAACAGCACGTCCTCAATCTAATTGCCAACATAGCCAAATACCAAATCCTCAAGAAATGGCTGGATAAAAGACTCCCATCCTACGACGAATGGCTCACAGACACTCTAGAATGCTTGCAGTTATAAAGGTTAGCACCACAATCTATGCAGCACCCAACAAGCATACTGGTGGACATTTGGGCCACTAGATGCTTTTCCTGATGAAAGCACCACCTAATATGATAGTTCACCTATATTAAGACTTGTATACAAATATGTCCCCAAGTAATCCACAAATTACCATGATATCTGTGCCCATTCTACAATCAAATGCACACTTAATGGCATTGCCTCTGTTAAATACAATCTGATAAGGTAGTGTTATCCCAGGCCCACAACAGAAGGTCCATCACACAAAGGGAAATAAAATCTTAAAAGTTTACATAAATTTGTTATATATGTGGGCATTGTGAAATGTGGTAGTTACAAGGGACTGGAATGGGCCCGGTGGCGCTGAGGGTTGAAGCGCTGGACACCACACCTCGCGCCACGCTGGTGACCCAAGTTCGGGAGTGAGGCAGGGGGTCGGCAGGGGAAGGATTGGATTGAGCGCACGCTGGGCTGCTCTCCTATCCTGGGGGGAGGGTACTGGGGACTCTGGTGCTCCCGCGGTCCCTAGTGGAGATCAGGGGTGCCACAGAGCACTGGGCTGCACGTACATAGCGTGGCCCGATGCTGGCAGGGTGGCCATGTGCCGAGAAGTCGGGGGACGTGCACCATGCACAGGAGGGGGGAGGAGGTCGTAACATGAGGAAAAAGCCCTCTCCTGCCGGATAGGCGACGGCTTCCTCCAGTGCCACTGCCACACGCCCAATGCTGGTCTCCCATCACTGCCCCTTCGATCTCTCCAGGGCTGTAGGGCCCGCATCCCCTGAGAGTCATAATGTCCTTGAAGATGATGGGGGACACAGCGGGCGGTAGAGCGGTCAGGCCAGTGAGTAAGCCTGAGAGAGTTCAGGCTAGGAGAGAGATAAAGAGAATCTACAAAAAAAAAAAAACAAGTGACTGGAATGTTTAGAGAGAACCCAACCGTTCAGACATGGTGAGTGGGCAATAAACAGAAACTGCTTCAACACAGGTCTCACACCTTTTACCTTAACATGTTCATCCAAGAGATCATGGGGGGGGGGGGGGCACAGCTAAAAGAAATGGACTTACCACAACTGATATTGACCCTGCTTAAGCCTGTGACATACCAGGCTAAGCCCAACTCGTATTATTCCATGTCCATAACTAAGGGTTGCAGGGTGTGCAACCTAGTGATCTAAACCTTCTGCCCATTTCACCAGCAGCATTTGAATAACCAGTATCACAGCTATATGTATGTATGTACTGTTCTGTAATTCATGTCAAGTGCATATGATGTTTCTTAAGTGTTTATCTTTTACAAAATCAATAACATTTAAATAAAAAAAAAAATAGGCTGGGTCTAACAGCTGGTACCTAAAGAACAGCCAGGATAACTGTTGATGTAAGTTAGGCCTAGAATGGCACCTGAAGAACAGCCACTGCTACTGTTAATTTAGGCTGGGCCTAGCAGGGTACCTGAAGAACAGCCAAGGCTACTGCTGATTTAGGCTGGGCCTATCAGGGCACCAGAAGGACAGCCAAGGTCACTGCTAATTTAGGCTGGGTCTAGTAGCACACCAGAAGAACAGCCAATGTTATTAATTTAGGCTGGGCCCATTGGGTATCAGAAGAATAGCAAGATTACTGTTAATTTAGGCTACGCCTAACAAGCCACCAGAAGAACAGCCAAGGCTACTGTTAACTTAGGTTGGACCTAGTAGGGCACCACAACAGCCAAGGTTACTGTTAATTTAGATTGGGCCTAGCAGGGCACGAGAAGAACAGCCAAGGCTATTGTTAATTGAGACTGGGCCTAGCAGGGCACCAGAAGAACAACCAAGGCTATTGTTAATTTAGGCTGGGCCTAGCAGGGTACCTGAACAGCCAAGCTTACTGTTAACTTAGGCTGGACCTAGCAGGGCACCACAACAGCCAAGGCTATTGTTAATTTAGGCTGGCCTAGCAGGGTACCTGAATAGCCAGGGCTACTACTAATTTAGTCTAGGCCTAGCATGGCCCCAGAAGAACAGCCAGGGCTACTGTTAATAGAGGCTGGACCTAGCAGGGCACAAGAAGAACAGTCAAGGTTACTGTTAATTTAGGTTGAGCCTAGCAGGACACCAGCAGAACAGCCCAGACTACTGTTAATTTAGTCTGGGAGTAGCAGTCCACTAGATCAGTCATCCCTGCATATACTGCTACCTCACTGACTAAACCCCCTTCTTTTCCCCTAGGGCCTAAACCTGTTTCCCAATAAAGCCATTCTTACTGTCTGTAAGTTTATTATTCATAAAGTATAAGTACTGCATGCTTTGTGAGGGCTACTGCTGCACTGTATTGGTTCAGGGGTAGGGTGATCCTGTAGGGAGGCACTGCATCCCAGGGGGTTGTACCATACTTATTGTACACCAGGCCCACTACTCTGGGTGGGAGCACTGAGCAATTAAATTAAATCTTGGATACAATTCCCCACCAATCAGGAGTTTATTGACCCAGGCCCCTCAACCTTGACTGAGCTCTCAAGGCAGTGTTTGTAACCACCAACATACATGGCAACCCATTAACATAGTAATTTAGGGTCTGAAGGGACCCTAGGTCCATCAAGACCCTCCTCCTCCTCTTCATAAGCAGGGACCAACAGATATGTCTTGCGAATATGTACTAATTTACAGAAATATTCCACACACACCCACTATACAGTGTACCTATGGTTCCCTTAGTAAGCACAAATGTGTCCAAGCTTACACTGAAGGCATGTAGTGTCTTCATGTCCACTGTATCCACTGGTAGGTTGTTCCATTGACACATCACCCTCTGGGAGATGTGCTGCCTCACGTTACCCCTGAATTTACCACTGTTGTTATTTTTCCTTACTTGTTGGCTCCCCTATCATGCCTGCTCCCCCAGCCCGTCACCCCGGCTTCCCCTAGGACTTACCTGGCCTTCGCTCCTGTGGCTTGCCCCCAGCAGCGTGGTGGCAGGCAGTGTCCTCAACTCACTGTCTCAAGAATCCAGCAGCTGTGCCCAAGTCACCAGGTGCAAGGGCATGTGAGGGGCAGCAGTCTTCCATGCCAGTCAGGGGTGTTTCTCCCCTTTTCTGTGCCTCCCTTCTGCTCTTTGTGGACTGGAGGAGTGGCCAGCAATAACATCAATGGCAGCACCACACATGTTCCCATGCATGACAGTCCGGACATCTGCTACTTCTCCATTGCTTGATGCACTTGACCCCCCCCAGCCTCCGCTAGGGGGCAGTGTAACACCGAGCACCATGCCACTCGCTCTACGGAGGAGGACAGCAGTCCCTTGGACACTCAATTCTTCTCCCTGTGGCCAAACCTCCAATGGCTCAAAGCTTGTTCCCAAGCACAGGATGTCTGCACCGCAAACAGTAGCGCTACCGTTGTGGCGGTCGGCCTTCAGAGTATGTTCCCACGTTCTGCAGGAGCACACCACATCAAAGATTTCCATGTGTTTGACCTTGTTGACACTCTTCAATAAGCAGGAGACCGCTTCAGTCTCCTTTTCTCCAGGGTGAATATATTAAGGGCGTCTGGTCTTGCCTCATAGCTTATATCCTCCATACCCCTGATCATTACCCCGATCATTCCAGTAGTCCTGTGCAGTACACTCTCTACTGCCTCCATGACCTTTTTGTAAGGGAGAGCCACGACTGTACATAGAAGTTCAGGTGGAACTTGACCAGGGTCTTGTAACATGGTAGATTTACTTCCCCTGTTCTGCTGAGTTGCTCTTTAAGTGGGACATTAACTAGGTGAAGACTAGCAAATGAAGGATCAAGCAGCAGAATATGCAATGACAGCAGAGGAGAGTCAATGTTTTTCAGTGGTCAAAAGGACAGAAATTATCCAGTGTGTCAGCCCAGTGGTAGAATTACTGCTTACAACATCAGAAACTCTGGTTCGGGGCACCCCAGAGGACATTTTCCTCTGGGAAGGGAGGTCAGCGTGCTCTAAAGCAATGATGCCACCTTGGTGACCACAGGTGGCAGTGTAGGTGGAGTGCTTGAGTCAGGGTTGGATGTCACTGATGGAAGTGTGCAAACATGCACAGCATGCAAGCTTGCCACGATGTCCCCACCAGCAAAGTCCTAGGGGCATGAGAGAAACTGAAGAACCCACCCCGGCTGGGTAGGATGATAACATAGGTACAGTCAGGATCCACGCAGCTTTCCCTGTCATTTTTCTCTGACCACAGGCTCAGAGAAGTACTAGGCCCCCACTCCGTCCAACCCTGGGGGACAAATTGAGTGAACATCCCCACCTGGATAGGGGAAACAAAAGGTGCTGGTAGTGGAGAGCTGTACATAGGGGTGACACAGCTGAGTGGTGGCCACAGGCTAGGAAGAGGGACAGCAGGTGAAAAGGGGGCAAGTGAGGTTTCCTATGCAACACTGATACTACAGTTTCACATCATTTCATTTCTTTTATTTCAGAAAACCTTTGAGCTTTTTCAAAGGTGTTTACATCAGAATACAAACAGACAATACAATTGTGAAAAAAACATTATTTACAGCCACATATAGTTTTTTTAAGAACATCTGTAATACATTAGTTTTAAAAACATTTGAAGTGCTTAAACAACAAATCTCGAAAGGAAGTGACTTCCAAACCTTAGCTGTTCTCATTGCGAAGGACCTTTGTCCCAAGTTTGTTCTACTTAAGAGTACTTGGAGTTTCTCACTTGCCATGTTCCTAGTTGAAAATCGATTAGAAACATAGTTAAAAAGCCACTGAACTCCAGCAGGAGTATAGCCCAAAAGAGCCTTTTTACACATAGTTGCATGGTTGTAGTCAATTCTACAATATAATATATTAACTGATTTACAGTAGTGTATAAGCAGCATCTATGACTATCTCTTTTACTATTAAGGACAAATCTACAGGCATTATTTATAGTAACATTTATTTTTTCAAGAGTAGTATTACAAGCTGTTGAATAGAAATCTAGTCCGTAATCAAAAACAGAAAAAAATCACACTTTTTTTTTTTTATTTATGCTTTTTGCACAAGCCCCCTGAGTCTCCGTCCGGTCCTCCAGCCCACCGCTGCCGCCCTGCTCACACGGAGCAGTGGTTTACCCTCCGGGTGGGGGCAAGGGGCAGCTGGCTATGCCCCCCAACACATCCAGGCATCGGGCAGGCCTTAGGAGGCGGCAAGAAAACCGGTCAGGGCTATGCTTAATTTTCTAGTTTCTGGGATCTGGAGGCATGGCAAACAATGGCGCAACAGCGGAGCCCCACCTAGTGTCCACATACCTCCCAGCCTCAACCTCGAGCCCCTGGCAAGCTGTCCCCGTGGTCACCCGGGGGCGCTACACCAGGAGGTACGCCCACCCCCTCCCTGGAGATGGAGAGTGTGCAATTGCTGCTCAATCCATCTCCACCCCCCCGCCAACCCTCCAGCCTCCTGGGCTCATTCCCGAACCTAAGTCACTGGCACCGCAAGCGGTGGCTCCACCACTGTGTCGATGGACCAGCAAAAAAAAATCAAACTGTTGACCAACAATTTTGTTCCCACAAAAGTAAAATTATTCCTATTTTGATAAAGGAAACCAATATGGCAACTGATATTTTTTACCATAGTCAACACGGCATGTGAAAGACAACAATGGAGCTAAAAAGACCCACAAATATTTAAAAGACTGCACTTGCTCAATACAATCACCTCTAGGGGACATTATTGTCAGGGTCGAACATTTTCCTAAGTTATGTCTACTCCCATATAACATTATCTTGGTCTTTTTTGCATTAGTGATCGTGTCATTTTGTTCAAATCATTCCCAAATTAACTTAAAATCCAATTGCAAATGTTCCTGCATATTAATAACATTCACCCCAGAAGTAAAACCCCACCTCCCCTTAGAACAGTTTTGAAACCAGCCTGCTGGTACAGGGGTAGGGCTTCCATGCACAGCACTGGCAACCTGAACTTGGAAATGACCCTGGGTTGTCAGAGGCCAGCCACGGGGAGGAGGTTGAGTGTCCCAGGGGACACTCTCCTCCTGCTCCTGAAGGGGTGGGGGTTGCTGACTCCAGTGCAGTGCTGTCACTTAGGTGACCATGGGTGAAAGCACAGCAATATCCAGATAAGGAAGGGAGAACGTCAGCTGGGTGCATAGAAGATGCGCCACTGTATATGCTTCCGTTGGTGCCCCAACATGTCAACCAGTGGACAAAAACAGCAGGAAAATGGCCTGGCATCCTAGGCAAAGGACCCTGGTATACCTGGGGCTGGTGTGTCCTTCTAGCTGCCACCACCTGATAAGATCTAACATCTTAGGGGTATATCACCCCACCTTGGACTCCGCCGGGGGTGGGGTACAAACCACAGCACCATGGAGGGGGCAGTGGCAGATTCCCAGAAGCGGGCAAGTCAGCTTGTACATTGGAGCGTGGAGAGAGTGGGAGACAGAAATTGAAGGAGTCATGACAAACTGTAGGTTAAAAAGAAAGAACAGCAATCAGTTTTAAACAAAAAGAGAAAGAGCTGGGTACTGAGTTCTGATGGTAGCAAGGCACATAAGATTGCTTCACTAGCTGACTAATGCACTAATACGCCGAGTCACCACACTGCTGCACCCCTTATACACATGCACAGATGAATGACAGGTAAGGTGTACTTGCCGGTATGTAATAGCACATATTACCTGTAAGCAGGGCTGCAGCTATGAATTTTGGGGACCTGGACAAGTCACTTGAAATGTGCCCACGTTTCCCAAACCAGCTAATGCCAGGGGTAATGCCAGCTCCTCAGGTGGGCCCCTCCTGAGCTCAGGGCCCCAGACAACTTCCCCTCTCCCCCCCCATTACTGCGGCCCTGCCTGTAAGAGGCAGGTACTCAAGTATAAACGAACTGCGCATCAAAAGTCTGAAGAGTTTACCAAATGAAAAAAAAAGAGCCATGCCTTTAAAGCCATCTGCGCTGTTTGGAAACAAATAATATTTCCAGCTGGTATGAAAGTGTCGGCATCCACAGGTAGTTGATTTAGTAGCCTTGCATGGCATCCCAACTGGCACTGAACAAGAAAAAAAAACGGAGATCACAGCTGCCTCCAGAACTGGCAGATGCGCCCCCAACGTGCCATGTGTGCAAAAATAGACTCCAGTCTGGAAATCAGAGGGCCTTGCCAACTCCGCTCTCATCTGGCATGTGACACATGTTTGGCACTCCAACAGTATCTGTTGTTAGGTTTCCCTCACAAACACAAACACACACACACATGGTTATAGCTCCCGCCCATACCAGGGCGTATTGCTGCGGCTAAGAATATCTTTAAGGAAAACCCATCCAAAACCACGTGGGATGGGAACAGAATATCTAGTCTGTTGTTTCTTCATGGATTGTCCTGTGGAATCTGCTCCAATTGTAGATACAATATCTTCTCCCTGGAGGAGAAGTGGAGCACCCGGGCTCCATGCCAGAGACCATGATTCTGTTTCATAAACACCAGAAGCACCTGCCTCTGAGCCACAGAACAGCGAACTCTATTTTACTGCCCTACTAACCTACAAAAAGGAAAGAGTATTTTTTTTTTAAACTTCATCTGCTTTTCTCACATGCAGAGCACAGATCTGTGAAGCCAGATACCAAGGTTTGAATCCCACCACCAGCCACTTGCTCACTGTGGGACCTTATGGTCAGAAAAAGATGAAGCAGAAAACGAAAGCTTAACACATCACAGCAGATCACAAGGTAGAACATGGTGAACCATATTCTCAGTCGCTGTTTTATGAGTTGCAAAACAAGGCACACAGAGAAGCCTATTGCTACTCACGTTAAATCTATTATGCACAAAACTATCCTTAGGAGCTAGTGGGAGAATTTCCCCTGCACCTAAGGTGAAATGCAAATTAGGCATTCCTGATGAGTAACATTTCAAATCCACACACTAGCATGTTTGTGCTTGGCACCCTACCATTCAACATCCATTTTGGGTGGGAGTTATCATTAATATAATGGTCGTGGGGAAGGGGTTCGAAAGCTTTAACCAAAGTTTCATGAGAAAAACTTTTATTTTGGCCACATCAGCATTCAAAGTAAAAATGGGAAGAAAATGTATTTATTGAATTTTGTTGATCATGTGGGCCCACTGAAAAAAGGAGTCTCTTTTTCAGGGATGACCAAGGTTTAATTACGCAGAGGCATAGCAGAAAGGCATCATACATTCAGTGACAACAGCAAATTACTGTAGGTTGCATACATTCAAGTCTCAGTACAAACAAAGGCAAATAATGGGTTACAGGTTACATGCATTCAGATTTTAACAGAATTACAGAGGCAGAGAACTCTGTTGTAGACACATAATAGGCCTGGCAGATCAAACATTATGCAGACTGATCATGACAGTTTCAAAAGGTGGATGTGATAACTAACACAGACACTTTAGAAAGCTACTTCTTAGTGCTTCTGCTGACTTTATTTTCAGACTGCAAGTCTTGTACTGATGTGTAGCTTTGTATAGCAATACAGAACTTGTGTGGGGCAGATGGCGGCCAGCCAGGGAAGTGAGTGGGAGTTAAGAGCTGGCTGCTGTGGTGGTGGGGGGGAGGTTACTGGGAGAGGGAAGTACCCTGGACACCAGGGAATCAATTGACTTGTTTACATGCAAACTGGAATCAGATTCAAGCTTTAAGTTCAGTGGAATCAATGCAGCAATCATCTTTCATAGTTGCGCTCCTGTTTCAATCTGAACTAGATTCAAGTGTCTTGATTGTTTTGAACAAGGTTACTTTTTGCTTTAGGGCAGGGTATAAATAAGGGGCATGCTCCCTGCCTGAACATACGGTGTCCGGCTGAGGTGGTGTGAGAGGCCTCGGCGGAGGTACGTGTGCCTCTTGCACCAAGGGCACTGTAGCGTCAGATGGGAGGGTGGGTGTTGATGCTGTGGGGGCACTAGATGCCAGGGATTGTGGTATTTCCAGCAGCAGTACCATGGAACGGTGCTGGGGAGGGGAACCACAGGACGCCAAAGAGGGTTTGTTTAGTTAGCAGGGGCTGGGGGGGAGACCACTAGCACCAGGGATTCATTTATTTACACTACAGGCTGGGAATCATGGGGGGAGCACTATCACCAGGGTTTCTTTTCTTTACACTACTGTCCAGTGATTGAGGGGGATCACTAGCACTAGGGATTTTTTTTTCTTACACTATGGGCCAGCGATCGGAGGGGGGACCAGTAGCACCAGGGAATTTTATTCATACATTATGGGGCCAGTGATTGGGGGGGACCACTAGCACCAGGGAGGGTTGTACAGGTACTGTGGTCTGGCAATCGGTGGAGGGGTGCCACAGACCACAGAGGACAGGTGTGCTCCCCCAGCGGCCAACCAGCTAGGTGGCTACATTATCTCCAGCAGCCACTAGGGATGCCCGGAGTAAATCAGGGTTTTGTTCAGTGGTATTTTGACTGTGCAAAAGGACCGCACTAAACCCTTTTGCGCAGTGTAAAGCTGCTGAATATGGGGTAGTACAGCTATTCATGTCCACACCCTTCTCCTTGCCCAAATGCATACATTATATTTTTTGCATAGGCACTAACCCTCTTTGCCGTGCAACAACCCTTTTAAATATGGGGGTCTGAGGAAAATCCCGGTTTGTGCAGGCAAAGACCCATTATCAACCACGCAAACCTTTAAATATCGGGCCCGGCTCTCCTGCTGGAGGGGGACGGAGCGGCAAGATGGCCACAGCACTGCTCCGCTCCCTGCTGCAGGACCCTTGCTCTTCTGCCTTTAAATGAGTAAAAGGCTTACGTACGGAATTATGAATGAAATTTGAGTTATTCTTAAGTTTAACCTTTAAAATTGTGCTTTTTAGAGCAAACTTGGCTTTCCACGTGGTCGTGTGGCTGGCCGATTGTGTCCGTTCATGCCTGGCATACGGCGTTTTGTGGGCATCTTGTTGGCATTTTTTGGACCCTTGGAGTTGCCAGTGTTAAAAGCATCATTGAATTGAGAGATGGAATTGTTTGAAAGTAACGTCCTGCTGCCTTTTTTTTTTTGCAAAGCTCTCTTGCTATTTAATAATGAATTAAACTTACTTTTATTTTAAATTAATTTAATCTATTGCTCTGGGACAAGAGCTTTATTTTCAGTTTGAAAGCCACAAATTGAGTTCTGTATCTTAACGGTCAACTCGGCCATCCGCTGGTGCTGAGTGTTTAGTACTCAAGTCTCAGATTCTCCTGAGATGGGCTGTTGTGTCAAAATGTGGCATTTTTATGATTTTTAAAGCAACTTTCCGGCTTCAATTGGATTTTATGGAGGGCCGGAGAATAGGAGTGGAAAGGGAACTTGAACTGTGTTCATTCGTTCAAGGATTAGATTTCCCAGTGAGGGAGAACCCGAGAATTTTCTTGCGTTAACGCCTGACGGTCCTTTTCAAGATAAACTTTTTGGCTGCTGAGGAGGTTCAGGAATGGCAGTGGCACAGGCTGTGCTGAAATGCCTGAATTTATTTTAAAAAGGTATGCTACCCTTGCCTAGGGCTGGTGGGGGGGTTCTGCCTTAACACAGAAACACAGAAGTTGACAGAAGATAAGGACTGCAGGGCCCATTCAGTCTGCCCATTTGTTCTACCTTATGAATGTACCATAGGCCTGTACTCTGTCAATGGCCTAGCTATTCATACTGATCTGTATTGCTCCCTTATGCCTATCCCATGCCTGTCTAAAGCCCTGCACTGTATTCATATCCACCACTTCCACCACTCATATCTAAAGCTTTAAACATATTACGCTCAGAAGAGCGCTTTTTCTTCTCTCCCTTTCAGGTGCTCACAATTAATTGTACTGGGAGGAGAGGCAGTTGAAGCTCACCGGAGAGACGGTCCTTTGTGGAGATTGTGTGCTGTAGAGTTTGCTGTGAGCTGCAGGTACACCTCGATGCTAACTTGGCGATTTGTGTCTTTTAGCTGAAGGGACTCCTGAATGGGAAGGAGCCCTGGAATAAATCTGGAACATATGCTGATTTGGGGCGTCCCCTTCTCCAGGCCTCTATGGACACTGTCTCGGCGACAGGTAGTTACTGGATAAAAAATTACCTTATCAGAGGTATATCCAGCTGCTCATTATTTTTAATGTGTCTGGCCAGTGTTGTGCCAGTGACGTTCATGATTAGGGTTTGTATTCGAACGTGCTGGCAACTGATGTTATTTGGCAGCAGCCACTGTGATTATAGACTGACTGGCTAACAAAACACATAAGAACTGGGACTCTCGGTTAAGGAGCCGAACTGCTGAGTGAATTAATCTTTTTGGGCTACAACTTGGCCTTTAGCCATATGAATGGGGACTGACTGGGAATTGTTTTAATATTCGCAGCATTTATGGAATTAATCACAGAAGTTGCAAGACTTGGCAAAGAGGCTTCCCACCTGGACAAATGAGGTTAAGAGTATTTCAAAATGTTACAGGTTCATTTCTACTTAAATTTTTAAATCTCTGAACACTCCCAAACAGGCTAAAAAAGTGTCAGTTTAATATGAAATCATCATGTGGATAGCTGATGCATGCATTGGCCCCAGGAGAGCAAAAGAACAATTTTTCTTAACTGTTTGGACTCCAAGGCAAAGAAAGGAACCTTTAAAAATGTTACTTTATTTTTTCAAGTTTCATTATTTGATCAGATGTTTTTCTAATGTATACACATAAAAGTACCAAGGATATCTTTATATTTTTGGATTGTTAAGCAGGCTAATATGTCTCTTACATTATCAATCAATCAATCAAATCTTTATTTATCCAGCTGATCACCATTGAGCAAGCTAATTTACAAGGTGGACCTGCTGTTGGCTGGGACAAATGTACAGGTACAGATAAATGTACATAATACAAAAGGAAAAAGATGTTTACAATAACAATAGGAGCAGTATATATACATTCCAAAGGCACATGTACAAGTAAGATATACATAACACGACAGTAACATGATATATACAATACCCACAGAAGCAGGATGTGTATGGTTGTCATATACAAACCATGGAAGAAAAAAAGAAAATCATTAATATCCCTGTCCATCCGGAACATGTTAATGGCCTGTATGGAAGTCCCTAAGCTATGGAGGTGCGCATGATGGTGTCTAGGGCTTAGGATTACGTGACAGGAGGAGGGTGGTGTATAAGAGGGGTGCAGAGGGTGCTAAGTGAGAGTGGGACAAGGGAGGGGAGGTAATAATGGCAGAGGAGGACTTAGATGAGCAGCAGGGACTAGAATGGATGAGGAGAAAAGTAATAGTCAGGCTGCTAGGAGCGATAGAAGCAATTACAGATTTCAGCAAATGTTTTGTCATAGAGGGTACTAAACAAAGCAAGACTGACAGGGGAGCTAAGTCTCAACGAGTTTTGTATCCTATTCCAGAGCGTGGGCAAGACATAGCTTATGGCGGCCCTTCCAAAGCAAGTGTTGACCCGTGGGACTTTCAGGGAAACCTGCGAGAGACTTCTCAAGGCATAGTTCCCGGACTAAGGGGGAGACAGTCAACAACGTATTGTGGGAGTTTGTTGGTAAGGGCTCGGAGTGTCCATAGAGCTGCATTTCTACACCGCCTATATTGAAGGGAAGGCCACCCTATGGCTGCATATAAAGAGCAGTGATGTGTGGAGAGCGGGAGGCCAGTTATAAATCTCAGTGCTCTGTGATACAATACGTCCAGTTTTTCAAGGTGTGAGGCAGGGCATTGGCCATAAATGAAGTCACCGTAATCAATTAATGAGAGAAACGTAGACTGGACAAGCTTTTTTGCGTCTGTGGTCAAGAGGCATTTAATTCTGAAAAAAAGACCGAGTCTCTGCCTTAGCTTTTTCAGCAGTTCTTCTGTACGTTCCACAAAAGAGAGTTTATTGTCTAGCCAGATACCCAGATATTTTAATTTAGGCACAAATTCAAGATTTTCACCTAATAAAGTGGAGATGGAAGGTAATGGACCAGCGGCAGCAGAGTAAGCCCCTGGGCCTGATGGTGAGAAGAGCATGGCCTTGGTTTTTTTTGCATTTAGTAGTAGCTTTTTGCTAAGGAGATGGTGCTGCAGAGTATTAAAGTCAGTTTGTAGGTCAACACCGGCAGCTTCGGGAGATTCACGGCTTAAGTAGAGCACCTTATCATCAGCAAACAAGTGGATACTGGCTTCCTTGATGCCTACGTCCAGGCTGTTGATATAGATGGCAAACAATAATGTGCCCAGTATAGAGTCCTGAGGGACACCTCTTTTTATCAGTTTAAGTGGAGAGAGCTCTCCTTCAGCCTTGATTTGTTGCTGCCTGCCAGAGAGGTAGTCTTGGAACCATCCCAATGAGGTTGAGTCAATGCCTATAGTTTTTAAGGTGGAGAGGAGCAGGCAGTGGTCGACGGTGTCGAATGCCTTACTGAGGTCCAGAAACATGGCACAAATTAATTTTTTATTATCTAGGTCCCCTTGCCAGTCATTAGTAACTTTTGCCAGAGCCGTGATTATACTGTGCTTTGCTCTAAAGCCAGACTGCATTGGGTTAAGCAAGCTTGAATTGTTTAAGAAAGATCTCAGCTGTGTATCCACAGTTTTTTCCAGTAGCTTGGAAAGTATGGGTAGGAGGGAGATCGGCTTATAGTTATTTAGGTCACAGGGATCCCCCGATTTAAACAGGTGGATGACATGAGCAGTTTTCCATACCTTGGGGATGAAGCCTTGTGCTAGAGACAGGTTGAATAGGTGTGATATAGGTGTGGCAAGAATGTGGTATGCTATTTTCAAGAAATATTGGTCGAAGGAGTCGGCCTCAGCACTTTTTTTAGTATCCAGTCGTAGAAGAAGATCTTCAACTTCTTTTATGGTAGTAGATGAAAAAGAGAAGACCGCGTTACTGATACTTGGTTCTGGAGGCTGGGTGTTGATATGTGGAAGGAGACTACTTACTGGTGCATTATCGAATGCCAGGCCTGCGGTGGCAAAATGATTGTTGAAGCCTGCAGTATCTCGATTTTATCGCTGATGGTAACATTATCAGTGGTGATTTCAGAAGGAAGCACAATTCCTGGGGAGTGACCAGACAGTTCTTTTATGGTGGACCAGAACTTGGTAGGGCAATTTGATGCAGAGAGTAGCTCAGTTTGCTAAAAGTTGGCCTTGGCCTCTCTGACCAACTTAAGTGCAGGCATTTCTAGCTGCCCTGAAGAGACACCAGTCTACATCGGCATGTGATTTGCGGGCCTTTTTCCAGAGATAATCTCTTTTAAGTAAGGTAGCCTTCAGTTCCGCTGAAAACCAACGACAGGTTCTGGTTTTTATTCGTGCTTTAACCAGGGGAGCATGGTTGTTTAGGGCGCTGGTTATGGTTTCATGGAAAACATTATAGGCATCACTCACTGATTTAGCTAGGTAGAAACTCTGCCATAGCAAAGAGTTTTTTAGATCATTGAAGTATGCAAGAGGATCGAAGTTCCATCTGGATCTTTTAGCGGAAAATTTTGACGTAGATAGGGGTTTGGTAACAATTCTTATACCAGCAATAAAGCAGTGGTCACTAACATCTGCTGAGAGGATACCAGCATGGGAAAGGAAGTGGGGTTTGTTAACAAGGAGGACGTCCAAGAGGGTGCTTCTTATTGGATTTTTCTTGTTATTGCGAGTTGGCTCAGTAGTAAGTTGAATGAACCCATGAGAGTCACAGAAGTGCTTCAGGGGTAACGAGACCGTAGTCAGCCAATTGTATTTAAGGTCACCTAGTACAATTGTTTCCAATGGGGTAGAATCCAGGTGGGATGACAGATGTGACAGGAGTTGCGGCCCTGCTGTTGGAGGTCTATAACAGCCTATGATGCGGAATGCCACTGATGGGGAAAGTTCAACTTTAAGAGGCAGGCATTCAAATCCACCAGCAATGGAAGTAGCATCTAATATAGACACTGTGAATTTGTTTTTAACATAAATGGCTGCTCCGCCACCCCTCGTCTGCCTGTCGGCTCTGAAGAGGAGGTAGTTAGGGATGTTAACCTCTCTGTCTGGGGTGGACGCCCGAAGCCAGGATTCCAAGAGCACGAGTACATCTGGTGCAGTATGAATAATCCAAGTCTGGACAGAATCAAACTTCTTTAAAAGACTACAAATGTTTGCATGCAAAAAGCTGATTCCTGTCAGAGTTGTAAGTTCAGATCGAGATGAAAGCGCTTTCGTGGGGCCAGGGTTAAGTTCGACGTTGCCTGAGCACAGAAGTAGAAGGAGCACAGTTTTCCTCAGGGCAGCAAGGAGAAGTTTAAAGGCACGAGTCTTTCTGCAACTAGTATATGTTTGAGTACAGGGGTCCGGGGACTGAAGCTTCCCCTTGTCTGCCCTACAGATGCATAGCCTAAAATCCATCCAGAATAACACAAAGCCGTACAGAATTTGGATGGATAGGGTATGGGGCCATGTAGAGGATATTGGATAGTGGTCCCGCTTCGAGGAGATTCCACAAACTGAGAGGGGATCAGAGGCATACAGTGGCAGCATAATTTATTCATAGTGTTGATATATGGGGAGTCTAGCAGTGTAGGGCATGACTCTTTGTTAGGATCAATTCTGTTTGGTTGCTTAACCACATAGGATACTATGCAAAGGCTGACGAATAAATGGAGCCAGACAAGGCCTCTCATGGTTGCCCTATGCGTAAGAAAGGGGAATGCTGCAGTGAGACCTGCTAGCCAAGTTCTATAAGTCCCAGAGGTCGTTGCTCCGTATGCAACTATTTGAGGAGGTTAAGAATCGGTGGTACGCAAGATAACTGTATGCAGCCCTGGCTGCATAGACGTCTTGTGTATTTATCTTTATCAGGCAAGGGTCTCTTATTGGGGATGCTTCGTGTAGAAAAAGGGGGGGGGGCAGAGATTACCTGTATTATGATGGATTACAATACCACTTCACTAGAGGTGGTATTATACAAATGTTAGGAGAAAAGTCCATCCGGAGTGGAGAATAGAGTAAAAACAGAAGGAGGGCCTATGGGGGGTTAAGGACGGGGCAAGAAGGGCTATGTAATAAAAACCCAGGGAGGGGGATCGGTGGGTGGGTGAAAAACTGTGGCTTTGCTGTACCTCTGTAGCTGAAAGCGTCTGGGGAAGTGGTCTTGGGCGGTGGCTGAGGAAGCGCCGACTGCCTGGTGGCTGCTTGTCCTGCGGTGGATGAGTTGTCAGTCCTGATGGGTTCCCAGCTAAAGAAGGAGACAGAAAGGGGCACTATTAGTACTGGTCTCTGGCAGGGGCCGAGCAATCCAGTGAAAGCAGGCAAAATCAGCAAGACAAAGGAGCGATTTCCTTGGCGTCCCGAGGTATAGCTTGGTGTCTGCACTAAGACAAAGAAGGGCAGTGAACACTTGAACCTCAAAACTCTAAACAATTTCAAAACTCTAAACAATCAGGCAATGGCTCTAAACATTATTCAAAAGCTTACAAATGGTACAAACAGTTTTAAGTACTTCTTTTCGCACTGTATTTTGAAGGAAACAGCTCTTTTTTTGCCCAGATTTTTGAATTAAGGGAGATGTGGAAGGCGAGCCAATCAGAGCCTGCCTGAAAAAAAGCACTCGCGATCTGATACGCTGCAGCTTTGCCGTACCTCTATAGCTGAAAGTGTCCGAGGAAGTGGTCTCGGGCAGCGGCTGAGGAAGCGCCGACCGCCCAGTGGCCGCTTGTCTTGCGGCAGATGAGATGTGAGCCCTGGAGGGTTCCCGACTCTGTAGCTGAAAGTGTCCGGGGAAGTGGTCTCGGGCGGCGGCTGAGGAAGCGCCGACCGCCCGGTGACCACTTGTCCTGTGGGTGGATGAGCTGTGAGCCCTGGAGGGTTCCCAGCTCTGTAGCTGAAAGCATCCGGGGAAGCGGTCTTGAGCGGCGGCTGAGGAAGTGCCGACCGCCCCATGGCCGCTTGTCCTGCAGCGGATGAGCTGTGAGCCCTGGAGGGTTCCCGGCTGATGGGAAGTGTACTCATTGGAAAAGGTAGAATAGCTATTTATAACATCCATAGTGCCAGGGTCCTTTATAGGGATTGGTTATTTAAAACCTACTTGTTCTACCATGTGTAAAATGTTATTTGGCTCACAAGTTGCCGTTATTAGGACATGTATTAATTGACATCTCTATTATGCTCATAACCAGCTGTTTATTATGCAGCTATTAAGGACTTAAATAGCTATGCAATTATCAGATTTGTTATGTGGTGGGGCACCTGGAAGTTTTGAACTATGGAGAAGTCTATGGTATAACACTGTGGTTTCCACTGCACTCTTAGTAAGGCAAGCATGGGAGAAGGAAATCATTAAAGGTTGGGTTATGTAAGATGGGACAGGACTGGCTAGTATCCTGCACTTTGCCATCAAGTGAGTTTTTGCAGGGTTCTTAATTCCTAAATAAGTGGTCACAAATGCATGACACATAGTGGTAAAAGGAACCTAAGCATGATTACTCAAAGGCAATTAGCGGGACAAAATGTTGGTGGAGTTCTATTGGGTCATGGGGAAACCATAGGATGGATTCCCCCCAGAAATACCTGAAATAAGTGTGTTTTGGTAACGAACAGTGGACTCTATGGTCCCATCTTCCTAAGGTTCAAATATTTTTCCGGAGATATCCCATTTGTAGACTGTGATTTTTATTAACTGGCATGGCGACTATGTGGACTAATTGAATTAACAGAGGATTCTAAGTTATTTGCAATATGGCATACATGAGGAAATGTTTATTTAAAGGTTAATTAATCATATGGTACAGTACTGTCTCAAGAGATTGACTGGAACTCTGTATGTATACAGTGCACTTTTACTGCTTTGTATATGCTGTTTTCATGTGTATTTGAATATTTTGTGATGACTTTATGTCGAACGAATAAAAATGTTCTTGTAAAAATATATACATCAGGCCCCAGAAGTGGGTAAATCCCACAACAACCCACACTCTGGAATGGATTACTGTGATTATGCTACTGTCAGTAATGAAGATTTCAGTCTCAGTTCGGTTCAGTGTCAGTTTATCGCAGGAAAACTCCATTGAGCAGGCTCATTTACAAGAAGATCCTATACAAATAGCAACTAATTATAGCAAGAAAAATAAAATACATTCAGTTAAAGGGATAACAATAAGGAAGTCCTATACTCATAGCAGCAAAATTAAAGTGGGAGAAATACATCAGATCATGGGATAACAACATTCAGTCGAAGAACCAGAGCACATAAAAAGCAGTTTAAAGGAATACAACTTTTTACAGTTTACAGAACACAGCTGTTTACATTTGGTGTACAGAAGTAAAAACATACATTAATGAAACTAGGCATGAGACACGATACATGAAAACAAAGATAACACAGAGAAGTAAGTGAGCAGAAATACAGCAGCTTGGGTGAGGGGTAGAGGGGGAAGGGGAAGAAATACCTCCCTCTACCAGGGTAGAGGAAGGCAATGAGGTTAAGGGACAAGGGGGGGAACAGGGTAAAGGGGGGTGTTAGGGGAGGAGATGGGGCCTGGCTGGGAATGAAGAGCATGAGTTGGGAGAATACTAATGGCAGTTACACTTGACTTTAAGTTTGCTAGCTGTCAGGGCTTTAAAGGAATTAATTGTGACAACACAGGCAAGTTTAAGAATGGATTGTAGACTATTCCAGGTGGCAGGCAGCGCATAGGACATAGCCCTTCTGCCAAAGTTTGTGCATATCCTGGGGGAGTCCAGGAGGATGAAGTCGGACTTCCTTAAGGAGTAGGTACTGTGCGAGGTATGGAAAAGGGAGGATATGTAACCAAGGAGCTTATTCAACAGACATTTTAGCGTCCATGTTCCTAGGTGAATCAGACATCTCGTAGCCAATGAGGTCCAGCCTACTGCAGAATACAAGTCACAGTGGTGGGTTCTAGGAGGGCCATTGTGATGAAACGCAAGGCCTGGTGGTACATTAGATCTTAATTTGTGGAGGTTGGTAGCTGAGGTGCAGTTATAGATAATGTCGCCGTAATCAAGAAGTGGAAGGAACGTGGCTTGAACAAGTTTAACTCATGTATCAGATGGGAAGAAGGACTTATTTCTGTAAAAGAACCCTAGGCTGGATTTCAGCTTACTGGCAAGATTGTCGATGTGCGCACTGAAGGAAAGTTTATTGTCGAGCTATAGATCGAGGTATTTAAATTTAATCGACCATTTCCAGCGGTTCACCTAGGGTGGTGGTGATAATGGGTGTGACTTGCCTAGATTGTGCCAGGGTTGGTGTGGTATAGTTAAAGTTAAAAAATATGTTTTTTGGTTTTTTTACATTTAGTAGCAGCTTGGTGTTGATGAGATTTTGTTCAAGCTTGATGAAGTCATCTTGCAGTACCTTACGGGTTTCAGGCAGCATCGGTTTCGAGGTATACAAGACTGTGTCATCTGCAAAAAAAGTGTGGTTTGGAGTTGACAGTCTTGGAATTAAGTGTATTGATGTATATAGAGAAGAGGCTGGGTCCTAAGATGGATCCCTGTGAGACACCCCTTGAGACAGGCAGAGGGTCAGAGAGAAGACCGTTAGCCTTGACTTTCTGGACTCGGACAGAGAGATAGCTGGTGAACCATTGTAATGAGGCTACTGAGATGCTTACGTTTCTAAGGCTGTGAAGGATGAGGTTGTGATCCACAGTATCGAATGCCTTACTGAGGTCGAGGAAGATGGTGCCGGTGACCAGTCTGGAGCTGTGAGCGGTAATGCAATTGTTAGTAACTGGCAAGCACATAGATGGTACTGTGGTTTTTCCTAAATCCAGATTGATCCGGATTGAGCAGAGAATGTTTCTCAATGTGTGCTTTCAGTTGGGTGTATATTAGTCTTTTGAGGATTTTCGACAGAATAGGGAGGATGGAGATAGGTCTATAGTTGTTCACATCATGGGGGTTCCCGGATTTGAATAACAGAAGGACATGGGCGGATTTCCAGCATGATGGAACAGTTGCAGAGACTATCAAGAAAGTGAAAATGTGGAGTATAGGGGCTGCAAGGTAGCGATGGCCTAATTTGAGGAAGAATTGTTCAATTCCATCAGCACCACCACCACCCTTTCTTGTATCTAGTTTTTTGAGGTGGTTTTCCGCTTCCTTGAAGGAGAAAGGCCTGAGCTGAAAGGGGTATAGTGAGGAGGAGGAGGTGGGGGAGGAACTGCAGTC
This sequence comes from Neoceratodus forsteri, assembly GCA_016271365.2. Taxonomy (NCBI): domain Eukaryota; kingdom Metazoa; phylum Chordata; order Ceratodontiformes; family Ceratodontidae; genus Neoceratodus; species Neoceratodus forsteri. The sequence continues at coordinate 946,382,404 of CM028130.1, forward strand.
AGTAGCGGAACTGCTTAGCCCAGTGTAGGGAGAGGAATGAAACGCAAGCCCTGCTGTACCAAAGTGTGTGTTCAGCTCTTCTAAAATTTGGGCGGGTGCTTCAATTGTGACTCCATTAGCACAGATTTTGGTGGGAATCGAGAGAGCAGGTTCCTGTCCTTCAATAGCCTTAATGGTCTGCCAGGTCTTAGCTGGGCTTCCTTTAACTTGTTCTAGGGATGCAGTGTAAAAGTAGGATTTGGTTGTCCGTACTAGCTTGACGCATGCATTCTTTACAGCACGAAAGCATTCCAGTCAGAAGGGGACTTGGTGCACTTTGCACGGGCCCAAAGCTTGTCCTGATTGGAAAGTGCAGTTTTAAGTTCAGACGTAAACCAAGGGTTGGATGATTTGAGGACTCTGGTTTACACAAAGGGGGCGTGTCTATTTGCCAGCCATATTAAATTGTCACTGAGTATCTCGACAGCCTCGTCTACTGACTTAGCTAAGTAAAGGCATTGCCAATTTAGATGGTTTAAGTCAGACAGGTAATGAACTGGATTGAATTTACGGAAGGAGCATTCGTGATGAGTCTTGGTGAGAATGGGACCAGTTTATGGTCTCTTACATAGACCACTATCTCATGGTCGCTTAGATCATTTTGGAATACGGCGGTATTTAAGATTTTGTGCGGGTGGTTTAACAGGATTACGTCCAGGATGGAGCTATCTGCATAATTTTTTGTGTTAGTTCTTGTTGGTTCGGTGATAAGTTGAACCAGGCCGAGGTCATCACACAGGTCTTTGAGGCTGTTGGATCTGTGGGAGAGCCAATCCATGTTGAGATACACAATGATGATGGTTTCATCGTTGTTTTGGGAGATGAGGGTACTTAAGGTAGGTATGATGTTGTAACCTCCAGCAGGGGTTCTATAGCATCCGAGGAAGTTGACAGTTTCAGATGAGGGCAGGGTTATTTTTAGGGAGCAGAGTTCAAATTCTTTGGGCTTGGAGAGGCTTATAATGTCAGAGATGGTGAACTTGGTCTTTATGCAGATGACCACTCCACCTCCCCTGGATGCTCTATCTACCCTATAGGATTTGTAGTCAGGGAGAGCAATCTGATGATCCCGAATGGCAAGTTTCAGCCATGATTCTGAGATGACAATGATGTCAGGGGTGGTATGGGCGGCCCTTGCCTGCAGTTGGTCAAGTTTATTTAAAAGGCTCCTAACATTAATTTACATAATTTTTAGGCCTGAGGAGGAAACAAAGTCCAAGGGGGAGTCAAGGGATAGGAGGGCCAGGGTTAACCTCAACATTACCTGAGCAAAGAAGTAGTAGTATAATGAGTTTTAGGGCATGCCGCACCATGGTGAGTGTTTTCTTTTTTTGGTAGTGACCATAGTACGGGGAAGAGAATAGGGGCTTGGAAGGGGTGCAGGTGAATCTGGGGCGATAGTAGGCAGAGAGCAGGGAGTGCGTTTTAATGGATGTAGGGGTCATGATGGTGCCATAGGGAATAAAGGGAGGAGGAGAGGGGTGAGTGGGGGGAGAGGGATGCCTGGCCTCTTCAAGGAAAGAAAGCTTTAATGCTATTATGGATTCAAAGTGGAAGAGTTTTGGTGCGAATATGGGATGGGGAGTGGGTGGCGTGGTGGCTAGCAAGGGAGGGCAGCTGGAGTTGTATTATTAGGGGGACAAGAAACAGTGGCTGTCAGTAGGATAAGCAATTTAGGCAACATGCTGTAAGAGCAGGAGGAGTGGGAAAAATAGGTGTAGAGCGTGGTATTTCAAAGGGGATTAAGCCACAAAGACAGGGCAAATTTGGGGGGAAAAAAACAGGGGGCAGTCCTCTTAAACAGGAGCAGACTTGTCAGCTGAGTGTGAGGGTTGGAAGTCACTAGATACAACAGGCATTTAGGCCATTGCAACTGAATCATAGAGAGACCCTGAGGACTAGATAAGGGCTAAAAAGAACTGCTATGGGCAATGGCCAATGAGAGGAGGAGTGAACAATTGTGGGAGGAGCACATATGCATTTGATAGGGGCTGGGGCTGGGGCTGGGGTTGGGAAGGGCGGAACAAAATATTCAGGAGCGGAGCTAGTTGAAGGAGAGACTGGAGCAGGAAGGGAGCTGAAAGGTAGCTGAGCTTGGTTCCCACAGTGGCTTAAGAATGCAGCCAATGGGAAGCTGAGCTGTAGAGAGGCCGCCAACCAGAGGAAAAGCTGCAAAAATTCAATTCTTGCCGCAGCAGGGCTCCAAGGCAAGTGTACCTGATGAATTCAAAAAAGAAACCGCGACACAGCTTTTTCCAACTCGGTGCATTCAAGTGAGCAGCCAGTCTGCAAAGGCACAAAACAAAACAGGACTGAATGCCCTCAAAACTCAGAACTCTTGGAGCACAAAATTGTTTCAAAATATAGTTATTTTATTGAAGTAACAGCTCCAAACAACAATAGCAATGGAGCACGCCAGCTAGCCACCCAGCTGTTCGACTCCTCGCGAGTCTTCCTCAGGCTTATCAGCGCCGCTGTCCCTGAAGGCAGAGGGTGGAGGCATCCAGTCAGGGTCCTAATCTGATGAATTCTTGGCAGGCTAGAGAGATGGATGGCGGCTTCTCAGTGCCACTGTCCCTGAAGGCAGAGGGCGGAGGTGCCCGGTCAGGGACCTAATCTGATGAATCCTTGGCGGGCTGGAGAGATGGACAGTGGCTTGTCAGCACCGCTGTCCCTGAAAGGAGTGGGCAGAGGTGCCCAGTCAGGGGCCAAATCTGATGAATCCTTGGCGGGCTGGAGAGATGGACGGTGGCTTGTCAGCACCGCTGTCCCTGAAAGCAGATGGCAGAGGTGCCCAGTCAGGAGCCTGATCTTATGAATCCTTGGTGGGCTAGAGAGATGGACGGCGGCTTGTCAGTGCTGCTGTCCCTGAAGGCAGAGAGTGGAGGCACCCGGTCAAGGGCCTACTCTGATGAATCCTTGGTGGGCTGGAGAGATGGAAGGCAGCTTGTCAGCGCGGGTGTCCCCGAAGGCAGAGGGCGGAGGTGCCTAGTCAGGAGCCTAATCTGATGAATCCTTGGCAGGCTGGAGAGATGGACAGTGGCTTGTCAGCGCCGCTGTCCCTGAAGGCAGAGGCACCAGGTCAGGGACCTAATCTAATATTATAAACTTTAGAGTAAGGAAAAGTGTTTTGCTGTTGATTTTTATAGAAATATCCATCCTCTCTGTAGAAATAGTACTACATTGCTAGGTAGAATATGGAAGGAGCCCCCCCAACACACACACACATGCAGATACATTCTGAAATGTTGTTTCCCCCCTATTTTTTTTCTCTTTTTTTTCTTGTAAAGAAATAGTGGTACGAGCTGTGAGAGATTCCTGTTACTGAGTGATGAGAGACAGCATGGTGTGGGGGTGGGTGAACAAGCGGACAAAGGGCTGGGGGGGGGAGGAGGCCAACTAGTGTGGACAGAGGGAGGAAGGAGCGAATAAGGAAAAGGGCAGAGCAGGATAAACATGGACATGGGTAGTGAGGTTAGTGAGGGGTAGGGGACCAGGACATTGGGAAGCATGAGGGGGGGTATCACAAAGGGAGAGGTAGGGTCACAGTTGTGGGGGACTCAGTTCTTAGAGGGGTGAGATGGGGGGGCAAGGGCACCAGAAAGGGCCGCATTTGGGTGGCGTGCCTACCAAGCATGACAACAGGAAAGGTGGGGCACTTTCTTTTGAAGTGTGCAAAGAGGGAAAGGGAGAAACCGCACATACTGGTGCATGTAGGCACAAATGACCTGGCAGGGGACACAGTCAGGGAGGTGCAAGAGAGGTTCAGGAGCTGTGAAAACAATGTGAGGCAGCAGGGCACTCTGTCGCTTTCTCAGAAGTTCTCCCAGTACCCAAGGCAAGTTCGGCCAGGAGTTCAACGCATGGTTGGGGGAATGGTGCCAATCAAGGGAGTAAGGGCTGGTAGGGGACTGGGACACTACATGGGGGAACAAGAACATGTATGCCCCTAACAGGCTACATTTGAGTAGGGAGGGTACCGGAACCCTGAAGCGGAGGCTGGGTTAGTATATAGCTACAAAGGTTCTGTTAAACTGGGGGGGGTGGCAGAAAGTTGAAGACAGGAGGCTAGTAGGCCTCCTCCTGAGCCAGAGGAGAAAGAAAAAGGGGGAGTTCAATTGTGGGGGGGAGTAAAAGTGCGCTAGGGAAGGGCACAGCAGGGAAGGGGGTAAACTGGAGGGTGGTCTTGAATGCAAGGAGCCTGGGAAACAAGCCATCTGAACTGCAGGCAAAGATGGCAGAAGCAGAGGTGGACATAGTGGCCATCACTGAAATGTGGGCCACCCAGTACTATAACTGGGACCTGGGGGTCCAAGGGTACAAACTGTACTGAAAGGATAGGGAAAGGGGGGAGGAGTGGCATTAAATGTAAGGGAGGAAATATCTTGTAGCAGAGATGAGGGAGAGGAGGGCAGAACAGAGATCTTATGGGTACAGATACAGGACCCGAAAGGAAGGAAGGTGAGGATGGTGCACAGACCATCAGCTCAAAGCGAAGATATTGATCGGGAGCTGGGGAAACAGATAAGGAGGGTCTGTGCAAAGGGTCGCACTGTGATAATGTGGGACTTCAATCTGCCAGGGGTGGAGTGGAATACCCCTGCTACCTCAAACAACAGAGAACAAATCCTCCAGGAAGCTTTCCAGGACAGCTTCCTGGTACAATTGGTAAGGGAACCAACAAGGGAAGAAAATATACTGGACCTTGTGCTGCCAAATGGAGAGAACATACAGGGGTTGGGGTTGGGGATCCCCTAGCAGGGAGCGACCATGACACAGTGTAGTTTTCACTTGGTATGAGTATGGAGACAACCAGTACAAGGACAAAGGTATTAGACTTCAGACGGGCTGACTTTGGAAGAATGAGGGGCATTCTGGAGGAACATATCACCAGAATCCAACAACACATGGATGCCAATCAGAAATGGGGGATTATCAAAACTGGGTTAGAAGAGGCCACAAACTCGTGTTTTAAGATCCAAAGCAAGAAGGCCAGATCAAGAAGGCCGAGCTGGTTAAGCAGGGAGGTATTAGCAAGTGTTAAGGAAAAGATGGCACCCTTCAGGAAATACATGAGATCCAAAAAGGCAGAAAATAGGGAAGAGTACATTAAGAAATAGAGAGATGAGCAGAATGGTCAGGGCAGCCAAGGCAGCTTAGGCTGGCACAAGGGATAAGTGAAGGTGAGAAAGACTTCTTCAGATACATAAGGGAGAAAATCTGTAAGAATCAAATAGTTAGGATTAAGGTGGCCAATGGATGGGCTGAGAACGGGGTGGAGCAAGCAGAAACACTCAACAACTACTGTACTTCTGCTCTGTATTTACCAGGAAAAAGCAGGGGCCAATACCACAGTGGAAGGGAACAGTGGGTATGGGGGGGGGGGGCTGAACCAAAAGAGATGGAAATACCAGAAGCAGAGTGCTAGAGGGTCTTAGAGCACTGAGGGTGGATAAAGCACCAGGTCTGGACGGCATATACCCCAGGGTGTTGAGGGAGATGGCAGAGGTCCTAGCAAGACCACTGACAGACTTGTTTACAACCTCCCTGAGGACTGGATACATGCCCTAAGACTGGAGGATAGCATGTGTGGTGCCCATCCATAAAAATGAGCCCAAAGATGAGCCAGGGAATTATAGGCTGGTCAGCCTCACCTCCATCGTGGGGAAGCTCATGGAGATTATCCTCAAAGAGAGGCTTGTAATCTTTCTGGAGGAGAATGGTCTCCAGGACAGGAGGCAGCATAGGTTTGTCACCAATAGATCCTGCCCAACAAACTTGGTAGACTTTTATGACTGGGTAACAAGGGCTACTGACAGGGGCCATGTGGTGGATGTCCTGTACCTGGACTTCAGCAAGGCCTTTGATTCAGTGCCACACGAGAGGCTGGTTAGCAAACTGGGTCGTCTGAGGGTAGGGGAGAGAATGGTGGCATGGGTCAAAAACTGACTGTGGGATAGGCAGCAGAGGGTTGTTGTGGGGAGGGGGCTCTCATCCCCAAGGACTGTAACAAATGGGGTTCCACAGGGATCAGTGCTGGGTCCAGTGCTGTTTGGCATCTTCATTGCTGACACTGCAGATTGAGTTAGTAACAAGATCAGCCTATTTGCAGTCAACACAAAGATCAGAGCAGAGGTGGACAGCACAGAGGGGTGGCTAGGACTGCAGGAGAATTTGGATGAGCAAGAACACTGGTTGGACACATGGCAGCTGGGTTTTAATGCAAAGAAGTGCAGGATTTTGCACATGGAGCCAGAAACTGCAAGTTCTGCTACACACTGGGGGAAGAGTTATCCAATACAGAGGAGGAGAAGGATCTAGGGTGATAATCACAGGGCAAATGAACCACTCAGCACAGTACAGGAAGGCAGCAGCTAAGGCCACCAGGATGCTGGGGTGTATTGCCAGGGGCATCACCTCATGGAGGAGGGAGGTCATCCTGCCACTGTACAGGTCACTGGTCAGACCAAACATAGAGTACTGTGTGCAGTTTTGGCATCCGTATCTAAAGAAAGCTGTCAGGTTACTGGAGAGGGTCCAGCACAGAGCCACCAGGATGATCACAGGAATTCAGGACAAATCCTACAAGGACAGATTGAGGGAGCTCAACATGTGCTCCCTGGAGGAGAGGAGGGAATAGAGGGGGTATGATCAAAACCTTCAAATATATGAGGGGCACAAACAAGGTTAGTACAGAGGGAATTTTTAGATTAAATGGAGGGAAAAACACTAGAGGGCACAATCTGAAACTGGAGAGGAGACAGTTCAAGAGGGAAATGAGAAGACACTACTTCACGTTAACGTTAAAGTTGGAGGCCAGTTTTAAGAAGGGACGGGACAGGGTCAAGGGGAAGATCAAAGGAAAGTTCACTACCGTATTGGGGGGGGCAGCTGCAGAATACCACACTGCTCACCGCACAATCGAGCAGACTCAATAGACCCTGAGGCCTGTATCTGCTGGTATTTTTCATATGTTCGTATGCTGTAAGCTGTTTCCTTAGGAGGCAGCAGGGTGTGAGTGAAGGTGGGAAGGAGCACTTCAGCTGTGAGCATTGAGTGTAAGTGGCAGTACAGCTGAAGCCAGACAGAAGAGAAACTGTGGGCTGGGATTTCAAGTGTTAGCGCGTTCGACACTGTCAAGTATAAGTGAGGCTACGTGCTGGTCGGTGAGCACTTTAGTGAGCAGAGGAGCGAGCGCCATTAAGACGGTTTTGAAAACATTTACAAAGTCACAGAAGAGATTGTTGAGCAGGAAAATTCAAAAAGGCTGTATGATTCCCATACAGTTTTGTGTTTCACAGTTAAAAACAAGACTGCAGTTAAATGTAGCTCTTAGAAAAAGAAAATAAGAGTAGGGATTCGCTTTCTCATGCACCAGTTGGCTTTGACAGCTGGGACTTTGGTTCCACGTCAAGTTAGCAATGACAAAAAATGGCACACACAATACAGCACACCACATACAGTGATCACTCTTTTGCAGGGACTTTGCCCCTGCACCCCCTAATGTGGTAAAAACTCACCCATTTACTAAATATACCAACTTTGAGGGCATAACTCAGGGAGGGGGGAACCTCTGGTCACCGACATGGCACTCACAGTTTTCCTGTGCATTTTTTTCCATCGCCGTTTTAAAGCTGCTATCTTGACAGGATACCGGGACTTTACTCGTCGGTTGTCATGAAATTTACCCACAGGTAAAGACCACTGCCAACCAATCAGATTACAGGATTTCTGGACCCCACTGTATTATTGAGCATATACAGTATTTATCAGAGGAAATCAGGACATTTACAGATACGATAACTGGGGAATTGTTATTCATGGGAACCTTGCTGGTGGATATACAAATCTTGGTATCCAGACTGACAAGGAGAGTGACAGAAACAGAGATGAGAACTATACGGCTTGAGGCTACCACAGAAACAACACAAAGAGGGGCTGGCAGCTGTGGAAGAAAATACCTATTGGCTGGGCAACAAGCAAGATGAGAGGAACTGCTGCTGCTGTAACAATACTAGAATCTTCTGCTTCCAAAACATAGAGGGCCAGAGCATGGGGGAATTTTTACAAAACATGCTTCCTATACTGTTAAACCACTTTTGGGACAGCCCACGGAAAATAAATACGGTACTTTGAGTTTCAGGAAAAGCTCTGCTGGTGGGGGCTCACCTGTGGATGTTGGTACTCGGGTTCCAAGACAGGCAGCTTGTGACAGAAATGGGCAGGAAAGAGTTTATGGTTTGGATTCTATAGGTACCTTATTTTTTCAGCAGTTTGGAAAAAATACAGTCAGGCTGAAATCCTCTGTCCAGCAGCATCCAGCTTGTGGAATTCCTAGCTGCTACATAAGAGCTGGGTCATAAATCTCGAGTGGACATCTCCAGACACACACAGACCTGCAGACACGGACACAGGGCAGTTTGAATGGATTGGATCATTCAAATATAAACTTAAGGTGAAAAGGGAATATAATTGGTCACTGATAGGTGTTCACTCTGATTGGGACAATTAAATACATACATGTTAGTTGGCTGGTGCATTTAAAGGGAGAATAGGAATGACCTATTCTCCACATAGTATATTACCTTCTAAAAAGACAGAGAAGTCTCTCTTGTGCTTTGGAAGCTGGGAGGGGAAACATAAGCTTGAAGCCTACCTTGTAGCTATGTCTGTGGGAGCTGGCAGTTAGAACAGGGTCCAGTGTCTCTTGTAAAGACAGGGAAGGGTAAGTTCAGTGATAGCATATTTCAGTAATAGCCTTCTTCTTTTGACATCTGTTATTTAAAAACATTTGTTTACTTTTCCTGTATGAGTGTTATTCTCTTGTGTTGTAAATACATATCCTGTAAATTCTCAGTGCACTTTCTGTTAAGTAAAAGCTATTTATTTGCTCAACAGTTGTGACTGTGATGTCATTTTTCTAAGGTGATATTTGGTTTCCACTGGCCGAGGTAAACTTTGTGTAGCATCCGCCACCTGAGAGAGACACACTACCAGACTTTAACTTGTGCAATTGCACGTTTGATTATTCAAGTTTGTACACTCGAAAGAGGTGCTGGAAGGAAAGTCCAGCTGGTGGCAGCGAATACCCGAGGACAGACACCTCTCTAAAAGCTGTTTCAGCCCAGAGGGAGAGGTGGGTTGTCACATATTGGTTGACAGTGGTGGGGTGATGATAACGGACTGCGTAGCGCACTGAGATACAGAGTTTGCCAGTGGAACAGTTACCTTAGCATTGCAAAACAGGATATATAAGAGGATACATTTGTACAACAGTTTTATTTTTTTTTTTTAGTTAGCACAGTAAAGTGTAGCAGTAGAGAATGAGCTCCACAGAGTGTGACTCACTTACTGTGCCACAGCTTTTTGAAAGGTGCCAGGAAAAGGGGATTCAGCCTGAAAGTCTAAATCAGAAGAAAAAGGCAGACCTCATAGCTACTCTCTTGGCACATGATCTGAAGCAGACAGTCGCTGGGGGTGAGTCAGAAACTGAGGCAGCAGACCCCCCAAATCACATTGAGGCACTGCGACTGCAGCTGCTGCTGCAAGACAAGGCGTTGGAGGCGAAAAGATTGGATGCTGTGGAGAAAAGACTGGATGCTGAAGCAGAAGCAAGAAGGTTGGAAGCAGAGAAAGAACTTGAAGAGACTGGCAGACAGAGAGAAAGAACGCCAAGACAAAGAGAAGGAACGTGAAGACAGAGAGAAAGAACGACAGCATGAACTCCAGAGACAACAGCACAAGAAGGAGATGATGACCCTCCGCAGTCAGCAAACCGTGAATAATGGTGGAGTGAGTTTACCTCATGAAACCAAAATGAATTCTAAATTGTTCCCTCAGTTTAAAGAGGGAGATGACCTTGATTTATTTTTAAGGTAATTTGAGAGAGTATGCGACCAATTAAAATTGACTAAGGCTTCCTGGTCAACTTATCTCACACCCTTGCTGACGGGGCAAGCGTTGCATGCATTTGCTAATATGAGTAATGAAGACTATGCTGATTGTGATAAAGTGAAAACAGTGTTGTTGAAACATTTTGAATTAACTCCTGAGGCTTATAGAAGGAAATTTAGGGAGTTAAAGAAAAGCCCAGAAGACAGTTATGCAGAACTGCAGGTTAAACTGTATACTTACCTTGACAGGTGGATGGAGGGGGCTAAAGCAACTACTGTAGAACTGATTAAAGATGTATTGGTGAGAGAACAATTCTTTAAAATTGTACCTGAGGACAGGCGTGTATGGCTCATAGACAGGGCATGTGCCTCTTCCACAGAGGTGGCAGGAAGCGCTGATGAGTATCTGTCTAGCCGGCCATACACACCGCGTAAGTCTTATGGTGGGGGTGGGCAGCACATGGTTATAAGGGATCCCATGGAGGGCAGCCCAAAGGAAACCAGCCTGCACCTGAGCCCAAAGTAGAGCCCTCTGGTTCTAAGGGGACTCAAGAAATGTCATATTTGCAATCAAGTGGGACACTTGAGATATAACTGCCCTCAGAAACTGGTTAAGGGGCTGAGGTATGGGGGAGGCGGTTATCAAAAGAGCACTGGTGTGTTTGTAGGGTGTGTCCAGTCAGAAGAACCACTCTCCTCTGATGAGAATCTGCGTCCCATTACAGTTAATGGAATAGTAACGCAGGGACTGTGGGACACAGGTGCTGAGATCTCCCTGGTAAGGCAGGATCTCATTCAGGCAGAGCAGATGGTGCCTGGGAAATACTCCAAGGTCCGGGCATTCACAGGGCCACCAGTCCCATTACCAATGGCTAGAGTCTTCCTGAGCTGGGAAGGGGGCCATGGAGAAAAGGCGGTGGGAGTTGTAGAGGACCTACCTGTAGGTAAGATTGTGGGGAAGGATTTGGACCTCAGTAAAAAACTGGTGTGTATTGTAACTCGTAGTCAGGCACAAGGGCAAACTTCTGAGGGTGAAGAGGGGTTGACTCTGGGTGGTCCAACCACACCCTCAGCAGCTGAGGAAGTGTCTAGCACAAGGAAGGGGCTGGCTAGAAGCAGCAGTCCAGAACCCCAGTCACAAATAGAGGAGCCCACAGGACTTCTTTCAGAAGGGGCACTGAGAAGGGTCAGACGAGGGCAGCTGAGTGCTGCACAGTGAACTGACCCTACCCTGGAAAAACTGAGGGAAATCACTCATAGGGTTGAGCATTCTCAGGGGGGTACAGAGTCTATTTACTGGGACAATGGGCTGTTGTACAGAGAATGTACAACAGAGGAAGGGCTAGATGATGAGGTACTCCAGCAGCTGGTAGTCCCTAAGGTTCACCATCAGCAGCTTTTGGCCCTTGCCCATGATATCCCTTTTCAGGGCACTTGGGGGTGAGGCGCACAAAAAAGTGTCTAACCAACAATTTCTTCTGTCCTGGTATTGGCAAGGATGTGGCAAATGATTGCAGGACTTGTCCACAGTGCCAGCGGGTGGGGAAAATGGGGGACAAGGCCAAGGCGGCTTTGGTGCCCCTGCCCATTATTGATGAGCCCTTCAAGAGGGTAGCGGTGGACATAGTGGGGCCATTGAGCACCCCAAGTCGCACTGGCAAGTGGTATATCCTGGTAGTTGAAGAAGACTATGCCACCAGATACCCAGAGGCAGTGGCCCTAACATCCTCTGAGGCAGAACCAGTGGCAGATGCACTGTTGGGAATATTTAGCCGGGTGGGCTTTCCCCAGGAGATACTGGCAGACCGTGGTGCCAATTTTATGTCAGGGTTAAAGAGTAGTTTGTGGGAGAAGTGTGGGGTGAAGCAGCTTAAAACATCCCCATACCATCCCCAAGCTAATGGTCTAGTGGAGCGATTTAATTCAACCCTTAAGACCATGCTAAGAACTTTTGCTGACCAGCATAAGAGGGACTGGGACAAATATTTGCCTCATCTCCTATTTGCATACAGGGAAGTCCCACAGGAGTCCACAGGGTTCTCACCTTTCGAGCTCCTGTTTGGTCATAGGGTGCGGGGGCCCCTACATTTGATTCGGGATGAATGGGAGGGTGACTGTGCCTCCCAAGGGGAGTCAGTTGTGGAATATGTCCTGAACTTCAGGACCCACCTTAGGGAGCTCATGGGGTTTGCTCAGGAGCACCTGGCCACTGCACAACAGCGGCAGAAAGTCTGGTATGACCGTGGGGCCCGAGCCAGAGAATATGAGGTGGGACAGCGAGTGATGGCACTCATCCCTGTCCGACAGAATAAATTACAGGCAGCATGGGAGGGGCCATTCTCCATTGTCCAAAAGGTTAGTGACGCTAATTACATGATAGTGCTACGGACAGGAGATGCAACCAAAGGTGTATCATGTTAACATGCTGAAGCCCTACCATGACAGGGAGAAAATGGCCCTCGCTGTATGCAGTGCCCCAGAGGAGGAAGCTGAGGTAGATCCACTGGTGGACCTGCTTGGGGAGGCCAGGGTTGCATCCTCTGTGGACAACCTTACCCTCTCCGAACAGCTGACGCCAGCCCAGGTGCAAGAAATTAGGGGTGTGCTGAGAGAATTTGAGGACATGTTCCTAGGGAAACCGGGGTACATCACGATGGCAGAGCACCATGTGGATACAGGGACCTAGGTTCCCCTGAAACAGTCCCCCTACAGGGTACCTGAGCATGTTAAGCAGACTGTGACAGAGGAGCTCAAAGAGATGCTGGAACTGGGGGTAATCCAGTAGCCCCTGGGCCTCACCCATGATACTGATCCCCAAAAGGGATGGCACCACACAATTCTGCGTGGACTACCGGAAGCTTAAGAGCTGCACGGAATCTGACGCTTATCCCATGCCCAGAACAGATGAGACCCTGGAGTGACTGGGGAGAGCCAAGTATTTGACCACAATAGACCTAACAAAGGGCTATTGGCAGGTACCTCTGACCCCTTCGGCCAGGGAAAGATCAGCTTTTGTTACTCCATTTGGTTTATACAAATTTAAGGTAATGCCATTTGGAATGAAGAATGCACCTGCAACCATTCAACGGCTTGTAGATCGCATTCTATCTGGGGTAGGTGAGTTTGCATTGGCTTATACAGATGATATAGCCATATACAGCCAGATTTGGGATGAGCACATCAAGAATGTGCGGGATGTGTTCCACAGGTTAAAGAAGGCAGGTCTGACAGTCAAGGCAGAGAAGTGCCAGACAGGTATGGCAGAAGTATCCTACCTGGGGCACCGGGTGGGTAGTAGACACATCTGTCCGGAGCCTGCCAAGGTTGATGCCATCCTGGCCTGGCCTACTTCTACCACAAAGAAACAGGACAGGGCCTTTCTAGGGACAGCAGGGTACTACCGAAGGTTTGTTCCCCGCTATAGCGATCTGGCTAAGCCCCGGACAGACTTAACCAAGAAGGGAAAGCCAGCTACAGTTTAGTGGTCAGAAGGCTGTGAGGACGCTTTTCAGGAGCTAAAAGGGGCCTTGAGCGGCCCAGCTGTATTGGCTAGCCCTAATTATAGTTTAAAGTTTATGGTTCACGTGGATGCTTCAGATCATGGGCTGGGGGCTGTGCTGAGCCAAGTTACCCAGCAGGGGAGGAGCACCCGGTTGTGCACCTCAGCCGGAGGCTTTTGCCCAGAGAGGAGGCATACGCCACAATTGAGAAGGAATGCTTGGGGATAGTGTGGGCCCTTCAGAAGCTGCAGCCTTACCTTTATGGGAGAGAATTTACTGTGGTCACAGATCACAATCCCCTGATTTGACTTCATAGGTCCAGTGGGCAAAATGATAAACTACTACGTTGGAGTTTGGTACTGCAGGCACACAACATGACCATCCAGCATCGCAGTGGCAAACAAAATGCAAATGCGGATGGGCTATCTAGGCAGGGCTAATGGCCTGGCTGGATACTTTTGGGCACTTTCCAGTAAATTGCATGAACGGCTGTGTCACTTGGGGTGGCCCAAGGGACACGCCTTCATTATCTGGGGGGGAGGGGAGATGTGACAGAAATGGGCAGGAAAAAGTTAATGGTTTGGATTCTATAGGTGCCTTATTTTTTTAGCAGTTTGGAAAAAAAAATACAGTCAGGCTGAAATCCTCTGTCCAGCAACATCCAGCCTGTGGAAATCCTAGCTGCTAGATAAGAGCTGGGTCATAAATCTCGAGTGGACATCTCCAGACACACAAAGACCTGCAGACACGGACACAGGGCAGTTTGAATGGATTGGATCATTCAAATATAAACTTAAGGTGAAAAGGGAATATAATTGGTCACTGATAGGTGTTCACTCTGATTGGGACAATTAAATACATACATGTTAGTTGGTTGATGCATTTAAAGGGAGAATAGGAATGACCTATTCTCCACAGAGTACATAACCTTCTAAAAAGACAGAGAAGTCTCTCTTGTGCTTTGGAAGCTAGGAGGGGAAATAAGCTTGGAGCCTACCTTGTAGCTATGTCCGTGGGAGCTGGCAGTTAGAACAGGGTCCAGTGTCTCTTGCAAGGACAGGGAAGGGTAAGTTTAGTGATAGCATATTTCAGTAATAGCCTTCTTTTGCCATCTGTTATTTAAAAACATTTGTTTACTTTTCCTGTATGAGTGTTATTCTCTTGTGTTGTAAATACATATCCTGTAAATGCTCAGTGCACTTTCTGTTAAGTAGAAGCTATTTATTTGCTCAACAGTTGTGACTGTGATGTCATTTTTCTATGGTAATATTTGGTTTCCACTGGCTGAGGTAAACTTTGTGTAGCATCCGCCACCTGAGAGAGACACACTACCAGACTTTAACTTGTGCGATTGCACGTTTGATTATTCAAGTTTGTACACTTGAAAGAGGTGCCGGAAGGAAAGTCCGGCTGGTGGCAGCGAATACCTGAGGACAGACACCTCTCTAAAAGCTGTTTCAGCCCAGAGGGAGAGGTGGGTTGTCACACAGCTGATTCTCCAGAAGGCAAGACAACTGAGACATCTGTGCTAGAAAGGCAACTGGATTTCAATACAGCTCGACTTCTGCAACTGTGTAGTGGATCAGAGAAAGAACTTCGACCATGTGAGAGACCTGCTTTGGGAAAAGGGGCCATGGTTATGTTCATCTCACCAGCGATGCTGTGGATTTTCAACAGAGGCAACTGTCAGGATTTTGAAAATCCAAATGAAGCATGGCAGTTTGTTCTCCAGTGCAAGAGCTGAGAGGATTCCCCCAGAGAATTTGGCAGCATAGAGCAGCTGGTGCCATGAGAACAGAAAGAAACAGTGACATCACACAACAGCAGAGAGAAAGTGAGGAGTCCAAATGGTGACAGGACTAATGAGCTAACTAAACAGATAACAGGTTCCATGCATTAACACTCTGTATATATTGACTGCGTGGCCAAAATGGCGCTTTCCCATCCTGCTTCACCACAAACTACACTCACTACCTGGACACATGTTTTATAGTGCATAGCACCTGCAATCTAACTTAGGAACATTCGGGAAATTGCACAAACACTTTTGGTAAGGGATGTGGATTTATGATTGAATTACAATGCATCAGGGGTGGTTCAAGGGTGGATATAGTAGTAATCTGTGCGCAGCCTGATAAAACAAATTCATTTCATAGGAGTCCCATTTACAGTAGTAATAGTAGCTATGCAGTTCATCAGTGTTAAAAGTTTGTATAGAATGCTTCACGTTTATAGTTACCAGAATCTCTCTTGGGAATGTGTACTTGGAGGTAGCAAGTGCTTTACACATTAGTGGTACTGTATGGCGTTTAGCCCTGACAGCAAAAAAGAATGTAGTAATATGGTTTGTACAAATCTACTCCCTTATAGTGCTTAGGTGTATGCCTTTATTAACTAATATTTTGTGTACCAAGCCATTTCTGCAGTACCCCCCCATGAAGTATTTAATAAGAAGGGGTCCATCATATCCTTTGTAAGTGGTTTACAATGTCTACTGTCACTTTTGCTATCCTTCTGTGAGTAACTGTAAGTTTGTTTTTGCTTGCAAAATAAAAAACTCTGTGGTTACATTAAAAGTTTAATTTTTTTTTTCAAATTTAATGTATGTTAATACAGCATGTGTGACTTGAACTTCAGTCACTTTGAGGGGGAGGTGAACACAGTAAGGCATGCTGAGGGCCTGAAATCTCCCCTGGAAGAAACTAGAATGGCTTTGTGTTAGCTGATAAGAGAAATCACTCAGCAGTTGATTGAATAATATTTAACACTGGCTCCGGGCAATCCGGCTGTCCCTCAGTGCCAAAAAAAGGGTCTCCATGACTTTTGGCTTCCGAAAAAGGCTTACCAGGATCACCCTCCTCCCATCATTCTATACCCTTGATGGTTCTATGACTGAGGATGTCTCTCATCCTTTAAAGAGCAGGTACCTACTGTTAGGCACCCAGTTCCCCTCAAACATATATACAAGTAGATCTGCTCTACTATTGAGGGGCATTAAAAATTCTATGCACTTCTCTCTGGTCAAAAAGTTATAGCATCTCAAAGTTGCACCCCCATAAAAACAAAGCCTTGTCTGACATACCTGCTTTTGCGATGTCAGAAGATGAATACTGAGGGTGCATGTCATTACCCTATATGTATGCAATATGTCTATGGCATTCAGTACTATTTAGAGGTGCCATGTAGAAATATCAAAGCAGCCCTGGAGTAACAGCCCCTGTTTACTGGAGCAGTCATTTTCATTGTTCCAAGTGGCAACTCTAAATAGTACTAAATGTCATTGACAAATGGCACCAATGTAGATCTGCGGAGCACACACAAGCAGCCTTCATTTTCTGACATCACAAAAGGAGGCGTGTCAGACAAGGCTTTGTTTTTATGGGGTGCAACTTTGAGGTGCTATAACTTTTTACCCAGAGGGAAGCGCATAGAATTTTTAATGCCCCTCAACAGTACAGCAGATCTACTATTATATATCTTTGAAGGGAGCTGGGTGTCTGACAGTAGATACCTGCTGTTTAAGTACCTCGGGGTCTGGTTGTACTGCCATCTTGAGTCTTGACATACATTGATGCTATCCACCTTAAGCTTTACCCTCAGCTTGGTGCACTTTACTGGAATAAAGCATGTAACCCACTTCCAGCCCACCGTGAGACTGAACTAAAGATTATTCTTCCCATCTTTGGCTATGGTAACATACTCTACAGTGCTGCTCCCAAACTCTCCCTTGCCAGAGGACCCCCTCTATCACTCTTTCTGCCATTTTGCTTTGGACTGTCCCCCTCATACCCATCACTGCACTTTTGCTACCACACTCTTTCTCACCTCTCTTCATGCCAGAAGCCTCTCCCACTGTGCCTCCCTCATATCCAAATTCTGGTTTGGTTCCCTTCCCTCATACCTTACTCTCTATGTTATCCTCCCCTCTTACCTTCTTCAGGAGGCAGTATAGCGTAGTGGTTAAGAGCACTGAGCTGCAAATCTGGAGACCTGGGTTTGAATCCCACAGCCCCCACTTGCATACTGTGTGACCCAGAGCAAGTCACTTAACTTCCTTGTGCTCCCAGGTCACACCTGGAAACAAGCTTTGGCTTAGTGTGCCTTTCCTGATTAAACAACTTCCCTTCCCCCTTCTACCTTCTCCGTAATAATGTTTCCTATTCTGTTCCTATTCCCACCAGGAAATCTAGTGCTTGCCAAGCTACCTTCTCATATTGTTTTCCTAAACTCTGGTCCTCTCTCCCCCTTGTTCATCCACTTTGCTTCTTCTCCCCTAAGTCTCTTCTTTGTGACTTTACAGCTCCCATCTGCAACTGTCTCTGCTTCTTCACTTAGATGTCCCCCAACCCCTTCACTGTTGCCCAGTCCCTGTTTTGCTCTTGTTCCCCCCAATCACACTGTTACACCATGACTGGAGTCTACCATAAGCACTTTGTTGTACTGATTGTTGCTGGGATGATTTTAGTTTGCACTTCTGCATCATACTTAGGGCTGTAAGTTTTTCACGGTAAAAATAGGACAATTTCACGGCATTTCACGGTCCTGGTAAGAGGGGCTGAATGTGCTGATATATATTTTTTAAACACAAATCGGACCTGCAGCCACAAGTCGCAGCTTAGAGTGGAGACCAGAAACAGACTTGAAACTGACTTATCCATTGACAGTGTTTGTGCTGCCTCCCACCCCCTCTTGTCCAATTTAGTCCCATTTGATCGCTGTGATAGATGCAGAAGGAACCAGGGGTCTGAGGGCAGTCACAGTCTGAATTAGGCTGCCTTCCCTGCACAGGACTGCAGTATTTTTTTGTTTGCAGTATGAAGTCGCAACTCAGGAGACCAGGAGCTGAAAAAAAAAAAAAACAGGGGTCTGAGGGCAGTCACAATTTGAATTCGGCTGCCCTTCCCCTGCAGAAAGGACTGCAATATTTGTGTTTTTGGTTCACAACCGCAAGTCGCAGCTCAGGACACCAGGAGCCAAAAAAGGAACCGGGGTCTTAGGGCAGCCACAGTTTGAATATGGCTGTCCTCCCCCTCACCACTCAGGACAGAAACCAGAAATGCTGCAGTGCAGATAAGAATCTAGCAGGAATCTAGCTATTTAATTTGGGGACTTTATAAATTCGAAAGAGGATTAGGTACGATTGGTAATGTGGAGATTTTTCACGGGAGACACCCGATTTCACGGTAATCGTGAAATCCGTGACCCCCCGTGAAAATAATACAGCCTTAATCATATTGTACCTTGCTCCCTTTGTTGTACTGATTGTTGCTGAGATTATTTTAATTTGCACTGCTAAATCATATTGTACCTTGCTCCCTTTGTTGTACTGATTGTTGCTGGGATGATTTAAATTTGCAATTCTGTATCATATTGTGCCTTGCTCCCTTTGTTGTACTGAATGTTGCTGGAATGATTTAAATTCGCACTTCTGTATCATATTGTACCATGCTCCCTTTGTTGTACTGATTGTTGCTGGGATGACTGTAGGTTGCACTGCTGAATCATATCGTACCTTGCTCCCTTTCTTGTACTGATTGTTGCTGGGATGATTTTAGTTTACAATTCTTTATCATATTGTACCTTTTTCCCTTTGTTGTACTGATTGTTGCTGGGATGATTTAAATTCACACTTCTGTATCATTTTGTACCTTGCTCCCTTTGTTGTACTGATTGTTGCTGGGATGATTTAAATTCATACTTCCGTACCATATTGTACCTTGCTCCCTTTGTTGTACTGATTGTTGCTGGGATGATTTAAATTTGCACTTCTGTATCATAGTGTACGTTGCTCCCTTTGTTGTACTGATTGTTGCTGGGATGATTTCAATTCGCACTTCTGTATCATATTGTACCTTGCTCCCTTTGTTGTACTGATTGTTGCTGGGATGATTTTAGTTTGCACTGCTGTATCATATTGTACCTTGCTCCCTTTGTTGTACTGTATTGCCATCATCTAATATTGTTTGTTTAGGTATTCTGTTAATGCATTATCAAATACTGTATTTCTTCTTACTGTTCTCTCCGCCCCAGTCCCCTCCAGGATGCATCTAGAAATGAGCTGCTGTCAGCGCAGTCTGTCTCTCCTGGTTAAACTAGCTTGCACCATCAGGAGGTTCTACAGTGACTACAGCAGTAGACTGAGTCCTTACTCCAAATGAGAGCCATGCAATCTGTTGAGGCTTAGTCAGAGTCACATAAACAGTATCTAGTGTAAACACACCACAAATGCTACTCAAAGGTACCTGCCAGTCATTTAAATCTTATTATATTTGTAATATATGGATAAGCCTCAATAATACTATACTATGCTATACAAAAAGTTCCCAGTACTACATCACTACTCTCAATAATACTATCCTGAAAAGTGATAATACTATCGTTTTTGCTGGTAATATTACAGTTCAAAGGTAATCTCCAACTGTAGAATTATCAGTGGATCCTTATACTACAAAAAATAACAGAAAGATGAGTGTTTTACAAGGCAGTAATACCATCTCGAGGTTTTGGGGACTTTAGGATCTCTCCAGCTTCGCTCTCGAGGTTCCATGTCCCCAAAACCTCTCGATGGTATTACTGCCTTGTAATACACACTTATCTATTATTCTATTTATATTCCATGGGTTGGATATTCAAACTGCGCTATTTTGTGGCGTAAGCCCTTGCGCTGCACAAAATAGTTCATGAGGGTGTGTCCAGAAGCGATATTCAAAGGTTGTGCCCCTTGGCAACTCCTTTGAATATCACCTAACCACAGCCACTGTGCATGGCGCAGTGGAACTTGTACCACCGCTAAGTGGTCAGAGTGGAGCATTCAACTTGGCGGTGGCGCAAGTACCATTGCACCATCGCAAAATCCCTATGATTAGCAGACATGCAAATGGGGCCATAATTCATGCAAGGCACAGGGGTGCCATTTGCATCTGATTATGGCTCCATTTGCATCTGACTTTGACAGATGCGCTGATCCCGAGGACTTGCGCCTGGCACTCCCTGCCAGGCAGCAGCCGTTGAGGACCGGCATCTGCAGCCAGTCGCCAGGCGAAACAGTGTACATCCCACCACCACCCCCACTGGCCTGATCGCGGGCATAGTTTAATCCCCAACCAGCCCGACTCGGGCAGCAATGTGGCTCCCCCAGCGTATCCCTGGTGGTCCAGTGGACCAAAAAGCCCGATCGCAGGCGGTAGTTGTTTGAACCCCTCTCCGCATTCATCCCTGGTGGTCCAGTAGACCCGAAAAGCCCGATTGCGGGCAGTAGTTGTTCTGAAACCCCGAACATAGCCCTGGTGGCTAGTGTCCCCACCCACCCACCCACGGCCCCACCACCGCTCCCCCCGCGGCGGGCAGCATCCCACCGCCTGCCGCCCCGCCGCCCGATGACTGCCGGTAGGGCCTGCACACCCATCGGTGCAGAGCAAGAGCCAATCGGGCGTGCAGCCCATACCGCATAAGACAGTCCAGTTTTGTGAATGAATCAATTAAACGCTTACGCTTTTTAAAAGTCACTGCCGCTGCCCTTCAGTCCTTCCCGTTGGTTTCCCTTCAGTCGGTTCCCGTCGAAAAAAAGCGCATCGCAAGACCACGCGCTGATAGATTAACTCCATCGGCATGGACGTAGGATCGATAGGTTAACAACATATCTACGTTACATCGATAGGTTAACAACCTTAGGAAATGATGATTTCCTAAGGTTAACAGCGTTCTAACATACATTATATCTCCATTATTGGCTGCTATAGACCTCCTGCTAGTGGTACTGACATTCTCACAATTCTTAAATCTTTAACCTCCTCGACCAATAATGAAACCATCATCCTAGGGGACTTAAACATGGACTGGTTCACCTCTAAATCTAACGGCCTTAAACATCTTTGTGATGAGCTTGGCCTATCGCAAGTCATCACTTAGCCTACCAGGTTAAATACCGCAAACAGCACCAATAACTCCCTCCTCGGTGTCATATTATCTAGTCACCCTCCTAAAATTCTCCACTCCACCATTTTTCATAACGACACGAGCGATCATGGGATTGTAGTTTGTGTAAGAGCACAACCGAAGGGCCAGCACCAACCCAAACTGGTTACTAAACGGTCATTCCACAAGTTACCAACATACAAAATTTGCCAGCAGATAAAGGCCTAGAGGTCTATTAAGTCTGCTTGAATATGCAGCTAGCACCCCTTATTCTGCAGCTGCCCCTCCCTTCCACCCTTCCCCTTCATTGACCCTCCCCCTTGTCCTGTTCCATCCCCTTTTGAAGCAGTCCACTGTTCTACTGGATACCACTTCTGCAGGTAACGCATTCCACCCAGCCACCACCCTCTCTGCAAAAAGGTGTCTCCTTATTTCCCTCCCGAACCTTCCTCCCTCCAGTCTCATATCATGGCCCCTGGTGTCCCTCCCCTCTCACTTTGAACAGCCCCTCTGTACCTGTCTTGTTTATTCCTTTCATGTACTTAAAGGTTTCAATCATGTCCCCCCTGTCCCTTCTCTCCCCCAGCGTGTACATGTTCAACTCCTTAGCCTCCTCTCGTATGATAAGTCCCCAGCCCCTTGATCATCTTTGTCGCCCTGTGCTGCACCTCCTCCAGTAACTTAATGTCCCTCTTCAGATACGGGTGCCAGTACTGCATGCAGTACTCCAGGTGCGGTCTAACTAATGACCTATACAGTGGCAGAATCACCCCCTCCCTCCTCGAGGATATACCCCTTGCAATACAACCCAGCATTCTGTTGGCCTCTGCAGCTGCCTTGCTACATTGTGCCGAGTTGTTCATTGACTCTGTAATGAGCACCCCCAGATCCTTCTCCTTCTCCTCCTCTGTCTGGGCTAGCTGCACTCCCCCCAGCTGGTAACTTCTCCTTGGGTTCTTCATCCCAAAATGCAGCACCTTGCACTTTTTGGCATTAAACCCCAGTTGCCAGGTGTCTGACCAGGTTTCAAGCTTTGCCAGATCATCTTGCAACCTCTGCCATCCCCCTAGGTCATCCACCACCACTCCTACCTTGGTATCATCAGCAAACAGACTGATCTTGCTCTTGATGTCCAATGATATGTCTGCAATGAATATCCCAAACAACACTGGTCCCAACACTGAGCCCTGTGGAACACCGCTCGTCACTACCCTTGGGTGTGAGTGCTCCCCACCCACCACCACCCTCTGTTGCCTCCCCTGAAGTCAGTTCCCTACCCATCTCGCCAGCTTTGCACCTGCCCCTGTGCCTACTAACTTACTTCCCAGCCTTCCATGCAGCACTGAGTCGAATGCCTTACTGAAGTCCAGATACAGGACATCCACTGCATGGCCCTGTCCAGTTGCCTAGTTACCCAGTCACAGAACTCCACCAGGTTGGTTTGGCAGGATCTGCCCCGTATGAAGCCATGCTGTCTGCTGTCCTGTAGTCCTTTGGCCTCTAGGAGGGCCACCAGCCTCTCCTTCAGGATAGTCTCCATTAGCTTACCAACGATGGATGCGAGGCTCACTGGTCTGTAGTTTCCCGGTTCATCCTTGGGGCCACTCTTGTGGAGGGGCACCACATGAACCAACCTCCAGTCCTGAGGTACACACCCAAATGTAGTGAGGCATTAAACAGGTCTGCCAAAGGTCCTGCAAGGACCTCTGCCAACTCCTTCAGTACCCTGGGGTGGATGCCATCTGGGCCTGGCACCTTATCCACCCTCAGTGCCTTCAAACCCTCCCAAACCCTGCCCTCCATGATTTCCCCATCTGTCACCCCCTCCCCCCATTTCTCCCCCCTTGGGTGTCACCCTCCTCTTCTCTTTAGTAAATACTGAGCAGAAGTACTCATTTAGTGCTTCTGCCTTATCGCACCCTGCTTCCACCCAACCCCCTCCTTCCTCATCCTTACTATGTGGTCCTTACAGCTCCTTTTCTCCCTGATGTACCTAACGAAGTCCTTCTCCCCCTTCTTAATGCCTTGTGCCAACCTGAGTTCCATAGATGCCTTGGTCCCCTTACTGCCCTTGTCACCTCCTTTGATTCCATCAAGTACTCCTCCTTGTCCCCCCCCCCATTTCTTGTACTTCCTAAAGGTAGCTCTTTTCCTCCTGACCTTTTCCATGACCTCCTTGCTCAACCAGCTCTTTTTCTTAGCCCTAGCCTTCTTGCTCTAGGCCTTGCAGCATGTTTTGGTTGCCTCCACTATCCCCAGCTTTATGAGCTCCCACCTCTGGTTAGTGTCCATACTAGATTGAATTCTGGCCAGGTACCCTTTTACCACTTCCCCCATCCTCCCAAAGCAGGCCCTCCTGAAGTCCAGCACTCTTTTGCCAGATTCCACTCCTTCCTTGCCCATATCCAATGTTAGCGTCAAAGTTTAGTGCTTCAAGTTACCTGTCCGATCTACGTAATGCACATTGGCAAAACCTATACCTATCCAAAACCGTTGACGAGGCTGTCACAATCCTAAACAACAATCTTTCTTCCCTGGCCAACAAACATGCCCCATTCATCAAACCTAGAACACACAAATCCTCTTATCCTTTTACACCAGACCTTAAAGTTGCTCTTACAAATAGAGATAAACTCTGGGCCCATGCTAGGTGAACCAAGAATCCAACTGATTGGCAATCCTTTAGGGTGGCTATAATCGTCTGTGTTAAACATATACATACCGCCAAGTCAAATTTTTACATTTCCACCCTATAGCAAGCCAAAGGAAACGCACACAAAATCTGGAGAACCCTAAAATCAATTGAGGGATGACAGGCTCCTCCCTCCATTTCAGCCAAGATCCTCGTCCAAGGTAAGACCATCAAAAATAATAGCCAAATCCTAGAAGAGCTAAACTTGCATTTCACCATAGCTGGTCTGGCCTTTGATTCATCCCCTTATGCTGGACCTATGAACCACCCCCAGGACAGGACTAACATTGAGGGTCTCCCTTCACCCTACCCCTTTCAGTTGTGCCAGGTCTCCTTCATTAACTCAGACACCAGGAAAAGTGGGGGTGAAGATGGCCTGGAGCCTTTTTTCTTAAAACTAGGCTACTACTATTTAACTGCCCCCATCATCCATATATCCAGTCTTTCAGTTGACTCGCCATAGTACCAGCCTGCTGGAAATCTGCAAACAATCTCCCTTTATTTAAATCTGGCAACCCCTGTGACATAAATAATTATAGGCCCATCTCTATCCTTCCTATCCTCTCCAAAATCTTTGAAAAGCTGAACTACTCTCAACTAAGATACCATCTTGAAACCTGCTCCCTGCTTAACCCAGCGCAATCTGGGTTCCATTCCAAACACAGTACTATTGCCGCCCTCGCTAAAGTCACCAATGACTGGGTCACACCCTTGGACTCTAAAAGAACCACAGGTGCCATATTCTTAGACCTTAGTAAGGTGTTCAACACTGCTGATCATAACCTAGTTGTCAGCAGCCTTATTAACATTGGAGCTACTCCTTCCACTGCCAAGAGGTTTACCAGCTATCTGTCAGGGAGGGTCCAGAACGTTAAAGCTGATGATCTTTTCTCAACCTCCCTCCCAATTTCAAGGGGTTCCCCACAAGGCTCTATCTTGGGTCCTATCCTTTTTCCCCTCTGTATAAACAACCTTAACTATAACATCACCAAATCCAAACTCCACTTTTTTGCTGACCACACAGTCCTGTATGCCTCTGGCTCAGCTTTATCCGACATAAGAAACATACTACAAGCTGACTTTGCACAGCTTGAACAGAACCTTGTAAATGCTAAACTTCTTCTCAATGCCAAATGAAGGCAATGATCTTTACCCTGAAAAACTCCTCCACCTTCCACCCACCTAATGAGTTTATTCTACCTCCCTGGGTGAACCTCTCGAGGTTGTCCCCAAATTCAAATATCTGGGCATTTGGCTAGATAATAAACTCACCTTCAACACCCACACTGACTATCTGATTGGTAAGTTGAAGTCTAGAATTGACTTTTCTTTAGGAATAGGTCTCTTTTCCCAACTGAGGCTAGAATCAGGCTCGTCCAGGCTACATTCCTGCCCTTACTTGACTATGGTGACATAATCTACAATTCCTGCCCTGCTGTGTATCTGAACAAGCTGGATATTCTCTATCGCTGTACCCTACAATTTATAACTAATTCCCCCTTTCGTACTCATCACTGTGATCTGTATGCAGTTGTCAGGTGGACCTCGCTCACCACCAAACGTCTGATCCATTCAGGTACCTGGACACTCAAAATACTCTTGAACAAACTCCCAGAGTGTTTGTCCTCCCTTGTTCGCATCTCCCACAGATTTTATTCCCTTAGGAAGTTTAACCTTATCCTCTTAGAGGTGCCTACGACTCGCACCTCTTTTGGTAAACGTGCCATCTCTTGTGCCCTTCCTTCTTCCTGGAATCAGCTTCAGTCTGTATTCAAATTCTCTGGCCTAGTCTCTATCACCTCCTTTAAAACCTTAGCTGCAACCAAATTGAAAGAAACATGTTGCTGCCCTTGGTCTTCTTTGACCACTGTCTCACAATCAATATCCCCCTTTCCCTTGCTATTCCTCCTGCATACACAATGTTTCTTTCCCCCTCCTCATCTTCACCATACTGGCCCATTCACACCCTGCTATCTGAACACTGTGTTCTCTCTTTTTCTGGACCTCCATCGACTGTCCTTCTCCTCTCTCCTTCTCAGACTCTTTTATCTCATTTCATATGTATTCCTTGCCATGTCCCTTCTTACTACAATGCAGTCAGTATGTTCTATTATCAAGTTGAAAATTTGCTAAAAAATTTTGTGTGCTTTTTTTATATGTATTTTATACTTTATCCTTAAATCAAGGATGGAAATGAGAAAGGAAAAGTGTGTCCCACTGGAAATTGAACCTCAGACCTCTACCCTTGGAATTCGACTGGTTGTATATAATTTGCCTTGTCTGTATATTTAACTGTTACATGTCCTCAGGACCTCCTTGTGAATGAGCTTGCTCAATGGAGTTACTCCTGCGATGAACTTCAACAACAACTTCAATGTCCTGTCTATGAGACATGATATGCAACAGCCAAACATTCCACCTGTTTTGCTATTTCGAAAGTGTATTTTGTAATGTAACTGTCAATTTTTCCATCTGGTAGATATCCAAAATAGTGTTTTCCCATTGTGCCATGGAAGGCTGATCTATCTCCACCCATCTGACATGCTGTTGTGTCTCCTTCCACTGAAGGGCATGCTGCAGTTGGACAGCATGTGAGTACAGCTGCAGGTATGGCAGTGTTAACCTTCCCTTTGTCATGGCCAGTTGTAATTTATTAAAAGCTATCCTTGGACGTCCTCCTGCCTATAAATATCTTGATATAAATTTATTTCACTGCTGAAAGTCTTCTTTGAGGTGGGACAGGTAAACACTGGAACAAATTAAAAAAAAAACTAGGTAATATAGTAATTCTAATAGAGTTTATATGGCCGAGGAGTGTAAAAGGGGAGGCTCTTCTATCCTTGTAGGGCACCTTGTATAGTTAGTGCTAAAGGCATGTAATTAAGTCTTTTTAGTTCCGCTATGTCCTCTGGTACTTTGGTCCCTAGCCATTTGATTGTCTTCTCCCCCAGTGAAATAAGTATGTGTGCCTGATCTGGGGGGTTGGGATAAAATCCTAGCTGTAGTACCTCAGTTTTGTCTTCATAGAGCTTCTGGTCCCTTACTGCCCTGGGCGATCGCTCCGCTTGGCTGATGAGGGGTTGCTAGAGATTCCAAGGGTGTGTATAAAATCGTCTGGGGCCTGGGCATTTATGCATGTGGCCCCCACTCTTTGGAATTCTCTACCCCGTCAATTACGGGAGTGCATGACCGTGGAGGGATTTAAACAGGCTTTTA
Source organism: Neoceratodus forsteri (assembly GCA_016271365.2). Classification (NCBI taxonomy): domain Eukaryota; kingdom Metazoa; phylum Chordata; order Ceratodontiformes; family Ceratodontidae; genus Neoceratodus; species Neoceratodus forsteri. The sequence goes on from CM028130.1 coordinate 946,409,658, forward strand.
AGACTCATCTGTGGTACCAAGTATTTGGTGTCTGATTTAAATCTTATTTTATCTGCATTACCTGTTTTTATATTATTTATGATGTTGTGAATCATGATCTGTTCTTTTAAATGTTTGTTAGGCGCTTTGGTTGCTGAAAGGTGCCATATAAATTAAGTATTATTTATTATTCATTTATGCAATATCCCACCAGGTACTGAATACTTTCCAGGCGGCGCATTAAGTGTGGAAGAGACTCTCTGGGGTTCACAATATACAGAAGATCATCGTCAGCATAAAAAGCAACCCTATGTGTATATCTTCCCACAGTTTCTTGCTGCCAGAGGTATTGGGCAAGGAACTCTACATATAAGATGAAAACGAAGGAGGATGGGACACCCCTGCCTTGTATCTCTCATAAAGGGAGAAAAGCTGTGAGCTGGAGCCATTGGCTTTAACTGTGGCCTGGGGGCGGGTGGTGGTCAGTAGAGTCCCATCATAAGGGTTAGAAATGGTGTGGGGAAATCAAATTTTGCTAGGGCTCCCAGTAGTAAGGAGAGACCGAATATTATTGTTGGTATCTTATTCGTGGTAACTTGCTCTATGAGGAGCAATGTTCTTTTGATATTATCTGAAGTCTGCCCACATCAAATAAAGCCTGCTTAGTCCTGGTTTCTGATAGTTGGCAGTATGTCATCTAATCAGGTCTACCAGTGGAAACTTTCCTCCCTGTCCCCCCAATGCACCACTGGTGCCCCAATTGCTGTTGGATTCCCCCCCCCCCGGTGCACCAAAATGCCCCCACTCATTTCTGTCCTGACTTACTAGCTGGGCTGGCAGTATAGCCTAAAGGTTAGAGGAATGAGGTGTGAACAAGCTTGATACATCCAGCAGACCAGACCTGAGTTCAATTCTAATAATCTCCATTTGCATACTGCGTGACTCTGAGCAAGTCACTTAACCGCCCAGTGCTCCCAGGTCGCCCCTGAAAACAGGCACTTGTGCCTAGTGGGCCTTACCTGGTTACCAAAGACTAAAATTAAAAAAAAATTGACTTATATGCTCACATCCATCACTGCGCCGTCACTCCAACACACCAAGGGTTGCACCCCCTAACTCCTGTCCACAACAACCTACCCGGACACCAACCCCCTGTGTCTCTGACAATGTTAGCCCACCTTGTACGCACCCTCCCAATACCAGTCGTACCTACAAAAAAATATTACCTCTAAAACTGTCCGCGCCTCACCAAAACTGCTCAGGCTAGCGCTACTCTGGCATACCCTCCTCCTCCTCCTATAGGGTAATGTGCACCAAACCCAGGACCACCAATCTCTGGTGTTGCAAAGAAGGGCAAACAAGGAAACCTGCTACTGGCATCCCTAAATATCTGCAGCCTTCAGAAAAAGTTCATCTCCCTCCAGGGCTGGATTGCGCTGCACTCCCCAGATGTCCCTGCCTTATCAGAGACCTGGCTCTCAGAAAAAGTCCCTAATGGATCTGTCACCCACAGTGACTACACCTTATACTGAGCTGACAGAATAAGCAAGAGGGGAGGTGGATGCACCATCTACGTTAAATCCTCCCTGCATGCCCTCCTAGTCTCCATCCCACCTCCCGCCCATGGAGCCCAAATCCTTGCTGTCAAGCTAAGCGTTGGCAACTCAGATAAAATAATATACATCTTGGCTGTCTACATTCCCCCCAGAAACCAAAAGCCTGCCTTTGACTCTGTACTGGCCAGTATTTCCCACCTCCCTCCCAAGAGCGAAATCATTTTACTGGGAGATTTCAATGTTAAGTGGATGTCCACTGCATCTTCCCACTACAAAGACACTGTCCTTGCGTATGACCTCACCCAAGTTGTCCAGTCCCCTACTAGGCTGGATCCACAAACTGGGACATCCACACTTATTGACCTTATCCTCACCAACCGTCCCAAAAACCTCTCCCATATCAAAGTGCTCCCCGACTCGATAAGTGACCACTCCCCAGTAACCTGCTGGTGGTCTAATAAAATCCCCCCACTCCCCCTAAGGTCACTGTCCAAAGACACCTTAAAAAAAGTGCCCTCCTTCGCCTCAAATCCTACCTGGTCACCTGCAATTGGTCTCCTGTTCACTCTGCCCAGTCCGTAGATACCGCCCTTACCTACTTTATTGCCACTTTTAACCTTGAATGTGACATCTTTGCCCCTTTCTCTAAGCATGCAGTAAAGCAGCGGGACACCCCTTGGATTTCCCCAGCTATACTTGATCAAATGCACCAAAGAGATACCCTCTGGCAAAAGGCCCTTGACTCGCAACTCCCCCAAGACAGACAGTATTATATGGAGGCTCGAAATAGCTGCACATGGGCCATCAGGCAAGCTAACGCAGCTTACTACAAACAAGCCCTCACCTCTTCCTGGGGATCTGGTAGAAATTTCTGGAGCAATATTAAGGAACTATCAGGGAGAAATGTATCCCCTACCCCACTACAGCTTCTAGTAGATGGGGTTATCTCACAAGACCCTAAATCTATCCCCAATGCCCTTAATACTTCTTTCACTGACCTCAGCCATGTCCTCCCCCTAACTACTTTGATCCAATCAGTACCAACCCCATTCACAATGTTGCCACCTACGATCAAACCCCTTTTTGGCTATGAATCATCTCCTGCGATGAGGCAAAATGCTATCTTAACAAAGCCCTGGTGAACTCATGCTACAGTAGTGATTCCCTGGACCTGAAACTCATCTGGCTCACACTGGATGTGACTGTCCCACATCTCACCAAAATCCTTAACTTATCCTTATGCCTCAGCCAATTCCCCACAACTTGGAAAAGAGTAGTTATCACTCCCATCCTGAAGGGTGATGACCTCATGTTCACTAGCAACTACAGGCCAATATCTATCCTGCCCCCCCTCTCAAAGGCCCTTGAAAAAATTATGGCTGACCAGCTCACAGACTACCTGACCAAACACAAGCTGCTCTGTCAGGAACAACATGGTTTCTGGAGGGGTCACAGCACCTCCACCGTACTCGCCAAATTTATGTCATACATACACAAGGCTCTTGAACAAGGCTCGGTGGTAGGGGCTCTCTATGTGGATCTGACCAAAGCCTTTAATACAGTTAGTCATGCGCTTCCTCTCCACACCCTACCATCCCTGAACATCTCCCCAGAGGCTACCTCCTGGCCAAAGACTACCTCTCTTTGGTCGGACCAAGCAGGTAAGAATTAATACAATACTATCCTCCAGTAGGCCAATCCTAACAGGTGTCCCACAAGGGTCCATTCTAGGTCCATTACTTTTCACCCTCTTCCTGAACTCCCTTCCTCAATCCTGCAGTGGAAGCTAATGCTTTATGCAGATGATGCTGTAGCCTTTTGGAAACATCCCCATCCCAATGTGCTACAATCTGCCCTGCAGGGTTTCTTTAGAGAACTTGAAACCTGGTTCTCTGAACACCACCTTAAACTAAACTACAAGAAGACCAAATCTATGATCCATGCCCATCGACAAAACTCGATCAGTAACATACCACTAACAGTGACAAACTCCCTGGGCACTGCACTAGAGCAGGTGCACTACTTCAAATACCTGTGAGTCATGTTGGACACCTCCCTCGCCTACCACACGCACATACAACAAGTCTCCTCCTCTGTTAACTCCAGGCTCGGGATCCTGTATAGATATAGACACTTTATTCCCCCACAGGCAATGCACCTAGCAGTGTCTTCCTCCATACTACCCTTGGTGGACTACAGCACAGTAATTTATGGGTCTGCAGACCATACTGCCTATGCAGCATCAACCTCACCCTAAATAAAGCCTTTCATCTGGTACCAAATTATGACAGGCTAACCCACACCTGTGAGCTTTACAAATCTACTGGTTGGCTTAACTTCCAAGATAGGCTTAAATATCACACCTGCCTCCTTTGCAAAAAAGATACTACACAAACCAGCACCAATTGGCCTCCACTCCCTCATCCAAACAGTTACACACAGGAGGGCACCAAGGTACTCTGTTAACACCCCCTTACAAGTACCTCACTGTAGAACCTCCCTTGGCCAACGTTCTTTCCGATATCATGCTCCCTTGTGGCTAAACAACCTGGCACCCAGTATCTCCCTTGCATCCAGTCTGGGCCAATTTAAAGCAGATCTCAAATCCTTTCTCCTTAACTCTGCAATCTGTGAATGTACATTATGTACAAATTTACTTAACTCTCCCCCCACCCCAGGTTCCTCCTCCAGTGCAATGATATAGCCCTCAGCATAGGGATTTCTTCTTTCTTCTCCCATGCTAAGGCTCATCTAACTCATTGTAAATATTTTATGACTCTGGGCCTGTTATTACGACCCTCCGAAACTTATATTATCATAATAACATAATATTAACCTAGACCTTCTTTTAAGATCCCTGCTGATGTAACTGTGCAATGTTAATTGTGCTGAATGTTTTTGACTTGTATATTTAAGAGATGCTTGTGTATTTTCTTTTTTCTCTCCTACTGACGTGGAGCCTTTGCAAACGAATCTATGACTCAAAGGTTGTAATTCCGATTCTTTCAATAAATAAATAATATATGGGCTACTATGCTGATAAAAAGTTTATAGTTCATGTTCAGGATGGGTACGAGTCGGTATGAGTCACATTTTGTTGTATTTTTCTGGGGCTTCATGATGGCTGAGCTAGTGGCAAAATTCCACATCTCTGGGGGTTGCTCTCCTTTCATACATTCCTCGAATGTCTTCTGGAGCCGTTTTAGGAGTAATTCCCTAAATTCTTTGTAAAACTCCACACCATGGCCATCTGGTCCTGGGCTTTTGTCATTTTTAAGGGCTTTAATTCCTGTTTCTGTCTCTTCTTGAGTTACTGGGTGCAGCAGGGATTCTTGCTGACTGCAAGTAAATTTTGGGAGCTGGGTCTCATCAAAAAACTGTGTCTGTTCTGCTACTGTAGGTCCAGCTCCATGCGTATTCAATTTGGTGTAGTATTTGTGATGTAGACAGCCAGCTCTGAGTGCTGTATCATTTTTTTAAATATAAAATGTATTACTGTCTCTGATGAAAAATCTGGTGCTCTTAGAATGACCTCACTCATCAACCCCCCAGGTTACAGCTGAAAGATGCAAGCCATAAGAAAAATGCTGACATCATGAGAGTTCACACACATTCAGTTTTTAGAGACCATGTGTTACACGTAAGGCCTTAATTAAGGATCCTGTCTGTCTGAATTAATTACAACCATAGTTGCTAGAACATATCCATTTGATGACGTTGGAAGGAAAACCCAGGTTATTACACAGAAATGCGAAAATCATAAAGGTACTGTCATGCCCTGGAAGGAGGAAGCTTATTATGAGATCAAAAGAAGTGTCATTTGAAGGACATGAATTATGCTGAAGTTGCAGAATGTAATACTTTTGTATAAGATATATATTTTTTATACATATCTGACAGAGGAGGAGCTAGCTGACCTCACACAAAAATGGGTTGTCCCATACAGTTGTTTAAGGAATACTCTGTTTTACTTACACACTTTTACCTAGACTCTGACTGAGAAAAGATCTTTGGAGCACTTGTAAACAGATATTTGGAAAGATTTCAAATCTAAGTTTCTGCCTGAAGTGGAACCTTTGTAAATGAGCTTGAAGCTCAAAGGTTGTAATCCTAGACTTAAATAAATAAATAAATACTGTAAGTAGGAATTTGCACTGTTTAAACCTTCTTTTAAAAGACGTGTATGTCTGGTGATATAACAGTTCTGTATTTTGCGTTTTACATATTTTTAACTATTTTAGAAAAATTATTTTTAGAACTTACTTGGTCTGTCTTTGACTTCTTTTTAGTTATAAAAAAAGTATATGGTTATTGCAGATACTAAACATAAGCTTGAATGGTGGTACCAAACTGGAAAGAGAAGCGTTTTAAATCTGAGGTCTTTATGAAAGTTTTTAAGTGTTCATCTCTGTATACTTGGTTAGGTGCCCGCAGGCAAAGATAACTGGCCCCTCCGAAGATAGAAACATCTGAGCCTGTGCATTGGGTACGCTAGCAAGAGGTTCAGAGTTTGAATCCCTTCAGAACTTGAGACCAAAGGTTGATCCGAACTCACAAAAACAGACAAGAGGGTTACCTTGTCTGTTAGACTGTTCATAAGACTGCACTCAGAGGTTGGCACTTTGGGAGTAGAGGGCCTGACCTGCTGAGTGGGGTTGTGACAGTATTCTCTGAGTATTCTAAGGATGTCTGCTGGTTTAGAACGGGGCTGACCTTTGGCCGAGTCAACTTCATGACAGCTGTGTCTGCATTTTTGTCGAAGTTGACAAGCCAGTACCTTGGCCGTGCTGGCCCCTCCCCTCATAGTATGAATGCCTCAGCCATAATAATGCTTGTTCTGTTTTGTGTGTTAGGATGTCCTATATTGTCTTAATGGTCTCTGTAAGGGAGGTGTCTCCTTGCATATGAGCAAGCTGAATGAATTGTAAGGTTTTTTGGAGAGTTTTTATTGTGCTTCTCATTGTATTTTTTTTCATGTTGTATATGCTATAATCTTTTTTGTTAATACAGTTTCATCATATCCCATTTTACAGTTGCTGCAACTGAGAGTGTAGAGTTTTCTTTTATTATTTAGGGGACCAAGATGTCCATCAGGTCAATAAATTCTGCATCTGGTAAGAGAGATATGTTGACTCTCCAATTCATCACCTGTAGTTCAAGTTGAAATCAAGATCATCTGACAGTAGAGTGATCAAACAGCAGGATATGGTCTACAATAACTTCTCTCACTCACTCCAGATGTTTCCATGCTCAGAAAGAAGTAGTCCAAGTGGGAATATCATTTATGGGGGTAGAAGTAAAAGATATATTGTTGCACCCCCGAATTACTGTGCCCCCATAAGTCAACTAGCCCTGCTGCTTTTATCAACCTGCGCAAGTGTTTTTGCCCTGTTGTTTGGCTTGGTGGTCTGGTGCTGGAGGTGTCCCTGCTGGGATCTATGAGGTTGATGAAATCCTCCCCCCCAGCAGCAATGCTCCTTGATGAAATTCTAGAATTCAGATCATAATCAGTCAACTGGATTGAAAAGGTATCACTGCCCTGGGGTGGGGGTTGGGGAAACGTACACACTGCTCATTGTAATTTGTTTATCACAGAAGATAGTCTGCAATCCTTATCCACATGGGCAGCCTCCACCTGATAAGGTGAATTATGTGGGTCAAAATAATAGCTCCCTTTCTTCTGCCATCTTTTTTTTTTTTTTTAACTTTCATTTATTAAGAATATTTGGCACTTGATTACTTTTCACGCAAGCTTATCAGGTACAATGGACAATCACAGTTAAGATAAAGTCCACAAGTTGTATCAACAGTGTCAGTGCATAACAAGATCAGAATGTCCTTTAGTATGCTTTATCAGTTCAACACATGTCCAACAGTTCATAAAGGTACTTTATATCCCTGTGGCTTGTCAGGCTGATTAAACAGAGTCTGTTCATAGCTCCACAACCACTGATAATTCGGTCTGCAACCAAATGATCCAGTCTTTGGCTTAAGGTTACATAACAATTATTACAGTAGTGATATAATATAAAACAGTTGTAACTCCTGGAGGCTCTTCAGCCAGCTTTATAAGTGGATTCTACAATCGGTGAGAAGCAAAATTTCAGTAATTTTTATGTTTACTGCTATTCATGTGTCTTTCCTGTAGCAGCAGGAAGTGGGGTTTAAGGTGCTTGAGGGCTGACATTTTTGATTTCTTTATTGGGTCTGACAGACCATTCACATTTTGTGGTACTATCTGAAACTTAGTTGGATGTCCCATTCTAGTAATATAAGAGCTTTACTTTAAAAAGGTCCCCTCTAGTTTTTGGGGTACACTGGTTCTGACAGCCCTCAATGCCCAGTGTGTATTTGCTTCAGCTGTGGGGTCTGAGTCTCTGTCTCTCCTTTCTCTTATCTCTTCTCCCACCTCGTAAGCTTACTGGAGGTCACCTGAGACAGAAAGACTATCCTCTGCTTTACATTTAGAAACCTTAACCTACAAAACAAGAATGCAATCTGTGCTACCAATGGAGATAGCTGGGCTACTTCTGGTGCATGGAACTGTCGAAACCTTTAGCCAGCAAGCTGAACTACAACATCCCCTTCAGATGTGCTCACCTTCAGTGACTGCCATCTGAAGAGTGGATGAAAACTGAACTCCAAGGGTGGGGTTGGGCCTTTATGCCCACTCATGTGGTAGAAGGACAGAAACCTCCTCACCTGGGAGTGCATCAAGATACTACTGTCCTCAGGCTCCCAATAAATCATACTGATCCCTCTAACAGTGGCTATAACAAAGGAACCAACTAAGGAGAAGTGCAAGGGTCAACACTTCTAACAGCCCTATCCAACAAATCGATAGAGACTTGGGGTGGTTCCAGGGGACTGGAGGATGGCTAATGTAGTCCCTCTCTACAAAAGTGGGAACAGAGAGGAGGCTAGCAACTACAGGCCAGTCAACCTAACCTCAGTGGTGGGGAAATTAATGGAGTCACTGCTAAAAGAAAGGATTGTGATATTTCTTGAATCCAGCAGAGCACAGGATCTGAGGCAGCATGGATCCACAGCGGGAAGGTCTTGTCAAACAAATCTGATAGAGTTCTTTGACTGGGTGACCAGGGAGGTATATCAGAGAGGGGCAGTGGATGTGGCCTAACTAGATTTCAGCAAGGCCTTCGACACCATCCCACATAGGAGGTTGGTAAATAAGTTAGGCAGCTTGAGAGTGGGCTCCAAGGTGGTAAACTGGGTAATAAACCGGTTAAGTGACAGGACACAAGAGGGTGGGGGTAAATGCCGATCAATTAGAGGAGAGGGGGAGTGACCAGCAGGGTGCCACAAAGATCCGTGCTGGGGCCAGTCCTCTTTAATGTCTTCATAAGTGACATTGCAGAGGGGCTAGAAGGGAAAGGATGCCTCTTTGCAGATGACACTAAGATTTGCAACAGGGTCAACACTCCCAGGGAGGGGGGTTTGGAGAAAATGAGAAAGGATCTAAACATACTTGAGGAGTGGTCAAGAGTATGGCAACTAAGATTCCATTCAACGAAGTGCAAAATCATGCATTTGGGGCACAGAAATTCAAGGGAGGAGTACAAAATGGGGGAAGAGGTACTGACAGCCACCAATCAAGAAAAAGACCTGGGAGTAATCATATCTGATGACATAAAGGTAACCAAACAATGTGGAAAGGCTGTGGGGAGGGCCAATGCAAGGTATAAATTAGTGCTGGACAGTTGATTAGTGGCCTTTGCTAATCAAAACGAAAAATCATTAGCAATCATCCAATTTTCATTAGCAGTTTTCTAAAATGGGTATTTTTACTTTAAACCATATAATTATTACTTCTTATTGTATGTATTGATAAAACAGACATTATATACATAGTTTTAAGATTGAATCTGTCATTTTGACCAATTTGTCAGCATAGCCTTCCTATCACCCCGCCTCATGTACCCGCTGCAGAAAATTTTCCAAATCCCTGCCAAAGCCTACTTCTGCACAACCGAAACACCATTCTGTGACACAGGTGCAAAAAAACATTTTGGCTAGGATTTGAAAAATGACAGCTGTGACATACATGAGGTGGGGTAATAAGAAGGCTATGTTGAAAATCTGGGGTCAAAATATATAAAAATTCCAAAATTACGAGGGTGCGTAACGAAATTGCAATGAATGGTCATAACTTTTTTTCATATTTTGACCCCAAATTTGCAACATAGCCTTCTTATGATCCCACTTCATGAATAATATGACTGCCATTACACAAATCCAGCCCAAAAGATGAATTTGTCAAGCAACAGCGAAATCACCTTTCAGGTGGGAGCTGCATAGTGACAATTATAGTGTTCATGAGGTAGGGTCCCCAAAAGGCCATGTTGAAAATTTTGGGTCAATATGTCAAAAAATGACTGAGTTATGCACCCAAGTTGAAACCCCTTTGAAATGCACTGAACCGCATTTACCTTAGTTCTCATATTGGAGTCGCCGGTTCCTGCAGCAAGACGAGTCTTCAACTGGAGAGCAGATCTCAAACCTGGGACCTCCGCAGGTGAGTGACGGTCTGTGAGGGCATCACAGAGGGGGTTGGGAGGTGAGTGCATAGTGGGCGGATGCTAGGGATAGAGATCAGATAATGGGTGGAAGCCAACAGACAACAGGGAATGAATCTAATTACAGGGACAGCGATTGGATGGTGGGAGGTGCCACTAAACACCAGGGAATGACATAAATAACAGGGACAGCGATAGGATGGGGGGAAGGTTCCACTAGACATCAGGAATAAAAATGTAAAAGCTTTATGGGGATGGCGGTCTGGGGGGGCACTAGACACCAGGGAAACAAAGGGCTGGCAATTGGAGGGTTGGGAGCACCACTAGTCACCAGGGAAAATAAAAAAAAGTAAGGCAGACGGCCAGCTTCTATGATTAGCAATCCTTGTTAATCAAGCTGGCAACTGACTTGTGTTTGCCGATTCTTGGATAGCAAATTGCGATGCAAACCTACTTATTTATCCCTTGCAATGGGATGCTAGGGTGCAAAGGAGAGGTAGCACCAGCAGAAAAAAGGAGGTGGTCATGCCACTGTAGAGATCACTAGTGAGACCTCATCTGGAGTACTGTGTCCAGTTCTGAAGGCTGCATCTCCAGAAGGGCATAGACAAAATAGAGGCAGTCCAGAGAAAGGCAACAAAAATGGTGCAAGGACTGCACCAAAAGTCATATGAGGAAAGACTAGAGGACCTCAATATGTATTCCCTGGAAGAGAGGAGGGAGAGAGGGTATATAATAGAGACATTCAAGTACCTCAGGGGTATAAATAAGGTACAGGAGGGTAGAATCTTTCAGAAAAGAAGGTGTACAAGAACAAGGGGGCATGATATGAGGCTATAGAGGGGTAGGCTCAGGGACAACGTGAGGAAGTACTTTTTCCCAGAAGGAGTAGTGGATGCTTGGAACAGCCTCCCTGTGGAGGTGGTGGGGGAAAAAAATGGTACGGGACATCAAGAATGCATGTGATAGACATAAGAGTACTCTAGTGATAGGAAAGAGAGGGTAAGTCGCAGATCAGCTAGGGTCTGCGGTATTGCATTAGGTAGGGAAAAGGGACAGACTAGCTGGACTCAAATCTACTGGTGCTGGAGTCTGTCCGAAAGTATGCTGTGCTAATTATTCCCTTGCACAGTACTTGGTGGTTCAAGCGGAGATTGGCGACTGTTTCATAGACTAGGTGGGCCACCTGGTCCTTATCTGCCATCACCTTCTATGTTTCTAAAACAGACAGACCGATGGTGTACCTTGCTATCCTCACTTCCCTCCAAGTCCCAGCCAATATAAATAAAATAAAGGAAGAAGTCTCTCGAGTACGTTCATGTAACATGCCAGTCTATATAGTCATTTGTTCAGTAAGACAGTACATACACTAGAGTGTTACGTCAGGTTCCATAACTGTGGTTGCCAGCAAATGGGTGAAAATGCAACCCTCAGCAAGTCCCGATAAAACTATGTATTAAAGCAGTGGTATAACCATGTTCCATGAATCTGATTACTGTGGTGGCCTTGTGGTTTAAAAATCCATGGAGATATTTCCTTATCCATCCCTATGTTCTGGCCAGCAAAAAATGCTTGGCTCAAGAGAACAAAATAACTGAGTCTTTTAAAATAGGCCATTGCTTTTAGTAAGCATACAACAAGTCCCAGATCATATTAAGGTAGTGTCCGTGTCAGGGCAATTAAATGGGGAACAAGTTTTTCGTGAGGGGGTCTAAAACCAGGGGCCTGGTATGGCACAGCGTGTTGCCACCTAAAAGAGGGAAATCTCCCTCTGTATTAATTACTTACGGTTCCATGTCAATTGGGCAAATCTATTAGAGCGAATGCAATTTGGGCGAATCTTTTACAGTGCAAGTCATTTGGGTGACTGCAAACTACAGCACAGCACATTTCAGCGACTAAATAACATCCTTTACTATGAATTTCCCCTGTGCTCTTGCTCTCTATGCCCAGTAAATGCTAATGTTTTAGTTGCCTCCCCAGTGAGATTTAATAGTTATTACCCTTACCAGTAACTGTCTCTCCCCCTTCCTCTCCAACTCTCTACCCTGTTCCGGCCACTCGCAACAGCGCATCCAGACCCTAGCAGCAGTCATCGTTGGCAGCAGCACCGGAGCGCTCCATACTTCCTTCCCCATTTCTACCCCTGGATATTCCTTGTCTCACCTTCTCCTCTAACTCAGGTACAGCAGACTCTGGTGCAGCTAAGCGAAGCCAGGTGTGCGGCGCCGTCTTGAGTGATCAGTACACCCCATCAACAATGCATGTATGTGTTTAAGCAAGGGGGATATGCCCTACTGCACCTACCCACAGGGGGACGCGCCCCCGAAACCCCCCCATTCAATAGATTCTAACTTCGAGGCACACTTTGCCTGTGGGAATCACTATACAGTCGCATTCATGCTAATTGTTCTTCACTGTATTGACACGGTCGCTGTCACTACATGCGTTCTAATGGAGTTGCTCTAACTGAATCGCCCAAATAACTTTGCTGTAATGTCATGCTACCATTACTTACTAAGAAACTGTACTGTACAGTGTGGGTATGTGGAGCTCTGATGCTTACCCCCAGGGATGCAAGCATTAGCTAGTCATTTTTCAGTTCATAGGAGGATATATCTCGTTTCCACCATGTGGGAAATAATGCTCGTGGTCGTTAGACTCGCAGCATTTCCTTTTTGCTAGCTGCGTAATGCGGTTCAGCCGGCTAAACTGCGATCCACTATACTGGGGCAGCAAAGGAGATGAATTATCTGCTAATGTGAGCAAAATCTGATATTATCTGGGTTTAAAAGGCACCCCTCCCTGTCGGAGTTCAGGGAGATGGCCTGTCAGGCTCCACATGCGGCTGCACCCTGCTCTCCAGGAATCCCCCCATTCCCTGCCTTACCCTGGGCAACTGGTTATGTCCTTGATGCCTGCAAGTTGTCTCAAGGCACTGCTGGAAAGTCTCTGATGTCCTTCAGTTGAGTCACTATACTTGCCAGTGCCTCCTGGGTGTGCTGACTTCTTTGTTGATGGTTCTCTGCCGAGTGCCACTGCTGTGAGGCCATGCAGTCAGCTTTCTTTTGTGGCAGTTTCACCCACAGCTGCATCCCGCTCTCTGCCAGGTCAACCAAAGCATGTCTGGCAGAGTTGTAGGTTTTCTGCCCACTTGGGTATTGTACCATCAGATTAGATGGGTAGAGGGCTTTAAATTTCACTTGTCTGAGAGTCTGTAGCACCAGGATATATTCCCTCCTGTTATGCATAGCATCTGGTGCATAATCATGGTCTGTACCATGATAAACTGTCTTCTTTCGCCATGCTGTTGAAACTACCATTTCTTTTATGGGAAATTGGTTGAAGTGGACTATTGCGGATCTAGGTCGTGCTGTTGGTGATCGCGGTTTGGGTCTCAATGCTTGGTGGGTGCGCTTAATATCCAGGACACAGGACTAGTCCAAACTGAGGGCTGTGTGCAATAAGCAGGCTACAAGTCTTGGACAGTTCAGCACTTTGACTTCTCTAGCTCGCCATGAAGTCTTATATTTTTGTGGCAGTCTCAGTTTTCGGCATCATCCTACCTCTCTAAGATTGTTGCTTGGGTTCCACCAGGTGGAGAACCACTGCCTTGAGTTTTTCCACATGGGCACCAGTGGCGGTAACCTGTTTCTCAACTTCCTCAGTGCGGTCCTCTAATTTGTTTATGTCTCCCCAGACTGCTGTAAGTGCCGATTTTATATCGACTCTGAAAGCTTGCAAATTCATGTAAGATTGTGTTTAATTTCTTTTTAACCCCTTTGTTCTGTGCAGATTCTGACCATGCCACACTGTGCTCTGCAGCCATGCTGGAAGCATAGGAGAGCTCGGAGTCAGAACGGCCGTCTGGTAATCATTCTGCATCCTGCAGGGTAAGCAAGGATTCCTGCTTCTGAGGCTTCCGCATTATTATTTTCACCCCTCTTTTAATTGTGAATTCTGTTTTGATAAACAATGGTTAAATTTAATGGGGTTTTGAGTCGGCTGGCTCTTGGAGCTTTAAAGTCAGGCACCTATGTCCCACGGGGGTGTCGCCGGACGTCCCCATTATAACTTTTACAACAAGAAATTATATATAGTCAGGCCACTAACTTTAAACTCCATATTGATAATATCTGATTTCCTAAACTAATTTAAAAAGATTCAGAAAAAGAGGAGGGCCTGCCTCCCATGCACCCTAATGGCTGGAATGTTCTCCGCCTCCCGTTTCCTAAGGCAATAAGGCCAGGAGAGGCCCTGTTGTCTCTCCGAATTGACAGAATGCATGCAGTATATGGGAAACACTGCAGCCTTGGGGCTAGGGTAAACACTTGTACTGAATTTTCCTCTTCTGTCCTGAATTTTTTAACTTGTCACTAGAGAAGTGGTGTAGGAATTTGTAATAAATGTTCTGAATTCTGAAGTGCTGGCAAGAAAAATTTCCAGACTGAAGCCACCTCGATGGCCCAGCTGCAGTGCATCACGCTGCCGTGTGGGTGACTGGAGTTTAGGAGTGAGCTCAGGTCGCCATGTTGGGAGGCAGGCCAGGCTGATGCAGCTGCCAGGCAGTAGCGTGCTCTGTTGGCGAAGGCTGGTGGCTGGGCATGGGTGAAATCCAGACTGCTGGACTGGACCTAAAATGGTAAAAACTGGACCGGCCAAACCTACACAGTCTAGCTGTTCCAGTCAGCCTGTTTTTTTACCATTTTAGTCCCTCCAGCTGGTCCAAATTTCATACAGAGAGATGCGTATGGGTGAAATATGGACTGCCAGACTCGGACTAGACTAAAATGGCAAAATGTCTGGTCTGGATTTCACATATGCTCTCATTCTAGATGAACTCTGGACCAGCCAGAATGGACGGACCAAAACAATAAAAACCAAACTGGTCTGACCAGAATAGCGGGACCTCACAAGCTAGTCCCAGCCTGGCTTGACCAACAGGCCTGTTCTTTACTGTTTTGAGTCTGGATTTTATTAAGTCCCTTGGTGGTGGGTTCCAATGTGACAGCGACTGGGCCATGGAGCTTGTTCTCATCGCAAGGTCCCCATGTGTGTGCCAGACCTATACAGGAACTGCCCACACCATGAACAGAAGGGAGGGCTTAAGGAAGGAAAAATAGGAAAGTAAAAAAAAAACTGCCATATGAATGACAGTGGAAACCCTGAACAGGGTATATTATCCCAAGGGCAAAGGTAGGGATGGGCCAGAGAAAAACAATATAAAAAAAACCCTCAAGACTTGTCCTGAATTTAGTATGCTATAAGGTGGTCACACTGGGGTTAAATTTAGCTACACAGAACATAGAAACATAGAATTTGTTGACAGATAAATTTCATTTTTCATTTCATTTTTGTTATGCTTGCTAGCATGATGAGCATTACTGCCCATTTTCACAAGCGACAAGTTTTTACATAAAAAACAACTAACACAAACAACAACACTGAGATACAAACAGTCACTAAAAAAGCCACTAAAAATACATACATCCAGTTGGCTAAAAGCCTATTTTTTCCTTGAATACATGAACAGACATTAGTTGAGTCTAACCAGGTTTTAAATCTTCTCTTAAGTGTCTGGACAGTAAAACAGTTGATAATAGATACTGGTAAAGTATTAAACAATATTGGAGCTCTAAAAAGCAGTGATTTCTGTCCAATGTTTTTTTTTTTTTTTTTTTTTTTTTAAACGGAGTCTTAAACACATGTTTATTTTGAGAACTGATCCCCAGATCATTTATACTTCTGGGAACCAGAGAAAGGATGGAACTTGGGAGTAAACCCCTAACTACCTTAAAAAGAAATAGACCCATTTTCATCCTTACTCTGTGGCACGGGATCATAATGTCGCAAGACATTATGCCGCCAACGCGATCTTGCCATCTTGACATAAGTCCATTTTTCTGTGTGGGGGGCGCTTACCCGTTATGTGGGCCTGTGCCCTGCGGACCCCACTAAAGATTCTCAACTCCGGGGGTCCAACTTGGGAGTGCACAATATGTGGCAAATAAAATGTCTGGGACCGGGAATCAAACCCGGTCCCAGACACAGCGCCTGTGTTCCTGCTGCTGTGGCTCAGTCCAGTGAGCCACGGCAGCTGCTCGGTGGAATCCACTCCCAGGAGAGGTCTTATCCTCTTCCTGGGAGTATGTGAATGGTGCAATGCCACGTACAGCAGTATACGCAGTATTGCACCATTCGCTGTCATGGACAGCGCTGTTCTGAGTTAGTAATAATGTCATATGCTATTAAGCGTATGACATTATGACCCGGTAGGTTTTCATCCTTACCCTGTTCTCCAAGAAGGGACAATTAGCAAGTTCTTGAAGATCACATCGATGCGTTCTGTATGGTGTATCAGTCATAAATCTTAATACACTAGTGTATGTGACTCTTAATTTGGATAGTATCTTTTCACCAGTAACTGTGTATATTATTAAGCCATAATCCATACTCCCAAACAGATACTGTAAAACAAAGATTCCCATTCTGCTGGGGCATAATGCATCTAAAATACTTACTGGTACAGCTGACCACTGACTTAACACACCTATTCCAACACAATTATGCCCCACTGCTCAGACAGATCACGTTAGATCTAGAGAAGTGGAGCACTATCCCACTTCCCTTGATACAGACAGTGGGGGCAGTCCATATGAACCTGTTACCCAGGTTTTCAAATTTGGCACAAACCCTCCCAATTGCCCTGCAACAATCCTTTTTTAGTGAAATGAATAAAAAGATCTCCCGCTATATATGGGAGTCTCGTACCCCCAGGGTGAAACTTATAACCCTTCAGCTCCCATTCAGGGCAGGGGGGCTAGCATTACCCTGTTTCTACAACTATTATATAGCCTCCCAGATATGAATAATCTTTCTGTGGCATCACAGGGCCTATGCAGCAAAGTGGAGTGAGCTTGAAAAGAGGGAAGAGGATTTGGCAAACCTAGACAAAATACTTCTAAGCCAACCCCCGGTGCCTCTGGAACAGATAACAGACAACCCATATACCAGAAATACACTGGTATGCTGGAGGACTTTTTGGACCTCTAAACAATTTACATCATATAAAACATTTATTATATTCCTTGCCATTTTTCAGTCCTTTCAGCTTGATAGGCTGGACCATGGCTTTCAGACTTGGAATCCAAACACTTTTACATTTTACCAAAATGGATCCTTACTGTCCTTTGAAGACATGACACTCGATATGGTCCCCCGAGACAAATTTCGCTATCTGCAAGCCATTAATTATATTAAAACCTTGCCATCCCTCTCTCCTGGGGAGGACCACCTCCTCTCCTAGAGATTCTAAAACTAGCCCTGCAAGGTGCAGCTCCGCAGCAGCACATAAGTTCCCATTTAGTTCCCATACCCAAGGGTTCCATGATGGATTGTGGGCAGCTAGCCGGTCAAGCTGCCTCACCTCATCCTACTTGAGTTGTTTTATGCATAGCCAGGTCGATGAGGAATAAGACTGCCATAATGGCGAACTTGATATCCTCGGTCGACCTGACCTGTATCATGGAGACCTGGCTGAATGAAAATGCTGCCCCCATTTTGGAGGCAGCGGTGCTGGCCGGGTACTTCGTGATACACAAGCCGAGGGAGGATTGCAGGAGCGGGGGGTGGGAGCCATTTGTTTTGATCTTTTGAGTGTGTGGCTGCCCAAGGCAATGTAGGGGCAGGTTTCAGGGTCCTTGTGATCTATCGCTCCCCTGGAGCGGATGGGGATATTTTGCAGGAGATCAAAGAGCTCGTTTCTGGCCTGGTGTTGGAGTCTTCCAGGTGGTTAATTCTGGGGGACTTCAATGCCTAGGTCGACGGCGGGCCCTCAGGCTTTGGGAATGATCTCCTGGGGAGCATGGCTGCCCTGGGCCTGCTGCAAAACTGAACAACAGCTACACACTCAGTGGCCACACACTGGATTTGGTCTTTTCTTTAGGGTTAGATGTGACCAACCTCACTGTTGATCCTGTATTTTGGTCGGATCATAGCACTCTGAGGGTCACGTTTTGGGGCACCCCCCTAAATGGTCCCACTCCTGTGGAGATGGTCCGGTACCGCCAGTTAAGAGGAGTTTCCTTGATGGTACTATTGGCAGTGCTGGACCTATTAAGTGTTGGGGCGGCTTGTGCGATTGGAGTGGAGGAAGCAGTGGCAGCCTGTAATGAGGCTGTTACTGGGGCCTTTGAATCCATTGCACCCATTCGAGTCGGTCCCTTGTCTACCCGCCGAAGACCTCCTTAGTACGATGAGGGTCTTCCGAGTTTAAAGATGAAGGGGTGGAGGTTAGACAGGTGCTGGAGGAGATCTGGCCTGCTGGAGGACAAATTGGCCCTGAAGTCGCATTATGTCGACTATCAGGGGGCAATTTCCTGTAAGAAGGTGGAATGTTTGCCTAGGGAAATTGCTTTGGCAAGGAACAGACCGGCTCAGCTCTTCCACACAGTGGACAGGCTATTATATCCTGCCTGTCTCTGTGTTGGGGGAGCAGGTTCTCGCACTAGGTGTGAGGAGCTGTCTGTATTCTTCCCCGGCAAGGTGTTCTCTATCAGGGATAGGGTCTCCTCAGTACCCCTCGAAGGGGAAACAGGGTCCGGCCTGAAATGTGTTGAAACACTCCTCCTGTCTAGGATCAGTTTGAGCTGGTTGGGGTGGAGGAGGTGGTGAAAATAATCTTGAAGCTGCGGCCAACCCAATGCGAGCTGGACCCAGGTCTGACCCGACTTTTGGTTGGATGCTTGGACCTGTGATTACTGGGGTCATCTCCAGTTTCTTGAGGAGTGGGGTCTTCCCACTGGCCTTGGTTAGACCTCTTTTGAAGCAACCCTCTTTGGATTCAAACTGCCGCAGCAATTACAGGCCTGTCTCAAACCTCCCATTTTTAGGGAAGGTTAGTGAAAAGGTGGTGACCATACAGCTTGAGAGACCTCTTGCCTCTTCTTCCACCTATAAGCCTTTCCAGTCTGGGTTTTCATGCGGGGCATAGTACAAAGACCACCCTTGTGAGGGTGCTTAATGATCTCCTGATGGCGAGGGACAGGAGAGACCGGACCATCTTGGTCATCCTGGACCTCTCTGAGGCATCTGACACTGTGGACCATGAGGTGTTATTTGACCGCCCGAAGTTCTGCTGTGGCCTGTCTACTAATGTCATCAACTGGTTCAGGTCATACCTGACAGGCACGGTGCAAAGGGTGATGACGGGGTTAGTCTCATCTAACCCGAAGCCTCTGTGCTGTGGGCTCCCACAGGGTTTGGTCTTGTCACCCTTGCTGTTCACGGTGCACATGCTGCCACTGGGGGACATTATCAGGCGGTACGGGCTGGGTTTTCACTGCTATGCAGATGACACCCAGCTGTACTTGTCCTATGCACCTGATACCCTGGTGTCAGCCTCTGTATTTAACAGCTGCCTTTATGAGATCCAAGCATGGAGGACTCAAAACTGGCTTAAGCTTAACCCAGACAAGACAGAGGTACTGATTGCGGATCCAGTTCATAGGGGCGGAAGGGGGTGAGGGGTTACCCCTTGGCCTAGTGTTAGGGGGTGTTCCGCTTGCCTGTCTAGACAGGTGAAGGATTTGGGCATAATCCTGGATGACGGTTTGATGATTGATGTGCAGGTGTCAGCCGTCGTTAGGAGTGGATTTTACCAGCTCTGGAACATCACCCGAATTCGAGCCCTGATCCTACCTGAGTACCTAACCATGCTGGTGCATGCATTGGTCACTTCCAGGCGGGACTACTGTAATGCCCTGTACTTAGGGTTATCTGGAGGCAACCTCCGCAGGCTGCAGCTAGTGCAGAACGCGGCAGCAAGGTTGTTGACTGGGGTGAGATGGTGTGAGCATATCACCCCGGTCCTCCGTGCACTGGATGCCGGTCAGGTGGAGGACTGTCTTCAAGGTAGGGCTCCTGACCTACAAGACCCTACACGAAAGGGGACCTGTCTATCTGTAAGATAACCTTGTCCCCTACCATCCGTCCCAGGCACTCCTTTCTTATGGGGGAGACCTCCTTGGAGTTCCTAGAGTTAGGCTGCAGCACTCTGGGGACAGGTCATTCTCAGTGGCGGCACCTACTCTGTGGAACTCCCTTCCTGGTCATCTAAGGGAAGCTCCCTCAGTAGAAGCCTTTAAAAAGGGGTTAAAGACATACCTGTTCCAACAGGCTTTCACTGATTGATAAATTGGTTTTAAGGGATGGGTGGAGTAATTTTAAATCTGTTTTAATGCTGAATTGCTGTTTATATGTATTATTGTGCGTTTTTTGTATTGTACAGCACCCTGAGTCTCTGGAGATGGGCGCTTTATAAATAAAATATCTATTTATCTATAGATCTATCACATGATCTCACATATATATCTATCTACATATATATTCTTCTTTTATCTCAACAAACATAATTTGGACTCAGTAAAACTATCCCGGGAAAAGGACCTAGGTCTTAATATAGACTCTCAGTCGTAGGAAACTCATATTCACTTTTCATATCTCAGCACACATCATACATGTGGAGAGAATTCTCCTGGAAGGTGACCCTAAGATATTTTTGGACTCCTGCAATACAAGCTAAATATAAACCTACTCTAGAGTCCGCCTGCTGGCAAAGGTATGGACATGATCCAGCTACTCATGCACACATTTTGGGGGGATGCCCGGTACTTGGGCCTTTCCTTGAAGCTCTGGGGACAGCACTGAGCGAGTTGATGGGGGCCCCAATTCAGCTGACAGAGGAGCTCTTCTTTTTCTCTAAATTAGAGACAGGGAGGAGAGATATCTCGAGCAGGAAGCTTCTCCAGCTTGGCCTTCTTACTGGGAAGAAGTCTATAACCAAGAGATGGCTTTCACCGGAACCCCCCTTAATCAAGGAATGGCAGGATCTCATGATCCAGATATATAAAATGGAAAGGCTCACAGCTTTGGTTACTCAACATATGGAGAGTTTTAAAATTCAGTGGAGAATATAGATATTATATATTATGGCTCATAAAAGGGATTGTATCCCATAGGCATAACACTAAATGAGGATTCCTAAGGATTGGGGAGGGTTTTTTGAATTGGAAGGGGGGGATAATTTTTCTTTACTATTAGACAGGATACATGCATAATCCCCTCAGCATTCAGTTTTATTTTATACATAAAGGGCTCTCAGACAAATAACTCATTTATAGTGCATAATGTAAACACCTAGTTGAATCACCTGTCTTTTATTACTCTCCGTCAAGCAAGGTCTAACGCAAAACTGTTTTTAATTTACAAGGTCAACAAAATTTCTTCCTTATGTAGTATGAAATGTATTAGAGATGTGGAATATCACTGTTCATATCAATGCATTATTTATGATTTTTATGACCCAGTGTATTGTTCATTGTTCCTATTGAAAACTTTTTAAACAAAGAGTTTAAAAAAAGACATAATCCAATGCTCCAGAACAAAGCTGTGAGTAAAGATTTTTTAAAAATTGCTTGATTCTGTACATTCCCCCTAGTCTTTGATTCAGCGTTTTTATCACAGAATTGATAGGAGATTCAAAAGTAAGCCTGGAAGGCCGGCCCGTCGGCGCAGCGGTTGGATTTCCGCTTGCGACGCCAGCGACCCGGGTTCGGGAACGGACTCGGGTAGCTGGAGGGCCGGCTGGGGGAGGAGGATTGAGCGCCCAACGGCTGCTCTCCTCCTCCAGGGGGGTGGGTGGGGATGCAAGTCCCGCTGCAACACCGCCACCTGGGTGACCACAGGTGGAGGTGCAGCAGACTGCACCTTGCAGGGAGGATGGGCGTCTGCCGGGAGCCGGAGCGTCAGGCACATCACGACGTGCTCCGCTCCCAGGCTCCCGGTGTGTGCGACGTCCGGAGCACAGGGAAGAAAACCAGGAAATACCCCACCAGACTCCTGGTAGACGGAGCTCCTGGCCACGATCCCCAATGCCCCTGCCGACGCCAGTACCAGCATCCCCCAACGAAACTCAAGTCACGTTGGGGTGTAAAGGCCCCACCCCATACCCGCCTGTGGGGTAGAACCAAGGCTCCATGGGGGGGATGGACTGCACTGGAGTCGGCTAGTAGGAGCGGGGACGAACCAGGCCGCTGGAGACTCCAGAAGGAGCAGGAGTGTGGTGGTGAGAGAGGGGGCATACAAAGAAAAAATATATAAAAAAAAAAAGTAAGCCTGGAGTCCAAAACAATCCCGAAGTATCTAAAATTATCTACATACTCAGCCAATTCCCCATTTAGGTCAGCTATTGAATTACTCACTTCTACTTGCTTTTTGGAGTTGGAAAAAAATCATAAATTTGGTTTTCTTTATATGTAATATCATTCTTTTTGATTGGAGCCACTTTTGAAATACAGGAAAACCATTTTGTTTTACTTTAACAGAATCCCCGGGACTTGTACTGGTGCTGAAGATTACTGCATCATCAGCAAAGAGTGTCATTTGGGATTTTTTATAAACTTCTGAAGCTGAGTTCATGTACAATGAAAAAATGAGAGGCCCCCAAGAGTGACCCTTGGAGCACTCCACACTTAATATCCCTGGGTTGTGACAGTTCACCTTTAATGACAGTTTTATGTGTCACAAACCCACTCAGCAGGTCAGCCCTCTACTCCCAAAGTGCCAACCTCCGAGCGTAGTCTTGCGAACAGTTGACAGAAACAGGGTAACATTCCTGTCTGTTCTGTGGGTTCAAATCAACCTTTGGCCTCAAGTTCTGAAGGGATTCAAACTGTGAACCTTTTGTTAGCGTACCCAATGCACAGGCTCAGATAATTCTGTCTTCGGGGGGGCCAGATATCTTTGCCTACGGGCACCTAACCAGGTGTACAACAATGAACCCGTAAAACCTCTAATAAAGACCTCAGATTATTCTTACCTTATTCCAGTTAGGTATCACCATTCAAGCTTATGCGCAGTGTCTGCTTTAACCATATATACTTCACTTGTAAAGGAAAGAAATCAAAGACAGACCAAGTAGGCTCTAAAAATAGAGTTTTACTAAGATAGGTAAAAATATGTAAAACATAAAATACAGAACCAATATCACAAGAACCATACAATCTTTTAAAAGAACAATGTTTTAACAGTGCAATTCCTACTATAGTACTTAGATTTTTGTCTCTGTCTCTAAATACCTGCTTAAAGTGCTCAAAGATGTTTCTTTGTCAGAACGTAGATAAAAAGTCTCTGAAGGAAAACAGAATTCTGTTTAAAAGCTGGCTTTGCCCACCTCTTTGCATGAGGTCACCTAGCTCCTCCCTGTCAGAATATATATATAAAAAAATATATCTAAATAAAAACAGGATGTCTTTTCCAAGTATTAAATTCTGTAACCTCAGCATAACTCATTTTCTCTTTCAAATAACATTTCTTTGATCTTATGATCAGCTTCCCCTTTTCCAGGACATCAAAGCATCTGTTATGATTTCGCACTAAAACGTCACAACCTGCTCTTCTTCCTCTAAGCGTTGTAAAAGTTTATTATCTATCTTGGCAGTTAGGTATCTTCTAGCCTGTAATTAGCTTCTGGCCTTCCAGGTAGCACCTTGTATCTAAAACCTGTGTGTGTGTGTCATACTCACATGCTGTCTCAGCATCTCTCATGACAGACAGTCATTAACACATTTTTATATTACAGAAAATCATACAGCACTCAGAACTGGCTGTCCACGTCACAATCCTCCCCACCTAGACTGAATCTGGGGGCTCTATCCCCTGCATGGGATGAGCTTCCCAAATCAGTTCACTCCTCAAAGAGACGAGACAGGCCATCTGAGTTCTGGTTCTTGGCTCCAGCCCTATGTACGATTGTCAGATCATACCCTTGCAAAGCAAGACTCCATCTTAGCAATCTACCATTGTTTTTCCCCATCTGCGTCAGCCAAACCAAGGGGTAACTTGTGGTCAGTCTGCACCACAAAATGCTGCCCATATAAGTATGGCTCTAATTTCTTTAGGGCCCACACTATGGCAAGACGCTCCTTTTCCACCGTGGAGTATGCCTGCTCCCTTGGAAGTAACTTTTTACTCAGGTAGGCTATGGGTGATCCCTCCCTTGGCTGGATGTCTGGCTCAGTAGTCCCCCAATACCCACGTCTGAGGCGTCAGTCTGAACTATAAAGGATCTTTTATAGTCAGGACTTGTCAAAACAGGAGCACTGCACAGTGCCTCCTTTAATCTGGTAAAGGCTTCTTCACAGGCTGGTCCCCAGGTAATTTTCTTGGGCATCCTTTTCTTTGTCAGGTCAGATAGAGGAGCAGCCAGGGCACTGTAATTAGTTTTCTATAGTACCCTGCTGTCCCAAGAAAACTCCTGACTTGCTTCTGTGTTTCTGGTTTGGGCCACGCCTGGATTACCTCTATCTTTATTTGGTTAGGATGGAGCTGTCCTTGGCCTACCACATGCCTGAGGTATGCCACTTCCCCCATGGCCACCTGGCACTTCCCGGCTTTGACAGTGAGCCCGGCCCTCTGTATCTTGCCCAGCACTTCCCTAAGGTGGGACAGGTGTTCCTCCCAGCTGGCACTAAAGATGGCAATGTCATCCGGGTACTGTAAAATGTATCTAAATTGTAAGATTGAGTCCAAAAAGTCCATAAAAAGTTTGTATTTTTAATTTTTCTTCACTTCACACCACTGTACAGTAGGCAACGGTTTTGTAGCTTGATACGCCACTTCCTTAGGCCACTTGTATCTGACAGTGTTGATACTAAATACAAAAACATATATATATATATATATATATGTTTGTTAGATTTATAATATTTCAAATTTTTTTTTTCTTTTAAGATACTGGACAGTTATTTATGACCAATACTCAATATAATAAGGTATCATAACATATCATCATTTTTAACAAAATGTACTCAATACTTTTATTGCTCACTATATTCCTATTATTCAGTATTAGTTTCCATCAAACAACATATATGATTGTTTTAATCAATTATGTTAGAATCACTTCATATACCTGTTATTTCTGGTAATCAATTTTAACTGTACTGTCCCTTCTTCAATCAAAAATTAAGTTGCCCTTTTTTACTTCATATTAGAACTGGTTCCCAAGTAAACAGAACTCCAACCTAACTAGGTTAAAACAAAAATAAATGTAAAAAATTAGATTTTTTTGTTAGGTCTGTAAGACTGAAATCTATACTTCGAAATGTCTTCAAAATATTGTAAATGTATTAATTCTTACTTTTAATGGATTTAATCCCTTTTCTAGGATTTCTACTACAATATGACAGAAAATATATGTTCGTCCTTTAATACTCGTTTAAATACCTTGTTATTACTTATATCCTAAAAAGAGGAAAAACTTTATTACTAAAAAAGGGGACATCCCTAGAAAAGTGAAGATCTGATAATGAATTAAGCACCTATATGTGGTCAACAAGATCGAAGGCCTTGGTGAGGTCCACAAATACAGCTGCAACAGAGTGACCCCTGTCAAGGGCACTCTGTATGCAGCTGGTGAACCCCACAAAGGACATCTTAGTACTGTGTTTTAATTTAAATCCATGTTGTGAGTTTGATAGTGAATCATATTTTTTCAAAATAATCAGAGGTTTGGTCGAAGAACCAGTCCCAGTACTGAGCCCTGCTGTACCCCACTGATCACCTTCTTATCCTTAGAGTGAATAGCATTAACTACCACCCTCCAGTGCCTATCTGTTAATCAGTTCTTAAAGGAGATCTACGGGCAGAGATGAAGCCCTGACCGCTGCACAGATCGGGGCTTCACCTCACAGATTCACCCCTACAGGCACAATATTCTGATAGAACCTGATAGATTTCTTTGACTGGGTGACCAAAGTAGTAGATCAGGGAGGGGCTGTGGACATGGCCTACCTAGACTTTAGCAAGGCATTTGACACAGTCCCACACAAAAGATTAATATACAAGTTAGCCAGCCTGGGAGTGGAACCCAAGATGACAGCCTGGGTAAAGAATTGGCTGAAGAATAGGACACAGAGAGCAATAGTAAATGGAGTCCACTCTGAAGAAGGGGGGTTACTAGTGGGGTACCGCAGGGTTCAGTATTAGGACCGGTCCTCTTCAATGTCTTTAGAAGCGACACTGCAGAGGGACTGGAAGGAAAAGTATGTATCTTCACAGATGACACAAAGATCTGCAACAGAGTTGATGCACAAGGTGGGGTGGAAAGGATGAGAAGGGACTTGGCAAGGTTAGAGGAATGGTCAAATGTATGGCAGCTTAGATTCAATGCTAAGAAGTGCAAGGTAATACACCTGGGAAACAAAAACCCAGGGGAAGAGTACACAATGGGGGGTGAGATACTAACAACAACAAAAATGGAAAGGGACCTGGGGGTAGTCATATCAGATGACCTAAAGGTGGGCAAGCAATGTGAGAGGGCAGCAAGGAGGGCTGAGGGGATACTGGGATGCATAGGGAGAGGCATCATCAATAGAAAACAGGAAGTTATTATCCTTCTGTACAGACAGCTGGTGAGACCCCATCTGAGTACTGTGTGCAGTTCTGGAGACCCAATCTCCATAAAAAGACATAGACAGGATGGAGGCTGTCCAGAGGAGGGCACTAAAATGGTGCAGGGTCTGCACCGAAGACATATGAAAAGAGACTTAAGGAGCTTAATATGTATAGCCTCGAGGAAAGGAGGAGAGGGGGACATGATAGAAACTTTCAAGTACCTCAAGGAATCAACAAAGTCCAACAGGTAGCACCTTTCAAAAAGAGGTGTGCAAGAACAAGGGGCACAATTTGAAGATAGAGAGGGGTGGCTCAGAGGTAATTTAAGAGTATTTTTCACAGAGAGGGTTGTGGATGCATGGAACGGCCTTCCAAAGGAGGTTGTGGAGTCAAAAACAGTGGTGGAATTCAAGCATGCATGGGACAGTCATAGGGCAATTCTAGGGGGTGGGGGTAGGAAGAAGTAGGCTGCTGGTTAACTAGGATCTGCAGCTTATCCATTAGGTAGGGAAATAGGCAGACTGGGTGGGCCAAGCGGTCCTTATCTGCCGTCAAATTCTATGTTTCTATTGAATCAAGTGTTTCTGCACCTTAATACTCATACAAAAAGTCCGAACCTCCGTAGCAGCTGGCATGTTGAAGTATGGCAGTCCTCACCTCCCCTGAAATCGCGCTGCTAACACTGCAATATAATGATGCGTCTTTGCCCCTTCCTGAATTGTGCCCTTATGTACAGAGATTTAATCATCTCCATATCTCCCACGCCCAGTGCTATTTTTACAGAATTTGCCTAAATGCCAGGAACAAAATCAGTCCCAGTGGAGGAGAGATGAGATTTATTTTGTGCTAATGCAGGTAATCTGAAAAATCTCACTAAAGGCAGCACGTCATCTTTGTTAAAACCAAAAGTTTCAATGCATAGGTCTCTCATTGAGGTCCTATGTGATGAGCTCTGCAGTTTCTAACTTTGGCAAACCAACAGCCTGTAACTTTTTTTTTTTTCTGGCTACGTTCTCATGTACTTCAAACTTACGGGCTTGCTGGATATTATCTTTTATCTAATATTATTTATCTATTTTTTCTCTTCTCTCTCAACTGTCCTACATTTGCTACATCTTCCCCTACTGCCCCTCTCCAGGCATGCCAAGGGCTTTTAGTACTGGTTGGGTTTCCATCGAGCAGTGTTTATACCCTTAGGTGTTCCACTCCTGTGGGAAAAGACACCCCCTCTACCTCTATCACTCTTCTTCATTTTTCCCCTTCCCTAACTTCTCCCCCTTTCCCTTCCTGTCCCCATCCCGTCATCTTTTGTGGGATGTGCATAACGGAGGATGAGGGTCCACCTGTCTATCTCCTTGCGGGGTTTCATTCCGGAGTAGTGAAGGTTCAGCTACAGTCTGGCTGAGTTCTCACTTACTACCTATTTGCTAACCCAGCAAAATTATATTCTTATTGAGTTTTGTGTGTACATATATGTGACTATATATGTGCATAGGTGTGTGTATGTTTATGTACATACGTATATAGTTTAGATTATATCTGGATGGCATATGCTGAGTGCCTAATCCTCTAGATATGTTTGGCATAGTTTCACTACATTGGGCTGTATGTCAATATAATTGTTTATTAATTTTGAAACTTGTATTGATATGTCCTTCCAGGTCTCAATCTTGTACCTTGTACGATTCTGTCTTTGTTCACTATGTATTTCTCATTTTGAATCTTATACTCATATTGTATCCCCTCTTCCCCAGGATGCATCTGGAAACGAGCTATTTGTAGCTCAGTATGCCTTTCCAGGTGAAACTTTTGCAAAGAAAAAAAGAAAGAAATATTTAAGAGTCAACTTTAATATTTGTGGCAGCTTATTTTTTTAAATGTGAGCAACAACTTTCTCGGTTTCTTGCAGCTCATGTTCTGTTGCTTCACATTTGGCCGCAATAATCTCCCATTCCAAATCTAGTTTGGTAATAGCGGTAAGGAGGGTTGTATAGGACTAGTTCATGGCCTTCAGGGAGTCAAGTCTTCCAGGGACAGTTTAATAGTGTTTCTACTTTTTTTCAGGCTTTTCAGCATGTGCTGTCAACACTGTGGCTTTCTGTATGGGTCGAGGGTTACTGGGTTCTGCCACAGCTAAGAGACCCACACCCCCAGAGATACCCCAGTGCATACCTAGGTACCTGTTGAGTGGACCTGTGTGCTGATGCTTCTTGGGCTGTGTTTGGCCCAAAAGGGAGATACTAGCTTCCTTCTTTTCTCTCTCGCTCGAGAAGCTGTTCTCTTTCTTTTTCTGTCTGGTTAGAAAATTCCAAGGATGAGAGATCCATAACTGCATCAAAAAGCTGATTTAAGCAGATACACAAAACAATTCGAACATTTGTTTGTGAACACTCAGCAGCGCTCAGATTTCAGCAGCCACCTTCAATTTTTACCTCCATGTTGCATGTTTCTGGTGAGCTGATGAATAAGGCCACCAGTGGGGCAACTAGCATCTCCCTGAGTTCCTTTAGTACCCTTGGGTGTACCCCGTCTGGTCCCATAGCCTTGTTCACCTTCAGAGCTGCATGTCCCATCAAGACTCTTTCCCCTGAAAACAGACTTGTGTCCACCCCCCCTTTGTTCCTGCTGCTCCCTGGTGGCCGTTGCTCCCTTGCTCCATTGTGAAGACAGAGCAGAAGCACCTGTTCAGGACTGCAATTTTTTCTTGGTCTTCTGCGCAGTCTCCCCCTGCCATCCTCCTAATCCTCACTATCCCCCCTTGGTTTCCTCTTCTCATATATCTGAAGAAAGTAATATCCCTTTGCTATCTTTTCCTCTGTCTGCACCTTTGCTCTCCTCACTGCCTTTCCTGTTTATCTCTGTTTTACTTGGTATATCTCCCTGCCCTCTTCTTTCGGTGTTTCCTTATACCTCTTGAATGCCACCAGTTTTCCGTCACCACCGTAACCACTTCTTTCAAGAACCATAATGGTCTCTTTCTCCTGCTTTTACTCACTTCCTTCACATAGAGGCTGTTTGTCTTAATTATATCCTCCCCTTATTTTTCCCCACTGTGCCTCTACCTCTCCCTGGAATTCCCGCACTCAGAGGCAGTTTCTGAGACAGTCTCCCATTTCTTCAAAATCTACCCTTATACGTGTGTGATTATCCTCTTCTCCTGTCTTAATGTTCAACCACACCATACAGTGATAACTGGTACCTAGGCAACTGCCCACGGTGATGTCTGCAACACCGTCCCTGTTTGTAAGCACTGGGTCCAGCACTGCCCCATTCCTAGTGGGTTCCTTGACTAGCTGCCTGAGAAAAGCCCCTTGTAGGGAGTCAAGGATGGCCCAGATCCCTGCTGAAGCTCTGCATTCACTGTGCCATTAAGAGAAGATGCTTTGTGATTTCAAAAGTTTTTTAATGTACAATTAACAACCAGGGACGGACAGCAAAAAGAAACAACCAAAAAATGGAAAACAAGGAGGGGCCGGAAAGGCAGGCCAAGACCGCGAGCTCAGGAGCAGTACCAAGAAAAACTAAAAGTAATAAACCTATCGAAGGTAACTTGAACTGACACATTGATAAATGTTCTTCAAAAGGGTCTGAATTTTGCTTCATCTAGGAATTCAGACCAGTTCAAAACTCAAGTTGATTTATTTAAATTGTTTAGGAAAATAAGATGAAGAGAATATCACGGGCAAAAACAACTTGCGGAAATGGGGTTTGATATAGAATGTACTTTGGGTGAGAGGGAACAACAGGGTGATGTGGAAATGGTAAATTTATGAACTGATTTAAGTGAAAGTCATGCAGAGAAGGAGCATGAAGGTGACACAATAGCTAGTGATACAAATAGGGAATTGCAAATGTTGGAAGGTTTATTACTTGAAGGTATGGTGGGTGCAGAAAATGACAGTGAAAGTGAAGACGGGGAACAGTCAAGAAATATCTTAGAAAATGAATGGAGGAAAAGTTTTAAACCCCCATCTTCTTTCTGCCTTAACAGCACCAACCAGCTTATTAGGAGTTTTGAAACTGTGGTGCTTAAGGAAGCAGATAAAACACTTAAAGAGGCAGACCGCAACAAAAAAAAAATTTGAGTGGTCCAGAAATGAAGGCACTAAGCAAACTTTCGACACTTAATGTAGTTATAAAGCAGGCAGACAAAGGGGTTAACACTGCTGCAATGGACCCAAGGATTATGTCAGAAGTGTGAAGGAACTTGTGAATGGTAGTGCTAAATATAAAAAAATTTACAAAAAATCCCACAGATGAGTATAAAAAGGAGTTACTCGGCTTGTTGGAAATGGGGAAAAACTCAAGAAATATTTCTGAGGATGAATTTAAGTATTTTTGGAACAATATCCCTATAACTCCCACATTATATACTCTGCCCAAAATCATACACAACTACAGAACCCTCTAGGACACCCTAAAGTTTCAGGTATGGGATCCCTTAATGATAGCTTAAACCAGTTCATAGACTTCGTTCTGAAGAAATGCCTAACAGATGTAACCTCATATTTAAGGGAC
Organism: Neoceratodus forsteri; assembly: GCA_016271365.2. NCBI lineage: Eukaryota > Metazoa > Chordata > Ceratodontiformes > Ceratodontidae > Neoceratodus > Neoceratodus forsteri. Next base: position 946,440,700 of record CM028130.1, read on the forward strand.
ACTACGAACGTCCTTGAGAAATACAAGGATTTTGAATGGGATGTAAAGTACAGATGGCGCTGCATTGATGTTGAGTCACTATACACGAGTACAAAGCACAGGGATGGCATAGCAGCATGTGCCGAATACATGAATACAAACCCCAGAAGTACAAATTTTCCTATAGACTTTGTTCTAAAGGCCTTAAAATTCATACTGACACACAACTTTTTTGATTTTTTTTTTACTTTTGTTTTGTTGCTGGTGATGGGGCATCTCTCTGGCAGGGCCCACTCAGCCACTCTTCTACTGCTCACCCGAAGCCCTCCCCGACCGAGGAATCGGGTGCTGGGTCCCCCTCTCCTGTGACCCTGAACAGGAGGAGGCAGGGACCACGAAGAGTCAAGTTGGGATTGGGGGCAGCAACTGGTGTGTGGGAGTGGCCCTGGAGCGTCTGCCATCGCCTCCCCACAAACCAGGGGTTTTCCTCCATGTTTGTTGCCCTTGGAGATGCTGGACCTGCAATGATGTCTGCATGAAGGACGTATCTCGGCAGACATCTGCCAGCGCCTCCCCCCTCAGTGTGGCACACTCCTTGCAATACCCCCGGTCTCCACAGGGAGCCACCGCAAAGCGATATATCCCCAAAGGCCCACCCCAGGAGAGGAGAGGAGAGTGGTCCTTCGGACGCTCAGTCCACTCCTTCTCCTGCCGACCACCAGCAACTAGAGTCCGTTCCCAAACCCCAGCTGCCGGTGTGGCATGAGGTGTGGCGTCCAGCGCCTCAACCCTCAGCGTCACCAGGCCGGAAACATTTTTGAATTTGATGGAGAATTTTTCTTACACCTGCAGGGCACAGCGATGGGGGAAAGCATAGCCCCCAGCTATGCCTACCTCTTCCTGGGATCCTGGGAAAGCACCAGTATATTCTCTGAAACAGAAAATCCCTACTTTAAAAACATCAAATGATGGAATAGATATGTTGACAATATACTGTGTGTTTGGAAGGGATTAGAGGAAGAGATGGAATTATTTATGGAATGGCTGCATAAACAAAACAACTTAAACCTGCAAATTACATATAGTGAAAACAAATCCACTACAGATTTTCGGGACCTGACACTCTTCGTACATGAGAACACCAAGGTACAATCTAGGAATTTCAGGAAATCTACAGCAACAAATAACATAATGAGAGCAGAGAGTTCCCATCCCACTGCCTGGTTAAGTCTCATCCCTATGGTCAGTTCTTAAGATTACGCAGGAACTGCTCTAGAAATGATGATTTTGAAAGGCAGTCTGTAGAAATGTACCAGAGAATTGTGAACAAAGGCTACAGCAAGGAATGCCTCGATTCAGCACTAGAGAGGGCTAGGAAAGAGAACAGGAACACACTCCTAGAACCAAGACAGCAGGATGAACAGAACAAACAGAAAGATGCAGTTAACAAGCAATCAGTCACTTTTGTGACCCAGTTCAGTAATCAAGCTGGCCAAACAGGGGCAACAGTAAGGAAATCTTATCAGGTGAACTTGGAGGGAACCCTAGAATCACTTTTTCCAAAGCTGAGAACTTAAAAGATAAACTGGTCCACAGCAGATACACAACACCAAAGGATAGCCGCAGGATGTGGCTACCCCTGCCACCCATAGGGATGTTCAGATGTGGGAGGTGCAGCGTATGTGAACACTGTAACTAAGGGAAAACACATGAAGTGGAAGGCTATGAGTAAAGTGTAAAGATCAGAAGCTTTCTTAATTGTAGCAGTACATACTGTATGTAGTGTACACCACTTGGTGTCCATGTAATTTGATGCATGTTGGGAGAATGATCAGGCCGGTGAAACAGAGAACACAGGAACATATCCACAATATTAAAGCTGGCCTGGTCAACAAACACCTGGGAAGACACCTCTTAGAAAAACATAATAACAAGGTTGAAGGCATTAAATGTATGGCCCTAGAGAAAGCTGAAAGTAACTCAAGGGGTGGGGACAGATTAAATTCACTTCTCCAAAAAGAAAGCTTCTGGATCTTTAAACTTGGCACACTGCAATCTAAAGCTTTAAACACAGAATGGGACTTAAAACCTTTCTTGAGAAAGCATACATGAGAAAAAGGCATGCATATATTTAAATAAGCCCAAAGTCTTACTATGTTTTTCCTTTTTCCAGTTCTATGTGGATTATCTGACTGTGGATTGGTGGATCCCCCACAAAATGATATGGAAACACGTAAAGGGAGTGATCACTACCTTGGCCCCTAGCCCATCCAGAACTTTAAGAGCAAAAGGAGTATCTTACCTGTAGTAATGAAAATTCTATGCTATATATGTAGAGTGGAAAACCATGATATGTTTTTTTTTTGTGTAGTTTGTATCTCACCTTAAAACTTCTGTGCAAGATTGCATCAGATTAATGTATGTTAAGATAACCATAAAAGAAATCCACTCTGTTTTTTATAAAAACATTTGGTTTTAAAATCCTGATTTTAAAGGTTCAATAATGTTATTTAAAACTTATGAGTTACATGCATACATTAACTTGAATTACCTGGAACTAAGAAATCTTTTTGGACTCTAGACTATTTAATTGTGCCATAAAGTAACATATCAAGTGATAAAATGTGTGCCTGAGTAGCCAGTTATAAAATCAATCCATTTAAAGATGATGTTAAAATTGTTTGAAATAGGCTACAATAAGCAATCAACTTAAATTGTGTTGCAGTAAAACCCTTTTATATTTCCTTTATTTTAATTTTTCTTTATTTTTTTTTATATTAAAGTAAGATTAATTTAAAAAAAGTACCAAACGATGTAAAATACGGCAACAGGTTCTATGCCTTCCAGAGCCACTTTAAGGGACACTGTCAACCCCCTTAGGGCTCAAAGTGTCCCTAGTTTAAAAAACAAATTTTATAATTGCCAAAATTCTGTAAAGATTGCTGATGTAGCTGGTAATTTGATTCTGACTTTTTTTTCTTTACAAAAGTGAAAAACAGACTGCCCACCATACTGGTGTTACCACACAAACACAGGTTTGTTTACATTCCTTGGTCAGCTCCAACTGCATTTTTCCTGGACTTGGGAACACCCACAACACAGTCTAGCCCCTCATGATGCAGTGGGAGCTTAGGAGGCTACTGCCTCATGAGTGACTGCACTGTTTGGGTGTGTTTCTAATGCTCAGGAAGTATGTAGTTAAGAACTGATCCAGGATTGCAAACAAAACAAGGTTGTTTATAAATATACATTGCCATACATTTCAGTTCTACTAAACAAGGAGACAGACAAAACAAACAGCAACATCAGTGAATTTTAGAGAGGGTAAGCAATCATAAAATGTGGGGTTTCAACTAGAAATAATATGATGACAAGCATTTGTTAATGCCGAATGTTGCTTGCTGGCATTAGCAGTGGAAGTGCAGGAGTTAGACAGATGCAGCATAGGAATGGCAGTGAAGTACTGAACTGATGCCAACTCCACGCCCACCCTGCAGAGATGGACAGGCATTGGGGTGTGCCTTCGGGTCGTCACCCATAACGGTCACGACATTTCACCTTACCCTACCCTGCAGACACAAGTGTCGAGGTGTGCTTTGGGGTGTTCAGGCTTTACACTCATCTCATTCCATAAGGAAATATGCTGAAATGGGTGTAGTATAGGAGAATGGGGTGAACTCTGGGGCCAAAGGGTCCAAGGCGCACCTTGATGCCTGCCACTGGCTACAGGGTGGGGGCGGAATGGCATGAGCATTACTGTTGACAATGCCAAGTCATATCCCTGACGCCTGTCAGTCCCTTCAGGGTAGGGCATTATGGTCGAAAACCCTAACGCCCTGGGTGCTTCTTGGTATTTTTACTCCAAGTTTTCAACATGGGCTTTTTGTGACCCCACCACATGAACAGTGACACTATCAATTCGTTACCTGAAAGGTGATTTTGCACAGCGACTGCGCCACTTGGCGCCACAGGTGTGTAAATGCATCTTGAACATGATGTGAAAAATGACAGCTGTGCTGTTCATGAGGAGGTGTAAAAATGGCAATGTTGAAAATCTGGGTAAATATAAAAACTGGTGAAGTCCGCGGTACGTGCATGACTGCGCCAACACACACCTGTAATGTATTTAGTTTGGGGATTTTTTCCTGCAGATTTTCAACACAGGCATTTTGGGACTTCCACTCATAAACAGCATCACTGTGATTTTCTTAATCTGTCCCGAACACTGATTTCCCACAGTGACCACGCTATTCTGCACCAGAAGTGCGAAAACACATTTCGGCTACGGTGTGAAAAATGACAGCTGTACTGTTCATATGCAGGTGTGGAAAAATGTCAACGTTGAAAATCTGGACTGAAAATATTATGAATTCATGAACTTACGAGTGTACGTGGAAATTGCGCAATTCACATGCGCAACACAGTCATTTTAGAGACTTCTGTCACCAAATTTTCAACATAGCCAGTTTAAGACCTGTGCTCATGAACAGTGTCACTGTGATTTTCTAAATCTGTCCTAAACATTGATTTTGTACACCGACCGCGCCATTGTGCGCTACATGTGCAAAAACACATTTCGGGTGAGATGTGAAAAATGACAGCTGGACTATTCATAAGGAGGTGTGGCAAAATGTCAATGTTGAAAATCTGGAGTAAAAATATTACAAATTTGTGAAGTTACGAGGGTGCGTGGAAATTGCGCAATGCACGCTCATAGCACAGTCATTTAATGGACTTTTGTCACCAAATTTTCAACATAGGCATTTTAGGACCTCTGCTCATGAACTGTGTCACTGTGATTTTCTTAATCTGTCCCGAATACTGATTTCCCACAGCAACCGTGCTATTCTGCACTGGAAGTGCGAAATCACATTTCGGCCAGGACATGAAAAATGACAGCTGTACTGTTCATAAGGAGGTGTGGAAAAATGCCAATGTTGAAAATCTTGAGTGAAAATATTACAGATTCGCAAAATTCTGAGCATGTGTGGAAACTACATAATACTAACTCATAAAACAGTAATTTTATGGATTTTTTTCACCAACTTTGCAACATAGGCTTTTTGAGAGCCCACCTCATGAACAGTGGCACTGTTGTTTCGTTAATCTGGCCCAAAAAGTGATTCCACGCAGTACCCGCAAAATCACCTTTCTGGACCGAATAACGCTATGACAGTGGCTGAATTCATGAGGTGGGGTCCCAATAACCCCATGTTGAAAATCTGCCTAAGATATGCACCAAAGCTGAAAAAACCCTATCTGGCACTGAGGGCCATAAAATGAGGATTGTTAAATGATTTTATTGTTAAATGATTTTATTAAAATATTTTGATGACTGCCTTACACATCATCAATACAGTAAGGTAGCGAAGTCAAGTTACTACATATACAGGATCACCGTGTACTCTTAATAACAGTAATAATAATAATTAATTTATTTGTATGGCGCCTTTCCATTGCCAAGGCACCTAACAATATAAAAACAAGTCATACAACATCAAATGATAAATCAATACAATTAAAATCAGATGCCAATACAACAGTTGCTCATTTCAGTTAACTATACTGTAAAAGCTTTTTTCCACCAGTAGGTTTTAAAACCCTGCTTAAATTCCTCCACAGTTGCACACTCCCGTAACCGGCAAGGTAGAGAATTCCAAAGGGTGGGGGCTGCATACGCAAAAGTTCTACAACCAGATGACTTCAAATTCACCCTCGGAATCTCTAACAACCCCTCGTCGGCTGAGCAGAGTGATCGACCAGGGCAGTAAGGAAACAGAAGCTCTTTCAGATAGTCCACGCTCTGTCCATGTAGGGCTTTAAAAGTCAGTAAACTGACTTTAAAGGTGATCCGCCACTGTACTAGCAGCCAGTGCAGTTTGCGCAGCACCGGGGTAATATGGCAGGATCATGAAGATCCTGTCAAAAGACGTGTTGCCTCGTTCTGCACCAGCTGCAAGCGATGGATTTCAACCCATGAAAGCCCTAGATAAAAGGAGTTGCAGTAATCCAAGCACGAGGACACAAAGGCGTGGACCAAGGTAGGAAGGTCGTCAGATGGAACAAGATGCTTAACATAATAATTTAATATAAGTTTCAAGTTCAAGTTTCCAGTTTATTTGCAGGAAAACACAATTGAACACACTCATTTACAAGTAGAGCCCTCCTAATACAATAATAAGGTGATATAAGCCCTTATGTGATTTATTTTGATATCTGAAATCTCAAGATGTAGCCAATATGTGATTGTGTCAGATGTAGTATTACCAGGAGTTAACTCTTCTGCCTACGTTTCTAAGAAACCATTACTTAAAATCATTGCATACTACAACAAATTTACATTTTTCACAATACCAGTAGGGCAGTACCTGCACTGATCAATACCTAAAAGGACTTTTCTCAATTTGTAGAGGATCATTTTCAGTTTCCCACTTCAGAGGTAATAGTAAAAGAAATCCAGACTCCTGTTAACCTTTCCACCAGCTAACTGCATATAGAGCTATCTTTTGAGTACAACTTCTCTGCCAAGTCACTGGGTGGGAATTAAAAAGAACAAAAACATTCCTGAAGCCATAATGATCTGTACTGATTGGTCCAGCTGATCAACTGTCCACACTTCGTGCATGTGAGAAACACGTAAGGGGAGTGCTGGACCACTAAGTAATTAAAAGAGAATTGTAAATATCTGTAAGTACAGAGCTGAGCCCCACTGTCACAGTCCTGACCCCCTGCTTTCTTTACAATGTGCAGCTGATATACATCTCATCTCCCCTCTCTCTCTTTGAATCAGCATGGGAAGATTAACCCCTTCACACCTGAATTATTTCAGCCTGAAAGACACATACATGGCTCTTTTTCAAATTGCTTCTATATAATTCTGGTGAGAAGGGGTTAAAAATCGCAATCTACTTTGGCCAAAAAAAAAAACTTGGGGCTGCCTGTTACATAGTCAGATGCTGTTGGTGCTGTGTCCATTCTTACTTTTATTGTAGAGATTTGGGAGCTGTTGTACCTCCGGTAAAGAATGCTGCTGTCCCCTCTATGCAGGCATGTGTGAGTGTGTCTATGTGTGTGTGTGTGTGTGTGACAGAGAGAGAGAGAGAGAGAGAGAGAGAGAATGTGGGGGGAGGCAGTGGGAGATAACAGCTGCAGATTAATGTTTTTACAGAACACAGCTGATTGTGACGCAAGTTTCTTTGAGCATAAAGGCATCTCATTAACTGGCCCCACTGAAGCAATGTGTTTCTTGCACATGTGTGTAAGCAACACAAAAACAGGTTGACAGTGTCCCTTTAAAACTTGTATCATTGTAATAAAATGATTGAACACAGGGGGCTCCAAGTGTTCACCATTGTGGCTACTTAAGGGAAGGCAAACTGAACAGTCTTCACCCCCTGAGGAAGACCACACCCCTGGTCGAAGCGCTGGGGAGAACGTTCAGTTTGTGGAAACACCATCTTAGAGAGGAAGCAAATGGATTTGTGTATGTCACTGATGACTACATTAAAAAAAAACCTTTGAAATCACAAAGCATCTCTTTCTCTTAATTGTACGGTGAGTGCAGAGTGACTTTTTGGACTACTATTGTATTTCAGGGGCTAGCAACCCCAGTCTCTGCATCCAGCTTGTCCAGCTGTGCACACAGTTTGGAGTGGACATCCCTGCTGAAGCTGCAGTTGGGAAGGCTCCACCCCATGTCTGGCAGATTGAAGTCACCAATTAGCAGCACCTCCCCCTTATTTCCCATCCTGATAATGGCTTCCCCAACTACCTTATCCAACTCCTCTCCCTGTGCTGGAGGTTTGTACATCACCCTGTAGGGATTGTGACCCCAAAGCCTGCCTCCAGGATGACGAACAGCACCTCCAACACTTCCTTTTCCTCTGTGTGCCATTGAACCTCAATGGCCTTGATTCCCTCCCTCATCTATAATACAATCTCTCTTTCCCGTCTCCCTGCCCTGTCTCTTGAACAGAGAATAGGCCTTTATGGCCATATCCCAGTCATGGTGGTCAGTGCACCAGGACTCCGTTATGGCCAACAAATCCAGGTTAGCTTCTGTAATGATGGCTTCCAGGTCTGGAATTTTATATATAACAGACTCCTTGCACTGGTGCACATATTTCTCCCCATGACACTCCCTCTCTGCTTCCTTCCCCCTTCCTGCCTCTGCTGTCCTCAGAAACTCCACCTGACCCGACTCTTCCTTGCCTGTTTCCTGTATTCTATACTCCTTTATTCTTGCTTACCTGATTTATACCCACTTTCCTCTGCCTCGTCCCAACCCGTCTTCTTGTGCCCGTGCCCTAAGGGAGTTTACTCCCCTCGGGCTCTCCTTTTATGCTGCTCCATCATTGGGGGGGGGGCAATTGTTGCTTCCCTTGGTTTTACACCCCCCTAAGCTTATTTAAATGTAGATCCAAGTAGCATTTAGACCTGTAACAGCCCCTTGACTCATCTAGGCTGCTCCAGGGCCCTCGGATTGACTTGATACACACCTCCAAGGGTGCCGGCCTGGGTTCCACAGTGGTCAGCAAATCCGGCGCAGTGCATCTACCCGGGGTAAGTGGCAAGGGGTACCTGAGGACAAAGAACAGGTTACCACCCGCCAGGAAAATAAGTAAGCTGTCCCCTGAACAGTCTCCCCACACAATAGCAATCCCCCACCTCTAGCAACTTCATTACAATAAATCTCAGTGACAGTGGATAAAATGCAAACAATTATCTTATTTATAAAGGGGGGGGCGGAGAAAGGCAAATACCCCAACACTTTACAGAAACAACACTTTCCCCACAGCAAACCCTCCTCCCACCACTGAGTGCACCCAGAAATGTCCCTATATGATGGTACCTTGCTGAGGTGGCCATGCAGGCCTAGGTCTTTCGTCGGGGCCCAAATAACTGTTAAACACTTTCAAACTTTAAGTCTTTGTCTTGGCAAAACTTGGAGATTACATACAGATCCTATCAGAGTTTACTCCCTGAAACCTAACTAACTAGCTAGCTAACAAACTCCCCAAGCTGCAGCTCAGGGTACTCGCAGTTCTGCAGTTCTTACAGGAGTTTTGCAGCGGGCTGAGCTGCACACGGTACTGTGGAGGGTTCCAGTCAGTGGTGCACCACAGGCTGCAGGTCTTGAAGCTTAAAGAAAGTTTAAATGCGCTGGTCTTCACCTTCCTGGCCTTGCTAACTTCACCAACAGGCCTTTGACTGTTTTCACAAAGGCAGACCCGTCAACGTCTTCCCCCCCACTGGTTGCAGTTCCTTCTTTGGCCAGGGCAATACAAGACTGAGTCCCCAAAGCCCCTCGGTTTCACCCTCAGGACACACACAGGTCGTCTGGGCTTCTCACAGTCTCAACTCCTCAGCCTCTCCCTCAGGATATATCTCTGCACAGCAGTGCTGGGCCCCCTCACAGCCACTTGCCAACATCACTCACAGCCTCTCCCCTTGCCACAACTTCCACTCACCAAACAATTTCTCCATTGATGGGGGCAGATCGGCTTAGTCTGTATCTGAGGTTCACCTATCTTTCAGGTTCAGAAATACTGCCCAACAGTTTGGTCCAACAGGGAGCACATTTCTACTTTAAGCAGCATAACTCAGTCTCTATTCCTCCTGCACACAACTTGGTATCTTTTCTTTAAGGTCGAGGGCCAAAATCAGCAGGAACATAATTGCAGAGACAATTGGGCTCAGGAGGCCACACAGAGTTTTTTCTCACAGCCACACTGCAGTTCCTCTCGATGACTCCCCTTGTGGCAGCAAAGCAGTTCCATTTATAGTTTTCTGGCATCCTTCTCTTTATTGGCTGTCATTTCCCAAGCAAACTCAGTGCCTGCTTCTTATTTTATCCAGCAGCCCCCGTCCTGTAGCTTTTCATGGGGGTTGCCATTTTGCCTCTGGTAGGGCCCTCAATTATAACACAATTGCCCTTGAGAGCAGATAACACCCCGCACCTGAAGGCTCTCTGGTCTATGTTTTTACATTTTCCCAGCTCCTATGTGTTTCCTAGAGCCGGGATATATTTTCTGACGGCTTAATACGGCCGGGCTGGAAATGGAGCAGGGCTTTAAATTTCTAAGACTCAGGCCGTGCATGCCCAGTGAAGCGGAGGCTGCCACACTTGTTTTGATTTTGCAGTCCCAGTTTTCTTAAGCACACCAGGACCACTCCAATGCTCCTGATTGGCCTGGAGGTGCAGAATTAGTGATTGGACCTCGACCCCACTTGAAATATGGGCTGAGGTCCCAAATGTTCCACGGCCCTAGCCATGGAGCAACGGAGGGGTGCCCAGGCTTCAATTCCCCATGGCCACTTGTGGATGCCTGCTGGAGGATTGGAGGGCCATAGCCCTACACAGGTAAGCCCAGTTCTATGTCATAACGGCAATCGCGAGACAGCGATCGCCGTTTGGGCGAGTGTACATCGCCGAAAATGAATTAAGAGGATGTACACTCGGAGCGACTAGAAAACAGGTGACTGGTTTTCTATGTTATGCAGGGGGCTGGAGCACTCATGGGGGCTTTACTCCCCGCACCCCTACTTAGTATTCTCAACTCCAGGGGTGGTGTCGGGTGTGTGTGTAAAGACAAATAAATTTTAAAACCCCACCCGACGCCAAAAACTATCACGCCCAGAACCGAACCTAGCACTCTCCCAACCCCAGCCCGCCACCTACTACCACGCCACATGGCCAGCTTGGCAGCCGACATCCGACTACACCTCAGACAATTCTCCTCCCTCGCCCGCTGCGCGGACGTGGTTCCTCAAGGTATGTACAGCAACATTCTGTCGCTGTACTCACCTACCCCGTATCCGGTCGCTACCCTGCCAGTAGCTCAGAACAGAGGCTCGGACTGAGTCGCCTTTTGAAAGCGCTTAATCGCGGTTGCCTTGTTCGCTGGATACCGGTAAGCCCATTCTGGGGGCTTACACACTCCCCTTGCCAAATGCTTGGCATCCTGACAAGTCAGATAAAAGCAAAAACATTTCAATATGCACATTTCTGACTAGACACCTGGTCCCTAGCTAGCATCAAAACAATAGTCACAACAGATTCACACTGGCCATCCCACAGTAGCGTCTATCTAGACATCGAATGCTGACTATGCACAGGCAAGGACAGGTATGCACATGCACCTTCCCACCCTATCCAGTGAGCAACACATTGGGGGATGGAACACAGGGACCACAGTTTTGTGAATAACATGGGGGGGTATCAGAGGAGGTACCCAGGGTATACGTAAGTTTGATGACTGGCCTGGGCTGCCTCTCTGACCTCCTAAGTAGGGTGGTATCAGGTATTGAAATTTCGTTAGGACCAATGGGCACCCCTGCTTCTCCGTGCTCTTCAGTCAACCCAGGGGCAAGAATGGGCGCGTCAACAACAACAGGCTCTCTAGGGCCCACATCATTCTCATTGTCTATTTCACAGCCCAGTTCAGGTTCGGGAATGGGATACTGGGCCTTCTGTCAGGTAAAAAGGGTATGCATTGGGATTCAAGGGTAACACAAAGTCTAGAGGGTTAGTACGGGTGGATGGAGGTGAGTTTCGACAGTACAGCTGCCATACAGACTAGGTAAGCTCAGGATCGGGCTCACAAGGGCAGAGTTCAAAATCTTCAATTTTACTTTCATCAGAAGAACTGCTGATGGGCCACTCAGGAGGCTGAGTTGGACCAGTGTTCGGGTTCAATGTGGTCCTCTCGAGGGGCATACTGGTAGTGGTATCACTTCTGTGGGGCTTCGCGGAAGGCTCATTTGGACCAGTATTCAGGCTCAATGTGGTACTGTTGGGAGGCATGGATGAACGGAGGCTTTGTTGTTTCTTCTGAGCAGACTGGCTCCGTGTTTTTGGCCTTCTTGCAACTGGAGTCCCAGGACCAGGGGATGGGTAAGGTATGGTCTTGCCAATGGGGAGCAAGTGGTTTCAGTGGATAGTCTTTTCTAGACCCCGACCTTGCTCTTGCTGGATTTTCTACACTGGCAGTTAATCAACCACAGTGTAGATTTCAGGGGCACATCGATCTTGAAGCTTGTGTTTGCCTTGTAAGTCCAGGTTTCGGAGTAAAACTCGATCCCCTACTTGCAATGATTGGTGGTGGACTCGGTTGTCATACCTCTGCTTGTTACTTTAGTTACTTTTGGCTGCAGCTTCTGATGCCAGCTGGTATGCCTTTTGTAGTTGCTCTCTCAATTGGTAGGTGTACTCAAGGTAGGTCTTTTCTGACATGCCATCTGGGGACACCACAAAACAGAGATTAACTGGCAGCCTTGTTTCACAACCAAACATGAGACAGAAAGGGGAGCGTTAGGTGGCACCATTCTTGGTGCAACTGGACGCATGCACCAGATAGCTTACTTTCTGACTCTAATTTGCTTTGTTGGCTGGGTCCAGAGTACCCAACATGTTCAACAGAGTTCGACTGAAATGCTCAGGTTGAGGGTCTCCCTGGGGGTGGTACGGTGTGGTGTGAGATTTCATTATACCGTATGTGGCCAAAAATTCTTTCACCAGACGACTTTCAAAATGTTGGCCCTGGTCCGAGCTGACTCTCTTTGGAATGCCAAAGCATTGCACAAACTGCTGTAGAACCTTAATCACAGTGCTGGCCTTTTGATCTTTTGTGGGGAACGCCTGGGCATATCTGGTATAGTGGTTGGTGATAACCAGACTATTCACGGTGTTCTTTTGGTTGGGCTTGAGGGAAAAAAAATCCATGCAAACAAAATCAAGGGGCCCACTAGTACTGATGTTGACTACAGCGGCACTCGTCTTTGTAGGGTCTTTCACTTTATGCACTGCAGGCAGCTTTTGCAGTGCTTCAACGTCAGCTTTCATACGGGGCCAATAAAACCTTGCTCTACACAAATCAAGGATGCATTCATAGTCCAGGTGACCCATGTCATCATGCAGGGATGTGAGGACTGCCTCGCGATGCCCCCATGGCAGTACCAGCTGGAGCTTGGGGCGTTCTGGGTTGTCACTGTCATTCACCTTGCACATTAACAGTTCATTTATTAGAACTAGCTTGCCCCATTCTTTCAGCAAGCATTTGGTGTCAGAGTGGTGGCTATGCAATTTATCTGCTGACTGCCTCTTTTTGAGGGCCCGATTTATGTCTTGGATGGCTTGGTCCTCTCTCTTTGTGTCCTCTGTAGTTCTGGCTTACTGGGTTGAGTTAGCGAAGAAATGTCCAGCCCAGTGAAATTCAAATAGACAGGTGGGATGGATTCAGGTGAGGCCCCTGTATATCTATTGCACTGGTAGGATTTGCAACTGGATCTTCAGCTTGCACGGTAAACTTGGAAAACAGCACTTTGACAAAGGCACTCTCTATTTGAACTGGGGGGTTCGGTTGGTCACCATGTGGGTGTCTTGACAAAGCATCTGCATCTATATTAGTCTGCCCACTTCAATATTCAAGACTGTAGTTGTAGGTGGAGAGGGCAGATAGCCACCGGTGTCATGCAGCATCTAGTTTAGCCGTGGTGTTTATATAAGTCAGCGGGTTGTTGTCTGTTCTAACTGTAAAAGGGATCCCATACAGGTATTCATGAAACTTTTCTGTCACAGCCCACTTTAATGCCAAATATTCCAGCTTATGCACAGGGTAGTTCTTCTCGGAGGGTGACAGGCTGCGGCTAGCGAATGTCACAGGTCTATGCCCCTCAGGATATCCCTGGTCTAGCACCCCCCCCAAAACCATTTAAGCTGGCTTTGGTGTGGAGAACATAGGGCTTGCTAAGGTCAGCAAATACCAATACTGGGGCTTCACTTAGTCTTCTGATGATTTCCCGAAAAACAACCTCATATTCAGGGTTCCGTTGGTCTCTAAAAGGTTTACCAATCCACAAATACTCTTTGGGAGGATTCTCCCCTGATAGCTGAACTTTTTTTCTTATTTGTCGGAGGATAGCCTTGCATCAAGTCATTAAGTGGGTGTACCACCATTGAGTAGTCCTTCACAAAACGAGGGTAGTAGCCGCAGTCTAGAACCCCAAAAAGGATTGCAGAACTCTTAACTTGGTGTGTCTGGGCCAGGTGGTGAGGGCCTCTACTTTAGCTGAGTCAGTTTGAATGCCTTCTGCCAAGATGATGTACCCCACATACTTTACAGTAGGCTGGCAGAACTGGCACTTGTCAATTGAAACCGTTAGTCCAAACTCCTCCAGCCGATCCAGGACCTTCATCAACAGGGTCTCATGTTTTTCCAGGGTGCGCCAAATACGATCAAGTCAGCCAGGTAGACGATGACTTCGAGCAAGTTACTATCCCCCACAGCCTTCTCCATCAAGCGCTGAAAAGTGGCCGGTGCCCCGGATAGTCCTTGAGGCATGCGCTTGAATTGGTAGAACTTCCAACGGGCAAATAAAGGCGGTCTTTTCTTTGTCCTCTTCTGCCATGGGGATTTGGTAATAGCCACTCTGGAGATCCAACACGGAGAACCACTGACTCCTGAACAGGCTGGCCAAAGCGTTCTCTACCCAGGGCACAGAGTACAGATCAAGAACAGTCTTATTTAATATGCAATAGTCTATGCAAATCTTCACAGCTCCACTCTTTCTCACCACAATGGGGGAAGTGTAAGGGCTCCAAGACTCGGTAATGATACCTGTGTCCAATAACTCCTGCAGGTGTTGCTCAACATCTGTTATAACACCAGGGGCCAACTTCCGAGGTCTCTCTCTGAAGGGGCGGTCATCCTTCAGATGGATCCAATGCTCTTCACCTTCAACACACCAAATGTCCCACCCATGGAGTGTGAAAACCTTTCAGCACTGGACTAATTTCTGACTTAAGCTCCACAGGTAACAGGTAGGTATAGGGGAGTCACCAAAATCAAACAAGATCAGATCTATCTCTTACTCTGTGGCCATCATCGGGTTCACTGCAACAGCACTGTCACATCTGTAAATACTTGTCAACACTCAACCCTTTCGGATGACTATGAGTTTCTTGGATACATTTCGGGCCCTCACCGTAACTCGCCTGGCCCAGGATGTCTCTGGGGGTGGTGGCACTCCTCTTTGTACCAGTAGCCCTTCCAGTAAACTGTCAGGTTGTGGGGCATCGATGATGAAGGCAGGTCCTTGGGATGGCTGAGCAAACTGGGCAACTCCCACTCTGAACTCAGGGGCAAGATCAATTCTTTGCCATCCACCCTGCACACTACACCAACACATTCCTCCATCAACTTGGTTTCTGTACTATTCAAAGTCAGGCCGACTCTCTTCACCAACACTTTTACCAGGGGTTCACCAGCTCATCTGCTCCACCTCTTTCTGTACACATCTTCGCCAGTTGCCTGAACATATCAGTGTTTGTTCCAATTAGCACAGGTGTGCCTGTCATCCCTTTTGGCACTGGGCAGATCAAGGCCAAAGTCTCAATGGTGGGGTGTTCGTTTGGGCCTCTTGAGATGAAAGCTATTTGTACTAGGCAATAACCATCATGGGGTAGTCGGAACTACCTATTCTCTACAGTGACAAACCAGAGAGGGGTAGGAGGGGCAAATGCTGCAGGTATCTGTCACAGAAAGTCCAGTGCATGATAGTGACTTGCAACCCAGTGTTCAGTAGGGCAAAACAAGGCACTCCTTCTAGCACAACTTCAGCATCAGCCCGGGGACTGATAAGACCAGGTGGCACCCGACTGCCAGGGGAATCTGAGGGTCGGTCCACTTGGTGGAGCAATGCAATGGCAGGGGCCCAGGTAGCTCCTTTATCAGTCCCCAATGGTGTTTCCCTGTCCGTACACTCCTCTTCTCTGTAACAAGCTGGGGATTTTCTAAACTGAGGCACCCTTGCTTCATATGACCATCTTGCCCACATTTGAAAAAAGAACCAACCTTCTCTGGGCCTTGGGGGCAATCGGGGCCTAGGTCCGGGGGCAGCACATAAAGCTTACTGCCGCCTAGACTCAGACAAAACAACACTCTGCAGTGACTGGGATTCTAGAGCCAGCTGCAGGGCCTTCACACAGTCTTATTTCTTGAAACTTGGCCATAGCAGGGGCAGAGGGAGCCTCCTTCACTCCCTTGAAGTCCTGAATACACTCTCTGAGTTCTTTTAACACATTGCCCAAGTCCAATGAGGGTGGTGGGTCTGCTGAGTTGGTTGGTTGGGATCACAGGGCAGCAATAGTGGCTGCGAGCATATGCAAAGAGTCGCCAATATTTTCCTGCGCCTCCTACTCCTTCACCTCGTTCAACAACTGTTAAAGGATGGGAGTTGGGTTTTCGGTCCCATAGCCTAAGGGAGATTAGAGTCCGCCTGGAGTGCACAGCACCTCTAAGGATTTGATCATGCCTCATTTTTGCAACTTCCCCCGGGGTATCTCCACCCACCTCAGCGATCTTGTGCATCACTGCCTCCACTCTGGTAATGTACTATGACAACTTCTCTCTGTGCTGCTGCATGGTGCCGCATAACTGAAACAGGATGGCCTCCCTTTTCTCAACAGACCCCAAACGTGCTTTTCAGAATTTCCAAGTGGTCATCTGCTGTACTGGTAGGCTGACTGGCCCTTAGAGATCGAATTACATCCAGAGCCATACCCCTTAAGCTCTCAACAACCTTCTTTCACTTCTCATCAGAACACCGCCATACTTGGACCATTTGGGCAGCTTGGCTTATCCAAGTTTCAAAATCATGCTCCCCTGCTGGAGTGGGGGTAGCCCCCGAGAAGGTCCGCAGCTGCTTGTACTGTTTGTATGGCGCCACCACGTAAGGGGTCACCCCACAAGGCAGCACTATAGGGGCGTGCCCCCTTCTGGGAACAAAGCCTGTATGTGTTTCATGGACTTCCCTTCACTAGTGAGCAGGGACTCTAGCCTCAAAATCTCCTTCCTCACTGTGCCGGGGGGGGGTCTCGGGGGTGGCACAGAAGGTTGTGGACTGGGCGGATTCCCTCTTTTTAGCACTACCCAGATCTCTTGGTACCTTTCTAATGTCACAGCAGGGGGCACATCTACAGGCCCCAAGTCCCTGTCAGTTTCTACGATCAAATCTCTAAACCCAGTGCCAGGGTCTTGTATCACTCTTTGGATTTTCATTTTCCCACATTCCTTCAGGGCCCCATCTAACACCCCTAAAATTTATTTATTTATTTATGTCTTTGGTAACCGGGTAGGTGTACTGATCCAAAGGACTATTTTTAGTCACGCCCCGGGCCACAAGTTGGCAAAAACACAATACATAAGTACACAGTGCAAACGAACAGTACATTCAGGGCACAGAACCTCAACCCCCAAACAAGGGGTGGTGAGAAAAAAATAATGTACAGTAGATACTGTATTTGGATTTTACAATAACAATAGTAATAGGCTAAGGACAATGTGATTAAAAACAATAGTACATTTTACAGGTACCCCATCACGTGAGCGCTACCAGAACAGCACCGCACTATGTGGCACTAGTCTGGTAAGCGCTCACACGGATAGCGAGTGGAGTTTCACAGCACTTGCTGTAAGTGCTCCCCTGGTGGCTGTCTGTGGTGCTGGACAGAGACAAGGGCACCATGATCCAGGAGGCTGACCAAGCTATTCCCAGGGCATGAAGGGCTGATGCATGGAACAGCTCGGCCAGCAGTAGTGGAGACCAGGATTCTAATCCTGGTCTCCCAACCTTTTTGCAGACACTCTGGACTTAGAATATTTTACATGGGACCATGGAAACACTATTCCACGGCCCCACGATTTTCAACTTTCCCTGATATCCGCCTCCCGGAGTTAGAATCCTTTAGTCTGGGGTTGCAGGGGCACAGTCCTCTCAAAAGAAAATCGTGACTTTTATCAGCAGTATCATGCTAACGCTTATTCTTGTTGCCACTCTTGGATCCAGTGCCCATTTTACAGTCAGTATTAACGTCTGAATACATGAATTCTTTTGTCCGCCCCAGTCACATTTTTGATCAGGAGCACTTTCTGGGGGTCAAGTCCCTCAAATGTACACCAGTCCTCTACTTCTTGAAATGCCATAGTTTCTTAGCTAACCACTGGGTGGGATGGGGGTACCAGCATTTCAAAATGGCAATTTCAGGGGTTGCCACCAGGAGCAGCGAATCCAAGTTATGCCTCCACTTGTAACAACCCTTTGATTCACCTACACTGCTCCAGGGCCCTTGGGTCGACTCAGTACACACCTCTGAGAAGGCTGGCCTGTGTTCCACGGTGGTCAGCAAATATGGCGCGGTGCTCCCACTCGGGGTAAGTGGCAAGGGGTACCTGTGGACAAAGAACAGGTTACCACCCACCAAGAAAATAAGTAAGCCGCCCCCATGCACACTCTGCCCACAGAATAACAATTTCCCACACAACAGCAATCCCCCACCCTAGTAACTTCATTACAATAAATCACAGTGACAGTGGATAAAATGCAGACAATGAGCTTATTTATTAAGGGAAGGGGGAGAAGGAGAAAGGCAAATATCCCAATACTTTACAGAAACAACACTTTCCCCACAGCAAACCCTCCTCCTGCCACTGGGTGCACCCAGAAATGTACCTATACAGTGGGTACCTCACCAAGGTGGTGATGCAGGCCTGGGGTCTTTCGTTGAGGCCTAAATAACTGTTAAAAAAAAAAATAGATTGAAAGTGTTTAACTCTCTTTTATGCGCCCAGGAGGCAGGGCATCCTTCCGGGGTACCCAACCGATGAGGGCCTCTCACTCCCTGCCTGAACCCTACCAGGAACTCCTCACCCGAACAGCCCAGGCCAGACCCAGTCCCCCGGCAACCGGGTACCCCCGGTGGAGGGTTCACCCACCCTTGGCGTTCTTGCAGACTCAAGGGGCCCTACCTGGCTGCTCGGGTTGGCGCCTTGGGGAGGATCCTGATGTACGGGTCTGCACTGGGATGTGGGCCGTGTCACCGGAGTCCCATCTCCACTGTCCTCCAGGGGGATTTTACATCCTTCCCACATCCCCCCCTAAGAGCGCAATGCGCAATGACGTCATGGCGCATGGTAACCCTGCTAACGTAGTTGCACTCGCCCCACTGTTACATGCCAGTCATCCTGCAGTACCCCCGATCTCCATCGGGGGTCACTGGGACACCGGACAGCCCTTTGCCCTCCCCCGGGAGAGGAGAGCTGTCCTCCGGATGCTGTATCCTCTCCCTCCCCTGCCGACCCCCGGCAACTTGAATCCTCTACAGAACCTGGGTCGCCGAAGTAGCGTGAGGTGTGGCATCCAGCACCTCAACTTTCAGCGCCACCAGGCCGGCCAACACTTTCAACCTTTGACTCTTTGTCTTGGCAAAACCTGGAGGTTACACACAGTTCTTTTCAGAGTTTACCCCCTGAAACCTAACTAGCTACCTAACTAACAAACTCCCCAAGCTGCAGCTCAGGGTACTCACAGTTCTGCAGTTCACACAGGGGGCTTGCAGCGGGCTGAGTTGCATGGTACCATGGAGGGTTCCAGTTGGTGGTGCACCACAGGCTGCAGGTCTTGAAGCTTGAAGAAAGTTTAAAGCACTGGTCTTCATCTGCCTCGCCTTGCCAACTTCACCAACAGGCCTTTGACTGTTTTCACACAGGCACACCTGTCGACGTCTTCCCCCAACGGTTGCAGGTCCTTCTTCTTTGGCCAAGGACACTACAAGGTTGAGTCCCCAAGGCCCTCGGTTTCACCCTCAGGACACATACAGATCGTCTGGGCTTTTTACAGTCTCTTAACTCACCAGCCTCTCCCTCAGGATATATCTTTGCACAGCAGTGCTGGACCCTCTCACAGCCACTTGCCAACAGCACTCACAGTCTCTCCCCTTGCCACAACTTTCACTCACCAATTTCTCCGCCAAGGGGGCACAGTAGCTTAGTCTGTATCTGAGGTTTACCTGTCTTTCAGGTTCAGATATATTGCCCAACAGTTTGGTCCAACAGGGAGCACATTTCTACTTTAAGCAGCACAACTAAGTGTCTATGCCTCCTGCACACAACTTGGTATCTTTTCTTTAAGGCCGAGGGCCAAAATCAGCAGGAACAAAATTGCAGAAACAGTTGGGTTTGGGAGCCCACACAGTTTTTTTCCCTCATAACCACACTGCAGCTCCTCTTGACAACTCCCCACATGGTGGCAAAGCAGTTCTATTTATAGCTTTCTGGCAGCTTTCTCTTGATTGGCGTCTGTTTCCAGGGCAAACTCAGTGCCTGCTTCTTATTTTACCCAGTTTGTCATGGGGACTGCCATTTTGCCTCTGGTAGGGCCCTAAACAGTCCCGCCCTCAATTTTAGTACAACTGCCCTTGTAAGGGCAGATAGCATCCCCCCGCGACCGGAGGCTTTCCGGTCTCCGTTTCGGCATTTCCCCGGCTCCTCTGTGCTTCCTAGAGCTGGGGATATACATTTATGACCCACATAGCCGAGCTGGAAATGGAGCAGGGCTCTTTACATTTTTAAAACCTGGCGGCCCTTTGGCCCCAGTGAGGCGGTGTCGCCATGTTGTTTTGATTTTATGGTCCCGGTTTTCTTAAGCACACGGGACCACTCCAATGCTCCCGATGTGCCTGGAGGTGCAGGGGTCAAGTGATCCGGACCTCAGCCCCACGCAGAGCATGGGGCCGGGGTCCTGGTTACCTGCACAGCTGTGCAGACAATGGAGGTGTCCCCAGGCTCGAGCTCCCCCATGGCCACTTGTGGATACCAGCTGGAGTATCGGAGGGCCAAAGCCCTACACAGATAAGCCCATTTTGGGGGGCTTACAGACCTGTACTTATGACTGTGGTCCCCTTCCTGGAAGGATGCAGGCCATCTCCAAATAGAGGCCCATATCCTCCCAGGTTGGCCCCCAGTTCCCAATGTAGCCAAAGCCCTCCTTCATTTACCATGCACTCAACAAATGCCCTGGTGCAAAGTACCCTTTCCTCTCCCTGGCCGTACACACATAACTTGGCAAATGCTGCATGCATGCCATCTGCTTGAGGCCCCTCCATAGCTTCCTAAAATTACCCTGCACTACCCCTACCATGTCCACAAGGTTATTTGTCTCCAAGTGGACAATGACTTCTAGCTCCCTCCCATCTTCTGCTGCCCTAATGATTCTCTGGATACTCTCTCCATCACTCCAAGCTAAAGCCCCTCTCAGGCACTCACCTCCCTCTCCTTTCCTCTCCAGGCTCCCAAGTATATCACCCTAACAACAGAGTCTCCCATCAGCAGCTGCTGTCTCCTCGACTTGGGGCCTCTTCCTCCCTCCTTAGGATCTCCCCTTCTGAGGACCCCCACTTCCTCCTTTCCCCCTGCTTTTGTGCCTCATTTTAGTTGCCCCGTCTCACCTGTACAATGAAGGAATTCAACAGTGTTACAGGCTAAGGAGCATGTATGCTTCTTGCCACCCTCACCTTCCCGGAGCCCAGCAAGATCACCCTCACCCTCCTGGAGCCCACC
This sequence comes from Neoceratodus forsteri, assembly GCA_016271365.2. NCBI lineage: Eukaryota > Metazoa > Chordata > Ceratodontiformes > Ceratodontidae > Neoceratodus > Neoceratodus forsteri. Next base: position 946,462,074 of record CM028130.1, read on the forward strand.
AAGGTCCAACTGCTCTGGCTCTGCCTAGGCATCCTCTGGGGGAGCGGTGGCAGACTTGGTAGCCCCTAGGTGGGGTAGAGGGTCCTCTGCACACTTACCAGCTCAGCCTGGAGTCCAGCAACCTCTGCCCTCAACCCAAAGAGGTGAGTACAAATAGGGTAGCACCTCACTCTCCAGAATATGTCCCAAAAGACTGCGGCTCTGCATTTGTTGCAGTGTACCACACCCATAATCCTTTTCTTTCCTTAACTTCTCTGTACCTTATTGCCTCCTTTCTACTTTTTTTGTATTCCTACCCCTCCCCTTCATTTGTATCCTACCCTAAACTGGGTGTCTCTTGTTTTCCCTTTTCTGACCCACCTCCCTGTATCTAACTTGCCCTGGTTGTCTACTACCCCACTTGCCTGAACTTTGTTACCCTTCCCTTTTGCTTGCCTACATTGTTCCCTTCTCACCACTAGTGCTTAATGTGGATGTTTTAATCTCCGCTGAATATCATGTCTTTCAACTACCTGCTCTTATTGATTTCCCTCCATCCTACCAATTACCCTGCTCTGTATCACTCCACCACCCTGCCCAATATTCTCTCTCTCTTATCCTATCCTGTCTGCACCACCTAAATTACTAATGTCTTCTCCTTGCTGTATTTTCCCCAAATCTTTTTGGGGACCCTGTTAATCTCCCTGTTTGGTAATTGCCTTTACCCACTTTGTAATAGTTGTTCCACCTGCACTGTATTTGACTTCTGAGATTTTCCCCCACAATTATTACCATCGTACAATTTGCCAAGCCATGCTTCTGCCTCTCTTTCGTACTAGCACTTATCTTGTACAACTCGTATCTTATGTGTGCTGCTAACCTGTACTGTTTTGTTTTTTGTTTACTTCGCCTGTTGTATTATGCTTTGCTCAGGTTGCTGAGCATTGTCTCTGTTCTGTAGTGTTCTGATCTTATCATGTACTCTGTACCACTATTTTGTAACCTCCCAGGTTGTGCCTGAAAACAGTCAATCATTTGGCTAGTGCATCTCACCTGGTTAACAAAATTAAATTACATATATATATATATATATATATATATATATATATATACATACATATATATATATATTTAAACACAAATAGTTCCCTATATAGATATATATATATATATATAAAACCACACACAATTTCCCTCCCAAAAATGAGTTTAAATCACTCTCTTTTATAATTCAAACAACTATGTTCAAAATAACGAACAATAAAGGAGAAAAAAACAGAAGCTTGTTACCAGTCCTGACTGACAAACTCACAGAAATCCAACCTTTTGATTTCCATGGTCTAGCGTTGCACCCAGAGTAGGCCGGAACCCCTGCCTCACATTGGACTTTGCCCCTCTCAGTGAGGGGCGGACTCGCGCGGCACAGACCGCCGTTTCCACCCGGACTTGTGTGTCTGCTGGACCACACGTGTGGAGCATTCGTCCCAGTGCCGTCCTATGATTCGTCCTCTCCAGAGGCTTAAGGGTAAGGCTGTTCGTACAAGTGGTGTGGAGACGGTGGGGTCTCGGCAGGGCGGGACTGACTATTTAGGGAAACTCGGTTCCGGTGGGTGCGTGTTCTGTACTGTTCTCCTTGGTGCCACGCACAGAAGCCTCGGTCCTTTCCATTGAGAGCGGAGGGGAGGGTGTTAGAGCGGGTCCTTTGGTGCAGACAAGGTTTTGAGATCAGTTGAACCCTTGTTCGGTAATTGTAGCTGATTTTTGTGCGAGTTTCAGTAAGGTATAATTTTCATAAAAGCAATACAACTAGGGGTACAATATTTTGGGATGCTCAAAAGAGTACACTTAGTCCCTCACTTGATGAGCACTTGTGCCAGACCCCGAGTAAATAGGTTTAAAGTATTCATCGCCTTCACAGCGAGGTTCTGGGTAGGAGAGAGTAAAACAATTACAAAAATAATAATAATAATACAATATGATATAGAAGGTACATGAAAAATATTTGGCAGCGGGAAAAGAGGACAGCTGGTAACCCTAAATACAACTGATAACAATGCTAAAGGCTGCTCCCTTTTCCTAAAAAAAAATACATCTGGGTTGGGGTTACCACCTTTTAAGAATCCCACAGTGGGACATTTCATACTGGTTTTTCGCAGAGCAGTATGTAACCTCAACCAATGCAACAGACTTTTTTTCTCTAAATAATCAGAACCAAGATTAATTGTTGGGAGTATTATAGTTCATATTGTTTCCTATCATTTTAAGGTGTTTTGGTTAAGATATATTTTTCTGCAATTTCTAGACAAAAGTAAGAACATATTTTTTCTACTATAAAATCGGGACATTTCACATTTTTCATAATTTTTGGCAGGACACTGCCACCCAAACCAGGATTGTGCCGACAGAATCAGAAGAGGTGGTAACCTGAATGTAGATCTGAGGGTGCATAACTTTAACATCATATTCAAAGTGACAGCTTTCACTGCTAACAGATATTGTTAAGACCAGTTCTACTTCTATTATTTTTTTTTTCCCACCAAGGGACTCCCTGGTTGGTCGCTGGTCCTTGTGGTGGCCTTTAGAGTGCTCATCTTGCAGTGCACCCGTGGTTTTCCTTTTGGTTTTCACCCATCCCCCAGATACCAGCATGCAGGGGGCTCCAGGTGTGTGCACCCTGTTTGTACCAAGCAGAGCTTGGCCACTGTCATCCCTGCCGTGGTACCGCCGCCCTACTGCCAGATGGTAGTATTGTGGCAGAGGCAGCAACTTACCCACTCAAAGGGAGGAGAGCATCCCCTGGGATGCTTGATCCTTCTTTCCCCGGCCAGTACTCCAGCGGATGGACCAGGGTTTAATTGGGCAGGAGCCCACAGGAACTCAATTCCACCATCTCCTAAAAAATTGTATGACAGTTCCACCACCTCTGTCATCTTTCTCCATTGAATTCTGTAGGAGAGTTCCACCACCTAGAAATGACAGTTACACCAACTACAAAACTAGATGTGAGTGTTCCCCCACCTAAACATTTCTAGTTTAACCACTGGGTTGGACTTTGTTCCCTAATCTAGTCGCTGGCGTTGCAAGTGGCAGCTCTGCCACTGCGCTGATGAGCCAGCCTGCTCACCATCAGTTAAAGCACCACTAACGCCTGAGAAGAACTTCGAAAAACATAATATTTGGACACAAAGCAGCTTATATTTCTCATTAGCGTTGTATTTCTTATTCCCATTATTTATTTATTACTGAGGTAATATGAAAGAAAACGGGATATATTGTTCCTTGAGGGTTCATCTTACTTCTTCCCAGCCTATGTCATAATACTCTGCTTGTGACATATCAGTTATTCCTATGGCAACAGTCTGTGATGTCACAACACAGTATTATAATTTCAAGTGGAGAATTTTAGAGGCAGATGAACTGGTTAGGGATAAAGATCTTATTTTTGTGGAATTTCCTCAGTAATAGTAAAGGTGAGGAGAAATTTGTAGAAAATACGTGAAATAATGTAGAGAATAATATATGGGCAACCATACACAACAAGGCTGTGTTTCCATCGAGGGGTTGAGATGACAGCATATGAACCTCGAGAGCAAAGCTCGAAAGGTCCATGTTGTCATCTCAACCCCGAGATGGGAACACATGCTGAGCTTTGTGTGTGGTTGACTATATTTGATTTTTTATATAGTATATGAGCTTTATACTGGGGTGATAGATTCCCCCCCACTGAAGTGAAAACAAAAAATCTTGCATTTCTTTGTTCTACTCACATAAAATCAAATTTCAAGACTTGTAGAAGATATGACTTTGGACACTGGGTGGTTAGTAAGTAGCTAGGTGTAGAATAAATGAGAAATTTAAAATTGTATGACCTTTGAACTGTGCATAACAACTGTTCGGAATGCACATAACACTTTAGAATCTGCAAAATGGTTTAGAATGCACTTAAGGGTTTTAAGCAGGCTGATTTTTTTTATACATAGCAAAGGGTAACCATATTCTATAAGATGAATTGTGTCTAAATATTATGTTTTCCAAAGTTTTCCCAAAGGCATCAGCAGCTCTTTAATAGTTTAAGGGAACGATAAACCTTGCTTTTTTTCCAGTTTACAGTGTTTGAAAGTGTTCTTCCAAGAAGGAACTGACTGAATAGCAAGGAGTCAATTTTCAGGTGTGTCCTGTGGGGACGTTACATTGGATAGATAATAGAGTACAGGCTACAGCAGAAACAACATCTAAAGTAGAGTAAAATTAATGAACTATTTTGTACAAAGCAGTAAGGACACAGAAGCAATTTAAGCACAAAGAGAAAATAATTAAAAACTTAGTTGAAAACAGTAATCTGATTTGAGGCTTGAGGTGGGTTTTAGTCCCACACCAGGAACTCGGGGTGGGGGGGGGATAATAACCTATGCTAATACTGTTGTGCAGAACGTGTGTGTGTGAAACATAGAAACATAGAATGTGTCGACAGAAGGGGACCTCACGGTCCATCTAGTCTGCCCATGGTGCGTAGATTTCTACCCCCTCACCCCATTACCGCCTTTTCTGTATGATTTCTTTGTGTTTATCCCAAGTGTTCTTGAACCAGTTGACTGTTATGGTCCCCACGGCCTCTGAAAGTAGGCTGTTCCAGGTGTCCACCACCCTCTCCGTGAAGAAGAACTTTCTAACATTAGTCCTGAACTTGCTCCCTTTTAGTCTAAGATCATGACCCCTTGTTCTGCTATCCTTCTTGGGATCAGAAAGTTCCTGAACCTTCACCTTGTTTATACCCTTAATGTACTTCAAAGTCCCAATCCTGTTTCCCCTCTTCCTCCTCTGTTCCAGGGAGTACATGTTTAATTCTTTCAACCTGTCCTCATATTATGAACTTTAGTGCACTCCCTGTACCATTTTTGTTGTTCTCCTTTCTACTGTCTCTAAACTGTCAATGTCCTTTTTGAGGTGTGGTCTCCAAAACTTGACACAGTATTTTAGGTGGGGACGGACAAGTGCCCTATACAGTGGCAGTACCACCTCCCTGTTCCAGCTCGAGATTCCCCTCACAATGCATCCCAACATTCCACTGGCTTCAAGTGCTGCCTTCTTGCATTGTCTATCCACCTTCAAGTTGTCTGATATTAAAACCCCCAGATCCCGCTCGTTGGCTGGTTGTTGCTAATCTTACTCCTCCCAAGAAATACTCCGTTTTAGGGTTCCCTTTACCCATGTGCATGACCTTGCACTTTTTGGCATTGAATTTCAGCTGCCATGCTGTTGACCACTCTTACAGTTTCTTTAGGTCTGATTCCATTCTCATTTGTCCTGCAGGTGAGTCACATGTGTGTATGCATGAGTGCGTGCTGCATTATTGAGGTGCTCTCCTTCAGAAGAGACCAAACTGGACCAGCCCAGTGGTGTAGAGGGTTGAGGCACTGGCACCTTACCTCGACCCACGCCGGTGACTCGGGTTTGGGAATGGACTCGGGACACGGGGGCTAGCAGGGAAGGAGAAGTTGGCGTCCGTGGGACTGCTCTCCCTCTCCTGGGGTGGGTAGTGGGTTGACGTCACGCTGTAGCGGCCTCTGGTGGAGACCAGGAGCACTACAGATGCACGCAGGAGGGAATGCACCAGAAAAAGCGGAAATACCGCTCCAAGTCAGCCGGATGACGGTTGCCTGGCTCTCGTGCCATTCATGTCCCTGCCGAGTCCTCCATCCCAACAGCACCCCGGGGCCAAGTGTAGCGCTGACCTGTGCCCTCTGGGGTTGCACATTCCCCCTTGCAGGAGGGAGACCCATCTGGCGAAGGGTTACGCCGGATTACCCTGCAGGTGGCTGCCATGTGGGACCGGAGGATCGGAGGGCAGATGGACCAGAGTAGCATTGGTGAGCTTGAAGGAGAGGCTGAAATGGAGCACGTAGGAGGTAAAAGAGATAACACACAAAAAAAAGAAGAGACCAAACTGACTTCCCTTCTGCCTGTCAAAGGTGGCTGTTCAGGTGGAGGTTATTGATCTCATGGCATTTATCGTAAGAGTGGGGGATTTTCCCCAGTATCCTAGCCAACATCCCCCCGCCATTCTGACTCAAGATAATCAAGGCTACTCTTGTTTTTTTTTTTCCTTCTCCCCACCCTACCCCTATTGGCCGCCTCTGCTCCCAGCCCTGTCACCTGCCTTATCCTGGACATATCCTGTTCCTCCCTGGCTTAATCCCTGCGGGTTGGCTTGATGAGGGTAGGCCAGGCACCTGTTGGAGGTGCTGCTTGGTCTGGAGGTGGATGCCGAGTTGGCGGTATGGGGCCTGCGGAGACAGGGTAGGTTTCGTCCTGCATTTGGCGGGGGCTTTTCTTGGTTGCTTGTTTGCCCCACCCACTGGAATGCCTACCAGCTGGAGTTACCAATGCATGGCTCATCCACTGGCGTGCATCAGCACGCCAAGGCTCCATTGGCATCCCTTTTCTCTGCTCTTGGCTTGGCATGCACCACCACCTGTGGTCGCCCGGGTGGTGGTAGTGCAGCGGAGGCTGGGACCCCTCCTTCCCTGAGGAGGTGAGCATCTTGTGGGGTGCCCGAACCTCCTCTTTGGCTGGCCAGCACTTCTTTTTTTTTTTTTATTTTATTTATTTTTCCTGGCAGGTCCTTTGTCAATCTCCACCTTGGTCACTGCCCCCAGACTTCCACCTACCGTCTGTTGCCAGCATCTCTCGGTCACCCCCGGAGGGCAGGGCTGCGGCACTGGTCCCCTATCCAGAGCCATGGGACCTGTAACTAATAAGGAATGCTTGGCAATGGTGGCTAATTGAAGCTCCAGGGAGGGCTTCATGGAGACGGAGGACCCACCCACCCCCTTTTTCATTTTTCTTGGGAGGCGGGGACGTGCAATGATGCCAGCGTCCGTCCCGCCTCCTGTGCATGTGAGCGCCGGCTGCAGAGTGACTCCTGGCCTCCGCCAGGGGTCCTCCTTGTGCCGGACACTTCCCTGCCCTCCCCCTGGAGAAGGAGAGCAGTCCGTGGGACGCTCCATCCTTCTCCCCCCCAGCCGACCCTCCAGTGACTCGAGTCCATTCCCGAACCCAGGTCGCCGGCATCACAAGCAGAAATCCAACTGCTGTGCCGATGGGCTGGCTTGGCCAGCACTTGTTAAACTAAGGTGCTTACTGCAGAATGCTGAACAGATAAACTGTCTGCAGGATAAATAACTCTGCTGTTGTTGCCCCTGCTTTTGATGACTTTCTCACCTGTGATGTCTTGCTGCTCCCCCCTCACCTCCTGCTGTATACTCAACTCCCTCCCCTTCCTTTCTCCTCCTCCCCTATCCTCTTTCTTCTTCACCTTCTCCCCCCTGCTTCCAGACATGCCGTTCTTCCTTCCCTCAGCTCCTCTAATTGCAACAATCTGGATGGATTCAAACCAAAACTGCTACACCTGTCTGCACCTAATATTGCTGCCCTGTCTCATCCCTTCTAAATCTCTTTTCGCCTCTGTGTAGTTCCTTAATCCTGCAAATGTACCAAAGTCCTGACACTCCACAAAGGGGGCGACAGCTCAGCCCCAAGAAGTATCCCACCTTACTCCCTTCTCTTCCGAAAGTACAAGAAAAAATTGTCTGTATTGTCTGTAAGACTTGCAACAGAGGAGGGCCACATATTACAGAAAGAAGAAGACAAAGCCGGATTGTTAAACAAATTCTTCTGCTCAGTTTTCACAGTAGAAGACAGTGGTAAAGGACCTTCACTGGGTGAGACTGAGCACAATAGTAAAGAGGCAGACACAAGCCCCTTCCGAGAAGAGAGGGTCTTAGAAGAGTTAAGTAAACTTAGAGAGGATAAACCATGGGGCTGGATGGATCCACCCTAGAATACTTGGGGAAGAGATTGCGGCACTGCTAGCAGAACTATTCAACAAAGTCACTGGACAGTGGCAGAGCACCACAAGACTGGAAAAGGGCAACTGTTGTGCCCTTACACAAAAGTGAAAGCAACAAAGAGGCACCACCCAGTCAGCTTGACCACTACAGTGGGAAAAATTATGGAGACATTACTATAGGAGAGAATAGTGGAATACCTGAAGGAAAACGGAAAACTTGACCCCAAGCAGCATGGCTTCATAGCGGGGAGATCATGTCAAATAAACATGATTGATTTCTTCTATTGGGTCACCAGAATAGTAGACCGGGGCGGTGGACATGGTGTGCCTGGACATCAGCAAGGCCTTCAACACTGTTCCCCCACCAGAGACTCACTAATAAGCTTGAACACAAAGGAGTCGGGCAGAAGATAGTCAAGTGGACTACAAACTGGCTTCAAAATAGGACCCAAAGAGTTTTAGTCAGTGGGTCATTATCAAGGGAGGGAGAGGTGACCAATGTAATTCCACAAGGGTCAGTGCTAGGCCCAGTCCTCGTCAACAGATTCATCAGCGACATCACCGCTGGACTAGAGGGGAAGGTTTGCCTGTTCACAGATGATACAATGCTCTGCAGCAGGGTGGACACTCACGAAGGAGCCGCACGCATGGAAGTGGATCTCAAAAAACTGGAAGAATGGTCCAGAAATTGGCAGTTAAAGTTTAATGCCAAGAAATGTAAGGTAATGCACCTGGGAAAGCGGAACCCAGGAACAAAGTATGTTTTGGAAGGGCATCAGAGGAGACGAGGATGGAACGGGATCTGGGTGTCATCATTACTGACAACTTAAAGGTAGGGAAACAATGTGAAAAAGTAGTGCAGAAGGCAAGTGGCATACTTGGATGTATAGGCAGGGGTATAATGAGTAGGAAGCAGGAGGTAATCATGCCACTCTGCAGAACCTTGGTGTGGTCCCACCTGGAGTACTGTGTACAGTTCTGGAGGCCTCGCCTAAAAAGGGACATTGACCGTTTAGAGATGGTACAGGAAAGGGCTATAAAGATGGTGCAGGGGGCTGTACCACAAGCCATATGAGACAAGAATTTTGGAGCTGAACTTATTTTCTCTGGAACAGAGAAGAAATAGGGGGAACATGATGGAAAGATTTAAATGCATCAAGGGAATTAACACCACGCAGAAGAGGAACCTCTTCCAGGAAAACGGAGTGACACGAACAAGAGGGCACAGCTTGCATCTGGTGGGAGGCAAGTTTAAAAGCAACTCTAGGAAGTTATTTTTTACAGAACGGGTAATAGACCCATGGAACAGCCTGCCACAATAAGTGGTGGCATCAAAGACAGTGAGAGAATTCAAACTCCCATGGGACAGGCAATGTGGGCAGCTTAGAATGAATCATGACTGGGGGGTAGCCACCTTAGGCAGACTAGATGGATCACGCGGTCCCCATCTGCCGACACTTTTCTTATGTCCTCTTCCTCTTTCCCCTTGCCAGTCTGGCTTCTATAAAGGCCACTGCATTGTCTCATCACTTTCCGGGTTACTGAGTCTGTACTGATCGTTGGGGGGGAAAAACCAGGGCCAGTTTAGCTCTGCTCACTTTGTTGACCTGGCCAAGGCTTATAACACTGTGGTCCACCTTCTTTTAGTTTAAAAACTTGCATGTGCAACTCTCTGACCTTTCCTTTTATTTCCATTCCAACTTGTCTGACAGATTCCAGTCTGTCCAAATTGAGGGTGCCCTCTCCCCATCCAGTCTGGTGCCCCCCAGCATTCTGTCCTTGGTCCAGTACTGTTCTCCATCTTTGTAAATGACCTCCTGTCAGTCTGTGCCTCCTCACACATTCATACATATATGTGTACGTGTGTGTATATATACATCTATGGATAGCTTTGCGGTTGGGGCAGGGACAAGGAACGAGGAAGGGGGTATACTAGTGCTGGGTGATTCTGTAGTTAAAGGGATTAGATGGGGCAGCAGGGGGGAGAGGCATAGTAGAATATGGGTGGGGGCTATACCCGGGCTAGTGGTGGACAGGGCGGGGCAGGCGATTCTTAAGTGCACAAGGAGGGGCAGGAAGAAACCACATGTAGTGGTGCATGTAGGCACTAATGATCTGGCAGGGGAGATGGTGAGATGGTGGAAGTAGTGAGGAGGAGATTTGAGGAATTAGGAGGGATATGTGAGGAAGTGGGGAATCAGTAGCCTTTTCAGAGGTGCTCGCACCCCTGCGTAAGTACGGGAAGGAAAGGGAGGATTGAGGAGTTCAACAAATGGCTGGAGGAATGTGTCAGTCTAAGGGGTATAGGGTAGTGGGGGACTGGGGCAGTACCTGGGGAAAAAAGGATCTGTGTGCAGGGGATAGGCTGCACCTGAGCGGGGAGGGGAAAGGGGTATTAAAGCAGAGGTTTGAGGGGTACATAACATCAAGGATAGATTTAAACTTCATGGGGGTGGTGTGAGGACAGCTAGTAGGCAGGGATCCTAGAGGGGGAGCCAAGCGTGCCTACCCCCCAAGCTGTCAGAGAGGTATTTGAGTTGGGGACACAAGGAGGGATTAGGAGGGGAGAAAGACACAGGTTGGAGGGTGGTCTCGCTGAATGCGAGAAGCTTAGGTAACAAATCAGCCGAACTACAGGCTCTCTTGGCTGTGGGGAGGGTGGACATTGCAGCCATCATGGAGACATGGGCCACCCAGAACCAGGACTGGGATATGATGATCCCAGGGTACAAGGATATTCAGGAAGGACAGAACTAGAGGGAAAGGTGGGGGTAATCTATGTGAGGGAGGGGATAAGGTGTATGAGAGTGGAGGGCAGGACAGTGGCCCTATGGATGCAGTTTCAAGACTCTAAAAGAAAGACACTGAGGGTTGGGGTAGTGTATGGGTCACCAGCTCAGGGGGATGACCTGGATAGGGAGTTGGCCAAGCAGATTAGAAGAGTCTGTAGGAAAGGGGACATTGTAGTGGTGGGGGACTTCAGCCTCCCTGGGGTGGACTGGAATACCCCAACCACCACATGTGCAAAGGAGCAGAGATTACTAGATGCATTTCAGGACTGCTTCCTGGTGCAGTTGGTCCGCTAGCCGGCTAGAGAGGGTAGGACTCTGGACCTGGTATTAACAAACAAGGAGCTGTTGGGGATCTGAGAGTGGAGGACCACCTGCCTGGGAGCGACCATCATACGGTGTGGTTCACACTCAATATGGGAAGGGTAACAGGAGGAACAGGTAACAGGGTGATCAATTTTAAGGGAGCGGACTTTAAAAGGATGGGGACATTTTGGTTGAGCATCTGGTGGGAATTCAGACGTGCATGAGTGCCATCCAGAAATGGAATATCATTAAGAAAGGGGTGGCAGACGCTACTGAGACCTGCACCAGGACACGGACCAAGAAGGGGAGAGCAAAGAAGCCAATCTGGCTGACTCGGGACGGGAGGTAATGGAAGGGGTGAAGGCCAAGAGAAAAGCATTCCGGAGGCTTGGGAAATTGGGAGGGCAAGGGACAAAGCTGAGTACACGAAGAAGTCCAGGGAGGTTACCAGGCTAGTCAGTGCTGCCAACGCTTCCAGAGAGCTGAGACTGGCACAGGGAATCAAGGAAGGGGAAAAGGACTTCTTCAGATACATTGGCGAGAGACGAAGAAACAAAGACCTGATTGTAAGGATTAAGAAAGATGGGGGGTGGGTGGAGAAGGGGGAGGACCAGGCAGAGGCACTGAATGAGTACTTCTGCTCTGTGTTCATGAAGGAAAGAGGAAGGCAGATAACTCCACGGGAAGGGTGGAGTGGGCAGAGGGGGGGCAGGGGCAACTAATATCAGAATTACAGAGGAGAGGGTGCTGGAGGGACTAAGGGCACTGAGGGTGGACAAGGTTCTGGGGCCGGATGGCATTCACTCTAGGGTACTTCGGGAGCTAGCGGAGATCCTGGCGGGAGCACTGGCAGACCTGTTCAGTACATCACTGGACACAGGATGAGTGCCACAGAACTGGAGGATGGCCCATGTTGTGCCCATTCATAAAAGTGGCCCTAAGGATGATCCAGGCAACTACAGACCGGTGAGTCTCACTTCAATTGTGGGGAAACTCATGGAATCAATCCTAAAGGAGAGGCTGGTGACCTTTCTGGAAGAGATTGGGCTCCAAGATGGCCATCGGCACAGTTTTGTATTGGGCAGATTCTGCCAGACGAACCTAGTCGAGTACTATGACTGCATTACCAGGGAACTGGACAGGGGCCATGCAGTGGACGTCCTATATTTGGACTTCAGCAAGGCCTTTGACTTGGTGCCGCATGGGAGGCTGGGCGGAAAAGTGGAATACATTGGGGTGGGGACAGAAATGGTCATCTGGTTCACCAACTGGCTGAGGGGTAGGCAGCAAAGGGTGCTGGTGGGGGGAACTCTCATCACCAAGGGACATTACGAGTGGGGTGCCCCAGGGTTCAGTACTGGGACCGGTGCTGTTTGGAATATTCATAGCCGCTATCTCAAACGGGATCCGGAGTAGGATTAGTCTGTTCGCAGACAATACTAAGATTGGTGCAGTGGTAGATGACATAGAGGGGTGGAGGGGGCTGCAGGAAGACCTGACCAAACTACAGGAATGGTCGGAGACATGGCAGTTGGGGTTCAACGCCAAGAAGTGCAAGGTACTGCACTTCGGAGCAAGGAACCAGAGGTGGAAATATCAGTTGGGAGGGTGACAGTTGGAAGCACATGGAGAAAAGGATCTAGGGGTACTAATAACGGGGAGTATGAACCACTCCGCTCAGTGCAGGAACGTGGCTGCAAAGACAAACAAGGTGCTGGGGTGCATAGTGAGGGGAATCTCTTCCAGGCACAGAGAAGTGATCCTACCCCTGTACAGGTCACTAGTCAAGCCACACCTGGAATACTGCATGCAATACTGGCATCCATTCCTGAAGAGGGACATCAGATTGCTGGATGGGGTGCAGCGTAGGGCAACGAAGATGATACAGGGACGTGAGGGAAAATCCTACGAGGAGAGGCTGGGAGAGCTGCAAATGTATTCCCTGGAAGAGAGGAGGGATGGGGGATATGATCAAAACCTTTAAGTACCTAAAGGGTATTAACAGGTTTAATACAGAAGGGATTCTTCAGATCAGAAGGGGGAAGGATACAGGAGGGCATTGTCTGAGATTGGGGGGAGGGGGAGATTCAGAAGGGAAATCAGGAGACACTTTTTCATGGAAAGGATGGCAGATAAGTGGAACACTCTGCCCCAGGTGGTGGTATTGTGTAGAACGGTGGGAGGATTTAAGAGAGGGTGGGACAGAGTTGGGGGTGTGGTTATGAGGGGAGGGTGGGGCAGCTGCAGGTTGAGGGGCTAGCTGCACAATCGAGCAGACCTGATATACCGTGAGGCCTGTTTATGCTGGCATTTAGTATGTTCGTATCTATGTCCTCTCACAACATGACTTTAAGAAGGTGTGCAGCTGGTTCACCACAATTAATCTTGTCATTAATTCCCCAAAAACAAAACAGTATTGTTTGGAAGTACTCATAGTCTGAAGGGTAGCCCAGCAATGCACACCTCCACTCTTAATGGGGACTTGATTGAACAGGTTCAGGTCTTCAGATACCTAGGAATATTACTGGACTCTATGTTGTCTTTTTTCTCACATGTGGACTCAGTAGTTAAATGTGTCAATCAACTTCTTGGCCTACTCAATAGAAATAGGCAGAATTTCTCCAATGAGGTAAAAAAACTGCTGGTCTCTAGTCTCCTCGTATCGGTCATAGACTATGGCTGGGTGATCTACTCGACTGCTACTAATACCGTGGTGGAGAAAATCTGTGTTGACTTTAACTGCGCATGCAGATTTGTGCTTTACCTAAAATCTGACTCTCACCATTGTGACCTCTGCACCACCTCTAGTTGGCTCTCGTTTGCCCTCAGATCATCCTTCAGTTCTGCATTTATATGCAAAAGGTCACAGTTAGGCCAAATGCCCCCCCCCAACCCCCAGTGTTCAAAACCTTCTTAACCCAGTTGGCAATAAATACACTACCCACTCCTTGGATGTGCCTTTCAGGAAAACAGTCCTTGGATAACAAACATTTGTTATTAGAGCTGTGAAAGTGTGGCACTCACTACCCTAGAAGGTGACTGGCCTTATCTTGTTCAGGTCATTCAAAGCTCAAACAACTGTAATTGCTCGTAATACGAAGCCTAACTGATGTGTCTTGCATTAGTATAATGTGAACCCTAACTGGTGTATCTTACATTAGTATAATGTGAACCCTAACTGGTGTATCTTACATTAGTATAATGTGAAAACTAACTGATGTATCTTACATTAGTACAATGTGAACCGTAACTGATGTATCTTATATTAGTAAAATGTGAGCCCTAACTGCTGTATCTTACATTAGTATAGTGTGAACCCTAACTGGTGTATCTTACATTAGTATAATGTGAAGCCTAACATTAGTATGCTATTTTGTACTGGTCATGCTGTTTTTCTTCTGCTGTTGTGTGTACACTGCTGACTTCCATTAATTGGTGTTATTTATATTGGTCATGCTGTTGTCTTCGCTCTTTAGCTCAGTGGTTTTTCTGAATACAGTCAAATAAACATATTACAAAAATACAGTGGAGAATACATATTTACAGAGTGCAAACATTGCAGTTGCCATATTGACTCTGGGGATAAATGCAGGTACACAGTGCAGATACTTTTCCATTAAGATCATTGTAAGTAAATTAGAATTGCTAGGGTGTTACAGAGCAGAAGTATTGTACTTACCAGTCCATGCACGATTATGCTACCTTTAACTACGATGAGCTCGGTTCGAGGTATATAGTCGTATTGTCTAAGAAGGGCGGGGCACTACGTATGTCTACAGGCAGTTGTCACGGGACTGAATAGGTTTGTAATGTGCTTTGATCAAGATGTTAGCCGAAGTTGGGAGTGGTGGCAAACTTGACAGGGGTTCCAAATGTTAAGAAGTCTGTATCTTATGGAGGCATACCCTAGGTAATGCCTGCAGTTTTGGATGTGGATCTGGCCTGCCTCTGACCTAAAAGGGTAGGATGAGTTGGCGGTGGGGGAGAAGAGATCTGTGAAATTGCTTGGTAGTTTATGTGACCAGTATTTGGTGCCCACCATGGTGACGTGAAGCAAGTGTCTTGCAGGGCAGGGGTGTAGCCAGGAATTTCAGATTTGTACACCAACCTGCCACACTGCTGCCCCCTTCCCTACTGTTGTTCATGCCTGCCCCCCGGCCCCCCCAACAACTTATGTCTAAGGTTCCTGGCTCCGGTCAGATGATTCCCACACTAGACCTGCTGTCTGTCTGCACTGCTAGTTTGGTACTAGCTGCCTGCTGGTAGATGCCACTGACTGCACCATAAGCCCAAGACTATGGCAGACATTCTTCTCTCTCTCCCATGATTAGGATTCCACTTCCTTGCCACTCCACATGAAGTCTTTTTCTTTTAGCTGGCTCTGAGTCTGTTCTTCTGCCTGCTACACCTCATTTTTACTGCTTCTCTCACTCCCAGTACAATTGAACTAATAGTGTGGCTTCTAACTTTGCTGGGGCATTTAAACCCACTGCCCCAGACTTGCCACACCCCTTACCAACTTCCACATCCAATCACTATGCAGGCAGATCATTTGGACCTAATTGAGACCTTAAGCTTAATGTCTGCGGTCCACTCTGCCACCCCCAAACAAAACTGAAAGAAAAAAGGAAAAGACTGCAAAGCTAAACAAAGGTATTTAAACACAATGGACTAGAGAGGGCAGAGCAATGCTAGCCAGCTTGTTTGCTACCCCCTGCTACTAAACTTGATACACCATGGCTTACTTGGAGTATCAGTAGCTACACCCCTGTTGCAGGGGGAGGGATCCAGCCTAGATAATTGTATATGGAGCAGTGGTGGGTATGGGGAGGATATGCAGGGATGAATGCTGCATATTGGGTATGGTCTGCGGTAATATTGTAGGTAGGATGGAGTGGGCCAAGTGGTCCTTATCTGCTGTCAGATTCTGTGTTTCTTAGAGTCCAACAGGTTAAGTAAAAATAGGAAATCTAATGAAAAGAATTTATAGCAAAAGATTATAGATTCTTCCTCACTTACTATAAAATTTGTTAAGGTTATTATGGAATGAATAGATTGATCTAGTAAGGTGAGCTGAATATTCAAGGTCCATTCATTCATACTTAAAAGCTGTCTATCCAGCCAATGACGGACTCCAAGTTGTTTTGTTGAAACAGCAGTCGTAGATATTAGTGCTTTGTAATTTGAGTCTTTAATCGAGTGCAAATTCCCTAAAATGCAGATATTAAAGCTAAAGGCATTTTGTAGGGACAGTATACAACCAAAGTCTGATTTAATTGTGTTCCAAAGGTATCGTACATTAGGACAATCCCATAGAATGTGATGCAGTGTCCCTTCCACTGTATTGCATCTGATACAGGATCCAGAATTTAGTAGTCCAGATTTTACCATTCAAGGTCTTTCTCTGTTTAAAACTTCTTCTACCCTCAGGTACTGAATAATTATGTATGGTACAACTGGGATTGGAGCATTTGATGGGGAGGGACATGCGAATACATGTGCAGAGGTTCACTGCATTTTATACCACACTAAGCCTTATATGTTGTATTGATTGTTTTTTTCTTTTGTTATTGTCCTGATTGTTTTCTATTATATTGTACAGTTAAATTGTAATAAAATAAAAAAAAAGTTAAAAAACAAATTCTATGTTTCTATGTATCTACGCAGGGCTTTGAACAGTGTGGGAAGTTTGGCTAGGGTATTAGGGGAAGCTCAGGAGTATACGACATTCCTGTAGTCCAGCAGCAGTAGGATCAAACATTCATCCGCCTGTTTTTCCTGGTGTTGGGGAGCAGGTAGCTCTTTACTGTATATAGTGCTTCGAGCTTTGTAAAGCACTTGGCTAAAGAATATGCCATGTGACCAGAGTAGTTAAGGTGCTGGACCAGGTGGAGGCCCAAGTACTTGTATGAGGAGACATAGTCTAATTGGTCATCTTGGGGTGAATGTAGGTTGAGTGTGGTGAGGGAGGAGCTCTGTCAATGTTTGGAGCCAAACACCATAGAGACTGTTTTCTTTTGATTCATAGCTAGCTTATTTACCTGGAATCATTTTTATGTTTGCTTGCACGCATGTGCAAGAAACATAGTGCCATCATCCGAGATTTCGGAGGTGTGTCACCTCCTCCTCCAATTCAGTCAGTGTGTTGGCAGGCGCGGCCCCTGTAAGCCAATGCATGCTGGAGCTGTCTATGACAAGCTCTAAAATGCAGTGGCATACAGTTGAAAGGGGAGCTACACTTCAGTGAGCAGTGATAAGATGTCGCCTGCTCGTGTGAGTTCCCCACACACACACAAACACAGAAATACGCATACTGCCCCCCTTTGCAGTATAGCCACGACGGGGTGCCCAAACCCGGTCGATTTGTGCTGCGCCTCCCCCTAGGCTTTCACGCACTCCAGCGGCAACTGATAGAATAGCCGACGGGTGCCCAATCCCGTCGGCTCCACTGTCCTCACCCCGAGTACTGGGTGCCACGCTGAGAGCCACCCCAGTGGCAACTGATCATATGGCGACGGTGGTGCCCAATCCTCGTCGGCTCCACGCCCCCAGCCATCCCTGTGCCACGCTGGGAGCCCACCCCATCGTGGCAAACGTCCCACATGTTTCTTTCTTTTTAACCTGCAAAATAAAAAGCGGTCTCACAGGCGCTTCTCCCAGCCCCCTCCACAACCCGCACCCACCCTCACGCACCCTGCCTCCCACCCCTCACCCCATCCTTACCTCCGGGCTCGAGCGGCGATCTTGATGGACCGGGAGACACGTCTGCACTCTTCAAAGCCGACCGCGAACTGAAATGCCGGTAGCTGTATAATGGGCTGAGATAGGGGTTTTCAACTTTATTGCATATCTCAGGCATTTTTGGAATTTTGCACCAAATTTTCAACATGGGGTTTTGGGACCCCTTCTCATGAATGATGTCACTGTCATGGCGTTATTTGGGCCCGAAGGGTGATTTCAGCAGTCACTGTGCGAAATCACCCTTCAGGTCTAGCTCTTGCCATGACAACTGTTTATCATTCATGAAGGTTCAAAACATAGTAATGATAAATCAAAAATATTTCTGACGTGCGTTGCGCAGTTCTCATGAGCTCGTAAGTTGTGAATTTTCAATATTTTCTCCAGATTTTCAACATTGCCATTTTACCACACCTTCTTATGAGTAGTACAGCTGTCATTTTCACATCTCACCCAAAATGTGTTTCTGCCCATGTTAGCGCACAATGGCGCAGTCGTTATGTGAAATCAATGTCTGGGACAAATTAAGAAAATCACAGTGACACTGTTCATGAGCAGAGATCTTAAAATGGCTGTGTTGAAAATTTGGTGAAAAATTCCTAAAATGACTTTACGAGGGTGCATTGCGCAGTTCCCACGCACGCTTGTAAGTTCATGACTTTGTAATATTTTCAGTCCAGATTTTCACCAGTGGCATTCTTCCACACTTCCTTATGAACAGTACAGCTGTCATTTTTCACAACATGACTGAAGTGTGTTTTCACACTTTTAGCGCAGAGATGCGTGGTCGCTGTGGGAAATCATTGTTCGGCACAGATAAAGAAAATCACAGTGACACTGTTCATGATCGGAGGCACCAAAATGCCTGAGTTGACAATCTGCTAAAAAATCCCCAACCTAATTATATTACGAATTGTGCGTTACTGAGTTTCTATATCGCTAAATGACTTCACCATTTTTTAAATATTTTTACTGCAGATTTGCAACATTGCCATTTTACACCTCCCCATGAACAGTACAGCTGTCATTTTTACATCCTGTTCAGAATGTTTTTGCACCTGTGGTGCTAAATGCCGTAGTCACTGTGCATAAGCAGCTTTGGCTAATCAAACTGATACTCCCCTGTTCATGAAGTGGGGGTCACAGAAAAAACATGTTGAAAATTTGGAGGAAAATACCAACCGAATGCTCATGTATTAGGGTTTCCAACCATAACGCCAACTCTGTAGAGAATGACAGGCATCAGGGTGTGACTGGGGATTCTTGCCTGTAATGCACATTCCATTCCACACCTGCAGCCAGTGAGAGGCATGAGGTATGCCTTGGACTCTTCGGACCCAAAGTTCACCCCATTCTCCTATATCGCACCCATCTCACCGTATTTCCTAATGAAATGGGGTGCGCATAAGAGCCAAAGACCCCAAGGAACACCGTGACACTTGTCAGTGTCTGCAGGGTGGGGTGTGGCTGTTATGCCTGACGACCCAAAGACACACCCCAATGCCTGTCACTCTCTGCAGGGTGGTGGTGGGGTTGGCTTCAGTTCAATACTTCACTGCCATTCCTATTACGCAGCTCTGTAACTTCTACACTACCACTGCCAATGCCAGCAAGCAAACATTCGGCATTGACAAATGCTTGTTTATTGTGAGGAAGTCTTGTTACAGGACCTGCCCAATGTGGGGCATGGAAGGGCCAAATACGTAAACAATGATGTCTGCATACATGTGAATGTTGCAAGCAGAAAAAGTGGTAGGAAGGTCGTTGATAAAGACTGTGAAGCACAGAGGACCCCAAACAAAGCCTTAGGGGACTCAGAGGGTGACTGGGAGGGAGGGCAAAGTAGTTTTGCCCAATTTGACTGAGTGGGTTTGAGGGGACAGGTAGGACTGGAACCAGCACAGTGTTGGAGAAGAAACTCCTGAGGATGCTAGCTTGTGTATTATGACTATGGAGGTGAAGTGCCTGAGAGGTGCTTTGGCCTGGAGGGAAGGAGAGCAGATCCAGAGGACTGCTAGGACAGCAAGAGATTGGAAGGAGCCAGATGTCAGCTAGATGTCATTGTCCACCCGGGGACAAATGACCTGACAAGGGACAGGGTATAGGTAATGCAGGGAAAATTCAGGGAGCTGGAGAGCAGCCTTAAGCCGGAGACACACGCGGTGTGTTTTACAGAAGTGTTACCTGTATATGGCCAAGAGGGGATAGGCTTTTAACAGTTGGTTGAAGGCATGGGGCATGGAGGAGGGCTTTGGCTACATTGGGGATTGTGGGCCAACCTGGGAGAATATGAGAGACCGCTTGTACCTTTTCAGGAGGGTGACCACAGTCATTAGTGAGATGTTTAAAAGAGAAAGCTCCCTAACCTCAGTGGGAGTTTTTCTGTGGCACTAGTATAATTTTTTTAAACAGACCCACAAGTAAGGGAAGGGATCATAATTTGCCCAGCGAGGGGTTAGCTGCTTGATTCCTTTCCACTTCCTACTAGCCCACTCCACCCCTGCGCTCTGACGTTTTGTGACGTCTTTTATAGGAAGCGTGTGGGGGTAAAATTGGAGCTAGTGGACAACTATGAAGGCTCTTGTTAGTTGATCCCCTAGCTCCGATTTTATGTAATATCCAGTGTTTGAAAATGATGCTCCATAAACTTCAGTGGCACCCGCCCACACACACACTCTCCCTATACAGACGTCATAAAACGTCAGAGCACAGGGGTGGAGAAGGCTAGTAGGAAGTGGAAAGGAAAGGAATCGAGTGGCTAGCCCCTTAGTGGCAAATTACAATCTCCCCCTTCCTTGGGGGCTGTTTAAAAAATTAACTGCCACATAAGAACTCCCATTGAGGTAAGGGAGCTTCCTCTTTGTTGTTTTACAGATGGAGAAAGGTTCTCTTTAAATACTCTTTGAATAAGCATTTAAACAAGCTAGGGGAGGCTGTAAAACCAAGGGAGGAAACAGTTGCCCCTCCACCCCATGATGAAAAAGCAGGGAGGGAGAGCCTTGGGGAGTAAGCCACCTAATGGCAGGGATGCAAGAGACAGGGGTGGGGACAAGGCAGAGGTCAGGGAGTATATATCAGGAAAGCAAGAAGAAAGGAGTAAAGGAGACAGATAATGGAGAAGGTAACAAGGGAAGGGACGGGGAGCTTCAGCGAACAGTACAAGCAGGAGTAGTGAAGCAGGGAGAGAGTAAGGTATGGAGAGCCACATGAACCAGTGCAAGGAGTCTGCGAAATAAAATTCCAGACCTGGAGGCCATGATCATGACGGAGGCTTGCCTGAATTTTGTGGCCGTAATGGAGTTATGGCGCATTGACAGCCACGTTTGTGATATGGCCATACCGGGCTACTCTCTGTTCAGCAGAGACAGGGAAGGGAGGAGCAGTTGTACTATATGTGAGGGAGGGAATCAAGGCCTTGGAAGTACAGGGGTACCCAGAGGAAAAGAAAGGGCTGGAGGTGCTGTGGGTTATCCTGGAGACAGGCGCTTGGGCTGCTATTTGTACGGGGGTGGCTGCTGTCTGTACAGTGGTAGTATACAAACGTACAGCACAGGGAGAGAAGTTGGATAAGGCAATTGGGAAAGCCATTATCAGGGTGGCAAGTAAGGGGAGGTGCTGCTAGTTGTGAACTTCAGTCTGATGGATGTTGAGTGGAGCCTTCCAACTGCAGCTTTGGCAAGGAGCAGGGCTATCCCTGACTCCCTGGAAGGGGCTTTTCTCAGGCAGCTAGTCGAGGAGCCGACCAGGGATGGGTCAGTGCTGGATCTGGTGCTTACAAACTGGGGCGGCATTGCAGACATCACAGTGGGCAGTCCCCTTGGTACCAGTGATCACCTTCCAGTGGAGCTTAACATTAAGATGGGAGCAGAGGCAAACCACACGAGGATGAGGGTCTTGGACTTTAGAAAACTTTACAGATACAGACGTGGCCAAAAATATTGGTGCCCTTGCACTTTTTTCAAATAACTCACAATTTCCTCTAAACATAAGTAGAAATTAACAACAGTATTTGGTCTCCACAATTCTTTATTTCTCTGTTAATATTACAGAACCTTTGTTTTTGATTCAGAATTTAATATACTGTACCCTTTTAAATCAGAAAATGAAAAGAAATGGCATTAACAAAATTATTGACACCCTAGACTTAATATTTGGTAGCACAGTCTTTGGTCAAAATAACTGCAATCAACGCTTCCTATAGCCATGGATGAGCTTCCTGCACCTCTCTACTGGCAGTTTGGCCGACTCTTCTTGTGCAAACTGCTCCAGTTCTCCCAGATTTGAAGGGTGCCTTCTCTCAACTGCTGTTTTCAGATCTCTCCACAGGTTTTTAATGGGAATTAGATCTGGACTCATTGCTGGCCACTTCAGAACAGTCCAGCGTCTTGTCTTGAACCACTCCTGGGTGCTTTTTGAAGTGTGTTTGGGGTCATTGTCCTGCTGGAAGACCCATGACCTTCGACGGAGACCCAGATTTCTGACACTGGGTTCAACATTGCGCTCCAAAATGGCCTGGTAATCTCCAGATTTCATGATGCCATGCACACGTTCAAGGCACCCACTGCCAGAGGCAGCACAGCAACCCCAAACCATCACTGAACCTCCTCCATGTTTGACTGTAGGGAAGGTGTTCTTTTCTTTGAAGGCTTCATTTTGTTTTCTATAAACATAGAGATGATGTGCTTTACCAAAAAGCTCTAATTTGGTCTCATCTGTCCACAGGACATTCTCCCAGAAGGATTTTGGCTTGTTCAGGTGTGTTTTGGCAAACCCCTGTCGGGCTTTCTTATGTCTCTCTTTCAGCAGTGGGGTCCTCCTGGGCCTCCTACCATATAACCCCCTTTCATTGAGTTGGCGATGGATGGTGTGAGTTGAAACTGTCGTACCTTGTGTCTGAAGGTCAGCTTGAATCTGTTTGGCAGTTGATCGAGGTGCTTTCTCCACCATTCAAACAATCCTGCACTGCAATCTTCGATCAAGTTTTCTCTTGCGGCCACGTCCAGGGAGATTGGCTACAGTGCCATGGGCATTAAACATCCTGATAACATTACGTACGGTGGAAACAGGAACATCAAGGTCTCTAGAGATTGATTTGTAGCCTTGAGATTGTCCATGCTTGGCTACAGTCTTCTGTCTGACCTCCTCAGACAATTCTCTGGCTGTCTTTCTTTTCTCCATGCTCATTGAGGTACACACAGTGACACAAAACAGGAGAATGAGTCCTTTTCTCTATTCAAACTGGTTGAATGAGTGATTTTTATATTGCAGGCACCTGCAACTCTCCACGGGTGAGTTCAATTCCAAAGTGAAGGAGAATCACCTGCTTGAAATCTAATTATTTCTAACTCCTTCTAAAAGGTGCCAATAAATTTGTCCGGGCCATTTAAGGATTTCTGTGTGGAATAAGCCAAGACTTAGTAAATTTTTCTGCTTTTTGTGTTTTATTCCACTGCAAACCAAAGAAATACATATGTAGATACCAAAATATTTTTTAATTTCAACAATTTTCTGGAAGGAATGGTGCATTATAAGAAAAAACTGCAAGGGCGCCAATATTTTTGGCCATGACTGTATTAAAGAAATGGGAGACTGCCTCAGTAACTTCCTTCCTTGCGGTGGAATGGGATTGCCAGGGAAGGGTAGAGGCACAGTGGAGAAAAGTAAGGGATGGCATATTTAAGGCAACTGACCTTTGTGTGAAGGAAGTGAGTAGAAGTAGAAGGAAAATAAACCGTTAGGTTCTCTAGGGAAGTGGCCAAGATGATGAAGGAAAAGGTGTATTTGGGGAGGTATAAGGAAACACAGAGCGAGGAAGACAGGGTGGTATACTAAGTAAAACGGGAAGCAGGAAAAGCAGAGAGGGGAGCAAACAAGATGCAGACAGAGAAAAGGGGTAGCTAAAGGGGATAAGACCTTCTTCAGGTACATAAGTAAGAATAGGAAAGCAAGGGAGGGATAGTGAGGATGAGGATGTCAGGGAAGACTGCATAGAAGAGGATTAAGAAAAAGCAGACATCTTTAATAGATATTTCTGCTCATTCTTCATAATGTGGTGGTGGGGAGACAGACCACCAGATAGCAGAAGGAACAAGGTTGGGGAGTAACACAGAATTTGACAGCAGATAAGGACAGCTTGGTCCTCCCAGTCTGTCCATTTTTCCTTACTTACAGTATCGTTACAGACCCTACTTGGTCAACAGCTCTTTCTCCCTCCCCCTTGATTTCCACTATGATTCCCTTGTGCCTATCCCATGCATTCTTGAACCTCACCACTGTTTTTGCCCTCACCACCTCCGCTGGAAGGCTGTTCCAGAATCCACTACACTTTTTTGTGAAAAAGTACTTCCTCACATCTCTTCTCTGTCTACACCCCTCCAGGTTCAAAGCATGTCCCCTTGTTCTTGAACGCATTTTTTCTGACAAATACGTCCCTCCTGTACCTTATTTATCCCCTTGAGGTATTTAAAAGTCTCTGTCATACTCCTCTCCGTCCTCTCTTCCAAGGTGTACATATTGAGGTCATTTAGTCTCTCCTTTATAGGGCTTTTGATGCAGACCCTGCATCATTTAAAGTTGCCCTCCTTTGGACTGCCTCCAGTCTGTCTATGTCCTTCTGGAGATGTGGTCTCCAGAACTGCACACAGTACTATAGGTGGGGTCCTACCGACGATCTATACAGAGGGCAACACCACCTCCCTCTTTCTGCTGGCAATACCCCTCTCTATGCACCCCAGCATCCCACTAACTCTCCCAACTACCTTGTCACACTGCCTGGCCACATTTAGGTAATCAGATATGATTACCTCCAGGTCTCTTTCCTGTTTGGTAGTCATCAATACTACTACTCCCATTTTGTACTCCTCCCTGGGATTCTGTGCCCCAAGTGCATTATTTTGCACTTTTTCACACTAAAACCCAACTGTCATACCCTTGACCACTCCTCTAGTTTTCTTAGTCCTTGCTCACCCTTTCAAACAACATGAAGTCTTGCTATATTATGACATATGCAGTGAGTCCCAACCTTCGAACTGCTCCGGAGGTGAAAGAGTTAACTTTCCATGCCAGGCATGGAACGCTGAGCTCGAGCTCGGTTGAAAACTCTGTCTGTTGTTCTTCAAACTCAAACTGTCAGATTCTTTACTCCGCCTCACTGAACAGTTGCTCCGGAAATTTTCTCCTTCTGCTCGGTTCATTTTGTCCATTAAAGTATTATTTTCTCGTTTTTTTGACCGAATTTAAACCGCAATCGGTCAGTTCAAGCTCTGTCTGTGGTATTGTGAGTACTAGATAGGTTTTACATTTATTTCTTCTGTGTGGAACTTGTAAACAGTTATCGGTTCGGTTTCAACCGATCAGGTTGTTTTAAAATACATTAATCTGTCTTTTAGAGTGTGGTTACCGGTTCTTATCAGTTCTAAAAAAAACAGATTTTATTACTGTTTTTTCCACGACCCGTGACACGGTTGGGAACTGATAAGAGGGTCTTCTTAGCGGATTGCCATAAGCGGCAAGTTTGGTTAGGACTGGCACTATGTCTGAGAAACCCAAAGAAAACCGGGCCCACTGGGTTTCAACACTGCAATGTCTGTGGGAAGTCTTTGCCAAGGCTGACCCACACCACCTGTTTATTGTCTGGGGTTTGACCACCTCAATGCAGACTGCCAGATTTGTAAAAATTTTTCTGCAGCTACCCTGGAAAAGAGAGTTGGTAGGCTCAGGGAAAGGGAGGCCAAGAAGTCCGCTGACCCAGATGGCCAGCCCGGTTTGGTTCCAACCGAACCGGAGGTAGTGCCCTCTGACCAGGGTGAGACTTCCTTGGGCAAAAGGAGAGCCGACTCGGAGGAGTCGGTTCCAGCAAAAAGGACTAGGAAATCAGCTGGTGTGAGAGCCAAAACATTCCTTTCCAACCGCTGAAGAAATAGCCAAAGCGATTAAAATTGTCCAGTCGCTTTCCCCAGTTCCGACCAAACCGGCACCATCAGGTAAGCGTACGGTTCGGCCGGTTCCACCAGTTCAAGAGTATGATTTAGAGGAATTTTATGAACCAGAGGAGGGGGAAGAGGAGTATGAGGAAAGTGAATATGGATTTGAAAGTCTGGATGTGCCCATTGAACCGGACATCTCCCCAGACAGACCTTCAGGAGTGTCTCCTCCTAGGCTTTCTAGTCCTTCTCATTTTATGTTTTATAAAAAGTGGCTGAAACCCTCCAGCTCCCTATGGAGGAAGCTGTGGATGATCAAGAGGAGCCTGACTATGTGGAAATGATGGATATCCCAGAGTCTAGGAGACTGTCTATTCCTTTGCATAAATCTTTTGGGAAACAGACAGTAAAAATTCTAAAAACTCCTCACACTATACCTCCTGTTGATAAGAGAATGGACAAGAGGTACACATTGTCAGGCTCTGATACGGAGTTCCTTACACAACAATGCAGCCATGTTGGGGTAGTGCAGGCTGCAGCCTGTGACAAGGCAAATATTCCCTTGGCTTCACACCCCCCTGACAAGGACTCCAGGAGGATTGATGCCATGGCAAAGAAACAGTACATGGCAGCATCCTTGGGACTCAGACAGGCAAATTATATGGCTTATGTTGCTAGATACCAGAAATCCAGATGGGATACTGTTATAGCAAAACAGGTCCCTGGCCAGCTTGCCAAGGAGCTGGAGCAGGTGGCTGCTGATGGTATTGAGGCATCTAAGGTGCAATTCCATGCTGCAGTGGACTCTAATGATGTGTCATCAAGAGTCATGGCTACATCTGTGACGCCGCAGAATGGCTTGGCTCAGATGTCTAGCCTGTCTCAGGATACCCAGACTAAGGCCATGGATTTTCCTGTTGTGGATAATTCTCTGTTTGGGAGCAGACAGAGAATTACATGAAGAAAATGGATGAGTATAGGACCACCTATAAAGTGCACAGGCCAAGGAAAGGCAGGCCACTCCTCAAAGGCAACCTTCCAGGGGCAAGGGCGAGCCTTTTCATGAGCCTTTTGCAAGCCAGGCCTCCTCTTCAGCTTATGCCCAGAGGGGGCTCTTTAGAGGAGAGGCAGACGGGTACAAGCAGGCCTGCTTCACCCCTCAGCCTAAAGCCCTGCCAAGCAGGCACCCTGATGGGGTGGCCAGGGCTGATTCTCAACTACCTGTAGGGCAGGCTGGCTTACTTTGTCCAGGACTGGAAGTCTCTGACATCAGACAAGTGGGTCCTGGAGTAGTAGCCAGGGACTGGTTCCAGCTTCAAAAAATTTCCAAAGATGAGAACCAGATCCTTTCCACCTGCAAATCCATCAGAGGCACTTGCCCTAGAGGCAGAAGTCTCTACCCTCCTGGCTCTCAGAGCCGTGGAAAGGGTTCCACCCCTACACCAGGGCAAAGGATTGTACTCCAGGTACTTCCTTACCCCAAAAAAGACAGGAGAATGGCGGCCTATCCTGGATCTCAGATACTTAAACAAGCACCTTTTAAAACCAAAATTCAGAATGGTGACTCTGGGAATTATTCTACCCTCTCTAAGGTCAGGGGACTGGCTAGCGTCCCTGGACCTCAAGGATGCCTACTTCCATATTCTCATCAGAAGCTCCCAACGAAAGTACCTCAGGTTCGAGCTGCCCTCAGGCCATTACCAGTTCAGAGCAATGCCCTTTGGCCTCACCTCTGCTCCAAGGGTATTCACAAAATACCTGGTAGTAGCAGTTGCCTACCTAAGAAGGCAAAAAATTGCCATCTTCCTTACCTGGACGACTCGGCTCATAATGAGGCCAGTCTCCAGACCAAGTCAGGTTACATCTTCAGATAACTCAGCAACTGCTTACCTCTCTAGGTTTCCTTCTGAATCTTCCAAAGTCAGTTCTAGGCCTGTCAGCTCCTCACCTTCATAGGCGCAGAACTGAACACAGAGGAAGCCAGAGCCTTCCTTCCTTTGGACAGGGCAAAGACCCTGGTCTCTCTGGCCTCCTCATTCACCCTGCAGGTCTCTCGACCAGCAAGGCATTTTCTACAGCTCCTGGGGCACATGGCTGCTTCTACAGCAGTAGTGCAAGGAACAAGATTTCAGATGAGGGACATCCAGTTCCATTTGAGAGCCTTTTGGTCTCAAAGAAAGGACCCTCTAACCAAGTTGATCCCAGTGACTCGAACCCTGATCCAAGCCCTACAGTGGTGGCAGGATCAGAGCAATCTGAGACAAGGGGTTCCCTTTGTCACTCAGTCTCACTCATTAATGCTTACTACAGATGCATCCCTCTTGGGGTGGGGAGCTCACATGGGCAACCTCACTACCCAGGGACTGTGGTCCCCTCAGGAATCTCTGCTCCACATCAACCTGTTGGAGCTCAGAGCAGTTTTTCTAGCACTTCAAGCTTTTTCCAAATCTGTTCAGAACAAAGTTGTACAGGTCAGAACAGACAACACCACTACAATGTGGTACATCAACAAGCAAGGAGGCACTTGGTCTACGGCCTTGTGCACTGAAGCAATGAAGTTGTGGTCTCTGGCTTACTCACTGAACACCTCCCTTACGGCAGTTCACCTCCCAGGCAAGGACAATGTCCTGGCAGATGCTCTCAGCAGGATTTCCCAGGGCCATCACTAATGGTCACTGGATCCCCTGGTCCTGGAGGTAATATTTGCCAGATGGGGTACCCCGCAGATAGATCTTTTTGCAGCCCCAGACAATCACCAACTTCCCCTTTTTCGCTGCAGGCCCCCAGTGTTGGGCTCAGTCCCTCTGGATGCCTTAGTTCTCAATTGGGAAGGGAAGTTTCTCAATGCTTTTCCCCCCTTCCCTCTCCTGTTCAAAGTGTTAGTCAAAATCAGATCTCAATCCTGCAAAGTGATTCTGATTGCTCCAGATTGGGCCAGACAACCCTGGTATCCACTCCTACTGTCCTTAGCAGTCCATCTTCCCCTGTGTCTTCCCAGGAATCACAATCTGTTAACCTGTGCTCAGGGAAGGATTTGGTACCCGAACCTCAAATCTCTCAATCTCAAGGCCTGGCTCTTGAAGAGTTAGAGTTTGCTGATCTACACCTCTCCCAAGGTGTAATGTATATATTGAAGGCTTCTAGGAAGCCTTCCACCAGTGCTACTTACAATTCCAAATGGAAGAGGTTTTCCATATGGTGCTCTGAGAAGCATATTTCCCCAGAATCTGCTGATTTACCCACAGTCCTGGATTATATGGTCCATTTAAACACTTTGGGGCTCAGACCAGCGACCCTAAAGGTGCATTTGGCAGCTGTGTCTGCTTTCATTTCAGCAGGTAAACCCTCTTCTCTTTCAGCTCATCCTGTATTCTCCCAAGTTTTTTAAGGGATTGCTTCACACCAACCCTCCATTCAGGGGCCCTGCCCCTGCCTGGGATCTTAATGTTTGCATTGCTCAGCTTATGCAACCTCCCTTTGAGCCCTTGTCTTCAGCAGAGCTTAAGTATTTGACTTGGAAGACTGTGTTTCTGGTAGCCATCACTTCTGCCAGACACATAAGTGAATTACAAGCTTTGTCAGAGGAGCCTGATTTTATCTCCTTTCATAGAGATAAGGTGGTCCTCAGGACTAACAGGAAGTTCTTGCCTGAGGTGGTTTCAGATTTCCACCTTAATCAATCTATTTCTCTTCCAGTGTACTTCACTGACCATTCCTCCTCTGGCGGAGGAGGCTGCACAGCAGATGTGAAGAGGCCCTTAGTTACTACATTGAGCGTACCAAGGGTCACGGTTTGACTCCCTCCAACTGTTCCTCACTTATGGTGAGGTTGGTAAGGAAACCTGCCACTAAAGATCCATTGCCAGGTGGATTGTCTCTGTATCCATTTCTGTTATGAAAAGCTGGGTAAGGTTCCTCCTCAGGTCTGAGGGCTCACTCTACCAGAGGTACAGCTGCCTCCTGGCTGCTGCCAGGGACGATCCCATTCTAGAGATTTGTCAAGCAGCTACCTGGAAAACAGTTCACACTTTTACCAAGCATTACTCTCTGGACACCCAGGCTAGAGTGATGCTCGGTTTAGCACAGCTGTGCTTTAGAGCCTATTTCCTAAGTAGGTTCTGTCCCTCCTCCATGGAGGTACTGCTGTGTAGTCTGCATATGTCATAATATAGCAAGACTTGATGTTGTTTGAAGAAAAAATTACTCGCCTTAGTAATGTTGTTTCTTCTAATGGAGTCTTGCTATATTATGACCTCCCTCCTGCCCTCTCAGAACCTCTGTTTTTGGGGACGTGGGTGGGCAGTGCAGTGTTACATTAGTAGATGCCCACCTTGTTTTTCACCTCCCTTTTTTGGGGTGACTGGGTGTTGTGTTTTCATTTTTTGGGTCTCCTGACTTGAGTCTTTGTTTTGGGACCAAAAAATGTGTTCTTATATTTAGTAGCCAGTTGGCTAGTGTAGGTTTACAGCTTCCACACAGGACCTTAGTGAGTTTAGCTCGTAAAGATCTGACAGTTTGAGTTTGAAGAACAACAGACAGAGTTTTCAACCAAGCTCGAGCTCAGCGTTCCATGCCTGGCATGGAAAGTTAACTCTTTCACCTCCGGAGCAGTTCGAAGGTTGGGACTCACTGCATATGTCATAATATAGAAAGACTCCATTAGAAGAAACAACATTACTAAGGTGAGTAATTTTTCTTCCACCCCAACCCCACCCTGGAGTGTTCACCGTGTGCAAATTTTGGTGTCATCCGCCAGCAGATCGGCGGCACCTAGCTGAACTTGGGAACCACAAGGCGGGAGGAACAGCGAGGAGCAGTCGGAAGGCGCAGCCAATCGCCTGCTTCCTTCAGCCCACAGCAACCAGCTGGCGCGGGAATTCGCTCCGCCAGCGGGCGTCCAGCGGCAGCTAGCGAACTTAGGAACCACAAGGCCAGGAGGGAACAGCGAGGAGCAGTCGGGAAAGGCGCAGCCAATCGGTAAGCGAGCGCTCCACCAGGCACAGCAGCCGATTGGCTCTCCTGCCCCATTGACTTACACTGGCTCAGTTTGCATTGCTGAAATCTGTGTGGGACTTGAAAATTTGTTTTTCTTTTTGTCTTTTACTCTTCCCCTGGTGTTCTACTGCAAGTTTCCCAGAAGAGCTGCTTCCACTCTGGTGAGACATCTATAGAGGGCAACTGCTGTTGATTCTGTTGAATTCTGCTGGACTCTGTTAGCAGCAGTGGGCCAGACACTGAGGCGCCACTCTCCTTCTAGTTTTATATGTGTAAATCATCAAAAAAAGTGCTGTTATCCACTATTGTATTGTAAGGGGAAACTACTGTTTTACTGCTCTTTAAAGTAATTGCAGCTCCTTGTCTGAATATGTAAGGTGGGCCAGACGCTGAGGCGCCACAGGACCCCCCCCCCACAGTTCTTTGTAGTGCAGATTTGGTCAGTGACGCTCAGAAAAAGGCTTGCTACTGCCTTTATTAATTGCTGCACCTCCTCTGTCTCTCAGCCTGCTTCCTTCAGCCCACAGCAACCAGCTGGCGCGAGAGCTTAAGCTCCACCAGCGAGGCGGTCGTGACACCTAGCCGAACTTGGGAACCACAAGGCCGGGAGGAACAGCGAGGAGCAGTGGGAAAGGCGCAAATTTTTGCCCACCCGCCTTCCCCGCTTCCTGTGTTAATTTATAGGCATCTTCCCACTGAAATCTCTTCCCCGCCCACAGCACTTTTCTCTAAACCAACAGACAGTCACACCAGCTTGCTGACCAAACCAATCAGCAACTTCGCTACTCCCTATTGCCAACTATCAATATCCCCCTCAGAATGGGGAGCTTGCTACTGATACTCCTGTCACTAATAGCCATAGGGTTCCACAATGAAGATGACCCTATTATGCAATCAAAAGTGGTCAACCCGCCTAGTTTCTCTGGAACATCCCCCGTGGCTGACACCCATACCCTCATATATGTCTTGCCATTGCTGCATCGACTACATAGGTACAATCACCATAAAGTTACACACATCACCATATATGTCTCAGACAAGACCCACTACTGGGTATATAGATCCCCACTAAGCCTAGTCATCAGACTGCTAATTGGTATCGACACACTACCTTAAATCCACAGGGAGCACCCAAATCAAAGAGTGAAATGGAATAAAAAAGGAGGACCAAAGACAGCCCCCTCTCCCTATCACTGGCAGCCCTTATGAAATTACTGATCTTCCTATTGCTCTGTATTGGTAATGTAGAAATCAACCCTGGACCTCTTGAAAGCATCACCTCTCCCTCAGACCTATCCTCAATTAAAGGCCTCCGTTTCCTGCATATTAATGTATGCAGTCTGTTGAAAAAATTTACATTGCTACAATCCTGGGTTGCCCATACCTTGCCAGACTTTCTTGTGATAACTGAGACATGGCTCAAGACCACCACAATGGACAGGGAAGTTAACCTACCTAACTTCAGCTATTCAGAGCTGATCGCCAAACAAGGGGAGGCGGAGTAGCCATATAGGTTTAGTTGTATCCTGTACTGCTGCAACATCTATGCCCAAGGAATTTGAGTGTCTATCTCTAAAAGTCTCTCTCCCCAATACAGCAGCTTTCCATTTAATTGGATGCTACAGACCCCCCTCTGCTGAACACAAGCTCTTATCCCACCTGGGAAACCTGGTCAAGTCCTGTACTGAAGAAGTCATTATCATAGGGGACCTGAATTTCAACTGGCTCACCAGGCAGCTACACTCTGGTATCATTCTGTGACACCTATGGGCTCACACAGTTAATTAATGAACCAACAAGACTAAATGCAAGGAATAGTAGTAACGTACTCTACTTGACATCATACTAGTGAGTAAACCACATCTATTCACACACGCTGGAGTGCTCTATGCGACATAAGTGACCACTGCCCCATCGCGGGGTAAGATCCAACAACATTAAAACAGATCCTGCAATATTCCTCATGAGGAGATCCAAGAAAAACATCAATATTGAAGGATATCTGCATGATCTAGCCTACTCTCACACTGGCAAAAGTTCTATCTTGCACATTCTGTGAAAAAGCTCAGCAGGTGCTAAATAGCATTATATTAAATGCCCTTAACACCCATGCCCCAATCTCTAGTATCCGAATAAAAACAAATCCTGTCGCTGGTTTTCAGCTGACCTCAAAGCTGCACTGCTGGAGAGAGATAAACTTTGGAAAGTAGCAAGAAAAACTAAGAATATCATGGACTGGATGATCTTTAGGAAAGCCAGGAATAAATGCACTAGGAAAGTTAGGGATGCAAGGCTGCCTACTACCTGGCCCAGCTCGAGCTCCTCCTACCATAATACTGCTAGATTTTGGGGCACCATCAAGGGTATGATGGGCCAGGATGTTAACAACCCCTTCCAGCCCATTTACACAGTAACTATGTCCCGATACTGGCACATTGGAAATCCTGGATGCATTCAACAACCACTTCACAACAGCTGGCCTTGCTTGACTCCTCCCAGCTAACCTATTAAGGGATCATTTAAGCTCCCACTATACTGGTGAACAAAGAGTTGACTCCTCCTTTAGCTTCAAACCTATACTGTTGAAACAAGTTGAGGATCTATTATGGCATCTAGATACCAAAAAAGTGCAGGAGCAGATCTTCTGGACTCATTCTTTCTAAAGATTGCGTGTCATGTGCTTGCAGTCCCCCTAACTCACCTCTTTAACCTTTCCCTAAACTCTGGCTCTATTCCCACGCTGTGGAAGATAGCCCAAGTGGTCCCCTTCTAAAATCAGGGACCCTATGGATCTTAATAACTACAGGCCCATTTCCATCCTACCTGTGTTATCCAAGATGCTGGAGAAATTAGTGAGTATTCAGTTAAGGGAATATCTGGACAATGCTAATCTATTAAATCCAGCTCAATCTGGATTCAGGGCCAAACATAGAACTATCACTGCATTAGCCAAGGTCACCAATGATTGGCAAACCGAACTGGATAAAAAGAACAATGTCTGTGCAGTATTCCTGGACCTGAGCAAAGCATTCGACACTGTGGACCATGAACTGCTACTCTCATCCCTACACTCCATTGGCCTAGATCCATCCTCCCTTAAGTGGTTCAGATGCTACCTCTCCGGTAGATCACAGCAGGTAAAAGCTGAGGTGACCTCTCCCATTAAGACCACTGTCAGAGGAGTCCCCAAGGCTCTATTCTGGGTCCTATCCTTTTTGCCATTTATATAAATAAAATTGATTCAACCCTTACCAAGTCCTCAGTACATCTCTTTGCTGATGACACTGTACTGTATGTCAGCAACCCTTCACCTAAAGTTGCTCATAGAAATCCTACAAGCAGAATTCTCCTGTTACAACATCAGCTTCTCGAGAAAAAGCTTCTGCTAAATGCAAAGAAAACCAAAGCAATGATGTTCACAACCCAAAACTCCACCAACACATCCTCTTCAATCAGTCTCCCCCAGATATGCACTATACTTGGAGAAAATCTGGAGTATGTTGAAAATTTCAAATACCTAGGTGTGTGGATTGACAACAGACTTGACTTTACTCAGCATCTAGAACAACTGCTGAAAAAGCTTTGCCTAAGGCTTGGCCTTCTCTACAGATTAAAACCCTTCCTTAATAGAGATTCAAAGATGAGATTAGTCCAGGCCATCTTTCTATCAGTCATTGACTACGCAGACTTCCTCTATAGTCACTGCTCCACTCCCTACCTTCAAAGTTGGATACCTTATACCATAGAGCAATAAGGTTCATTACAGACCTGCCATATAATACTCACCATTGTTCTCTCTATGATTCAGTTGGATGGGTTTCCCTTCATGTCAGGAGGAGCAGAAATGCAGCTCTATGGATCTACAGAGCTTTATCAAAAAACTCCCAAGCTATATCCTGGACTGCTTCAACCTGACCACTCCCAGCTCCTGTGCCCTAGAAGCAACAATATCATCCTGCTCAAATTGCCCAAAGTCAACACCAAAGTAGGAGGGCAGCAATCAGCTACTCTCTAGCCATAGCATGGAACACCTACAAAAATCCTAAATCTGTCCATTATCATTCCATTTACATCCTTCAAGCAGCACTGTACAGCCTTCTTCACAGAGAAATGCAGTTGCTACCGCTAGAGATAGAATATTCATCCCCAAAACCTTATTCCAATCACATATGGCATATTCCTTCCAGCCAGACACCGCCAGTATATGGCACCCAATATTCCCTTCACCATCCTTGTACTCATTATGTGAGTGACTGTCATGGCCCTCATTGTGATATATATGTATTGTACATATTGTAGATGTTAGTTTAACTTTCTCTTGCCAAGCTTTAACATGTGAATTCTCTGTATATTATTGTGTTATAAATAACATTTTCTTGTTTCTGTATGTATAACTGTCTCATAAGTATGTGATTTAATTGCTGTGCACCAACTCGAACCTTGACCTTATCAGGTCCATCTTGTAAATGAGCCTTGCTCAATGATGATCGCCTGAATAAATAAAGATTTGATTGATTGATTAATTGATCTGCAAAGAGGCAGACCTTCCCTTCCAGCTGTTCTGCAGTGTCACTTAAGAAGACATTAAAGAGGACTGGTCCCAGCTCTGATTCCTGGTGCACCCCACTGGTCAACCTCCCTTCCTTGGAATGAACTCCATTTACTACTACCCTCTGCCACCTATTCCCTAACCAATTTCTTACCCAGTTTACCACCTTTGGACCCACTCCCATGCTACTCAGCTTGCTTACTAGTCTCCTGTTTGGAATTGTGTTGAATCCCTTACTGAACTCTAGGTAGGCCACATCCCCCTCTCCACTCTGATATAAGTCAGTGGTCACTCATCGAATAAATCTTTCAGATTTGTTCAACATGACTGTCCCCCCTCGTGAATCTATGCTGCCTCGGGTCTCTTGACCCGTTGGATGCAAGATATTCCACAATCCTTTCCTTCAGCAGTGATTTCGTGAACTATCCCACCACTGATGTCAGGCTGACTGGCCTATAATTGCCAGACTCCTCCCTGCCACTGCGTTTATGAAGTGGGACAAAATCTGCCCTCCTCCAGTCCTCTGGAATTACTCCTGTTTCTAGTGAGCTGTTAAATAGGACTGTCAGAGGTGCAGCCAGTGCCTCCCTGCACTCCCTCAGTACCCTTGGATGCATCCCGTCTGGTCCCATTGCTTTGTCTACTTTCAGATTAGCGAGTCCCTTTAGGACTCTCTCTCCTCCAAAAAAGGACTAGTGTCCACCTCCCCCATCCAAAGCTCTTCTTACTTTTTTGTAGTCCCTCCCCTTCTCCTTCCTCTGTGAACACTGAGCATTAGTATCTGTTCAGGATGTCTGCCTTTTACTGGTCCTCTCTGCACACCCCCCTCCCTTTCCCATAACCCTTACAATCCTTCCCTTGGTCTTCCTGTCTTCAGTTACATACCTAAAAATGTCTTGTCCCCTTTTGTTACTGCCTGGGCAATTCTCTCTTCAGTTTGAGCCTTTGCGCTCCCTACTGCTTTCCCTCTTTTTCCCCCTGAAACACCTCTCTGTCCTCTTCCCTCTGCATCTCCGTAAACTGTCTGAATGCTGCCTTGTTAGCCTTCACCTTTTCTGACACCTGTTTCGAGAACCATAGCAGTCTCTTTTTCCTCTTGCTTTTGCTCACTTGCTTGGCACATAGGTTTGTCTCCTTAACTATGTCCCCTTTTAGCCTCACTCACTTTTCCTCCACCCCCAGGTCACCCCCCTGCCATGTCATCCCTGAGGTATTCACCTATCTTTATAAAATCTGAGGGATGTGAGGAAGTATTACTTCACTGAAAGAGTAGTGGATGCCTGGAACAGACTGCCAGTGGAAGTGGTGGAGATGAAAACAGTAGGGGGCTTCAAAGTTCAAGCAGGCATGGGATAGACATAGTGGAATATTACTAAATAGGCAGGTGGGAGAGTCACTGGAGACCACTTAGGGTCTGCGGAGGCAGACTGGATGTGCTAAACGGTCGTTTTCTCCTGACAAATTCTGCGTTTCTGTATTTATGGTGACATCATATACTCCTGTGCAAACAGAACCACTCTGCTGCCGCTTGATAGTTTGTACAGAAATTTGTGCTGGTTCGTACTGTCTCACAGATGGCCTACTCATTGTATACTGTGTGAACAGCTTAACTGGACAAATCCCATAAGCAGGCGTGACTGCCACTGGCTTTCTGTGTTGTGCAACTGTGCACAAGGATACTTACATTTATAAACATAAAACACTACATTAAGAAAACAACTGCAAATACACACAGTTTGTAAGATTCATATATAACAGACAAATATATCTTGACAGCTGTCAGAACTAAGAATTCTCTATATGGGTAATGTGAGAAACTTTGCAAGAATGTGACTATTGTGAGAACAGGACAGTTTTGAATGCTGTCTCAAAGGATGCTGCTGAGGCAAAATTTAGAAAGACCAGATCCCTCAGTGACGGACAGTGTTACAGAAAATGAGAATACTGGTGCAGACTTCTTCCACCAAAAGCTTCTTTGTCTTGTGGCACATCGTATCTGCACCCCAGTACCATGCTATTAAACTTCTTCCTCGCCGGTGACATACCTGTTGTCTGGAACTGTACTGCTAGAGTTGTTCCCCTCCACAAAGGAGGCACTAAACAGGGTCTGAATCAATACAGACTCATTTTGATCCTTCCTTCCCTCTCCAAGGTTCTCGAAAAGTGCACTGACTTACTGGTACAGCTGACTGAGCATCTCGGTCTGTACAATTGCTCTCTCCTATGCAGTCTGGCTTCAGGAGGGGGCATTCCATCATATCTGCATTGCTTAATGCTACCAGTGATCTCCACATAGCCATGGATTATAGTCTCTTCACTGGGGCCATATTCGTGGACCTCTCCAAGGCATTGGATTGGTTTGGATCATGCAATACTCCTGCTCAAGCTAAATACACTAGGTCTCAGTCAACCAGCAGTTATATGGTTCAGAAACTATTGGAGTAACCGGACCCGGCTAGTGTCCATACAAGGCATTACTTCAGACCTTACTGGCTTAAATTGTGGGGTACCCCAAGGCTTGATCCTTGGCCGTCTGGTGTTCCTCATTTGTATTAATGATCTCCCAAACCACAATGGGAGGTGTCATCTATATGTGTATGCAAATAACACTATATACAACTACAGTACAACGACAATGTCCACAGTTAATTCATTACTTCATGCTGATTTCAACACCATCTCCTGGTTCATCAACAACTGCTTGATCCTTAAAGGAGTTCTACTGGCAACAGTACTCGAGCCACTGGTGCATAGATTGTGGCTTTCGAGCACCGAATTCCCGTAGTCGGTATATATTTAGTCAGTAAATTACCTCTTCACTCGTAAATTTAATTTCGCGAGTCTTTGCAGCCGACATATTGGTGAAAGGAATGCTGCCCCAGGAGATAGTGCTAGGCAAACACTGCAATATGATGACCGCGGTTTTGCCTTTTCTATGTATTGCCTAATGTGCAGATATTAAATCTCTGTATTTTCTATCTTGATGTTTTTTTTTTTTTTTACGAAGGTGCCTATATGCCATGTGTGCCACACATGGCATATAGGCACCCTAAAAAAAACCACCAGGCATAGAAAATACAGAGATTTTAATATCTCCGTACATTAGGGCAGGGTACATGACAATCCACTCCCTGACAATTCGCTCCTGTCAATTCACTCCCATGACAACTCGCTCCCATGGCAACTCACTCCAGTGACAACTTGCTCCCACAACAATTGACACCAATGGATACATCTCAAAAGCATCCACAAGCTGATTACTGCATGTGTCAAATGTGTACAAATGAACGTTTGCCCTCCTCTGTTCATAGACCCATCTCCCATTTCATTTCCGTACTCCAACAGTTAGCCCTTTTGGCACTGTTCCTATCACAACCCAGATATTAACTGAGCACAGGCACTGGTTAAACAGTAAGGATGTCCATTTAAATACTAACATTTTAAAAGGTGTGGTATTTGATATTCAGAGTACAAAAAGTAAATGTGATGAGGTCAGATGGATATTTACCCATGAGACATTGCTGGATTTACCCATGGTTAGGGACCAAAACTGACTAATCAGAGAACAAGGTTTTCTGTACCTATTGCATACCTGTGTTTTTGTCACTACTGCCTCTGCTCTACGTACATTCTTTGGGAACAGAATGATGTCATGTTAGTCTCCACAGTTTTTCTCATGCTAAAAGCAATTAAATATAACACTTTGACACATAAAAAATGAATTATATGACAATAAATATGTGTCTTATTACATGGGATAGAAATAACTGGAGACAAAGGACTACAATAACATCATCAAATGATTGTGGGGTTTGGAGACTGGGAAAGAAACAACAGTGGAAACATCACCTAGGCACAATCTCGTGATAAGTCTGAGGAACTACTTTTACTTGCAGTAAACACTGTTTTTATTTCAAGTACTGCAGCAATAAAAACAAAGCAATGTATAACCCTTTAGAATGTGAGTGAGCCCGTCAGAATATTCAATTTCAAACAATTGTATGTATCCATTGGTGTCAATTGTGGGAGCGAGCTGTCACAGGAGTGAATTGTCAAAGGAGTGAGTTGACATAAGAGTGAACTGACAGGAGTGAATTGTCGGGGAGTGAATTGACAGGAGTGAATTGCCTTGTTCCCATTAGGGCAATACACAGGAAAAGGCAAAACCGTGTCATCATATAGCGGTGTTTGCCTAGCGCGATCTCCTGGGGCAACATTCATTTCACCAATATGCCGGCTGCATGGACTGAGAAATTAAATTTTACGAGCGATGAGGTAATTTACTGACTGAATATATACCGGGACTCTGGGGGGAATCCGGGTGCTCGAGCCACAATCTATGCACCAGTGGCTCGAGCACTGTTGCCAGTGGAACTCCTTTAATGCAACTAAAACAAAGTCTGCTGTGTTTGGATCCCAGAACTTGCTAACTTAGATGGCAACACTGCTGAACAAGTCAACACACTCAGATATTTATGAATCTGGTTTTATATATCACATACAGTAGAAACATAGACAGTGACCACAGAAAAAGACCAGAGGTCCATCCAGTATGCACAAGTTCCCTATAATCCCTGCAACCTTCCCTGAATCCTGTTGTTCCTCCAGGGTACTAACCCTGCCCTTCCTTTCCCCATTCTTCTCCCTGGTCCTGACACCCCGGGCAGCCACTGTTCTCTTCATTGTATCCCAGGCCTGCTTAAATCCCCTGACTGTGTTCACACCCACCACCTTGGCCAACAGACTGTTCCAAGGTTCCACTACCCTTTCTGTGAAGAATTACTTCCTCATGTCCTTCCTGAACCTCCCTTCTGTTTCTTTCCATTCATGTCCACATGACCGTGAGTTGGCATTCAGGCTAAATAATTCCCCGCAGTTCACTTTATTAATTCCTTTAAGGAGTTTGAAGATCTCTAGCATATCTCCCCTCTCCCTTCTGGTTTCCATTGAGTACATATTGAGTGCCTTGAGGCGCTCCTCATAGGATCTGCTCTCCTGGCCCTGAATCATTTTTGTTACTGTGCGCTGCACTGTCTCCAGCCTATCCTTGTCCTTTCTAAGGTGAGGACTCCGGAAATGCATGCAGTATTCCAGGTGAGGCCTCACCAGGGATCTGTAGAGGGGAATTATTGCCAATTTTCTTCGGCTATCAGTACCCCTTCCAGTACATCCCAGCATCCTGTTAGCCTTGCTATAGGCCTTGTTGCACTGGCTTATTTGTTTAAGGGAGTTACTGATGACAACTTCTAGATCCCATTCCTCATCCATCTAGTACTCCATCTTGGGGTTCTTTCTTTTCTTCTAGGTGCATTACCTTGTACTTTTTGGCATTGCATTTTAACTGCCAGACCTTTTGACCACCCCTCCAGCTTTTGTAGGTCCTTCTGAATATTCCTTATTCCCTCATCACTATCCACCCTCCCACAGGGTTTCATGTCATTTGCAAAGAGACACAACCTGCTCTGCATTCCTTCAATGTCACTAATGAACATGTTGAAGAGGACCAGACCCAGGACAGATTCCTGTGGAACCCCGCTCGAACCCCCATCCTCTAATTTAACCACATTGACCACCTCTCTCTGCTGCCTCCCTTCCAGCCAGTTATCCACCCAGTTCACTATGGATTTAACTACACCCATGTCTTCCAACTGCTTGAGCAATCTTTTGTGCTTTACTGAATCAAAACCTTGCTGAAGTCAGAGTACAGCAGATCCAGAGTGCGGCCCATATATGCTTCTTTTGTCACCCAGTCAAATAAAACAATCTGTTGCTGGCCTGCCGCACAGCGGTTGGATTAGCTATGACGCTTTGTGCCAATCTGGGTTTGAAATGGACCCGGGAGCTGGCGTGGCTGGCTGAGGGAGAAGGATTGAGTGTCCCATGGACTGCTGTCCTTCTTCGAGGGGAAGGAGGGGTAGAGTGTATGGTGCTCGAGGGACCCCTGGTGGAGGCTGGGGGAACCACGAACAACCGGCGCCAGCACACTTGAGGGGTGGGGCGGATGCTGGATGTCATTGCACGTCCCCGCCCCTGGGGCAGCTACAGAAAATACTCATTGGCCACCGAGGATGATGGCTGCCCCAGCGCCTGGCCTCAGTTGCTCCCTGCCTCTCCTCGACCTAATACGGCTCCAAGGATGGCATCTCCAGGGCTTGAACCCCGCCCTGGGGGAAAGCCAGGGAGGCAGTGTTGGCAGTAGCCGACACCTTCCTTGTCGTAGACGAGCCTGGTAAGATGCCATGTCCCCACCCTGGGGGGTAAGCAAGGGAGTATCCTGGAGGTAAGGCATAAGGGAAGCGAGGTGGGTGCTAGGGGGGCGGTGCTGAAGAAATGGTGACCAAAGGGGGAAAAGCATACTAAATAAAAAAAAAAAAACTATCAGGTTAGTCTCACAAGACCTTCCTGCCATGAAATCTTGCCGTTTACTATCCTGGAATCCGTTGCTGTCCAGGTAGTTTACGAGGTCCTCCTTGATCAGTGATTCCATTAGCTTCCCCACAATAAAGATCAGTCTGACAGTCTTGTAGTTCCCTGGTTGCTCCTTATCTCCCCGCTTATGAAGCGATACAGCGTCTGCTAGCTTCCAGTCCCTTGGAACTTCCCCAGACCTAAATGAGCTATTGAACAGCTCAGTGAGTGGCTCAGCCAGCTCCACTGCTAATTCCCTATGTATTTTTGGATACATCTCATCTGGTCCCGGGGCCTTATCTATCTTAAGGGCTGCCAGCCCTTTCAGTCTTTCTCTAGTAAGCAATGGCTGTCTCATTACCGGGACTCCCTTAGTAGCCCCTTTGATGCCACTCTCTGGCATGGACCTGCAGTCCTCCTTAGTTAGCTCGTCTACCATCCACCTGGGGGCAAGAAGCAATTTTCTGCAGGAAGTTGCGGACTTTGTGGTTGACGTGGTGTTGGAATCCCCCAGGTTGATGGTTCTGGGTGATTTCAATGCTTGGGTTGACAATAAACTCTCACAGTTTGGTCAGGACTTCCTCTGACTCTTGAATTCAGTGGGCCTCACATAGGTAGTTGCCACTGCGACACACAATTGTGGTCACTCATTGGACCTGGTCTTTCTGCTGGGTATAGAGATCTCTGATATGGTGGTGGAGCCAGTCAGGTGGTCTGACCACCACACTATAAGATTCAATTTCCAACCTCCCCCAGACAGACCTGCCCCTATGGAAATGGTCCGGTACTGCCCTTTGAAGGGTGCGACCCCTGGTGGTCTGATGGCAGTACTGGATCTAGCGGGATTAGCGAATGCAAGCACGGGTCCGGACAATCTGTTGCTAGCCTATAACAGGGCTGTGACAGGGGCTCTGGATTCCATCGCTCCTGTCCGGGTTCATCCCCTCACCCTTGGCCCTCAGTCCCCATGGTTTGATGGGATTTTGAGGGAGCTGTGGCGAATGGGACGAAAGTTGGAGTGTCGCTGGTGGAAATTGAGCTTGGATACTGACAAACTTAGATTGATGGACCATTATTGGGTATATCAATTGGCTGTCTTTCGTAAGAAGGCAAGAGTTCCTGTCCGGGGAGATAGCCGCAGCACAGAACCGACAAGCTCAGCTCTTTCAAAGTGTGGAGAGCCTGCGCAATCCGGCCTGTCTGCAGATTCAGAGAGCATTTTCACAGGAAAAGTGTGATGAGTTTGCTCGCTTCTTTGCTGATAAGGTTGTCAACATGAGGTCCGAGATCCGGCCCCATTGGGGGTGGCGGTGGTCAGAGGGAGGTTACAGTTCCTCGGTTTGACTGGTCTGACTTCGACCGGTTGGCGATTGTAGATATTATGCAGATTATTTAGAGTATGCGGCCGACCAGCTGTGGTTTGGACCCGGGTCCATCCCACCTCCTTGTGGGGTGTGTTGAAGTCATCATCTCGGTCCTTGCGGAGATCATCCAGTGTTCGTTAGAGACCGGGAAGTTTCCAGACTCCCAGAAGGAGGCAATGATGACACCCCTCCTTAAGAAAGCTTCTCTTTACTTGGACTGTCCTGCTAACTACAAGCTGGTCTCTAACCTCTCTTTAGTGGGGAAGGTTATTGAGAAGGTGGTTGCAGGGCAGCTGGAGAGTAATCTTACCATCCATGATATCTATGATCCTCTCCAGTCAGGTTTTCAGAAGAGGCATAGCACAGAGACTGCTCTTGTTCGGGTGCTCAGTGATCTCCTGATAGCGAGGGATCGGAAGAGTCGTTCCATCCTGGTTCTTCTTGATCTCTCTGCAGCATTTGATACCGTAGTCTATGTGGTATTGCTAGAACATCTGCGGTGGATCTGTGGCCTGTCAGGTACAGTTCTCAGATGGTTCCATTCATTCCTTACTGGCACATCTCAGAGGATGGTGTTGGGGATTTATTCCTCCAACTCATTCTTTCCGCCATGTGGGGTCCCGCAGGGCTCTGTGCTGTCACCCATGTTGTTTACTGCCATTGGGAGACATTGTAAGGCGATACAGGTTGGGTTTTCACTGTTATGCAGATGATACCCAACTATACCTGTCCTTTTATACCTGAGCAGGATAGTGCAGTCTCTGTGTTTAACAACTGCCTCACCGAGATCCAAAACTGGATGAGTGCCAACTGGTTGAGGTTGAATCCAGATAAGACTGAAGTTCTGATGGTGGATCTGGGTCGTTGGGTAGAGGGGATGGTGGTGGGCTCAGCCTCTAGACTTTGGCTCGGGGGTAGCCAGCTGTTGACCTCTGAACGGGTGCGGAATCTGGGCAGTATTCTTGACGATGGGCTGACGCTGCATTCTCAGGTGTTGGCCATTGTCAAGTCCTCTTTTTACCATTTGAGGAATATTGCCCGGATTAAGCACCTTGTTCCGCCTGGCGACCTACCTACTCTGGTATATGCCTTTGTGACCTCCCGCCTTGACTACTGTAACTCTCTGTACCTAGGGCTTCCTGGGGTTGATGTCTGCCACTTGCAGTTGGTGCAGAACGCTGCAGCCAGGTTGTTGACGGAGCTGTCCCAATCTAGCCATGTCACGCCTGTGCTGCGTGGGCTGCTCTGGCTGCCAATACAGTGGCAGATCACCTTTAAAGTCAGCTTGCTGACTTTTAAAGCCCTATACGGACAGGGTCAAAGTTATCTGCAAGAGCTCTTGCATTCCTACTGCCCCCTCCGACCACTCTGCTGTGCTGGCGAGGGATTGCTAGAGGTTCCCAGGGTTCAGTTGAAGATATCTGGGGCCCGGGCCTTTGCATTTGTGGCCCCCACCCTGTGGAACTCTCTACCTCGTCAGATATGTGAGTGCCTGACAGTGGAGAGCTTCAAACGGCCATAAAAACATATTTGTTTGATCTGGCATTTCCTGCTTATTGATTTATTGATATGTTGATGGATTATGTGAATGGTTTTACGTTTTTAAGTATGATATTTATGTAATTTTATTGTACAAGTGCTATGATCAATGTGAATAGCATGTTTTAGAAATAAAGATGAACTGAATTGAAATTAGTGAATATTTAGCAAAAGTAGTCATTCAGGACGGCAGCCTTTTGCCCATCCTCCACCATCATCCTGTCCCCCTCAACTAGCTGTGTGTTTTTTTCCTTTTTAACCTTTTTTCATGAATATATTTGAAAAACTGCTTTTTCCCATTGTTGGCACCCTCCATGATACGCAGTTCAGTGTCTGCTTTCACCTCCCTGACAGCCCTCTTTGCCTCCCTATTTTTCTGT
This sequence comes from Neoceratodus forsteri, assembly GCA_016271365.2. Classification (NCBI taxonomy): domain Eukaryota; kingdom Metazoa; phylum Chordata; order Ceratodontiformes; family Ceratodontidae; genus Neoceratodus; species Neoceratodus forsteri. Next base: position 946,506,892 of record CM028130.1, read on the forward strand.
AGATAATCCTCCCATTCTGCCTCTTCCTGCTTTTCCTAATATTTATAGAAGGCCTTCATCTTGGCTCTAACCACTTTCCTGACCCTATCTGAGAACCATAGTGGTCTCTTAAACCTGTTTTGCTTTGTAACTGTTCTTGTACATGCCTTAGATGCCTCGAGGATGGCTCCCTTAATTACTCCCCATCTCTCCTCCACCCCACCTAACTTATCTTTAACCAGTTCCCTCAACCTACCAAAGTCCGCTCTTCTGAAGTCAAGGACTTTGGTTCCTGATTGTGGCTTGCTGGCGCCGAGGGCCAGTTTAAACCACACAAAGTTATGTTTGCTGCTCCCTGGTTATGTTCGCTGTTCCCTAACCCCCTAGGGTCCCCTGCTCCCACAGCACCCACCATCTCTGAGTTGGCGAGCACCACACCAAGGATTGTGCTCTGCCTGGTGGGTTCCTTTACCGGCTGCACTAGTAGAGAGTCTTGGAAGGCATCCGGCAGTATCTGACTCCTGGCACTCTTGGCCACTGGGACCTCCCAATCAATGTCTGGCAGGTTCAGGTCTTCCACCACCACTACTTCCCCCTTTGCTACCTCTCTTTGAAATTCCTCCTCGAGTTCTCTGTCCTTTTCCTCCCCTTGCCCTGGAGGCCTGTAGATTACCCCTAAGTGTACTTTCATGCCTCAGGCTGCCATGAGTTGCACCTATACTCACTCAGCCTCCCCATTGATCCCCAATTCATCTATCTTCTGCCACCTCAATGCCTTCTTTGACAAAAAGGGTAACTTCTCTCCTCTACCAGTTCTTCTATCCTTCCTAAACAATGTAAACCCAGGGACCGTCATCTCCCAGTCATTATTATCCCTGGCCCATGTTTCTGTGATGGCCACAAGGTCCAGTGCCTGGAGCTCACTGAGTTTGTTACCTAGGCTCCTAGCATTAAGGCATACCCCCTTCCATTTGACCCCTGCTCTAACTCTGCTAGTGTCTTTCTGCATTCCATGTTTTCTCCCCCCGCTTGTGCGTTTGTTTTTCCCCTCACTACTGCCCCTTCCCTTGGTTCTGTAAACCCTACTGTGTTCCCTGTACCCTTTCTGCTGCTACTGTCCTCTCGATGTGGCGGAGTACTATCTATGATCCCCTTCTGCTTGCTATCCAGCATGGATCTCCTAGACCTGGACTTCCCTGCAGTCAATTTAAACCTCTGATATAGATGTCAAACTTCTGCCATAGCGCTCTGGTCCCCTCTCTTGTCAGGTGAAGTCCATCAACCTTAAAGAGTCTCCTGTCCCAGAAATTCCCTCAGTCCCCTACAAAGTGGTATGTCATGTCTTGACACTGCCCCTTAAGCCAGCTGTTAAACTCCTCTGTTTCAGCACTACTTATCCTATCCTGCCTCCCCTTCCTGCCCCACACTGGGAGGACTTCAGAAAAAGCCAGGGAGGCTGAGTGTGCTGCTAGTCTGTGCCCCAGTCTACGGAAGTTCCACTTCACCGTCTCCACCAACTGGTTAGCCAGATCATTTTTACACAGATGTACCAGCACCCCCAGCTCCCCCCACCATACTCTCTATTCTGTCTAAATCCTGACACATTGATAGTAGACAGATTGATCACATCTTAACAACTGTAGGGCCCAAACTCCACTTTCTCGACCAGTCTAAATGCTGTGTAAGTGCTAACATGAGGAAGTAGGTAGTCTCCCATGTCCAGTTCCCTTCTATTGACTTGGGTGACCTCATATACCACTGTGCAAGCAAAACCACTCTGCCGCGTCTTGATTGTTTGTACAACTTGTGCAGGTTCATCCTTTACCCATCATCATCCGCTGTATGGCCAGTTTAACTGGACAAGCCCCTCAAGTAGGTGTGACTACTACTGGCTTTTTTTTGTTGCACAACTGCACAAGGAAAAGTCCCCGATTATCTCCTGACCTGCCTCACACAGTTAAGCAGTGCCTACTCCCTCTGTTCAACAGCAGCACTTAACCTTCTCAGTTCCCTGAATGAAGCTTGAATTTGGTAGAAAAGCCTTTGCATTTGCAGCCCCAGACACCTGGAACAAACTTCTTCTCAAATTAAGGAATACATCTAGCTTGCAGGTGTTCAAGTTCTGTTTTTTTAGCCACCTTAGAACTCCCGGGTATTTGCTTAGGTCCAGAATCTCCCTCTTAACATAGACTTTGACGGCAGATAAGGACCACTTAGCCCACCCAGTCTGCCCATTTCCCTTCCTATTGGATAATTTGCAGATTCTAGTTAATCAACAGCCTACTTCCTGCAACCCCCCACTACAATTGCCTTATGTCTGTCCCATGCATGTTTGAATTCTCCCACTGTTTTAGACCCAACAACCTCCCCAGAAAGGCGGTTCCATGCATCCACCACTCTCTCTGTGAAAAAAAATGTCCTCACATTACCCCTGAGCTGTCCCTCCTCTATCTTTAAATTGTGCCCTTGTTTGCTATTATCTCTTTTTCTGAATATGCTACCCTCCTGGACTTTGTTGATTCCCTTGAGGTACTTAAAAGTTTCTATCATGTCCTCCCTGTCCCTCCTTTCATCAAGGGTATACATATTAAGCTCTCTGAGTCTCTCTTCATATGGTTTCTGATGCAGACCCTGCACCATTTTAGTTGCCCTCCTCTGGACTGCTTCCATCCTGTCTATGTCCTTGCGTAGATGGGGTCTCCAAAACTGCATACAGTATTCCAGATGGGGTCTCACCAACGGTCTGTACAGAGGGATAACCACTTCCCTTTTTCTACTTGTGATGCCCTGTCCTATGCATCCCAGTATCCCCTGGCTCTCCTTACTGACTTCTCACATTGCTAACCCACCTTTAGGTCATATGACTATCCCCAAGTCCCTTTCCATTTTTGTTGTTGTTAGTACCTCCCCTGCTATTGTGTACTCTTCTCCTGGGTTTTTGTTTCCCAGGTGCAATACTTTGCACTTCTTTGCATTGAATCTAAGTTGCCATATGTCTGACCATTCCTCCAACCTTGCCAAGTCCCTTCTCATCCTTTCTACCCCCACTTGTGTATCAGCTCTGTTACAGATCGTTGTGTCATCTGCAAAGAGGCATACCTTTCCCTCCAGACCCTCTGCAATGTCACCTATAAAGATGTTAAAGAGGACTGGACCCAGTACTGAGCCCTGAGGTACTCCACTAGTAACCCCCCTTTCTTCAGAATGTGTTCCATTCACTCTTACCTTCTGTGTCCTGTTGTGCAGCCAGTTTGCTACCCAGGCTACCACCCTGGAACCCACTCCCAGGCTGGCTAACTTGATTATTAGTCTTTTGTGCAGGACTGTGTCAAATGCCTTGCTAAAGTCTAGGTAGGCCATATCCACAGCACCTCCCTGGTCTATTACTTTGGTCACCCAGTCAAATAAATCAATTAGATTCGTCTGACATGACCTTCCTGCTGTAAATCCATGCTGCTTTGGGTCCTGTCTTCTCAACCATGATTACGTTGCATAACAGTTCTTATACCAATTGTTTGCTGGGACCCAACTTTACTAGCTAAGCTTGCTTTGATCACTGTTTGGATGTATTGTACTTACCTTTTTGCAGTTTTACTTTCCTGTGTATAGTTTAGCCTATAAATAAGTACTCCCGCTAGACTGTTTTAACCTGTTGATTGCTGCTGTCATCCCTGGGACCCCATGAAAACGAGATGCTTCATCTCAGTGGGTTATCCCAGTTGGAGTAATTTCAAGTAAATAACTAACTAAACATCCACCTAACAGAACAAACCAAGGCTATAGAACCTTCAGATAACAGGCCAGCTGGCCAACTGGCTCCGGGATCTGTTTGCGTGGGAACTACTATAACATCCAAGAAGGTTATGGGATAAAGACAGAGCCTAAGTGTTGGTTGTGATGCAGAGTCACCATTGATGAAGTCCAGTGAATGGGCATAACCTAAAATGTCCAAATACCCCTAAACCCTTCTGCAGAGCAGGTTGAAACATGGCACTTCCTGCCACAATCCCAGTCATAGTTAAAGCTTAAGTAAAGGTCCAAAAGTCCCAGAAATACAACAGTAAATGTCACCACCCATAATTAGGTTACAGTTTCACTCAGAATCTGAGCTGTCATCTTTTAAGTTGTGTGGCAAACTCCTCAGTTTGCCGGCATTGGTGGGTTTCAATCAGAAACATCTTACCTCCATATTGTATCTTGAGATGGGCTGGCAGCAGCATAGTGTAGTTCACACCCAGTTCCCACTGCTGCTAACTTAATCCATCTAAGACATTTTGGCATTGTCTAGTGCTGTAGCTCATGTCTGGGAAAACCTGCAGCCGCTGCTACCCATGCAGCACCCCTCTGGATTGCTTCTCAGCCTGCATAATCACGTCTCTGTCCTCCTCATTCCCGGGGACCATCAGTGTCATATGCCTTTGCGTCCCAGTCACTACAGCCTGTCGTGGTGTAATGGAGTATGCCTGAATATGAAGCTCCATATCAAGAGATAACACCTACGGTAACCACCGTTTCACAAGGTCCCTAGGGTTGTTTCCAACTCCCTCCGGTAATACAATCAGCCGAAGATTGCACACCTTTGCCAGATTCTCTTAATTCCTACAGCTGAGCACAGATGGCACCATTGTCTTTAATAATGCGAGTTATGGCCAGTGTAGCTTTGTTGGACTTCTGGATCTGACTCATAGCTGACTGCAAAATGTCCATTTTAGTTTCAGGCGGGTTCTTGCATGAGTTAACGGTCTCAACATTTTGATCTAAAGTTTGTGTTGTGGACAGAATAGCCACCATGGATGGTACTGCAGTCAGCATGCTGGCAGAGGTCAAGGCATTGCTGCTGGGCCCAGAATACTGTGAGTGTGTCTTTGCCCCCTCTTTAGGGTTCTGCGGTTTATTTGGTTTACCAATTGTTGGAATCCTTAAAAAAAAAAGTATTGTTTTGCTGTGTTTTGGTTACTTGTCACTCCTGCTGTAAGAGATCTATGAAGATTTAAGAGTTTTTAGTAATATAGTCCAGCTAAATGCAACAAAGTACTCCACCACACATCTGAATATCATGGCAGTTGGCTTCACCTACCAGAAGTCTGTGTTGTGTGTGTGTGTGTGTGTGTGTGTAAGCACTCAGTCTGATGCAGCCCATCGTACAGATGGGTGAAATGTTAGTCAAGTGCAGTGACTGCTGCAGCTCTGAGCACTTCAATATCTGCTAGCACTAAGCACCCATTTTTGCACAAACAAACATGAGCTCTGAGGGTTAAAGAGCCACTGACACCTCAAGAAGAACTTTAAGAAACATAACATTTGAACACAAAACAGCTTATATTTGTCGTTAGCTCTGTATTTCTTATCCCCATTAATTATTACTGAGGTAATCTGCATGAAAATTGGATAGCTGTTCCTTAAGAGTTCATCAGCTCCTATTGCTTCTAACCAACCTGATGTCATAATACTCTGGTTGTGACATCACAGTTATTCCCATGGCAACAGACTGTGATGTCACAACTGGGTAGTATAATTTCAAGTAGGTAATAAGCCATAGTGGTGGATGAGCTCTAAGGGATGAAGATCTTGTTCTTATGGGAATTTCTTAAGTAATAAATAATGGAGAGCAGAAATTCTATAGAAAACATATGAAATACAAGCTGAATTGTGTCTTAAATATTATGTTTTCTAAGGTTTTTCCAAAGGTGTTAGCTGCTCTTTAATTGATAGATTCTAAGACTATTGTGATGAGTATTCATTTTTTATACGGACTATATGGAGGTATAAGGTGAGTGCACCATGTTGAATGTTGTTTTCTCCACCCGCCAAATAGATGCTGTTTTACCATATCAATTTTTTTATACAGCTTTTTTCTTTGATACACCGTCTTCTCCTGACGATACCCCCCAGTCACGTCACCTACTATCTCATGGACTTATGTGTTATGCCTTAATCACCACTTACCCAGGACCATCACATGGAGGTGGGGAGCCATGTCGGTACTGCATAGGCCTGCGGGGTGGCCGTTGCCATCTGTGGAGCACTGGACAGTTTTCTCCTTTGGTTTTCTCCACATGGGACTTTTTCATGAACTTATGCACATGCCACAGTGTGTGTCCATGCTGGTGTGTGATGGAGTCCTCCCACTTTTTGCTGGCCCTGATTGAGATCTCCCTCTAGCCACCACCAGGTAGTGATCATGCTGTGGGCCACACATCTCCTCCCCCCCCCCGGGAAGGAGAGCTGTGCTTGGGATGCTCCATCCTCCTTCTCTTGGCTGGCCCTGATGAAACGAGTCCACTGGTGAACCCAGTTCACTGGCAGTAGTGCTAGTGCTGCGCTAATGAGCTGGCCTTTACCATATCGGTTTTTAGCAACCGTCTATCATAATTCTGCTGCTCAAATTGGATGCAACATTTTTTTCTGTAACTAACTTTGGGCGCTGCATATGCCTTTAAGGCCCAACATGGACAGTAAGTCCTGGTGACTTAGTTGTATAATTGGTTAACCCTTGCAAACCCTGCAAGGTGGTTCCTTCACGTCTTACTTTGTATCTGCCTTTTTGTGTCTGTTTTTAGCACCAAATACTAGACTCATATGTGCGTATGTACAGCGGTTTGTGCCATAGTAATTAGCGCATCCTTATAAAATGGCTTGAATCAGACAAGCAATCTGATTGGTAAAAACTGGTCATATGATCATGTATTAACTTCACAGTACCACACATTCCAGATGTTACTTTTTCCCTTGATTTTATAATTTTTAAAACCATTTTGTAAGCACAGTAACACATTCCAGGGTGTGCAGTAATGCCGTAGGTCACCACATGACTTCCCAGGTGGTTGCAGGCTCTCTGGCTGGGCATCATGCCTCACATCCCTCCTGGAACATGCAGTAATCTAGCATTACTGCACACCCTGTCACGTGTTGTAGCTCACTTATAGCTCCAGCTCCATATCCAGTTCATCATTCATTTGTTTTCACTTTGGATGTTATGTAATGTAATGACTTGCATCTGCTTCCCTATTGTTATTTGACCTACTTCATCATGTACAATTCGTACCATGATCTCGCATGTAAATTTATTATTATGTTTGCACCACTGCACCTCTTTTTGCTTTTGTAATTCTCTGAGTTGTATCCCCCCTGCCAGGTCACACCTGGAAAGGAGCCTTTCCCATGCACCAAATTGTAAATAAATAATCAGTGTGTCTCACATGAACATGAGCAACCCAGAACATGATGTACTTGTCTGGTAATTATGAATGAATGAAATTCTGAAGAACTGCAGTTAATAAGATTCCCTGTTCAAGATGAGGAAACAGTTGTATATATTGGAGAAACATTGGTGTCACGACAAGGTTGTGCTATACTGGGTCTTGCACAATAAAGAAAATATTATCTGTACGTCTGAGGGGAGAGAGTCATTTTCTCCAGTCTTCCTGGTACTGTAATATATCAATCTGACTGGAACAGACTCCTCTCTTGTGTTTTGTACACTTTCAGGATTTGTGGGTTACGCTGGAGACATAGCAGTTTGAACATTTGAAATAAAAGGAGCACGCTTTTGAATGTGGCTATCACCAGGTTTTCAGCATTTTTACCAGCTGTTTTTTTTAACACCTAGGGCCCGCTGCACAGTCGCTAGGTGTGGAGTCAGAAAGTGGGGTGCCGTTGTGGCCACACACCTAATGACTGTCCACAGAGGGCCTACATAGTTGTCAAGGACTTTGTTGCAATGCATATGTCTGAGGGCAGGTGTGATCTTTTATGTTGTCCCCCAACCTGCCTGATTGGTACTTTGTCATTTGTATAGCGACCCCACCCCCCTTCGCCACACGGTTGCAATGGAGTTCATGACTGCACAGGGAACATACGGACATATGAAATTTGCCAGCAGATAAAGGCCTAGAGGTCTATCAAGTCTGCTCGAATGTGCAGCTAGCATCCCTTATTCTGCAGCTGCCCCTCTCTTCCACCCAGGGAAGGGCTGCAGCCCCCTCTGTGGATAGCTTGGGGGGGTTGTAGGCAAGGGACTGTCACAGAATCATTACCATAACTAATTAGTGACAATCCCTTGTAACTGTACGGTACGTAGGGCCCCCTGTTGTTTAACATCACTTTTCTTGGGACTAATGAGTTAGTATGCAACAGGCATTGCTCCCTGACTTTATGGGACAATAAGAGCTCAAAAACAACTGTAAATAATGATGAAAATGCAGTTCTGCTCCACAAGAGAGAGAGGACAAGGAGTAACCAGCCAACTACAGGCCTGTCAGTCTTACCTCCAGTGTGGATGAACTGATGGAGACACTAGTCAAGGAAGACCTAGGGACAAGCTAGAGAGAAATGTAATAGACCAAATGGCCTTCTTCTGCTGGCTTCTTCGTATGTTTGTATGTAAATGGAATCCAGGATGGTAAACAGCACAGATTCATGGCAGGGAGGTCTTGTAAGACTAACCTGATAGTATCCTTTGACTGGGTAACTAAGGCAGTGAAGAAGGGTTGGGCATTGGATTTACTCTACTTCAGCTTCAGCAAGGCATTTGACTTGGTGCCACACAGAAGGCTGCTGAAGACGTTAAGAGGATCTAAGTATAAGTGAAGGACATAGTTTGATGGGTGAGTAGTTTGTTGGAGAGAAGACAGCAGAGGATGGTGGTAAATGGAGTCAAGTCGATGGAGAGGGGGTCACAAATGGGGTGCCACAAGGGTAATTCCTGGGTCCAGTCATTTTCAGTATGTTCATCAGTGACAGAGCAGGAATACAGGGTAAATTGTGTCTCTTCTCAGATGACACTAAGCTATCTGGCAGGGTGGACATTGTGGAGTGAACAAGGGAGTTGCAGAGGGGACCTACATGTGTTTGAGAAGTGATAAAGGTTTGGCAGTTGAAATTCAATGCCAGAAAGTGCAAGGTGATGCACACAGAGAACAAGAATGTCAGGACAGAATATTTGAGGCACTGTTTCTGTGGAAAGGTGAGCTGGGAGTCATCATAAATGCCTCCTTAAAACAATCTAGCCAACAAGGCCTACAGCAAGGCAAACTGTCTGTTGAAGTGTATCGGGAGGGGGTTCGATAGCAAGTGGAAGGAGATAATACTGCCTCTGTAGATCACTAGTGAGGCCCCATCTGGACTACTGTGCCCAGTTCTGGAATCCCCACCTAAGGAAGTGGAGGCTGGAGACGGTGCAGTGTAGGGTAACCAAAATGATTCAGGTCCAACAGGGCACATCCTACAGGATCAGATTAGTGAACTGAACACCTATTCACTGCAGGCCAGAAGGGAGCGGCATGGTATAGAAACATAGAATTTGATGACAGATAAGGACCGCTTGGCCCACCTAGTCTGCCTGTTTTTCCATACCGACTGTGTCACCGGAGACCCTACTTGATCTCTGTCACTTTCTCCCCTCTTTCTTTCCACTAAGATTCCCTTATGCCTGTCCCATGCATTCTTGAACCCTGCCACTGTTTTCGTCCCCATCACCTCCTCTGAAAGATCATTCCAGGCATCCACCACTCCATCTGTGAAGAAGTACTTTTTCACTTCTCTCCTGAATCTACCCCCCTCAAGCTTTGTTGCATGTCCCCTTGTTCTAACCCCAGTAATACTCAGGTATTCCTAACTATCTGCAGTGTCTTTTAAGACAGAACTGCCTGGAGAGAAGGAGTATATGCAAATGATGGAATCTTTTGCATGAGCCACTTTTTCAAATGCTGCCTTCTACTAACTGGCTTAGTTCTAAACCCCTCAGATTTCTCTCTCCACTTGTCAAGACTAGACGCTTGGAGATCCTCTCCTCATCATCTTGTTCTGACGTGAGAAAACTTATAAAATATATGTAAGTATTCTTTATATTTCACTTGCTGCCTTTTACTTTTTGTAATTTTAAGTTATACCATAGTTTTAATGTTTAAATTGTAAGTTTTCTCGGTTTCTCCCAGTTCAGTATAAGCGGGGGTAAACCGAGGTTTATTTTATATTTATCAGAGTTTTCTGACTAAATAAACTCCATTAGATTTGTTTAATTTTATTAAATTTAACTTGTTTTAAGAACCGCTATTTCCGGCTCCTGAACCGATGGCCTGGGTTCACTTTTACTTCGGTTCCCGGATCCCAATCGGTTCCAGAACTGACCCCAACTGCTAAATAAACTTTAAATTAAAACATTTTTTAGCTGTTGCAACTTTTATCGGTTTTACATTGAGAATGTCAGAAAAACCAAGAAGAAAAACTGGTGATCCTGGTTTCAAACCATGTATTGAGTGTGGTGAAATTTTGCTAAGGCAAACACTATTTTTGTTTTGCCTGCCTGGGCATGAATATTTAAAAGCAGAGTGAAATCTGCAATACATGTCCTGAGACAACTATTGGTAAATGCCTGGATAAGGCTAAAGAGAAAACTATCAACACCGAAGGGTCCCTCAAGCTCTGACCAGCTGACACCCTAAATTACTGTGGGTGAAACCACAGCTACTACCGTGACTGCTACCCCTGAGATGGGTATACAAGCAGTTCCTAAGAGGCATGCTGAACCGGCTGACTCCCTGGTTCCCTCAAAGAAATCAAAGAAAACTAAGCACACAGAACCCCCTGCGGGACAGCATTAGGGGACTTCTGTTACAGCTATAAAACCTGCCAACTTCTGCAGAAATTGCACAGGCTTTTAAGGTAATTCACGCTTACAAGGGATGCCTGCTTCTCAGCAACAGACCCCTGCAAAGCAGTCTTCTCTGCTCAGTCTTCCTCTTATTCAAAAGGAAGAAGATAGTGATTATGATGAAATGGATTGAACCTGAGGTTCCCCTGAACAGGAGTTTGGCTCTCCCCACAGAGCATCTGAGGATTATTCCTCACACTTCACATTTGTGAGACATGATTTGGGTGACACCCACTAAAAAGCTTCTCTTTCCTGTGAATAAGTGCTTCAAGAAAAATACTTTAAAGATTTTACAAACTCTCAGCACTGTTCCCCCTCTTGATAAGAGGCTGAATAAGAAATATCAGCTGGATAAGAAATATCAGCTGGACAGGGAGGGAGCTGAATTTTTATTCTCCCACCCTGTCCACCAAGGAGTGGTACAAGTGACAGCCTGTGACAAGGCAAAGATACCCCTAGCATCCCCCTCTCCTAACAAGGATTCCAGGAAAATTGACAACATAGCAAAAAAGGGATATTTATCAGCTTCCTTGGCCATCAGGCAGGCAAACTTTCAAGCCTATGCTGCTCAATACCAAAAGTCACTATTGGCAGTCTGTCCTTGCTATGGCAGTCAAAGCCCAGACTCCACTGTCAGATGATCTAGCTGAAACAGCTAAATTTGGTTTGGGAGCAGCCAAATACCAGTTCAAATGGTTTCTGACTCTTAATGACACTGCTGCCAGATGGATGGCAAATACAGTGGTTCAGAGGAGGTTTGCCTGGTTGCGAGTCACAAACCTCACTCAGGATACCCAGACCAAGGCTATGGATTTCCCAGTCAAGGGTAATTCCCTCTTTGGAGAAAAGATAAAGGCTTACATGAAAAAGGTGGATGAATACAAAACCATCTACAGTAGCAATTCTGCAAAAGAAAGGGCTTCCCCGTCCACTAAAACCTATGGAAGGGGAGGCAGAGGCAGATCATTTCACAGCAAGCCTTTTCTATCAGGCCATGACTGCGCCTCAGTATCAGCAGTACCCACAGCAGGGGTACATCAGGGACAGGGGCATAAAGGGTTCCAGGCATGGTTCCAGGTCCCAGACCCAGCCTCAAACAAAGCAGACACCCTGATGTGTCTCCTCAGGCGGCCTTCCCACTACCTGTGGGAGGCAGGCTGACTCCCTTTTTCCAGTCGTAACAAAAAGATAAATCACCACAGACAAGTGGTCCTGGATGTAATGGGCCAGGGATTGTCTCTTGAGTTCAAATTCCTTCCGGCATTAAAAACAAAAGTTTTCAAACCGTCTATAAATGTAGAGAGAAAACTCCTGGAAAAAGAGGTTCAAAACCTGTTACTGTCAAAGGCAGTGGAGTCTGTCCTAGTACAACAAAAGGTACCACAAAGAAAATAGGGAGTGACAGTCTATGTTAGACTTCAGGGTACTAAACAGGGTCTTAAAGCCAAAGTTCAAAATGGTAACTTTGTCACTGATTCTGCCAGCACTCCAAAAAGGGGAATGGTTGGCATCACTGGACTTAAAGGATGCTTATTTCCACATCCCCATAAGGGAGTCTCACAGAAAGTGCCTCAGGTTCAGACTCCCATCAGGTCACTACCTGTTTTCAACCCTGCCTCCTGGTCTCACTTCAGCACCAAGAGTGTTCACAAAGTCAGTATCATAGTGGAGTGGGCACTAGGACGTGGTGCTACAATACTAAAAATACAACACTGCAAAAACCAAAATAGTAAAGAACACAGACCTCATAAATACAAGGGCACCAGTCTATTAAAAAAATATATTTATTAATAGCAAAATGCCAAAAATACCCGACGCATTTCGGATGCTAATATATTCTTTCTCAAAGGTTGTTTTTGCTTTTGTATTTGCAGTGTTCACAAAGTGCTTGGCAGTGATTGTGGCACACCTTCAAAAACAAAGTGTCACAGTTTTCCCATACCTAGACGACTGACTGGTGGTTGGAAAATCACCCCAGCAAGTGAGGGAGCATCTGCAACTCATCCAGGGGCTCCTGGAGTCTCTAGGGCTCCTGATAAATCTAAAAAAAGTCTGTCCTTCAGCCTGCTCAGGCACTACAGTTCATAGGAACAGAGCTAAATACCCTACAAGGCAGGGCAAGAAGTATTCCACTGATAGCGGGCTCACTCAGCCTGAACAAACCAAAAACTGCAAGACAGTTTCTTCAGCTGCTGGCTACATGGCAGCTGCCACTGGCACAGTCCTGAAATCCAGGTTACAGATGAGGGACATTCAATTTCACCTCGGGGCACATTGGTGTCAGAGAAAGGATCCTCTCTCAAAATTAATTCTAGTAACAAAAAAACATTGTTAAAGGCCCTCCAATGGTGGAAAGAGGAAACCAACCTAAGGGAAGGGGTTTCTTTTCAGCAAGAGTCCCCATTAGTTGTTCTAACAACAGCTGCATCTCTACTAGGGTGGGGGTGCCCATCTGAGGGTTCACACTAACCAAGGCACATGGTCAAGTGCAGAGTCACTCCTGCACATAAACCTGCTGGAGCTAAGAGCAGTGTTACTGGCACTAAACGCTTTCACACAGTTAGTACAGGAGAAGGTGGTACAGGTCAGAACAGACAATACCACCACAATGTACTACATAAACAAGCAGGGAGGGATAAGGTCAAGCCCTCCCTGCACATAAGTCATGAAAATATGGAGTCTAGCATGCTCCATGGAGGTTCCCCTGCAGGCTATTCATCTGCTAGGCAAGGACAGTACCTTGGCAGATACCCTGACTCAAATCAGCCAGTCCCATCACGAATGGGCCTTGAACAGTCAGGTGGTACAAGTGATCTTCAGGAGGTGGGGCACCCCAGAGGTAGACTTGTTCGTGTCCCACCAGAACCACCACCTGCCACAGTACTATGTCAGACCACCAGATCCGGGAACAATCCCCCTGGATGCTCTGACTCTGAACTGGTCAGGGAAGCACCTGTATGCTTTTCCTTCCTTCCTTCCTTCCCTCTGGTATACAGAGCATTGCTCAAGCTCAGGTCCCAGTCAGCGTCAGTGATCTTGATAGCACCAGACTGGGCCAGGCAGCCGTGGTACTCTCTGCTACTCTCCATGTCTGTGGCCACACTAATACACCTTACTTCGAGGCACAATCTACTGAACTCCAACCAGGGGAGGCTCATTTACCCGACCCTCAAGTCACTCAGGCTCAATGCATGGCTCTTGAGAACCTAGAATATGCAGGTTTTGCATCTTTCTGAAAGTGTCTTGGACAGTTTAAGGGGTTACAGGAAGCCATCTACTAAGAAAACCTATGCTGAAAAGTGGAAAAAAGTTTTCTCTTTGGTGTTCAACCAGAGAAGTAATACCAGAAGAGGCTGGTGTCCCAGCTGTGCTGGACCTTCTTATCTATTTGCAGTCACTGGGCTTGCAGTCCAGTACCTTAAAGGTCCACATGGCCGCAGCTTCTGCTTACATTTCAGTTGGGAAGAATGTTTTCTTCTGGTCTCAGACTTATCTTCAAAAGGTTCTTTAAAGGCCTGGCTCATTTGCACCCCCTCACAGGGAATTGGTGCCAGCATGGGACCTAAATGTGTGTATAGCTAGGCTCATGGGCCCCCCTTTTTGAGCCTATGTCTTCAGCCCATTTGAAACATGTCACATGAAAACTGTTTTCCTTGTGGTAATGACTTCTGCCAGAAGAATCAGTGAGCTCCGGTCTCTCTGCATTGAACAGGACTGCATTTTATTCCACAGAGACAAAGTGGTCCTGAGAACAAACAGAAAGTTTCTTCCCAAAGTGTTTTCTGGTTTCCATTTGAATAAACCATTACCTTACCTGTCGTTTTCACGGAACACTCTAGTTCTGGTGAAAGGACATAGGCAGGACACAAAACAGTTGTTCCAGGCCTATGAGGATGTGGGAAAGGGTAACCCAGCATCAGAAAGTTCCATTTCCCACTGGATACTACAGCGTATTCAGTTTTGTTACTCTAAGGCTGGAATCCATCACCATCCACCAGAGCCCTCCCACCATTGCAACACGGTCTTCCTACAAGACCACTCTAAAGGTCCCCAGAACGAGAACCAGCCGTGGCCAGAGGTCCTTCAGCTATAGTGCCCCAACCTGGTTTAACTCTCTCCCTGCCACCATCACCAGTGCCATCACCATCTCCACATTCAAAACCGCACTTCGGAACCACATCTTCAGCACTCGTAACTGCTCCTGTCTCTGAACATAGCCTCCACCTCTTTCTCTTGACAATGCCCCGGGCAGCTCTCCACCCTACCATCCTCTCCACCACTTCCTCACCATTCCCTAGGTTTAACCTGGCCAGTGCCAGCTGTTTTCAATGTTTATCTACCAGAATGCTCACTTGATACCGACTTGTGTAATACCTGTTATCAATTACATGTACCCTGTACCCAATTGTATTTGTCTGACCACTATGTGACGTGGCATCTCTGGTGAATGCCTATTGATTCTTTGCAAATCTTTGCTATGTAACCAAAATGCAATGTATGTCTTTATGTGATGAAGTACCTTTGGAAACGAGCCTCTGGCTCAAAGGTTGTAAACTGATTCTTAAATAAATAAATAAAATAAGAGCCCTCAGTAGGGTTGAGGGCCCATTCCACAAGGGGCACAGCTGCTACCATAGCAGCTGCCGGGGATGTTCCACTGGTGGACATCTGTAAAGCAGCTACCTGGAAAACAGTACACACCTTTACAAAGCATTACAGTCTGGACATTCAGTCTAGAGGTGATGCCAGGTTTGGCACAGCAGTCCTGCAGAGTCTGTTTCCAAAGTAGGTTCTGTGCCCACCTCCAAAGGTACTGCTTAGTAGTCTGCAGATAGTTAGGAATACCTGAGTATTACTTGAGTTAGAAAAAAAAATTGCCATAGTAATCTTGTTTCTTCCCAGTGATACTCAGGTATTCATAACTTCCCACTCTGCCTCCCCTTCTAGAACCAGTAGCCTCTGCACTCCTAAAAACACTGTTCTCAGGGGTATCTGTGCAACATTCTGGCACATATGTTGTGATTGTGTTCACTATTGTTGTCGTCCCCCCTTTCCAGGTGATTCTGACATTCAGGGGTATTCTTTCATATGTTATGCCCTCCAGTTGTAGGCTTTTTTGGCTATTAAGGGAGTTCCTACTATAATAATTATTATTATTATTATGATGATGATTAATATTGTTGTTATTATTACACTTAGTCCTTCTGGGCCTGTCTTTCCAGGCTTCCAGGAAATCTGTGGAGTTTAGAACTAAGGCAGTTCGTAGAAGGTCGCATTTGAAAAAGTGGCTCATGCAAAAGATTCCATCACTTGCATATGTTCCATCTATCTGGGCAGTTCTGTCTTAAAGGGACACTGCAGATAGTTATGAATACCTGAATATCACTGGGAAGAAACAAGATTACTATGGTAAGTAATTTTTTCTTCTTGAGCATCTTTTTATTTCTGAAAAATACTCCCCTCTTGTACCTTATTTACTCCTGTGAGATATTTAAAGGTCTCTTATCATATCCCCCACAGTATACATATTGAGGTCCTTTGATCTCTCTTCGTAGGGCTTCTGATGTAGACCCTGCACCATTTTAGTTGCCTTCCTCTGGACAGCCTCCACTCTGTCTGTGTCCTTCTGGAGGTGTGGGCTCCAGAACTGGACACAGTACTCTGGGTAGGGTCTTATCAGCAATCTGCACAGAGGCAACACCACCTCCCGCTTTCTGATGGTGATACCCTTCCCTATGCACCCCAGCATCCCATTTGTCCTCCCAACTGCCCTGTCGCACTGCCTGGCCATCTTTAGGTAATCAGATCTGATTATCCCCAGGACTATTTCCTGTTTGGTGGTCATCACTACATTTATACTTGCCCCTGGGTTTATGTGCCCCGAGTGCATGATTTTGCACTTGTTTGCATTGATGCCCAGCTACCATACCCTTGACCACTCCTCGAATTTTCTGAGGCTTCTTCTTAATTTTTCCATCCCCCTCAAGTATCCACCCTATTGCAGATTTTCATGTCATCTGCAAAAAGGCAGACTGTTCCTTCCAGCTCCTCTGCAATGTCACTTATAAAGACGTTAAAGAGGACCGGTCCCAGCACTGATCCCTGAGGCACCCCGCTGGTCACCCTCCCTTTTTCAGAGTGAACTTTATTTGCTACCACCCTCTGTGGCCTATCCGCTAACCAATTTCTTACCCAGTTTACCACCCTTGGAGCCATCAATAAGTAGTCCAGCTTCCTTACGAGTCTCCTATGTGGAATGGTGCCGAAAGTTTACTGAAATCTTGGAAGACCATGTCCACCACTCCACCGTGATGTAATTCCCTGGTACAACAGTCAAAGAAATCTATCAGATACGTTGACATGACCTCTCCCCACCCCCACCCCATGAATCCACACAGCCTCGGGTCTTGTAACACACTGGATTCAAGATATTCCACAGTCCTTTCCTTCAGCAGCAGTTCCATTAACTTTCCCACCACTGATGTCAGGCTGACTGGCCTACAGTTGCCAGTCTCCTCCCTGCTACCACTTTTATGAAATGGGACTACATCTGCCTTCCTCCAGTCCTCCAGAACCACTTCTGTTTCCAGTGAATTGTTAAACGGTACTGTGAAAAGTGTAGCCAGTACCTCCTTGAGCTCCTTCGGTACCCTTAGATGCACCCTGTCTGGGCCCATCATGTTGTCCACTTTCAGATTTGTGAGTCCCTTCAGGACTCTCCTCTGAAAAAGGACTCATGTCCTGTTCTTCTACGTTTGTGCCTTCCCACTCCTTACTGCTTTCCCTGCTTCCCTCTGTTTCCCCTGATACACCTCCCTATCCTCCTCCCTCTGCGTCTCTTTATACCTTCTGAGTGTTATCCTTTTAGCTTTTACCTTTTCAGCCATTTCTCTCGAGAAACATAGCAGTCTCTTTTTCCTCTTGCTTTTGCTCACTTGCTTGGCACAGAGGCTTGTTGCCTTCACTGTGCCCTCCTTAAGTTTGGCCTACTGTTCCTCCACCCCACCCCAGTCATCCCCCTCTGTCAGCTCATCTCTGAGGCATTCATCCATCTTTTTAAAAATCTGCCCTTCTGAAGTCCAGGACCCTCACCCTTGTGTGGTTGAATTCCGCAGCTGTTCTTATGTTGAACCACACCGTACAGTGACCACTGGTCCCCAGGTGGCCTCCTGCCTTGATGTCTGCAACACTGTCTTGGTTAAAGAGTACCAGGTTCAGTATTGCCCCATCACAAGTGGGCTTCATAACTGATTGCCTGAGGATCGCCCCCTGCAAGGAGTCAAGGATATCCCTGCCTCTAGCTGAAGGTGTAGCTGGGAAGCTCCAGTCTACATACGGCAGATTGAAGTCCTCCACCATCAGCACCTCCCACTTTCCTACCATCTTGCCAGTGGCTTCCACCAGTACCTTATCTAAATCCTCCCCCTTTGCTTGAGGTCTGTAGATCATGCTAGTGCGAATAGTGGCTCCTTTCCCCATCTACAGGGTGACCCACAGTATCTCTAACCCCCCCCCCGGATTCTGTGTATCTCTGCCTTCCCTATAATAAAGCACCATACCGCCTCCTTTTTTTCCCACCCTGTCCTTCCCAAACTGAGTACGGTCTACTATCGCCATGTCCCAGTCATAGTTTTTAGTGCACCATGACTCAGTAATAGCCACAATATCCAGATTAGCCTCTGCCATGATGGTCTGTAGGTCTGGGATTTTGTTTCTTAGACTTCTAGCATTCACACACATGGCCTTCCAGATTTTGCTACCACTCTACTTGCTAACCCTCTTTTATCCTTTTTGCTCTCCCTCCTTCCCCATTCCCTAGCTGTGACAAACCCACCCGTTCACACCCCCACAGACCTTCACCCATGTTTGTCTGTCACCCTGTCCTTACGGCCACACTCGACCCTCTGCAAAGGTGGTGCACACCAGGCAGCTGAACCCTCTGAGTCCAGTCACCAGTGCCCCGGATCAAGCCAAGGCTGACTGCTCAAACCCCAGGTAGAGTGTGGGTTCTGTCTTATCACACATCACTCCTTTCCCTGTATCAGGAAGGAAAGTGTTCTTCAGATTGCTTAAACTAGATTTAACATGCCTCTTCGGAATGACGGATACCTCAGAAACTCAAAAACAATACCCCTGTTACTAAAATGCACAACCAGTCTGTGTATTGTTATTTATTTATTTATTGTAATTTCAGATAACACCTTTGAGAACAAGCTCATTTCATAGGTTCCATGTCAGATGAACAATACATATTGAAAAAGTATGAGACGGAGAACAAACAAAACAAGGAATTATACAAGACATTACAAGAGTGTATAACTAGAGAAGTTCCAATACAGGTGGCATTGTACAATGTATGCCATGGTGCATATTTGATTAAAACCTGGAATTCAAAGGGTCATATTAGAGGGGGGTGGGGTCTTACGAAATGACCCTTTACAGGAAAATGAGAACAGACTCAGCCTAATATCTAATAATCAACAAGGTAAGGGATGGCATCAACCCAAGTGCCTTGTCAGGGGTGAGAAGGTATGGGACAAGCATTTTAAAGGGAGCTCAGGAGATAAAACAAAGGGGAGGGGGGAGGGGGAAAACCATAGAAAGGTGAGGGGAAAGAGTGGAAGGGATCAAGAGGAAATGTGAAAGGAGAATGATTAGCAACTTAGAACAGTTATTTACATGCTGAGAACAGTTATGCATAACGTCAGCATGTCATATTTTCTTGCCCTGCTGCAGTGTGATCAGCGGGGGCTCCAGATGCCGGCTCAACCCCGCAGAGGGCAGCAGGCTCACTCACATGATGAGGGGTCAGTACGGCTGTTCCCTGACCCACTGGGAGGCCCCCCTATGCCTTCCCATGCCGGGCCGAGACCAATCCCCTCCAGTGCGATTCCACGACAGACCTCCAGGCAGGCTGAGCATGGCCATCAAGCTGCTCGCTCGCACTCAGTCTTTTTCCTCTGTGATTTTGACCCCTCTGGAGTGCGGACGTGCAGTGACATCCAGGCACTGCGTGCCGGCGATCTGCGCACCCAATACACACAGCATCCTGGTGATGCCCCAGGGGCCGCTGGCGTGGTAGAGTCCTCAGCCCTCCCCAGGGATAGGAGAGCAGTCTCTGAATGTCGATCCCTAACCCTTCCCTGGCGACCCGGGCTCGTTCCTGAACCCGGGCCGCTGATGTGGCGTCCAGCGCCTCAGCCCTCAGCGTCACCGAGCAGGCCAGTCTGTGTATTGTGCTAAATAAGAACTACTTTATTTACACAATAAATTTATGCATTGGCCAAAATAGAACAAAACTGCTTACAGAAGAAAATATTGAAAATTAAAGGAAAAAGCGCAAACTTAGCTTTCCTATAGCTAGGTGAAAAATAACAGGTGAAGATATGGAAATAGCACAGACACTTGTCCTCAGAGAACTTGAACACACATCAGAGTTCTGCCCTTCCAGTCTCGTACCATCAGTCAACCCGTAGAACTACATACTGACCCCCTTCTTCTGGCTCACCGTGAGGTCCTCCCTTTATAGAGAAAACTCCCACATGTCTCAGTACACAGCTTTCTCTTTCTACCTTTCTCACTAGGACATGCCTCTTGCAAATAAAAATATTTTACTTGTAACAGAACTATACAGGCTTTTGCAGGAAACCAGACCCTTACTGTTTTCCCATCAGTAGAAAAATTTCAGTTCCCCTTTTATCTCTAAACACATATACTTAGATACCCCTTCAATTTGCTTGCTTTTGGCATCAAATAATTGTCATCAGTTTCACTGTCCCAGGGTGTCACCCTGCCAGTAGGCCCCGAGGAACAGATAAGGTTTATTGCCCAAATGACCTTCCTTGTAAATGGTGAGATTAACAGCAGGACCATTTGGCCAGATGTGCAAATGTATAGAATTTATTCTGGTTGACTTCCTGGTATTTTCTGGGACACTTCAACCAATCTGCCAATTCATTGTATTAAAATATTAGTATGCCACACCTCCCTTCCCAAGTCCGATGCTGGCACTGTGTAACAAAACACCACACTGTGACTGTATCGGCCATGCTGTGCCATCTGATGGCACAGTCCACCAGCACTGGCATTTTGTGAGCCCTTTCTGTGTTGTATGTGCATATTGTATTCTTGCAGTGCTAAGCTCCAGTGCAACAGCTTGTTGTCCTCGCCGCTCATGCACTGTAGTCATGTTAGAGGACTGTGGTCTGTGACTACCATAAATTCTCTGCCGTACAAATATGGCTACAACTTTCTCAATGCCCAAACTACACTCAGACAATCCTTCTCTATAGTGACGTATGCCACTTCCCTTGGTATGAGTTTTGGCTCAGGTAAATAATAGGGTGCTGTTCCCCTTTGAAATTGACTTGGCTCAGCACAGCTGCAACTCCAAAATTTGATGTGTGTCTGTGTGTGTGTGCACTATGAATTTCAGACCATAGTCTAGGCTGGCTAGCACTGGAGCCTGACATTGAGCCTGCTTTAGCTGACAGAAGGTTTTCTTCTAGTGTTCTGACCACTGCACCCTTTCAGGCATTCTCTTTTTGGCCAGATCTCTGAAGGGTGCTGCAGTTGGGCTTAAATTAGCCACACATCTTCTGTAATATCCAGCAGTTTCCAAAAATGCTCATACCCATTTTTTGTTGTGGTTATGGGCCATCCCTTTATAGCCTTCACCTTTGCATGTGCCGGCTGGATGTGCTCCCTCCCACTTGATGTCTGAGGTATGGCACTTCGGCCATGCCCACCTGACACTTACCAGCTTTGACTGTTAGCTTTGCAGCTTGCAGTCTTTCAAGGATCTCTCTCACATGTTCCAGATGCTCCTCACAGGTTTGTATAAATATAGCAACATCATCCATGTTAGCTACGACAGTCACCTACCCCTGACAACTCTGAGCCAGCCACTGAAAGGTAGCGGGTGCGTTTTTCATTCTAGATGACATGACCAGAAATTCATACAGTCCAAATGGAGTGTTCCCTTGTTTCAGCAGTTGAAGGTACCTGCCAGTAATGTTAAGTCTATAGTTGTTAGGTACATTGCTCCTCCCAAGTTTTCCAGTATCTACTCTGTTTGCAGCATGGGATATGCATCTGACACCGTGACAGCATTAAGCTTCTGGTAATTCACACAAATCCTTGTCGTTCCGTCCTTATTTGGGATAATAACAACAGGCAAAGACCAAGGACTACTGGATTTCCAGATAACCTGGAGGTCCAGCCTGTCATTTAGCTTTCCTGCATATGGCATTACACACTCTCAGGGATTCTGTGGGCATGCTGCTTCAGTGGTGCATGAGTCCCTGTCTCCACCCCATGTTCTGCAAGTGGTGCGTACTCTGACTTTGCTGAGAACAAGGTCATGACAGAGTGCAGCACCCTCTTCATTTGTGCCATCTGTACAGGTGTCAGTTGCTCTGGGAGGGTGACAGACGGAGTCCACTGATGCTTCCCCTTCTCTCCTCTAATAAGTCTATTAGTGGCTCTTCCCCACCCTAATCTGCCTGGCTGCAAACCATCATGACAGCTTCTGCCCTGCCATGATATTGTTTCGTCTTGTCGTCTTTGACAAACCCTGTGTTTGTGTCTGCTATTGGGCAGTTCTGCAAAATAGTTCACCTAGTCTCCCTGTTTTAGCACTACAAATGGACCCTCCCATTCTACATGCAGTTGGTCTTGTTGAACAGGGATGAACACCATCGCCTTCAGTCTGATTTTATAGGTCCTATCCCTGGCCATATGGTCATACCAGTTTTTCTTTCTCTGTTGCACAGGTACCAGGTTATTCCTTGCTAGGTCCATGAAGTCCTTTAACTTCTTCCTGAAATTAGAAATATATTCTTCCACTGATTCTTCTGGGGCAGCAGGCTTGCCTTCCTATTCATCCTGCACTAAATCTAGGGATCCTCTTACCCTGCTTGCATACAGGAGTTTAAAGGGTGAGAACTCTGTGGACTCCTGTAGGACCTCCCTATAGGCAAATCAGAGATGGCACGGATGCTTGTCCCAGCTTCTACCATGGTGCTTTGCAAAAGCTCTAAGCATGGTTTTAAGGGGTGTCATTAAAGCGTTCTACAAGACCATTGGTTTTGGGTGGTAAGGTGAATCATGTAGCTGCTGCACCTCACATTTTTCCTCAAAACTCCTCATCAGAACTGACATGAAGTTTGTGACCTGGTGAGATAAGATCATCTGGGGAAATTGAACCCAGCCGAAGACCCTCAGCAGTTCATCTACCACCTTCTGTGCCTCTGTGGAGGACATTGCCACAGCCTTGGGCTTCCAGGTGGCATAATCCACCATCACTACCACCACCACCAGAATGTACCTCCTTCCCGAGCTGGATGGTACAGTTACAGGCCCCACAATATCTGTAGCTAAACGCTGAAATGGTACCTCTGTTATGGGTAAAGGAACTAAAGCTGCTTTGCACTTGTCCCCTTGTTTTCCCACTTTCTGACATGTGTCACAAGTGTGACAGTAGTCAGCCACATCTTTATATGCACTGGGAGAATAGAAGTTTTGTATCAGCCTCTGCTTGGTCCATTTCACCCCCATGTGTCCCGCAAGCGGAATGTCATGTACATTGCTGAGTAGCTGTTGCCTAAACTTCTTAGGTACTACCTGCTGTTTTTACACCTTCCACTCCTTTGCATCTTCTTGTGGTACCCACTCGCGATAGAGCAAGCTATTCTCCCAGTACCCTCTGCTCTGCCTCCCACCCTGAGGGTTAAGGCCAGCATTGTCTACCTGCTCCCCTAGCTCCTTTAAGGATTCATCCCTTAGTAAAGTACCTTTCAGATCTGTGCTCTTTACTTTTCCTGGAAGGACAGCATCCTCCTTTGGAGTTTCCTAGCAACTGTCAGCTGCTGCTGAGGCCGGACTGTTAAAATCTCGGCCTCCTGGTGTGCTACAGTGTCAGCCTGCAGTGCAGCAGACTTGGAGCAAACTGGCATACTTTCAGTTGCCCATTTCTCTTTGTTGTCATTTCTATCAGACTTCAGTCTAATGGTCTGACTGCGGGTAACTGCACACACAGTTTCACCCCTGCAATTTAGGTCATTCCCCAGAAGCATATGCTACATCAATTTTCCATCCCTTGGCCTCCTCCCCCCCCCAAAAAAAAACCTCAGGAAGACTTGCACTAATGGGGACTGGCACAGTTGGTTCCACTGCACACTTTACCATAGCAAATTGATCAGGTAGGACCTGTTCAGGTGTAACTAAATACTGATGCACTATGGAGGGTGTAGCTTCTGTGTCTTTCCAAGCTTGTGTAAGCTTGTTATTAATTTTAACAGGGAGCATGTACTTAGCTGAATTAGGGTTTATTTTCCCCCTTACATAATTAACACTGTGAGAGCCTGAGGTAGTAGGGTTTCCTCCTCCTGCCCCTGTTCTCTGGGTCATCCATGCTGGGCAGTTATAGGAGAGATGCCCCCACTTGCTAGCACACATGACACTTTATTTCTCCTGATCCCTTTTCATTTTGGAGGACTGGGTCCAGTCTGCCCCAGTTTCAGGATCAGCTGTGTTCCCTTCAGGCTGTCCCACTGGCTTGCTTTTCACTTTAAACCCAGCTGTCCCTCCTCCAACACTCTTACGGCTAGCAAAATGTCTGTTTACCATATACTAGTCATAAGGCAATTCTAGGGGGTGGGGGTAAGAAGAAGTAGGCTGTTGGTTAACTTGGATCTGCGGCTTATCCATTAGGTAGGGAAATGGGCAGACTGGGTGGGCCAAGTGGTCCTTATCTGCCGTCAAATTCTATGTTTCTGTGTTTCTATACCTGTCAGTCATTTCGGCTGCTTACCTGGCTGAACCTGGGGCTCCATCAGCCAACCACTCCCTTAGATCTTCTGGACAGCACCTGAGAAACTGTTCCAGGAACACAAACTTTATAACTTGCTCAGCAGATTATGCTCCTGTACCTTCACCACCTCCTGAGCAAAGTGGAAAGCTGTACCCACATTTCCGTGTAACTTTCTTCATTATGTTTCTTAACTCTACAAAATTTCAATCTAGATGCATCCGCAGTCAGTTCTGTTTTAACAGCACATTTTTAACTTTTATTGTAGTCCCAACCTTCATCTGCATTCATTTTGGAAAATGCGTCAATAGCCTTTCCAGATAACAAAGGGGTAGATAGAGGGCCCACATTCCCTTGTTCAGTTTGGACTGTATACACATTTTCTCAAATATGCAAAGGAAGGCATTTAAATCATCTCCTCCCTTAAAGTGAGGAAACATTTTAGAATTTGGTTTAGGACCTTGTGCTGAACCCCACCCCCCCATTCTCAACCCCACTTACCATTCTGGATGGCTGCTGACCAAATCATGACATTTCAAGTTCATGTCTGCGCTGTGTTGCTGCCTGTGTTTTCAGCTCAGGCTGCCTACTTTTCAGCTCACTCTGCCTCCAGCTGCATTCTTTCCAGCTGGATTTCTGCCTCCTTCTGCATCTTGTCCCATTCAAACTGCAACCTCAGTTTTTCCAGTTCAGCATCATCTGTTCATGGTTTGTCCTTTTGCAGTGGCTGCTGCCTTTGCTGTGCTTGTGGTTGCTTTGGGGGTTGCTACTGCACTGACTCTGTCTACTGTGCATTGTCCTCAGTCAGCTCCTCATCCTCTGCTGGTTGGGGGGACTCATCCTCAACCACGGCTTGTGGTCAGAGGACCCCCTTTTCTTCCTAATCCTCTTTAAGCAGGGCCTCTGTGAGCGGCTTTTTATTAAACAACTCATGGTGCTTGTCCTTTTTCGTGCACAACTCTCGCAGTTCTTATTTTAGCTTGTTATAGTCGGCTTCTTTGCTGCCATTATTGTGCCATTGTCTACACTCAGAAATAAAGGTAAACAGCAACAAAAGAAAATTGTTTTTCTTGTGCATTTTTTTAATAGTTAACATTTTAATAATCAACATTTTTATTGCATTTTGCAGGTTTTACATTACAGCGCATAACTCAGGTTCATTACAACTCAAAGAATTTCATTGTGCACTTTGTTTTGCTGACTGAGTACGTATTTCGTGCAATCTCTGAGGATTTATTCTAGGTGTCTGTGTACACTACACGGGCACCCTTCAAGTAACTACCGAGTGCTAGCTGATATTTGCATGCATCACACAGATCCTATACGCTGCCACCAGATGTGACAAACCACCCATCCCTGTGTAGCACAGCACTTGGTGCCCACAGCCCCTTTTGGACTCACCTTGGCTGTTTTCAGGGCCCGCAGGTCCTTCCTGGACACACTTTGAGGGGGCCGGCCCGAGTTCTTGAAAGTACAAATGATACTGGAACAATAAAAGCACTCGGTGCCTCCACCTGGGGTAGTGATATGATAATCCTGTAATTAAATTGCAGGTTAACACCCCCCAGGAAAATGAAGTAGCTGCCCCCACAGTACCTTCCCCATACAACAGTTTCCACTTTTCACAATAAGTCACTGTAACAAGATATAACATTAACAGTTAACAATTTTATTTTGGGGGAGTGGAAGACAGGAGAACAATAGCATAACAGCGTTAACAATTGCAACACTTTTGCCCCACCAAATCCCATATCCCACCCACTGGTGTACTCGGTTTCAAATGGCAGCTGCCCAAAAGTGTATAAAGTCCCTGGGATGGGTATCACACCGCCTGTGCAGAAGACACTGGGGAACTTGCATCGGGGCCCAAATAACTTTTAAACTGATGCAAAACTTTTAAACTTTTGCTTGGGCACACTTTTGATCTTAGCACAGTCCTGCCCAGGAATTAAGCCTCTTTGTTTTCTCTGATTAGACCACTGTTTGATTTATTTTTTTATTTATGACTTTGTTAACCGGGTAGGTGCACTGATCCCAAGGACCGTTTTCAGGGTGGCAGGCAGATCTGTGAATTTTTTATTGAAGACCTCTGCCATAGCAACGGGGTCGGCCAGATGTCTGGAGGGAGTGTCAAGGTGAATAATGGGGTTATGAGTTTGAGGGGTTGAGTAATGAGCTGACCTCATCCCAGAAGTGATGGGGTCACCAAAAGTGTCCCTTTGCCCTGAAAGAAGCCACGCTTTTTGGCAAGGGCTGACTGTTTACAAAGGTTTTGTAGTCATTGATAATCATTCCATTGGGCAGGGGAAGGGTCTTTTTTATAGGCTGACCATAGTCAGTCCCTTTCCCTCATCATGTTCAGGAGGTCTTTGGTAACCCAGCGAGTACAGCCACCCCTAACTCTGTGAGAAGTCAGGGGGAAATGCTGATTTTGAAGATGGGGGAGTGCAGTTGTGAAGAAATTCTCAGCCTCAGGTACGTCAGAGAGGGTGTAGAAGGCTGACCAGTTTATTGTTTGAACATCATTAAGGAGGGAGGGGATGTCTGGGTGATTGAAATTATGGAAGGAGAGTAGTTTAGGGGGTGGGCGCTTGGTCTTAGAGGCCCAGACCAGGTAGGTTGGGGAGTGATCGCTAATAGCAGCAGAGTTCCTGACAGGAGCACCCTGTCCTCTCTAATGGTGAGTGATTACCCAGTGAAGAAGTGTATGGTTTTGGGTACTAGGATTGTGCCTGGTGGGGATGGTGATAATTTGGACTAGATTATGGATATTGGGTTGTGCCTTGTGGGTGGGGATGGTGATAATTTGGACTAGGTTATGTATACTGGCTAAATAAGAACTACTTCATTTACTCAGTATATTTTTTACATTGGCCAAAACAGAAAAGTACTTACAGGAGAATACATTGAAAATAAAAGGCATTAAACCGTAAAAACAAAAACTTAGCTTGCCTTGAGCTAGGTCAGACTTACAGCTGATGATAGCACAGTCTCTTGTCTTCGGAGAACTTAAAGACACGTGAGAGCTGCACTCTTCCAGTCTCATACCGTCGGTCAGCCTGTAGAACTTTACACTGGCCCCCTTCTTCTGGCTCACTGTGAGGTCCTTCATTTATAGAGAAACCTCCCACTTGTCACAGTGCACAGCTTTCTCTCTCTCTACCTTTGCCACTAAGACACGTTTCTCACAAATAAAAATATTTTGTTTGTAACAGGATTATACATGTTTTTGCTGGAACTCAGATCCTCACTGTGTTCCCATTAGTAGGAAAATCTCATTTTCCCTGTTTTATCCCTAAACAGATATACTCAGATATCCCTCCAATTTGCTGTGTTTTTGGCATCAAATGATAGCAGTTCCACTGTCCCAGGGTTTCACCCTGCCAGTGGGCCCCGTGAACAGATAAAGTTTATTACCCAAATGACCCTCCTTTGATGCATATATGAATCAAATAGTGGTTATCTACCAATTCAAAGTAGTATCTTCCTAAGATTGTGTCTAGACAAGCTGAATATGAAATACGGAATGTTTAAATGTGTACTTCCTGATTTTACCCCCCACACACACACACACAGAGACACACATACACACTTCCCCTTCAATTACACTGTACTTAAACACTGATTGTGGGTAAGAGTCCTCGTCTCATGACCTTAAGACTGTTGGGCAGATCAGCTGATTGTTACCGGCTCCATCACTGGATCAATGCGTCTGTAAGTTTACTAGTTTGGTTTTGAGTGTATTTTTGTTTTTTCACCTCCTGGTAAACTGTGAGATGAACAGCAGCACCATTTGGCCACATGTGCTACCATACAGAATTTGATCTGGCTGACCTCCTGGTACTTTCTGGGACACTTCAACCATTCTGTTAGTATTCCACACCCTCCCTCCTTACCCCCTCCCCTTTTTTTAATGCTCTTGTTCCCATCTGCCTTTATTTCTGTCACCCTGCTTCTTTTATTGATTTGCATCCTGGGGGTTTCATCTCCCCTGGAGTCATCCCTGCTTTCTATTTCGGACTGTGGGGAGGGGGACAGTTTATGCCTCCCTGATTCCTTTCGCCACTCCTCTCGGCTAGTTTAAATGTTCATCTGAGTAACATTTAAACCATCTGCTGAGGACTGTGGTTCCCCTCCTAGATGGATTCAGGCCATCAGCCCTGTAGAGGCCCTTATCCCTTCAGGTAGGTCCCCAGTTCCCAATGTAGTTGAATCCCATTCCCTCCTCTCTGCACCATTCCTTCAACCATGATTTGAAGCTTATGGTGCGGAGAACCATTTCCTCACCCCTGTTGTAGACATAGCACCTCAGTGAAAGCCACTGAGTATGCTGCCTGTCTAAGACCCCTCCCCAGCTCCCTAAACTCCCCATACACTATCCCAACCCCATCCCTAGCGAGGTTATTAGTCCCCAAGTGGATGATGACATCCAGCTCTCCCTCCTGCCCTGCAGCCCTAGTGATCCTCAGGATCCACTTCCCATCCCTCCGGGCTGCGGCACAGTGTAGGTACCTTACCTCCCTCTTCCCCTCCCTTTCTATTTCCAAACCTATCCCATTTTTAGTTTTTATTTATTTGGTATGCTTTGTTCTCCCCTAGGCTGGCCCACATCAGCCCGACCTCTGCCCCCAGCCCCATCACTTATACCCTGGGACTTACCTTCCTCGATGTCCCCCCCTGGCTTACTCCCCAAGGCGGGGCCTTCAGGGGGGCTCACCTCCCCCCCCCCGTCAGAACCTGAGGCTCGGTGTCCGGGGAGTGCCATGGGGCAGTAATGCAAGACCTGTGCTGTGAGGTGAGTGTTGTACTGTATGGCCCCATTTCTCCATTTCTGGCAGAGGTGTGGCATGCAGTGATGTCAGTGGCAGCACACAGATGTCTGCCCCACCTCCCCCCCCCCAAAGCAGGCTCCAGCAGTCAGTTCCTCCAGCTTTCTCTAGGGGTCTGTCGAGTGCCAGCAGCTAACTCCCCCCCCCCCCGGGAGGAGGAGGAGAACACACCCTAGGATGCTCAGTCTTCCTCCCCCAGTTGGCCCTCCAGCTCCTGGGCCTGTTCCCGAACCGGGGTCATTGGTGTCGCAAGCAGAAGTGCTACTGCTGCACCGGTGAGCCGGCCAAACCTATCCCACTTACAGTCAAATCCCCGGCAAAAGTAGCTTCCTCCTCCTCTTCTGGGGTCCTCTACCACCTTCCTTGGGTCTCCACTGTAGAGGACCTCAACATCCTCTCCAGTGCTAGCATGGGTGCCTCCTCCTGGCAGTCCTGCCTTGCCAGAGTGGTGCAGAAATTATGTAGTGGTACCAGTTGAGGAACATGCCCCTCACCCACCACCCCACCCTTCCAGAGGCCATTATAGTCCAGCCGTTCCTCCTTCTTAGTATCCTCTGAGGTAACAGTGGCAGACTTGGTGACCTCTGGGTGGGGAAAAGGTCCCTCGAATCCTAGCCAGCTCGGCCTGGAATCTGGCGATCTCCTTTCCTATCCCAGAGAGGTGCATGCAGCTGGGGCAGCACCACAGTCTTCAGAACATCTCTCTGAAAACTGCGGTCCCACAACCACTGCACTGCACCACTCCCAGCATTCCCAGTTCCTACTCTCCCTGTGTCACCTGGAAATACTTTTGTACCTTTACCCCTGATAGGGTGCTTCTTGTTTTCACGCTTTTTTTTTTGCTTGCTTTGCTTCTTTGTATCCTTACTCTAGATAAGGTTTTCCTTTCTACCCCACTCAACAAGTAGTTCCCTCTTGTATGAAGTGTTTTCCTGCTTTCTTTACCCCCTTACCTTTCACTGCTACCTAACTTTTTGCTACCTGACCATAGATAGGCTGCTATTAGTGTTTCCCTATACCCTCCTTAATTCCTTTTCTACTCCTATCCTATGTTCCTGCTTGCCACTCACCACATTGCCCTGGCAAATGTTTTTAGCATGTGGCTAAAATTTATTAAGTTTCCCACACCACAGAGGCGAAAAATCTTTTTTTCATGATATTTTGACCCACGGTGAAATACATAGTTTAGAAAAAATTATTTGGCATCACAGATTGTTGTGTGGCTTATGTTTACGCATTGTGGCTAAACATTTTGGGGTCACGTTAGCCACAGTGGCTATCATTTTCAAAATCCTAGGGGGAATATAGCTACCCTAGACTGGGTAGTGCATCTATTCCCAGTTTCCACCTACCTTTTACCCTCCACCCTTCTCTGCAGTGTGTGTTACAGCAGGAGTGAACAGGAACCTTACGTCACCTGGCAGAGCCTCTTGCTTCTCTGCTTCATGCAGCGGACGCCTGCCGGTACCTAAGACACCAGTTACCTACTCCACTGCATCGCTATTCCACTCACTTGCTGGGACATGTTGGGAGAGCTGTTTAACCCCCTCTCAGATCGTCCTGTGCCTGGTCATATAGTGTCTCAGCACCTACTCCCTAAGATCTCGCCACTCCTCCTCGGTCCCTGCTGTAACACAGCAGCTGAGAGAGAGATGAAGGCTGAGACTGCAGTTCAGGCAGCTCTTTCAGTTCTGCTAGCCCTCTAGCAGCTCGGTACCATTTCACCAGCTATAGAGACGTTCAGGCTCCTAAAAGGAGTGAACAGGGTAAACTTTGAGGAACTATTCAGCAGGAATAGCAAGTCAAAAACATGGGGACAGGAGTGGACGCTTGTGGGGGGGTTCAGGAGGGGCATAAGAATGTATTACTGTATTTTACAGAGAGTGGTTGAGCTGTGGAACAGACCTGCTGACAGAGGTGGTGGGTGCCAAAACCGTTAATGAATTCAAGCATGGGCTTAATAGTTACTCAGGGAGTTAGCTGGAAGGCATGAGGCAAGGGGGGAGGAGGAGAGGTAAAAAACAAACAGAAAAAAAAAGCACATCTAGACAGCATGTCTCCGGCGAGGATAGGGTATGACAGGGCAGACTGGATGGACTGCTGGTCATTTTCTGCCGACATTGTCTACGTTTTTGTCAAAACCTGGAGATAGCATATTACCTGGAGTGCTCCTGAGTATTTATTTCATATGCACAGAAAATGTTAAAGCAGATTAAAAATGGTAAACATGCATCTTGCAAGACAGGAGAAAAAAGTATAATATATAATGGAATAAAAAAGATACAGGTTGAACTTTTCACTGTAACGTGCTGTGCTGCTTTAATTTCAGGGCACCAGGAAGAAAGTTTTCATTTACAGTTTACATTTTCGAAAATAGTTTGACTGCGTCACTCAGTGCTGCAGGGAGGAAAAGCTGGTCCTTTTGAATAACCAACAATGTTATGATGCACTATTTCATGGGGTGTAGACCACTTTCAAGTGTTGGGATGAGGGTCGGTACTTATTAAAAAAAAATTCTGAGGAGTGATAAAGTGGGCTGTTACTCACCTGATCTGAAGCATTGGTGTTCCTTTAAAAAAGGCAGTAGCTCAGTCATTTTATAATTTATGAAAAACTAAAAGCTATGTGCTGTGCAGTGGCTCGCAGGACCAATGTAAGTTAAGCTCCGTCTGCATCACCTGGACAAGTTGGTTACTGGGGACTTGGAGCGCGCAACCCTTAACCTTAGCTGAAGCTGTCAACAGTTGACAACCGATGTCATGTCATGGTGTCTCAGACTTAAAAAAGGCCCCCAGGGCATTGCATGTGGAAGGTTTAATATCCGTTTCATGAGCTTAATGCTGTCAGCTGTCTGCAGCTTGAGTTTGTGCACAACTGGTGATGCCGTCTGCTTTATTATAGTTTGCAGAGGTTAGTCTCCAAGGCATTGCCTTTTATAGCACAAAAAAAGATTCATTGCAGAATGCTTCATTAGCAGGCAGGGTGCCTGCAAGCCCAAGATTACAAGTCTTATTTTTTTGTTGTTTTGTGTTTTTTTGCAATTTAAAATTACAGTAAAGTACATGAATGACGTTTAATGTGATACCTGTTTAATTTGGTCGTCTGGTGTCTGTTTAGTCTAGTGATTAGAGCATAGAACTGTGAATCTGGAGACCAAGGTTTGAATCCAACAGTCACGATTTACTCACTGTGTGACCCTGAGCAAGTCACTTAAGCTGGGAGAACAAATAAGGAATCTTAGTGGTAAAGGCAGCACTATGGAGGTTGGGGACTTCAGTCTGTCAGGGGTAGATTGGAACACCCCAGCTACCCCGAGTGCCAGGGAGCAAGTCCTCCTGGAGGCCATACAGGATGGCCTCCTGACACAGAGGGTAACAGAGCCAACCAGGGAGGGGAACATTCTGGATTTGGTGCTGGAAGATGGCGAACATGTCCAGGACGTAGGGGTGGAAGACCCATTGGCAGGAAGTGACCACCGTACAGTGTGGTTCTCCATCAATCTAGGAAAGAAGGTAGCCAGTACAAAGACAAAGGTACTGGACTTCAAAAGTGCAAACTTTGGCAGGATGAGAAGCATACTGGGTGGACACCTCGCCAACATCCGCCCAGACATGGATGCCAAGCAGAAATGAGCAGTCATCAAGCTGGGACTGGCAGAGGCCACTAACTCATGTACAGACAGCCAAAGCAAAAAAGCCAGGATCAATAAACCGAGCTGGTCGAGCAGGGAGGTAGTGGAGAGGGTGAGGGAACAAAGAGCTGCCTTTAGAAGCTGTAGGAGATCCAATCAAGAGGACGATAGGGAAGAATACGTGAAGAAATCCAGGGAGGTGAGTAGAGTAGTGAGGGCAGCCAAGGCTTCAAGGGAACCGATGCTGGCACAGGGGATCAGGGAAGGGGAAAAGGATTTCTTCAGGTATGTAAGGGAGAAGAGAAGATGTAAGGATCAGATTGTAAGGCTCAAGAAAGTTGGAGGGTGGGAAGAAAAGGGGATGGAGCAGGTAGAAGTACTCAACAAGTACTTCTGTTCAGTTTTTACCAAGGAGAGGGTTGGGCCTATGCCCCAGGGGAAAGGAGGGGTGGGCATGGGGGGAGGGGGTTATGGATGGGGAGATTCCAGTGGGTAGGGTGTTGGAGGGCCTTAGGGCCCTGTGGATAGATAAGGTGCCAGGGCCAGATGGAGTGCATCCCAGGGTCCTGAGGGAGTTGGTAGATTTCCCGGCGGGACCACTGGAAGACTTGTTCAGCACCTCCCTAGGTACTGGGTGTGTGCCCAGGAACTGGAGGATGGCGCATGTGATGCCCATCCGTAAGAGCGGGCCCAAGGACAAACCAGGGAACTCTAGACCGATGAGTCTTACCGCCGTTGTGGAGAAGCTAATGGAAACTATCCTTAAGGAGAGACTGGTGAGATTTCTGGGGAGAATGGTGTCCAGGACAGCAGGCAACATGAGTTTGTCTTCGGAAGATCCTGTCAGACAAATCTGATAGACTTTTTGGATTGGGTGATGCAGGCAGTGTATAGGGGACATGCTGTGGATGTCCTCTACCTGGACATTAACAAGGCCTTCGACTCTGTGCCTCATGGAAGGCTGACCAGTAAGTTGAGTAGCCTAGGAGCGGGGGATAAACTGGCTGCGTGGGTTAAGAGCTGATTGCAGGCAGGCAGGCAGCAGAGGGTAGTCATTGGGGGAGAGCTCTCGGAGCCCGGCGCTGTAACCAGCGGGTTCCCACAAGGCTCGGTGCTAGGACTGGTACTTTTTAACATATTCATTGCCAACATATTGGATGTGATAAAGAGTAAGATCAGCCTCTTCGCAGATGACACAGATATCTGTGTGGCAGTGGATAGTGGGGAAGGGGTAAAGTAGTCCAAGAGGATTTGGCAAGACTTGAGCGCTGGTCAGACACATGGTAACTGGGGTTCAACGCTAAGAAGTACAGAGTCATGCACTTGGGTGACAGGAACCCAGGGAATAGCTACTGGTCGGGGGGGATTGCAGTTATCCACTTCAATGGAGGAAAAGGCTCTGGGGGTACTAGTAGCAGAGGACATGAACCACTCGGCGCAGTATAAGAGGGCAATGGCAAAGGTGAATAGGATGCTGGGGTGCATCGCTAGAGGAATCACCTCTAGGAGAGGGGAAGTCATTCTGTCTCTGTACAGGTCCCTGATGAGACCGCATCTGGATTACTGCTTGCAGTTCTGACGCCCCTATTTGAAAAGGGACATTAAGCTACTGGAGAGGTCCAGCGTAAGGCAATGAAGATGATCCTTGGACTGGGGGACACACCATATGAGGAGAGACTGAGGGAGCTCAACATGTATTCCTTGGAGGCTAGAAGGGGGGGGGGATATGATTGAGACCTTCAAGTACCTAAAGGGCATGAATACTGAGGATATGTTTAGACTACAAGGAGGTAGGGACACCAGGGGACACAGTCTGAAGCTGGAGGGGGGGAAGATTCAAGAGGGAAATGATGAGGCACTATTTCATGGAAAGGGTGGTGGCAGGGTGGAATGCACTGCCAGAGGAGGTGGTATTGAGGTTGGTGGGAACCTTTAAGAGGGGGTAGGATAAGGTCAAGGGTGATCAAAACTGAGGGAGGTTAGGAGGAGGGTGATGGTGGTAGAAGGAAATAAATTGGAGGGGTGGGCAAGGAGGGAGGCAGCTGTGCAGTTTAATAGACTGGGTGCTGCACAATCAAGCAGACTTGATAGACTGTAAGGCCTGTATCTGCTGGCAAGTTCACATGTCCGTAGCCTCCCTGTACCTGACCTCTGTTCTCTGTCTCTGATATCCGTCCATACTGTTTGAATGTCCTGGCCTGAGCGCCATATTTTTTTTTTTTTCTTTTTTTTTATTGCATTCAGTCTAGGAATTACTTACAACCCTTTGAGTCAGGGACTCATTTACAAAGGCTCCGCGTCAATGACATTATTTAGGACATACACATAAAAAAAAATACTGTACAGAGGCAACCATGGGCTCAAACAAATTCAGGGCACCATTGGTAGAGCAAAACAGTCTATTACAATATTATTTACAGAGTTTTGATAGTAGCAGAGAGACCAAAGCTATAAATAGTAGTTTAGATTTAGCAGTCACAGTTATTGTTTAACGGGATATGGGTGCTCAGCACTGACAATGGCCCTATCCTAGGGATTTTGAGGGCAGCATCCGGGAGGGAGTTCATCCAGTGGGGGGTCCTGTAGGAAAAGGATCTTTGGCAAGCAGTGGTCCTTGCGAAGGGGATGCGAAAAGTAGTAGTGCTAGAGCTTCTAGTGGCCCTTGTCGGCATGCACTCTTGAAGGAGCGATAGACAGCCCGGGGGAGCTAACCCTAGTTGTATATTTTTGGCCATTAGGCAGGACTGATAGAGAAATTGCCCCTGGAAATTTAGCCAGGAAGATTGTAGGTAGAGGTTGTAGGTATGTGTAAGGCGATCGCAGCCTGTGGCCAGCCGGCAGACTTTGTTGAGAGTGCGTTTTATGCTGGACAGGGCAGTGTCAGAGGTGGTGCCATATATAATTATGCCATAGTCTACTAGGGGAAGGATGGAGCTAGAGATGGCTAATCGAAGGGCAATGGGGGGAGATAAGGTCTATATTAATAGAGGAGGCCGATTCTAGTGTTAATGGCAGAACAGGTCAGTGCAATATGCTCACGGAAAGTGAGGACAGAGTCAAGAGTAACCCCTAGGTATTTAAAAGTGGGGACTGCTTCCAACATGGCACCCTGTGAGTTAAGTATGGATAGTTTGGTCATGCTGTTTTTATGTTGAGGGTGGACAAATAGCAAGACCTTTGTTTTTTTGTAGTTGAGGACAAGTTTGTGGGAGGTGAACCATGATTCTGTCGCAGTGAAGGAGCCCTGTAGGGAGTTTTGAGGCTGGGTAGGGTCAGGGTGCCGGCTGAAAATTACAGCATCATCAGCGTAAAGGAGCAGGCGCTCAGTGGAGGCTAAAGGGAAGGAGTTTAAGTATGGGGAGAAAAGAAGAGGGCCAAGGATGGACCCTTGAGGGACACCCGAGCGGACTGGGAGGCTGGCAGAGACGGTGCTATTTATTTTTACTTGCTGGGTATGGCCATTAAGATAGCTGGTGAACCAGACTGCGGTTTCTGGGGAGACTCCAACAGAGAGGATGGTGTTTATTAGCAGGCTGTGGTTTATGGTATCGAAGGCCTTGGACAAATCAATGTAGACAGATCCAGCCAGGTCTCCCTGGTGGAGTGCTTCATGGAGGAAGGAGGTAAATTCAAGCAGGGCAGTGGTGGTATTGTGCCCTTTTCGGAAACCATGCTGTTGATTGCACAGTAGGCGGTGTGTGTCCAAATATTCTATAAGTTGATCTGCAGCTATTTTTTCCAGGGCTTTTGAGAGAGGGGAAGTATTGGAATGGGCCTATAGTTACTGGGGGAGGTGTGGTCACCATTTTTGTGAACTGGAGTGATGATCGCTTTTTTCCATAAGGTAGGGAACTGTCCAAGGCATAGGGACATGTTCAGTATTTTTGTTAGGGGGGTAAGGACTGCATCAGAAGTTAAGGAGAGCAGCTTGGCATCCAGTGAATCACCACTATGCCTTGTCTTTCCAAGGAACTTGGCGAGATATGAGCGAGTAACACTCGGGAAGATTGTTTTGAAATAAAAAGGTGGAGCATTGGGGGGTGGTGGAGAGTGTCTGGGGGGGGCGCTAAAGAAATCAGGTGGGAGGATAGAGCTGAGGTCTGAGAAAGATACATTTAAGGCATTAGCTGTTTTGTCAGGGTCTTGGGTGGTGACACCGTCAACGATAATCATGGAAGGAGAAGGAGGGGAAGGAGACTTTCCACTTAGTTCCTTCATATTGTCCCAGAACCTCTTCCCATCGCTCCAGGTGGCAGTGAGGTTGGATTGATAGTAAGCCGTCTTAGCCTTGCGGATTGCCCAGGCGCATGAGTTTCGGGCAGCACGGTACAGTTGACGGTCAGAGGGGTGACCAGACTCGATGGCGCAGTACCATAGGTTATCTTGAGCCTTCATTTAGTCGAGTAAAGAGTGGTTTACCCAAGGAGAGGATTTTGTTTTTTCTAGTTGCTTAACAAAGGGGGCAAAGATGTCACAGGCAGCTTGGTAGCAGCTGATGAAGGAGGACAGGGCAGCGTCCACTGACGTCTGGTTGTCAAGAAGGGACCAGTCTAGGTTGAGAAGATGATTTTGAAGATGTATCAGTGACCCCTTCTTTAGCTGGTGATGCAGGGAGATCCTGTTGGGGGGGAGGGCTTCCAACTATTGGACCAACGGCAGGTGACAGGGGAGTGATTGCTGAGCGCGTCAGGGAGGACCTGGATATCATGGAGGTGCTCAGGTTGGTTTATAAGGATGAGATCAAGAAGGCAACTAGTGCCCCTGCGGCAGTCTAATCGAGTGGGGCTAAGGACCATTTGTGAGAGATTTTGGGCAGTGGCTGCATCCGTGATAGGGGATGTGTGGGAGGCGAGCCAGTTTGTGTTGAAGTCTCCTAGGGCAATGACCTCCGACTATTTTGGAAGTTGTGCAGTGAGGTTCAGAATGGAGGAGAAAGCCTCCTTTTGATGGCGGTGGGGGCGTATGTAGGCTGACATCAGGTAGAGAGATTTACCTGATTTTCCAACTGGTATCCTAAGGGTGAGGGATTGGGCACCTGCAACAGGGTTTAGTGCAGGAATTTGGACACCTTGTAGGTAATCCCAAAGGTACAGCGCACAACCACCACCCCGTCTATTCAATCTATCTGATCTGAATAGTGTATAACCCGGTATGAAAATAGCCGAGTCAGGGATTTTTGGGGAGAGCCATGTTTTCAGAGACTGCGAGGGCATCAGGGGAGTGGAGGCAGACCCATGCTTGAAGTGGGGTGAGATTTTTTTGGAGGCTACATATATTTATGGCAGCCAGTCATAGCCCTTTTGGTTGCATTGAATGGCAAGGGCCAGGATTGGGGTGTATGTTGCCCATCAATAGCAGTAAGATGATGAAGGTCCTGGATAGGGCACTTTTGAGGGTCAGTTTGTAGTTACGCGGTGTATGGCCAGTACGATGGGGTAGTTTGTTGATAGGAAGGAAGCAGATAAAACGCAGAAATTCCTGACTATAGAGCATAGGGTTGGCCACGGTTTCTGCCGAAACATTGTCTCTGCTACCTCTGTTTCCTGTAGTGCAAAATGCTTTGGGATGCATTGTGTATGGAAAGCACTGTCAAAAAAAGGCCTTCTTTTCCTTTCCTATTTACCCCTCCCCCCAGGTTAAACCACCCATCAGTGAGAAGTGCCTTGTTTGCCATTTCACACTTGTAATGCATTGCAGCACTCCCAATCTGATACCCGCTACCACTGCAGCTGAACAAACACAGATAGAAGGATCCAGAACTTCTCTGCCACTCACCAAACCAGACCGTCTGTGTCAGTTTCCAGGCTGCTGTTTTGTGCTAAGTCAACATGTTGAACCCAGTTTGGCAGAAAGGAAAATGCAGCAGAAAAGTAAAAAAACAAATAAAAAACAAAACAAACAAAAAACCCCTAGTTTAACACAATGTTAGCAAGCATTTGTCAATGCCGAATGTTTGCTTGCTGGCATTGGCATTGGTAGTGTAGAAGTTACAGAACTGCATAATAGAAATGGCAGTGAAGTATTGAACTGAAGCCAATCCCACCACCACCCTGCAGAGAGTGACAGGCATTGGGGTGTGTCTTTGGGTCGTCAGGCATAACGGCCACGCCATTTCACCACACCCTACCCTGCAGACACTGACAAGTGTCACGGTGTGCCTTAGGGTCTTTGGCCCTTATCGCCACTCATTCCATCAGGAATATGAGATGGGTGCTATAGGCTAATGGGGTGAAACTTTGGGGTCAAGTGTCAAGGCATACCTCGATGCCTCTCACTGGCTGCAGGATGTGGAATGGTATGAGCATTACAGGCAAGAATCCCAAGTCACACCCCTGATGCCTGTCATTCTCTACAGGGTGGGGCGTTATGGTTGGAAACCCTAACACCTCAGGCATTCGTTGGTATTTTCACTCCAAATTTTCAAAATGTTTTTTTGTGACCCCCACCTCATGAACAGTGGCAATATCAGTTTGTTAGCCGAAAGCTGCTTATGCACAGCGACTACGGCATTTAGCAACACAGGTGCAAAAACACATTCCGAACAGGATGTGAAAAATGACAGCTGTACTGTTCATGGGGAGGTGTAAAAAATGGCAATGTTGCAAATCTGCAGTAAAAATATTAAAAAAACTGGTGAAGTCATAAGCGTGCATAGAAACTATGCAACGCACACCCGTAATGTAATTAGGTTGGGGATTTTTTACAGCAGATTGTCAACACAGGCATTTTGGGACCTCCGATCATGGACAGTGTCACTGTGATTTTCTTTATCTGTCCCAAACAATGATTTCCCACAGCGACTAACATTGACCTTTGCGCTGGAAAGCGTGGAAAACACATTTCAGTCATGTTGTGAAAAAATGACAGCTATACTGTTCATAAGGAAGTGTGGAAAAATGCCACTGGTGAAAATCTGGACTGAAAATATTACAAAGTCATGAACTTACGAGGTGCGTGGAAACTGCACAATGCTCACTCTTAACACAGTCATTTATGGACTTTTGTCACCAAATTTTCAACATAGCCATTTTAAGACCTCTGCTCATGAACAGTGTAACTGTGATTTCCTTAATCTGTCCCAAACATTGCTGCCTGACTGCACCATTGTGCGCTACATGTGCGGAAACACATTTGGGGCGACATGTGAAAAATGGCAGCTGTACTGTTCATAAGGAAGTGTAATAAAATGGCAATGTGGAGAATCTGGAGTGAAAATATAGAAAATTTGCAAACTTCCGAGGGTGCATAGGAACTGTGCAACGCGAGCTCGTAAAAGTTATTTTTAGGAATTTTTTCACCAAATTTTCAACATAGTCATTTTAAGACCTCTGCTCATTAACAGTGTCACTGTGATTTTCTTAATGTGTCCCATACATTGATTTCGCACACCGACTGCGCCATTGTGCGCTACATGGGCGGAAACACATTTTGGGCAAGATGTGAAAAATGACAGCTGTATTGCTCATAAGGAGGTGTGCTAAAATGGCAATGTTGAAAATCTGGAGTAAAAATATTGAAAATTCGCGAACTTACGAGCGTGCGTAGGAACTGCGCAATGATGCTCGTAAAACAGTTATTTTTAGGAATTATTCCACCAAATTTTCAACATAGGCTTTTTGAGAGCCCACCTTATGAACAGTGGCAGTGTCGTTTCATTATTAGGTCCTGAAAGGTGATTTCGCGCAGTGACTGCGAAATCACCCTTCGGGCCAGATTAATGCCATGACAGTGACAGCA
The DNA here is from genome assembly GCA_016271365.2 of Neoceratodus forsteri. Lineage (NCBI taxonomy): Eukaryota > Metazoa > Chordata > Ceratodontiformes > Ceratodontidae > Neoceratodus > Neoceratodus forsteri. The sequence continues at coordinate 946,547,529 of CM028130.1, forward strand.
TTCATGAGAAGGGTCCCAAAACCCCATGTTGAAAATTTGGTACAAAAATTCCAAAAAATGGCTGAGCTATGCAGCAAAGTTGAAAAAACCCTATCTGTCCCATTATACAGCTTACGGCATTTCCTCAGTTCGTGGTGGCTTTGAAGAGTGCAGGCGTGTTCCGGTCCACGAAGATCATCGTGCTGGAGTCCGGAGGTAAGTATATTAGGTGAGGGGTTGTGGGAGGCTGGTGCGCAGTGGGTGGGCGCGGTGGGGGCAGAGACAGCGAGGACCGTTTTAAGTTTCGGTATTTTTTATTAAATGATGAGGCGGGGCGTTTGCCACGCTGGAGTGGGCTCCCAGCGTGGCACAAAGAGCTGGTGGGGGGCGTGGAGCCGGCGGGGATTGGGCACCCTTCGGCAATAGCATCTGTTGCCACGCTGGGGTGAGGGGACCAGTGGAGCCGACTGGGGATTAGGCACCCCATCGCGATGATATGCGGCCACGCTGGGGTGGGCACCCAGCATGGCATATGTAACTCTGCTTTGTGGGGCGCAGCACAGCGGCGGGGATTGGGCACCCGCGGCTACACAGTGTGCGTGGGGGCGAGCATGCAGTATGCATGTGTGTGTGTGTGTGTAGGAGAGCGCGCATGAGCAGGCGATATCTTATCGCTGCTCACTGAAGCGTAGCTCCCCCTTTCAACTGTACTCCACTGCATTTTGGACGCTGTCATAGACAGCTGCAGCAGGCACTGGAGAACTGCGGCCACACCTGCAAACACACTGACTGAATTGGAAGAGGGCTGCCACACCTCCGAAAACTCAGATGATGGCACTATGTTTCTTGCACATGCGTGCAAGCAAACATAAAAATCTGGTACTCACCACCTGGGAAAATAAATAAAAGCAAATCACACCATTAAGGCTAAAAAAAATAGATTTATTTCCATGCCACAAGGCCAGCAGCCAGGAAAATACCCGCCATGCATCAGACAGTGATTTGTCCTGTATCAAAGGTAAACCCTAGTTTATATTACATTCTATCCGGTTCCCCCTGGACACACCTGGAAACGAGACATTGAGCTCCATGTGCCCCTGTGATCAACTGTGTGTGTGTGTATGTATATATATATGTATATATATCTTGATCTGGGCATGTCTTTTATGTTGAACTTTTGTGTTTTCTAGAAGGAGGTACAATTTGTTTCGGTGTACGAGGCTATTTTGGGGACGTAAGAAGACCTGTCTTGTCATGCCTGTCATGGCGTGACCCATTTCTGTTAATGGTTCTCTAGCATACTTTTCTGGTAAAATGTAAAATAAATAGATTTATTGGAAATCCTGTTGTTACCCACCCCCCACCCCAAATGTAGAGATGCCTTTATGGCCACCAGTAAAAAATCCCAGTTGACTTCAGCAGATTCCTAGTTACACAAAATCCTACTTATAACTGAATTTCAAGACTTTTGTTTTCTATCAAAGCATGATTGTTGTCCTAAAGGCCAACTTAACCCCCCACCTCGGGATGGGGCTGAAAACAATATGTATTTCCTAGCCCTTCTTTCCTGGTTAACAAAAACAAATGAATAAAAAATAAAGGTACAGCTTACCCTGATGCTACCGAAGAGCTGAGTTCATAATCCTCTGACTGTGACATCATAATTGGTTCCATAGTAACAGAATGGGATGTCAGGGTTGGATTGGGGTACAGGGGGCTTACCTGGAAAGTTGATATAGGGATCCAGCTGGAAAATCAGTAGGGGAAGGGCCAGGGTGACACAATCATATCATATTATTCCACTTTAGTTTGATACTCTAGCTGTGTGTGTGCATCTTACATTTGCTTACAGTGTCCAAAATACCCCCATTTAATTAGAAAATAGATGACATATATTAAGACTTTCAGAGTTTAGAAGGTAGCCAGGTACCTAATGGGGGGGGGGGGCACCTGGGAATTTCCAGGTATCCTGGTGGGATAGTCCTGTTGTCACAAGCATGGCACTGCCCTGTCTTCCTCCCTTGCCAGACTGGACACCCTCTGCAATGCCATGCCTTGTGCTGTTTTGCTGCTAATGTTCCTCCTCAAACTTACCGCTGCACCCCTTACACTTCCCCTTCTATCCCTCCCCTTCTGTCGCCTTGTGTACTGTGCTTCCCTAGTTTCTGAATACTGGTTTAACTCTCTGCCTCCTGTCTTTCCTCTCTCCTATTTCCCGTGCCTCTTAATCTGTTTGTTCTCGTGACTTTCATACTTTCTCCATTTCACTCTCCAGCTCTGCTACTCAGAAATCTGCTTTCTCCTCACATCTCCCCCCCATGTGGAACACTCTCCCTGTCACCCTCTTCCTCTCCCCTTCTGTTTTCTCCCTTAAATGCCAGCTCAGACCTCTTGCTGGCTGCACCCCCCCCCACTCCTGTCCTGGCCATAGTTAATTTTGCCATGCTGCTCTCCTGTGCTTAGCCTTAGTGTTCCTGTATCAGTACTTTAATTGATACACTAACCTGTATACTGTTTACTGTACGATATTTATTAAGTATTGTGTGTTGCTGTACCTTGCATTTTTCAAATGTATACTTTATGTATTTTGCCTATACGCTGTGTATTTGTCTCCCTGTTTCTCTCCCCCTGGATTGTACCTGGAAATGAGCCTTGGATCATTGTGGCTTTCCCAGTTACCAGTTTTCAGTAAACACATAAGCTGGGAATTATGATCTCAACTGCTGAAAAGAAAACTTTTGTGCTGTAAAAGACAAGTGTGACATTTCCATGTATGCAAGAACAAAAACAAGGTGCTGTGTCAGCATGTGGTCTGAAAACAAAACAAAATGGCTATAATTAATTCACGCTGAAAGTAGAAAATATAGTTAAAATCGATGTTTCAACCTTGGGTCTTCTTCAGAAAATACTGTATCTAAAAGAGAAATAAGCAAAGTTAGTGTAGAGGGGAGGGAAAATAAGGGATATATATTTTTGGGAAAGAAAAAGGGGGAAGCTCTGGGAGAAGTGATAAATGGCAAGATAAAAAGACAATCTGGAAAACAGAAAAGGTGATGATGGGAATGATGAGGCATAGTAGCATTGAATGAGCTAGAGCAGTCCCCAGGTGGAGACTAATTAACAGAGCCTAGTATGAAGACTGAAAGGTGACAAATGTGGGGGAAGGAGACAGAGATGGAGGCGTTGATTGGCACAGTAAAGTGCTAGATTAATGCAGCCGAATCCGGTAAAACCCCCACCCAAAGATGCAGGTGGACTCTGGACTTGTACAGGGTCACCAAAGGGTTATTTCTGATCTCCCAGGGAAGAACATTCCACAAAACTGAGAAAGCCCTATCCCCACAGATGTTATTTAAGTGACAAGGACCTTAAGCAGGCCCTGCTATGATGCCCTTGTGCAGCCCGGGCTCAGTGGGATTAGGAGGTTGTGGAGGTATTTTGGGTCTCTACTTGTTGAAGGCTTTATAGGAGAAACAAAATACCTTGATGTCAACCCACTGTCACACTAGCAGCCAGCATAGAACCAGTAGCGGGCTGGTAATATGATCCGACCTCGGAGTATAGGTCAAATGTCTTGCTGCCACATTCTGGACCAGATGCAGAGGGTAAAGTTGGCTACAAGACAGGCCTTTATAGAGTGCATTACAGTAGTCTGGCCTTGACACCATGAAGATCTGTACCGATGTCCTCAGGTCGGCAGGATCAAATAAGGAGTGCAGTCTGAAGATATTCTTAAGGTGGTAAAAACAATTCTTGGTGGCAGCCGACCTGCAATTCTAGTGACAGCTGTTTGCCAAGAACCACCCCCAAACTACTGACATGCCTTACTGCCTTCAGCTGAATCCCTCTCAAATCAGCAGTGCAATGAAAAATGCTTTTTTTTTCAGAAAAGCTAGTTTCAGCTATAGACAATATTAGCATACATGTAAAATCTGCTTTTATAGGTATCTCCCATGTAGTGCACCATAAGGTTTTTTTTGTTAGTTTTCTTGATCCTAATCTTCACCAGGTCTACAGTTTCTAAGCCAAATGTAGTGGGCATCTTTTTTTCTTGAGAAAAATTAAATAATTAATAACATACTCAAATTCTGAAAAAAAGGGTTTAGTTTTTTGCTGAATTTTGTTGCACTGCTGATTTAAAGAGGGCAGTATAAGGCTACTTTTGGAGGCTGATATCTGCTCCCGAGCCAATCAAAAACACTTTGTCTTGCGGGGATTGAGCATCAGCCAGTTGGAAGCCGACCACAGCCTGATCTACTCTAGGCCCTATGTAAGCAATAATACCCAACAGGGTGGGCGGTATTGGGCTATACTGGATTGCCCAAGGGCGTAATGATGTAGCCCCCTTGAAGGTCTGGTATAGCCCATACTGTCTACTTTGGAAGGTACTATTCCGCTTAGAAAATGGGTTACCTGTGATATTTATTATGTAAGAGTTAAAAAAATAAAGAAATTTGTAGAAAAAATGAGTGCAATTATTTTATTTATTTATTTTTGTAAAGTAGTCCTTGTACTAGTATAGTTTCCAGTAGAGGGCACTGCAGTGTTTCACAGTTCCTTCCAGATGCATCCCCTCGGTTGTTTAGCCATTATCCACCCACTCGCTGGTGCTCCGTTTTTATGTATGTATGCGCTTGGGATCCAGTTTGACTGCATCATGACCAGGCGGAGGGACTGCCATTGGGATCGTAGTTGGAGTTCAGTGTAGCGTGAGATCAGGCATGGCAGCCGAGAGATTTTGGTGTTGTAGCTGTGTTACTTATCAGGTGAATTACTTTGTTTTTCAAATGTGAGTGTTAGTGCTAGGGGCATGGATATGGTTCAGTTATCCACACATTCGGTCTCTCTTTAAGAGCTGAATTGCTGGACTGTCTTTAGGAGAAGCTCCTCCCATCACCCGGGTAGTACTGTATATCCATCAACTCTGCCCCATGACGTCAGAGCTTCCTTTCCTGTCTTCTCTTTCGCAGCTCTGCACGCGGTGTAAGCCCAAACTTTTGGAAGTGCACCATTTGGCTAACTTTGTCTAAATTTCTGTTTCATATTTGTATATATTCCTCGGTTCCATTTTCATCTGCAGTGCATACAGTGAACCGTGGGGATTCTAAGCCAGCTCCTGGCTTCAAGTACTGCATCCAGTGCAGTCAGAAAATATCACTGACAGATCTGCACGCATCATGCATTTACTGTTTAGGTGAACAACATGACGTTTGCTGTCTGTGGCCTGTGCCAGACTGTGCTTCCTGCTTCCCTTGAAGATTGCTGCTGTTGTCTTGTCCTCAGCTGGCTGGCAGAACTGGATTTACCAGTGAAATCCAAGTAAGAACACAAGGCGATCCCTGCAGCTGGGGGTCTGCGACCCAGCTGGCAACTATGGAAGAGGCAACGGCCAAGGCTGCAGTGGGTGCCTTGTTCTTAGTGCTGCTCCCGTTGGGAGCCAGTGTTGGCATGGTTTTCCTGGGTAACTTCTGTGAAATGTTCAAGTTCAGTATTCTTTGTTGATCAATTTTTTCAGTCATTTCATGGTAAAAGTACAAGGTAAAATGTTAAAACACTTTATACATAATATCAAAATCAGCAATCCATCATTCAGCTATAAAATTATTCTTACTGCATCACAGGATGCTTTGTCAATTAAAAACGGATTTTAAATCTCTTTAAGAGATCTCAAGCCAACTAGGTAACATTTTTACAGGCCATTATCTTGTATATCCATTTCATATAATTTAACATGTCAGTAGTAGTAATAAATTCCACTGTCGAGTTCATCAGGATTCGCAAGACCTCCTTTTCTGGTAGTGTATTAGTTTGGAGGTACTGAGCTATAAAAATACCTAGTCTTCCTTATATTTGAGGCGGTACAGCAAAACATGTGTTAAAGTTTTTAATTCATTGGTGCTGCATTCACAACATGGGTCCTTATACTGAGATTTATCTTTTGAAAAAATGTATTTTAAAAAATTAGATGGATATAACTGTAATCTGAATTTTGCCGGCCCGCTGGCACAGTGGTTGGATTTCCGACTGCGACGCTGATGACCCGGGTTTGGGAACGGACCCGGGAGTCAGAGGGCCAGCCGAGGGGAAGAAGGATCAGGCATCCTCTAGACTGCTCTCCTGCTCTGGGGGGAGGGGGAAAGAGTGTCCAGCTCTTTCCAGACCCTTGGCAGAGGCTGTGGCTACCATTAGTGTCTGGTACCGTCACCTTAGGGTGGGGTGGGGCAGATGCTGGACGTCATTGCACGTCCCCACCTCCAGGATCCAGCAATGCACCTGGGAAACAAAAACCCAGGGGAAGAGTACACAATGGGGGGTGAGATACTGACAACAGTAAAAATGGAAAGGGACCTGGGGGTAGTCATATCAGATGACCTAAAGGTGGACAAGCAATGTGAGAAGGCAGTAAGGAAGGCTGGGGGGATACTGGGATGCATAGGGAGAGGCATCAATAGTAGAAAACAGGAAGTTGTTATCCCTCTGTACAGGCAGTTGGTGAGACCCCATCTGAGTACTGTGTGCAGTTCTGGAGACCCCATCTCCACTAAAGACATAGACAGATTGGAGGCTGTCCAGAGGAGGGCAACAAAATGGTGCAGGGTCTGCTAGAAGACATCTGAAGAAAGACTAAAGGAGCTTAATATGTATACCCTTGAGGAAAGGAGGAGAGGGACATGATAGAAACTTTCAAGTACCTCAGGGAATCAACAAAGTCCAAGACGGGAGCATCTTTCAGAAAAGAGATGTGCAAGATCAAGGGGCACAATTCATGATATAGGGGGACAGCTCAGAGGTAATGTGAGGAAGTATTTTTCATGGAGAGGGTTGTGGATGCATGGAACAGCCTCCCTGAGGAGGTCGTGGAGTCAAGAACAGTGGGGGAATTCAAGAATGCATGGGACAGACATAAGGCAGTCCTAGTGGGGTGTAGGAGGAAGTAAGCAGTTGGTTAACTAGGATCTGCAGCTTATCTGTTAGGTAGGAAAATGTGCAGCCTAGGTGGGCCAAGTGGTCCTTATCTGCTGTCAAAGTCTATGTTTCTAAAGCATCAAAAAATGCCGACTTTCCCTGCTGCCTTCTCCACTACCTTCCAACATCTGCTCTGGTTGGTCCCGTTCCCATGGCCCCGACCCGGGGGAGAGGGAAGCCTGGGGCTTGCCTACAGTGTCCATTGGAAGAGGGAGCCCTCCCGGCGGCCCCACCCAGGGGAGTAAGCCTGGGCATGGGGGGATGACTGGCGGGGTGGGTCTAACCGCTGAACAGAGGATTGGGGGGCTCAGGAACAACAAAAAAAACCTCTAATTTGAATTTAAAAAATATGATTCTATCCTTTTTATCTGTATGTTGCAGCAAATAAAGCTCCAAAGTATGGTTGATTTTATTTTGTGCATACTAAATATGTAATTTAAGTGTTCTTATTCTTATCGACTCTTATTTTAACCTATTTTTGATTGTTTCTGTATAACTGTGTGAAAGGAATACCCCTCGCTTATGATCTTACCATAAATGCCCAAGTCCTATTTTCTGTAGAGTTTCCACAATATGCTTTAACCATGGTGAGGAAAAGCCTCTGTCAAGCCAGACAGTCTTTTCCACTAAGCATTTTTTTTACCAATCTGTCATTGTGCATATTCATAGTACTTATCCAATAGGACGATTTGGTTACTAAAGCTAAGTATGTTATTTGGGCCCTTCCTAATTCAGCCCTAGCTATTTACCGGGGTGTGGGGGTGTGTGTGGGGGGGGGTAGATGATCTAGATAAATGTAAATAGACTTCTATAACTCTGTAAATGGTTTCTCTATATTCTTTGTATTTTTATCATACCAAATTATTTCTGCTGCGTTCAATGCTATTGGATTCATTTTAATTTCTGAGGCCCCAAGTGTAGCTTGTGTTGAATTTCCCGCATACTTGGAATCAAACCTTAAAAATGCACTTTTTCTTTGATGAAGTTTATTTAATATGTACGTGTGTAATATGTTTCTTGTTATTCCCATCAGAAGAAGTGTAAAGACCTAAATATCTGTAACTTGAAAGCAATTGCAGGGGAGCACTACTTATACACCATACGTACTTAGTTTTTCTTTTTCCAGTTATCATTATTTGAGTTTTAACTGTATTGATTGTAATTTTGTTTTGTTCACAGTATCTTTGCAAGGCTTTCAGTTGGTTTCCTAATCCTGTGGGTGAAATGGATAGAAGTACCAAGTCATCTGCATACATGAGTACTGGTACAGCAGAACCCCTTACTGAGGGGGAGTTATTTAATACTGGAGAAAAAATATCTGGCAAATCATTAACGTAGAGATTAAACGGTAGTGGTGCTAATATGCAACTTTGACACCTCGATTTGTGATAAAAGAATGCATGAGGTTTCCCTTTAGATCATACCATATTGCTGTGTTGATTTATGAATAAAGATTTATTATTAGACGTAGTATAGTCTGATTCATATTAAGATTTATATAACTTGTCCCACAAAAGTGTTCTATCAATATTATCAAAAGCTCTTTGAAAGTCAACAAAGGTCATATACAGTATATGGGTAAATGTTTTTTTTTTTTTTGCTTACTTTTTTCTCCCCCTTGGCCCCCTGATCGGCTCCTTTTATCCTGGCATCCTCCTCTTCTGGCCGCCATCCGTCCCACACCCATCTCCAATTCGGGCCACCACCTTGCTACCCCCATGGCTTACCTGTCATGGTGAGGAGCCCCGTAACTCACACCAGGACCAGATCCAGTACAGGTGGTGCCCTTCCAGGGATGTTGCGTTGTGTCGGACGACCATCAAGCCGCTCGACCCATGCTGCCCTTTTCCATGTTCTTTTTACGGTGGTGGAGCGTGCAGTGCTGACAGTGGGCGTGCCATGCGTGCATCCACATGCAGCACGCCCGCTGGCTGCTCCACCTCCGTGCCGTACTGTACTGGGCCAGGCATGCCAACACCCAGCCTCCGCTAGGGGTCAGGCAATCGCCGGCCTCTGTTCCCCACCCTCCCCGGGAGAGGAGAGCTGTCCTGCTGACGCTTGATCCTCTCCCACCCGGGTTGGTCAGCCAAGACCCGCCTCGCATTGCAAATACGGGAATGCCAGCATGACAGGAGGTAAGGCATTGCTGCTTCAGCCCTCCACGCCACCGGGCCAGTCCTGTAAATGTTTCTTAATGTAATAGTTTTCAATAATATGACTAATAATAAAGCACTGGTCTATTGTTGGATATTTTGGTCTGAAACCTGCTTTGTATCTATTAATGTTATTTTGAGTGACCCACACATTGAGCCTTGCAAGTATAACCTTAGTGAATGATTTTCCAACACTGTCCAACAAGTTTATTGGCTGGTAATTTTCAGGAAAGTTTGTGTTTCCTTTCTTTAATATTGGAATTATTATATTGCGATATATGGATAAGCCTCAATAATACTATACTAAGTTATTCAAAAATTTCCCAGTAATACATCACTACTCTCAGTAATACTATCCTGGAAAGTGATAATATAGAGGATAATGGCTGGGGATCGGGTGATAACCATACTGTAATCACCTCGAGTGGTTGCTAGGTCAAAATGGTAAATCTTGAGAGCACAGCTTGAGAGGTTTACTGTAGCCCTAGCAACCATGAGAGGTGATTTCAGCGTGGTTGTCACCCGATCTGCCGCCATCATCTTTCATAGTGTTTGGTCAAAAAAACACTGTTTGCATTCTATGTGTGAGAATCATGGAACTCTGGTGCATTCTTTTTTGTTATGCCTCTGTTGGGATGTTCCGAAGTGTGGTTAACAACTTTTAAAATTCTAAACAGTGCATAACAAAGCTGTGTGACTGCTGATTATGGTGGTTAATAGGCACTTACCATACATTATACTATTGTTTCTGCTGATAATACTACAGTTCAAACGTCATCTTCAACTATAGTATTATCAATGGATCCATATATCACAAAAAATAACAGAAAGATAAGTGTTTTATAAGGCAGTAATACCATCTCAAGGTTTTGGGGACTTTAGGACCTCTCGAGCTTCGCTCTTGAGGCTCTATGTCCCCAAACCTCTTGATGGTATTACTGCCTTGTAATACACACTTATCTATCTGTTATTCTGTTTATCTTTCCATGATTGTGGAATATAATTTTTCAATACGATTTTATTAAACAGTAAGGCAAGCAGGTGACTGCATCATTTTTGTTCTATTTTATAAAGAAATGGGGATGTCCTGTGTGGTCCTGGTGCCTTGTTGGGTTTTGTGAACCAAATTGCCTTTGAAATCTCTACTGGCATTATGTTTAATGGCAAATGTGCCTCTAAGTTTTGTAAATATTTTAGATTGTTCTAATGGATCTATGTCCTTATAAAACAATTTCTTATAGTAATTTGATGAGCTTGCTCGATTCTTTGCGACTAAGGTGGCTGACATCAGGGCGGAGCTCCAAACAGCACACTCTATGGGTGTTGCTTTGGATCAGCGCTTGGTCACTGCTCCTCAGTTTTCCTGGAGTACCTTCAACCGGCCAGAATTCATGGATGTTATGCGGATTGTCCAGGGTATGAGGCCTACATGCTGTAGTTTGGATCCGGGACCAACTACCCTGCTTATAGGCTGTAGTGACATCATTGGTCTGACCCTAGCAAGGATAGTCTGGTGCTCCTTGGAAATGGGTGAGTTTCCTAGCTCCCTAAAGGAGGCGGTGGTGGCACCCCTCCTAAAGAAAGCTTCTTTGGACCCAGATTGCCATGCGAACTACAGATCTATCTCAAACCTTCCCTTTATAGGGAAGGTAATTAAGAAAGTAGTGTCCCTACAACTGGAGAACCATTTGATCATCCATGACATCTATGAACCTCTCCGATCCGGCTTTCAAAAAAGGTATAGCACTGAGACGGCACTGGTTTGGGTGCTCAGTGATATCCTGATGGCAAGAGATTGGAAAAATGTTCCATCTTGGTTCTTCTAGATCTCTCATCAGCATTTGACACTGTGGACCATGGGGTTCTGCTCGGTCGCTTGAGGTTCATCTGTGGCCTGTCAGGTACAGTCCTCAAGTGGTTTACATCTTTCCTCACTGGAAGAACTCAGAGGGTGGTGTCGGGGATTCATTCCTCTGACCCAGTTCTTCTGTCATGTGGGGTCCCTCAGGGATCGGTGTTGTCCCCCATGTTGTTCGCAGTGTACATGCTACCCCTTGGAGACATTGTAAAAAGGTATGGCCTGAGGTTTCACTGCTACGCTGATGTTACCCAGGTCTACCTTTCTTTTGCACCCGATCAGGATAGAGTCCTCTCAGTATTTAACAACTGCCTCGTGGAAATCCAGGATTAGATGAATTTGAGCTGGTTGAGGTTGAATTCAGAAAAGACAGAGATGCTGGTTGTGGACCCAGGGTGCTGGATAGTGGGGTTGGAGGCAGGTTCACCTTCGGGACTATTTCTTGGGGGCCTACCACTCCCGACCTATGAACAGGTGCGAAACCTAGGGGTAATCTTTGACAAAGGGTTGACATTGAATTTGCAGGTGTCAGTTGTCATCAAATCCTCTTTTTACCATCTGAGGAATATCTCCAGGGTTAAGCATCTTGTTCTGTCTGGCGATCATCCCCACGTTGGTCTACGCCTTTGTGTCCTCGTGCCTGGATTATTACAATTCCCTTTACTTAGGGCTTCCTGGGGTAGATATCCGCCGCTTGCAGCTGGTGCAGAACGCAGCAACCCAGCTATTGATGGGGACCTCTTGGTCCTGTCATATATCTCCAGTGCTATGCGAACTGCACTGGCTGCCTCTACAGTGGGGGATCACCTTTAAAGTTGGACTTCTGACTTATAAAGCCCTACACGGACAGGGTCCGGACTACCTGAAAGAGCTTCTGATTCGTTACTGCCCTGGGCGATCGCTCCGCTTGGCTGACGAGGGTTGCTAGAGATTCCAAAGGTTTGTTTAAAATCTTCAGGGGCCCATGCATTTATGCATGCGGCCCCTACCCTTTGGAATTCTCTACCCCATCAGTTACAGAAGTGTGCGACTGTGGAGGGATTTAAACAGGCTTTCAAAACTTATTTGTGGAAGCAAACATTCAGTGAATGATTTAAACTTTGTTTTACTGTTTTATCTGTATTTTATTGTATTTATAATGTGCAAATTTATGGTTTACTTGTTTCTTTTATTGATTGTTAGGCGCCTTGGTTTTTGAAAAGTGCCATATAAATAAGGAATTATCATTATCATTATAATTTACCCAATCCAAAAGTGAAATACGCTGAGATGTTAGAGGAAAATTTCATGTGCCCTTTGCAACTTTTAGCCAGAAAGCTTTAGTATTACCAGTTTTTATTACTTCATGCATTTTTCCAACTGTCTGTGAAATGTGCAAGACCCTCCAGACTTTCGGGGAGAGCCCTACCTGCCACGTTAAGATGAAAAAGTTGAAGGAGTCATGCTGTCAATTGTGAGAACAGAAAAGGGCACACTCCTCCAGCTCGCTTGACTCCCCTGACGGCTGTTGAGTGCACGGCTTCAGCCGAGCCTGCCTTGGCCGCTAGCTCTATGGTGCCCCTGTTGAGCTTGTTGGGCTTGACACAGGTCAGACAGGTGGCTGAGATTTTTCTTGACCCTGTTGACCATTTGTTGGAGGGGATCGAGTACGATTTGATCTCAGGACCCTAGTCCTGTTGGGCCTCACTCAAGGGTCAGGAGTAGTCGGCACACCTGGCTGTCTCCTCTCAGGAATTGTCTCCCTCCGAAGTCGAATAGTCGAACCCTATTTTGGTAGTTTATACTTCCTCTTTGGCCATATCTCCATCATTGTCAGTCATGTCGACATTTGTGGTCCAGGTCGAGGTTGAGGGATCCCTCACATTCTTGCTCGACTGGGAGGTGTCGCCATCAGCACTCTTCTTCATGTTCGTACTTTGACGATGAGAGGCTCTGTCAGTGTATATGATGGTACTGTGAAGAGCTCCTTTGGCAGCAGTGGGATAGTGGGCCTTGGTTGGGCAAGGTGGGGCTCTACCCTCGACCCCTGCAGTCACCTGGTCATTACCAGTTCAGCCCATATCAGTCTTGCTGAGACAGTTTTCCCCAACATGAGTCTCTCCACTGATCTGGGTGGAGCCACCGCCATGATAGCCCTTGCAGGGAGCCCTCTCTGAGGACTGCCGTCCAGCTACCAGTTTGCCTGGCTGGTTGTCAGTGGAGATCCGCAGTCGGGCGAGTCCTGAGTGGTGCACGGTGGCAAACGGCCGAGGGCCATTTTTGAAGATTCTTCAGATGACTCCGATGGGTCCTCGATGAAGTCCTTGAGGACTCATGCTTTTGACTGTGATTCAGATGAAGAGATGACCCCCGACCATGGGCCAGTGTTCTTCGGGGCTCTTCTCAGACTCGTGTCTGAGTCCATGGAGGGTCTATGACAGGGCTGAGTGGGACCCTGTCCCAGTTGTTATGGAGAGTTTGAATGCAGGAATCTGTTCTGCTCTTTCCTTTCCTGTCTCTTGTCTGTCTGGTTGTGCAACCAAATTTTCCCATGAGACCTAGGACTTGATCACCCTGACGGCCTTGCAGTTCTTTGCCTCTCGCTGTCTCTCAGTCTTTCCTTGCTGTTTCTGTTTTTTTCCCTCCTTTGCATATCTGCTGATATAAAAATATATGCAAATCATTATGTTGAACTGTAACTGATATTGGGATCCCTTTGTTTAGAAATTATATAGTGTTACTGTTGAAATGTATATAATTATAGTTTGAGATGATTGCAAAAAGCTATTGGGAACTCAAGGGAGCAGTTTTTAAGCCCTTTTTTAGAAGCTGTGGAGAAGGGGCGTTAGTTCTGGGAAATTGTGTTCTTTCTGCTCCTGCCTGATATTTACAAGAATATTTTAGACAAAAACAGGATCCTTGTTAGGAGGGGGTTGCAAAGACTTACTAAGAGAGAGCGCTGCAATGTTTTGCAAAGACACACAGAGATTGATGAAAAACTCAGATGGATCTTCTCTGTTTATTCTGCCTTTGTAAATAGTTATTCTGAACAATTTTTCTCTTTTTTATGCTACTACTAGTACTAATAAACACTTTTTTGCGAATTCTACAACTGCTGCTGTTTTTTCTTATGCTTCCTGACGTGTGCCTCGATGACAGATGGTTTTAGAAGCGGGATTTATGCCATGCATACTCTAAGCCAGGAGTTTTGTGCGTGGGTACTGAACCTAGTACCAGGGAAGCATAGAGAAAGGTATGGATTCTGCAGCAGCAAGTCCAGGAGTGGTTACCAGGAGAATAGGATGCTGGGATGCATCGCCAGGGGGATTACCTCGAGAATCAAGGAGCTGATTTTGCCACTGTACACCAGCCTGGTTAGAGCGCACCTGGAGGCTGCACCTTAGGAGGGACATCCAGCTTCTGGAGAGGGTTCAGTGGAGGGCAACTAGAATGATCCGGGGACTGAGGGATATGACGTATGAGGAGCGTCTGGAGGTGCTCAACCTGTTATTGCTGGAGGTGAGGAGGGACAGGGGGGATATGATTGAGGTCTTCAAATACCTCAAATGAGTTAATACAATAGGCCTAGATGGGATCCTTCGGCTGAAGGAGGGAGGAGTCACCAGAGGGCACAGCTGGAAGATTGAGGGTGGAAGGCTAAGGGGGGAAAGGAGGAAAAGGTATTTACTGAGAGAATGGTGGAACCTTGGAATGCACTGCCCGAGGAGCTTGAACAGATAGCTGCTGTGGAGCGGGTTCTAGAGAGGATGGGACAGGTATATGCAAGGGGTAAAGAGGAGGATGGCTTGCCGGGGGGAGATGCAGTAGGCAGGAAGGGAGCAAGGTGGATGGCTATGGTACCCAATCAGGGTGCTGAGCCCGAGCAGACTCGATAGACCATGGGGCCTACTCTGCTGGCATTTTAGTGTGTTAATGACAGCTAAACTAGCAGAGACAGAAGTCCAAGCTGAGATTGTACAGCCAGCACAAGTTATGGAAAAAGAACAGGCAGTGACAGAACCCTGAAAGCCTGATGGACTTTTTCAAATGGTGGGCTATACAACAAAAAGAGACAGAGAAGCAGATGAGAGAAGAGATGCAGTGACAGGAGCAGCAGAGGAGAGAAAAGAAGCAGCAGATGAGAGAAAGAGATGCAGCGAGAGAAGCAGCAGATGAGAGAAGAGATGCAGCAACAGGAGCAGCGATGGTTGGATGCCTTGCAAGCTATCAAAGGCAGAAGATCTGGCACAGATCCAGATGAAAAACAAAACACAAGCAACTTAAAAGCCGTTAAACTTACAAAATTGTGTCCCTCGGATGATATTGAGGCATGCCTGACAACTTTTGAAAGAGTTGCCACAGCCTGCCAGTGGCCAAAGCAGCATTGGACAATCAGACTGGTGCCCTGCCTGACAGATAAAGCCCAACTTGCCTACAGCAGTATGGACATACAGCAGTATGGACACTGCACAGTCAGAAAACTATGACCTGGTGAAAAGCGAAATCCTGAAAAAGTGTAACATCTCAGGAGAGCCTTACAGGCAGAGATTTCGATCTCTGAAGTACAAGTCAGTCGACAATCCTCGAGAAGCCTTCACCCGACTCAGAGAACTCCTGATAAAATGGCTCCAACCAGACGTCAAAACAGTCCCACAGATCATCAACACATTTGCCATGGAGCAATTCATCAACATCCTGCCTACAGATGTGCAGCTTTGGGTAAAGGAACACTGACCAGAAAGTGGGGAAAAGGCTGTTTCTTTGGCCGAAGACTACCAAATGGCCAGACAGACGCCACAGCAGCAAGGTAACAGCCAAGCACCATTAAGACACTCTTTTTCCCATTTAAATTCCAAGTCTGATAAGAACTCTGTTGTGGGTAACAAATCTGCCCCAGAGATGTTATTTGTTGTAATTGTAACAGGCCATATTGCAAGAAACTGCCATAGTAAGGAGAGTGGCACTGGAGCAGATTTATCCTTGGCAAATTGGGGCAAGTACTTAACAGATGTGAAGGTGGGGGATAAGACTTTAAAGGGACTCATTGATTCAGGAAGCAGACAGACCCTAGAACATATTGAGGTGCTGGGAAAACTCTGTGCAAAAGGACCAGGTACTGGTGTCATCTACATTCATGGGGACACTCGATACTATCCCACCACCCAAGTGACTCTGACAATTAAGGGTGTGTCGCACCAAATGAAAATGGGGGTAGTACCCAAGTTACCTGTACCCATGATTATTGGAAATGACTGTCCAGGATTGACTGAATTGATCTCAGAGGAACTGAACCTTGCAGTTTCAGCAGCAGTGGTAACGAGCTCAGGCAAGGACAATCTGAAACGGTGGGAACACTTTTCCTTTCAGTGACTTTGATTCAAACATGTTTGAGCACAGCTCCGAGATCTGGAAATCCAGGAAAGAAAGGCGATACCTGAAGAAACTGTGGCAACAATGACTGGTGGACATAGGGGGTTGACATATGAAAATGCTGAAACTAAACTGATCAGTGATTGTGATTTTCTTTCTGAACAAGCCAACAATGTTTCTCTCCAGGGTTATTTTAAGCAGCTGGGGGTGAAACCAAAACAGGGTGAACCAAATGTTTAAAAAATGTAATTGGTTACTGTACAGAGTTTGGGTTAAACCTCAGACACAGGACCAGATGGAACAATTGGTTATACCACAGAAGCATAGAACAGAGTTGTTACAGATAGCACATGATTGTCCTATGGCTGGTCTCTCAGGGAGGGATTGCACCCTTGCTAGATTGCTGTACAGCTTTTACTGGCCTGGAATTCATGAAGATGTTGCTACCTATTGTAGTTCTTGTGCTGAGTGTCAGAAAGTAGCCCCAGTGACTAAAAAAGACAAGGTGCCCCTACCCTTGATAGATGTGTATTTTGAGAAAATTGCAATGGATGTGGTTGGTCCTTTAGACAAAAGTAAAAAGAGTAATAGATTTATCCTGTAGTATGCGACTATGCTACTCGATACCCAGAAGCAGTTCCAATGCTTACTGTCACAGCTTCAAAAGTGGCAGCGGAGCCTACCTAAAGAAATTATTACTGATCAGGGTAGTAATTTTGGTGCTGCATTACTTAAGGAGCTGTACAGACTACTAGGTATCACTGCCATAAGAACCTCCCCCTATCACCTTCAGACAGACGGTCTTGTTGAGCGTTTTAACCAAACCCTAAAACGCATGTTAAAAAGGTTTGTAAAAGGGGAGGGGAAAGATTGGGACCAGTACTTGCCTTACCTACTTGTTGCTTACAGAGAAGTGTCACAGGCATCAACAGGGTTTTCACCATTTGAAATGCTGTATGGTAGGCAGCCAAGAGGGCCACTAGATCTGATAAAAGAAACATGGGAAGATAACCCCACTCAGAAACAATCTATAACGTCTTATACGTGTGCCCTAAGAAAGACGCTGGCAATATATGTTGAAATTGCCCATAGTAATCAGGAAGACACCCAAAACCAGCAGAAGGTACATTATGACCATGGAGTAAAAGAAAAAGTTTTTGAGCCAGGTGAAAAGGTTTTGCTACTGTTACCCACAATAGAAAATAAACTATCAATGAAGTGGGAAGGGCCTTATAGCGTGCTTAGATGTACTGGCACCGTTAACTGTGAGATTGAGACCCCTGACAGGAAAAATCCTACTAAGATATACCATGCTAACTTCCTCAAGAAATGGGTTGAAAAAATGCCAAAAACTGCTTTGCTAGTTTTACCAGAAACTGATAAAGAAGATATTGATGTAGCTTATGATAGACTGGAACAAACTGTAACTGCTGATGCTGTAAAGGTGAATGTTTCCTTAAACCCCAAACAAACCGCAGAAATTCGTAACTTGCTAAAGATATTTAACAGTACTTTTACTACAATACCAGGCCGAGCAAAAGGGGTCAAGCACATAATAGTGCCAAGGAATGGCCGCCCTATTAGGCGAATGACATACAGGTTACCAGAGCGGTTAAGAGCTGACGTGGTTAAGGAAATACAAAAAATGAAAGAATTGGGTATCATAGAAGAGTCGGGGAGTGCTTGGTCATCTCCAATGGTAATTGTTAACAAAAAAGAACGGGGTGTTAGAATCTGCCTTGATTTTAGGAAACTTAATCAAGTGTCAGAATTTGACAGTTATCCTATGCCCAGAATAGATGATTTGGTGGACAGACTGGGGAGTGCAGAGTGTATCAGTACCCTCGATCTCACCAAGGGTTACTGACAAATCCCTTTAGCTAAAGAATCCAGAAACAAAACTGCATTTGCCACTCCTGTTAGATTCTATCAGTTCACCACCATGCCCTTTGGTTTACGTGGCACTCTCGCTACATTCCAGCTTTACATGGATGTAATTTTATCACTCATACTGGTTATTGTGCTGCATACCTGGATGATGTCGTGGTGTATGGACCAGACTGGAAAAGCCTCCTGGAACAATACACCTATGAGCAGTTATCCTAGCTATCAAAAAGGCAGGTCTGACATTAATCCTACCAAGTGTGCATTGGGCATGCAGGAAACCAAATATTCGAGCTATGTTTTGGGAAATGGAGAAGTCAAGCCTGAGGTTTCTAAGATAGGAGCTGTAGCTAACAGCCCTGTCCCTAAAATCAAGAAACATGTCAGGTCATTTTTAGGGCTGGCTGGTTATTATCGGAGATTTGTTCTCAACTTTGCAGAGTTAGCTACTCTTCTCACTGAACTCATGAAAAAATGGTACCCAAATAATGTGAAATGGACCCCAGAGTGTGATGAAGCTTTTCAAGCCATTAAGGCTGCATTATGTTCAGCCCCTGTTTTAAGAAGCACAGACTTTGAGAAACCATTTTTGTTACAAATAGATGCATCGGAGGTAGGCCTAGGTGCAGTCCTGAGTCAGAATATAGATGGGATGGAACATCCTATTCTGTACATACTGTAAGTAGGAAGTTGCATGACAGAGAGAAAAGGTACTCCACCATTGAAAAGGAATGTTTAGCGGCAAAGTGGACCATGGAGTCCCTTATGTTTTGTTTGCTAGGAGCTGACTTTATACTCAGAACAGATCACAATCCTCTCTGTTGGCTTAACCAAATGAAAGATAAAATTCCAGAATCACAAGGTGGTACCTGGCACTATAGCCATTTAAATTCAAGATGATGCACAAATCTGTTAAAGAGAATAGCAATGCTGATTTTCTGTAAAGATATGGATCAGGAATTGAGGGTTCTGAAGGTTGAAAAACAAATGTATGAGTTTAAACTTTACTGTTTGCTGTACTGTTATAGAAAAAAAGGAAACTGCACATGTACTTAATTTCTGAAAGTTAGAATCTAATAATATATAATTAATAGAAAGTGTTGGAAACCTGTTTGATAAAACAGGTTCCCTCTTAAGGAGGGAGTGTATGTGACAGGGTTGAATAGGACCCTGTCACAGTTGTGATGGAGAGTTTGAATTCAGGGCTCTGTTCTGTTCTTTCCTTTCCTTTCCTGTCTCTTGTCTGTCTGGTTGTGCAGCCAGGTTTTCCCATGAGACCTAGAACTTGATCACCCCGATGGCCTCGTAGTTCTTTGCCTCTCACTGTCTCTCAGTCTTCCCTTGTTGTTTCTGTTTTTCCCTCCCTTGCATATCTGCTGATATAAAAATATATGCAAATCTTTATGTGGAAATGTAACTGATATTGGGATCCCTTTGTTTAGAAATTATATTGTGTTACTGTTGAAATGTATATAATTATAGTTTGAGATTATTGCAGAAAGCTATTGGGAACACAAGGGGTTAACCTGAGAGCAGTTTTTAAGCCCTTTTTCAGAAGCGGTGGAGAAGGGGCCTCAGTTCTGGGACATTGTGTTCTTTCTGCACTTGCCTGGTATTTACAAGAATATTTTAGAAAAAAAACAGGATGCTTGTTAAGGAGGGGGGGTTGCAAAGACTTAATAAGAGAGAGAGAGCTGCAGTGTTTTGCAAGACACACAGAGATTGAAGGAAAACTCAGATGGATCTTCTCTGTTTATTCTGCCTTTGTAAATAGTTATTCTGAACAATTTTATTTTTTTATGTTACTGCTAGTACTAATAAACACTTTTTGCGAATTCTACAACTGCCCTGGTTTTTCCTATGCTTCCTGACCTGTGACTCAACGACAGGGTCTCTTGGAGCCAGTCCAGAAAAGGGTCAGATAATCCTTTACTGAGCTCTTGGATAGGGACAAATTCCATGGGATTGCCTTCCCAACGGCCAAGGCCATCCAGGGACCAGCTCTGGAGCTCTGGCGGCACCCAGCTTCTTACCCGGCACCTTCTGATCATATGGTCCACTAATATGTGGTCCTTTTGGCACCTTGTCTGGATTTTCTGAGCACCCCTTGGCCGGGGGTCTGGTTGTAGACCCTGTCTTCCGTAAGTTTGGCAGTTCTGGAGACGTGGACAAGCCCTCCCAGCAAGGAGTCCAAAAAGCTTGACCACGCAGTAAAGAAGGTTTGCGCTGCATCCTCCCTTGGTCTCTATCAGGCGAGCTGTGCCCAATGATGGCCCACTTTGGTCACTCCCAGATTAGAGTCCTGGATCATGTCCTCCCATACCTTCCTACCAACTAACAGCTGATGTTGAAAGTGGTCCGAAACCAGGGTTAAGCACTGGCTAAACACCAGCTTCAGATGTCCTTGGATGTGGGCAATTCCCATGCCTGTGCCATGGCAGCGGCCTTTGCACTGCATCACAGGGCCTGGTTGAGGGTTTCCACCTTTACAACGAACACCCAGCACAGGTTGTCAGATGTGCCCTTTCTTGGGCATCGACCTTTTCGGTCTTGGTGTGTAAGGGCACTTCGCCTCCAGGATTGAGAAGTCTAGTGCCACCCTGAATTCTGTGACCTCCTCTCAGAAAGACTCGAAAGGGCTGAAGCAGAAGAAAAAGTATTTTCATTTTCAGCCCTTTCCATCACAGCAGCCTAGGCAGCAGCAGCAGCCCCAGCAGGGGCCATCTCAGTCTTGGCATCCCAGGATCAAGTTTCCTAGTCAGGGCCCCAAAAAGGACAAGGGTGGGATAATGGTGCCCCTTCAGTAGCAGGTGCTGGTGCCCCCTCCAAAGTTGCCCAGTGAAGAGTTGGGGTGTGTGTGTTTCTCCCACCATCAAGTCCCTGCCCTATCTCCCTGTAGGGAGTTGGCTCTGTAACTTCTGTCACACCTGGTCTGTAATTATCTCGGACAAGTGGGTTCTGGAAATTGTGGGCAGAGTGTTGCCTCTCGAAGTCGAGGTTCTCCCACCTTACCGACCTCAAGCGCAAATGGAGTCTGTGGTGTTACAGGACATGCTGTCCGCCCTCAGGGAGGATGTTGTTCAGCTCCTCGAGAAAGGAGCCATAGCCCATGTACCAGACTCCATGGCAGGTCAGGGCTTTGTGTTCAGATATTTCCTGGTTCCAAAACAGATGGGGGCTGGTGCACCATACTGGATCTCCACAGTCTGAATCAGGTTCTTAGGAAGCACAAGTTCAGGATGGTCATGCTGAACCAGATAATACCATTTCCATTTCTGGAGCAGGGCATATGGTTCTGCTCACTGGACCTCCAGGATGCATTCTTTGACATTCCTGCCCATCTGTCCCACCGGCAGTACCTTTAGTTCCACACAGAAAGGGTTCTCTACCAGCCTCAGCAGATTTAAAATATCCACTTTGGGGAAAAGTGTGGCTGGTCTGTTCTTCCGGTTAGTAGTCAGTCCCTAGAAGAAACAATTCCTCTCTGCATGAATTGCCTCCTGGTATTGCTGATGAGGGGACTCCAGAACGAGTCTGTCAACATTCAGCCCAGACCTCCTTCACATGTTCTGTACCTCCCTGTTTAGCACTTTTAAACAACCGTAACCCTAGCATCCTCCTCCTGGGTTGCTGGAGTGTTCACTAGAGTATTTTCTACAGTGTTTACAAAATGTTTAGAAGTGTACTAGAATCCGATGTAGTGTAATGGGAATGGTTAGCTTTTATGTCTCCTCTGAAACCTCTGTCAGTCATCTGCACAGAGGTTCCAAGTGGGAAGGGGCCCCACAGTAGCATAAGCCACAATGGGATGTTGCAGTGGTGGTCAGCTGCTTATTGAGAGCAGAGCAGTCGCCAGTCTCTGACTGAAAAGAATCTAGGGAGAGGTACCAGCTCTCTCCTGGTTCAATCCCTAGTTCAGTCCCGGAGTAGCTGAGCGTTGAGTTGTACAGCGACCTTCTCCTGTGGCGTGTGGGGTGAAGGAGTTTTAAGACATCTGGCCATGGGAACTGTGAGTAAAATGTGAGTAACTACCCTGAGCAGTGAGAGACATCTTGTTTGTGTGGCAGCCCAGAGCTGGCTCCCCCAGGATGGCCCCAGTGGGAATGCCAGTGTGGGTTTTGAGGGACAAAACTCCAGTTTGTCTGATGGGATGGTTGAAAGATAACAGTCCGAGTCATGCTTCCCTGGCACAGTTTCTCTAGGGAACGGTGGGGATCACCCTGACTGGGAAATAGGACACTACCTCTCTAACCAGAAGATAGGAAATGACTCACATACTGCAAAGTTTGTATATGTCACAGAATGTGTGTTTTCAAGTTAAATAGACATACTCTGTCCCTAAAGTGTTGCGGTTTCTGACAAGTGTGTTTGCAGGTAAGGACACCAGCTGTCCCCAAAGAGATCTGTGTTATTCTGACAAGAAATGTAAAGTGTTTTTTCAGGAAGACACCAGCTGTCTCTGAAGCATTTCTGCCTGTGAGGAGAAATTGTGCTTTGTGAACCTAAGATTGTTCAAAACATGTGAGGACATGCTCTGTCCTGGCTCCAGTCCAAGAAGAGGGATGGACAAAGAGATTTTTGCTTGATCCCTAATTTAGGGACTCATTTGGACTTTGTGTATAGTGGAGTGAACTTGTACCCTTTATACCTTCTGTACTTGCAACCCCCAGTGGGGCGAAATATTTGTCTGACAAATTCTGTGGTTCCATGTTTTCCATCTTGTGACAGAATAAAACCTACTGTTTTTACACTAGTTAAAGGAGACGACATTTCTCTGTGCTTGCTATATCTTTCTGGTGCCCCATCATGATTGTACAGGTCCCCAGTGTCATGGACCACACCGCTCCCCATGTTAAATAGAAATGGTTTGTGTAACACCCCCCCTCGAGAGCACACAGGTAGCCACCCCTAACTGAGGGGGGGGGGGACAGGTGTCAGCAGCATGGCAGGCTGATACTGTATGTTTCAACTTAAGGTTCCACAGTGGGGGGCTCATGCTTTGATTTGTGGGGGCTCTGGTTGCCTAGAGAAATGGCCTGGGGCTGTGAATCTAGTGGTGGTGTACTCAGGAAAATGAATGTTTTCATGTGGTTGAAGAGGCTTCACACCACGTTTCAGAGTCAAGAAGAAAATTGTCCTTCTTTTGCAGTTTGCATTGGCTTCTTGAGTTTTGTGGAGAGCCTTGTGATCCATAGAGAATGTGCCCCTTCCCTAATTTGCATGGCATCAAGTGATAGGCCTTTACTCCTGTGAGCCCAACCCCCCCCTTGGAGTGTCTGCTGTGTGTGTGGGGCAGGCTGAGCTCTCTAGTGGAGCAGAGCTCCTGTGAAAGTGAGGACATCTTGTGGAAGCGCATCCTACAGTGAACTTAGGCCTTCTTTGAAAGAGAAAAACTTAAAAAGTTTACGAAGTGCTGTCTGATTGGTGCGGTGGATGTTCCCTACAGTACAGCTTGTCATTTAGTCTCATTGACCTGGAGTCAGCTCTGAAACTCGTTTGTACAGTCGGCACCAGTGGTTCGGGTCTACCCGCAGCAGTAAGAAACCAGGAGAGAGTGCATGGCGTCGATTGGTGCGGCAGGCCACCCATTACCTGGACCAAGCAGTAAAGACATAAGAAGAGAATTCATCTAAGTACCAAACCAAGGACAACCTCATGATGTAACTCACAATGCCTCATATGTTCCTTATGTCCTTGTTCATTCTTATAACTTGTATTGTTATCCCGGGTCGCCCCAGAAAAAGGGACCTTCGGGGCTCAGTGGGCCTACCCGGTCACCAAAATTTAATAAGTAATAAATAAAATGCAAATTGCGTTACGAGTTTGTGGGAGTTCAAAGAGACTGTCAGGGAGCCAGTGCTCCAAATATACAAGTGAACCGATTGCAAGTTGTGCTCGGGATGTAAAGCATGTCTGTGGCAAAAACAGTGATTCAGTTCTGTAGGGCAGGGGATGAAAATGCAGGTTGGAGACCGGTACAGGTGAGCATTGTGGAGAAATGCTCACACAGTAGTGAGAGTGTAAAAAGCAGGTTGAGGGCAAAAGGCAGATGTGGGAGTGATCTCTTCAGAGGAGGAAAATTTGTGCTTTCAGTGCAAAGTGGTCAGTAATGCTGGTAAACGTGGACAGACTGAGCAGGAAATGGGAGCTGCCACCACGAATTGCATGAGCCAGTATGCCGGGCCTGGTGGTGACACAGCAAAGAATTCAGCAGCAGTAGGAATCAGAAGAACTGCCTGAGGGAGTTCAGAGCCTGCAAATTGGAAACAATAGCAACAAAACTGAGAGAAAAATGGACTGATGCAAGAGGCCAAGTTAAAGTAACATGCAGTAGTTTGGAAATGTTTGATCTGCACAGTGTAAAGGACAGTAATGTTGCTGTCCCCCCGCCCCCCCGAGGTCAGAGCAGTGTGATAGCATCATGGCGGTGCCGCAGTCCAAGTGCTGTTGTGAGTGTGAAGCAAAAATACAGAGAGGAAAAATGTTTTTAAACCCAAGCTTAAGTACAGAGCATCAGTTTATCACCAGCAAAAGGTTTTCTTACAGGTTTTGAGCAAACCAAAGAGGGCAGGTAGAGGGGTACCAAGGAAACCGGTGACCATACCAGCTCATGTGATCACCTGGATCTGCAAGAAGGAAGGGGTTCTAGAAAAACTGGAGAAAGCCTGCTGGAAAGATGGGGCAGCAGACAACACTAATCTGCCTGGATGGCCAACTAATGTATACAGCTTCCCTGCCCACAGGGGGAAGAGACATCTTCAGTATCAGATACTGCAGCGGGTGCTGTTCAGGCGGCAGAGACAGTTGAAGGGCCGCTATCATCCTTTTCAGAACTTTGGTAACCAAAGGAACAGGGGAGTCTACTCTGGTTTCAAGGGCAACAGTAACAGAGGTGCCTTTGCCCGCAGATGCAGTGGAGCTTAAGTAAGGCGAGGTTGATCTTCACAGTGAAGCTATGCCGTCCCATCCTGCCCACTTCCCTTGGTGGAAGAGTGCAGAAATACTACCAGTGATAGGCTAGACTGACGTCAGACATGTGGGTACTGGAAATTCTGGGGCTGGATTATGCTGTAGAATTTGTGTCAGTACCCACAAGAGATCATTTCCTTCTATCCCTAGTTCTGGTGAACCAAATTAAACAGCAGGCAGTAACTCGGACTGTGGACCACCTGATCCAGATAGAAACAATTGCCCCAGTTCCCCCCAGGGAGAAGGGCATGAGGTTACTTGATTTACTTCATAGTCCCCAATAATCGGGGATCTTTTGACTGATTCTAGACTTGAAGCAGTTAAACAAGTTTGCCAAACACAAGATATCGAAGATGGAGTCCCTGCAGTCCATCATAAGAGCAGTCCATCCGGAGGATTTCCTGGCATCCACTGACATGAAAGATGCCTGTCACCACATCCCAATCCATAAGTCATACTAGAAATATCTGAGATTTGTGATTTGGGGCAACACAGGCTCTTCCTTTTGACCTGGCAGCTGGGCCAAGAGTGTTCTCGAAAGTCCTAATTGTGCTGGTGGTGCAACTGAGATAGGAGAGGCATCACATATACGCCTTCCTAGACAGTCTCCTCATCAGAGCTCTGATGGCGCAGATGGCAGGGAGATTAGTGGCAAGGCCTCTGGAAGTCCTGGAGTCACATGGCTCTCTGAGACCATCACAGAAGTTAGAGTACCCGGGGGCAGGGTTTCAGATGGACAAGCAGAGGGTTTTCGTTTCCTCGGCCAGGAAGGACACCCTAGCTTAGGAAATTCAGTGGCTGAGATCTCAGCAAGTGGTCTTTATTCACAAATTGCTCCAGATCTTGGGGCTGATGAGAGGAGTAATAGAACTGGTGCCATGGTTCAGGTTTCATATGCAGCCTCTAGAGAACAGAATATTGTCATTATGGTCCCTAGCTTCGGAAAACTACCAAGCTCTAATCCCTTTGTTCCTGACAGTGTTGCAGTCTCATGTGTGGTGTGAGAACCCTGAGAATCTTTGCAAGGGAACTCTCCTTGAAGCCCCTACGGAACTGATTTCGACCACCAGTGATAGTCTGTCACTAGCAGGCTTGGGCGGGGGGAAGCCTTGGACCAGATTCTGACCCAAGGGGTTTGAAGCCCTCAGGAACAGGGCCTTTGTAGAAATCTTTTTTGGCTAAGATACAAAATATTTAATATCATTATTTTTAATTTAATCAGAGCAAACACGAGTTTGAACAGCAAAATTATTTTATATTATTTATTACTTATCATGCCTTTGCAAAAGTATTCTGATTAAGAAAATACAGTGTAAACATGCCAAGGGACATTGACTAGTAGCTTCGTCAAGCTGACTATTGTGCTTTGAGGCTTGGAAAAAAGAAACAGTTTCAGACATACAGAAGCAGGGCTTGCGTTAATGAAGTAGTGACGTCCTCCTATGAGGAATTTTTTGCATTTTTGACACAGTGTTTCTGCATCAGTGCGTCTTGATTGATGCAGTACTGCTTTGCTCCTTTAAACGGTCATTGCGTCCGAACAGTAAAAAAAATGTCTTTAATCTTGTCACTGCATTACTGAAAGCCGCCACACATAATGTTATTTCTACTCCGACTACCTGGTTCTGTCAGGATCGCGAGTATTCTATAGCGTGCCTGGTCCTGGTTAGCTCAGTCATCACCGGCTGATTTTGTGGTGGTGCCAGGCTCACTATTACGTATTGCCCTGTTGCAGCCTTCGACTAGTGGTTGAGCTTTGGCCAGAGGAGTGGAATTGGCACACTTAGCACACTGTAAACTGTTTATTTGGGTTGGGGGCAGGGGGAGTGCGGAAAAAGAGAGAGACTGCAGTAAAAGCTGATTCAGTCCCCCTTTTTAAACTTAAGCAAAAAAAATGCTGTCACCAGATGGGGTACTAGTACAAATACATAGACGGGTGCGATACATTGGATTCTAGCAGTGTAGTAAACGACATGTAAACCTCCCGACCAGTTTCCCCAACTATGCCTTTAATCCCTTGGAAAAAAAAGTTGGGTGAAAGGTTCACACTGTCTTTGTACCACACTGCTAGAATCCTATGTATAGCACCCATCTATGTATCTGTACTACCCCATCCGGTGACAATGTTTCTTTTTGCTGAAGTTTAAAAAGGTACTGAATCAGCGTTTACTGTTTTGTACCACATCTGGCGACAGAGTTTTTTTGCTGTTGTTGATAATATGCCTTGGCTGATGGCTTTCCGATGATGGGGATTGATTGGGGCCTGGGAGGCCGGAGTGGTGGTGTCGCTCTGAGGAGTGCCGGCGCTAGGCCGCGGTAGGGTGGAAGAGACTGTGGTGCTCATGTGCGCCTTCAGGCGCATGCGTCATCGCTTCTGGGGTCTCGGGACTAGGACACCAAGGGAGAAAATGGAGGATAACGCGGGGGCCACCCAAGGATGAAGCCTCTGAGCCGGGCTGTGGGGTTCCACTGGGGCACTCAAGGCGCTACAAGCCCCTGAAAGACCCCGAGTTCTGGTAGGTTGGTGGATGACCGGCAGACCTGCCTGCAGGAGGATAAATTCAGTTGAAAAAAAAATCTGATTTTGGAGAGCTTGCTGGCAAGACTAGGGGTCAGAAAAAGACTCTTTCTAGTGCTTGAATGTGCTCTATGAAACTTCTAACTGCACAGAACCTATGTACTTAGTATTATTTGAATAAAAAAGATTGGATTGGAGATGGAGCTTGTTTGGCAAAGCTACTGAAGAGCCAGACACTGTGTAACTGTGTGAAAGCAGTATAGGGGGCTAGCTTAGATCTAAATAAACAATTCAGGCCCTCTGGCTAGCCGAGATAAAGACAAAAGGACAATACAGGCTAATTTCAGTAAAAAAATAACAGTATCCACCTTCGGCAAGCTGACATATAAGCCATAATTACATAAAAGCCATTTTATGTTTCACAAAAATTTATAATTTTGGTGCAGTGACCTCCAATTTTTGGCTTCTGACCCCTACTTTGGAAGCAGGGGGGCAGACTGACCCCCTGATTTCCGAACCTAATGCAAGGCCTGCAGAAGCATGCCAGTGTGAGGAAGGAAGGAGTTAATATAAAAAAGAAAATATCCTTACAAAAACATGGATCCCACGGAACTGCACTGCTTAGAGATGTTTCTAGATCAAAAGACATTCCACTCAAAGTTCAGATGACCTCCTTAAAGGGGCCACATTGACACTGTGGATTAATTTCTTTTTTTTTTTTTCAAATCAAAGTTTATTGTTTTGCAGAACAAAAAGAACAGGTCCAATCATAATAAACTGATTTGTGAATGAAACCAGAGACAGTACTTCACTGCATACACTGGAGCTGTCCCCCAAAACCTAAACCCCACCCCCATACTAAAATCCCCTCCCGTTCAGCACAGCTCAAAGTGGATTAATTTCTTTGATTGACAGTCAGAAAGGTCAATGAGACTGCTATAAAAATATAGGTACAATTCTGGTAAAGAAGTTTAAACTTTTATTGAAAGGATCTAATAAATAGTGCAGAAAGTAGACTTGGCTCAGCACTGGAAAAAGTTGAACCCACATGCTTTTGGGGCCTTTTGTTGGAGAGATAAAGAAGGCAGAGGCTCAGACACTTGTCTTTTTCTTCCTGATAGGAGTGCGCAAATGACGAATAGTATTTCCTGAATGCCACAAATAATGTACTATTCGTTATTCGTCTCTGAATAATTAATAATAGCAACATTCTAGGGATATGGATATGTTGTTCATCCACACTTATTGGCAGGTTCCTTGCTGCTTTAAATCTTGCCGGAAGGTCTTCAAGCTGGCTCCTCCCACCCACCCGGGTGGTAAAACTCTCGGCTCCGCCCCATGACGACAGATCTTCCTTACCGCTTGGAAGCTCAGGTTCCCTCCTTAACGCTCTGCGTATAAGACTGGTTCCTAACTCTTCGGTTTTCCGAAATTAATCTTTAAGGTTTTCTAGACTTTGGTCATCTATTTCCCTCGTGGCTGCGATGGACAAATCGACTCCCGGTTTCCAGAGATGCCCATGCGGGCAGAAGATGTCTCGGATGGATCCGCACTCCATGTGCGTCTACTGTTTGGGCCTTGAGCATGACCCGCAGGCTTGCGACCTGTGCTCTTCTTTCTCGGCCTACGTCCTGGAAGACCATGCTGCCCATTTGCAACTTGCGCGACCCGAAAAGCGATACCCTCCGGTAAAGTCGAAGGAGGCCCGGTTGGCAGTTTCCGCGGCGGCGGGCTCGGTGGAACAGCTAGAGCAGATGATCGCCCTCAAGGAGGAGGCGGCGCAGGCCGCATCTTCGTCTTCCTCGGCCACGGCATTTATCCCGCTCTCCCTGGGATCCTCCTATTCAGCTTTTTTTAAGGAGCTCTGTCTCTCCCTCTCCACTAAGGGAGAGGGACCAACACCTTCAGGGCCCTCCTCTCGGTCCAAGAAGAAGGACCACAAAGGTAAGTCCCTCCGTCGACGCTCTTGGGAGCGGGAGAAGTCCCTCTCACCGAGTAGTCGACCATCGACTTCGGTCGATCCTTCAGCTTCGGCCACTGGCTTCACGGTGTCCCCGTCAGGTCAGTTGACCGAGACTCCCGTCGACACAGTCGAGATCTTTCTTGACCTGTTGGACGGGTTGTCGACCGGCGAAGCCGAAAATCCTCTCTCCCCGGTTCCCCCGGTGGTGGTTGAGGATCCTGTGGGCTTGCCAGTGCCTCCGGTTCCGGAGCCCTCGGGTGACCCCTCCGAGCCGAGGGCAGGGCGGGTTTCCCCCGCCCCTCCCCCGCACCCTCCTCAGAAAAGCCGAGGTTCGCGGTCTCGGACTTCTTGGCGGTCTCGGTCTCGGCACCACGGCAAGCAGCGCCGCTGCTTGTCCTCGTCCTCCTCCTCGGACGAGGGGAGGCTTCGATGCAAGTTGCGTCGACGATACGAGGACCTCATGTGGCAGCAGCTGCTTCTGGCGGGGAACAAGCTGGCGTGATGCGCCTTCCCCGGCCATTAAGTGGCTGTCACCGGAGCGGCCGAAGCAACCCCTCGCTTTAGCCGAGGCGCCTGTTTCCAGGCCTGTTGCTCAGCCAAAACCAGCTGCTCCACCGATTCGGGTGGAACCTCCGCCTCCACAGCCGCTGTTTGGGGCTCCGACCAAGAACT
Organism: Neoceratodus forsteri; assembly: GCA_016271365.2. Taxonomy (NCBI): domain Eukaryota; kingdom Metazoa; phylum Chordata; order Ceratodontiformes; family Ceratodontidae; genus Neoceratodus; species Neoceratodus forsteri. The sequence continues at coordinate 946,577,840 of CM028130.1, forward strand.
CTCGGTCGGCTCAGGGTCTGCCCCATAGGCTGTCTGTCACCCTCACTCCCGATCGCCCTCGGCAGGTGGAGGGTGGCTGAGGCCCGAGGCAGCTCTTTGCGGACTCTTCTGAGTCCGACGACGATTCCTCCCTTTTCTCCAGGCGAGTGGACTTGGAGTCCTCTGGAGGTCAGTCACTGGACGACAGCCCTTCGTCCTTCCTGGGTTTGCTTAGGCTCATCTCGGAGTCCACCAGGATGCAGCTTGAGCCCGTATCCAAGTGGGCCAAGTATCCCCTCACGGAGATATTGGACCGAAGGGATTCCCCTACGGAGGCCTTTCCTGTGGCCGAGGCCATTGTGGGCCCGGTCTTGGAGCTCTGGCAGCGCCCTGCTTCCTGCCCTGCGCCTTTGGCCAGGATGGCCAGGAAGTATGCGGTCCCTACCGGTTCCCTGTCCGGTTTCTCGGAACATCCCTCAGCCGAGGGGTTAGTTACCGACAGCGTTTTCGGCGTGCGGAAAGCGCTAAGGATGTAGACAAACCTCCGACAAGAATCCAAGAAATTGGACTATGCCGGGCGAAAAGTCTACGCTGCGTCCTCCCTTGGCCTTCGTCAGGCCAGCTCGGCCGTGCTTATGGCACATTTCTCCCATGCCCTGTTGGGCTCCCTGGACAAGGTAGTCCCTCATCTCCCAGCTGACCTGCAGACCACGGTTAGGCAAGTGCGGGACCAGGGCAGGGCAGTGGCCAAGCAGCAAATTCAGACTGCTCTGGACATTGGAGACTCATGCGCCAGGTTAGTCGCGGCTGCAGTGGCTATGCGCCGTTGGGCATGGCTGAGGATATCCACCTTCACAGCGGATACCCAGCACAAATTGGCGGATGTCCCCTTCCTGGGGACCGACCTCTTTGGCCCTGGAGTGGAAGGCCAACTCCAGAGGATCGAAAAGTCTAATGCCACTTTGGACTTGGTCTCATCCGCCCAGAGGGACAAGGGTCAGAGACCGCAACCCAAGCCCTTTCGTCCGTCTGCGCCCGCGGCACGTCCGGCCCAGCAGCATCAGGGTCAGCAGGCTCGCGCTTGGCGTCCCAAACCCAAGCCCGCGGCTTCCTCCTCCAGGAAGCAGGGAGGTAAAGGCCCAGGAGGTCCCTCGGCCGGTCTCTCCTCCAAGCCTGCACAGTGACGGGATGAGGGGTGTCGCCCCCAACCTCGTCACCTCACCCCAGGTTCCCCATGGGGACGGCTCCTTCTTCCTTTCCGCCTGGTCTGCTATAACACAGGGCACGGTGGGTGTTGGAAGTGGTAGGAAAGGGCCTGCCTCTGGAGTTCAAGCAGGCCCCGCCCTTCAGAGCCGTCGCCCCTAGGGGGGCCTCGGGGTCCGCAGCCTCGCTGTCAGCTTGCCGAGCCGACATCGCTCTGCTCCTCGAGAAAGAGGTGATCAGAAAGGTGGCAGACCCTCAGACCCGGGGTTTGTGTCCAGGTACTTCCTGGTCCCAAAACGGACGGGGGGCTGGTGCCCCATTCTCGACCTACACGACCTAAACAAGTTCCTAAGGTCTCGGACCTTCAGGATGGTCACTCTGGCTCAGATAATACCATCCTTGGAATGCGGTGTGTGGTTCTGCTCTCTGGACCTGCAGGACGCGTTTTTTCACGTCCCTTTCCGTCCGTCTCACCAGAGATTCCGCGCTTTTGAGCGGAAGGATCCCTTTTCGAGTTCAAGCCATGCCTTAGGCCTGTCTCTTGCACCCAGGGTCTTCACCAAATGCATGGCAGTGGTGACAGCATTCCTGCGGTGCCGAGGGGTCCGGGTGTACCCTTACCGGATGATTGGCTGATAGCAGCCTCCTCCAGACAGGAGGTGAAGCGGTCCAGAGATCTGGCCCTCCAGGTTTGCTCTCAGGTCGGCCTCCTCATCAACGAGGCCAAGTCGGAACTCGAACCGAAGCAGGTGATTCTTTTCATCGGGGCAGAGCTCGACTCTCTTTGAGCCAGAGCACGGCTCCCAGTGGACAGGGCCGAGGTTCTTTCCTCCTTTACCTGATCATTTCTGTTTGGGCAATCGCGCCCTGCCCGGGACTTCCTGTGCCTCCTGGGTCTCATGGCAGCCTGCACCAGCATGGTTCGTTGGGCCCGCTGGAACATGCGCCCCCTTCAGTGGGGGCTGGCCAGCCAGTGGTCTCAATGCTGTGATCCATTGGACCAGCTAGTGACGGTGACCCAGGGGATGTGGAACGCTCTCCAGTGGTGGATTGTTCCAGCTCATCTCCAGGAGGGCATCCCGTTTGTCTGCTCCAAGCCGACGGTCTCTCTATTGACCGATGCCTCTCTGATGGGTTGGGGTGCCCATCTGGGGGAGCACAGAGTGCACCATCTCTGGTCCCTGTGGGAGTCCAGATGCCATATCAACCTGCTGGAGCTCTGAGCAGTCTGCCTAGCTCTCACCGCCTTCGCTCCGTTTCTACGGGGTCAAGTGGTTTGGGTCCAGACGGACAATACCACGACCATGTACTACCTAAACCGCCAGGGCGGGACGCGCTCCATGCCTCTGTGCAAGGAAGCTCTCCACATTTGGTCACTCGTGTGCAGCCTGGAGGCGGATCTCCTAGCCGTTCATGTGGCAGGAGCCTCCAACACCCTGGCCGATGCCCTAAGCCGGATAGGGGCTATGTTCCATGAGTGGTCTCTCCTGCCAGAGGTAGTACAAGATCTGTTCTCCCATTGGGGCACACCTCAGGTGGATCTGTTTGCCTCCAGGGAGAACGCAAAGCTGAGGCTGTTCCATGCCCCGCCCCCCTCAGCAGGGCTCGCTGCAGGGGGATGCCTTCTCGAGGCCGTGGACCCCGGGCCTCTTCTACGCCTTTCCCCATTTCTCTTGATCCATGAGGTGCTTCTCAAGTCGAGGAGGGACAAGGTGCAGGTGATTCTGGTAGCCCCAGACTGGCCCCGCCAATGCTGGTATCTAGATCTCCTCAGCCTCAGCTCCAGGCTCCCGAGGCAGCTTCCAGCTCGCCCAAACCTGCTTTCAGTCAATCAGGGGAAGGTGTTCCATCCGGACCTTCAATCCCTGCACCTGACGGCCTGGTTCCTGAGCGTCTAGAGTTCCAGGCCTTGGGTCTTTCTGACAAGGTCCTCAATGTAGTTGAGGCGTCCCATAAGGAGTCGACCAGGAAATGCTATGCCTTCAAATGGAAAAGGTTTTCCATTTGGTGTCAGGGCAAGGGCCTGGACCCTTCCTCCTGTTCCTTGGCAAGCATTTTGGACTATTTATGGTCCCTTTCTCAGCAAGGGCTCAGGTCGACGACCCTAAGGGTGCACCTGGCAGCCATCTCTGCTTACTGGGCGCGGGCCGGGAAGCAGTCGGTGGCGCAGGAGAAGGTGGTCTGGTGCTTTTTCAAAGGCCTTGATCACATTTCCCCTCCCGGTGCGAGAACCTCCACCTCCATGGGATCTACTGCTGGTACTGGCAAAGCTCATGGGCAAGCCATTCGAACCAATGCACAGGTGTGGTCTCTCTCACCTGTCGTGGAAGACCGCCTTCTTGGTGGCTGTTACGTCAGCCAGAAGGATGGGAGAGCTCCAGGCGCTTTCCATCGAGTCTCCTTACCTGGTCTTCCACAGGGATAAGGTTGTCCTGCGCCCCCACCCAAAATTCCTTCCGAAGGTGGTGTCGAGTTTCACCTTAACCAGGTGTTGACTCTGCTGGTGTTCTACCCCAGTCACACCTCGGAGGCCGAATATAGGCTCCATACTCTGGACCCTAGAAGGGCGCTCGCTTACTATAAGGAGTGCACGGCTGAAATTTGGGGAGAGGTTTGCCAGCTGTTTGTCACCTACGCTGAAGCTGCACCTGGCAGACCTGCAGCCAAGCGGACGATAAGCAGGTGGGTCACCTCCTGCATAGATCTCTGCTATAGGTTGGCGGGCATGGAGCGTCCCAGAGGGATAAGAGCTCATTCTACCCGCCATACCGCTGCATCGGTGGCTGCTTCCAGGGAAGTCCCTATCCAGGAAATCTGCAGGGCTGCTACCTGGAAGTCAGCACACCTTCATCACCACTACCACATCAACCTTGAGTCACTGGGATGCTGGTTTTGGGGCCTTGGTTCTCCAGTCTCTTTTCCCTAAGTAGGGGTGTCTTGCCTCCCTCCTCCCGGAGAACTGCTAGGAGTCTGCCAATAAGTGTGGATGAACAACATATCCATGTCCCTAGAAATACAGGTTACTCACCTGTAACAGGAGTTCTAGGAATGGTATATGTTGTTCATCCCAACTCCCGACCTCCCGGCCCGACGCACAACCTGAGCTTCCAGCGGGCCAGATCTGGCGTCATGGGGCGGAGCCGAGAGTTTTACCACCCGGGTGGGTGGGAGGAGCCAGCTTGAAGACCTTCCGGCAAGATTTAAAGCGGCAAGGAACCTGCCAATAAGTGTGGATGAACAACATATACCATTCCTAGAACTCCTGTTACAGGTGAGTAACCTGTATTTTCTGCCTATTGGTATTTGGGAGATACTGTCAGCCAGAAAGAAAATAAAAAAAAATAGCCCCCCATCCTCCCCAGCCCTTTCACGTCAAAAACAACCATCTATCCCCCCACTCTCTGCAACTACCCACTTATACCCTTCACCCCTCAGCACCCACAATTTTATTTTTCATTAAATTTGTCCTCCAGTTATGCCGAAAACTCCCATGATGAGTGACTTGCACAACCTGCTCGCCTCGACGGACGACTGCCGTCTCCTGGTGCCATTTTTTTAGTTTCATAAATCATTCTCCCACCCCAGCAGCAGCACCCGAGTCCCAACCTCCTCCACCAGCACTCAAATTTCATAAAATGTAACTGTCCTCCAGGCACGTGAAGGTGACTGACATAACCCGCCCTTCTCCATGGCCGGTCATCTTCTTGTGAATGGTGCTCCCATGCTTCCTCGCATACTTAAATAGCCCATCACATAATCAGCTGTTTTACTATGCAAGCAAGTATGGGGCCATTCTAAGAAGACAACCAGCCAGGGAGGAGGGCAGGAATGTATAAATCGCCTTCTCTCACGCTTGGGGAACAGTAGCTTGTTATGAAATTTGGAGTGTTGAGGGAGAGAGTAGGACTGAGTGCTTATTACTGGGTGTGGGGAATGATTTATGAAAATAAAAAAAATGGCACCAGGAAGAAACAGTTAGTCATGGAGGCTGGTGGGTTGTGCTGGTTGCCATCATGGGAGTTTTCTTTAATTGATAGCTAAAATTTTGCTATGGGGAGGAAGATGGTATTGAGCTTGCTACGGGGGCAAGGGAAGTTGTTTTTAATGTGATGGGCTAGGGAGGAGGGTGGAGGGTTGGGAGCTTTTTTTTTTTTTATTACCCCCCCCACACACACACAGGCACATGAATAATGACTACCGAATTTCTGAATATTTGGGACCCCGAATACAAATATTCAGCCAAATATTCAAAACAGGGTATTTGCCCATCCCTACTTCCTGCCCTGGACACACATCTCTTCTTGCCTTGGCCACAGAGAAAGAAAGATCTCTTTGCTCTTGCACTTCAACATGAACTCACAAAAGTCTCTGAAATCTCCCTTGGGTGGCATGAAAGTGCTGTGAAGAAACAGAAAAGAACTCTGAGACACTGTTTGAAAATTACCAGCTGAAGCCTGTAGTCATCGAAGTTTGTACTTCTACTAATTTTGGAAGAATTTGGACTTATACTTGATGTTAGTTAACAGTCTAAGCCTCCGGGAAGACGAAAGCAATGTAAGTTGTGGACCGGGGCATAATTTTCAGAACCCCCTGAAACTGGCCCAGGTGTGGGAAAACTGGTGCAGGTGGGTCTTTACTTGTGGAGCCACATTTTTTCCTGCAGGTGCCAGATTTTCTAAAATGGAGTCATTTCATGTCCGTCTTCACGATTTACGTCAGCTGCGGCCGTTTTTTGGTGCAGGTTCACCAAAATGTTATGCATGGTTGCACCTGTCATAATGTCCTTCGCAGCTGTGAATGCCATCCATGCGGAGCATGAGTTGAAACTAGGACTGTCCTCCGGTGTGGAGTTTTGTTTCGGCACTGGCGGACCGCGGCATAGGACTTAATTCCATAGCCTTTTCAGCTGTTGTTTTAACATAGCTGGGCTTGCGTAGAAACATAGACACATAGAATTTGTCGGCAGATAAGGACCATACGGCTCACCTAGTCTGCCCATTTCCCTACTCACTGCTGCAGCCCCAGATCCTATTTGATCTGCGGCTCTCCTTCTCTTCACATCTCCATGGTACCCTTATGTCTATCCCATGCACTCTTGAACCCCTGTATTGTTTTTGTACCCACCACTTCAGCTGGAAGGCTGTTCCATGGCTGCACCACTCTTTCAGTGAAAAAGTACTTCCTAACATTACCCCGAGCCTTCCACCCTTCACTCTCTTATCATGCCCCCTTGTTCTTGTGCAGAGTTTTCTCTGAAATATGCTTTCCACCTGTACCTTGTTTATTCCCCTAAGGTACTTGAAAGTCTCTATCTTATCTCCCCTCTCCCTTTCCTTCAGTGAATAGATATTAAGGTCCTTAAGTCTTTTCTTGTAGGGCTTCTGGTGCAGTCTGTGTACCATCTTCATTGCTCTTCTCTGGACTGCCTCTATTTTGTCAATGTCCTTCTGGAGATGTTGTCTCCAAAACTGGACACAGTACTCCAGCTGAGGCCTCACCAGTGATCTGTACAGTGGCATCACCACCTCTTTCCTCCTGCTTGTTATGCCCCTTCCTATGCACCCCAACATTCTGTTGGCTCTCCCCACCGCCATTTGACACTGTTTGGTCACCTTCAGGTCATCAGATATGTTAACCCCCAGGTCTCTCTCCTGACTTGTGGTGGCCAGAATTTCCCCACGCATTCTGTACCCCTCCCTTGGATTCCTGTGACCCAGGTGCATGATCTTGCACTTTTTAGTATTGAAACTCAACTGCCAGACACCCGACCACTCCTCTAATAGGCTTACGTCCTTTCTCATTTTCTCTACCCCCTCTGGTGAGTCCACTCTGTTGCAGATGCTCTGCAATGTCGCTAATGAAGACATTGAATAGGACTGGCCCGAGCAACGACCCCTGTGGCACCCTGCTGGTCACCTCCCTCTCCTCAAATTTCATGTTATTTACCACCACCCTGAGTCCTGCCCCTTAGCCAGTTCCAAACCCATGTCACCACCGTAGGACCCATTCCCAGGCTCCCCAATTTATTTATCAATCTCCTGATCGGGACAGTGTCAAAGGCCTTGCTGAAATTCAGGTAGGCTACATCCGCTGCCGCTCCCTGATCTACCACCCAGGTTACCCAGTCAAAGAAATCTATAAGATTCGTCTGACAGGACCTTCCCGCTGAGGATCCATGCTGCCTTGGATCCTGTGCCCTGCTATCCTCCAGAAAATTCACAATCCTGTCCTTAAGTAAGGACTCCATTAGTTTCCTCACTATTGAGGTCAGGCTTACAGGCCTGTAATTGCCTGCCTCCTCTCTGCTTCCACTCTTGTGGAGAGGGACCACATCCGCCCTCCTCCAGTCCTCAGGTACCTCCCCTGTCTCTAGGGATGCGTTGAAAAGGGCAGCCAGTGGTTCCGCCAGCACTTCCCTGAGTTCCTTTAGTACTCTGTGGTGGATCCCATCTGGCCTCATTGCTTATCTGCTTTTATTTTCCTGAGTTTTCTAGGATTCTTTCTGCCGTGAATGGGCTGGTGTCTACCTCCCTCCCCTGAATAACTCTCTTAATGAGTCTCGGTCCCTCACCCTCTCCTTCCCTGGTGAATACTGAGCAAAAGTACTTATTCAGTATCTCAGCCTTTTCTAGGTCATCCTCCACCCTTTCTCCTCCTTCAGCCTAACGATCCCATTTCTGGTCTTTTTCCTCTTGCTAATGTATCAGAAGAAGGTCTTGTCGCCATAGTCTGGGTTATACCTTCCTCTCTGTCTGTGCTTTAGCACTTCTAATTATTTTCCCAGACTCCCTCTGCTTCTCCAGATATTGTTCTCTGTCCTCATCCTTTTGTGTTTCCTTGTATCTTCTGAAGGCTCTTTTCTTTTCCCTTACTGTTTCAGCCGCTACCTTCGGGAACCATAATGCCTTTTCTTTCTTTTATTCTTGCTATGGATTTTAACACAGTGACCAGTTACTTCTGTTAAGACTCGCTTGAGTCTAGACCACTGTTTTTCTACAGCCCTCCCGTACCTCCTGCTGGTAAATCTTAATCCACCGACTCCCAAGAGATTTGAATTATTTCAGTTGGTGCCACGCCACTGTCGCAGAGCTTCTGTATGAGGTGCTTGAGGGCGGAATGGTTTGTGAGTCTCTTGTTGATGTCTACACTGGCTGATGTGACCATGTTTTTGACAATATTTGCGAGTTTATTTATACCTATAGGCTGATTCTTGTACCAAGCACCTGCTTTTTGTCACTGTACTGATGTATTTGTTGAGAGGAAGAATGGTGCTTCCGGTAGCAAGGTTTTTTCTGTCCTTTTGCTTTTGTACAGTTCATAATTCCTTTTAGGACATCTGTCTGGTTTAGCAGGTGTTTCATAAGCCCTGGGCTTTAATTTTCTGTAGTCTTTGGGGGTTCGCTCCACTTCTAGTCTTTGTTTGGAGCTCTTGGTCGTATTGTAAACACCTTTTGTTGTTCTCATCCTTCTTTAATACTGTGTCTCCCCAGCAGAGTGATCGCATCTCAATGTTGCCTCATAGGCTGAAGTATAAACTTATTGTAAGCCACGCTGTGTTTATTAAAGAGTCAGGAGTGTGTGGTCCCAGTTGTTTTTTGCTGTATAGTTCTTCTGTGATGTGGTCTGTTAATTTGTCAGCTGCTTTTCATTTACAGCCCTTTCCTTGACTCTTAAGCTGTTTCTGTTTAGATTTTAGAACTTGTCTGGTGGTCTGAAAGTGGGGTTAAGTAGATAAGGACTCTGGGTAGTTTTGCTCTTTCAGGAACCTTTCTGTCCTTTGAAATATGGCTCTTAAAGTTATTGGTTCATATGCAGTGTTGTCTTTCTTTTTTGCATGCATGAAGTAGTGGGACAGTAATTTATTCAGTAGTGTAGGACTGATGTGTAGTAGATCTGCCACTTTGAATGTAGTTTCAAAGTAAGATTTTACTATGCTGACATTTAGATGACTTTTCTTTACTATGCTGCTGTTTGTTTTAAACTGAATCAGTTCTTGTATTGCTGCAGTGTCTGACCGTCAGTGGCTCTGAATTTCTGTTACTCTGTAGGTTGGTTGAGGCACTTGTGCTTGGTTTTTCTGTGTTGGCAGTAGGTACACTATAGGTAGTACAGTAACTGTTGGAAATGGTCACTAATGTGTAACATTTGTTGCTGCAGTGTGTTACTAGCTTCACTGTTGATTTCTTTTTGTTGACGTGTTAGTTGCTTAGGTGGGTTTTTCTGTGACTGTCAGTGTGCAGCTTTGTAAAGGACTGTTTATGCATAGGCTGGCTGTTGTGGCTTTCAGAGGTGTGCTTGTTATAGCCAGTGTCGGGTTTAAAGCTGTACCTGTTACTGGAGGCCTCAGGGGAGTTTGCAGCTGTTTGAGAGGCTCAGTGTCCATCTCCAACTGGGTCATTATATCCTGGCGCTCCAGGTCGAAACTGTTGTCAATTGCTGGCGTGTTGTTCATTGTTTACACATTTTAGTGGTCGGGTTGTCTTTCTGATGCAGTCAGTTAACCACTTTTACTTTTTTATTTATTTATTTATTTTGCCGTTCACAATACTGTGTGCTGTGTAGCCACGGCGTTTACCTGTTGCGATTGGCTTGTGCTGCACTGGTACATGTGTCTGCGTGGTGCCAGGTGTTTAGAGGTGGCACGAGAGGGGCATTCTGTATGAAAAAAAAATTATAGCTGTGTGTGGGATAAATGTTTTTGATTGACGTCATGGTGTTGGATAAATATTCAGTGTGCTGTTTATTCAGAGGTGGTGAAAATAAAACATTTTTATTCAACTGTTATACCTGGACTTAAGTAAGGCATTCAGTTCAGTGCCACATGGGAGGCTAGGTAATAAGCTGGAAGGCACAGGGGCTGGGGCAAAGATGGTGGGATGGGTAGCAAACTGGCCGCAGGGGAGACAGCAAAGGGTGGCGGTGGGAGGGGAGCTCTTGTTGCCCCAGGCAGTGACAAGTGGGGTACCACAGTGATCTGTACTTGGGCCAGTGTTATTTGGGATCTTCACAGCAAACATTTCTATAGGCATCAAGAGCAAGATCAGTTTGTTTGCAGATGACACCAAGATGGGAGCAGTAGTGGATGACCTAGAGGGGTGGCAGGGATTGCAGGATGGTCTGGCAAAATTGGAGACCTGGTCAGACACTTGGCAGCTGGGGTTCAATGCTAAGAAATGTAAGGTGCTAGATTTCGGAGCAAAAACCAAGGAGGAGCTACCAGCTAGGGGGGATTCAGCTGGCGAAGACGGAGGAGGTAAAGGATCTGGGGGTGATCATAACGGGAGCAATGAACAACTCCATGCAGTGTAGAAAGGCAGCTGCAAAAGCTAATAGGATGCTGGGTTGTATTGCCAGAGGCATTTCCTCCGGGGGGGGCCGGGGTGATACTGCAGCTGTATAGGTCACTGGTTAGACCACACTTGGAGTACTTTGTGCAGTTCTGGCGGCCATACCTGAAGAAGGACATTAGGTTACTGGAGTCAGTGCAGCGCAGGGCAACTAAAATGATCCATGGGCTAGGGGACTTGCCCAGTGAGAATAGGCTGAGGGAGCTGAACATGTACTCCCTGAAGGAGAGGAGGGATGGGGGGGACATGATTTAAACCTTTAAGTACATAAAGGAGATAAATAGGACGGACACAGAGGGGCCTTTCAAGTTAAGAAAGGGGAGGGACACCCGAGGGCACAATCTGAGGCTGGAGGGGGGAAGGTTCAGGAGGGAAATGAGGAGACACTTCTTTACAGAGAGGGTGGTGACGGGGTTGAACGCATTTACAAAGGAAGTGGTATCCTGTAGTACAGTGGACTGCTTCAAAAGGGGATGGGACAGGGTAAGAGGGTGGGTCACTGGAGGAGGGAGGGGAAGGATTGGCAGCTGCAATCTAAGGGCTGCTAGCTGCACAATCGAGCAGACTCGATAGGCCGGAAGGTCTTTATCTGCTGGCAAGTTCATATGCTCGTATTTATTTGTTCACGCCTATTGCATAAATAGGGGATAGATAAAGATGTTTCATGTCAGCTAATGAATTTAAGTATTCACTTAATATTTTTGCCAAAAAGGCATGTTCTTGGATCAGCATAATGGGGGGTTGGGTGTCATATCTGACTTTCAGTGCAATCTGATGGGTATGCACTGTAGTTTAATATGTTTAATCAGGTCAGCTGAGAAATAACCAATGGTATTACCTTGAAAGAATTGTTTTTGGTTGCAAACTGAAGCTAATGACTCTTGCTGAAATATCAAGTGGACTATATATAATGAATGTATCTGTGTGTAAACCCTAGGGAATTCTTAGCTCTTATGTAGTGTATAGCTTAGTTAATACATCTATTTATATCAAAAACTTGTTTTTTTCTCTTTGGGGTGATGAAAGTGTGATATCATAGATATCAAGGAACCTTTTTAAACATTTGCTGTGAACATATATATGAGCCATTATACTAGTAATTTGCTTACAATCAAAAGAAAGTGTTTTGATTAAACTTTCCAGACCAGTGTTGTGACATCTCCAGATAAAGGTCATGGAAATGAGGGCAGTTTACCTAGCCCTGATAAACTTTCAGTGTCGAGTACGGTCTCAGGCTGTGAAGGTGAGTTCAGACAATGTCATCATTGTACTGCACGTAAACAATCAAGAGGGCACAAAAAGCACAAACGTACTCACAGAAGTGACCAGGATTCCTCAGTGGGCAGAAGACAATCTGCTGTCTCTCATGGTAGTTCACCTAGCAGATCTGAATGTGCAGGCTGATTGGCTAAGTCACAGCAGGGCACATCTGGGGGAGTGGTCCCTGAATCCAGAAGAGTTCGACCTTCTGTGCAAAAGATTTGTCATCATCTGGTTTATCTGTTTGCGTCACAGGAAGACGCTCAGGTGTCAGGATTCTTCAGCCAGTAACGGTGCTCGCAGGTGGAGGCGATGGATGCTGTATCACAATTGTAGGATTTCAATAGAGCATGTCTGTTTCCTCAATTTCCTCTAGTTCCCAGCAAGCTGCAAAAGATCTGGCAGTCAAGGGAAGGCTTTCTTCTGATGGGTGCAGAGTGGCCAAGAAGGTCAGGGTTTTCAGATCTAGTAAATATGACATCCCAGGCAACTTTTTGGCTTACACTCTGCAGGCACTTGCTTGGGCAGAGTCCAGTCCTGCACCCCAGTCTAGAAGCAGTGCAGTTGGTGCCTAGCTCCTGAGAAGATTGTTGAAAATTTGGGGCAAAAATATAAAAAAATGGCAAAGATGTGAGTAGAGGTTCAAAACTCATTAAGAAGCCATTAATCAAACTTACCTTGTATCAGTCATTTCCTGATTGGGCTCCGGAGCAGCAGTAGATAGCCGTGGAAGAAACAGGACATGCTATCAGTGGACCAGATAGGTGAAGTGGAGGTTGCTGAGAGAGGAGATTGTGGTGGGGCATGAGGGAAGTCCTGTCTGCTTGACCATTTTCTTCTTCTCAGGTTAATACATGAAGCGCTTGGGGAAGTGATCTGGAGGGGCAGGCTGTGGCAAAGGTTGGGATTGTTTTGTCACACTTAGGGCAGTGGAGAAAGCTGTCTGGAAGTGGGCAGAGGGTGGTATTGTTTTCTCACACTCAGGGCAGCAGGTGAAGCGATTGGGAGGGGGTGAGCTGTGGCGGGTGGACATTTTTCTCACGGGCAAGCAGGTGAAGCTAACTGGGAGGGGTGCAGCTGTGGCAGAGGGTGGAATTATTATGTCACACTTAGAGCACCAGGGGAAGTGATCAGGAGAGGAGGCAGGCTATGGCAGTAGGTGGGATTGTTTTGTCCCACTCAGAGCACCAGGGGAAGTGATCAGGAGAGGAGGCAGGCTATGGCAGAGGGTGGGATTGTTTTGTCACACGTGGGGCACCAAGGGAAGCGCTCAGGAGAGGAGATAGGCTATGGCAGAGGATGGGATTGTTTTGTCACACTCTGGGCACAGTGGGAAGCAATCGGGAGGGGGCAGCCTATGGCAGAGGGTAGGATTATTTTGTCCTGCTCAGAGCACCAGGGGAAGTGATCAGGAGAGGAGGCAGGCTGTGGCAGCGGGTAGAATTGTTTTGTCACATGTGAGGCACCAAGAGAAGCGATCAGGAGAGGAGATAGGCTATGGCAGAGGGTGGGATTGTTTTGTCACATGTGGGACACCTAGGGAAGCGATCAGGAGAGGAGATAGGCTATGGCAGAGGGTGGGATTGTTTTGTCACACGTGGGACACCTAGGGAAGCGATCAGGAGAGGAGATAGGCTATGGCAGAGGATGGGATTGTTTTGTCACACACTGGGCACAGTGGGAAGCAATTGGGAGGGTGTGGCCTATGGCAGAGGGTGGGATTGTTTTGTCCCACTCAGAGCACCAGGGGAAGCGATCAGGAGAGGAGGCAGGCTGTGGCAGAGGGTAGAATTGTTTTGTCACATGTGGGGCACCAAGGGAAGCGAGCAGGAGAGGAGATAAGCTATGGCAGAGGGTGGGATTGATTTTCTACAAAGGGAGCACCGGGGGAAGCCATCGGATTGGGATGGGGGGACGAGCAGCAGGCTGATCATAATGTGGCTCAGCTGGCTGCTGGGAGGCGTGTTGTAGATGAAAGCATGCAGCCACACTGATAGGTGTGTCTGCATCCTTTCAACTACACAATGTTTCCACCCATCAGACAGGCTGAACACAGTCACGATTAGCGTGCTCCTGGTTGGGCTGTCACTGGAGAGCTTCCTGCATCCCAAGCTGCACTGGCTGCTACAGCGACACGTCTCTGCAGCCTTTACTCTCCTGAGTAGCCACAGCATGTTTGCTTCGCACTGTGCATGCAATCAAACCTAAAAAGCAAAACACATATAATTGTACAGTAGAATTTTTTTTTCATACACATTAAGGAACTTAAATACAAATCTCTGAGGCCACAAAACACATTGCACATGAATTCCAGGACTATATGACAAAAACTCTAGTACAGTACCTGTAATTCAGATATCATAAAATAGACATATTATGGGGTTTTCTGCAAATGTTGTTCCGAAGCAGTACAAGTTTTTTTTTTTTCCTTCACTGCAAGAATTACGTAACATTTTTCATTGCAGCACTTTCTACACCATTGTGTAAAAGAAACTAGCTATTTTAGTCATATGTTTACCCTATATTTGATTACCTGTACTTATTTCTCAATTGGCCTGGAATGGTGTACAAACTGATGTCAGAAAATGTGCAGACAGCGTGAAGATAGAACAGTAGTTGCTGAGGAGGTGGGGATTTGGGATAGTTACAAAAACAGTGAATATATTAGATCATTAATGTAACCAAAAACATATCAAAACACAGGGCAGACACTAAAAGGAAAACAGGAGGGCATCAAAATGTATAAGAAGGATTTTCTATCATTTTTAATTGTACAATGTGACTACAACTGTAACTCATGCTCTCTGCATATTTATTTATTTTTATTTATTTAGTTTTTGTTTACCAGGTAAATGCACTAGCCATAGGGATGACTATTGTCAGGCACGACCCGGGAGAATTACAGAGCAAATTACAGGGAAGTTTCAGACAGTGGCAAATACAGAAAAAGGTACAAAAGCAAGGTAAGATAACGTCAGGATTTCCATTAACATATAGGGTACAGAGTTTAGGAGAGGATTACAAAACAGAGGTAGCATTGGTTTGCACAGTAGGTTCAAAACAGTCTTTGAAGTTAAATAGTCAGGTAATTAGCATTAATATGCCAGGTAAGGGCCCTGTCGGAGAAACTGGACTAATTCTTCACATACCCCGAGAGGTTGAGGTGAGACGGAGGTACAACTGTGAAAAACATAATATTTTCTGAGGTAGAGACAAAATACAGAGGTAATCAAGAATAGGCAGTATAGGGTACATACGCAAGCTGAAAAAAAAACCCAGTAAAATACAACACAACAAACAAACAACAGAATCGGTTTCAGGGCATTGAACATTAGTCATTTAGAGCTTAAGTGCCTGGAGTGAGGAGATCAAAGTTACCGCAGGGGAAAAGTGGCAGCAGATGCAGGGTGCCACGTTCTGGGGGGGGTTGAAGCAGGTACAGAAGACCTAGCTAAAGAGGAAGCAGGGGCGTAGCCGGGGGGGGGTTCCTGGGTGCTCAGAACCCCCCCCGCCCGCCTGACCGACTGCCGCCTGCTTGCCATGTGAAGTGACAAAAAAAAAAAAAAAATTTGAAACATTTTAAATTCAGCCACAGAGTCAAGTGGAGTGATGCTGGATTTACTCAGACACTGGTTGCAGTGCCAGATTCCTGCACCGTGCACCACCCATTGCCAACTTTCTTTTCCACTGGCAAAGTAGTCCATTTAAAGTTTAAAACCCACAGTCTGCTGGATGGCATGCGGGGCCGGGCGCCGGGAGTCGGCTGATGATTATGCGCCCTGTCTCCCCGCCGCTCGGCTGAGACATGAAGAGGCCTCGGCTCTGCATCACATGATTGCAGACTGGAGCAGTTACATGATGCATAGCTGCCGAAGCGCACTGCACACTGGCAGAGAAAGAAAAATTTCCACGTGGGGGGCAGCAGCAGCGTGTCTTGGCTAGGCAGCCTAGTGGTGTGCGTCTCCAATCAGGCGGATTGCTGGCTTATTTGGCGTGGCAGCATGTTAAGTGAGACGGGGGACTCAGAATGGTCTCAGGTAGGCTTCAGCATTAAAATCAGATCAGCCTGGGAGGCTGACTAGCGAGGGGACAGGTGACAAATCTAGAGACCTGAATGTCTAGTCAGACTCAGAAGGCAGACTCAAGTGTGCACAGTGATCAGGGATTTTACAAGGTGGTAGCGCTGCAGCACTGGCAGCAAGGAATAGTAATGGGCAAACATGATTTAAAAATGAAAAGGTGGGGTATTAAGGAAAAATTACCTTGGGGGGGTCCTGGAATTTTGACAAACTAACTGGCCTGGAGGTGGGGATTTCTGTGCTTAGTCACACACTGAATGAGGGCTGATGTGACCAGGGGGAATAGGAATGAAAGTGTGGCTGACTCAAATATGAGGTGACTTATCTGGTCACATGAACAACAGAAAGTGGGGCTAAATAAAAATGATGATATGAGTGGGAGATGAAAAAATGACCATGGGGGGGGTCTCGACTTCTGGCTCAGTTTTAAGGTGAATCTTCTGCTCTCATCTCACACTGAAAGGGGCTGGGGGAATAAAAGTGTGGCTGGCTCAAATACAACTTGCTAAATAGACACAATGCAATGAAGTGACTTATCTGGTCACAAGTGAGACAAAAAACATCAGGGGCTATGAAATAAAAAATGAATGTGGTGGAATTTTGATGCATTTTGTGACTCAACATTTATTGCCTAAAATGCATGAAACTGCACCATTTAACTCCTAAATTTTCAAAATTTTCTGGAGGGGCATGCCCCCAGACCCCCCCAGAAGTGTTTGGGACCCATCCCCCACCAAATCTTGGCTACGCCTATGGGAAGGAGGAATATTTGATTTTAAAATTGACATGACTAAGAGCTAGACGAACATCCAGAGGTAGGGAGTTCCAGAGTTTGACTGCCGAGTGTGAGAAAGCTAGGGCTCCTTTGTTAGATTTGCATCTAGTTAGTAGCAGCAAGGCTTTATCAGACGATCAAAGACTGTGCGAGGAAGACAATGGGGTAAGCAGTGAGGCAAGTGAGGCAGGGGTACCTACTCTGAGAATATTATCAGTCAGGCAGCCAAAAGCGAGATCTCGAACAGAAGTAGGGGGTAGCCAGTTTAGGTCAGCATAGAGCTGATAGTGATGTTTTGACCGGGGGGAGGCAGAGGCATACCTGCAGATGCTATTATATGTGGTATCCCATTTTCTGAGGAGCAAGTGGGATGCATAGAGGTAAGTGACTACCATAAGTTAGCGATGGAAGCAGTATACCATGAGCAATGACTAATCTAGCTCACTGTGTGAGGACATAACTTGTTTTGTAGGCTACCCCAATTTTAGCATTGACTGCTTTACAGGTAGCTGTTATGTGCTTGTCGTAACTGAGATTTTCATCTAGGAGGACACCAAGATACTTGAAAGAGCGTACTGATTCAAGGACCAGCCTCCCTGACCAGATACCTTAAATAAGTCACAATTTTGTTTTAGTTTGGCTGGAGTTCCAAACAGCATGGATTGAGTTTTATCAGCATTAAGGATTAACTTGTGGAGGGAGAGCCAGGAGTGAGTAGACGTGAAAGCAGATAAGAGCGTTTGGATTATGTGGTCTACGTTCTTGTCACAGCAGTACAGTACCAGGTCATCAGCATAGAGGATCGCGGAACAATTTGGGATAGCTGATAAGATGCTATTTATAAAAATGGAGAAAAGAAGGGGGCTTAATATCGACCCCTGAGAGGGGACATCTAGGTTAACTGGTAAGGCACTTGACTCGGATGAATTGAATCTGACAAGCTGGGTTCTGTTAGATAGATAGCTATTAAACCAAGCCACTGAGTTACAAGAGAAACCAAGGGCTTGGAGGCTTTCTAAGTAGAAGAGGGTGGTCGACAAGGTCAAAAGCCTTAGTGAGGTCAATAAAGAGTGCTCCTGTGAGATGTCCATTATCCATAGCAGTTAGGATATCATTTGTTAGATGCAGCAAGGCAGTGGCAATGGTATGGCCTTTCCGATATCCATGCTGAATCAGCGAGAGGAGGTTATATTTGGTCAGAAATTCAGTTACTTGGATAGAGACTAATTTTTCCAAAATTTTGCATAGGACAGATAGTACGGCTGTTGGCCGATAATTAGCCATAACCCTTTTGTCACCTTGCTTTTGGACCAGGGTGACTTTGGCAACTTTTCAGATCAATGGGACTTTTCCAGTGCAAAGCGAGAGGGTGAAAATTCTAGATAGAGGTTGGGCAGTGAATGGTGCTGCCAGTTTTTAAGAGTTTGGGCTCGATGCCATCAGATCCCACACTGGTTTTGTCAGAGTTAGAGTTCAGTAAGCCGAGTACTTCAGACTTAGTTACCGCCTTAAAGTAAAAAGGGGGGAGGAACGAGGATGCAATGGGTGGAGTAGGTTTAGGTGAAGGCTGTGTGGGGAGGAACGTGGACGTGAAGCTGGACAGGTCAGAGAATTGTCTGTTGAATGCTTCAGTAATGGTCCTAGGGTCATTACAGTGGACACCATTAATGACTGTGTCGTCTACAAGGTGAGTTTTCTTTGAGCCTAGAAATGTTTTTACATGTACCCAAAATTTCCTGGGGTCACCAGATGCTTCCACCAAAAGCCTCTTGCAGTAAGAGCTTTTAGCTAGCCTGATCTGCTTTTTACAAGTTCTTCTCTTCGCTCTATAGGTCTGGAAGTCAGTATTGAGGCCAGATTTTCTAAAGCGTCTCCAGGTCTTATCCCTAGCATATAGTGCTGCTAGGAGATCTTTGTTTAGCCACATAGTAGGTTTTGCTCGAACACGTCGAGTCATGATGCAGTGTATTTATTTGCATTCTCCTTGGAACTTGGACATCTGCCCTAGAGGTTATGTTGCAAAAAAATAGTTCATTAATTAATTTTTGAAATTTTTTGTAACTCTTAAAAGTAAAACAGTACCTTGAAATAAACCACAAGGCAGAACATTTTTTTGTTCATACAGCTTTTTGTTTTATTTTTACAGTTTGGCCTTCTGTAGGATCCTGTTGGTTTAGTGGCCACCTCAGATTTCCTGGAGTATAGAATGCTGGACAGCTTTCCTGTTCCTCGAGCAATTGCTGCAGGCCTATACCTCAGTCTGTGTTCTGTCCATTTGAGGTGCCATGCTTTTGGGCCGCAGAACAAACTCCGATGGATAAGAGGCTGCCACATGACCAAGTCTTCTTCCAGCAAAGCAGCGCCAATTTTCACCAGAGCTTTGGGATTTGGGGACAGGCTTGCCATCACAGACCAAAATGGACAACACACGTACAGAGATCTCTACAGACGTAGCCAGGTGTTATCCCAACAGATATGCAAGGCTCTGGGGTGTTCTAGTGGAGATGTTAAAGAAGAACGGATTTCCTTTTTGTGCCCAAACAATGCCTCTTATGTGGTTGCTCAGTGGGCCTCCTGGATGAGCGGTGGTATTGCCGTCCCACTTTGCAGAAAACATCCACCATCTGAACTGGAATATGTCATCCAGGATTCTCAGAGTACCTTGGTAATTGCAGAAGTGGGGTATATTGAAATGCTGACCCCTATAGCTGAGAAGCTGAGCAGACGGTGTTTACAGATTCCCAGGACAGGCACCAGTAGGCATCTAAGGGATAAAGAACTGGAAGGATCTGCCTTAGAAGAGAGCTTCCCAGTCTCAGAGTGGGCTACCAGAGGGGCAATGATCATCTACACCAGTGGGACAACAGGAAGGCCAAAAGGTGTCCTGACCACTTATCAGAACCTCCAGGCCATGGTAAGTTGACACTGATTCTAAATGTCTCCATCTAAGGCTTGATTGGACCACAAGGCCCCTACCATTACATTTATTTATTTATTTGGATTTTTGTAACTGGGTAAGTCCACTGAGACAATGCAGTCCCTTTTTCAGGGGCGACCTGGATCTAGAGTACAAGCATAAGAACACGTGTCCAAAACTATACAAAGTAAGTGAGAAGAAATATATACATACAGCATGTATACATTAAAGTACAAGGTAAGTGTGAGAAGTATATACAGTATATTTACATTAGCGCATGGTTAACTTCAAAATAAAAACATAATTATTTAGACATTACTGCTTATAGTTCACTTGTTTTCTGTATATTTGTTGCTATTTAATTTGTTTATTGATAGGAAAAGGCTAGATGAGCAGATATCATTTGAAATGGCTTCCTAGCTGGCCTGGTGGCGCTGAGCGCCTTACCTCGTGTGGCGCCGGTGACCCATGTTTGGGAATGAGCCTGGGGGTCGGCAGAGGAGGAGAAGGATTGAGCATCCGTTGGGCAGCTGTCCTTCTCTGGGGAGGGGGGTCCCTAAGGGTTGGTGCTTGTTCGCCCCCAGCAGAGGCTGGGGGACAAGGCACCACTCTCTACTATGGGGAGGAGCTGGGGCTGATGCCTGGAGGGATCACATGCGGATGCATGTGCACTCCCCTCTACCTGGTGTCATTGCACCCCCCAGTTCTAAGGGGAGAAACTCAGGAAAATAGGAGGAGGCATTGTAGGTCGAGCGGCTTGATTGGCCATCCGATGACACAAGTTCCGAGGGAGGTGCCTGAATCTGGATCCTATTTGAGGTGGGGAGTTGGGGGCTCTCTGCCGCCCAGCTGTGGGGGGGGGGAGCAAACCGCAGGGGAGTGCAGGTGTGACCCAGATTCTGAATGTGGACGACGGATGGCGGCTGGATTCCCCGAGGCTGCCAGGTAAGAGGGAAAGCAGACCAGGTATGCCTTGTGAGGAGGGGGAAAAAGTAATAGCCAAGAAATGGCTTCCTAGGATGTGAGTTACAATATCACAGGTATATAGCTGTTCATAAATACAATGTACAATTATTGTATAACATTTCATTAGGCATTGGCAGTCAGTAATAATTGGTACAGTTGGGCCATAGTACATTAGATTGCTTCAGAAACCTTAGCTTGGGGAGCATAATCATTAATTATACAATGGCAAGGAAAGAATCCTGAGCTCTGATTGGTCAGTGGCCTCCTTGAACAGTGATGTTATCCCAGTACATCATCACTGTATCAAGGTGCAGCAGTCACGTGACCACTTAACACACTCACAAATCATCCCACCACTCCACAGCTTACTGCCGCTATAAACGGCTTTACTATGAATTGCTTACCCCCCCTTTGCTCCACACACATATGCCACCCTCGTCTGTCTTTCGTTTCTTTTTTTTTCCTACAAATACTAACCACAAAATAGCACTACAACTTCCCCGGTCAGTTTTCCTTTCTCACCCAATGGAGCAGGTTCTCTGAACTGCCGAAAATGAAACTGGAAATCGTGAGTACAAGTCGTGAATCCAACCACTGCCACAACTTACCATATTCTTTTCCCTGTCACCTCTCAAACTTCAGTTTGGCACCACAGAAGTAACCCATGTACTCTGGTAAGCTTTCTCGAGTTCTGTCTTGTCAGCAACCCGAGCACAGCATGGCATGCAGATAACAGTGCTCCATTCCTCACTGACCTGATGACTGCTCTTTCCAATGGCCACAATAAGCGAAAAAAACAAACTACCACACAGACCAGGTACTCAGAGAGACACATGCTTATGTTTGGGGGGGGGGCAGAGAACTCAGCCAGGACAGAGTCAAACAAGACCAAGCACAGACTCCAGCAACAGTACACTCCAGCAACAGCACAACCTACTGGGTAAACCAGTAACTCTGGACTACTTTTTCAATAAATCTACTTATGTCAGAAAAAAAATGAAATAAAAATATATTTTAAACTCAGTTTTTAACATTTTTTCTTTTTATAGGAAACAAACCATTGTATAATAGCAATAATGCACTCCAGGGTGTGTGTTGTGCTAGAATAACATCACTTCTCGGGTGTTGGATGCACTTGGCCTGTGGCCTCGTGCCCAACCACCCAAGGCATGACATTAACCCAGCACGCACACATCCTGTCGTGCATTGTTGCTTAAGTAACCGTTTCCGAACCTGCTGCCATGCAATGACAGTAAAAATAACTCTTCCTGGATACATGTCCACAAGTTGATGGCACAAAATTCTGTGTTTTCCCCAAAATCGTTACTTCATTGCACAAATCTAACCTAAGGGACCAAAACAATTCCCCCTCAGTCCTGTAAATGAGCTCAGTCTTGTTTCTTTTACAATGAAAAAAAAAAATCATACAGTAAATCTTTCGACAGAAGACACCCAGGATGCATCTGGAAATGAGCGGTTGTCAGTTCAGTATGACATTCCTGGTAAAGCTTTTGAAATGAATAAAATAAATAAGACATATCACTGCCATTTGTTTTTAGGGGACTTTATACTAGTCACATTTAAAGAAGGTAGTCTAATACTATTTTTGCTAATGTTACGAGGTGTTATGTGTGAAAGAAAAGGGTGGAAAAAAGAAACAAAAGCCACAGGACTACTGTACACCTAAATATACCCTTATTTTTCCTAGTGCCCCCACCAATATTTCATCTGCTTTCCTGCTTCATTACTATTTTGAGGTTTCCCATCTCATCTTCATTCTTAGAGGGTTGACTCTGTGTGGAGGAAACAGATGAAGACTCTGACAGATACCCATTCTCTGAGTCCCCCCATTTTTGTTTTTCCAAATGTTCAGAACTGTTAAATATCTGCTCCATGCTCTGTTCTACAAGTTGGTAAGTGTCTCTGTGGTTTCATTTTCCCTTTCTGAACCACCAAAATCGTATCACCATCAGGAGGGAATATTTCCATCTATACAGCCCCTGTATAAGTTATTTTTTTCTTCCACTGGACCAAACCTGTCTGTCTGCCGTAGGAGTCCTCCAATGGTACAACCCACCACCAGCCTCTGCTCATGGAATCATAGAATTTATTGGCAGAAAAGGACCAGCGGGTAGACCCATCTAGTCTGTCCTGTTTTCTCTGCCTATTAGTACACCCCAGATCCTATGTGGTCTCAGGTGCCCCTCCCCTTTCCCTTACTTATTATGGCCATATGCTTATCCCACGCATGATTGAAGCTCCTTACTGTCTTCACCTCCTCCACCTCTTCTGGCCAGCTGTTCCAGGCGTCCAGGCGGACAGTGACATCAAGCTCCCCTTCCTGCTGTGCCACCCTAACAATTCTAAGGATCCGCTCTCTATCCTCCGTGCTGAGGCACCAGGTAGATACCTCACCTCTGTCTTCCCCTCCCACCTTGTTCCTAAGTCTACACCCATAATTATTGAGTCCCCCACCAGAAGTTTCTTCCTTTCCTGCTGGGATCCTGTGCCACTCACCCTGGGGCCTCCCCTGTGGAGGTCCCTCATATCCTCCTTAACTAATACCATGGGTAGTGACGACATCCTCTTCAGAATCCTTGACCATAACCAAGAGCTTATCCCCTGCAGGCAGGATCCCCGATTCCCCAAGCCTGGAGGAGAATATTTCACTTGGTGGTCAAGGTCCAGGAGGAGGAGCTGGCAAGGCGTGGGTGGAGTTGGTAGGACCTTTCTGTGGCATGGGGGGCAGGGCAGCTTTATTTGCCTGGGGCTGCTTCTGGGGTATTTTTTGCCACTAAGCCTCCCCCATCCTTCCCCAGGGTATGGTTCCGAGAGTTACCTGGCAGAGCACCTATCAAGGGCGTCAGAAGGGTGAGTGATTCCTACCCTGCCTTTGGTACTCCCTTGCAGGCCCCACTCTGGGTGTGTGATGCCTTCGAGTCACTCGTCAGGTGAGCAAGCACATGACAACGTGAGGCCTCTCCAGAGGAACCACTTGTTCCTTCCTACATGACCTGCCCTGGCGTAGGGTGCAGTCATGCAGCCGAAGGAGGTGCTCTTCCTTGCCCAAGGCAGGAAGCATCCAAGACGAACACCGGGACCTCACCTCACCAGTCGCACCAGATATCCCGGGGTCGGAGCACAAACCCAGGTCATCTGGATGTCAAGTGGTAGTATTGCAGCTGTGCTAGCTGGCTGGCCTCATCTTTGCTTTGTTACTGGTATTTTATATCCTGCACACTAACCCATTCATTCCTGAATAAGATTGTTTCCACTTTAATAAATGGTTCAGTAAGCAGAATGGCTTTGAAAAAGGCCCATGCCTTACATTACTTCATGTGGCTATAATTAGACCAGAAATGTTCCAGAGCAGCTGCAGTTTTAAAACTGACATTGAAATTCATATCCTCAGCCACCCCGGTGATGCAGAGGGCTGAGGCACTGAAAGTCTTACCTTGTACCACGCCCGTGACCTGGGTTTGGGAACGGACTCGGGTCATCGGGGAGTCGGCACGGGTGGGGAGGGGAGCAGAATTGAGCAGCCGGAAGGCAGCTCTCCTCTCCTGGGGTGGTTGCCGTTCCCCCCCGGCCCGTAGTCCCGCTGCCACTGGGTGGAGGTCCAGTGGTGAGTGTAGAGGGGGTGACACATGATGGGAGGGATCCTCGAGATGTGGTGTGCGCGTGCCTCCACATGTGCATGCGCGTCCGAGGTATGGGGATAGGTTACGGGGAGAAAACAGGAAAAACACTGCAAAAAATATATAGAAATTCATATCCTCAGAAAGATGTGTTATAGCATAAATTTCCATGGGGTAAAACCAATTGGGTCTCTTAGCAATGTCCGACTCACAGAAGTGTGGTCTGACAGAGAATCTGGACTGCCCCCACAGTATATCGAACTGTATTTCTTCTAGGGCTGTTTCAGTCACAGAACAATTATTAGAAAAATGGGCCAAATTATGCTTGGGTCATACATGTACCGGCTCCACCACTTGGGATAAGTTTTGCTAGACCTGTTTTTTTTGGGGGAGGGGTCCTTTCATGGGAAATCCCAGCAGAACCCTCCATCCACCCTCCTGCCTTACTAACACCATGGTACCTCCATCTCAACAGCCCAAAAGGAGGACTGTTATAAAGATTGTCCCTCTTCTCTATCCCCACTTCAGTTTTTGGGTCAGGTACTGTATGCTGTCTAATCCTGTCCTGAAGGCATAATGTCCAAAACCTCCACCAGATCCCGCCAAAGTTTGTAACTTTTGAACAGTTGAGAGAGGACTGGGACACTAGTCTAACATCAGGGGTCTGATAAGTCTCTACCATTTCTTCCTGATTGGTCCCCTGCTCCTCCCACATAGTCCTACTCAGCATCTCTGCCACCTCATGCATCTAATCAATCACTTCTTCTGTGCTGGACTCTGACCCAGTTTCCTGCTGCTCTGGATTCCCAGCAGTGCGGGTATAGATATAACCTGCATGCATCCTCGAGGACAAAAAGCACCACACACTAGCAGCTGCTTCACTCTCCTGATCTCTCACTGATGTATCTCCTATTGTTGTACGCTCAGAGCACCACGTATCAGTGGCTGCTCCGCTCATTGCTGCCATAACCTGTTAAAATAGCTGCCCCACCTCTAAGGACTCTTGACACTGTGTTCCAGCAGCCACTCTGCGCATTACCTCCATTGCTTCCTCATGCTCCGTCCTCCCCTCCATGGACTCTAAGCACCATGTACCAGTGACCACCCCACCCTTTAGTCAGCCACTTCTAATTGCTACAACTCCTTGGCACTCCTGCCTACCTTCAGCAGAAATGTCAAGGTGGGGGAGATTAATCCAGGCAGGATGCTGCCATAGACCTTACTCCTCCCTACCACTGACACAAGATGGCATGGGTTCTAGTCCCACCCCAGGGTTGGGCAGTACCAAGCGGTTAAATTGGAAATGTCTAGGTGGGGGAACTCTCATATCTAGAGTTTTATGTGGTGGAGCTGTCATGTTTAGGTGGTGAAACTCTTCTGTAATAGTCAATGGAGAAAGATGACAGAGGTGGTGTAACTGTCATACAGTTTTGTAAGAGGTGGTGGAGCTGAGTTCCTGCCCAGTTTAACCCTTGGCTATATCATAAATGCCAGCACGTGAGTACAGTACTAAGGGGATTCTGTCCATCGGATGAGATTTTAAACAAAGGTCCTGTCTGTCTTTTCTGGCATTGTTCAGGCAGACATTAAAGATTCTACGGCACTTCTCAAAAAAAGTAGGGGAACGGGGGTACAAAGAGCATTAACTAAATCTATCACTGGAATACTGGATCTTGACTGTGAGACCAGATTAAAAACTTTGGGGTTACACAGCCTGGGGAGGAGGGGAGATGTAGCAGAGGAAATCCGATCCTGTGCCAGATATTAAAAGATGACTATGTATAGAGATGGGGTTTCAGTTCAAGGCAAATGAACACAGCATGAGGGGTCATGGCCAACAGCTAGTAGGTGGTAACTACAAAACCACCAACGAGATATTATTTTACACAAAGGGTGGTAAAACTTTGGAATAAACTACCAAGCAAAGTAATGATGGCCATGGCTAAAAATAAATTTAAGGAACTGCTGGATGAGTTTATGGATGGGTCAAAAAGATCTTCAAGAATATCATTTTATTTAGGCCACATCTATGGAACTATAGCTGCCAGGCACTAGGACCATAC
Source organism: Neoceratodus forsteri (assembly GCA_016271365.2). NCBI lineage: Eukaryota > Metazoa > Chordata > Ceratodontiformes > Ceratodontidae > Neoceratodus > Neoceratodus forsteri. The sequence goes on from CM028130.1 coordinate 946,604,067, forward strand.
GGAAACTTTTTGCAAGCAGCCTGCTAGCAGTCACCGACAACGACATCCTATGTAACACTCCCATATAAACGTGGCCAGCCCCTTCCCTTCTCAGTTCTTTTACTGCCATCAACCATACTCGCTGGAGCCTTTATGGAGACACCACTGCTATAGTCAACCGCTCATCCAGTTATTTCTCTCCCTCATTCATTATCACTTTTCATAAGTGATACCCGACATCACGTATGTTGACTAAAGGGCTGTTGAAGCTCTTCAGATACTGTGAATGTGGTGAAAAGCTGTATTCCGGCGACTCGCACAACATCAGGGTTTGCTGCCTTGGTGTGGCCCATAACGTGAAGGCCTGCCAGATCTGCCTTAAATTTAATACCACTACCCAGTGACACAGAAATAACACCTTGGAGACCCACCTACTTTAAACATAAGATAGCCTGCTGGCCCACTGACGTGGGGCAAAGTGCTGACCTGCGGCACCGACAACCCGAGTTCGGGAACAGACCCGGGTTGCTGGAGGGCTGGCTGGGAGGGGAGGATTGAGCCTCCCATGACTGCTCTTCTTCTCCTCCGGGGGGAGGGGGGTAGTGTGTCGGGAGCACTACGGACACCTAGCGGAGGCTGGGTGTACCACAGCACCAGCGCCAGCATGTCTGGGGGGCCGAGAGGACCCTGGCTGTCATTACATGTCCCCGCCCCCGTAAACGGGAAAAACTCACACTGCCTGCCACATCTATGAAGCTTGCTCCTCCACCTTAAGATTAGCCTCCAGGGCCGGCTTCCCCCGTCCTAATACTAGTGTTGCGGCGCTTACAGGGAGGTGCTGCAACCCCGAAATGGGGGGCCAGCCAGTGGGGCTTTGAGGGGATGTGCGGCTAAGTGGAGGTGGAGGTCAGAGGGGTCCGTGACCAGGTGGATGTAAGGTGGCAGTTGGGACACAAAAACAAAACAAAAGAAGCAGGTAGCCAAAATGGAAGCAGAGCTCCAGGAAAAGAGCTCCACCATGTCGCTGACCCGGTCCTCGGGCTCTCACTCCTCAAAGTCCTGGGAGAAAGCTTCGGCACAGCACAAGCACCAGGAGAGGGGACACAGTAAGGAGAAATCCTTCCTGATTCGCTCACGGTCGCCCCTACACCCCAGCGTGACCATATCTGCACCGTTGGCCACCCCAGCGGCACTATGGCCAGTCACCTAGACCGTCGACCCTTCCAGATTGGGACAGGCTGAGAGCACCACTAGGCCTTATATGGCTGGTGCATTGCTGTCGACGTCAGGGATGGTGCCTCCCCTGTTGACATCATGCGGTGTTCCCACAGGCCACACAGGTGCAGATGTGCAGGCAGTACTTTCTTGCTTTGTGGACATGTTGCAACACCTGTTACCTCCTCCTCATGTAGCAGGAGCTGTGTCAATGGGGCAACTTAGGCAAGCCCCGGTGACAATGCCTGTCAGGCCTTCGTGCCAGTGACTCTCTAGGGCTTCAACCACTTCTCTAGCTCCTTATTTGAAGCCTACTGAGCACATCGAAGAGGACCAGGAGTATAACCCTGACCTCATCATGTAAAAGGAGGATTAAGAGTTTGTGGAGAGCTCATATGAGAGGTTCAGCTCTACTACCTCTACAGGGAGTGAGGACTTTGTAGTATATACTCCAAGGTCCCCTCCTGAAGACCCATCATTCACCTCCATGATGTAGCAACTCCAGACTGCCATGGGGTTTGAATTAGAAGAACAGGACATCAAAAAGAAAAATTTGGTGTAGTGCCTAGAACTGCCTGACTCCCCACCCATCATTATTCCTCCTCTACTGCCTGCCTTGGAGGATGCCACCCTGGCTGCCTGGAACAGGCCAAACATGATAACCAGCTATATCTAGGAAGGCAGATAAAATGTATCAGGCCCCCTTAGGAAAGCCTTTTTTGCAGGCTGACTCGGTAGTAATAAATGCTGCCTATGATAGATCTAAGGTACCTAAACATCTTAGTTCCCTACCTCCTGAAAAGGAGTCCAGGAGGCTAGTTGTTTTGGTGAAGATGACTTTTGCTTCTGCTACTTTGGGCCTGAGCATTGCAAATTATGAGGCCCACATGGTTAAATACCAAAATACCCTCTGGGGGAAGGCCAAAACAGCGGTCCAAGCCCTCCCAAAGGGTACTTCTAAGCAGGAGTTCTTGACGGCTCTTCAAACAGGGGCAGATGTATGGAGGCATCTCCTACATTCTACTTATGACATTTCTGATGCTTCTGCTAGGGCAGCAGCTTCTGGGATATGCCTCAGGAGACGCTTCTGGTTAAGGGTGGCAGGCTTTGCCAGTGATGTTCAACAGTCCGTACTCAGTGTCCCCTTTAGAGGATATCATTTGTTCAATGCAGATGTACAAGATATCCTCTCAAACCTACAGGCCTCTGGCAGAACCCTAAAATTGGTGCATTCCCTCTACCATACTCAACCAAGGAGTAGGCAGATGGTACCCTTTCATCTGGCCAGCAACAAACACCATTCAATGGCCAGACAGCAGGGTAAGAGTAGAGGAGCATCAGCTTTGCCTGCCCCAGAACCCACTTCAAGTGTTCATTCAAAAGTCCCTAGAGGTGGGGGTACATCTGCAGCCGCAGGATCCAGATCTGCATGATTCCTTCCTTGACCCCCAACTACCAGTGCCTTTACAGGTGGTTGTAGGGGGTTGCCTTTCCCTTCACCTGGACCAGTGGAGGCAGGTAAGATCGGATGTTTGTGTCCAGTAGATAATAGAACAAGACCATACTCTAGAGCTTCTGGAATCACCTCCAGACCATCTACCAGTGCCTTCCTTCTGCCCTTCAGAGCACATACGTGTACTTCTAGAGGAGATTTATACTTTGATCCAGAAAAGAGCCGTAGAACCTGTTCCATGAAAACAAAAGGACAGGGGGTTCTACTCTTCATACTTCCTGGTCCCAAAGTGCACAGGAGATGAGAGGCCCATTCTAGATCTCAGAGATCTGAACTTTTTCATCCAGTACAAGAAGCTCAGAACGGTAACCCAGTTACCAATTAAGTTTATTGTCTGATCGGTTATTAAACCATTGCTAACATTTACAGAACCTTAAAAAGGAAACATTAAAAAGACATAGTCAAAAGATTTACGATTTGTCTTAAAATACAATAAGATTAAACAGGACAGTCCTAGAGAAGAAAACAACAATTGGATTATGTATTGGCAAAACAGGTTCCATGGCCTGTAAATGTAGTGCTGTAGAATTGTCCATCATTTATGATTTATCTAATCCTTCATTAGTATTTTGAAATAATATATCATAATACAGCCATTCTTTCCAGGTTATACTGCCATAGAATTTTATCCTAGAGACCTTCATCATTCCCAGGCACTGCTATAACTTGATACAGTTAGCAGCATATCATAGACCACATATAGGCCTCCTAAAAAATTGACATCAAAAACGTATCTCACATTAGATGGAGGGAAACAGCTACAGAACCCAAACAATCAAGAAAATCCCTGCAGCAGCTTCAGCCAGGAGCCGAGACATCCTGGATGCCCTACAGGGGGCAGGCCTAAGGCAACTAGTGACTGATCCCACCAGGAACAGGGCGATTCTGGACCTGGTACTTACCAATGGCAACAAAATCACAGATGTCCAGGTAGAAAGTCAGCTGGGTTCCAGTGACCATCAAATGGTTTGGTTTAGCATACAGACAGATTCTCAGTCTAGTCACACTAAGGCAAAGGTCCTGGATTTTAGGAGGGCAGATCTTGCTGAAATTGGGAGATACATTAAAGGAGGCACCGGCAAGAAGTGCAGGAGCAGTGGGAACACCTAAAGAGACCCATTGGGGAGATGATAAACCAAAGCATCAGGGTGGTAAACAAGGGCAGGAGAAGGAAGAGGCCATTTTGGTTCTCAAGAGAGGTGGCAGAAAAAGCCAGGGCCAAAAGGAAGGGGTTCGGGAAATATAAGGAGACTCAATGGGAGGAAGACAGGGAGGTGTTCTTAAGGAATGTATAGGAGGCAGGAAAGGCTGTGAGGAGAGCAATGGCGCAGACTGAAGAAAGGTTAGCGCAGACAGTGGAAAAAAGGGGACAAGACATTCTTTAGATATATCAGCGAGAGGAGGAAGGCCGGGGAGGGATCGTGAGGCTAAAAGATGATGCAGGAGAGTGTGTGGAGGGGGACCTGGAAAAGGCAGAAATACTGAACAAATACTTCTGTTTAGTATTCATCGAAGAGGGGGAGGGACAGGGCCCACATATTGGTAACAAACACGAGGGAAGGGAGGAGGTAGAGACAAGTCTATTTCCAGTGGAGAGAGTTCTGGAGGAGCTCACAAAACTGAAGGTGGACAAAGTAATGGGACCAGATGGCATACACCCAAGGATATTGAAGGAACTCCAAAGGGTGCTTGCAGCACCTCTGACAGCAATGTTCACAGAGTCACTCAACACTGGAGTAGTTCTGGAGGACTGGAAGCAGGCACAAGTGGTGCGTCTGCACAAGAGTGGGAGTAAGGAGGAGGCAAGGAATTATAGGCCAGTCAGCCTCACCTCAGTAGTGGGTAAGATCATGGAGGCACTGCTTAAAGAAAGAATAGTGGCACGCTTGGAAGCCAGTGGGGCCCAGGATCTGAGATAACATGGATTCATGGTAGGTAGGTCATGCCAGACGTATCTGATAGATTTCTTTGACTGCGTGAGATGGGCAATTAATCAAGGGGGGGACAGTAGACGTCGCCCACCTAGATTTTAGCAAAGCCTTCGACACTGTCCCACACAAGAGGCTGGTTAACAAGATGGGTAGTCTGGGAATGGGGAACAAGGTGGTAAACTAGGTTAGAAACTGGCTAATGGGCAGGACGCAGAGGGTGGTGGTAAATGGGATCCTGTCAAGTGAGAGGGGGGTGACCAGTGGAGTACCTCGGGGATCAGTCCTGGGACCAGTCCTGTTTAATGTCTTCATTAGTGACATTGCAATGGAGCAGAGGGAAAGGTCTGCCTATCTGCAGATGACACCAAGATCTGCAACAGGGTAGATACTCCAGACGGGGTGGAGAGGATGAGGAGGGACCTGGAAAAGCTTGAAAGATGACCTGAGGTGTGGCAGCTGAAGTTCAGTTCCAAGAAGTGCAAAATAATGCACCTGAGAAGAGGAAACCCTGAGGGTAAGCTACAGAATGGGAGGGGGGATTGCTGATGATCACCAAAGAGGAGAGGGGCCTGGGAGTCATAATTTGTCAAAGCAGAGTACAAAGGCTGCAGGGAGGGTCTGTGGCATGCTGGGGTGTATAGGCAGAGGTATCACTAGCAGAAGGCGGGAGGGGGTGATGCCTTTGTATAGAACGCTGGGCAGGACTCACACAGAGTACTGTGTTCAGTTCTGGAGGCCACACCTTCATAAGGACATTGGCAGGCTGTAGGCGGTCCAGAGGAGAGTGACTAAAATGATGCAGGGATTGCATCATAAAACATATGAGGAGAAACTCAGGGACCTCGCTATGCACTCGCTGGAGGAGAGGAGGGATCAGGGGAGCATAATAGAAACATTCAAGTACCTTAAGGGTATAAACAGGGTGCAGGGGGGAGACATCTTCCAATACAAGAGTTGTAAATGGACAAGGGGGTAAGACATGAAACTGGAGGCAGGTTAAGGGGAAATGTGAGGAAGTTTTTCTTCGTAGAGAGGGTGGTGGACCCATGGAACAGACTGCCACAGAAGGTTGTGGAAGCAAGCACAGTAGAGGGTTTTAAATATGCCTGGGACAGGCATAGAGGAACATTAGAGGTGGGAAGAAGGGGGAGAGTAACCAGTTACCAGTTAGAGTTAAAGGCCACAAATTAGTGTAGGGCTAGGGCAGACTAGATGGGCCTGGTGGTCCTTATCTGCCAACAGTTTCTATGTTTCCTTCAGTGGGAATCAGACTGGGGAATACCCATTGGCCTTCACTCCCGATTCAGTATACAGCACCTCAGACAACAAGCCAATAGGCTGTCACTTAGAGGTGGAACAAAGTGGCAGAATCAGAGCCATAAGTTTGGACTTGGATTTAAAACACAAGAGTACTCTGCCCTTATAAAAAGTGGCATGACTATGGCCAGTAGACCCCCAACTAAGCCAAGGCATGCAATCGGATGGAACCTGCATACAAGGAGAACCTCCAAAAGGTATCATGCAGTGCATGCTGCACCATACCTAATTTGACAACCCACCCGGCAGGTAGGGAAGTAGTCCAGGATCTGACGGCTTTCAATGCTAAGAAATGCAAAGTTATGCATATTGGAGTCAAGAATCCCAGGACAGAGTACTACCTGGGTGGAGTCAGAGTATCTGCATCAGAGGAGGAGAAGGACCTAGGAGTGATGATAATTAGTGACCTGAAGCACTCCACGCAGTGCAGAAAAGCAGCAGCAAAGGTAAACAAGAGGATGGGATGCATATCTAGGGGGATCAGTGGTAGGAGAGAGGAGGTTATATTGCCCTTGTACTGGTCACTGGTAAGGCCTCATCTAAAGTATGGGGTTCAGTACTGGTGCCCACACCTCAAAAAGGACATTAACCTGCTGGAGAAGGTCCAGAGGAGGGCAGAAAAGATGATAGCAGGTCAGCAGGGTAAGACTTATGAGGAGAGGTTGAGGGCACTGAACCTGTACTCCCTGGAAGAGAGAGAGAGAGAGAGAGAGAGAGAGGGAGAGGGGGAGAGAGAGAGAGACATGATTGGGACTTTGAAGTACTTGAAAGAAATAATGTTGATAAGGAGAGTCTCTTTGAGCTGAGTGGCAACCATAACATGAGGGGCACAGTCTTCAGCTGGAGGATGGGAGATTTAGGAGGGAGGTCAGGAAGCACTTCTTCACAAAGAGGGTAGTGGACACTTGGAATGTGCTGCCAGAAGAGGTCATCTCGTTGAAGATAGTGAGCAGCTTTAAGAGAGTCTTGGATAGGCATAAGGGGAAGGTAAGGATCATGGGTAGAGAGGATTGGAGGAGTGGGGAGGGAGGGCAGGGATATTAGCTCAAGCTGTGGACCCTGCAATACGAACAGACTTGATAGACCAAATGGCCTTCTTCTGCTGGCTTCTTCATGTGTTCATATGTATTTCCTTTCGTGGACTGCCTATGGCATTATATGTAGGGTCCCGTGAACTTTGTCACTGCCTAATTGACTGGATCTTTAATCCCAGGTTAAAGGTCCTATTGTCCAACAAGTGCCTGTACCACACTAGTTCCATAGGCTCTTATTAGAGCATGTGTCGCACTCGGTTAACCCCTTTATAATCCCACAAAAATCAGTCCTTTAAAGGAAAACTGTCATAATTCCAGATCCATACCTCCACCAAATCTCTACCCCCCATTTATGCTTTCTGCAATAGAAACATGTTTTTTAATGAGTTCTGACTTGCTTTATTTTATTGTTTCAAAGTCTGGAGGTTGACAACATAGCTGACGCTGCATGGTTTCATTTCAGGTGAAACTGTGGCGCCACACCACTCACTTCAGTAGAAAGTGTATGCGGGTGGTGCAGTGCCGCACATTCACCTGAAATGAAACCGCACAGGGTCTGGCATGTTGCCAACCTCTGGACTTTGCAACAATAAAATAAACTAAGTCAGAACTCGTGAAAAAATTGTGAAACGCCTAATTGGGGTAGAGATTTGGGGGAGTTGTGGGGATTTGGAGTTGACAGTTTTCCTTTAACCTTATACAGGAATCCTCACTTTAAATGTCCCACCATAATCAAAGTCGATCTTAATAATTCTGGATACACTGGCAAAATATTCCTATAGATCAGGCTATATATTCATGCATTGCTAGATGATGAAAATAGGGGGATTCGGTAGTATACTAACTCCCTAGTTACTGTGAACTGTAGCTCCAGGGTGGTCATAATTGTCTATCAGCAGTTTAAATCATACAGGTAAGACGTCTTTTAACACAAAACTATCAACAGCCTACACAATAGCTGTCCTATAACATAAGTACAGAAAAACGCAAACATACAGGATAAAAATATAGTACTTCCTTATTTAGTTTTGTAAAAAATTCAAGACCTGTTCATTACAGGAATTTACATATAACTGATTAACATGCGGTCCAAAAGTATTCTCGAAGAAAATGGCACCGACGGTATAATAAATCAGGGACTCCAGATAGGAATGGACCAATTACCTCAGATAAGCTTTGTTTCTTTGCATCACAATGAGTTCCCTTTTTGACTGTATAACCCATCAACATTATGTTTGTAAAGTTAGTAAAATTCCAATACAGCCAATTAAAAGGAAATTTTGGACTTTAAAAGTTCCTCTATCTGCAGTTAGTATTTTCTTTTTAACAGGTCTGCAGGCCTCTTATATGAGCCACCTGTCCTGTCACCAGCTCACCTTATCTTCAGTGTCCTACACAGCAGGCATCTTATCTTTATTGCAGTCTGGGGAGTTCTGTGAAAAAGAATTCAGAGCAGGCCAGTGGGCCAGTTCGCCATTCCACATAGGGAGAGTAATACCACATTTTAATGTTGCCTGTAATTTTCCCACTATTTAAGTAAATCTAAACAGATAAATGACTCGTGTGAGATATGCCTTGGTATCTTCTTATAGTTTATTGTTCTACAGGATATCTCTGGGGTCTGTACACACATCTATATCCCTCATACGGGTCCAGGTTTGCAAAACTTAGTACTCATGTCAATGTTTTCACACCACCTGCAAATTAAAACAGAAAAATTTGCGGGGGCGCTGTGGAGCCCGAGCAATATGGCAGCTAACTGACAACGCTCTGCAACACGACCTGCAACTTTAGGAACAAACTCGTATTTTTTTTTTAGGCTTGCAGTTTGGAAAATACAGAGAAAGGAACCTGAGGACCCCTACATAAATATGGGAAATCCTTGTAAAGAACAGCATCAGAACTCTGGAGCTAAATTGAAAACTGCTCCCCGCGGCTCCAACTACAAGATCAGCACATGGTCATGCTGAAGATATTTCGACTGAGACTGGTGAAGAAACCCTTCAGACAACTGGGTTGAAAATGAATCGGCTCATAAGTACTGTGGCTGGATTGTCAGACAAATTCGACGACTTAACAAATAGAGTGGCTAGCCTGAAGACAGCAGTTCAGGCAATCCAAACGGCTTTGGCAGAAACCACGTAGAGTCGATGCGGCACTGGGGGCTGCCTCCACAGTGATCCAAGAAAGCAATCACTCCAAATCAAGATTGAAGACACTGGAGAATCAGATCAGGGCTGCCGATATCTGTCTTCTAGGAATGCCAGAAGGCTCGGAGGGGTATCACCTGCTGCTATTTTTACAAGAATGGTTGATCCAACAACTCTGTGAGGAAGTGTCCCACAAAGTCCGGGCTTCTCAAAAGGCCTGCAGGATTACACCCCGTGGCCGTCTGGCTGATTCAGAAACCCCACATACAATAGTTCTAGTCACAGACGGTACGGGTACCCGGGACTATTTACTGGCAATTGCGAGGCAAAAGGGAACTCTCCTGTGTGGTGGGCAACAAATTTGCCTATATCCAGACATCAGTTATGCCACAAGGCAAAAACGCAAGAAATTTGATGGAGTTGGTGTATCCCACATGGAATTATTTTTCTGGCTGGACTGAGGATTGTCTACGAGAGCAAGGTTTATTTGTTTTCAGATCCTGTTGAGGCCTTGAAGTGGGGCCAGAAGCACGCTCATCCAGAGAATCGCAGGCTCACATGGGAGGTTGTACTTGGGACCGTGTGGAACTTGGTGTGTGAGTCCTAATTCCAATTCGATGCCAGCAGGATGGTGGGTGAGTGCACTATTCCTGGATAAGACTGGAAGGATTGATATCTAAAGGGGTATTGTGTGTTTTTTCGACCAGGAATGGTGTGATACTCGCTCTGGAGGACTTACACTTACACATGTTTTTTTGGGTGGACTTCTGTTCCGTTGTTATATTTAGTAATAACTTTTAATCAGGTGTTTTTCAAATGCTGCAAGTTATGTTATTTTTTTCAATCACTAGTTTAACGTTTTAAAGGGGTTGGATTCTTTTTTTGTAGTCCTCTGTAACGATTGAGATCCCCTCATTTGTTAAAGGTTGTTTTGCTTAAAGCGCTATACAATTGCTGCTAATTAAGATAACTGGGAAAAGGTGTTTATAGTTAGCAGACTCAAATAATGTTTGGCGCTTCATGTGCATAACTGCGGGAAGGCATGTTATGATTCCCACTTCTGATGCAGGTGGAAAAGTTTCGTGACTATTAACTCAAGACTCTAGCAGTTTTTTGACCATGCAGCTCATGGGCTCGATAATCAGCTTATGGTGGATTTAAGTGTGTAAAATTTAATGGGCTTTCCCCCATTGACGTATCAAAAAGCATGAGATGTATAATATGTGTGTATTAAGAGGAGTGGCGCCCTCAGCGTTATTATTGGATGTTTGTAGTGTCATATGCTTACAATATAAACTGTATGTTGTTTTGATTAAAACAATATACATAAAGTTTAAAAAAAAAAAAATTTGCACCACTAAGCGCAGTAAAATTAATGATATTTAAAAAGGTACTGTGACACCCCCCCCAAAAATCCTGGGCAATGTAAGAATACCTTTACAGCACATATGGTGCACTAAATGCAGCAGTATTCGGCTCCATTCCCTTAAATCACTCCTGCTGTCCACTTGTCCGTGAACTCTCTTTCTCTCAAGCAGGTCAAAACTCCAACTTTAACAGGGGTGGTTGCAGTCAGTTACTCACTGTGACCGTCAAACTTTGCTCTATAACTTGGCAGTGCCTGAAGACCTGCGGTGCATGCGGCGCATGCCATGTCATTAGTTACCCTTTTTAGTATGTAAGCAGCTTTATAGCACTTATATTGCTCCCATGTTTCCACACTGCTGCTGTGGTCTTCGTAGTCCTTCTACTTCCTCCTTCTCCTTCTGAACAGGGATCCGGATCCAGTCCTCGTCATCGCAGCAAATGCCAGTTCATTTCATAAAAGCACACAACTGACTCTGAGCAGCCCCGAGAGCCAACTGAAAATTAAAACTCAGCACAGCTAGAGACCAACTGCAATGTGCGATATTCTCACGACAGTAGTTTAGTTCAGTATAGTTTTAAAGGAACTCAGCACTGCAGGGTTCCGTCAGAGACTGTTTGCCAAGTTTCCAAAAACAGACAATATAAATAAAATTAACCAGTCTACAGAACAAAATCAGTATTGCTCCATCGCCTTTTTTTAAAATTTATTTATTCTCCTCGGCTGGGGGGTTGTACCTGTGGTTCCACCATTCAGCTGTCTCCTTGGCCCTGCCCCAGCCAGAGCTCTCCAACCCCTGTGTCCTGCCCCTCCCAGCCAAATCGCGCTGGGTAATTACCCCGCACACTGTGGAAAGCCAGGGAGCAGACACCAGGGGAGCTGACTTAGGTGTGCCTGACGCAACACCACCGAATCCGCCTTCACTGTGCACACGGAGGCCTTTTCTGTTCTTGAGCCCCTCCATGGCGTGGGCATGCAGTGATGCCAAGGACGCTGCAGGCGCTGCATCCGCCTGCTACCCTGGGCCGACCCCACTGCTGAACCACGTGCTGCATGCATGCCCCGACCTCCAGCTGCCAGGAGCCAGTGTATCCGCGGTAGTCCCTTCCCACCCTCCCTGGAGGAGGAGAGCAGTCCCTGGGATGTTTGATTCTCCTCCTTCTGGCTGACCCTCCAGCACCCGAGGTCGTTCCCGACCCTGGATCGCTGGCATGGTGTGAGGTGTGGCTTCCAGTGCCTCAACCCTCAGCGCGACTGGGTTGGCTGCTCCATCGCCTTTCTAATGTTCAGCTGCAGCCACAAGCCTCACTGTGTAGCATTGGGGGAACAAGAGCATTTATGCTTCTGAACACTCTAACCCATTTCGGACCACACTGTCCTGGTAGCCAAAGCGTGCAGCTATTTAAAATATTAAAAATTTAGATTTCAGTCAAACATTTCCAATCATCCTTAAAAAGGCTACTTATATTTAGAGCCAGATAAACTGAATGATGAAAAGAAAAAGGAAACTTACAAACAAAGCAGAGTGTCAGAGCAGAGTAGTAGCATGGTCATCTTGCTGCTGTGCCCCAAATTGACATGGAAAGCCTAGAATGGTACCTCTACAAGGCCTACTCCCCACTACTGCAAGTAGAGGACAGGATTTGTTTCCTGGATATGCAGAATGCTCACCTGCATATCAAGGTTTGCTCCCCTCACAGGAAATACCTCAGGTTATTTATTTAGGGAGAACACTACCAAGTCAGGGTATTGCCGTTTGGCTCATCATCTGCGCCACGGGTCTTTACCAAATGCTTAGCAGTAGTGGCAGCAGCCCCTGGGAGATGAGGACTATATGTCTTTCCCTACCTGAACGATTGGCTGCTCAAAGCTTACTCCAGGGAGCAGCTTTGCCTTACTCTAGGCACGTACCAGGCAACTGTTTGATGCCCTCGGGATCATGGTCAGTGTGCTGAAGTTGGTCTTTACCCCTTGTCAGCGTCTACAGTACATAGGGGCAGTCTTGGACACAGTCTAAGGCTTAGCCTTCATGCACCATAAAAGGGCCAAACCTCTGATTGCACAGGCCCAGATGGTATGCAACAGCAGGGATGTCACAGCCAGGAAATTCCTGAGACTATTAGGCCTGATGGCAGCAGCGATTGTTACGGTACCGTTGGCCAGGCTGCACATGCAGATTCCACAGTGGACATTAAAGGAGTTAGTTGTATTGGGAGAAATGATGCCCCGACCACTGGATAGATCGGGCTTCATCTTTCCAATCCCCCCCCTGCAAACGCCAGATTAAATCAATAAATTCTTTACCTCATCACTCGTAAAATTCTGTAAAAGCTCTGCTGGAGCTAGCACTTTGAGATGATGACGTGGTATTACCCTGACATTAATAGTATCCTTATGTACGAAAGTACAAGTATATATATATATATATATATATATATTTTTTTAGATACCGGTGCGTTTTACTGAATTTGCCAGTATTCCATGGGTATGCCTACCAACCATGGAATACTGGCAAAATCAATAGCGGCTTCTAAAAATATATGTACTTTGTATTCCGAACATAAGGATACTATTAATGTCAGGTAATGCCGTGTCATCATCTAGTGGGACTATCCGCGAGATCCTGTTGTTTTCCCAAGACAGCCATGGTCAAAATGCCGGCTTCACCGGAGCTTTTACAGAATTTTACGAGTAATGAGGTAAAGAATTTACTGATTTAATCTGGCGTTTGCAGGGGGGGTTGGAGAGGCGAAGCCCCGATCTGTGCAGTGGTCGGGGCTGCATCTCTCCATGTAGTTCTCCATTAAGAGTCCTATGGGACCAATGCATTGTTGACCTATAACAGAAGGTTCTGGGGCTGGCAGTATAGCCTAAAGGTTAGAGTAACGAGCTGTGAATGAGCTTGGTACATCCAGCAGACAGACATGGTTCTGATTCCCACAGCCTCCATCTGCATACTGTGTGTCTCTCAGCAAGTCACTTAACCACCCCAGTGCTCCTGGATCACCCCTGAAAACAGGCACTTGTACATAATGGGCCTTACCTGGTTACCAAAAGAATACAAAAAAAAAACCCTCTCATGTGTGAAAGGTGCTTAAATGGTGGATAGAACTGAGTCATTTACTGAAGGAGGATCCTTTCCTGATCCCCTCCTCTCATCAAATTTTCATTAAAGATGCCTCAGGAATGGGCTGGGGGGCACATCTGGGACCCCATTAGACATAGGGAACATGGTCGAAAGTGGAGAGCACCCTCCACATAAATGTCCTAGAAATGAAAACTGTACTGTATGGCCTACATGCCTTCCAGACCCATCTACCCACGGGACCTCTGTTGGTGCAAACAGACAGCAACGGCGTGATGTAGTACATCAACTAGCAAGGGGGGAACTCACTCCTACCCCTTATGCACGGAGGCAATGAAAGTTTGGTACTGGGCTCTAGAACATGGTCAGTTGTCAGCAGTTCATGTTTCAGGAGTCCAAAACATCTTGGGAGACAGGCTAAGTACATTGCAGTCCAGGATGCATGAGTTGGAGCTACTGACCTCTGTAGCAGAAGACCTGTTCGACAGGTGGGGTCAGCCAAAGTTGGACCTTTTTGCGTTCCTACACACTGCAAAACTGCCGTTTTTTTGCTCGCTTGTTCCAGGGCCTGGAGTTTTCTGGTGAGATGCATTGTCCTCTTGGAAAGGGAGGTTTCTTTACACTGTTCCTCCCTTCCCTCTAATCCAGAGAGTGGCAGTCAGGCTCCAAATGGAGGGGCAACTCTGATATTTATTGCCCCCCTTTCGCTTCATCAGATCTAATTCCCCTTACTGCAGCAATTGGCGGTGGAACTACCAGTGGCTCTACCACTGTGCAAGGGCCTTCTGTCATAGGAACAGGGAACACTGGTCCATCTGGACCTCAAGTCACTCCATCTCCATGCATGGCTCTTGAAGACATAGCCATTGCTAGGTTTGGAGTGTCTCAAAAGGTGGCTGATGTCCTGGTGGCTGCCAGAAAACTTTCCACCAGAGCCACTTATTCTATGAAGCGGAAGTGGTTTGCTTTGTGGGCCATTTCTCATCAACTGGATCCTTTACCTGTCCAGTAAATCAGGTCTTAGAGTATTTGCTGTCTTTGTCAGATGCAGGCTTACAATACTCTTCCATCAAAGTGCACTTGGTGGCCATTTCATCCTTCCATGTGCCTATTGATGGCCGTACGGTTGCTCAGCTGGAGGTGGCCCGTATGTTTTTGAGAAGCATTCTACACTTGAAGCCTCCTATCCGTAATCCAGTCCTGGCTTGGGACCTGAATTTTGTGCTGGAAAAGCTTACGTTGGCGTCTTTTGATCCAGCCCCGACTTGTGGCCTATGCTTCCTTATTTGGAAAGCAACATTTTTAGTTGCTATTACTTCTGCTTGAAGGATTTCAAAGCTTCAGACTCTAATGTGTGAGACTCCTTATTTGATTTTTCACAAAGACAGGATATCTTTACGGACCAGTCCTAAGTTTCTTCCTAAAGTGGTGTCTGAATATACTCTAAATCAAAGCATTCACCTCACAGTTTATTTTCATGAGCATGCCAGTCCAGGGGAAGCATTGCTTCATACTTTAGATGTGCATTGAATACTCTGTGATACTATATGCACCGCATGAAAGACTGCAGGAAGGCCTCTCAGCTTTTTATTCCTTCACCCCTGGGAAAGAGGGGGCACCTGTTTCTAAATGGTGCCTGTCCAAATGGTTGGCTAACTGTATTACTTTTTGTTATAGGAAGTATGGTAAGGAACTTCCTGGTGTTTGTGGTCATTCCACCAGACGCATGGCTATTTCTGTTGCATGTTACAAAAATGTGTCTGCTGCAGAGATTTGTGCAGCTGCCACCTGAAGTACTGTCCACACCTTCACTAAACGCTACAGTCTAGACATTGCATCCCTTAAAGGGAAGACTTTGACCTAACTGTGCCTCAAGGCCTTCTCTCTTAGGTCTGTAGGCTCCAGCCTTCCAGACTTTTCACTGTCAGTACTGCTTGGTACTCATTCCATAGGTGTGGTCTTATGAAAAAGAGGTATCCTCGAAGAAGATAGAACAGTTACGTGCTTACCGTAACAGTAGATCTTTGAGAGAATCTCTTTCATGATGCCTTGCCGTCCCACCCTCCATCCTCCTGAGGATCCTAGGACTCTGTCATTGCTGTCTCCTTCTCCATAAGGGTCTATCTGCCGTTCTCTGCCTCGCCTGGTTAACAGACCCATAAGTTCTCTCCTGGTTACCTACAGGGAGGTCCTCCGAGCATGATCTCCGGTGGGGAACTGAGGAGGGAAGGGGCCGCCCACGTTTATATGGGGGAGCCAAAGTAAGACGTCATCATGGGCGGCAACCAGTGGACTGTTTGCAAAAAGTTTCCGTGTAGTCCTCTTGCCTGTAAGTTCCATAGGTGTGGCCTGATGAAAGAGATTCTCTCGAAGATCTACTGTTACAGTAAGCACGTAACTGTTCTGTATGCCTGGTAGCACCTTGCCTACTACCATTTCTCCATGGGCTTGTAATACACTCACATTCCTACTAGAAGTCTCCTCCTCTTCCTCCAGCCTGGCAGCAGGTTGCAAAGCTGCCAGTGTCTCCTGCCTGCCACAAGAAGAGTAGGGAAATTTGTCCGGTGCCCTGTCCAAATTTTCTCCTGTCAGTGAAACAGGCCATGCAACTCACCCCCACGATGCATGTGTGTTACATTTCTGTATGACTTTCCTGGTCACAAAGTACAACACATTTTGTTTTTTAGATACCTGCTCTTTAATGTACCACTAGTATTAAGGCTAGTATTATGCCTTGTTATCGCGCAGGTGTGGGCTGTTCCCCCCGACAGATATTTAGAATGAAGCTGTTAATATATTGGTAATGACGACCCTCATGTGTGTGCCACCCTCTCCCTTAGGTAACCAGCCTGGTTAGCGAGTGGGAATGGACGAAAGACGACGTGATTCTGCATGTGCTTCCATTACATCATCTTCACGGGATCCTTAATAAGCTGATGTGCCCCCTGTGGGTGGGAGCAACCTGTGTCATGCTGCCGGAGTTTAACCCCAAAAAGGTAAGACATGCAAGGTTATATAATAGAACTGCCCAAGGGGCTGTGCCACAGGAGCCATCTTGGCCTCCTATCACCAGAGAAGAGGCATAACCTCAGGTGGTTAGCCATAATATACAAATTGATACATAGCCAGTATCCTACATTTAAGCAACAACACACAACAAGGAGTGGGTTCCTATGCATGAACCACACGCCCAGGTGGTTGAGTATCTTATTGCACTTATGGGAAAGCTACAATAAAATAAAAAATCAATTACACTATGTAGAAAAAAATGTTTTAGCTTTCTGTTTATGCCCCCTCTGCTCTGGCTGGTCTCCTGCAAGGCTCTCTTTAAGCCCCATCACCCTTGTTTCCTGGGATTTTCCCCTTGCTTCCTTCGGCCCAAGTGCACCCACCCCCCTCAACCTAACAGTGGCACACTAGGTCATCAGGGCCTGTCCCAGGGCCCCCAGAGACATCTTCAGCCAGTTTCCAGTGGTGGGCACCACAGTCCACAGTGCAGAGCGTACAGAGGGAACCTCCCTTTATCCTGGTTGGGTGGGGCATTTTTATTTCCCTGATTACTCTCATCCCCGTAAGATGTTGGTACATAAATGCTCAGGAGGACTGGTCTCGGAACATGCATAGGATGGCATGGCATCCTCGAGTCTGACCAACATCCACCCACCCACCCACTCTGCCTCTGTCACGCTTGCATCCATGGTCAGCTAGGTGGCAGCAGTGCGGTGGAGGTAGCAACTCTCCATCCCTGGAGGAAGAGAGCATCTTCTAGGATGCTTTAACTCCCTCCCCCAGCTGGCCCAACGACCCTGTTACATTCCTGAACCTCGATTTCCAGCATTGCAAGCAGTAACCGTATTGCTGCGCTGATGGTCTGGCATTTTCTTAGCAAAAATAATGCTGTTTTATAAAACAGTTCACAGGGGAATAAAATATGTTTTACAGGGGAAAGTAAAAGTATCTCCCTCCTGCTCAAAGCTCTCAGTCATGAGGAGGCCTGACGTGGATTGCAGACTCAAACAGAACTGGTGCACGCCCATGGAAATGGATGTTATGGCATTACCTATTTTAGTGCAATTTACTATTTGATAAAAGGGCTCAACCACTTTTGCATGGAGGCAGGCTCCCCTTCTTATCACTCGCTCTGAGGCTTCGTCAGGGAGTGGAGCCTGTCCTGTTATTCAGTCCATTTGTACTTTCAATCTTAAAGGCACATTGCCTAGATACATATATATTTGGCAGTGGGTCAAGAACATAGCCGACCACAATGCCGTCGGCAAGGACAGCATGGCAAAAATGCTGTGCACCCCGTACTTACACATTCTCCCTCCGGAGGGAGCGGAACACAGGGAAAGTTAAAATTTGTGGGGCCGTGGAATACTGTTTCCATGGCCCAATACTTCAAAGTCCTGAATCTGGCAAAATGTATGGAGACCAGGTTTAGAACCCTGGTCTCCACTGCCTCCTGCCCGAGCTGCTCCATGCCCTAGCCCTCCACACCACGGGAGCAGCTCAGCCAGACACTGGTATTTTGCTGCCCATGTCCTGTGGCAGCACCACGGACAGCGACCAAGGGATCACATATTGCAAGCGCTCTACATCCCTGCTCGCTGTCTGTGGTAGCGCTACAGGAACTAGTGCTGTCCTGCCTGGTGCTATTCCTGTAGCACTAATCTGACCGGGTACCATATATTTTATTTATTTTATGTTTTACCATTTAATTACCCAGGATAGCCCAGCTGAGATGCAACACCTTGTTTCCAGTGGGATCTTGTTGTTACCCATTTCTACAGCTTGGTGGACTGGAGGAGCACTGAGAGGTTAGACTTGCTCAAGATCGAACAGTAAATATTCAGCTCTAGCGGGGTTTGAACCTGTGATTTCTCAATTTTCATGCCCTTGCTGTAATTGCTAGACCACATTGCCACTGTATTAAAACAAGTAGCGCGGCATATTGCAAGCTTTAGCATCACACAAACAGGCTTTGCTCCACACAAAGTGAGGCTCTGTAGTTAGCGCTATGCTTGGTATGTAATGGCGATGCCCATAAAATTACATGGCCATGGGTAGATGACACAATAAAAGTATATAATCAGGAGGAATTAGTGTTCCTAAGAAAGCACCTAAAGGAGTACCTCGAAGTGACCACTATCTGTAGGCATGTAGTCAAGCATCCATTTGGGGCAGTTTGCAATAAATTTGCTGTACCAGCACCATGGTGTGTGCATCTGATTGCTCTTTACGTTGCTTTGTGAACAGGTTCACTTTTAGACAGCACCATCTGGTGCATCGTGGGTTTTGCTTTTGTATCCCATTGTATTAATATGCACGTCCCTTATAATAAACTGATGAAGGGCATATCTAAAATATATGTATCTTTCATACTGTGCCATCCTTATATAGGACAAAATGTAACAAATCTGCTATGAAACTTATTTTCTTTTTTAATTCTTTTGTAACTGGGTAAGGCCCACTGGGTACAAGTCTCATTTACAGGGGCGATCCAGGAACACCAGGAGGTTAAATGACCTGCTCAGGGTCACACAGTGTGCAAGTGGGGGGGGGGGGTCTGCTGGATGTACTAGGTTTGTTCACAGCTTGTTGCTCTAACCTCTAGGCTCTACTGCTAGCCCAAAATGTACCTGATGGAAGTACAATGATGGTGAATCTAAGGATGTGTGGAAAATGTTTACTGCTATAGAATGTACAGGGAATGTTTTGCCAGCTCACAGATACCGCTGCTTTAACAGTCCTGCCAGTATTTGAATTATAGTAACAGGCTTTCTTTAAATGGATTCTCCTTTTCTAGGGACATTTCAAAGATGTAATTTTAATGGTTAGGCGCAGTGGTGCAAGCCACTGTGTGGCACTGCCCAGCCGTGTCGGAGACCCAGGTTCGTAAACAGAGTCAGACTGTCCCGTCCCAGGCCGGTAGGGAATGGAGTGCGATACAGGGTATCATGTTGTAACTCTGAGGGCAGGGTATGCAATGTTCTGTGCGCCAGGCTGCTGGGGTCTGGAGTGCGATGTGGAGGCAGCCTGCTCCAGTTCTAGAGACAGGGTATGCAACGCCTGCACCCTGGGCCTTTATGGTATGGAGTGCGATGTGGAGGCATCACACTCTACCTCTGAGGGCAGGGTATGCAGCGTTCTGTGCCCCAGGCCGGAGGGGTCTGGAGTGTGATGCAGCGGTATCCTGCTCCAACTTTAGGGGCAGAGTGTGCAGCATGCTGTGCCCTGGGCTGGTAGGGATGGAGTGCGATGTGGAGGCATCACGTTCCACCTCTGAGGGCAGGGTATGCAGCGCTGTGTGCCCCAGGCCGGAGGGGTCTGGAATGTGATGCAGAGGTATCCTGCTTCAACTCTAGGGGCAGAGTGTGCAACATGCTGTGCCCTGGGCCTTTAGGGTATGGAGTGCGATGTGGAGGCATCACGCTCTACCTCTGAGGGCAGGGTATGCAGCGTTCTGTGCCCCAGGCCGGAGGGGTCTGGAGTGTGATGCAGAGGCATCCTGCTCCAACTCTAGGGGCAGAGTGTGCAGCCTGCTGCGCCCTGGGTTGGTAGGGTATGGAGTGCGATGTGGAGGCATCACGTTCCACCTCTGAGGGCAGGGTATGCAGCGCTGTGTGCCCCAGGCCGGAGGGGTCTGGAGTGGGATGCAGAGGTATCCTGCTTCAACTCTAGGGGCAGAGTGTGCAGCATGCTGTGCCCTGGGCCTTTAGGGTATGGAGTGCGATGTGGAGGCATCACGTTCCACCTCTGAGGGCGGGGTATGCGACGTTCTGTGCCCTAGGCTGGAGGGGTCTGGAGTGTGATGCAGAGGCAGCCGTCTTCAACTCTAGGGGCAGAGTGTGCAGCATGCTGTGCCCTGGGCTGGTAGGGTATGGAGTGCGATGTGGAGGCATCACAGTTCAACTCTGGAGGCAGGTCGTATGGCATCCTGCGCCCTGGACCGGTGGGTTTGGTGTACGATGTGGAGGCATCATGCTCCAACTCTAGGGGCAGTGTGTGCAGCCTGCTGCACCCTGGGTTGGTAGGGTATGGGGTGCGATGCGGAAGCATCACGCTCCACCTCTGAGGGCAGGGTATGCAGCGTTCTGTGCTCTAGGCTGGAGGGGTCTGCGGTGTGATGCAGAGGCAGCCGTCTTCAACTCTAGGGGCAGTGTGTGCAGCATGCTGTGCCCTGGGCTGGTAGGGTATGGAGTGCGATGTGGAGACATCACAGTTCAACTCTGGAGGCAGGCCGTGTGGCATCCTGCGCTCTGGACTGGTGGGTTTGGTGTACGATGTGGAGGCATCATGCTCCAACTCTGGGGGCAGGGTGTACAACATCCCGCTTCATGAGCACCACCTGCAGGTTGGAAGTGGGAGCTGCGTTGTTGCTGTGGGTAACCATGTGGTGTTGGGAGTTTCCCACCTCCAGGTTGGTGCCACTGGTGCTCATTGGCAGTGTGCCAGGGAGGGGGTGGGGATTATAACACAAAGAAAATTGTCTGGTGTGTGCAGCATGAGAGGCAGTGCACTCGGGCCCCTTTGTTCACTGTTGGCTACTCTATCCCCGACTGAAACTTCTCCCTCTGTGGCAGCTGGAGTGGTTGGTGATATAGCCTGGCTGTGGCCAAGCCCCACCACTGGGGAGGGAGGGTGCAAGTTAGTGGTGACTGAGGGAAGGTGATATGTACCATTAATATCACTGTGAATTATCTTTCCTGGCATTGCCCCTGCCACCGAACTATAATGTCATGCTTTGTAGTTATGCCCTACCTTTTGTGTTATAATCTTATCTATGCTATGCCGTCTCTGTATATATGCTTATTTGTTGCCTCTGTATTTTGTTACTTGCAGTGTCCTTGATTTTTCTGTATGGATAATAGTTTCAGGCACAACCTGTAACACATATCATTGCAGTACAGGAGAGATTCAGGGGTAGGAGCTGCCTGATGGCTCAGGAAAAGTGTGCTTTGTGTCCGTGCTGGCGACCGGGTTCAGAAGGAAGGTCAGGGAGCCAGGTTTTGTGCAGGTTGGGGAGTGCTGCCGAGTGCAGCATGAGACAGACCAAGGACGGCGATGTCCGAGATCTGGTACGGAAGCAGCCCCGCACAATGAGTAAGGGCAGCCTGCTCTCTTGGGAGGGGTGGCATCAGCAAGTAGTATGTTGCTATGATGAAGGCACCAGAGGCACCAGTTGAAGTTACGAGATAGTGGCAGCGACTTGAAAGGTGGGGAAAAAACATACACAAAGGCTGTGTGTCTCAAACGATCTACATGATGGCTGCCAGTTCCTCGAGCTTCGCTCCATATAGATTCCCACTGGCTTGACAGTGTGAGTAGCCGGTGACAAAGCTGGGGGGCTGGCAGGGGCCAGAAGAAAGACTTGACGGTTCAGTGAGTCAAAAAGCTTGGTTATGAAAAGAAGCAAAAGAAATTTAATGTGCATTGCTGAAATAAAAATATGAGTTACATACATAATAGTTTAACAGGTGGCTTTCTAGTGTTGTTCTAATGTGCTAATGAGTGTATAAATATCTGATATTTGGTGGGAATGAATTCCAGAGCCTGGCAGCAAAGTATGAGAAAGTCAGCTGACCCATCTTCAAGGAGCACCTGGGTTCTTACAGAAGAAGCTTGTCAGTGATCTCAGGTTATAGATTGTAGGTGGATGTTGAAGGTCAAACAGACAGCTACAGTAGGGAGTACAAGAGCTAATTAATTTGTAGGTGAAACAGCCCATAATAAATGAGTGCTTAACAGCTGGGGATACCACCCAAGACCAAGAATATAGGAGGAAGTGTCAGGGGAGGTGGGTAGTGTTCAAGGCAAAATGGCATACTGTTTATTATTTTAGCCCACGTCCCATTTTGCCAGATTACTTTTTAAAGTGTTAAGGTAGGCAAAAAAAAGAAAACGTATAACAGATAGGGTAGAGACTCCCTGGCAGTAGCAAGTGGGGTTTAGGGGTTAGACAGTTTCTAGCCCTGTAAACCAGGCCCAGTCTGAGTGCTGTCTTGAAGACAGAGGCAACATGGTACGAAAAAAATCAAGGGAGAGTAATTGTACCCTTACGTTCATTTGTTTTGCTCTGACAACAAGCACAGACATTCATAACATTAATAACAGCCTGACTGGTAATAAACTTCATCTCATTGCTGCCTCATTTGCTTCCATACTGCATCATTGGTAATTCATTATTAGATTATATCTAAGCACTCTGTTGCATAACATAATCTGTAGGTGTTATTTCAGGCTTTATATAGAGTTGCTGACTCTGACTAATGTAGCCTCAATGGGTGGGAGAAAATTGATGAACTTCTCCAAGGTCCTTTCAAACATTTCAGCTCTCTCCTTCGGCTCATATGTGGTTCGCTCTAAGGGAAGGTTCCCCATGACAAAGTCCAGCTATATCCCTATTGTAGGCTGTTGGTGGGACACCCATATATTTTGCATGCACTTACGTGCCACAAGTAACATTACTCTTACCGCCCTAGCGTGTGGCTCCCAGTCTTTTGCACTGAAGTGGTGTACACCAAATAACATTCACAGGGGCGTGCCCTGTAATGCTATGCCCATGCACTGTCATATCTCCGTTAATCTTGGACCAGAATGGCCCTAGGATCCTGCATTCCCTGAAATAATGTTTGTGAGTGCCTCATGCCTCCTCCCATCTTCCACAGATGGAGGAGACTCCAGGGCAGAACTTGCTCACTGTGTCTGTACCCTCTAATGGGTACAAATACAAAATAAATGAGCAAAGTGTGTACAAAAAATTAAGAAAACAAGAAATAACACTTTGTATATACAGGAATATCAAAGCATGTTAAATGTGTTCAATACAGTTCAATGAGGTAGTAAAAAACACAAGACTAGATGTAGGCAGCCAGGAGGGCAGCAGTTATAATAAAACAAATGTGATATGGGAACTAAAAACATAATCTTGGGTTTAATCCCTACATATGGGGTGCTGAAGGGGTGTGCTGAGGGATGGAGTGTGAACTGGCTAAGGGGGGTGAGGGGTAGGGGTTGAAAAGCAGGAGCAAATAGTATTAGGAACAGATCTAAGTAAAGATTTTAGTGCTGAGAGAGTAGGGGAGTTGTGAGTGCCCCAGGACAGCTGATTCCAGAGGTGAGGAAGGCGATAAGAGAAAGCTGCCTGACCTATGCTAGTGCGAGGATGGGGAGGGAGAAAGTTCGAGTGTCCCTAGAGCAGAGGGAATATGTGGTGGGATTGGCAGAAGATAGGCAGGAGTTTAGATAGGAGGGGAGAGTACCAAACCAGAATTTGGCAATAAAGGTAAGGCTATGGAGATAACGCCATGCAGGAAGAGACATAAGGGAGAGGGAGGAATAGAAAAGACAGTGATGAGTGAAAGGGGGAGATGAGGTGGCAAAGCGACAAAACAAGTTTAGCAGGGTATTGAGTTTGGCAAGGGAGGTGGCGTATGCTGAGCAATAGACTATGTCTGCATAATCAAATATAGGAAGGAATCGTTCTGGTGACTAATTCTTGGTGGGTAGGCATGAAGAAGCAGTCTTTGTGGTGTTAGAGAGCTCTGAGTTTTGGGCGGA
The DNA here is from genome assembly GCA_016271365.2 of Neoceratodus forsteri. Lineage (NCBI taxonomy): Eukaryota > Metazoa > Chordata > Ceratodontiformes > Ceratodontidae > Neoceratodus > Neoceratodus forsteri. The sequence continues at coordinate 946,628,217 of CM028130.1, forward strand.
GTTTGGTGCAGATGGAGTCGATATGGGTAGAGAAGTCAAGGTTACTATCTAACTAGACTCTGAGATATTTAAAAGAATTGACTGTGTCTAGGGGTGTACCGTCCAGGGTGGCAAATGCAGGGGGGTTCTGGGACTTGGATAGTCTTTGCCTGATTCCAAAGAACATAGATACAGTCTTTTTTGAGATTAGTTTTAACTGATTTTGCTGGAATCATGTTTGCACTTTGTCAAAGTCGTGTTGTAGAGGGGAAATTACGCCAGCAGCTGTGGGACTGGAAAAGTATAGCACCATATCATCCGCATACATGTGGATATTTGAGGAGGAGCAAATTGAAGGGAGATCATTTGTGAATAAGGAGAAGAGAATTGGGCCAATAATTGATCCTTGGGGACGCCGACTTGGATTGGGGGAAGGGGGGGAGAGGACATCTCCAACCTGCACCGATTGTAGTCTGTTATGAAAATAGGATCAGAACCAATTTGCAGCAGGAGGGATGAGGCTGGAGGAGTGATGTTTGTGGATTAGGAGGTGGTGAGAGAAAGAGTCAAAGGCCTTCGTCAAGTCTTTGAAGATGGTGGCGGTGACTAGACCTTTGTCCATTGCAGATTGAATGGAGTTGGAGACACGGAGCAAGGAGGAGACTGTGGAATGTTGCTTCCTGAAACCTGATTGGAAAGGTGAGAGACAGTTTGTTTCAGAGAGATGCTGCAGGAGTCCGGAGTAGATGAGTGACTCCTGGAGTTTGGCGAGAGCAGGTAAGACAGAGATGGGTCTGTAGTTGCCAGGGGATGTTGGATCACCGCCTTTGTGGAGGGGGAGCACCTTGGCCATTTTCCATGCTTGGGGTACTGAGCTGGTGGAGATGGAGAGGTTAAGGATATGTGCGAGGGGGGTAGCTATTGCAGGTGCGAATATTCATAAAGTGCACTCTTTTCATGTCAGTCCTGGAACATACTCTGACCACGCCCCTGTGGTGGTGGAAATATCCCTGGGTTTATTTCGTAAAAGAACTGCTTGAAGGTTTGACAGCTTGTACTTGAAAAACCCCGACTTCTTGCAGTTTGTTAGAAACCAAGTAAAAGATCTGAAGTCCTTGAATGAGTCCCCTGATGTCTCTTCCTCTGTGTTGTGGGACAGACTTAGAAAGTGGTGCTTTGCGGTTATTTAATTAACTACGCAGCACATAAGGATAAGGAAAGGCAGGCACACAGAAACAATCTTTTAGCCTTGCTCACTTTTCTACAGCTCCAACACAAGCAGAGCATCATGGCTGACCCCACTCAACTGACGAAAGTAAAACAAACAAACAAAAAAAAAAATGGATGATTTGGCACAAGCAGAAACTGAAAAGGCACTACCTTATATATACCAGAAGTATTATGATGGGGCACCCAGGGCTGCCTGACTGCTGGCACACAGAGTGAGAGGCTTCTGTCTGAGGACCTCTATTATGAAGATGCGGCACTCTGCCCGACTGTTTGTCCGAGGTGTGGGCTCAATCACAGACACTTTTTCAGGCTGTTATTCTACACTTTAGTTGGCAGGGGAAAAGTCATCCCCAGAAGATATTTGGGCCTTCTTGGACTTGCTCCAGCTCCTCTGACTTAATTCGGAGGTGGCTACCGCACTGTTAGCCCTGATCATGGCAGAGGAACTGCAAGGAGCGTTATGACACCTCAGATCCAATAAAAACCCTGGCCCTGACTGAAACCCATCTGAATTCATTAAATTTGTTTTCTCCTGAACTCAAATCTCTTTTCCTGAAAGTCTTCAACTCCCTTCTGGAAGGAACTGAACTGCCTGCATCGTGGAGCTATGTGGTTATCTCTGTGATACTGAAATCTGGGAGATCCCTGGATCTCTGCAGATTGTACAGGCTGATATCTGTTTTAAACACAGATTATAAGTTATTTATGTCAATTGAAACGACTTCTTCTTTCTCTAATACACATAGCCCAAACAGGTTTTATCCACTCCCGGCAGACCATGCACAGTATTCGTCGGACTCTCTACCTTCTGCATCACGCTTCCTGCTCTGGTTCTCCTCTCTCTGTGCCATGCTCTTTAATCTGGACTTCCTCCCTCTTTTGTAGTAGTAGCAGTATATTTTGTAGGCACCCAATCCCGCAGGCTCTGGGTACATTACAACTCAATACAAAGAACGAATAAAGCAGCATAATAATTTACAGTATGTAAATAACATTATAAAAACAGGTTAGGAATCACTGGGGAAAGCTCTTATAAAAATATAGTGCTTAAGTCCCCGCTTAAAACTATCAACTGAGGGGGCCTCCTGGAGCAACCACTGCAAAGGCACAGTCCCCAAACAGCTTCAGATGGGATCTGGGGACTTTCAAGAGGTCTACCTTAGAGGAGCAGAGAGGGCAGTCAGGAGCATATGGTCATAGGAGCTCTTTTAGGTGGCCAGGACACAGATCATGTAGGCAAGCTAGAGAGATACAATCAGAGCAAGAAACTCCTGCAATCAATCTAGCTGTGGCATTCTGCACCAGCTGCAAGCAGTGCATAAACGTCCAGGCTGCCTGAGATACAGAGCATTGCAATAGTCCAGCCCAGATGTCAAGAAGGCGTGCACCAGGGACTGCATATCCTGAGAGCAGATAAAGGGCGTTATCTGGGCAATGCTCCTAAGGTGAAAGAAACCACTACGGACCACAGCAGATGCCTGATATTCCATAGTCAGCTTGTGGTCCATAATGATGCCCAGATTCCTCACCCTGTCTCTGACTGTAAGCTGAGTGGGCCCGAGATGTAATCCAGCCACCCCTCCACTCAGTCCAGCTGCCCTCCGGATACCTGAGTCCACCAGTAGCACTTCAGTTTTGTCCAGTTTCATCCTTAGCCAGCTGGAGGCTATCCAGTTATTGATCAAAGATAGGCAGTCACTAAGCATGCCCAACACATTTGTCTCCCCAGGAGCAGACGACAGATACAGCTGTGTGTCATCTGCATAACAATTAAACTGCAAACTGTACCTCCATATCACTTCTCCCAGCAGCAGCAGTTACACCACTAAAAAGCATGGGAGACAAGATCGAACCCTGTGGGAATACTCAGGTCAGGTCAGGTCAGCTGGGCGAGAGAGAAAATTCCCACGTGCAACCTGCTGCACCTTACTGGAAAGGAGGGACTCGAACCACCTCAACATGACCCTGCTGCATCCCACCAGGTCCCTCAGTCTTGCTGTTAAGTCCCATGATCCATGGTGTCAACACTGATGAGAGATTGAGGAGAACTAGAATGGAACATTCCTCTCTAGCTCTAGCCTAGTAAGCGCAATCTCTGTGTTATGATGCCTTCTGAATCCAGACTGGAATGGCTCATAGACAGACAAAGCCTCCAGGTGCACCTCCAACTGTGTCTCCACCACCATCTTAATAACCTTTCCCAGAAAGGGAAGGTTAGATATGGGCTTGTAATTTGCTAAAATATCCAGGTCCAAAGAGGGCTCCTTGAGAAGGGGTCTAATTCAATTCAATTCAATTCAATTCAGCTTTATTTTTAAAAGGCGCTTTTCTTAAAACCAAAGCGCCTGTACATTTCAAACAGTAAATACAGTAAAATTAAAACTACTATAAATCATTAAAAGCTATGCTAAAAAGGTGGTCTTCAAAGCTCCTTTAAAACTAAAGACGGTCGGGCAATTTCGCACCTGACGAGATAGAGAAATTCCATAGATTCGGTACCATAAAACTAAATGATCTTGCACCTGATGTATTCAAAGCGGAACCTAGGAATCTCCAGCAATCCCTCAGTCAGTGGATGGGAGGGGCGAGAGGGACAGTAGGGGCAAAGGAGTTCTTTCAGGTAGGTAGGTCCCAGGTCATGTAGGGCTTTATAGGTCAGCAAACCGACCTTGAAGGTAATTCGCCAAGCCACTGGCAGCCAGTGCAGTCCACGAAGCACAGGCATTATATGGCTGGATCTAGAAGATCCAGTCAGCAGCCTGGCTGTCGCATTCTGCACTAGCTGCAGGCAGTTCAACCCCGATAGCCCTAGGTATAGGGAGTTACAGTAGTCAAGACGGGAAGTAACGAAGGCGTGGATCAACATTGGAAGGTCCTCTGGAGGAACCAGGTGCTTCACCCTGGCGATATTCCTCAGATGGAAAAAGGAAGTTTGACAACCGCTGACACCTGAGATTTAAGCGTCAGATGGTTGTCAATTATTACGCCAAGATTCTGTACCTGATCTGAGGTTGCCAACTGAACTCCCCCAAGCCATAATCCTGAGGGTGAACCATCCGGCAAACCCGCCTCACAGCGGCCTTTATCCACGACCAACACCTCAGTTTTCTCCGGGTTTAACCTCAGCCAACTCCCATTCATCCAGTCTTGAATTTCTGCAAGGCAGTTATTAAATACCGACAAGGCAGCATCCTGGCCAGGCACAAAGACATATACATCTGGGTATCATCCGCTATCGGTGAAAACCAGACCGTGTTATCTAATAAACGCTCTAATGGCAGCATATACCGCAAACAACATGGGTGCTAGATAGAACCCTGTGGTACCCGCAGGATAGGGAGACTGATCACGGAGGAAAAATTCCTGACACCACTCTCTGAGTCCTACCCTTGAGGTAAGATCGAAACCATCTGAGGACCATACCAGATAGTCCACAGACAGACCGCAAACGCTCTAACAGCACATCATGGTCACGGTGTCAAACGCTGCAGAGAGATCAAGAAGTACTAAGATGGATCGAGTCTCCCCAGTCTCTCGCTATTAGGAGAGTCATTTAGTACCCGAACCAGCGCTGTCTCGGTACTATGCCTTTCCTAAATCCAGACTGGAGAGAATCATTAGATATTGTTGTTGGTCAGATGATCTTCCAACTGTAATCGACCACTTTCTCAATAACTTTACCCACAAAGGGTAAGTTAGAGATTAGCCTGTAATTTGCTAGACAATCTGGATCTAGAGAGGATTTCTTTAGTAGAGGCTTAACTATAGCCTCTTTTAGGAGATCCGGAAAGATCCCCCTCTCCAAAGACTTCCAGACTATCAAAGCCAGGACTTGGCCGATTTTATCCACACAACCCATTAAAAGGCGTGTGGGGCCAGGGTCCAAATCACAGCTAGTCGGTCGCATCGCTTGAATGATCATCACAACATCATCGATTATGGGAAGACTGAAGTCAGACCAGCTAAACTGGGTGTTTGACATCTCCTGCCGACCACCATCACTCCCATTGGGGAGGGAAAAGTGGATATCCGATCTGATATTGACAACCTTATCTGCAAAGAAGAGAGCAAGTTCCTCACACCATTCTTGAGATAAGGCTCTTCTGGGCTGCAGACAGACTGGATTGCAAAAGTCTGTCCACAGTCGAAAAAGCTGAACTGGTCTATTCTGTGCAGCCGCTATCTCTCTGGACAGAATTCTGCCTTCTTCACGAGAGGTTGCGGATTGATGAACCACATGGTCCACCAAACTAAGCCTGTCAACATCAAGACCGGTTCCATCAACACCTCTCCAGCCTTCGTCCAACCCTCCTCAACTCCCTCATGGTCTCATCAAACCAAGGAGACCTGGGGCGAGAGAGTGAGAGGGAACACGAACTGGTGCAATGGAATCCAGGGCCCCTGTCACTGCCTCATTATAAGCATGTACCAGGTCACCTGGATCCAAGCAATCTATCGGTAGGCTTGATGGGTCCAACACACGCCATCAGGTCATCTGGAAACACCCCTCAAGGGCGGTATCGGACCATCTCAAAGGGCTGACCCTAACGAGGGTGGCCTCAAAACTGAACCTAATGGTATGATGGTCAGACCATCCGACGGTTCCACCACCAGGTCGGATATCCCCATCCCAAAAGGAACACCAGGTCCAATGAGTGTCCACCAATATGGGTGAGGAGGAAACAGACTGTGTGAAGCCCAATGATATCATCAATTGGAGGAAGTCATGACCAAATCGAGATAGTTCATCGTCGGTCAAGCATTGAAGTCCCAGAACCAACCATCTGGGGACCCCAATGAGTCGACAATGAAGTCTCGACTTCCTGCGGGAAGCATTCTCGTCACCTGGTGGGCGGTATACAAAAGTATCCTGCCCCACACCTCTCCCAAAATACACTCAAGGATCTGGTGACTCCCCATCGGTACCTCCACCAGGCCCAGTTCTGACTTAAAACATATGGCAACACCCCCGCCCCTACGATCCTGCCTCGGGCGGTGTATCGCCGAATACCCAGCTGGAACTGCTGCAGCTAAAACAGGCCCAGCATTTTCATCCAGCCAAGTCTCGGTGATGCATGCCAGATCAGATGACTCAACAAGATCGGCTATAACAGCCGTCTTGTTTTTAATAGATCTGGCATTGCATAACACCACCCGAGTAGGATAAGCCTCCGATGATGACCGCCCTACCTGCTGACCTGATCAGAACCCTTGATGCGGACACAGAACAGGGGAGTCCCCTCTGTAATGCCCATTTAGCCCCAGAGCGTCTCCTTGACCTCACTATCCCTATTCGCCCACTCCTTTCCATTCCCCCAGGCCCAGCACCAACCCCTCCGTCTCCTCTCACAATCCCCAGAGCCCTACACTTTCTGTAGACTCCGGAGACAAAGGGGACAGGAAAAGACGGAGGTCCCTGAGCATAGAGGGGAATAGTACCCGACCATCTTATTATCTTTCCAGCATAAATCACACAAAATTAATAATAATAAATCTATTCAACTTATAAAACAAAACTACGAAAACTAAGAATCCAACAGACAAGCAAAATCTATTAATAAATTTAGTGCTGACAAATTATTAAAAACATAATATTATCTACCCCACAGTGCTCTCACCACTCGGGAAGAGAGCTTACCACCTAAAGCATAAAAAGTTGACCCATCACATTAATACCCATTAATAAATACCCTCATTTTACCCAAAACAAGTTCAAGATCTTTATACATCCACAGTTCTGTGCTCTCACCACTCAGTGTGGCTCCAGCATTTATGCGTCTCCTCTCATGAGACCGATAGTTATAAATGAACTTAGATTAAATTTCCTAATAGTCACCCAGTAATTAAAACACTGTAGCTGCAACAAAATAATTCGGGGATACTTCACCAAGTTCAAGTAATCCACGCCAGTCCATATAGATCCAAATATAAACGAAAGTATTCAGAAATCACAGTAGCCAGAGTCCTAAAGGTAGCAGACGAACAGACACCACGAGCAACTCCACCATAGGTTCCAGCTCAACCTAACCCTCGCTACGATGAGGCAGGCATAACCACCCTCCGATAGTACCCCTGCCTCACCTAGGGAGAAAAGCAAACCCCACCGCCCACCGTAGGCAGGAAAACCAATCCCCCTATCTGGATCAGGGAGCCAAAACCTCCTATTATGTGGACCAAAATGCAATCAGTCTTACTGCCGTTATTTGCCTTCCACTTCCTTATTCCAGTGGTACCACACACATAGAAGACCGATAACGTCTTTCCTGTAATCTGGCAAAAATTATATCCCCAAGTAGAAAATGCAATCTAGTCACTGGGTTCCAAAGAAGGGAAGATCACACCAAACCTCCACCAATATCCTGAAAGAATATCTCCAAGGAATCTTCAAGGAACACTTCAGCAGGTTCGCAGTTCTCACAACTTCACTTGATTTATTAACTGGCACTCTAGTTCAAGCAGGCGATTCAATCCTGGGGGGCACAAACAATCACCCCCGTAACATCGGGACCACGACTGTCACGTACTGACGAAAATCACGTAACAGTCTTAAAATCAGCCACCGCAGCAGCCCTTGTATGTCTCAAATCTCAGCTAAAAAATAGCAGCTCAGATCCAGCGTTACCAAAAATGCGAGCGTAAAACGTTTAAAATAAAATATACAAACTAAACAAATAAAATAAACTAAACAAAATAAAATAAACTAAACTAAAACAAAGTTAAAAACGAAGATCAAACAGAAACTGAAGCGGAGCTGAAACGAAGGGTGACCCAGCGTGGTTGCCATCTTCTCTAGTGGCTGCCCTTTTCAGGGCTGCTGGAAATGCAGCCTTTCCAAGCAAACACTTGACAATCTCAGCAATCAGTGGACCAGGAGACTCCCAGCAGTCTAACAAAAGCTGAGTAAGTCCAGGGCCCAGTGAACAGAAGGTAGGACACAGCTTCATGATCACCTGGAGGATCTCCTCAGCTGGCACTGGGTGAAATTCCTCCCAGACTGACTGAAGGCCTCTGTTAGTCACAGACTATAGTATACTGGGCCATAGCAGCTCATCTGAGGAGACCAAGGAAAGAGTGAGAAAAACTGACCAAACTGCTCGCATCACTCGTGTGTCAATACTTCTCCAGACTGTAGACAGGCTGGATTCACTCTGTCCACAGTGCGGAAGAGCTGGACTGGCCTGTTAACCCCTGCAGCAATCAAACGTGACAAGAACTTTGCCTTTCTCAGAGTGATTATTTATTTATTTATTGAAATTTCAGATAACACCTTTGAGAACAAGCTAATTTCATAGGTTCCACGTCAAACAATACATATTGGAAAAGTATGAGATGGAGAACAAACAAAACAAGGAATTATACAAAACATTATAGCAGTGTATAACTAGAGATGTTCCAGTACATGTGGCATTGTACAATGTATGCCAAGGTGCATATTTGATTAAAACTTGGAATTCAAAGGGTCATATTAGAGGGGGTGGGGTCTTATGAAACGACCCTTTACAGGAAAATGAGAACAGACTCAGCCTACTGTCTAATAATCAACAAGGTAAGGGAATGATTGCCCCTGGATCTACGACTGGTGTTCGACCAAATGTTTGTCTAATGACCGGACAGCGAAACCGTCATGTCAACCGCATTTGCGGTCGGTAGACAGTTTCCAAATTGGAATCTTAAAGCCTCTCAAACTCCCCCTCCCCACACACTTTATATTATCAACTCCAAGTCGGAGCTGATTTGGGGAGGGGGTGCAAATCCCCCAAACACAGTGCCTGGGTCCAGCGACCGTTTGTACAGTGACCTGGCGCTGTAGTCACTGTACTGATGGCCAATGTGTCGCTGTTGGTGGTGCATACCATTGCCCTTGATACTCTGTTTAATGGGTTCTCAGGGTTAACCTATCCTCCAGTGAATCCAGTCGATGGCAAGAGAACTCCAATCTCTGTCCTTTGGCCCTTAACTGTTTGAGCTTCTCACTTAACCAGGGGGAGCTCTGTCTGGAGACTCCTGGGCATACATGAAAAGGTGCAAGTGATTTGAGAGCTGCAGCAACAGCCATATTATAGGCTTCCACTGCATTGTCGACCCCATCAGCACACACCTGCAACAGGCTCAAACAGTCCAGAATCTACAGGAACCTACAAGGGTCCACATCTCTTTAAGGTCGGTACCAAACTAACTCCATTGGGGGGGGGGGTTAGCACGTTTAAGGGGTCCTGATCTGAAAACTGACAACGTCATGGTCCAACAACTGACCGGGCCAACCTTCACATTAAAAAGGTCAAGCCTTCGAAGTGATGGCCCGGTTTGGTCTGGGGGACTCTTTCATAGGCTGGATTAGGGCTATGTATCTTAGGCCGAATGCACGCGTCATAGTAAACGGATGCTTGTCGGACAAATTTGGGTTGAGGAGAAGCACGAGATGGGGTGCCCGCTGTCTCCCCTCTTGTTTGCCCTGGCGCTCGAACCTCTGGCGACGGCGATTCGCCAACATAAGGGAGTGGTGGGAGTTGAGGGGGCAGAGGGGAGGGAGCATAAGGTGGCATTGTACGCGGACGATATGCTACTGTTCTTAGGAGATCTGCACAGGTCCATGGGGCACTTGATGGACATTATCGAGAGGTTTGCGAGTTTCTCAGGATACAAGATCAGTGTTAGGAAATCTGAAGTCATGGGATTCCCGGATGCTGGCCAAGAGGTACAGCGAATGGGATTTAAGGTGGTCCAGATGGATTTTAAATATTTAGGGATTAGGATAGGGTGGAGATGGGAAGAGTTATACAAGCTAAATTACTACCCTATGATTAAGTCGATCCTTGCAGACCTCAAACGATGGATGCAACTCCCTGTGTCATGGATAGGAAGGATTAACCTGATAAAAAATGAACATCCTTCCCTGCATCCTGTATCCTATGCAAATGTTGCAGGTGAGGTTAACGATGGGGGATGTGAAAAGAATAGAGAGGGGGTTCTTGGACTTTATTTGTCAGGGCAAGAAGCCCGGAATTAGCTTGAAACGGCTTAAAGCAGATGGGACTAAAGGGGGCTTATTTCCAGACCTGGGCATCTACTACAGGTGGGTGCAGCTCAGGGGATAGCTGATTGGGTTCATAGGCGGTGGTGGCAAGTTGGGTAGAGCTGGAACAGTGGGGGACCCCAGAGAGACTTACGGCCTACCTTCATAGCAAGGGACTCCGGGCATATAGGGAGTTAGGGAGTGGTAACCCTCTAGTTAGGGAAACACTGGAGGCTTGGGATCACCTGTGGCGGCGGAAAGGATTATCACAGAGGGAGACTGTATTATTACCGATAGTGAAGAACCCTTTTTTTCTGCCTGAGATGGAGGATGGGGGGTTCCTAGAATGGGAAAGGGGAGGAGTCGTATCTGTGGGTGTTTTACTAGAGAAAGGAGAGCTTAGTATGTTTGACAGGGTTAGACGAGATATGAGGCTGGGGACATCCCAATTACTTAGATACCTGCAACTGAAAGCGTTTGTGGGAAAGATGGGAATGGGGGACAGAGGAGGGATGCATCCAAATATGATGGAGCAGATGGTATACCAGGCTAAGAAGGACCCGAAAGGATTCATAGGGAAGGTGGCGAAACGAGGTAAGCAAAACCTGCCCGATTTAACTGGCGCCACAAAGGCTCTATGGGAGAGGGATTTAGGACAGCAAATATCGGAGTGGAACTAGAAATTAACTTTAGGTATGCCCGAAGGGATAATGGTATGTAATAAGTTCAAGGAGGCCTTTTACAAGTTTCTGCACAGAATATACTGGCCCCCAGTGGCGGTTCACAGGGCACATCCGGCGGTATCCCTGCTGTGCCAGAGATGTAACAGGGGGATGGGTACCTATTTCCACTGCTTCTGGTCATGCCCAGTCCTGGCTAGGTTCTGGGGGGAGGTTGTTCAAGAGGTAAATAGGATGACTGGAGGGCAACTGCCCCGGGACCCCATGGTGTGCCTATTTGGGGTTGAGGCAGTGGCAGGTGAGGAGGAGTGGCTACCATTGCCTAGATGGATGTTTGTATTGGCCCGGCACTGTATCCAGAATACCTGCGTTTCGGGGAATAGGCCTACGGTGACTGAGTGGAGGAGGATGATCCTTCGCTCCCTGGCATTAGAAAGGCTTACTCTGTTGGTCAGAGATAGGGAGGAGGCTTTCCTAAGATATTGAGCACCCTTCCTGGCATCCTTGAGTGTCTCTGAAAATATGATGCTCCGCACAGGGCTGAATATATAAACATTAACACAAATGTCAATATATTAATTTTATTAGTTGTTTATTATTTATTATTTGTTAGTGTTATCATCAATTTGCATGTATTGAAGTGGTTCTCCCTTTTCCTGTGTATGCAGTTATTAGTACTTGTATGTCTATAATGGTCTGTAATGGAACACACACTCGATTGCATCTGTTTATTAGTTTGTTTGTTCTTGTAGTTGTCTGTTGCTGTATGTTATATGTGTATTGTGTGTAAAAGAAAATTTCTAATAAACAGATTATTCAAAAAAAAAAAAAGGTCAAGCCTCAGTGGGGAAACCAGGTCCAAGGTGTGGCCAAGTTCATGAGTAGCAGAGGTAATAACCTGCGTGAAGCCCAACAGTTCCATTTGTTGTAGGAATTACTGACCAGACAAAAGGGCATCATAATTGGCCGAAATATTGAAGTTGCTTAACACCAGCCCCCTAGAGCACTCCAATGTCAGGCTGACAACAAACTTCCCAAATTCCTGCAGAAATCCAGCATCGCAACCAGGGTGGCGGTAAATGAGAAGGATCCATCCCCCACACCTGCATCACCCTTGATGGCCACACATTCACACAACCTGGTTTGAATCACTGGGTAGGTTGCAAGTTTCAAGCCAGATCTAAAACAGTTGGCCCCCCCCGTGCTCCTGCCTAATGCAGCGCACCACCATATAGCCCCACTGAATGGCTGCCTTTAGCACAGGGTCAGAGTTGTCCCTGAGCCAGGTCTCAGTGACCAGTTGGTGACTCTACCTTTTTGCCTTCCCCACTTCCCTGCACCAATCGAAAGCTACTGCAGGGACTGGGGGTGGGGGTGGGGGGCACTGAATGGGCAGAGTTGATGGAGCTGCTCTGAGGACTAGGAGATCTGGGTCGACCGGGCTCCCTCAAAACACACCCTACCCACTAACAAGCATTTGTCAATGCTGAATGTTTGCTTGCTGGCATTGGCATTGGTAGTATAGGAGTTACAGAGCTGCATAATAGGAATGGCAGTGAAGTATTGAACTGAAGCCAACCTCACCACCACCCTTCAGAGACTGACAGGCATTGGGGTGTGCCTTTGGGTCATCAGGCATAACGGCTAGGCCATTTCACCACACCCTACCCTGCAGACACCGACAAGTGTCACGGTATGCCTTGGGTTCTTTGGCCCTTATGTGCACCCCATTCCATCAAGAAATATGGTGAGATGGGTGCGGTATAGGAGAATGGGGGTAAACTTTGGGGCCGAAGAGTCCAAGGCACACCTCAGTGTCTCTCACTGGCTGCAGGGTGTGGAATGGAATGGTATGAGCATTACAGGCGTGAATCCCAAGTCACACCCCTGATGCCTGTCATTCTCTACAGGGTGGGGCGTTATGGTCAGAAACCCTAATGCCTCAGGCATTCGTTGGTATTTTCACTCCAAAATTTCAACATGGTTTTTTTGTGACCCCCCACCTCATGAACAGTGGCAATATCAGTTTGTTAGCCGAAAGCTGCTTTTGCACAGCGACTACGGCATTTAGCACCACAGGTGCAAAAACGCATTCCGAACAGGATGTGAAAACTGACAGCTGTACTGATCATGGGGAGGTGTAAAAAATGGCAATGTTGAAAATCTGCAGTGAAAATATAAAAAAATTGGTGAAGTCACGAGCATGCGTAGAAACTGTGCAACGCACACCCGTAATGTAATTAGTTTGGGGATTTTTTTATAGCAGATTGTCAACACAGGCATTTTGGGACCTCCGATCATGAACAGTGTCAGTGTGATTTTCTTTTTCTGTTCCGAACAATGATTTCCCACAGCGACCACGCATTTCTGGGCTGAAAGTGTGAAAACACATTTTGGCCATGTTGTGAAAAATGACAGCTGTACTGTTCATAAGGAAGTGTGGAAAAATGCCACTGGTGAAAATCTGGACTGAAAATATTACAAATTCATGAACTTACGAGGGTGTGTGGAAACTGCGCAATGCTCACTCGTAACAGTCATTTTATGGACTTTTGTCACCAAATTTTCAACATAGCCATTTTAAGACCTCTGCTCCTGAACAGTGTCACTGTGATTTTATTAATCTGTCCCAAACATTGATTCGCACACCGACTGCGCCATTGTGCACTACATGCGGAAACACATTTTGGCGACATGTGAAAATGACAGCTGTACTGCTCATAAGGAGGTGTGGTAAAATGGCAATGTTGAAAATCTGGAGTGCAAATATTAAAAATTCACAAACTTACAGGTGCGTAGGAACTGCGAATGCGCACCGATAAAACAGTCATTTTAGGAATATTTTCTGCAAATTTGCAACATAGGCTTTTGAGAGCCCACCTTATGAACACTGGCACTGTCGTTTCATTAATTGGTCCCGAAAGGTGATTTCGGCGCAGTGACTTGTGAAATTGCCCTTGGGGCCCAATTAACGCCATGACAGTTCCAGAATTCATGAGGAGGGGTCCCAAAACCTATGTTGAAAATTTGGTGCCAAAATTCCAAAAAATGCCTGAGATATGCATTAAAGTTGAAAAAACCCTATTTATTGCATTATACAGCTTACCGGCATTTCCTCAGTTAAGTGGTCGGCTTTGAAGAGTGCAGATGTGTTCCCGGTCCACGAAGATCATCTACCGGCCTCCGGAGGTAAGTATGGGGTGGGGGGTGTGGGAGGTAAGATGCTCAGAGGGTGGGTGCGGTGGGCAGGGAGACTGCCGAGAAGCGTTTTCTTGTTTATAGGTTTTATTTTTCTTTAGGAAGGCAGCCAGGACATTTGCCACGCTGGGATGGGCTCCCAGCGTGGCAGCTAAAAAACTGTTTGGAGGGGCCTGGAGCCGATGGGGATTGGGCACCCCGTCGGCCATAACAATTTTGCCACTCTGGGGTGGGCTCCCAGCGTGGCACCTGGGCTTTTTTTGGGAAGTGGGCCGACAGAGTTGGGCACCCCATTGGCCTACAGTGTGTGCGTGGGGAGCGCAGAGCACGCAATGTGCGTGGGAGGGGAGAGCGCTGCTCACTGAAGCGTAGCTCTCCCTTTCAACTGTACGGCACTGCATTTTCAACTGCTGTCATAGACAGCTGCAGTGTTCATTGGAGAACTGTGGCCGCGCCTGCAAACATACTGACTGAATTTGAAGACGAGTACCACACCTCCGAAAACTCGGATGATGGCACTATGTTTCTTGCACCTGCATGCAAGCAAACATAAAAACAATTAAAATGAAGCCCTGAATAATCCCCTGCCCAAATAAATAAAAAAATAAACACAACTACTCATCACCCCTCTCAGTCAGGTCTCTCACAACCCAGTCACACACCAGTCACTCACCAATCATCTCATTCATGCCAGACAATCTTGTATTTGCAATATATTTCAAGTCCCAAGTGCAGATTAGAGCCAGTGGCTTATCTTTCTTCCTTTTTTGACCCAGATTGTGGCCCCCAGCAGGGCTGCCCATTCTCTCCACTGCTTTTTGCAATAATATATTGAACCATTGGCACAGGCCATATGGCAAGACCCCACTACAGTGGGCTACACAGCTGAGAATGGCACTGAGCACTGTATTGCCCTATGTGCAGACATTCTTTTGTATCTTTCCACGCTGGAGGAAGGCCTCCCGGCTGTGTGGACGCTGCCAATGAAATGTGCTCATTTATCTGGTTTGAAATTAAATGAAAAAAAAAAAAAAATGAGGCTCTTGCAATAAACTGTGCCCCCTTCTCTCAACTTCGGACTATCTTCCGGTTTCGCAAGGACTTGCCCTCCATGAAATATCTTGATATTAAACTTTTCTTGTTGTTATCCAGTGTCCTCAGCCTGAGGACACTGGGAGAGACCAGTCACAGGTGTGGAGCCTGCGAGGGATCGGTCTGCCACCCTGACAGGGTCGGGGGGGGGGGTTCTTCCTTGATTTTTCTCCATCGGCCTGCACCAAATGCAGCGATGCATTGTCTGAACTCCACCACCACGGATGCAGTACCCAGTGTTCCAATGAGTGGGACACCTTCCCAGACATCCTGCTCCGCTGCCACCAAGAACCACTTGGTGGTAACTGCTGAGCGAAATGTCATATTCCCCCCTCCCTGAGGGAGCAGAGCTGTCCTCAGGACGCTCAGTCCTCTCTCCCTGGCCAGCACCAGAGCGACCCATGTCCGTTTCTGAACCGAGTCACCAGTGTGGCAGGAGGTGAGGTGCCCAGCACCTCAGCCCTCCATGCCACAGGGCCAGCTGGAACATCAGTCTTGACGTTTCATGGTTAACATGACAACTTCTTCCAGCCACTGGTATGACTAGGAAATGCTACTTAGTTGGAGTGGAGCACTGGTGAGGCATAGATGCAGGTCACAAAAGCTCCTGCAGTGCAATGGAATGGACTTGAAAATAGTGCAGCATGTGGAGTGAATCGAGGTTGTATAGTAAATATTAAAGTTGTAATTGCTTCGATATCGACAGAAAATTGCACACTTCTGTGGAAAACCTAAATTGGACGGCAGAAGACTCAAGGAAGGAAGGAAGGATGGTCCAAAAGGTGCTCATTCCCTTTCTTTAGATATTTTTTTTTCTGTTCTTTGTTTGTCTGTGTACACCTGGCCAGCCCTTGTCCATCATCCTGCCCCCAGACCCATCACCCACCCCATGACTTACCTTCCACCTCCTGTACCTCCATGGGTGGGTTGGTGCCTAGATGGGTGGTGTGGAGCCTGTGGAGTATGCCATCATCCTGTCTGAGCTCTGTTGTTTCCTGAGTGGTTTTCTTCCCAGGCCAGCGTGCGTGCTATGATGCACATGTGCTGGGGGAAAACACAGTACACCTCAGTGACCTGCACTTGGCCAACCAGGAAGGCGATCTCTGTGACACCATGCAGCTTCCACTAGGTGGTGCTCATGCAGCGAGCCATGCTATCCCCCTTCCCTGAAGGAGGAGAACCATCATAGGACACTCAGTCCTGCCTTCCCCAGTCTTCTCTGGCGACACGAGTTCGTTCCCGAACCTGGGTCGCCGGTGTGGCTGCTAGCAAGACTCCTTACTTTGGCTCGCTGTGTCACTCGACTGACCCCTTTATTTTTTTTAACCATGTTTTTTTTCTCATTCCAGTTCTGCCTGACAGCAGCCCCCCAGCCCCATCGCTGACCATCTCATGGACTTACCAGTTGTTCACCACTTGCCCAGGACCACAAAGTGTTGGGTGGCCTGCCTTGCCACTCGTGTGAGAGCCTGTGGGGGCAGCATGAATTAGACTGGCATTTTCCGCCATCCTTCAGTTTTCTTCCACAGAGGTGCTGGTGTGCAATGATGCAAGTGCACACATAAGTGCTGTGGCACACATATGTCTAGCGGTGACCTCTCCCAGAGGTGTGCCCGTCTGGTATCCGCCAGGTGGTGGTTAAGCAACAAGAGCAGTGTCCCCCATTTCCCAAGGAAGGAAGGCAGTCTCTAGGACCCTCAGTCCTTCCTCCCCTGGCTGGCTCTCGATGGTCCATGCTTCTTTAAACATGGGTCACTGGTGTTGTGAGTGGTAGCGCTACTGCCCTGCCAATGGGCCATCCCTATACACTCCCTTTAAACATATTATAACTCCAAGGAGCACTCCCGACCAGTTGGAGTGCTCTTTTCCCCTACACGTGAGACTCTAATTCCCAGAGACACTCTAATTCTCAGAACTAGTAAAAGTTAGATACAAAATTAGTAAAATCTGTAAAAAGTGTCTCACGTGCATGTGCTCTGGAAACAGGCACATTCAGGGAAGGCTTATAATTTTATTACCAAGCAACCTTTTTATGTTTGCGTGCACATGTGTGTACAGCAAGCATTTTGTTAACTGCATTTCAGAGGTGTGTCACTGTCAGGCCCAATGCAGTTCAGGCTGCAGCAGGCTCAACAGTGACAGTCCAGTCGTCAGCCGGGCTGATCTGGTCAATGCTTATGAGGTGGAAACTTCTTGTAGTTGAAAAGAGCTGGCCACTCAAATCAGAGAGTGGCTGGCTTCTTTTGTCTACATGACACTGCCCAGCAAGCGGCTGAGCGTTGTCGTAATCAGCCTTGCTCATCAAGTGTCACAGCAAATCTAACATAGTGCTCCCCACTTCCTTCCTTCCTTCATCCCCTAGTACCCAAATAGTTACCCAAAGTCCATTAGTGTGAGTGCCAGGCAGTAGGAGATTGGTCCCACGGTGGAGCTACTTGCACTTGTCTTCGACTTGTGAATGAACACTAACATCCTCCTCTAGAAACACCTGATTGGTCACTCAGGTGTTACTATAGGAGCAGGAGGACATCAGTATTCATTCACTACAGGTTGAAAGATGAACTCTATGGGACCTATCTTCTACTGCCTGTCACCACCCTGAATGGAGTTTTGAACACGTAAGGACCCGGCGCTTCCCGTATCCATTTTGAACAATGCCACCCTCTACCAAGTATCCCTCCCACCTCCCCATCACTTCCTGCCCCCATTTTGAACAAGCTTACCCTCTGCCAAGTATCCCTCCTACTTCCCCATCGCTTCTTTTGCCCCTTAAATGCTAAACTGACACTGGGGTGCCCAATTCCCAGTGTCAGTACCTGAAATAAAGAAAACCATCCTTCATAGTCTTTTTTATTTTTCTTACACCCTGTAAAAAAGAAAATGGTCTATCAGTGTCTGTTGCCTTCGGCCCCCACCGCTGTTACAACCCCTCAGCCCCCCAACTCAGCATCCTCCCCACCCCTTGCTTACCTACTGGTGGTCCAACTCCGTAATCGTCTCTAGACCAGAGACGCATCTTTACTCTTCAACGCTGTTGGGGAAATGAGGAACTTAGGTATGCAGTCAATGTATTTCAGTGCATTTTTAACTTGTTCTCATAACTTGGTCATGTTTTAATGTTTTCCCCCCAAATTTTCAACATGACCTTTTTGGGAACTGACCTCATGAACAAGGTAGGTGAAATGTTTCAAATCTGGCCTGAAAGGTGATTCTGCAGTCACTCTGCGAAATCATGCTTTGGACAGGATTTGACAATTTTCACTTACTGACTTCATGAGGTGGAGTCATAAGAAGCCTACATTGAAAATGTGGGGTCGGAATATTAAAAAAAAAATGTTGTTGACATTTTTCAACACTCGTGCATAACTTTGGTAATTTCCAATATTTAGACCCCACATTTTCAACATGGCCATTTTTTCACACCACCTCCTGAATGGTAACAGGTGTCACTTTTCAAATCCTGGCCAAAATGTATTTTCATACTTGTGGTACAAAATTATATTCTGGCCAGTATTGTATAAGTGGCATCTGTCATGTTCAGAAGGAGAGGTCATAAAAAGACTATGTAAAAAATGTGGTGTCAAAATGTCACAAAACAATGAAGTTAAGAAGAAACATTGAATTTTTTCAAGGTTTGCTCAAAAATTGTGATATCTGCAGATTTTGGCCCACAAATGTTAACATAGCCCTCTTGTTACTCCACCTCATAAACATGACGGGTGTCATTTTTCAAATCTTCTCTGAAACATGTTTTTGTGTTTGCTCTGCAAAGTCACTTTTCAAACGGGATTTAAAAAATTCCTTCTTCTGTGATCGTAAGGTGGGGTCATAAAAAGACAATGTTGAAAAGTTTGGGTCAAAATGTCAAAAAACAAAGTTATGAGGAAATGTTGACATTTCCAATGTTTACTCATAACGTTGTTGTTTTTGCAGATTTTGGCCCCATATATGGGCAGGTAGTACTTTTGTTACCCCACCTGATGAACATGACAGTGTCATTTTTCAAATACCCTTTGAAATATGTTTTCGAAGTCCCTCTGTGAAACCACCTTTCGGACAGGATTTTAGAAAATCCACCTGTCTTGATCATAACATGAGATCTTAAAAAGACTATGTTGAAAGTTTGGGGTCAAAATGTGAATAAACTTACTTATAAAGAAATGTTGACTTGTTCCAACGTTTACTCGTAACTTTATTTTTGCAGATGTCGGCCCCTAATGCTCAACATATCCCTGGTGTTATCCCACCTCATGAACATGGCAGGTATCTTTTTTTAAATCCCAATCTCAGTCACACTGCAAAATCACCTTTTGGATGGGATTTTAAAAAATTCACCTGTCTTTATAATAACGTCAGGTCATAAAATAACTGTTGGAAATTTGGGGTCAAAATGAGGGAGCTGGCCCGGTAGTGCTGAGGGTTGAGGCACTGGATAATAACTTTAATAATAATAATAACTTTATTTCATATAGCGCCTTTCAAAAAATCAAGGCACTTCACAGTAAAATCAGGCCACAGTAATAAAATCAGCACAGAATAATAGTAAATAAATGCAAACTAACAGGTCCCACTATACTATGCCAGAAAAGGCCCGGCACCACAAAAATGTCTTTAACGCCTGTTTAAAACCACCCACAGTTGCGCACTCCTGAAGCTGATGGGGTAGAGAATTACAGAGGGCACAGGCCCCAGGAGATTTTAAGGACACCCTTGGAATCTCCAGCAACCCCTCGTCAGCTGAACGGAGCTGTTGCTCAGGGCAGTAAGGTAGGAGAAGCTCTTTCAAATAGTCAGGGCCAAGTCCATGTAGGGCTTTGTAAGTCAGCAAACCGACTTTAAAGGTGATCCGCCACCGAATCGGCAGCCAGTGCAGCTCGTGCAAAACAGGCGTAATGTGAGAGGCACGAGATGTTCCTGTCAACAAACGTGCTGCAGCGTTCTGCACTAGCTGCAGGCGGCGGATAACAACCCCCGGAAGCCCTAGGAATAGGGAGTTACAGTAATCAAGGTGCGAGGTAACAAAGGTGTGGACCAATGTAGGCAGGTCCCCAGACGGAACAAGGTGCTTGATCCTGGCGATGTTCCTAAGATGGTAGAAGAAGGACTTGATGACCGCTGACACTTGAGATCGTAAAGTCAGCCTGTCGTCAAGCACCACCCTCACACTATGCCGGTGACCCGGGTTTCAGGAACGACCTCAGGTCGTCAGGGTGCCGGCATGGGGGGGGAGGCGGAGCAGGATCAAGCATGCCAGTGGGCAGCTCTCCTCTCCTGAAGGTGATGAGGGTGATTGGCACCCCCCTCGTAGTTCCGCTCCCACAGGGTGGAGGTCCGGTGGGTTGTGTACGCGGAGGGGGGCAGCAAAAACAGTTATGGGAAGTGGAAGGGGCTGAGCTGGTGCCACAGGGTGCATGGTGTTCCTCCACATGCTTGCGGCTGTGTGCTGGGGCCACAGGGCGGCAGGGGCTAAAATCGTTAAAATACCTATGTGTCCCCTTCGCCAGTTGGCAGGAGGAGGTGACGGGGACCAAAGAGCTATGTAAAAAAAATGTGGGAACCCTCTGTAAACAGCTGGCCTATCCTAGGTAAATATAATATAAAAATGTATAACAACAGGGTTACTTAAAATGAAATATTGCATCTCATCTGCTCTATCCTGGTTAAATGTGTAGTAAAAATGTGTAAAAGCAAAACCTTATGTAACCCCCTTGTTACCCGGGGTTACTAGAATCCCAGTAAGACCTAGTGGTAGGCAGGGAAGGCAGCTTGTGAAACTCCAGTTAAATGGGTTTCACACTGTCTCACTCTGTTCTCAGTCTCAGCTGAGACTGAGGGATGACATCACCAATAGAACTGTCGCAGCTGCATGAGCCACATTGGAATCTGCAGCAAAGGGAGTCAGATAGAACGTTAGGAGTTTTGAAGTCAGTGTCTTGAGTTTGTCTTCAGTGAGTGAGTGAGAAGTTGGGAGCTTGCTGGTAAAGCAGCTCAGTGAAGGCTCTAGGAGCCTCAGCCCTGACAGAGAGCTACTTTCAAGTAATAGGGTGTGTGTCTCCACCTTAAAGAGAGACACAGAAGATTACTGAAGTGGTGGAGACCGCTGTTTTCGGGTCTTAGTGCCCCCTTCCTCCGGGGGGGGGGAAGGATTCCCTGCAGATTCCTGGGGCAACCCCCTAGTTCTGCTTGTGGAGGAAAAGCTGTCTATGTGTTCCAGAGTTTATTTGGGAGAAAAGAAGATTTGTGAGTCGCCTGTGGGGCACCTGCAACGAGAGGGTGAGTGTCTGCTCTGGCTAAAAGGGCCTATGTTTTCACCCTGGGACTTGTGTGACAATGTGGGGATTGAACTACTAAATATTGGGAAGCCTAGAGTAATGGGCTAAGCAAAGTAAAAGTAGGTTCAAGTTCCAGAGTTTGTTGAGATGCAAATAATATGCAGAGGTGATGTGACAGATGTCTACCCTTAATCTACATTTAAAAGTTCAGTAAAGGAATTGTGCAGTTTCCAGAGAAATGGCTGGGTATGGGCTGTGGGAGCTGGAGGTGGGTGGCCCCCCATCATTAGTGACCAGGTCCACCTCTACGGATTTCTTCTGTGGATTTCTACTTTACCTCAGGCACTTGGCCAGTGATGGGGAAGTACCCAGACGTGGGATTGTAAGGAAAATTCTCTTTAGGAGTCGCAGACTCTAGTGTGGTTTGGGGAGCCACGACAGGATAATTGGTTCATTCCTCCAATGGACCATGTGAACAGGATAATTGGTTCTTTCCTCCAATGGACCGTGCGAATGGGATAATTGGTTCATTCTTCCAATGGACCGCGGATCAAGTGGCCGGGGGGAGGGGGAGCCAGGCCAGTGGGGAAAACCCAAGTGTGTACAAGTCGGGCTTGTACCCAAAGCTGTGTGCAAGTCCGGGCTGTGTGTCTGGTGGGTTTAGAGCCTGAGGGCTGGAAATAGTGATAAAGTGTTCTGTTGTCTCTAATCTGCATTACCAGGAAATGTAGCCCTATGGGGGTCCGTCTATGCTTTGTTTGTTCAGCTAGGATGTGAATAAAAGCCACACTGAAGAATCCCATTCCTGGTTCTGGACATTACAGTTATTGCTTCCTGTGTTCGGATTTACTTGGGTGCCCCTGTGCAGAGTAGCCAAACCTAGGTCCCCTGTGCCGAGTAACCTCATCCTCCCCGAACCCAGTCCCCACCAGGTACTGCTGTCAGCTTCAACAGCATGCCACCTGTCGTTTTGCTAGAAAGGCAGGGGTGAGGGGTTACAACTGAGCCCCCCCGAACTGTGTGCCTGTGCTGCTGTCTTCTGGAAAAAAATACACTGTAAAAGCTGGACCCCACTGAAAATGTAACTTGCCTTTCAGCTGGACTAACCTTGGTAAATACATTATAAACATGGGTAAAGCCAGGGCCCCATCAAAAATGAGATATCTTATTTTGGCTGTGCTATCCTGGGTAAATACAGTATAAAAACTGGGGAAAAGCAGATCCCATGGAAAACAAGATAGTGTCAGAGCTGTGCTATCCATTTCAGCTTTATTATCCTGGGTTAATATGTTGCAAAACTGTGTGAAAACAGGACCCTACAG
Organism: Neoceratodus forsteri; assembly: GCA_016271365.2. Taxonomy (NCBI): domain Eukaryota; kingdom Metazoa; phylum Chordata; order Ceratodontiformes; family Ceratodontidae; genus Neoceratodus; species Neoceratodus forsteri. The sequence goes on from CM028130.1 coordinate 946,651,003, forward strand.
CAGAGCTCCACTGAAAAGGAGATGTTGCATCTAAGATGATTTGTCCTACAAAAATGCATTATAAAAGCAGACCCACACTAAAAACGAGATATTGCATCCCACCTGTTCTGCCCTGGGTAAATGCATAATAAAAACATGTGAAATCAGGACCCCATTGCAAATGACATATTACATTTCATCTGGTCTGTCTTGGGTAAATATATAGTAAAAATGTGTACAATCAGAACCAGTACAATAGTATGCAAGCAAACATTTGGCATTGATACATGCATGTTTTCAGTTAAGCTTTTTCTGTCTTCCTGACTCACCCGACAGCAATCCCCCACCCTGTCACTAGCCTTTTTTGTGGACTTACTGGTTGCCCACCACTTACACAGGATCATATAATGGTGGGTGGCCTGCCGTGTGAGTTGTACATGAGGTGCATGAGCCTGCGGGAGGTACCGGTGCAATGGCAGGCCAAGACTTTTTTTTTCAGCTCCTGGTTTTCTCCCTAAGGGTGCGGGCGTGCAGTGACATGCATGCAGTGATGCATGAACATGCTGGTGGCTGCCCCTCCTTCTTCTGTCATTCTGCTGTGCTGCCTCCGCCACGAGGAAAGCATGCAGTGGAATGCTGTATCCTCCCTCCGCAAGGGGTGAGAGCTATCCCTGAGATGTACGATCTTTCCTCCCAGGCTGGCCCCTGAGCAACCCCAGTCCATTTCTGAACCCGGGTCTCTGACATAGCGAGCGGTAAAGGTACTGCTGCACTACTGGGCTGACCTTATTATCGATCAGTCTTGATCAATATATAGAATAATACATGGGGAGGTGTGTATAACGAGAATTTTACACACACCGGCAGAGTGGGATGCTACATACATCCCACACCGAGGGTGTGTGTAAAATTCAAGTTTGTAGCATCCCACGCTGAGGGTGTGTGTAAAATTGAAGTTTTGCACACCTCCCCATGTTTTGTTTTATGTAGTTTTTGGGTAGTGTTTTTTTGCCTTGAAAACACTACCTGTAGCGCTAGTTCAGTAGCGCAGTTGAACTGAAGCGTAGTGTGCGCGCGCAAGGGAGGCATTGTGTGCATGCATGGAGCAAGGGAAACCCAGTGCTCGTTCACCATTATAACCAGCTGGTTATAACAGCGAATTATAACCTGGTTTCCTTATTGGCAAAAATACACTCCAGTTATAATATAGTTATACATCCCTTGACGTCACTCTGAGCAGTGTAAACATGGTCACGCAGTCTTAGGGTATCAGAACTGATCACTTTCGGTTTGTGGTTTTCACACCCTTAGAATGCATGTGAGACTAGTATTGCAATTGTAAGAAAGCCATCGGTGGGTATGATATATAATTCTATGTTGTCATGGGTGTGAAATGGTTGTTTAAGGGGGAAAGGCTGAGCCAAGCCCTTGAGAGGCAAGGCCCAAGGCAGATGACTCTTGAAGGGCGGGATGGCTGAGTGCCCCTAAAAAGGACAGCAATGGCAGCTGTTTCTGCTGTCAGAAATGATATTCGTACGTTTGTATGTTATGGTTGAATTATTTTATTTTTGTAGTTACTGTTTTTTTTATCTGAACTGTAGATATGCACATGTCAAGTTTGTAAACTTATAAGGATTAACTGTAGCGTTGTGTAGTGTTGTGTGCATGAAAAACCAATAGAATATATTTAAAAAAAGAAGTAAGAAATGATACTCACGCCCCTAAATGATCCATATGTTGCTGTACCTACGTGAAAAGTGATGGGAAAAAGTGTGGTACACTTTTTTTGTTGTAATACCATTTTATTAGTCTAACTGAAGAATTTGTACACAAGCCTCTCAGGTCCCTTCATCAGGTGCAGGGAAAACTAACCAGCATTTCAGAATATATACAAGAGTTTGTGGGTCTTAGATTGCTTAACGAAGGGCAGGCTATAAAGGAAGCAATTTAGCCTGCCCTGTGCTATGCAGTCTAGGACCCACAACTCTTGAACATATTCAGAAATGCTGGTTAGTTTTCCCTGCACCTGATGAAGGGACCTGAGAAGTCTCGAAAGCTTGTGTACAAATTCTTCAGTTAGTCTAATAAAAAGGTATTACCACAAAAAAAGTGTACCAGATTTTCCTGAGACTAATATGGCACCACTGGCCTATTTATTTAGTTAGTTTTTGTTGACCAGGAAAGGACTTGACAATTCTGCCTATTTTCAGCCTCGTTCCGGGGGAGGGGGCTACAAATGGATGCCAACTGACACTGAACCAGATTAAGCTGTTAGTGATATTTTAGTCAATGAGTGACCTACACCATGGGAAGAACTGCACTGTTTTGTTTTTCTGTGCACAGTTCTGTCATGGTTCTCATCCTGGAACCTGTGATCTTGAGTTTTAACTGTGCAGTGGTTTGTGTACTGAACCCTGAGCATGGTTGTGATAGGTCAGCAGTTCAGGCTGAGCATTCTGTACACAAACATGACACAGTTAAAAACTCCAAATTACTGCTTCCATGAAGCTAACTGTGCAGAGGATTCTCCATTTTTGAGTAACTTGTTCAATACTAATAGAGTATACACTGCCATTGAGAGTGCCGACTTCTTTTTTTTCGGCAAAATACAGACAACCTGTTAAAGTATATGTTATACTTATAAAGATTATTTAAGTAGCAAAGCTCATTATTTGTTCCGTTCATGAAAGAACACTCAGGAGGAGTATGGTCCGTGCCCTGCAAAATGCCCCTCTGCTTATCCAACCCCAGATACTGCAGTTGAAGAGCTGTACATGTCAGGCTTGAGTGCTTAGTGACAGTCCTGAGTTAATCAAAAGCACTCCACATGAATGAACAACCGTCAGCGTTAGCTGGCTCACAGAACAAACAGGAATGTGAAGAGCAGTTGTAATCTAAAGAGGAGAAAAAAAATGCTGGTACTACTTTTACCAGTTTTTTCTCAGTGAAAGCAGCCACAGTGCTAAATGATTTCTTAAGACATTGTAGTCAGCAGTTAGCACAAACAGAAACGTCAGGGTATACATTTTTCTTTCCATTTCATTTTGCATCTTGCATTTGTATTTATTTGTTTTACCAGGATAACGTTGTTGAGCCAGCATCAGGGTACACATTTATCTTTTCATTTGATTTTGTATCTTGTATTTATTTATTAGGATAACACCATTGAGCCTGGCTTATTTTCAGGGAGGTCCTGGGCTAGAACAAATTACAATGACATGAGAATAAGTAAGATTACATTGTTTACGAGGCAACAAGAAAGCAGTTTACAAAGGGGCATGTGAAAACCAGTGATGACAAATAGCCATGAATGCACAGCACAGACGTGCTGATTACGTAACATAGGAATATACAGTTTGTCAGCAGAAAAAGGCCTGTTGGCCCGCCTTGTTTGCCTTTTCCGATTTAATGCTGAATAAGAGAAACCTGAGGTCTTTACCAACCCCCCTGTATTTGTCTCACAATCATTTGATTCCCCCAACAGATTTCCCACAGACCACCTTCTCTGGCAAACTGTTCCACCCCTCTATCACCCTTCCCATGAAAAAGCACTTCTTGGTGTCTCTCTTGACTTGCCCCCACACACACACACTCAGCAGTGAATTTCCCTGGTACTGGTGTTCCCAGTCAGTTTGAACATTTCACCGCCATCCACTCTATGTAACTTGCGGAGATGTTTGTACGTTTCAGTGGTATCCCATTATGCATGTACATTTTCAGATCTACTAACCTGTCCTCATAACATGAATGGAAGAAATAGTGAGCTTTGGTACTGTAACAGTCGGTATATTTACATGTAAAAATATAGTGGTGTTCATTTTTTTTATAGACGCCAAAGTTAATTTCATTCTTGAACTAATATTTGAGGTTGTGAAGATTTTAAAAGCTCCTACCTGGCCAGCCATGCAGCGGTAGCACTGCTGCTCATGAAGTTTTGCACTGGGGTTTAGTAGCGAGCCTTGAGTGTCAGGGGTCTGGCTGAGCGGGAGGAAGATCGACCAACCCAGAGGACACTGTCTCCTTCCTCCAAGAAGGGAAGGTAGCTGCTTTCACTGCAACACTGCTGCCTGTTTAACCACGGGTGGCAGTACAGTGGAGATATAAAGGGGAGTTGGGGGACGTTGGGCAGGCATCGCTCAGGCGCACTTGTACGCGAAAGCACTGGAGCGCTTAGTGAACTGATTTCTCCTGGGTGGAGCACACCCAGAACAAGGAAGCAGCTGGGCCCAACCCTTGCCACGGTCTGCTCTATCAGCACCAAGGGAACTCCCACCTCCACACTCAGAAAGAGGTGGGAGGTGCAAGTCTGGCTTCTCGGGGCCCTGCCATCAGTGTGTGGTGAGGTTAGCCCCGTGGGATTGAAAATGGAAGATAGGTAGGTGGCAGGGATTGGGGGGGATGGGGCTAGGTTTCACCTGGGGGAAATGAGGCATGCGACGGGGCATAACATTTAAATTATAAAAAAAACATAAAGGTCCTGCTCACTTGCCACATCCACCACAATAAAACTGAAGCTTCTTACTGTGATTCTGCACTGTTTACCATGAACATAACAGTGGGTGCTAGCACTGATCTGATACAGCCACAGCGTGAATCTGATTTGTACCACAGTCACAGAGTCATATCATCTGGATGCCCAATGGCCCGAAGGTAGTTCACCATGACACCATGTAGGTGACCTAGCTTCAAAAGCATTTGGGGGCCAGAACTGTGGAAGCACTGCTCAAGTCTAGCTCAGTGGAGGCTGGTGCCATGTTCTGCCTCAGCGACCATCGCAGTGGACCAGGGAATGTGCTGTGTTTAGTTATTCCTTTAGTTTTTGTTGACAGGAAAAGGAGGGCTATGCAGTTCTGCCTACTGTCAGCCTTTGTACGGGGGAGGGGGGCACAGATACAGGGTGATAATTTATTTATTTTACATTTTATTAATAGTTTTTTCAATACACAAAACATTGATAGGATACATACCTTCTGTCTATACTGCATACAACAGATAAAACATTCGATAAAGCTAACATCTTACAGACAGTTAATTACAGCATAGCCTAAGTCCCATAGAAAATCCAAAGTGGAGAGCAAGTGCTCAAACAGATAATCAGACCATGTATTCCTATTGTAAGTATACCTTGTTAGCTGTGAAATGTAGAGAACTCCATCTAATCTAACCAGCTGGTCAAAGAAAACTGCCACACATCCCTCTGTAGGCTGCAGTAAATTCAAAGAGAAATAATATGTCATCAATGTCATATCAAATACATGGCATTAACAAGTTAAAGTATGAGCTTGTCCAAGAAAAAATACAATATCCCTCTCAGCTCTGAATATGCTGAGTGTTACTCTGTGATAGTGACAACACATTGGTAAGACTGCTTTTGAAAAGCTTATCAGACAGTATCTCTAACTGACATCATTGCCATGTAACAAAGCCAACATTTTTTGAGAGAAAAAAAAAGTAATGAAAGTTATTTAAAGCACCATAGCAGCATTCATACTAACATACTAAAATGCCAGCAGAATAGGCCTAATGGTCTTTCGTGTCTGCTCGTTTGGTCAGCCCCCACCCTGGGTGCTGACCTTGCTGTCCCCCTCTCCTTCTCTGGCTTCTCCCTTCCCAGTTCCGGATATTCTTGCTGCATTGGATTTTGCTTCCAGAACCCTTCCTGTACCTGTCCCACCCCTCTTGAACCCCTCCACTGTCTCTGCCTCCACCAGCCCCTAGGTAGTGCATTCCATGGCTCCACCACCCTCTCAGTGAAGTAGCACCTCCTCCTTTCTCCCCTGAATCTTCCCCTCCAGCTTCCACCCATGCCCTCTAGTGGCCCTTCCTCCTTCCTTGAAGCACCCTGACTGTTCCTCCCTATTTACCTCTTCATGTACCTGAAGACCTCTATCATCCCCGGTCCTTCTCTCTTCCAATGTGTACATATTTAGCTCTTGAGCCTCTCCTCATAGGTCCTGTCCCCCAAGCCCCAAATCATTTTGGTTGCCCTCCTCTGGACCCTCTCCAGGAGGTTAATGTCCCTCTTTAAGTGTGGCCTCCAAAACTGCACGCAGTACTCCAGGTGCGGCCTTACCAAGCAGTTATACAGAGGGAGTATCACTTCCCTCCTTCTGGAGGTGATCCCCCTAGCGATGCATCCCAGCATCCTGTTGGCCTTGGCTGCTGCCCTCCTACAAGTCTCAGAGTTGTTCATCTTGACATCCACCACCACCCCCAGGTCCCTCTCAGCCATCGAGACTTGTAGCATTTCCCCAGGGTGTACACTTGGCCTGGGTTTCTGGCCCCCAGGTGGAGTACCTTGCATTTCCCTGCATTGAACCTCAGCTTCCACTTTCTAGACCATCTTTCCAGAGCCTCCAGGTCCCCCTGCAGGGCCACCCTCCCCTCCTCCCCATCCACCACCGCCCCCAGTTTCGCGTCATCTGCAAAGAGACTCATCTCACTCCTGATTCCTGTCCTTATGTCAGATCGTGAGTGTTGAACAGAAGGGGCCCAGGACTGATCCCTGTGGACCCCACTAATGACCCTCCTTGGGGATGAGACTATCCACCAACTCGACCCTCTGGGTCTGGTCCTGGAGCCAATTGCCTATCCATCTGATCATCTGGTTCCCCTCCCCATTTCTCCAGCTTATCCAACAGGCCCACGTGAGGAACAGGTCAAATGCCTTGCTGAAGTCTAGAAAGAGGACATCCACTGGTCTACCAGGTCCAAGGCACTTGTCACGCAGTCATAGAACTCCACCAGGTTTGTCTGACACGATTTCCCGGGATGAATCCATGCTGTCTGTGTCCAGGCACTCTGACTTATCCAGGTCCCCCTAGCCTCTCCTTGACAATGCCTCCATCACCTTGCCCACCACGATGTCAGGCTGACAGGCCTGTAGTTCCCTGCCACCTCCCTTGATCCCCCCTTGTGGATAGGCACTATATGTGCCACCTTCCAGTCTTGGGGCACCCACCCTGTCCTCAGAGAGATGGTGAAAAGTTCTTCCAGGGGTTTCGCCAGGACATCTGCAAGTTCCTTCAGCACTCTGGGATGTAATTTATCCGGCCCTGGTGCTTTCTCCGCCTTAAGGGAGCTGAGGGCTTCCCTCACTCTCTCTGCTGTGATTTCCACTTCCGGTACCTCTTCTCCCTGCTTGATGCCTCCCCCTCTCCCCAGACCTGCTGATCGGTAAGGGTCCCCCCTTCCTCAGTATCTCTGTCTCCTCCATGTGTGATGCAGCACCCCATTTTCCCTGGTGAAAACTGAGGGTGAAGTACTCATTTAGTACCTCAGCCTGCTCCCGGCTCTTGTGCCCATCTCTCCCTGATTTAATCCTGCTAATCTGCCCTTCACCCTTCGTCTTTCCCCAATGTATCTAAAGAACCCTTTTCCTCTCCTAATTTCCCTGGCCAGGTTCTGCTCCTTCCTTGCCTTAGCTGCCCTCACACTCTAGTGGCCCTTCTAGCCATCAGCTTGTCTCCCCTCGATCCCTTTCACTCCTTGAGCACTTGAATTGCTTATAGGCTGCTTTCTTTCCCGCACCACCTCCTGGACCTCCCTGGTCCACCAACAGGGTTTTGGGCCCTACCACATTTTCGTCTTACTCTTGCACAGGTGCTGGTAGCATCCTGCACCCTCCTGATGATTTCCCACCTACTATCAGCGTCCATGTCTGACCCAATCCCATCCAAATGCTCCTTAAGGATCCTTCCCATTTCCTTAAAATCCGCCCCTGAGTCGGTTACTTCCATCTTTGTGCAGCCTTCTACCCTCCTAGGTCCAGGCAGAACCAGACCGTGGCATGGTAACTCCCCGCCAATGGGTCCCTTACCTCCAGGCCCCCAATCTGGTCACTGTCTGCCAGGACCACATCCAGTACCCGTGCCTCCCTGGTCGGTTCCCTCACCTGCTGAGTTAGGAACGCGTCTTGAAAGACATCCAACAACCTCTGTTCCCTGGTCACAGAGGATGTCATAGTCTCCCAGTCTGTTCCTGGCATGTTTAAGTCCCCCAACACCACCACCGTTCTTCTGCCCAGTCTGCAGTGTCTCCTAACATCTGCCACCAGACTGTCCTCCAGCTCCTCCGCCAGGGCAGGGGGTCTATACACCACTCCTATTTTTACTCTCTTGCCCCCCCTTGTTATCAAGGTGACCCAAATCGCCTCCACGGTTCCCTCCGCCTCCTCTACTCCCCCTATGCCAATGCAGTTTTTGACTATCATTGCTACCCCTCCTCCTTCCCTCCCCTGTCCTTCCTGAACATAGTGTAACCCTCCAGGTTCAGGTCCCAGTCATGTCTTGCAGTGGCCCAAGTCTCAGTGACCACTGCCACATCACTGCTCCTCAGTTAGCATCGCCTGGAGCTCAGGCATTTTATTGCCCAAGCTCCTGGCAATTAACAGGACTACCTTCCACCCTTTCCTATAGTTCCATTTCCCTGCTCGTGTTCCCATGGGATTCTGTTTCCCTGGTCTGCACTTGCCAGTTGGCCTTTTCCTGCAATCCTCCTGGTCCCCAGGAGGTGAGACAAGTCCCTCCTTTATCGGCATCCCTTGACAGCCTTTTCTCCATCCCACCCCTTCACAAGTTTAAACCCCACTTTTCACCAATGAACTCCTCTATTTTCAACTTAAGGATTCCCCTCCCCTCCAAATTGAGATGTAGTCTATCTCTAGCATACAGCTCCTTATCCTCCCAGGTCTCCCCCCAATCCCCCATCAACCCATACCCTCTGGCCTCACACCACTCCCTGAGCCACTGGTTTATCTCCCTAATTTTCCTTTTGTGTTCCCCAGTAGCCCTTGGCACTGGCAGGATTTCTGAGAAGGAAACTGTGCATCCTATGTCATGACAGACCCTGGCGAGCTCCCTGAATCTTGCCTGTATCTCTGGCTCGCTATTTTCCTCAATGTCATTTGTACCCAGGTGGACCAGTATGTCTAGGGAACCCCCACAATCCTTTGCCAGCTGATATACCTCATGCTTAACCCTGTGCACCGTTAGTCTAGGGAAGCATCTTGTTCTAACTGGCCAGGCTTCTCCCTTCCTATCCCATTTGATACCCCTGATCATAGAATCCCCCAGCAGGAGCACTCTGACCACTCCTTTTCCTCCATTCCCCCCCTTCCATGTCCCTCATCCTTTCTACAGGCCCCTCCACCCAGCTGGCTCCTTGTTCCTCCCCCTATCTGGGTGCCACATGTCACCCCCTCCTTATTTACCATGGCCCCCCTCCTCCAATCCTATGCCTCTCCTCCTCCTGAGTATCCTTCTGTACCTTGCTAATTCCCCCCTCACTGCTCGCAACTGGTCCTTCTCCCCCATCTGCTAAACTAGCCTGGCTCATCCTCCCTTCCTTCCTGTCTCCATTTAGTTCCTCCTTGTTCGTCATGCTCCCCTGGCCTAAACCCTCAGCTCCCTTTACTGAATCCTCCTTGTACTTCTGGTCCTTCTCCTTTACCTTTCCTCCCAACTGGTCCTTCTCCTTGCGCTTTCCTCCCTCTTCCCCCTGCCCCTCCTTCTCTGATTCACTGCTACCCCCATTCTCCTGCATTCCAGGTCCCCCCCTGTTCTTCCCGCTATCTGGCCCCTGCCTCCCACTCCCACTACCTTTCCGTCTCTAACCACCTCTGTCGTGGCTACATCACCCCTCATCCTTGAGCAGAAGAAGAGAATTAGCGGTTACTGAGTGTGTGAGTTTGATCCACCTCCGCCTTGCTTCCTTCTGTCCAGCCCTGGCTATCTGCCTACTTCCCTGAGAATGTTGTCCTCCGTCCCCCTTTGTGAGGGTCCCCAGTTACCTGCCTGCCTTGGTAGTGTCCTTTGGACCCCTCTGCCAGGGTCCTATGTGACCCCTGAGTATTCTCCTGCACCTTCCCTATACCCCACCCCAGTGCCTGGTGCAACCCTGTGGGAGATTCCCAGCCCTTCCCCAACCATACCACCCCTTCCCCAGCTTTCTCCTAATCATAACCTCCTCCCTAAGCTGTGCTGGCTGGGTAGCACACTGGGCAACCACCAAACTCCAAGCCCAGTCCAGTATCATGGCTGCTCCACACCCTGTGCACCCCACCACCCTCCCAAAGATGCCGGCCCTAATGATGTGTGGTTCCATCCCCTTCCAAATAGGTTTCCTTGGGTGAGCCACCAGGTTCCCCCCTAGTCCAAGATACCCCTACTGCCTAATCAGGTCACCCACTAATCTTAGAGACAGTCCCACTGTACACCAGTAATGATATCATGATATTAGGAAGTCATTAGTAAGCCGTATATGAAAGTATGATTATTATAATTAATTCCAAACCTTGATAGAAAGTAAATATTTATTGTAAGCTAGAGAAAAAAAAAGACAGATATCAGTTGGGGTTAAATTGACAGTACACGCTTGGTACGTTAAGACTTCAAATAAGCAAAGCTCAACCAATGTTACATTTTCCTTTCCCTCCTCACTAGTCATTGTTAATGGTGTTTTCTATGCCTCACTGAGAATTTCCCTCTCTTCTCTGATGGACTCACTCTCCACTCTCTCCTCACACTCCTGTGCTGGTGAGCTCATCCACTTGGGTGACTTCAACATTAGTTGGCTTTCCACGTCCTCCAGGTCGACCCCCCCCCATAGGACTGAGTCCCTTAACCTTTCACAACTCATCACAGAACCCACCCGACTCAGTCCCCTCTCATCAGACCATACCCTTCTGGACTGGGTTTTCCCCTCACACCCCCACCACATTGTTGCAGCAGGTATATTGCCGGATGCATGGAAAAATTATATTTCTGTCATACAACTTAATATACAAAGTCTCACCATCAAGTTCGATGCATTTCAGGCTTGGGCCACTGATAATAATCTTTACGTTATTGCACTCTCTGAAACATGGCTCACCGACTCAATTTCTACTGGCGAGATTGACCTCCCAGGCTACACCGCTGTCCATAAGGACAGATCGGGAAACAAAAGGAGAGGCCGGTGCCTGTTTTGTGTCTCAGATAGGTTCTCCTTTACTGAATACTCCTTGAAAGTGGCTTTTTTTTTTAATCATGTAAGGGTTTTTCTCACCTGCAGCCACTGCCCTGCTCATGTCCAGCCACCGCTTCTCCACCGCTGACTCCGAAGCTGCCATGCCCAGCTGGCTGAGGTAACTACACCGTCGAAAGAGGCTCCCCCCTACACCTCCGTGCCTGGCGAGGATCCAGTACCGGCACATGCCATCCAGGCATCGTCGGTTGATGAAGCCTGCGGCCATCAAGCTGCCGCATACTAGTGCTGCCATTATCCCTGTTCTATTCCCCAATGGGAGCACGTCCGTGCACTGACATGCAGATGTCTGCCATGCTCCCCCCTCAATGCGGCACCGTGCTTCTGCAGTACCTCCGGGCGTCCCCAGGGACCACTAGAGCGCAGTGTGCACCCACCCCTTTCCCTAGGACCGGGAGGGCAGTCGTCGGACGCTCAATCCTAGTCCTCCCCTGCCGACCCCCGACAACCTGGGCTCGTTCCTGAACCTGGGTCGCCGGCGTGGAGCGAGGTGTGGCGTCCAGCGCTTCAACCCTCAGCGCCACCAGGCCAGGTTCAAAAGTGGCTTTTGAAAGATTGGAAGTTCTCTCCATCAACCTTCTCCTAGGTAAGAGTAAAATACTTTCCCTCACTACTACTTACCTTCCCCCCAGCTCCCCTTTCTCGGACCTTGAGTCTCTTTTAACCTCGAAGAATTCCCTCCCCCTAAACAGGGAATGGCTACTTCTCGGGGATTTTAACCTTAACTGGGCCTCAAGTAAATCTGATGCAGCTAAGGCTTGCATCTCGGGCCTCTGCCTCCATCAAGTAATCACCACCCTCACGAGGACAAACTACAAGACCGGTACACAGTCCCTGATCGACTGGATTGTTGTCACAAACCTGGCCCATGTCTCTCAGGTTGGCACTCTGCCTGACTGCCTCAGTGACCACTGCACCATCTCCTGCCTCTGGTCTTCCAAATCCCCCAAACCTCCCCCTAATTTCATCTCTTCCAGGCATCTGACTGATGACATAATTGAAAGGCTAACAAGTACCTTCTATCATGTCGACTGGGTCTTTACAAATAGTCCATACGACCTTGACACCATTTACATCACTTTCACAAACATCTTCCTTGGCCGGCCCAGTGGCGCTGAGGGTTGAGGCGCTGGACGCCTCACCTCGCACCATGTCGGAGACCTGGGTTTGGGAACAGACTCGAGTCAGAGGGGAAGGAGGTTGAATGTCTCGTGGATGCTCTCACCTCCGGGGTGGGATCCTGGGGTGTCTAGCACACCTGATGCACCCTGTGCGGTGGAAATACGGGCACTGGTGCATAGGCAGCTCTCTTTAAAGAGTCGGGGAGGATGATGTTGTGGGCAGTTTGTCGGTGACGGTGTCACATCGCTGTGCGACTTGACGTCAGTCCTACATGCTGACGTCCTCAGAGGGTAGGAGGGACTAAGGGAAGAAAAATGGGGAAAAATCCCTTGAGCCAAAATGGCGACGATCTACTGCAGGATTGCCGACTTTGCAGGACAGATCCCGTTGTGCAGGCACTCCTAGGAGTAGGAGAAGATAGGAGGGATAAAAAGGAGCATGCCTGGCACTCTAGGGGCAGATTCTGTGGGAGGGACCTGTAGGAATGATCAGTGGTCTGAAGGAGTGGGTCGAGGGGGCAGTAAGATGAGATAAAAAAAACAAACAACAAAACAAAAAAACATCTTCCTTGGTGTCTGTGACAAAATTGCCCCCTTAAAGAAAATTAGGGTCAGAGGATACAGAAATGATTGGATCTCTTCTTACATCATTAAACTCATGAGGACCCGGGATAAAGCTTGGACATGCTACAACAAAAAATGCAACTTTTCCCTCTTTGTTACTTATAAAGAACTAAGAAACAAGTGCAAATCTGCCATCAGAAAAGCTAAAATTGACCATTTCCACGACAAACAACTTGGTGAATCTAACAGCCCCAGAAAGCTCTGAGGGACATTAAACTCTCTTTTAGGAAAAACAAAGACTTCGAACCCATTACCCTGCTTCAAGGGGATGGGCTCACATCTCCATCCCCCCTTCAAGGCCGGGGTCCCACAGGGCTCCATTCTGGGTCCAGTCCTCTTCTCCGTCTTCCTAAACGACCTCCCCTCTGCCTGTGCTAACTTGCATATTCACACGTATGCAGATAACACAGTTCTCTACACCTCCGGTCCCTCGACTGCATCTCTGGAAGTCTTACTTCAGCAAGACTTTCGCAGTGTTCTGCGCTGGTTCCAGTCCAACCAACTTCGGGTCAACACAAAAAAAAAACTGTGTCTATGACCTTCAGTACCACCCAGAAACTGACCTGGCTTGCCCCTCTCCCCATCTTCTCCATGCTGGATGGCATACTGCTTAATGTAGTCCCAACTTTCAAGTAACATAGAAAAACAGAAACATAGAATTTGCTGGCAGATGAGGTTGCTTAGCATACCTAGTCTGCCCATTTTTCCCTGCCTGTAGTATCTCTGCAGATCCTACTTAATCTCCAGCTCATTCACCCCCCCCTTCCCTTTCCCTAGGATTCCCTTATGCCTATCCCATGCATTCTTGAACCTCATCACTGTTTTTGCTCCCACTACCTCTGCTGGAAGACTATTCCAGGAATCCACCACTCTTTCTGTGAAGAAGTACTTCCTCTAATCTCTGCTGAATCTACCACCCTCCAGCTTCTTTTTGTGCCCCGTTGTCCTTGAGCAGATTTTTTCTGAAAAATATTTCCCTCCTGTACCTTTTTGACCCCCATGAGGTATTTAAAGGTCTCTATCATATCCCCCCTCTCTCTCTCTCCTCTCTTCCAGGGTGTGCATATTTTTGTCCTTAAGTGTCTCCTCTTATGGCTTCAGATGCAAACCCTGCACCATTTTAGTTGTCCTCCTCTGGACCACCTCCACTCTTGTCTATGTCCTTCCCGAGAAATACCCTCCAGAACTGGACACAGTACTCTAGGTGGGGTCTTGCCAGCGATTTATACAGAGGCAATGCCACCTCCCTCTTTCTGCTGGTGATACCTCTTCCTATGCACCCCAGTATCCCACTAGCCCTACTGACTGCCTTGTCGCACTGCCTGGGCACCTTTAGGTCATCCAGTATGATCTCTTCCAGATCTTTTTCCTGCGTAGTGGTCATCAGTACCACTCCATCCATTTTGTACTCTGCCCCTGGGTTTCTGTGCCTCAAGTACATTACTTTGCACTTTTTTGTGTTGAAAACCAGCTGCCATACCCAGTTCCTCAAGTTTTCTCAGGTCTCTGCTGATCCTTTCCACCCCCAGGAGTGTCAACCCTGTTGCATATTTTGGTGTCATCTGCAGAGAGGCAGACCTTCCCTTCCATCTCCTCTGCTATGTCTCTTATAAAGGCATTAAAGAGGACCGGTTCTTAACACTGATCCCTGAGGCACCCCGCTGGTCACCCTCCCTTTTGGAGTGAACTCTGTTTACCACCACCCTCTGGCATCTATCTCCTAACCAATTTCTTACCCAGTTTATCACCTTTGGACCCACTCCTAAACTGTCCAACTTGCTTACTAGCCTCCTACGTGGAATGGTGTCGAAAGCCTTTATTGAGATCTAGGTAGGACACGTCCACCGCTCCACCCTGATTTAGTTCCTTGTTCACCCAGTCAAAGAAATCTATCAGAAGACAGATGACAGATTCCCCCCGGTAATTCCTTGCTGCCTCGGGTCTTGTAACCCATTGGATTCAAGATATTCCACAGTCATTTCCTTCAGCAGTGACTCCATTAATTTTCCCACCATCGAAGTCAGGCTGACTGGCCTATAATTGCCAGCCTCTTCCCTGCTACCACTTTTGTGAAGTGGGACTACCGCTGCCCTCCTCCAGTCCTCCAGAATCGCTCCTGTTTCCAGTGAGCTTTTAAATAGGACTGTCAGAGGTGTTGCCAGTACCTCCCTGAGCTCCCTCAGTACCCGTATATGCACCCCATCTGGCCCCATTGCTTTGTCCACTTTCAGACTGGCAAGTTCCTTCAGCACACGCTCCCCTGAATCTGTCTAGTGTCCACCAGTGCTCCTGTTACTTTCTTGTGATCCTTCCCCTTCTTCCACTGTGAACACTGAATAAAAGTGTTTGTTCAGGATGTCTGCTTTTCTTGGTCCCGTCTGCACAGTCCCCTTTCCCTTTTTACATTTGCTTGTGCATGCACAAGAAACATTTTATTACAATGGACGGCATTTCAGAGGTGTGTCAGTGTTGTGTCCAGTGCAGATCAAGCTACATTGTGCTCATCCTTGACAGACCAGTGACCTTGCACCCTGAGTAGGACAGTGGTCAGAGTTTGGTGGGCGGAAACTTCATATAGTTGAAAGGACTGAAGTGCTCCAATAAGAGAGCACTTTGGTCCTTTCATTTGCATAATGCCATCTGGCAAGCAGCTGAGCATCTTTATGACTTTCTGACAGTCTACATAGAAATGGCTAACAAAAACATAATGTATTTTTATTCCCTCCTGTCCACCCGACCCTCCCTCTCAGCACCCCTCCAAAACATAACACTGACACTGGGGATGCCCAATCCCCCAATGTCACGATTGGGGATCCTTGGTCCGTGTTTTTTCTCTTACACTTGCAAAAAGAAAACCATCCATTGAAGTCTTTTGCAGCGGTTAGTGACCCCCACCCAATCCTCCCACTCAGTACCCATCACCCCACACTCCCCCCAAACCCTTACTTACCCACTGGGGGTCCAGTGTCATAATCTTCTATGGACTGCAGACATGTCTTCACATTTCAAAGCCAAACCGCGAACTGAGGAAACAGGTATGCAGTTAAATGTATTTCAGTAGGGTTTTGAACTTAGTACCATAACTTGGCCATTTGTGCATATTTTTGCCCCAGACTTTCAACATGCCTTCTTTGGGACTCCACCTCATGAACAATGTCATTAGGCAGATCTGTCCAGAAAGGTGATTTTGTGATCCCGACGCAAAATCACCGTTCAGGCAGGAGTTAAACATTTTCTCTGCCCTTGTTAATGAGGAGAGGTCATAAGAAGGCTGTATTGAAAATTTTGTGTAAAAATATTTAAAAACAACAAAGTTATGAGCCTTCATTGAATTTTGCGAACGGAGGCTCATAACTTTGGTAAGTTTCAATATTTATATCCCAAGTTTACAACATAGCCATATCTTTACAGCACCTCATGAATGTAACAGCTGTCATTTTTCAAATCCTGGCCAGAATGTTTTTTTACATCACAAAAGGTGATTTCACGGTCCCTGTATGAAATCGCTTTTCGGGCAAGAGTTGAAAATTTTCTCTGCCTTTGTTCATGAGGTGGGGTCATAGAAAGACTATGCTGAAAATTTGGTGTAAAAGTATTACAGAACAACAAATTTATGAGCCTGCATTCCATTTTGCTAACACAGGCTCATAACTTTGGTAATTTTCAATATTTTTACCCCAAATTCGTGAAAGAAGTCTTCCTGTTTTCTCGACATATATATATATATATATATATATATATATATATATATACACACACATCTCAAGTGCTATGAATTTGTTATAAGCTATTTTTTATTTTTTATTTTTATTTATGTGTTTAACTGGGTAAGTATGCTGATCCAGTGGACTGTTTTCAGACACGGCCGGCGCCACAAGGTGGCACCAACATAGTTCAACAGCCATAAATTTACATAGACAGTAGTAGCTATTACACAGTGATGGACAATAGACAAAGGTCAAAACATGAGTCAGACATGTCTGTACAAAACCTCAATATGAGGTCAGTAGGGGTACAATGTAAATTGAGCTGAGGCAGTGGTAACAACTCAGATTACAGAGGATAAATGGTACAAAAATAACAAGCAGCAACTTTTATAATTAGAAGCAAAACATCCATTTCTCCTGAACTGTTTGACAGACTAACAGACAGACTTGATAAGACCTTGTAGGTCAAGGAGAAAGGAAATCAGAGACAGCTAGGACGTCAACATGGGATAGGACAGATATACATAGCACCTGGGATGATTTGTGTGCACTACTTGTTGTCCAGGACACAATTGCATGGAGATTCAGATAGGAGCCAGGATCTTAGTTTCATTTTGAAGGACAGGTGGGAGGGGGACAAGTGAATAGGCAGTGGTAGACTGTTCCATGGGGGGGAGACTGAGAAAGCTTTAGTTCCCATTAAAGTGGTGACACATGGTACTTCCAGGAGAGACTGAGGATATCCTGAGGCACCTGAAGGCAGTCCTGTGAGTGAGCAATGGGGAATAGGGGGACATCTGGTTGTACCTGAGCGCATTGTCCACAACACAGCCCATAGCATACTCAAAGTGACCTTGCAGAGGGAGACATCCTAGGGACTGGTAGAGTGAACAGTGGTGGGTGGAGTAAGGGGCTTGAAGAACAAAGCAACAGATGGAGTTGTAAGTTGTGATTAGTCGAGAACGTAGGGAGGAGGACACAGAGGAATAGATAGGGGAGCAGTAGTCAAGAAGGGGCAGTAGGTTACCTTGCACGATAGCAAGACGAGCTTCAGGGGACAGAAGCTTCTTAATATGGTAAGCAGCACTTAGTTGTTGGTGTATTTTCTGCACAGTGTTGTTTATATGGTCAGAGAAGGTTAGTGAGGAGTCAAAGATTTCTACATTCAAATTTACCGTTGCTTCACAAAGATTTACTGATGTTCTTAATAATATTAGAGCTATTTTTGGGCACACAAACTATTAAATCATTGAACTAACATGATAGAAACATTATTTAACACTAAATATATGGAGCCCACAATTTGAAGATCTATTATTCATTATAATAAGAAAGGTAGGCGAGCAAAAGATATCCGGCACCAGGAACCAGTACAGTATCATGCTAACATTTATTTAAATACAAAAATAACAGACTGTACCTGGCAATGCAATTAAAACTCCGTAACAGGACCCCCACCTGGTTTTGCCTAAATAGGCTTTTTTTGAATTGCCTTTGTAAATGTAACTGTTGTAACTGATCTGAAATGTCATTATTCACTGAGTTATCTTTATCTGTTCCTCTGTTCCTGTTTGTGTGATGTCCCAATTATCAATTGGAGATGGTTTTGAATTTGGTTCTGTATACTTTTGCCTAATTAGGTTCCTGTATTAGGGGTTTTACTTACGGTCTCTACACATCCCAAATCATGAAACCCTTTTCGAATTGGTTGGCTCATTTTTCAGATGATATTAATTTGCTCATTTGCTATACAAGATGGAGACAAGACACAAAAAATAAACAACTTCATGATTTTAAATTAATTTCTTCATTTTCACCAGGTTAGACTACTGCAGTGTCCTGTACCTGGGGCTGTCAGGAGGCAGTCTCCACCATCTGCAGCTGGTGCAGAACGCAGTGGCCAGGCTATTGATGGCTGTTCCTAGATATGAATATATTACGCCAGTTCTTCGTGGACTGCACTGGCTGCTGATAAGGTGGAGAATTGCCTTCAAGGTCAGATTACTGTCCTATAAAGCCCTGCACGGTCGGGGACCTCACTATCTGTAAGACCTCCTGGTGCCGCACTGCCCGGTTCACCCTCTCCGTTCCTCTGAGGGTGGCCTCTTGGTGGTTTCCAAAGTGAGGCTGTGGCTTTCAAGAGATTGGTCCTTCTTTGTGGCTGCGCCTACTCTGTAGAACTTGCTCCCGGGGTATCTGAGAGAGGCCTCCTTGGTGGAAGCCTTTAAGAAGGAGCCCAAGACATTTTTATTTGAAAAAGCATTCAGCTTATTAAAGTATGAAACACTTAATGACCGTCTTTTTAGTTATTAATATAGGGATTTGAAGTTGATTTTGAATTTGCTGATGTTTATGCTCTGTATTGTACTGTTTCTGTGTACTTGAAGATGAATGTATTATTTGTATTCGTATTATATTGTACGAATTGTACAGAGCTCCAAGCCCCCAGGAAGGGGTGCTTTAGAAATAAAGTATATCTATATCTGTCTGTCTATCTGTCTGTCTGTCTGTCTATCTATCTATCTATCTATCTATCTATCTATCTATCTATCTAATCTATAGACCCGAGAAATATTTACACTGTAGGAGAAATAACTTTAATAATGCATGGCGAAAATTCGCCAACAGTACTAAATTAACTAGTTTTAATAGACATTTTTTTTAATACTGAAGCCACAAGCAGGAAAGGGATCACTGTTCTGATGCTAATAGCCAGCGGAGACGTTGAGCCTAATCCAGGCCAACTAGTTACGTCAGGAAATCAACTGTCAATTGGGCATGATAATGCTCACAGCACTGTCAGTAACATGGGTTGTTTAAGAATTTTGTCAGAAAAAGAATGCTTAGATATATAGGATTGTCAGAAACCTGGTTAAACTTGAAAATTGATAACAATGAGATTCAGTTATCTGAATATAATATTATTAGGACAGAATTAGGAAAGGAGGAGGGGTCATGTTGTTCCTAAAACATTATTTAGGCAGCTGCGATGTATTACTTTCTGATAACATAACTGGCATGGATTGTTTGTTAATCTACACTCACTCCGTAACATGTGCTATAGGAATAATTTACTCGTCCCCATGGATAAAGGTCAGATTTCTTGACATTTTGGCAAATTGCCTGAATGAGAAACTAGATGACAAAGACATGATCTTAATTGGAGTTTTCAACTTGGATTGGCTACAAAATAGGACTAACATTTGCAAAATAATCTGGCCCCTTTAGGATTGAATCAGATTGTAAAGGAATCCACAAGATGTGTACATACCCCCATTAAAGGCTCTATACTTGACTTGATGTTCATGCCCGAAGATATGGAAATAATTGAGTATAAAGTATTGCCTTTAAACATAGGGGATCATTTTCCCATAAGAACAACTGTTAGATTTACAGAATCAAAACACCCACCATTCCAGCAGGTCTTAAAAACTGACATGCTTAACTTTAATCCAGATAAATTTAAGACTAGCCTCATGAGTGTTAAATGGGACAGATATAAACTAATATCTATCCCATCTAACATTGGCTATAGAGGACTTTACCTTTACTTTTGTGCTTATTTGTGACTCCCATGCTCCTAAAATAAAAAGAACTATAAAAAAGGATCATCAGCTGTGGGTAACTGAATGGATTCAGACTTACATCAGAATCAAAACTTGGACGTGGAAGAAAGCTGAACGCACCAAGGATACCTTGTATTAGAACATTTTTTAAATCCTGGAGAAATAAATGTAACAAAATGATAAAAATTGAAAAGGCCAATATTATAAAACAAGGATTGATCGAGCTAGTGATCCCAAAAAGTTCTGGAAATTGATAAAAGAACTTCCAAATGCAGTAAAACTGAAATGAGATTCAACTAAAAAATGAAGGATGTATAATCCAAGAACCACAGAAGGTCACAGACATGTTAAATAATTATTTTGTTGACCTGTGAGATCTGAATTTGACATCACCTAAAGACCTTTCACAAGGCAAAATTTTGCCAGAAATAAATCAAGAAGTGCGAAGAAATTCTAACAATTGGACGACATGATCTAAAAGTATTTTTCCATTTAGATTCTGGGTTATAAAAGTAAAGGAAGTTATAAAACTGCTGAAATTATTAAAAACAAATAAAGCTAAAAGTTTAGACAATATTGAAGCAAAATGTCCAAACATTGGAGCCCCTACTATGACATACTTTTTAAATTGGAGCCTTCAACAATGTACTTTCCTGATTCTTGGAAAATAAGTAAAATAATTCCAATTTTTAAGGGTGGCGAGTCTTTAAATCCTTTAAACTATCATCCCATTTCTTTGTTGTCAATCATTTCTGAAGTCTTTGAAAGATTGGTGCATCAGCAATTATGTTCATATTTGGAACAAAATGATTTGTTGACAAAGTACCAGCATGGATTCCGTTCTGGACAATCCATGGACACTACCCTAGTTGATTTTAACAACCTTGTTTCCAAGTCTTTGGATGCAGGACTGTGTACTGGGGCCGTATTTGTGGATCTGAGTAAAACCTTCAGCCTTGACCACTCCATCCTACTGGATCGTCTGGTTCTTGAGGGGGTCCATGGTGAGTCCCTAAAATGGTTCCTGTCATATTTAAGCCAGAGGAGACACTGTGTTGCCCAGGAGGACTTTCTATCCTCTCCACATCTTAATGGATGGGGATTCCCCCAGGGCTCCGTTCTGGGTCCCCTACTTCTTAACATCTATGTAAATCCCTTACCAGATATAGTAACTGGCAGTGAGATACGACTTTATGCCTATGACACTGTTTTGGTCACCTCTACTGATAATTATAAAAATTTGGAGACCCAATTACAGAGGGAGTTTTACAGTTTGGAGGAGTGGTTCACTAGATTGGGGCTGCAAATGAACGGTAAAAAAATCCCAATTGTTGTACCTCGGACCTTTTCCAAAAAATCTCAAAATAAAGAAAATAAAAAACGTTTGTAACCAACGATATATTTTTAACTGGGCCAGCCAGTTGTGAAGACAACTTGGTATAAATACCTAGTGGTTATAGTGGATAATAGGTTAACTTATGTGGACTATGTAGACTGCACAATTAAAAAACACAAATGTGAAATTGGGAGCCCTTAACCCTAGTATCTAGAACCAAACTTGCACAGCAACTTTTCATCCTATTCCTTGAATAAGGAGTACAGCTGTATAGAAATTCAACTCAATTAGCATTGCAAAGAATAGATAAAATATATAAGAAGATAGTCAGATACGCATTGTCTTGCAAATTTGAAACTCATCACAATGAGATGATTGTTAAATTAGATTGGCTCTTGCCTTCGGCCAAAAGGGATCTGATTTGGTCTTCATGGATTCATAAATTGCTAAAACAAGTCTCAAAACATCTTCTTAGGGACTTTCTAGAAACTAAGAGTAAACATAATCTACTTTATTAATTTAGACAAACAGAAAATCGCAGCTTTCTGTGTCTAAGAACCACCACAAGGTTTGGGGACATTAGCCTCCAGGCATGTGTGACCAAAACGTGGAATCATATTCCTCTCTATATTTGAGCTATGAATTCCATACTCAATTTCAAGAAAGCCTTAAAGAGGGACTACAGTCAAAATTTCAGTCATCAAGAAATTCAGAATTTGCATCAGCGTAGCCCCAATCAGCCTCATGCCGAAAATGAGATCTCTTAAGTTACTTTGTTTAAAAGGTACAAGTCATTTTACAATCTTAAATTCACTGCCTGTTCAAAAAAGCCAGTTTCAGTGAAGAGCTGCTGTGGATGTCATCCCCTGAACTCACAGTCTAGTCCTCCCTTGTCAGCAAGCTTATACAACCTGTTTCTTCAAAGTTTTAAAGATCATTGTCAATTATTTTCACAAGTAAAACAGGCAGCACCATTCAATAAACATTGCTTTAAAAACAATGTGTTTCAGGTTTTGTAACAAATGGTCATAGCACACTGCTGTGAGGTTTGCAGACTGAATAACTTTCCGATGTGGTGAAAGGCTGACATTATTCACACCTATCACCAACTGAGGTGATTTCTCAGGATGGCACTTTAAAACAATTATTCCATCTCCCTGTCAGGTGGGGGTGGGAGAGGTAATGCTGTTTTGAAACCTTACTACAAGTTTCTATGCATTAGCCAGCCTAGTGTTTTCTCCCTATCAGGCTGTTATTTGACCTACAGTACATTCAGGCTCACCTGTGTTATACTGTACATTAAAATGATCATTTTACCAGGGCTTACAGTTCCGCCCCAGTAAGAATTAACATATAGAAGGCCCCATTAAAACTTAGTGTAAAGGACACACTGACAAACAGCAATGAAGTTACCAACATTACAATACTAGTAGCAATACAGCTTCCTAACAAGCACAGTAGAGTAGCACTCCAAATGATTTCAGCATCCTGGAGGCATGCTGACTCGACATCCAGCAACCCTGGAGAAATGGACCACACCAAAAAGGCATTAAAAGATACAAATTTGTCAACTGTGTTTCAAAACCTGAAACACACATAGTTTTTATAGCAATAGTTTTTTAAAGGTGCTGCCTGTTTTACTTGTGAAAACCATTGCATGTGGTCTTTAAAACTTTGGAGAAACAGGTCCTAGTGAAATCAGGGTTACTAAATAGCTCATAACTTTAAAGGGACACTGTCAACCTTTTTTGCATCGTACTATTTTTAGGTAAACACCCACATTTTACGATTGCTTACAGTCTCTAAAATTCATTGATGTTGCTGATTGTTTTATCTGCCTTCTTGCTTATTAGAACCAAAATGCATGGTAATGTATAGCTATGCCCAGCTTTATTTAGCTTCAAATCATTAAACTACAGGAGTGCACACTTCCTGAACATTAGAAACACCCTCAAACTGTGCAGCCACTCATGATACAAAAGTCTCCTCTACTCCCACTGCATAATGAATGGCTTGATTGTGTTGGGGGTGTTCCTGAGTTCAGGAAAGATGCAGTGGGAGCTGGTCTAGAAATGTAAACAAACATGCTTTGGTGTGGTAACACCAGTATTGTGGACACTCAGTTTTTCACTTTTTGAAAGAAAAAAGGACCTGAATCAAACTACCAGTTGCATCAGCAGTCTCTATAGAATGTGAACAATCATAAAATGTTTTTTAAACTAAGGACACTTTGAGGCCTAAGGGGGTTGACAGTGTCCCTTTAAAAACGAAGTAATGCAGAAATCTAAGTTTTGGTATGTGATTTACTGGAGGTATGCTCAATCTAATTCTGCAATGTAGCACTTTCGGCCGGAGTCCCTCTTTGATGAATCATTTAATCAAACCATGCACATCTAACTTGTAAATTGTGATTTAGTGTTGTATCTTGTGTAACCCCTAGATGGCGCTATCCCAGGGGCTACTACCCCTGCCTGATTTGCCACTAACAGGTTGAGGGGCCTGGATCCAATGGCGGGTGCCTCCACCCAGAGGTCAGGGTTTGCAATAGTTAAACTAACTTGGTCACAGCCCTCTGGGACACTGCAACCCCCCTTTCTTCCCACTAGTGGCCCACACAATATATCAGAATTACTTTCACAGTATACACTTACCCCCAGGTCTGGTTCCGGCACTGGGACCTCCTGTGAAATGAGATACAGTGCAACAATCACAGTACAGTACTTTAACATAGACAAATACCTCAGGCAGTATAACTTTGCTGAAACAAGCAGCTCTGATTTATTTAGGGGGATATAACAAGGACGGGGAAATCAGGTTAATTAGCTTATCACTCTAATAATCTACTCATGGCTCTGTGCACAGGCCTATCCCTATCAGTTACTGTCCCTGGGTACCCAAGCCCTAGTGGCTAGTCCAACTGTGGCAGCTGGTAGGCCCTTCACATAGAGAAAAGGAGAATTAAACAGTCAGCAGTACAGTAATTCCATTTGGATTTAATGTGTATATTCAACAGGAGCGAACTCTGAATTAGTACTCACGACCTCCAAATAAGATAGGGTCCTTCAATGTCAGCAGGGCTCACTTGAGGTACACAAACCTCTTCACACATCCATATAAAAGAAAGCACTATACCAGGCAGGCTGCATCTGTATCCCGATCGCAATTACTGCACAATACCGGGAGAACACACAGCAGATTCAGTTCCTGACAGACCGAGTGCAATTTTCAGCAATTCCTCCAGTCTTCTACAGGGTGAGCCTGGTTTCTACTCTTCAGAGATCCTTTGATTCTTTTCACAGGACGGATTCAGTCCTAACAAGCTGTTACACAAGCTGCAGACCGTAACTCTGGGCCTTACACACGTTTTTTGACTAAAACTGCACACTGAAAAAGCACAGGGCTCCTTCCTTCTTCACTGCCAAAGCTCAACTGAAACTCCAACCGACAAAACTGGCACTTCCTTTGAGTTCCTCCCAGTTCTTGACTGGATTGGCTGTCACTCACAATAGACTGCTGCTGTTGGTCCAAAAAGGCACTGAAGTCTAAACTACATCTCCCAGAGTCACTGCCCATACAATCCTCTTGTGGCTGGCTCAGATTATGAGTCCAAGTTCTGATTCGTCCAAGGCACCATTTTAGAGCTAGCTTACCCCACACTGATTGGTCCAGTTCAGCAGTTCAAAACTAGAATGGGGAACTAGCAGACACAGTTCTGACTGCAAAGAAAGCAGGTTAGACAAACTGTAATTTCATTATTACTCTAAATAATTTCTGGCAAACAGTTACATCTTTCAGATAGGTTCCTTGCACTCCTAGTGACTGCAAAAATGAAGTGAATTGGCAGCAGCTCGAGTGGTACTCAGAGAAGCACACAGTCCCCCATATAAATTAATTATGTCTGCAAGCAGACAGCTCTTAAAGAGACAGTACCAGAGGCTCTAAAAACACTCACTGATAAATGGCTTAAATGCCAAACACCATTCAGGCTTGGAGCATTCAAGCAAGCTCCTGAAGTCTTTAGGAACCCCATTTGCAGGGGGTTACACCCTTCCTGGCCTGGGAAAGCTTGACGTCCGGCCAAGCAAGTACCCCTATAAGTTTCAACTGCAACCATATGCATTTGCATTAGGCTCGCATATGTAATCATCAGTCAATATATCATTTTACCAAGAACACATTTCTGAAACATTGCAGTACGTCACTCTTTACAAGTATTACATACACATTGTACCATAACTCAAGTTATTACCTCTTGTACATGAAACCTGAAGAGAGGGGCCCTTCCTATCAGTTACCTTGGGGCTGGATGGGGCAAGGGCACCATACTTAGAGGGCAACACAAGTAACTTGAGTTAGCACTGATGCTCAGTTTGGGCAATGAGCTCGGGGACACATACACTCCTTTATGGACAACATTGAGAGGCAAGTCCACAGGCCTCCCAAGTGAATCATAACTGAGGTGCACCACAGGCTTTACAGCTCGACCAGTCTTTCTAGGGAACTGTTATAGTCTCTGTACTCTGAGCCTCATTTCAGCATTGTCCTCACTTGTCAGGGAGTCTCCATGGGGTAGAGAGCTAGAACTTGGGGCACTTTCAGCTCCAGGAGTTACAGTTTCTGAGTCCACAACATTTGGCCTGTATGGAGAGCTTTTCGGACACTGGCAGTGGACTGTCAGGGCACTCAAAATACTCTTCTTGTTCGGTGTATCACCAGTCTGCCCAATCTATTATTTTCCTCCTGAAAGCTCAAACAGTTCAACCATGCACAATGATTCCATTTCATCTGATCTGATGCTTTGCACTTCACTTTCTGGGAGCATTGGCTCCAGGGACGAAGCTGGGGCTTGGACAGTCCAGAAGGCCCAGCTTCATCTCCAGTATTGACTAGGGATTGCCCTAAACAACTGACTCAGTTCGTAAGAAGTAGTATTCAAAGTCACTCTCACTTTCTTCTGATATGGACTGACAGTCATGCTCAACTGGGACTTGTGCAGGGGAACACTTTAACTCTGCTTCTGTAGGTGCAGACTTCCTTGGTCTTTTCTTAGCAGCAGCTCTAGTCACTGGTCCAGAGGGGCATCTTCTGGGGCTCAGACTCAATCAGGATTTGTCCAATGGGCAGTAAATGATTTCTATGCATTGTTTTACATCTTTGAATTATTCTCAGGCCTTACTTTGTACACTGGCAGATCATCTAGTTTGCCCACTACAATGTGAGGGAGATGGTGCCATCTGTCAGCAATCTTGTGCTTGCCATGCAGTCCCAGATTTCTTAGCAATACCGATCTCCTCCTGGAGTTCCTGTGCTTTCACCTTTTATCATACCTTTCTTTGTTGGCCAGATTTCTTTTGGCAGCCATGGTTTGAGCCAGTTGGTACGCATGAGTTAGCTGGGCCTTTAACTTTTGCACATACTGTAAATAGTTGTCAGCTTGAACCCCATCAGGAGAGACCCCAAACACACATCTACTGGTAGTGAGCTTCTCTTCCAAACATCAGGCGTAGGGGAGAATCCAGTGGCATCACTTTGGTGCAGTTATAAGCATGTACCAGGGTGCTAATTTGTTGGCTCCATCTAGGCTTGTCCTTTGGGTGCAGGGTGCCTAGCATATCTAGCAAAGTGCTGTTGAAATGTTCAGGCTGTGGTCCCCCTGGGGTGGTAAGGAGTGGTTCTGGACTTTCGCACTTCCCAGAGAAAGCATCTCTTTGATCAGACGACTCAAAGTCTCCCTTGATCAGAATGGATTCTTTGTGAGCCCCATAGTGAACAAAAAGTTTTCTACAAGTACTTTGGCTACAGTGGATGCTTTCTGGTCTTTGGTGGGAAAGCTTGGGCATATCTCGTGAAATGGTCAGTGACCACCAGCACATTACTGATATTTCTTTGATCTGACTCCAAACTTAGAAAATCAATACAGACCAGCTCCATGGGTGCACTGGTGGTTATGTTAACAAGGGGCAGCCCTCTGGGGCAAAGCTTTCCTCTGTAAGCAGCGACTACAAGTTCGAATGTGTTGCTCCACATCAGCCCCATCTTAGGCCAATAGAATCTGGATCTCACCAAGTCAAGTGTTCTGTCTATACCAAGGTGCCCCATGTGGTTGTGCAAGGACCTCAGTACTTGAGTCTCGAAAGGCAGTGGGCACTAGTTGTTGTTTGTCTACTTGTCCCCTCTGTCTACTGTTTCTCTGTATAACAGTTTATTGATCAGTTTCAACTTAGGACCTTCTTTGTATAACAGTGCAGTTCTCAAATCAGTGGAGCGAATTTGGACACATCTTTTCCTGCATAGAGGCTTCTAAGCTGCTTTGATCATGGGATGACGGGATTGAGCCCACGAATACTGTCATTGTCCAGCTGAGGCAGTGCACCAATGTCTATTGCAGAAAAGTGGCAATAAGCAGCAGGTATGCAATTCCTCAGAGGCTCCCAAGCAATCCACCATGCAGTCCACTGCGTCTGTGGACATTCGTTCCTCCCTGTCAAACTTCGGGCAGAGTGTCCGAATGTCAGGTTCTGCCAATCGGACCCAATCATTCTGGGGAACAGGCCTCGGGAGAGAGCATCAGCATCTATGTGGTTCAGACCTGCTCGGTATTCGAAGCATAGTCATATGTAGATAATGCAGAAAGCCACCTATGGCCAGTGGCATCCAACTTAGCTGAGGTCTGCACATAGGTCAAAGGGTTATTGTCAGTTTTACTAGTATTTTAGCCCCATACAAGTACTCATGGAATTGGTCAACAATAGCCCACTTCAAAGCTAGGAACTCTAACTTATGTACAGGATAGTTCTTTTCGGATGGGGTCAGGCTTCTACTGGCAAAGGCCACTGGTCTCAGGCCATTCCGTGCTCTTGGTACAACACAGCCCCCAACCCTTGCAAGCTAGCATCAGTGTGCAGGACGTAGGTTTTCTTGGATTGGCATAGGCCAGCACTGGAGCATGGGTAAGTTGATATATGATCTCATGAAAAGCAGTCTCACAATCAGGAGTCCAGCGGGCCCCAAATACTTCACTCGGATGAAAATACACTCTTTCAGTCTTGAGGGACGCTGACTTTTGGTATTTTTTGTGGGTTGGGGGATACCCTTGAGTAAGGTTAAGTAAAGTGCGGATCACTCTTGAATAGTCCTTGATGAAGCGCCGATAATAACCACAGAATCCCAGGAATCTTTGCAGTTCTTTTAGATTTTTGGGCTGTGGCCAGGTGGTCAAGGCCTCAACTTTACTTGGGTCGGTCTCTATTCCCTCGGTGGATACTATGTGTCCCACATACTTTACTGATGTTTGAAAGAATTGACACTTATCAATGGACAGTTTAAGGCCAAAGTCCTCAGTCGGTCCAATACCTTAAATAATCTGCTCATGTTCCTCCAGTGAGCTGCCAAATACAATAACATCATCTAGGTATACCAGGCACTCTAGTAAGTTCATGTCCCCACTGCACGCTCCATCAATCGTTGAAAAGTGGCTGGGGCACCTGGAAATCCCTGAGGCATCCTCATGAATTCATAGAAGCCAAGCGGACAGATAAAGGCCGCCTTCCATGGTCCTCTGGGGCCATCGGGATCTGGTAGTACCCATCAGCGGAGATCCAGCACAGAGAACCACTTGCTCCCGTTTAGGCAGTCCAAAGCATCCTGAATGCGGGCATTGTGTACTGATCAGGGATAGTCCGCCGGTTTAAGGTGCGATAATCCACACACATCCTACTGTTCCATTCTTTTTCCTCACTACTACAATGGGGGAAGCATAAGGGCTTCTGGATTCTTGTATTACACCAGCAGCTAACATCTTTGCAGATGCTGTCTCACATCATCTATGTCAGCAGGTGCCAGGCGGTAGACCTCTCTACGAAATGGTCTTTAGTCATGCAGCCGGATATTGTGCTCAGCTCCTTGCACGCATCCACATCCCATTCCTTTAAAGAAAACACCTGGTCTCTCTGGGCAAGCTTCTCACTGATCCTCACTTTCCATTCAGCTGGCAGCGGGAGTCGATAAATCAAACAAGTCAGGCGTTACTCTGTCATTCTTCTTGAACTCTTGCTGCTGGGTAGCACTGCAGTGTCTGCACAATGCACATTAGCCAGGATGCAACCTCTGTTTACTCGAATGTCTCTTTCAGACACGTTATGAACTTGGACCATTACCCTTCTGGCATAGCATGGGCTCTAGCGGGCAAAATACTAGGCTTGACCAGCAGTCCTCTGGCAATTTTCCATCGCCTGGTGCATCCAACATTAATATTTTATTCTTAACATCCTTTCTGATCACGACTCTCCTGTAAGGTACACTGGGCATTTAGCGCCAGGATCAGAGACTCAGGATCCTTCTTCCATACAATTCCGACCGGTTCCTCTGGTTCTGTTTTTTAGCATCTCTCTGTGCCTCATAGGCCTTCTAATTAAAGCCGAACTCTTAAAGCTCTACTAGTCTTTGACCCCTGTTTTCATAACACAACTGTGCCAGCCTTCCGAACATATGAGCATTTGTTCCAATCAACAAAGGGACACCCATCATACAGTCCAGTGGGGGACACACTAAGGCTAGGGTCTCTGCTTGTTCCGGCCACTCCAGCCACGGAGGTGGGGAAGACAGCCAAATTCGGATATACCGGAATAGGGGTAGGCCTTCTCACTTAACCCCATACATGCAGTCCTTCTAATGGTTGTAAAGATGCGTCTGACAAATGCTTCTGATACCAATCCTGGAACATAATTGTCACTTGGAGCCACTGTCTAATACAGCTCTTGTAGACACTCCATTCACCTTTGAGTGGTCTCCATGGAGGGCCACTATTCTGGACCAGTCTGGAGAGGCGGTAGTGGGGGCCTGGGCAACTGACCTTGCCACAAAAGGGCGTGAATTAGCATTTTTGGTGCCCTCACTGGGATCATGTCGTGCCTCTTAACCACTGATTTCTTCTCCGAAGCTCTCCTTGTAGCCTATATGCAACTTTGTCAGTGTCTTTTGGGGACTGGCATTCCCTTTTCATGTGCCCATCTTTCCCACAATTATAGCAAATATACTTTCTGGAGTTTGAGCTGGCCGAGGCGCCACACTGGGAGCCAGGGCGGGGTATTACTAACTGGAAACCTTGGTGCCATCTCTGTCTGCGTGATAAGCATTTGGAGACATCTCTTCAGTTTCTCCACTTCCATGGTCAAGGAATCGAGTTCGAGCTGTTATCAGCAGGAGATACATGGGTGGGTACCCCCACCCCATAGCAGATGCAGCTCGGATATAGGTCAGGGCCAGTACTTGCAGGTGTGGCCTTCATAAAGGGACTGTTTTTGAATTCCGGATCTCTCTCAACAGTTCGCGCCCATTGTGGCATATATCTTTTCCTTGTCAGAGCACTCATTGACTGCCAACCTCTGCCCCTGAACTTCACTTTGATGGGTCACCCTCAGTCACTCGGTCGTAGCGCAGCTATTGGTGCAGGTCCCTCCCGAGGTCGCTCTTTTCTCAACTCTCAATTTCTCTCATTAACTCATCATAGGAGGGTGGGATTCCAGTCGATCTGCCAGGCGTAACTGAAGCAACAGCAGTTCTGAGAAGGGGCAGACTTAAGGATCCTGTCCAGCCTGGTTCGGTCCAGTTCAATCGCTGGCAAACTACCTTTTCTGAGGCATTCTTGCAACAATTTTTCCAGCCGAGATACATACACAGACAACAACTCCCTTGGTACTGTTGTGCATCTCTTACTCTCCACCATAGGTCCTCATCAGAATCTGGGCTCCCATACACATTCTCCAAGGCCTCAAGATAGGCCTGTGCAGTCGCTTCAGGGTTACTGGGCCCGTTTAGCACGGATGGTAGCCAGGGGCAGGACCTCGGAGGCTCACTAACCCTCTTTCTTTTCGCCTTCTGAGCATTGCCATTCTAGCACTTGGGGCAACATAGTCTATCCAGGTCTCCCAGTCATCCTCCCTTGGGGGTGGGAGGTGCCAGAGAAGATCCTCAACCTTGGTAAGAGTCGTGACTAATGGCAGGTGCAGAAATAGGAGTCTGCATTGGTTCCAGCCACCATTACGGGCACTGGAGCAGGAGAGGTGTTGGGAGGAACACCCCAGGTGGCAAGAATAGTTTCTTCAAGTCCTCCACAGTTTTCCCTCTCCCAGCAACCATTCAGCAAATTTCTCCTCAAAAGTTTCAGATAGTGGTGGGGGCTGATTCCCGGTCTTTACTGTCCTTAGTTATCACTCTCCAAGCAGTGAGGGCTCCTCTGGGGTAATGGTCTGTGGCACTTTGGAGCTATCTATGGGTCCTTAAACTCTACTAGGGCCAGGAAAGTGTGGGTGAGCAGATTAGCATGCCGACCCACCACCACAGGGTTTTGTAAACCTTCCACCTTGGAAAGTACTCCCTGCACAGTGTCCTATTGACACCCAGGGGATGTCCAGGATAAGCATAGCATTTTGGGGTCGATCTCCTCCCAGTACACCACTCCACCAGCCGGTGCACAGCCACTTCTGTCGGGTACCATTTTTTTCTTAACAGTGGTTCGTAAATATGGCCACTAGAGGACACACAATCCCAGCGGTGAGCCTCCAAGATGTAACCCTAGATGGCGCTATCCCAGGGGCTACTACCCCTGCCTGATTTGCCACTAACAGGTTGAGGGCCTGGATCCATGCGGTGCCTCCACCCAGAGGTCAGGGTTTGCAGTAGTTAAACTAACTTGGTCACAGCCCTCTGGGACACTGCAACCCCCTTTCTTCCCACTAGTGGCCCACACAATATATCAAATTACTTTCACAGTATACACTTACCCCCAGGTCTGGTTCCGGCACTGGGACCTCCTGTAAATAGGATACAGTGCAACAATCACAGTACAGTACTTTAACATAGACAAATACCTCAGGCAGTATAACTTTGCTGAAACAAGCAGCTCTGATTTATTTAGGGGATATAACAAGGACAGGGGAAATCAGGTTAATTAGCTTATCACTCTAATAATCTACCTATGGCTCTGTGCACAGGCCTATCCCTATCAGTTACTGTCCCTGGGTACCCAAGACCCTAGTGGCTAGTCCAAACCGTGGCAGCTGGTAGGGGCCCTTTCACACAGAGAAAAGGAGAATTAAACAGTCAGCAGTACAGTAATTCCATTTGGATTTAATGTGGCAATTCAACAGGGAGCGACCCTGAATTAGTACTCACGACTCCAAATAAGATAGGGTCCTTCAATGTCAGCAGGGCTCACTTGAGGTACACAAACCTCTTCACATCACATATAAAAGAAAGCACTATACCAGGCAGGCTGCATCTGTATCCCGATCGCAATTACTGCACAATACCCGGAGAACACACAGCAGATTCAGTTCCTGACAGACCGAGTGTAATTTTCAGCATTCCTCCAGTCTTCTACAGGGTGAGCCTGGTTTCTACTCTTCAGAGATCCTTTGATTCTTTTCACAGGATGGATTCAGTCCTAACAAGCTGTTACACAAGCTGCAGACGGAACTCTGGGCCTTACTACACGTTTTTGACTAAAACTGCACACTGAAAAGCACAGGGCTCCTTCCTTCTTCACTGCCAAAGCTCAACTGAAACTCCAACCGACAAAACCGAGCACTTCCTTTGAGTTCCTCCCAGTTCTTGACTGGATTGCCTGTCACTCACAATAGACTGCTGCTTGGTCCAAAAGGCACTGAAGTCTAAACTACATCTCCCAGAGTCACTGCCCATACAATCCTCTTGTGGCTGGCTCAGATTATGAGTCCAAGTTCTGATTCGTCCAAGGCACCATTTTAGAGCTAGCTTACCCCACACTGATTGGTCTAGTTCAGCAGTTCAAAACTAGAATGGGGAACTAGCAGACACAGTTCTGACTGCAAAGAAAGCAGGTTAGACAAACTGTAATTTCATTATTACTCTAAATAATTTCTGGCAAACAGTTACATCTTTCAGATAGGTTCCTTGCACTCCTAGTGACTGCAAAAATGAAGTGAATTGGCAGCAGCTCGAGTGGTACTCAGAGAAGCACACAGTCCCCCCATATAAACTAATTATGTCTGCAAGCAGACAGCTCTTAAAGAGACAGTACCAGAGGCTCTAAAAACACTCACTGATAAATGGCTTAAATGCCAAACACCATTCAGGCTTGGAGCATTCAAGCAAGCTCCTGGAAGTCTTTTGGGAACCCCCATTTGCAGGGGGGTTACACCTGTAAACTGTGTTTTTTTTTGTTTTAATTATTTGCATTGTTTTACACGTGTGTTTCACACAGGTCTACTGCTGAAAACAGGATTTTGTATCCTAACAGTATGTATTTGTATAAAAAGAAAGTTTTATGAATTAATTAATGTTTGGGTCCCCCTGTAAGTGGGCTTCGTCGCAGTGGGTGCCACCTGGTTACCAAAGTCTAACTAACTAAATGCACAAATAAATACATAATTGCATTTTCTGATGATCTACAGAGTGTCAAATGCATCTGAATATTATGGTACTCCGTGTTCTCGTTGGTGCTGCTTCTAGGTTATCACTGTTCTGAGTTATAGTAATGGTGATTAATCCAAGTAAAAATATTAACAAACACAGTAACAGGTGGCTCTCTATCTGTTACAGAGCTGTAACTCCATCTTGAGAGTCCAGTGACATCATAAACCTTGAGAGCAAAGCTGTCAGAAATAGGCATCTGTCACTGTGCCACTTCCCCATCCTGCTGCAGAAGTCTAGAAAGGGACTGGTGGTGGGCACCTGCTTGGGTTTTTTTGCTGGTGTAACTGATTGTTTCTGTAGGTCCGGAGGGGCCCAACGGACCCTCCCCACACCAACCCTCCTCAAGCCTATCACTTCCTTTATACCCATAGCCTGTGACATCATACGGTACCAGCTAACTGCATACATATACTGTTAGCCATCATATTTCAGTACACAACACAGCCACACACACTACACCCTGACGTAAATCTACATACCTTGATCATTATACCACTAATGATTATTGACAGTACATAGCTGAAAAGTAAACAGGGAATAAAAGGGAAGGAAAAAAAAAAGGACAGACAAGTAAGGGAAATGATAGGCATCATACAATGCAGTGGTTACAGGGCAGTGGTGTTCAGGAGGACCTTCTGGGCCCTGCGGTGGTGCCTTATCTGCAGGCACCCCTCTGTGTTGAGTGTGGAGGTTGCAGAATTCTGAGCAGAGTTAGCGAGGATCTGGGTAGCCATCCCCCCACACAGGGACCACCACGTCTGCCACCACTCTCTCAGAGGATGCCAGTAAGGATTGATGGATTGACTACAGTGGGCTCAGGGAGGGTGAGGGAGGTGGGACGGAGGCACATCCCCCAGCCAGTGCCACTTTAAAACTCATATGCCATCTTGGCAGTGCAGGACCATTACACTGTATCTTCAGATGTGGACACTTAGGGGGATGAGCAGGTCATCCATGATGGAGCCCTGCGGGCAAAGGAAAGGAGAATGCACAGGAGGAGGAAGCACATCCTGTTTGGAGACTCCATCATTAGAGGGCTAGAGCTGGGAGTGGGCAGCAACGGGGAGAGGGGGGTGGTGTGCCTGCCTAGTGGCACAGTTCGGAGGGAGGGCAGGTGGATCCTAGGGATTGCTAGGGCGGTGGCAAGGAGGGGGGAGCTGGATGTCATTGTCCCCATGGGGAACAAATGACCTAGCAGGTGAAGTGACAGACATAGGAAAAGTGCAGAAGGAATTTAGGAAACTGGGGTGGTGTCTTGGGCAGGTAGCACATTCTGTTACCTTCTCAGAGGTTCTGCCTGTCCATGGCAAGGGAGAGGGTTGAGATATCTGCACCATGGAATTCAACACATGGCTGAAGAAATGGTGTGGAGAGGAAGGGTATGGCTTCATTAGGGACTGGAATCTCACCTGGAGTGATGAAGGACTATATTCACCAGACGGCCTACATCTATCCGGGAGGGCAAAGGTATCCTCACTGAAAAGGTTAAATGCTTCCTCCACAAGCATTTAAACTAGCCAAAGGGGTGGCAAAATCAGTCAGGGGATAAGGGAGAATGCAATTACTAGAAAGGCACTGTCAGACTCGATAAATCAGATACAATAAACTAGATACAGTTGTGGGGAGGACAGAAGATGGAACCCAAAAGCATCACAGGGATGAAAAAAGGGAAAAGGAGGGTGGGTACACAAGCTGGAAAGTAGTGTGCACAAATGCCCGCAGTCTGGGGAACAAAATCCCAGACCTAATGGCTTTAATGGAAGATGAAAACCTGGACTTAGTAGCTATTACAGAAACATGGTACACAGGGAACCATGACTGGGATATAGCCATACCAGGATATATACTTTTTAGGAAGCATAGGGAAGGGAGAAGGGGAGGGGGAGTAGCTATGTATGTGAAGGAGGGGATTAAAGCAACAGAGGCTCAAGGGATACAAGAAGGATCAGAGGCACTGTGGGTCACCCTGGAGGTGGGAAAAAGGACAGCCATTCACACTGAAGTGATTTACAGGCCTCCGGTACAGGGGGAGGAATCAGATGAAGCTCTTGTGGAAGCCATCCACAAAATGGCAGTCAAAGGGGAACTGCTACTAATGGGTGCATTCAGCCTGCCTTAGGTAGATTGGAACACTCAGACTGTGAGTACAGCAAGGGGCAGGGACTTCATGACTGCCCTGAATGGGGCAAACTTAAGACAGCTTGTAGCAGAACCAACCCGTGAGGAGGCTATACTGGATTTGGTCCTGACCAACGGGAACAGGATCACAGACATGGAGGTGGGCAGTCCCCTTAGTACCAGTGACCACAGGACAGTGTAGTTTAAGGTAACCACAGTGGAGGAGGCAAGCAATACAAGGATAAAGGTCCTAGATTTCAGGAAAGCTAACTTTAAGGAAATGGGTAGAAGTCTCAAAAGAGCCCTAGCAGTGGAAGGTACAGGGGGAGATATGGAAAAACAGTGGTCTAGACTCAAGAGAGTCATAACAGAAGTAACAGGTCACTGTGTCAAAATGCATAGCAAGAGTAAAAGAAAGAAAGGCCATTATGGTTTTCGAAGGTAGTGGCCGAGAAAGTAAGGGAAAAGAAAAGAGCCTTCAGAAGATACAAGGAAACACAAAAGGATGAGGACAGAGAACAGTATCTGGAGAAGCAGAGGGAATCTGGGAAAATAATTAGATGGGCTAA